>OW028604.1:7160000-8410000 GCA_932294275.1 Chloroclysta siterata | reverse complement strand
ATCTTAATTAGTAAGTTTTAGCTAGAGTTTTTGGCTTGGTTTTGTTCTATCGTAACATAAATGAGAGAACTAAATCAAAATAATGTCGTCTGTCTCTTGTAAAAATCTCTCCTTTTTCGGAAGATAGACATTTAATTTATTATTCGTATTAATATAAGTTATTAAGAAATATGTAATTAAGTAATCATTGTTTTATTTATTTCATCTTTAGCTTCCCCAGCCATTATCAACAGTATTCTGTATAATAAACAATATCGTTTAAACTTTAATTACAACTTTCAGCTTCGAGAAAAATCACGTGTGAAAATGATTCTTGGTTAGAACATAAAATCATAGTTTTTTTATTCAACAATCTATTGTGAATCTGATTACAAAGATCGATGTGGTTTACATAAGAAACACTATGATTATAAAATCGAAAGTTAAACCTGTTTCGATTGTACTTGTTGCTACGACTCAAAATTTCTCATGTTTTTTTGTCTGCTTTGAATAATAATTGAGCAAAAGCTAATTTGTCTGTTGCTGGTGAAGTCTAGACAGACTTACGGACGACAGATACTCCTAATGACTATCTTACAAGCTCAAAAAGGAAAACTACAATCTGGTTTCACTAAGCTACATAATCAATATAGTCAATTCATCATTTCATATCTGACGTCTAATTTCAATAGGTACCTCTACAGATAGAAATGACTGAGTGTTTGAGCAAAAAAGATTCTTTTAATAAAAGAAATAAAAATATGTAACAAGACTAGAAAAGGTATTTATTCTATTGATAGATAAGGATCACTTTGAAACGTTTTAAAGCTAGATGAATCTCGGAGCCAGTTCCACGCGGCCAAGCCTAGATGAACAGGCAGGCAGGAAATGTAAAAGTGACCCTTGTGAAAATGACTGTCAAACGAAATATATTTTGTGTTTTTTACGTATTTATTATATATATTCAATAAGGCATGGTTCTTAGCCATTTTCGTCGAGATTCGTGCAGCCATTTCCAAGATAAAGTTTTTTTTTAATTTTGAGAGATGTTTTATAATATTTTCTGTCATTTCATGCTACTATTCCACTAATATTATAAACGTGAAAGTTTGTTAGTATGGATGGATGGATGGATGGATGTTTGTTACGCTTTCATTTAAAATCTACTGAATGGATTTTAATGAAACTTTACAATTTATAAGGATATTGTGTGACTATAGTCCTGCGCAGACGAAGTCGCGGGCATCAGCTTGTAAACAATATTTTCAAAGCACTATTATCTTTGCTGTCATGGAAAGAGATTCATTTAGTAGAGCTTAATTTAGCTTATTTTTGATTTGACAAAGAAATATCTGCTTTACTGCAACGTCATCATACTTTCAAGACAGGTATACTCGTGATTAAACCACCGCGTAGCAATTACAATAATTCTGTTAAACTAGGCCATTTCAACTTAGATAAAATTATAACTCGATCGTTGTAAAATAATTGCTTGCCCAAAATTGGAAAGTCCTTTATTGATGGCGACAATCAAGCGACCATCACAACTTTCAATTATCAAATTAAAAACTTTATGACATATCGACTTATTTTGAGCAACTCTCGGTCTAAGTTGATAGTAACCTTGAATACTAATACCCCCCTCGGTGCAATAAAGCCAAATTTTGCCCTTATTCCTTTAACATATTCCTAACGAGACATACTTGTAAAATAAACTGCCCCCGTTCACAGCCCTGAACACACCCCTGTTGGTACATATCAAGAAACATCGGTCGATGCTATCGAGTGCTAAACAGAGCGAAAGAATCATTCAAAAGCAATGCTTTCTACTGAACAACGTCACTTTTCCAATTTTGTAAACATGTAATTTTGATGTTGCATTGTTTCCTGTAATAGAAATTGCAAGTGGCTAGACGAGACTGGGTTACCAAAATCTATCTTTCGCCTAGAATTTTAAATACTTACTAAATATGTATAGTGGGGCTGACATAATCACATACGACACCAGTCAACGCACAACTATTAGTTCGAGAAGCATAATCTAGACAAATAAGAGTATTCCTGAAATGAAATTATTTTTGAGTGAAAGTTTACCACGCGAACTCAGTCTCAGGTTCTTTATAATTATATAAATATACTAAGTTGCTGAACTCTAATTCCAGGTTTTTCTGTCAAAATAAGCTTAGTGTTTTACATTTTCAGACGGGATACGCTACTTGCCTAGTAAGTCCTTGGTGATGAAAACTCTTCAGCGAAATTTACACATCATGTAATTCTCGTTTATTTAAAAACTAGCTGGTGCCCGCGACATCGTCTGCGCAGGATTAGTATTTCGAGTAGCTTATTATTAGCGTGGCGTAGTAGGTACATTTGTGTAACTCTAGCGGTTTTGGCAGCGCACGCCAGAATAGCTCGCAGATGGATCCAAAATATGATGATAAGAGTCAAGTAAGTAGGATAGATTTTTTCCTACTTACTTGACTCTCATAAACTTAATGAAATTACTGAACTTAATCATAAAATTACTCATAAAATTACTGAACTTAATCATCATATTTTGGACAATTCACACAATATCTTTATAAATTGTAGCCTATGTGTTATTCTGATGTATAAGCTATATTATTGTTTTTAAGCTATACTAAGTTTCATTAAAATCCATTCAGGAGTTTTTACGTGAAACAGTAACAAACATCCATCCATCCATCCATACTTACAAACTTTCGCTTTTATTGATCGAGTGAGCGAAGCGAACGAAGATTCTAGTTTCAACTTGGGCAATTTGGTATTTTATGTATGTATGTATGTATGTATGTATGTATGTATGTTTGTCTGGCCATAACTTTCGAACCGTTGATCCGATCTGCATGAAATTTGATAAGACGACAGCTTGTACTTGAGAAATTTACTGGTAAGTAAATTTATGAGTAAAATCGGATGAAGGGTTTTTAAGATATGGGGTTTTTTAAGGGGGCAAAAATAAAAAAAAGTGTCTTAAAAAAATCAAGTTACATGTCATACGAAAGGGCTTTGTTTGGACATTCCAAAACAATTTTTACTTTTTTTCTGGGACGCTCGGTTTTTGAGATGCAATAAAAAAGTTAAATTAAGATAACCAGCGACCCAAGAGCTCCCATCTCTAAGAGTTTCGTTGGCATCAAGGTTTTTCTACTGGTCAGCCAGTTACTTTGCTTTTTCTTATTTTTTTTTCTTGAAATAAATTAAGGAGGTACTCAGTTCTCATAAAATGGTGACGACGACCAGGTCTGATGATGGAGCCAAGGTCTGTTCAACGGAACTCTTCAATAAATAGGCCAATAGAGTTGAAACTTGGTTACCGTACCAAGTTAGTAGGCGGTAGTCAGAAAAAAGTCCAAACATAATGTTTGGACTTGCCTTTGACTACCACCTACTCAAAGTTTTGGTGCGTTCGTCGGGTCGCATCACGAGATCTCAGTTCGGGGCGAACTACTAGTAATATTAGTAGGATACTGAAGCAGTTGTAACTATTGGAACCGGTATCGCTATTTAAATAGTTGATTGTGGAGTTTTTTTTGCCAATACGATAGAAGAAATATAATCCGTCTTATAAAAGATCGTATAATCCTACCATTATGTACCTAATGGTTTAGACTTAGGTACCTACCTAATTCAAAAATTATAGCGCGGCGACACGCGACGGCAGCTGCGTTTGGATGATTATAGCATTTCGAGTTTGGTCTCGTAAATCGTCGAAACAAAAACAAAAATGTGAGAAAACAGAAGTTTTAGATAATTTGTAACAAACCCGATCAACGGTGTGGCTTAGTGGGACCGACCCAGCCTTCTTTTCGTATCGTCGTGGATTCGAATCCGGTCGTGTATTCTTCTCTTCGAAAAATGTATTCTATGTTTGAATACCTGTACCCCAAGTATGAGTTGTGTGTTACCATAATTATTTGGTTTTTGTTTTTGTTCCGTGTTCATTGCGGGTTTTGTATGAAGACGCGATAGAAATACCGATACGGAACTTTAGGTTCTACTACTGATTTTCATCATGCTTGCAACATAAAGTTCCGTATCAGTATCTCTATCGCGTCTTCATACAAAACCCGCAATGAACACGGAGCAAGAACGAAAAACGAAAAACCAAATATGGTAAACACAACTCATACTTGGGGTACAGCGCTCTCAATCGGTGAAGGAAAAACATCATGAAGAAACCAGTAGAATACTAACTGGCGGAAGAACACACGACCGGATTCGAAATGGGATTAAATCCTGTCACTTACATATGCAATACCAATTACTGCAAAATGTTGGAATGTGCCAAGTGATATTTGGACGTAGGTACCTGGTTATATTTGGACGTAGGTACTCTTAGATTTCCTCAGAGATCTTGGGGGATCTACCATGTCTGGGAACCAACCCTTTAGGATCAGAATGTTGAATTTTCATAATGTTGAAAGCGCAAAATGTATGATTTCCCATCAACGACGTGAAGCTGATTCTTTGAAGTTATTTTCGGTCTAAAACTAGCAAGACTACAACGAAGAAGATATTAGATAACACTTTATTGTACACAAGATTACATCATAAATCTAGGCGTAACTTAAAAAAGTACAATGGGCAGCCTTGTCGCTGTAAGCGATTTCTTCCAGGCAACCTTAGAAGAAAGACAGGAGAGAAGAAGGCTTACCTAATGCAAATTATTGTAAGTAAGAGGCTTTGAAGGTACGAGTACACTTATTGTCAATCTGTTTGCTTGGATATAATATGTATGTTTAACAATATAAACTGTAGGTACGTTAAGTGGTAGATTTAAATCAAATCAAATCAAAATGTTAAATAAAATATTTTAATAAAAGAGAGCATGCTAATTTTAAAGTAAGAGCAACGAGTCTTTTAAAATATTTCGAGAGTACTTTTTTATTTGCTTTCGTTTTTGTATTATTATTAATTTAAGTTTTTAATTATGATTCACAATTAAGGTACCTGTATAAAACTCTTTCCTTTTAGCTGTTTAGGCATTCTATTCTTCATTTTCATCCTCATCAGCCTGATTAAGTTCACTGCCGGACATTCGGCCCCCATATTTTTTAGAGTTCCGTACCCAAAGGGTAAAACGGGACCCTATTACTAAGACTCCGCTGTCCGTCTGTCTGTCTGACTGTCTGTCCGTCTGTCACCAGGCTGCATCTCATAAACCGTGATAGACAGATGATATTTTCACAGGTGATGTAGGTATTTCTGTTGCCGCTATAACAACAAATACTAAAAAACAGATTTTTTTACTATGCTGCTGCCAATCTCCTGGTGCGTTGCCTTGTTGCCTCTTTTAGCCAGGTAGGTATTAAACTTTCGTATGAAACAGCTGTTTTTTATCGCGTTCACAGTTGGTTCCTTAGAAAAAATTATTCATATTGATGGGTACTTTAACCCCTGAAGTTTTAAGTCAAAGTCAAAGTCAAAATGTATTTATTCAATAAAATCACAAGGATCACTTTGAAACGTCTTAAAGCTAGGTGACTCTAGGTGCCAGTTCCACGCGACCAAAGCCTAGAAGAACAGGCAACAAACTTACGGCTTGGTTCCTACCGTTCTTTTGTATGATCCTTTTACAATGTAATAATTTAATATATTATTGAAGTTTAGTGATGTTTAGTTTAAATACAAGTATTAGAACACCTTGTGTACTGCTATCAGCTAAACATAAATTTACCATTCTACCTACCTGCTGCAACTTGGTGGGTGCAGGGAAAGTGCATAGATTCATTGGATTAAACAGGCTTTAGAGTGAGTACCTACAAAACTAGTTAGAAACTGGACACAAGAACACCAGTAAGCTTACTAATATTATACATTATCAACTCTATTTCGTCTTTTAAGTTACCTAGTATTTTCACTTAAGTTACAGGTAAGTATAATAATCCGATTAAGTTTGCCAAATCAAAATACCCCCAATAACTGATAAGGAATGCGTACGTAGTTTTCTTGATTGGTTTCGCATGTTTACAAATAATTGAGCCTCTTACTATACTTAGTTGATTTATTGAGGTATTCCTCGAGGCGCAACTAGATAAAGAGCACCAAGACGAAGCGCACCAAAGTACTTCCTCAGAGCGCACCCGTATTGGTGCGCTTCATTCAGTAGGTATAAATGTCTAGTTTTTATTCCTCGTGGCACACCAATGATAATGTAGGGTCTAGTGATGGGGTTGTTTTTCATCAAATTAGTAACCTTTATGTGGAAATTTATAATTGGCTTTCAGCAGACAGGTACCCAGCATGTATATTTACTATAGTTAATTATGTTTTGTGTACCGACCTAGCTATAAGTTTTCTTAAAATTGTGAAATGCATTCAAATCTGCAATAAGCCGGTGTGCGCTGCTCTCGCTGCGGGAGTTATTAATAATAATTTAGCTAGTTCGATAACGCTTAAGGGGCTGACAACTATCAAACAACTTCTCGCTCGCACGTTTCGATATGTTGAAAGATATAAAATCGATACAAGTTTACCTACTTAAAAGTTTGCTTATGTACGAAAACTAGTAAAGCTAACTTTTGAGTAGGAAAACATGTATCGATCAAAATGAAATTTTTACTAAACTGTGTGCAATGTGATTGCACACAAAATGGTTTATTGCGATTTTTCGAAAATGAGTTCAGTGATTTTATAACTTTCAATATGTCGAAACGTGCGAGCGAGAGTCACATTAGCTCTTGTCTTCGCCTTAATTAGGTATGCATTAAAATGTACATAGTACTTTCATATTCACATTACCCAAATGTTACTGAATTACGTTTCATAAATGATATCGACACATTATTATCCCATCACTAGACCCTACATTGTCATTAGTGCGCCACGAGGAATAAAAACTAAACATTTATACCTGCTGAATGAAGCGCACCAATACCGGGTGCACTGTGAGGAAGTATACTTTGGTGAGCTTCGTCTTGGAGCGCTTCATTTGGGTGCGCCTCGAGGAATACCTCGATTTATTTTATACAGAGCGTCCGGAATTTTAGTTTTTATGGGCCACTGATCGTGCTCATTCCATTATTTATTGGACGCTAGTACAGTCGGCTGCCCTAGAATGTTCAAATTTCAACTTAGTATTGCAGCATTTAAGAGTAGTAGAGCTCTTTGTGAAGGGCTCGTCCGGGGAAGTACTACCACCATGCCTTTTTCAGCTGCCAAGCAGCGTTTCTGTGCTTCGGTTCGAAGAGTGTGGTTGCCGGCACAAGAGCCAAACATCTGTGTGCCTCAAGTTGATGGCCGCTGGGCAGTGCATCGTGGGGCACGTTCTTTTAGTGCGTGATTTACGACACATCACTTAAGGGGCTGACAACTATCAAACAACTTCTCGCTCGCACATTTCGACATGTTGAAAGATATAAAATCACTAAACTCATTTTCGAAAAATCGTAATCAACCATTTTGTGTGCAACCACATTGCACACAGTTTAGTAAAAATTTCATTTTGATCGATACAAGTTTTCCTACTTAAAAGTTTGCTTATGTACGAAAACTAGTAAAGCAAACTTTTGAGTAGGAAAACATGTATCGATCATGGTTGCACACAAAATGGTTGATTGCGATTTTTCGAAAATGAGTTTAGTGATTTTTTATCTTTCAACGTGTCGAAACGTGCGAGCGAGAGTCACATTAGCAGGTGGACCTTTGCTTGTTCCACCATCTAGTTGTATAAAAAAAAAAGTATAGCAAATTAAAATAACTGGCCAGATCTCAACTCATGCGTTATTATACATTTAATAAGTTTTTGCACTCGACACTCGATCATGAGAGCTACAAACTGTAAGTATACATTCTAGTGGAGCCGACTGTACCTGAGACAAAACTAAAGATTACTAGGCTTATATTATTCAGTTGGTATTACGAGCAGTAGCCAAACAATAGGCACAGGAATTTACAGTTAGAAGAGGTAGCTTAGTGGAATCCTAATTATGTCACGTCAACCGTGAAATACTTTCACATATTATAACTCTACTATCCACAGTTCCTATATGCCCTGTGTTGTATCCCACGGACCCGTTACGATGTTTTAGAAATGAATACTTAGTACCTATATAATTGAATACTCCGCAGTGCTACAATTCCCAAGCCCTGTACCTATTTGTGTCCCACCGATCCGGTACAATGTTATAGAAATTAATACTTAGTACCTAGATAATCCTTAGTACCTAAAAAACTTTTAAACTATGATTTTGATCGAGTGAGCGAAGCGAACGAAGATCTTTAGTTTCAACTTGGGCGATTTGGCATTTTATGTATGTATGTATGTATGTTTGTCTGGCCATAACTTTCGAACCGTTGATCCAATCTGCATGAAATTTGATAAGTCGATAGCTTGTGCTTGAGAAATTTACTGGTAAGTATATGAGTAAAATCGGATGAAGGTTTATTAAGATATGGGGGTTTTTAAGGGGGCAAAAATAAAAAAGTTACATAAAAAAATCAAGTTACATGTCATATGAAAGGGCTTTGTTTGGACATTCCAAAACAATTTTTACATTATTTCTGGAACGCTCGGTTTTTGAGATACAATAAAAATTTAAATTAAAATAACCAGCGATCCAAGAGCTCCCATCTCTAAGAGTTTCGTTGGCATCAAGGTTTTTCTACTGGTCGGCCAGTTACTTTGCTTTTTCTTATTTTTTTTTCTTGAAATATATTAAGGAGGTACTCAGTTCTCATAAAATGGTGACAACGACCAGGTCTGATGATGGAGCCAAGGTCTGTTCAACGGAACTCTTCAATAAATAGGCCAATAGAGTTGAAACTTGGTTACTGTACCAAGTTAGTAGGCGGTAGTCAGAAAAAAGTCCAAGCATTATGCTTGGACTTGCCTCTGACTACCACCTACTCAAAGCTTAGGTGCGTTCGTCGGGTCGCATCACGAGATCTCCGTTCGGGGCGAACTACTAGTAAAAACATGTATCTACAGGAGAGAACTAACCCCCACAACACCGGTTTTTCCTAGGGTGGAGGTAAGTGCGCTACCAAATCGGTCCACATGTGACACTAAAGTTAAAAATAATTGTACCTATTACCTACATCTTACTCCTATGTATTGTCATGTGTACGTACATTTAAGTTCCTGAATAAATTATTATTATTATTATAATTGAATACTCCGCAGTACTATAATTCCTAAGCCCTGTGTTTGTGTCCCACCGATCCGGTACGATGTTATAGAAATGAATACTTATAAGGTAATTGGATCACCACAGAGTCCGCGCTTCAGTGATCTGTGGCGTGCAACGGTCATCGGCAGTGTCTATAACTTGCGAATTAGGTATACATTCGCGAGAAAGCTCCCACACGCACCACAAAAAAAAAACATAAAATTGTTGAATTGTTACGAAACCTCCATCTCCACTCGAGAGGTTGATCCAGTTGAGATTGCATTCTGGCGTGGTGGGGCTCGCGATCGTCGCTGCACTATCAAACCGTTCGGCAAAATGGTCACACCGCGAATACTTGTGCTCCTTGCGCTAACCATCGGAGTTGCTTGTGGCACAGTGCAGGACAAAAATGATGTGGAGTTGCCGAAGAAGATCGAGTTGGCGGAAGGAGTCTCAGTGAAATTCCCAGAAGCGAATAATACTACGAAGCTAATTTCGTTTGAAGTGAACACACACGGAGAATTCGTAGAAGGTAAGCATTAATTAGTTGCTATTATTTTGTAGACGGATTGTTCATTGATTCTATGGAGCAAAATAGATTACTCCTGTGTTGTGTCCTGTCCTATTGAATCTAATAAATTATATACATACCATAGACCAAATTGGTCTATGGTACTCTCACAAATGTTTATCAAACCTATTTTGCAAAATGCATTAATACACCTAGTACCTATGTGAATTTGAAAGAACAGTAGGAACCAAGCCGTAAGTTTGTTGCCTGTTCTTCTAGGCTTGGTTGTGTGCAACTGGCACCGAGATTCACCATATCTTTAGGACGTTACAAAGTGATCATTGTGATTCAATTGAATAAATAGACTTTTTGACTTTGACTATAATTTATTGTCATTATTAGTTTGACTGATGCGATTAAACGTGGGTCCTTAGACTAAGTATCATACGTGGGTCAGTGTTTTCTTATATCTTTTTTTTCATGTCGTGTCATTAGTTTCTTTCGAAACAGTGTGGTGAATGGATTTTAAATGCTCCTCAAAGGGGCTCTTTTCGAGCACTATATTTATTTTTATAGTAGCTGGTGCCCGCGACTTCGTCTGCGCAGGATTAGTATTTCGAGTAGATTATATTAGTGTGGCGTAGGCCTACCTAGTACATATGTGTAACTCTAGCAGTTTTGGCAGCGCACGCCAGAATAGCTCACAGATGGTAGATTTTTTCCTACTTAATTGACACTTATCGTCATATTTTGGACAATTCACACAATCTCTAATACTATAAGAATCAAAGTCCTGACTGACTGACTGACTGACTGACTGACTGACTGACTGACATATAGACAACGCACAGCCTAAACCGCTGGTCCTAGAGACTTGAAATTTGAGGAGTACATAGGTCTTATGGCGTAGAGGTGTACTAAGAAGGGATTTTTGGAAATTCAACCCCTAAGGGTGTAAAAAGGGATGAAAACGTTTGTATGTAAAATCGTATTCCTTGAACCTATGAACTTGAAACTTGGGGTACATATACTTCGAGGCAAAAAAATAGGAAAGGCATTTTTAGTTTTTTAAAACTACCCTTAATAAATATGCAAAGGGATGTAAAAGTTTGTATGGCAGTTTTTCGACCGCTGGTCCTAGAGACTTGAAATTTGAAGAGTACATAGGTCTTATGGCGTAGAGGTGTATTAAGAAGAAATTTTTGGAAATTCAACCCCTAAGGGTGTAAAAAGGGATGAAAACGTTTGTATGTAAAATCGTATTCCTTGAACCTACAAACTTGAAACTTGGAGTACATATACTTCGAGGCAAAAAAATAGGAAAGGCATTTTTAGTTTTTTAAAACTACCCTTAATAAATGTGCAAAGGATGGATGGATGGATCCATCCATACTTACAAACTTTCGAGTTTATAATATTAGTAGGATAGTAGGATATCAATGATCTATGAATATAGAGAACAGCCCGCGACTGGTTCAGAAGTTTCTAGTACTCTACATTATATAAACGACTAGCGGCCTGTCCCAGCTTCGCATGGGTGGTCATAAATTTTTTGAACATATTAGGATAAACTTAGACCGTGGGTTCGAGCCTCGCGAGCCTACTTATTTCATACATTTGCACGCCAGAGACTGAAATCGCATCCCGAGCGTGACCCGTGGACCCGTTAACGTTTTTAATTTCGTCATATCTTTTGAATGGAATGTCCGATTTGAAAAATTTAAGAAGTAATCTATAGGTATTGAAACCGTCTTAATTATGAAA
This sequence comes from Chloroclysta siterata, assembly GCA_932294275.1. Taxonomy (NCBI): domain Eukaryota; kingdom Metazoa; phylum Arthropoda; class Insecta; order Lepidoptera; family Geometridae; genus Chloroclysta; species Chloroclysta siterata. The sequence continues at coordinate 8,398,612 of OW028604.1, read as the reverse complement.
AGATTTATTTGGATAAGGATTAATACCAAGGTACAAATAAAGACCCTTTTCTAGCGGCGGCATTTCAATTAAATTTTTATAATAAAAAAACACTTATTGTGACATAACTATAATAGTTAGACATATGCTGTCGCGACATTTTTTGTAGATGATGACGTGTTCTACAAAATCGTAGTACATTATTTTGTTCTATCATCAATAGTTTTCGCAGCGCACGCGATGTAAGGTTTTTGATTTCCACCTTGGGTTACATTATTGGAGTTTTAGTAAGGATCCCTGATTTTTTTGAAAATATAATATAGCCTATGTTACTCAGGGATAATGTTGCATTGTAATGGTGAAAGAATTTTTGAAATCGGACTAGTAGTTTTTGAGCCTATTCGTTACATACAAAAATACAAAAATACAAAGCTTTCCTCTTTATAATATTAGTGTAGATGTAGATTATGAGTTTATAAAACTGGTCAAGCAGGTTATACATTTTCTCAGGATCCTTGGTAAAGTAATTTGAGATTCATACTGTGCTACTTTCTACGATAAATGTCAATTTAATGGCAATAAATTTACGGGTTGAATGTGAGGTCTACGTGTTGATAGTGTGTTTACAAGGTGTAAAAGACAACTACATACTTCTTGATATAATCATTTGACGTAATATCCCACGTATATTATAAACGCGAAAGTTTGTAAGTATGGATGGATGGATGTTACTCTTTCACGTAAAAACTACTGAATGGATTTTAATGAAACTTTACAATAATAAAGCTTATACATCAGAATAACACATAGGCTACAATTTATAAAGATATTGTGTGAATTGTCCAAAATCTGACGTTAGTGTCAAGTAAGTAGGAAAAAATCTACCATCTGCGAGCTATTCTGGCGTGCGCTGCCAAAACCGCTAGAGTTACACTTAAGGGGCTGACAACTATCAAACAACTTCTCGCTCGCACGTTTCGACATGTTGAAAGATATAAAATCACTAAATTCATTTTCGAAAAATCGCAATCAACCATTTTGTGTGCAATCACATTGCACACAGTTTAGTAAAAATTTCATTTTGATCGATACAAGTTTTCCTACTTAAAAGTTTGGTTATGTACGAAAACTAGTAAAGCAAACTTTTGAGTACGAAAACATGTATCGATCAAAATGAAATGTTTACTAAACTGTGTGCAATGTGATTCCACACAAAATGGTTGATTGCGATTTTTCGAAAATGAGTTTATTAATTTTATATCATTCAAAATGTCGAAACGTGCGAGCGAGAGTCACATTAGCTCTTGTCTTCGCCTTAATATGTACTACGCCACGCTAATATAAGCTACTCTAAATACTAATCCTGCGCAGACGAAGTCGCGGGCACCAGCTAGTAAACTATAAAAATATAGTGTTGCTTCTGAATGAAAACCACTCGCTGAGTAAAAAATCTTGAATGGTTATAAGCTTGCCAAGATTGTCTTGCTTAAACGATTTTTTATGACTGTGGCCGGCAGGACCCATTTTCAAACTGTAATCATTTGACCGCCTTTATTGATAAAGCCTTTTGCATACCTACATATGGGGCCTACGTATGTTGGGGTAGCGTGAATAGCCCCGTATCAAGAGAAGGTCGTGGGTTCAAATCCCACTCGGGTAATAACTTTTCGGACTATATTAAATCAGCGTGAATACACCTTCAGCTTTCGAGAGTAGTCTTTTCACACCCGGTAAAGTTAAATACTGGCAGTGTGTGTTAACACTTATAATTAAATAATTATCTGGACATGGACTTTTCACACAGCGTTATTTAGCCTCAAATATAAGCAATAAGCTTGTATGCAGTGTGACCAGATTATATTTTACGAAAATACCGCAGCACCTCAATAAAATACTGAAATATACCAACTTGCACAGGGAAAATATACCAATAAAAATACTGATTTTCAAAATTTTAAAGTTTATTCAATCATCATCACAGTATATGTCAGAATTGTATTATAAGATTTTATTTGAAATTTTAAAATGACTTTTGTACAATAGCCTGGATAAATTTCGCTCGGCCTCATTTCAAGTTACAATTATTAATTAATTGCAAGGCAAACTAGAATAAACTATGCAGGATATGTTAGCTTATTTCAAAAGACATGAGTTTTACCTAGAACTCCCATGAATTCTATGCAAAGTTAAAGAGATATCTTCATTTTAATGACGCGCGCCCTTGGTTTTTTTGTTTCCCGCCAAGGCCTCCGAGGCCCCGTAACTGATACCTATTTTTTTTCAAAATGGCGCCAACAGTTGAAGGGATAAAAAAAAAGGAAAGCGCTCTATTTAAATGATGACAAAAACGTACTACAAATTTGGGGAAATTCCCGATTTATCGAAATAATAAATTCTAAGATTATGTTGAGTGCAGAACAGAAACTCCGTACTAGATGATTCGATAAAGTCAAAGTCAAAGCATTTATTTCTGTATATAGGCAATATAAAATATAAGCACTTATACACGTCAACATAATGTAAATTTTCAAATAAAGCATGTGTAATAAAATTAAATAACAATGGAAGTAATTTAACGCTTTGAATTTAAATTGAAAAATTGACCATTTGGTTCCCATTAATCCTTCGACATCAGACCATGAAGACGATAGGTACTAATAATAATTTTACTTCGGCAGACACCTGCCATGTCCTAATTGTCCTATCTGCAACTTACTGATCTTTTGCTCCTGAATGAAAAATGAAATATAGACGTCCGGGAATTTCCCTGGTATTCGCTACGGTGTTGCCATAACTTTTTATCCAAAATATACCCAAAAATACTGACTTCTGCCAATATACCTATAAAAATACTAATGCTTGGAAAAGTCGATAAAATATACCGAAAAAGTATTAAAATACTGAATATGGTCACACTGCTTGTATGTAAGAACCAGATATGTGATAGAATACTTTATAAATACATCAGTGTTCATAATACCAATGTTTATTAACAGTGGGCATCGAACCCACCGCCTATAGCGCAGAAGACAGAGCTACTATCAACTGAGCAATGAGGCCAGCGAACACTTTGGAAACTATGAAGCACTTTGAAGCAGGACCTTGAATACGAATACCTTTTGACATTTGTGGCGTTAATGTATCCTTACGATATCCGACCTTATTCTGTAGTTAGGGATACGATACGTTTACACAACTAAAGTCAAATTCATTTTTGATTAGGCCTAGGCCACTGTTGACTGCTGTTGACTATATGATACTTAGTCTAAGGTTGACTATGTCAATGGTCTGCGAATGAAAAAGGCTGAAACTAAATCAGACCAATGCAAAAAGAAACCGCATATAAAAAGTTTCTGAAACAAACTGACGTTGTGAACTCAGGAACATAAAAAGGATCGCTTTGAAACAAACTATAATTTATAAACAAACTATGTAATTCTATATAGGCACCAGTTCATATAGTCATTATACAGTGATCAATTACAGATCTCTAAATATAAAACTCATGAAAAAATGTATAGGTACTTACGAAAGTGTATTTCAAATTGTCTGCCGAGTTTTTACGGTCACGGTGAACAAATATCAAATTGGCTTGCTCTTTGAAAAAAACAAACTCACTCTCTCACTCGTTAAAGTACTATTAAGGCTACATTTTAATATTATAAGAGTAAGTTATGAAACTATAGAAAACTCTATAAATAAGAGATGATTTTGTGTACCGAGTTGGTATATCTAACAAAAGTATTACACTTTTATCTATAAGAAATAAAATACTGACACAAATCTAATTACGAAAGTATGTGAAATTATATTTAAGTAGTCCAGCAGGTAATTGCTTTCTTTGTATAAGGTTTACTCAGTTTGGGCCTAGATAGGGATTTTTATTTTAAATTAAATAAGGGGCTAAATAAGTCTTGCCAGCAAACGAGTGGGTCAATCGCATTAAAACTAACTCTCAAAACCTTGAGGCGCTTTCTGAACCGCAGTGTTATGATTGAGTTACGTTAACATTTTGGTTGAATCAAAGTTTGGGGTGGAGTCCCAAACTTCGTCTGCAAAACGTTGATGGCTGGCAAATCTTATTTGCCAGCCACCAACCCAAAGTCGTTCTGCGCTACGTAGTAGCGGAGTGGAGTTAAGGAGTTGGGCTGGCCAGGGCGAGGCTAGCAGGGGGACAATGCACAATACACTCCATTGCGAGACGTCATTGCAGATCTTATTTCCCCACCTAGAATTTGAAGATTTGCCAGTTGGAAATACTTGATTTATTCTTTTCAATTTCAGGTCGAAAAAAGAAGAAAAAGATGATTGAAAAGTTTCTGCCGCTGTTTATCATGCCGTTCATTATTCAGTCAACAATCGTGCCGCTATTCCTTGGCATGCTGAAGTTCATGCTCTTTAAATCCTTGATGGTGGGAAAGCTGGCATTGGCGCTGATACTCCTCAACGCATTCAAGAATAACAACTCTTTTAAAGGACGAGATGCTGAAATGGCGGATGTACACTACGGCTACCACGGCGGTCATGGAATAGAAGAATATGGGGCTTATATAAATTCATAGATATTGTTTTCTAGTACTAAGCTTTAGAAGAAATAACCGGACATAGTCTAGTGAAAAACCAAATTATTTTCCGCTTCAATGCAAGTATGAATATTATCTAGCTGACTCGAACACAAATTAATTGAAGTACGACCATCGTAGTGCAGGCGAAGAGCTCTTCGCCTATTTCTGCCACCAAGCAGCGTTGCTATGTTTCGGTTTGAAGGGTGTTGTTGTCGATTCGAGGGTGACATAATCTTATAGATTAAAACCTCTATAATAAATAAAGATATAAAAAGGATGTGGTTGCCGGTGAAATTACAGGCACAATGTCTCAAGTTGATGGACGCAGGGCAGTGCATCGTAGGTCATGTTCCGATCGTGCGTGACTAACGAGTCAATGCTTTGTTATAGTTGATGGTTACCACTATAAATCAGGTAGATCACCAGAATTTTCAAGTCGTATAAAAAATTACAATTTTTACCGCGCAAAATAATGTGGGAGGTACCTACATAGAAAGGAACTTGATTTACTTGCATTTTCTTATGATATGATTGCTAACATACTCATAACATACCTAAACAAGCAACAAGTCATAATAATACATAGTTCTGACGACACACTAAAATTTCTCGTATTTATTCATCATTAATGACATCATACTACCACTCTAAAAAATTTGCATAACTCTTCTCATAGCTATAACCAAGATAATTTTAAGAGAATTTTAAAAAACCAGTAAGAGCTTTTCACGGCTTCTAATACCAAAATTGCATTTATAAACAAACTTACAGATAACCATTACCCATCTGCCCTTATCGTGCCTTAACACACTTTATATGGGGTCAACACATTTCGGTTCGGTCCGGTGTGTTTCCCCTCTGTCAGTCGTCGCCTCTGTATTTAATTGTCTCATAGATATCTATTCCTTCACAAAGCTCAACCAATATAGTCCAAAATAGGCGCATGAGTGAGTAGTCCCTGACGCTGTATAAATGTAGCATCAAATACAAACAGATGCAAAGACCTGTTACCTAATACACACAGATTTATTTAGCTTTCAGTCAATTAACACTCGATAATCCTATCTGTGTTTGTTCTAAGTTGGCTGAGCGAAAAACTTCGCTATGTTGATTCGTTTAATTGGGCGAGCTAGAGTATAAGCCACTTGTTTTGTCGATAAAGGGTAAAAGCCTCTTAACCATGATAAGAGGCTTTGTTGCCGGTCAAAATTCAAAAGTTTTGTAAACTCGAACTCTGAGATTGAGTTTGATCACAAGAATGCATCAGCTAAATACACAATTCCTACGCTGGTATACTATCACCACAAACCCCAGCAACAAACACAACTTTTGCTACGAACGTTGAAAGTATTTGCCGTTTTTCTTCTATGTTTGCGGAAAGAACTGCCTGCATTTCCTCTAAGCTAGGGGCTAATTCATTACTGGTCTGTCTTTATAAGATAGATGATGCAAAAGGTCAGTTAAATCCCTAGTTTAATTAACTTAGTACTGGTATTGCAATCTGTCTCAGCTCTTAAGCTATGCTTCTGAAAATGCACTGACAAGCAAAGTAGTAGACTATCTGTTTCACGATATGGTAGAATTTTTGAAAGTTAAATGACTGCGATAGATTCATAAGGCGAATACAAGAGCTAAATATAGGTACCTCTCGTACTAAAAAGTTTGCTTTACTAGTTTTCGTATGCAAACTTTTGAATAGGCAAACTTGTATCGATCAAAAAAATTTTTTTTGTAAACAATGCAATGTGATTGAACACAAAATGGGTGTTTACGATTTTTCGAAAATGGGTTTAGTGATTTTATCTTTTAACATGTCGAAACGTGTGAGCGAGAGGTACATTAGCTCTTGTATTCGCCTTCTGAGATCCTGGGCTTAAAAATGTTGTGTAGATAGGTACGTCTGAAAATAGGGATTGAAAGCTCAGAAAGCTTTGATACTCTCAAGAATCCAATTTGTGAGATAGTATTTTACTCTTGTATGCTTGTGGTTTTCAATGAAATCTTTTATGTTGCATTAGGTACTTATTTATTTAAATTTCATAAAAAATAGTAAAGTAAACCTATATTAGATGTGAACTTTAGTTTCTATGGCGTCAGTGCTGACCCAAGATAGTGAACTGGGTCCAAAACTAGTTTATAATAAACATGGCCGTCAAAATAAGGCTCATCGTACCTTGGGAAAGCGTAATTTTAGTATATTTGAAGAAAGTTTGGAAGTTTGTATTGTGTAACTTATGTATTTTTTATAATTCCATTGTAAATTACCCTATTACCCTTTTATAATTTATTATTAGCATTATAATTTAGCATTTTGCCAAAATATAAGTACGAAAGTAAAAGCCTATGTTTTTACTAATAATTTTCTGTAGGTAGGTAGGTATATATATTTAAATTATTTTAGTTATTATTTATTTACTTAATTAAAAGTGTGTTAATTTTACCCTTGGTGTTGTATTTTTTTTTCCAAAGATCTACTTTTCTACACAAAATGAAACATTTGTAAAAAAAAATATTGTGTTGATTTAGGATGAAGCTTACCTATCAAGTTCCTTTTTCTACGATTTTTATCCTTTCCGTCTTCATCTGAAGTGTTTGCTGTAGAGTGTTTTATGTACTCGTAGGTACCAGAAGAGAACCTATGGAACTTTTGTCTTATTGAGATTAGGTTTTTGTGACGAAAAACATACATAGGTACCTAGTACCCAGTTAAATCATACCATACTAACCAATCCCATCCAAACCTTATACGTCAAAGGTAGGTACTTTTAAACTTACAATATTATTATTTATCCTTGTCACTTCACACCACACGGCACACATCCATTATAATTTATTTCGCAATTCGCATTTCTGCTGCGTGCCACTCTTTTGACGGTCCCTTTGGTTGCTCAACACTCAGATCCAAACCTACATAGGTATTATTATAAGCGCCAAAAGGATTTGAATTCGCTTCCCTAAAATAACTTGTGAAGTTCAACTGCCACGCTGACAGCCGGTATTGTAGATAGGTACCTACCTACTTCTCTCTCGAAAATTTCTACAAAGTTTCAGTAGTTTCCTTTGCCTTAAAAGTTAGGTAGGTACCTTCTTATTAGGTTCACGAATTTTATCTCCAGGCACAGTAAATAATGATGATAGATTAAAAGCGTAGTACAAGTAGGCAACGTAGGTAATAAAAAAAGCAACCATTCTACTAAAAATAAACCTAAACATGTTAGAAAATAAACAAAAAGACAAGGTCAATTTTGTATCAAATCCGTGAAACCTACTTTTCTCTGAGCCTTCATTGCAGCGCAGTAACGTTTGGAACTCACTTCAAAGAGGTATTGTTACTCGGACGTAGGTAACACTACTACGGTCATATTGCTAACATTTTCCATTAGGTAAGTAAGTACCTACTATACACTGTTTAGATTAACCATTGTTTAAATGCACAGAAGTTACATTCTCATGTCGTGAATAAAATAAAAAAAACTAATTTGTAAGAAGAGAAAGGAGCGGTGAGTGAAACCACGTTATTGTTTAATTTTTTCTACAAATACTTTACGTGAGTAATATTTTTACAATTCGTTACATGTCTAGCAAGGTTCGTTGCACATATTACCTACATGCAAAAGTTACGATTTTTTAAATGTTTGTGGCTTAATCAACCTCGCCCTAACCATTGAACCGATCGGGTTGAAACTTTCAACAAATATAGTTCTTAAGGCGAAGACAATAGCTAATGTGACTCTCGCTCGCACGTTTCGACATGTTGAAAGATATAAAATCACTAAACTCATGCAATAATACTCATGCAAACTCAAGCATAAATCTCGAAACTGTGTGCAATGTGATTGCACACAAAATGGTTGATTGCGATTTTTCGAAAATGAGTTTAGTGATTTTATATCTTTCAACATGTCGAAAAGTGCGAGCGAGAAGTTGTTTGATAGTTGTCAGCCCCTTAACCTGGATTATATCCACTTGTACCTACCTACCTATGGTTCTGGTAAGCTACTTTTCATCCCGATAAATTACTGGTAGCGAAGCCACGGATGGCAGCCAGTAGGTACGTAGGGGACCGTCCATTAATCACGTGAAGCTTGAAAGGGGGGAGGGGGTTTAGCAAAAATCACGAAATATCACAAGGGGGGATCAAAAAAGGGGGAAAAAATCTAAAAAACATCCCCTAGGTAATTTATTTGGACAAACGTATTGCTAAGGCAAGGTGGCGCAAGCCAATCCATAGACAGAATTAAAAAAAGAATATTATGGCTCGGAGTATTCCTTATTTAGGTTATATGATTGGTTATTTTACAGATGACGCCAAGAATCTTATCATGGCCATGTCACAGCCAGCTCTTACTACTTTATGGAATAGCAGTGTTCCTGATGGTTTCAACAGTGGCTTTGGCTGAAAATCTCAACTCAAAATGCGATACAACACCGGATCCATTAAAAAGTTATATTAATGAAACTAAAAAAGTGAGTCTTAACGGTTTTATTATACTAAGGGCCGGTTTCACCATGCTCTGTTAGATTAACAAAGGATTAAAGGGCCGTTAAATTTGTCAAAATGTACGTGTTTGACAGCTAAGGTTAGATTTAACGGTCTTTTAATCCTTGATTAGTAACTAACCGGCCCTTAGGGCCGGTTTCTCCATGCTCTGTTAGATTAGTAACTAACAGAGCATGGTGAAATTAGGTCTTAGGTACGGCCGTTTCTGAAAGCCCGATCAAAACTAATCGCATGTCAAGTCACTTGCTATCTCTATCTAATTCGATGTACATAGCTGAAATGGCGAGTGTTCGATTGACATGACATCCGATTAGTTTTGATCGAGCTTTCAGAAACTAGCCGTTAGTTACTAAGTTAGTGAATAGAAAGCAGAGACTTTGCGTTTAAAATACAGGATAAGGTATTCGTATTACAGCTGACTGTTATGTATGAAACTAATGTACCTATTTCTTAGATCTCTGTATGTTTTAGGTACGGTCGTTGTCATGACGGTCACCATTTCACCAGGAAATCTGATCTGATCTATCTGTTTTCAGAACTTCTACAGACTCCCAAGCCACATAGTCCCGAAGCACTACAAACTCACTCTATGGCCTGATTTGAACAAAAAAACTTTTCGTGGCTCAGTGGCGATACAGTTAGAAGTTTTAAAGCCAACTCAAACGATTCAGCTGCATTCGAATAAATTAGTCATCCGCTCAGTATCACTCAGGTAAATGTTATTGATCGAGTGAGCGAAGCGAACGAAGATCTTAGTTTCAACTTGGGCGATTTGGCATTTTATGTATGTATGTATGTATGTTTGCATGGCCATAACTTTCGAACAGTTGATCCGATCTGCATGAAATTTGATAAGACGACAGCTTGTACTTGAGAAATTTACTGGTAAGTATATGAGTAAAATCGGATGAAGGGTTTTTAAGATATGGGGTTTTTTAAGGGGGCAAAAATTAAAAAAGTGACTTAAAAAAATCAAGTTACATGTCATACGAAAGGGCTTTGTTTGGAAATTCCAAAACAATTTTTACTTTTTTTCTGGGACGCTCGGTTTTTGAGATACAACAAAAAAGTTAAATTAAGATAACCAGCGACCCAAGAGCTCCCACCTCTAAGAGTTTCGTTGGCATCAAGGTTTTTCTACTGAAATAAATTAAGGAGGTACTCAGTTCTCATAAAATGGTGACAACGACCAGGTCTGATGATGGAGCCAAGATCTGTTCAACGGAACTCTTCAATAAATAGGCCAATAGAGTTGAAACTTAGTTACCGTACCAAGTTAGTAGGCGGTAGTCAAAGGCAAGTCCAAACATAATGTTTGGACTTGCCTTTGACTACCACCTACTCAAAGTGTTGGTGCGTTCGTCGGGTCGCATCACGAGCAGGGCCGGATTTAGAGGAGGGCAAACGGGGCGATGGCCCCGGGGCCTCCACAAACGGGGGGCCCCCACAATAGAGACTTCGGAAAAAAAAATCTTTCAAATTCCAACTAGTAAACATTTTCTTTTCGTTTGATATTTTTTTTTTGCTATTATACCTTTACCTACAGCCCACAGTACTTTGTACATACATGATTATTTGATTATATTAATCTTAAATAACAGAAATCATTGATCTATATTTGTTCACTCCAATCAGGCAATCAGTGAAACATCAAAATCTCAAATGGCCCTGATAAGCACTTCCAATTCACTACCCATCTTGAAGGAGTACCCCAATCATTTAATGGCTGAGTGGGGTGGTACTTGCCCGCAACCTCGGAGGTTGGGGTTAACAGAAACACCAAAAAGAGTTACGAGCAGTGCACATGGACCATGTGCACTGCTCGTAACTCTTTTTGTATAAGAGAATCTACTTGGTTTCACAATAAATTATTTATTGAAAAACTCGACAAAAAAAAATTGTTCACTTTATTTGGAAAATAATTTGGGGCGAGGGGGCCTCCGCTCCTTTGTTGCCCCGGGGCCTCTGGACCTCTAAATCCGGCCCTGATCACGAGATCTCAGTTCGGGGCAAACTACTAGTTTATTTTAATTTGACAAAGTCACCTCTTTACAGCGCATTCTGTGTTAAGTTAGTACCTACCTATGTAAGTCGTTAGGTATATAAATGTATTATTTTATATGAATGATGTTAAATTACGCTTGACGAGCCAAGGTTTTAACATGCTTAACAATATATTGTTAATGTGTTAAATCTTTGTCAATAAATGATTCTGGTTCTGATTCTAATGTCATCATCATCACTCTGAAAAAGTCCACTAGTGGACTTTTTCAGAGTGATGATGGGGATGGGAATGTTTGGGTAAGTTAGTGAAAAAGACCTGCTGGTCTTTTTCACTAACTTACCCAAACATTTCAAGGTCTCCATCTACTGACTTCCCATGATCCCTACAATTTCTTCCTTGGGTTGGGGGATTTTCTAGGCTCCATCCTCCGTTCATGGTCGCTATTCGAGAACCTTTATTCTCCAGCAGTTGATGGTACTAGTCGGTGGCATTGGTTTTTTACGGATTTCTGATTCTAGTTATGAAACTCCCAGCATAGCTCTCTCCATGGCCTTTTGTGCATTATGTTGATACATATTTTTTCAGAGGCAATGGACGAAATATTCCAATAAAATCAACGGTCGCTTCTTCTGATAGAAGAGAGCTTATCATCGTGGATTTATTTAACGATGTAACTGCAGGCACCTACGAGATCCACGTCATATTTGAAGGCAAACTAGACAATGGAATCGTTGGTTTCTACGCAAGCAGTTTGAAGAACAACAAGTAAGAATAAATTCAAATTCAAAGGGCCAAGCAAGCTGCTGGCCAATTTCTTCTTCGTTTTTGGATAAAACAAAGGTAACTAGGAAGTACCTATTAGCGTTACCTTGCTCAAGAAAATGAAGCAATGTAAATTTAAATTCGTCGTGCGTAGTAATCGAACGGTCGTTGATAGGTGAAGTAGGCAAGTAGGTATGTAGGTAGGTATAGGTAGGTAGTAGGTACATTTTAAGCAAAGGTATGTGTATGTAAGTATGTAGGTAGTTGTATGTGAACTATTATTTACCTACATTTACAAGCTGGTGCCCACGACTTCGTCTGCGCAGGATTAGACACATATCTTTATAAATTGTAGCATAGGTATGTGTTATTCTGATGTACCTTTTAAGAGCAGTAGAGCTCTTTGTGAAGGGCTCGTCCGGGGAAGTACTACCACCACGCCTTTTTCTGCCGCCAAGCAGCGTTGCTGTGTTTCGGTTTGAAGAGTGTGGTTGCCGGTGTAATTACAGGCACATGACGCTTAACATCTGTATGCCTCAAGTTGATGGACGAAGGGCAGTGCATCGTAGGGCACGTTCCTATCGTGCGTGACTTACGAGGCAATGCTTTGTTATAGGTGATGGTTGCCGCTTAACATCAGGTGGGCCATCTGCAAAAAAAAAACCTATAAGCTATATTATTGTAAAGTTTCATTAAAATCCATTCTGTAGTTTTACGTTAAAGAGTAACAAACATCCATCCATCCATCCATCTTACAAACTTTCGCGTTTATATTATTAGTAGGACTCTGTGCTATTGTGGTAGGGGTTTTTTCAAAAATGAGCCTTAGTAGGAGGTAGGTACCTACATGTTTTACTTTTTTACGAGAAATCTGAAAAGATGACATTTAATTTCAACGAGTCTTACTTTCTACAAATACCTACCGGAAGCTGAAATTAACAAGCAATGACTCATTTTACTGCAATTTTATTTCTGTCGCTATCTATTTAAGTCGGCTTCTTTTTATTATTTGACTCTTCTATTGAAATATTATGTTTTCTTAAATAACGCCATCTAGGAATTGATTGGAATAAGCTAATGTACCTATGTTGGAAACAGTTGGAAACATGTGTGTTTCAAAAATGTTCCAACGGAATGAAAATTAATTTTGATTGTGACCTTTTTTATTGTGGGTCTGGTCTATGCTTAGACTAAGTATACCTCCATGGGTCTATGTATACGCCTCATAGAAAATATGGAAAAAATAAGAGATTACCCTTTAGGTGAAATTTCTTTAATTGTCATACCTAAATGTTTAACTGATCGAATTTTTCACCTACCAAAGACATTAAACTTTAATACCGTATTTAGTAAAGTTAGTAAAGTAGGTATAATGTCTTTGTCACCTACGGAGACGCCATGACAGTTATGTAATTGATGGACGGTTGACATGACGCATTGAATTTTGCATCGCTTTGACAGTTTTATGTTTTTGATTTTGCTGTCGTTACGTGCGTGTTTTTAGTATTTAGTTATTCGTAAACCTTTTTTTAAACGAACTCTCAAAGTCTCGATACAAAAAAGGCCTGACTTATCGAAAAAATAAAAACAAAACTCAGACTTGGCACTGGTACTGTTGTCAAAATGACATTTCACGCATGTCAGCCCGCCATATTTTTAGTGCATTGTGTTGTTCTCCTTGACCAAGAAAATCTTGATGGGCAAGAAAACGAAGTAAAAATAGAGCAATTATGCAGTTAAAATAGTTACTATAATTATTATGTACTGTACATAGACCCCACCTTGGCTCCACATATTGATGAAACAGCTCCTTAAATCTTTAAGAGCAAAGGCGTTTTCTATAAGTTTGAAGAAACTAGCGATGAATATCTGTAAGTTTTAAGAACAGCTAGCTTCGGGTTCTAGCTTTAAGGGCAACAATTAAAAAAAATTAGACAATCGTCATGCATGCAATGTCTGTCTTGTCTATGGGTCCGGTTAATTTACGAACAAGTATTACACAGCCCGAAAATGTACAACCCGGAAAGCACAGCCTGGAAAACACGGCCCGGATTCCATGTACAAAATGTACATGAAATCCGGGCCGTGTTTTCCAGGCTGTGCTTTCCCAGCACAGTCGGGATTGTACAGCCAGGATTGCACGACCATGGATTCTGTGACCATGCTCTGATTGGTCGAAAGCCTATGCTCTGTTTAGATGCACTACACAGTAAGTATAGGCAAGTAGCACAGATTAAATGCTGTGTTTCGGTTTGAAGAGTGTGGTTGCCGGTGTAATTACAGGCACATGAGGCAGTGCATCGTAGGGCACGTTCCTATCGTGCGTGACTTACGAGGCAATGCTTTGTTATAGGTGATGGTTACCACTTAACATCAGGTGGGCCATCTGCTTGTTCCATCAGCTGGTTGTATAAAAAAAAAAAAAAAAAAAAAAATAAGAGAATTATTCAGAGATTAATGTTAGAAAAAAATAAAATTCTGGCACTTCGGCGGCCGCTGCCGCGGCACGCTCGCTTTGCTCGCTCGCCTCGTGCGTAATTTATATGTTTTAACATAACCTAACCAATCCGAGTCGGATCAACAAGTGAGTGAGTAAGTAATTGACGAGTGTAAACAAAGCCTTAGTTTTGGCATCAAAATTTTGGCTGCGTTTTATCGGGTCGTGCTTTCCAAAGGTGTGCTGAATTTGTACGGCTTGGAATGTACAGCCTTGGATTACACAGCCATGGATTTCGCGACCAAATTGTACATCAATTCCGGGCTGTGTTTTCCTCGGCTGTACAATCCTTGGTTGTACATTATTGGCACCCTTATCTATAAGTTAGTGTTGTCACACTTGTCACTGTCAGACCGTCATGATGACTTTGTTTTGTTTGTATTTTGTATATTTGTTGATTTGAATTTTAGTCGATGTGAATTTTAGTTAAATAGTTTCATATTCTATGCATTTAGTACCAACTCTGAGTAAATTTAAAAGTGCTTTACCTGTTTACTACCTACGAATACGAACTATAGTCAAAATGGCAAGTTGTGTTACAAAGAAATCGGAAAGATTGTCGCCTTCTGTAACGCCAGTGCATTACAATCTGCTACTGCACCCCGATTTTAAATCAGAACGGTTCCAAGGAAGTGTCCAAATCGATATTAAACTATTGGAAGATAAGGATAATTTAAAAGTGAACACAAAATTTCTAAACATTCAATCTGCGAAAGTACTCAGTCAGGGTAAATTATTGCCTCTAGCAAGATATTTTGAAGATATTGAGTTAGAGCAACTGGTTATTGAGTTTAGCGATAGTGTGAGCCCAGGAGATTATAAAATTTGTATAGATTTTAATGGCAGCCTAACAAAGAGTATTGTTGGATTTTATTTATCGCGATTGGAAGGTAATAGGTAAGCATTAAACTTCATATTATGTATAAGCATTCTCCTAATTATTGATAAAAATAAGTATATTCTATAAAAAGATTTTGCCCATCGCTAGGTTTGTCCTTCTCTTTCAAACACCATTCTATCCGGTCTCGTCTGTTATACAAGTCTTCACCATTTTTGATAAAACAATAAACTGTTTATTTTCAGAACCATGGTGGCTAGCAAGTTCCAGCCAACTTATGCCCGGCAAGCTTTCCCCTGCTTTGATGAACCTGACTTCAAAGCTACCTTTGACATTACTCTGATTAAGCCTCACTCATACACTGCATTGTCAAATATGAATGTAAGTCATTTGCCTGTCTTTTTAAATTAATTGTTTCCTTAGTTTTGCTTCTAACATGATTGATGCTACTCTAGTCTACATAGTGTTTTCATAATGAACTGCACCAATGTTTGGGCTGTTGTTTCATATATCAATCATTCTCACAAAGATTTAATATAGTCCCAAAAGTTATTACCCGAGTGGGATTTGAACCCACGACCTTCCCCTTGATACGGGGCCGCGCTAACCAACTGCTGCATCGGATTCTAATTGCACTCGACGAATAACTCAGGGACATGCTACTACGGTACTAATGTGACCGTGGTTCCATCTACAGGTCTGACATATAACTATGAAGAGTCCTGCTCGATAACCGAAGTAATAACTTTTGGGACTATATTAAATCTTTGTGATTTTTCCTTAAGTGTAGGTAAACACTATAAAACAAATAAAAATTATCAATCATTCTATTGGTTTGACTATAAGTAGGTACTACCTAGTTAAAAATGTGCAATTCAATCGGAAGCATGTTTTCTTTTGTATTGAAGTTGAAATAAAATTCAGAATAAAACTTTAGTATTTTTTTTTGCTTATGAAAATAGCCTGTTACACATGTTGAAATCAACAACCGCATTGTGGCTTTAATGAATTGAATATATATTTTTCTTTTACTTACAGGAAATATCAAAAACATTAGATAACACCACTAATTTGGAAACAGTCCAATTTGCTACCAGTGTCCCAATGTCAACTTACTTGGCATGCTTTGTTATCTGTGATTTTGACCACAAAGAGGTTGAAATTAATGCAAATGGGATTGGAAAGAATTTCACATTGAGATCATTTGCTCAGAAAGATGAAACACATAAAATTGACTTTGCTCAGGACATTGGAAAAAGGGCCACTGAGTTTTATATCAAATACTATGAAGTGCCATTTCCTCTACCCAAACTTGGTACGGTTTGTATTGTTTTAATATAAAACTAGTGGTTCACAATGAATTGAGGTCTTGTGATATCTGCTCCAGTGCATTGATGCCAAGCACAAAATTTTAACTACCTGGCCGCTGATTACCCCCTTAACTTTAGTTACCAAGTTTCAGCTCAAGTGGCCTATTGGTTATATATTTCTGTTGCCCCTTTATGAAAATAATGGCCTCAAAATCTGAGAAGCAAGCAGGCCTTATTATATCACAATTTACTTGAACAAATATACAAATATATATTTTTTTAAAACTAAATGTAAACAAGGTTAATAAACTTTATGCCTTTCTAAAGTTTATTAATCTGTATTTATCCGTATTTGTTACTTATTAAATTATTAATTGAACATAAAAGTATAAAAATACTATCAAAGATCATTGTTTATTCCAGACATGATTGCTATCCCCGACTATGTGTCTGGGGCGACAGAGCATTGGGGTTTGATCACCTACCGAGAAACTCAATTCCTGGTTGATGAAGCAACAGCATCTGCCAGCAATAAGATTGGCGTTGCCAACACAATAGCTCATGAACTTGCCCACATGTGGTTTGGCAATTTAGGTAAGTTTTATTTTAATTTTACTGCATTCATAATGTATGCGTCACTTTGATGGACGCAATAACGATTTTGAGCTGTTTGAATCCAACGACTTTACGCGATTTTGTAACACATCTCATAAGTTTGCTTGCAATGTAGAATGAGCTTTATGGTCGCGATTTAAGATCTATTATGTTCCAGCTTCCTATAATGTAGATGTTTTTTTCAGTTACAATGAAATGGTGGGACGAAGTTTGGCTAAACGAAGGTTTTGCGTCGTACATGCAAGTTAAATCATTAAACGCTATTGAACCGTCATGGACTATGGTAACTAAAACAATTGCATATCAGTTAAATGAGAATTTAGTCCTGCTGATTCCACATTTGCTTGCAGATCAAGCTACACAAAGTAAAAAAAAAAGACGCTTACTCCAAGGACATAAAAGCGAGCAGTGCGATCCTGATGCCTTTTAGTAACCATCTAGTTTAATAAAATGATATCGTGTTTTTTTTCAGCTAGATCAGTTCCTGACGAAAACATTGCATCCAGTGTTGACCACTGACGCGAAACTGTCCAGTCATCCGATAGTTCAAACGGTCGCTACGCCGGATCAAATCACTGCCATCTTCGACTCCATCTCTTATAACAAGGTCAGTATCACCTAATACCTATATTTTCGTAAAATGAAATGCTAGGTAGGTAAATACAGAGCTGAAATCTTTAAAGCACGTAATCTACACTAATATTATAAAGAGGAAAGATTTGTATTTTTGTATGTTTGTATTTTTGTATTTTTGTATGTTACAAATAGGCTCAAAAACTACTGGTCCGATTTCAAAAATTCTTTCACCATTAGAATGCTACATTATCCCTGAGTAACATAGCCTATATTATATTAAAAAAAAAACGGATCCTTACTAAAACTTCATTAATGTAACCCAAGGTGGAAAAAGAAAACCTTACATCGCGTGCGCTGCGAAAACTATTGATGATAGAACAAAATAATGTACTAGGACTTTACAGATCACGTAAAATCTACAAAAATGTCGCGACAGCATATGTCTAACTATTATAGTTATGTCACAATAAGTGTTCTTTTATTATAAAAATTTAATTGAAATGCCGCCGCTAGAAAAGGCCCTTTATTTGTACCTTGGTATTAATCCTTATCCAAATAAATCTTTTCATATTCAAGACTGATTCAATATCTATACATTACTTCTTGAATTTTTCAAATCGGACATTCCATTCAAAAGATTTTAAAAATATAAGTCACGGGGTGCGTTCTCATTAAGCGCGGGCCCGGGCAAGGCGCGAGTTAGAATGACTCGAACCCACCACGGTCTAAGTTTATTCTAAAACGTTGAAATAATTTATGTCCACCCATGCGAAGCTGGGACAGGCCGCTAGTCATACAATATTACTACAGTCGCTAACGTGTGTGTTTCCCAAACTAAGAAAAATCCCAGTTTGGTAGATAGGAAAACTCCCAGAACTTTTACAGGCTAATGATCATGATGAAGATTTGAACTCATGGTAGACCTACTTATCGGGGAGACCTAGTAGGTAGTAGTTATCGAAACGTTTTTACTTTTGTAAGACACCAACTTTGTTTTTAAAGTAAACTAATTCTTTTTTCCAGGGTGCGTCAATACTGCGAATGTTGGAAGGCTTCATTGGCGAAGAGAATTTCCGTAGAGGAGTGTCGGATTATCTAAAGAAATACGAGTTTGGCAACACAGTCACGCAACAGTTACTATCGTCGCTCGAACCCTACTTTAAGATAGATCATCCGGATTTAAATCTAACGTAAGATATGTATATTGGTCTTCTGCTATCTAGCCTCATCATCAAATTTATAAAGTTTAGCGAGCTATAGAGAGCTATGCTTGAAGTTTCTCTAAAGGTTAGAATCCGAAACGAGGTTATCCGTCAGATAACCAAAGTAGTCGACATAGCTCAAAGGATTAGCAAGCTAAATGTTTGCCGTAGTACCGACAATCGTTGGAGCAAACGAATAATTGAGTGGAGAACGCGATTAGCTAAGCGTAGTGTATGACGCCTTTCGGCGAGGTGTGCGAAGACCTGCGAAATGTAGCCGGGAAATACTGGATGAGAAGACCCGAAGACCGGGCTCAGTAGCATCTTGGGAGAGACCTAACTCCAGCAGTGGACTAATATAGGTTGATGGTGAAGTTTATAAAACTAACGCTATTCTCAGATACATCATGGACACGTGGACAAGACAGAAGGGGTATCCTCTTCTGACCGTGAAGGCAGAACGAGAAAATGGAACTTACACAATCACACAATCCAGATTTCTATTAGATCCTGAAGCAAACTACTGTAACGACTCCGATTACAAGTAAGTAAACAGCACTAACAGTGAAATGGGCTCACGACTGTTATAGGCACAGTAGAAATCCCCTCAGATCTCTTGGTACTTACTGTAAGTCGGTTTTAGTGGATAGTTTGATAGTTGGCATCAATATACCGGAAGGACATAGGAGGCATCCCTAATGGCGGGAGAAGGGATGCAACATGGCTAGAGAAAGTCATGAAGAGCTGTAAATTAGTGTAATTACAGGCACATGAGGCTTAACATCTGTATGCCTCAAGTTGATGGACGCAGGGCAGTGCATCGTAGGGTACGTTCCTATCGTGCGTGACTTACGAGGCAATGCTTTGTTATAGGTGATGGTTACCACTTATCATCAGTTATCATCACTTACCAATTATCATCAGGTGGGCCATCTGCTTGTTCCATCAGCTAGTGGTTAAAAAAACAAAAATATAATGGATGTAATTAGGCTCCAACATTACCTAGTAACTACCACAGATCTTTATGAAAATATTCAAGGGAAGCCTTAGACTAAGTATCATATAGACGTAGTGTTTCGGGTTTTTGGCGTGTCCGTTTTTTGTTAGTTTGTATGTATTCGCGTGAGTGACTAGAGAAGGGACAACATTGACTAACATAGGTTAGTATCGATAGCGATAGAATAAGAAATGGATGAAAAAGACGTTTTAATTGGAATTCAACTTTTTAATTTTAACTGGTTGCTGACTTTTATTGCGAAAACTTAAAACCATTATAGACACTGAAACACTATCATCGTCAATAATGTTTCCCACATTGACCTAACCGTGAGAGCGATGTCCATCCCACTCGATACACTTTCTTATGGCCATTTCGTCCATGCATAAGAAAATTTTGTAGTCTATCAGTTTTCACGCCTAACAGCTTTTATCCACTCCCGTCTTCATTCTGGGCATTTATAAGAACCTTAAAAAATAGGTAATGTAAAATTTAACAAAAATTGAGCCGTCGCGAGACGCCTATAAGGTGTGAAAAATTGAAACTACAACATAACAGCCGATCTGACCCGGCGCATTAGATGTTTCATATCAAAATCGGAAAATAAAATATTATCGATAAAGCTAAATTGGTCGGTGGAAGTACATCACTAGAACAGATGACTAAAACAATAATTTTTATTTTGCAATAATTAATGGGTTTACATCATTTTCACATAAGAAAATATGACTAGTACTAATAAAATGTAATTCCTACAGTCTTTATGGAAGAAAAAACGTATTTTTTTAGCATGAAAATAGGAAAAGAATATTACGTATCAAATGACAATTCCGGGTCTTTAACTCCTCCTTTTGTTGTTTTTGATACACAAAACACAGCTTCACAAGACATACTTTCACCTTTTCAAATATATTTTGCCTAGACAATAATAATTCTTTAAAAATTTTCATAATTTCTTTCGCTACATCGCAATGTTGCTGCGAGTTTTTCTAGAACGTCAAAACAAGATCAAAACATTGCATCAACTGACGGCCACGTGAAGACAGTGAGTGAGTGAGATGGAGTGAGTGAAGTTACATCTACTTTTCTTTTACTCGTAGCTAGGATACATGGGAAGAACAAAGATAGATGATCACTGTTTGATACACAGTTGTAAAAGGATGTAAGTCTTATGGTTCCCTCCAGTATAATACCTCCATGAGGGAAGCAGTCTCGGATACGTCAAATGTTTGGCACATGCCCACATTTTGCTATAATGCAAAATTGCCTAGTACCTATTCAATACGTGAAAGGTTACAAGACCATCGCCGCCGCTAGGTTTATTCGAAATGTTTATCTTCAGCCTTCTGAAAGCAAAACATTCCTGCTTATATGCATAAAGCAAAAGGCGTGGTCGCTCCCAAACCCAATTGACTACTGATTTATATAAAATCTACCTAGTCAGAGACGCGTCCATTTACATGATTATAGTTGTTTATTGTGTTATAGTTAGTACTAGTAAGCGACTGTGGCTTCGCACGCGTGGTACGCGTATGCTGATTGCTAATATCAATATTTAAGGCGTTTATCCTTTTTGGGCTCTTTAATTTTTACTAACATTTATGTTAATTTTTCGGGATAAAATTAACCTAAGTAACAAAACGCTTTTAAAAATGCATACTTTCAGGTACCGTTGGTACATCCCGATCACTTACAAGACGAATAAAGAAATCAAGAAAAAGATCCTCTGGTTCCCCGACAACGCTGACAGTGGTAAGTTCCATTGTTCGTCACTGGCTATTTTTCGGTCACCGTAATCTAGTTCAATGACCGTCTCGAAGTTATAGCCTTAGAAAAGAGCCTTCCGTACTCCGAGCTTATTGGGATTTCAATATTATATTAAAAATATACTTAAAAAATAAACCCACGTTGTCATCTCATTGGGCTAGAAGCTTTGGCCTACATCTTGATTTGAATAGATAGCAGTTATGACTACATCGCGTTAGGACTACATAGCGTTAGGACTAGATTTCCATAAGGCCTGATAGCATAACGACTATATTCATTGACTATTTCTAAACTGTCACCGTTAAATAAGCCAATCAGATGATAGAGTAGGTAGTATACCTTAAAAAATAATAAATAAAGGTTGAGTTACAATGCGGAGTTTTCATAGTGCAGTAACTGAACGCTTCTATTTTACTTGTAAACAAGTTAGACTTATATTGAAATTGAAATACTTAACTTGCCTGTTTCCAGTTCAAGTGAAGCTAGATGATGATGAGACGTGGTTGAAAATAAACAACAATCAAGTGGGCTTCTACAGAGTGAACTATACGAAGGAAATGTGGCAGACATTGGTGAAGCAACTCAAGGGTCACTCTGAAATGGTAAGTGAACATAGTTATACCACAGAATATATGTGATATAACTTTACCGGCATGATAAAAATAACTGCAAGTTACAAACTATGTATATTCCTAGTTTCATCCAAATCCGTGCAGTCGTTACGGAGTAGCGTGAACAAACATACACACCCTCAAATTTTGGCATTGATAATATATTAGATATATTATTAATAGTAGTGTTCGATGTACTGCCGTAGTATAATCAAGGAAAGAGGCTCCTTGAATTACACTAAGGCCCACTGAAAATCCTTTCACCACACTGTTTCGGAAGAACTAGTGACCCGACGAGAAGACGAAGAACAAGTAGCAAAGATTGTATTTTTCTTTCGCCCTTTGCGCCCCGTGCGCACGTCTTTGGAGAGACCTACGTCCAACAGTGGACAAACATTGGTTGATGATGACTTTGTTCACAGTTGTCGATATCAGATCGAGCTCACTTGCTGAACGATGCGTTTTCCCTGGCCATGGCTCGAGTGGTGCCGTACAGTTTGGCTCTGGAGCTAAGCACGTACCTCTCAGAAGAACAGGACTACGTACCGTGGAACACTGCGGGGAACCTGCTTACTGAGCTGTCGGAAAGACTCATAAATTCTAGTGCTCTCAAACTTTTGGAGGTAACTTAATTATGGTTTTAGACATTAATTCACTTGCATGAGAACAAAAGCTTAGGGCCGGTTTCACCATGCTCTGTTAGATTAACAAAGGATTAAAGGGCCGTTAAATATGTCAAAATGTACGCGTTTGACAGCTAAGGTTAGATTTAACGGTCTTTTAATCCTTGATTAGTAACTAACAGAGCATGATCAAACTGGCCCTTAGTATAGTAAAGTTCTTTATTCAAAGAAGCTTCATAACAATCCTTGACCTATCAGGGCGACAAGAAAACCGCCCTTATAGGTATAGGAACCTACCAAGCTATACACAGTGTTAAAATACCTCTCCCGAAAACTTCAGGGGGCTAAAGTACCCATCAATATGAATAACTTTTTCAACGGAACCAACACTGTGAACGCGAAAAGTTTAAGAAAACTGTTAATTTTATCGCGTTCACAGTGTTGGTTCAAAAGTTATTAATATTGATGGGTACTTTAGCCCCCTGAAGTTTTCAGGAGTTGTATTTTTACACCTTGTATATCCTACAATAACCTAAATTAAGGACTATTTCTATTAGAACATTTTATAACATCCCAAACTTTATAGAACCCGTGAGATTCGACACCCGAATTGTTTTTATATAGTTTAAGAGTAGTAGAGCTCTTTGTGAAAGGGCTCGTCCGGGGAAGTACTACCACCATGCCTTTTTATGCCACAAAGCAGCGATGCTGTGTTTCGGTTGAAAGAGTGTGGTTGTCGATCAAATTACAGGAACATGAGGATTAACATTTGTATGCCTCAGGTTGATGGACGCAGGGCAGTTCATGTGCACGCTCTTATCGTGCGTGACTTATGAGGCAATGCTTTGTGATGGTTACCACTTAACATCAGCTTGTTCCATGAGCAAATTGTACAAAAAATTGTTATTTGTTCGCACTCAGTACTCTCAGTCGCCGATTGTAAGCGCACTGTTAGTCTCAGTGTGAAGTTGAGCAAAATCAAAAATCAAAATGGTCTTTATTCAGTACAATCACAAGGATCACTTTGAAACGTCTTATATACTAGGTGAAGCTATCGCCAGTTCCTCGCGACCAAAGCCTAGAAGAACGGGCAAGAAACTTACGCGCTTTGTCGGTTTGGTGTCCAAACGCTCGCTGTTTTAAAAAGTATAATAATCTGATGTAAAGTCTTCGAAAGTATCTTTACATTCAATATTATGAGGGAATAGACAAAAAATAATTTTAGAAACAAATGGCATGTAATATTTATAACAAGTAATTTTTTGTGAAAATTGGTATGATATTTCAGAAATTCGTTCAATCATTGATCACGCCCTTGTATGATAGACATAGCTGGCAGACTAAAGAAGAAGGTGTTATCAACAGGTAAATAATATGAAAGATAATGACGATGAATCATTTTATTTCTATACCTAATATCTAATAATATCTAATATCTTGCAAATAATTGTGCAATAATGCCAACCACCAACTTCACAACCAAAGCTAATATAGCCGGAATAGATAGCTGATCTATTACTTATAACCTTTTTTTTTTGTAAATGCTTATATTCAATTGACTGTTAGTTAGTTATATAACCGTTATTTTTTCAGAAAAATTTAAATAGCTTCACTAGTTTGATGTCTGATGGATGTCTATCGTGCCTGGGTTGATCCCCAGGCACGGTAGACACCCCCACCCTCTTCCTCGTTGACGAAGGGGTTAGTCAGCTACTACAAAATATTCCATGATTATCTGTATGCCTCAAGTTGATGGACGCATGGCAGCGCATCGTAGGGCACGTTCATATCGAACGTTACTTACGATCCAATGCTTTGTTAGAAGTGATGGTTACCACTTAACATAAGGTGGGCCATCTGCTTTTTCCATCAGGAAGTTTTATAAAAAATAAAATATTCCATTTGATATATCCCTACATTTTGTAGTTGTTGTTATTCCTATTTTTGGTATTTTTACATAAATTTTTACATTGGTATTTGGTTGGTATTTTTACATAATATTCATTTTTTTATATGTTCTGAATATTGTATGCTACAGTTTGCTGCGTACGAAGATACTATCGCTTGCAACGCAGTTTGAGTTGCCCGATGCTAAAAACAAAGTGAGGCACCTTTTCTTGACTTGGCTCCACGGCCACGACCATGAACCTGTCAATATTGAGACCGACCTGCGAGGATTAGTGTACTTCTACGGTGAGTTTCATTTTGTAATTATAAGTACTTTACTGTGTACTGTAGCTGAAACAGCTTCACGAGCCCGGTAAATATCCCCTCAGATCTTTTTTTTTATACCACTAGCTGTTGGAACAACCAGATGGCCCATCTGATGTTAAGTGGTAACCATCACCTATAACAAAGTATTGCCTCTGCCCTGCGTCCATCAAGTTGAGGCATACAGATGTTAAGCTTCATGTGCCTCTAATAACACCGGCAACCACACTCTTCAAACAGAAACACAGCAACGCTGCTTGGCGGCCTTCGATCAACAATCAACCTAGATTACGTGTGGCGCGCTCAAAAACGGCCCGAGATATAAGAGCACAAATAAATTTGTGTTCTTATTTGAGTTTAGTATGCTCCAACCACAGCTTACGTGCGGACGTGCTAAAATGCCTCAGTGTGCTTTAAAACTGCGAAAATAACCCCTAAAACAGTAAGGTTTCAGAAGGAATGTCTTTTTTTTCGGTAATTACATGTCAGTTTCCGTTTTGCGATGCTTAAATCATTGTTAACAATTAAAAACAAATATTTTGTCGTTTATTCCGCCAGTCCGCCATCGAGGCACCTGTAGTGTGTGTGAGGAGTAGTAAAATACAAAGAAGCAAACAGAAACAAAACGAAACGAAAGTAATAATGTAACTCACAAAGTAATAATGGGGAAAAGTACTTTATTTGTTGCAACATAAGGTTGATTACACAATAAATGTTATTTAACCTATGTCTTTTAATTTCAAGGTGACGGCTGTAATTGACGAATGATCATAAGTGTAAGATAGTATTTTGTAGATTTGTGACTTTATTACAAGGGTTTATGGTTGTAATTAGGTTGAACTTGAAACTGTTTAAAAACCTTTGAATCAGTTCGATGTAGCTGTTTATGTGTGTGTAAGTAGATGTTCAAGCGGACAGTTTTTAGCTTTGATTTTGTATGTGACACGCAATCTAGTTGATTGTTGATCGAAGTTGGCGGCAGAAAGGCGTGGTGGTAGTACTTCCCCGGACGAGCCCTTCACAAAGAGCTCAAAGATGAC
The DNA here is from genome assembly GCA_932294275.1 of Chloroclysta siterata. Taxonomy (NCBI): domain Eukaryota; kingdom Metazoa; phylum Arthropoda; class Insecta; order Lepidoptera; family Geometridae; genus Chloroclysta; species Chloroclysta siterata. The sequence continues at coordinate 8,372,513 of OW028604.1, read as the reverse complement.
TTCGGAACCACTTTACTTATTACTTACGTTAATTATACGTATATACAACGTGTTGATGAAGTTATGTAGGGAAACAAAGAGCGTGTATTTAGACCAAGCACTGGAATACTTTGACGTGTGCAACGGTTGAATACATCGTTTTCGAAATTCCCATAGAAAAGTAAAATTCATATTTTCTCAGAAATTTGCAACAGCCCTGTCTGTGTACGTGTCAAGGTCACACGCACGCGCGCTTCTATCTAGGAAAGAGAAAAACAACGATAACCTACGAGATAATTTGAAATACTTACCTTTCGGTAGGTAGGTAGGTACGCCGCCAATCCCCTGACACGATATTTTTACTGGTTCCTATGGATTTTGTCATTATTTACTGGCTATAATAACACTGGATAAAACTGGATTTTGGTAAGTTTGCGAGATTTCGCACGACACAGGCTTCAAACTTCACACTAAACCATTACCTCGTAGGCACTGCTCATACACACACTGACTGACGACGGCTTTTTACATAACAATCACCATTTTATCACGTTTGATGACATTTTCTCAACAAAACAATGTACAACAACGCATGTAAACACAAACAGGGTGACCATCTCAAAAGTGGCGGTTCTACCACACACCTGCCAAAAAATCTGTCAAAATCTACCAAGCTTGACATAAAAATACCAAAAATATGACTTCATACCATCTCCTTCGTGGCTACGGAATAAATTAAATACCTACATTACATTCAGTTACTATCTTTTGATCGTTTGTAACGGTTTGCAGTTATCTAAAACGAGATAGAAGTTGTTTAGAAACCAAATCAATAAAGGTAAAAAAGAATAAGAAGTTTCCAGTTCGGTAAAAAATAAATAAATTATAAATATTATTTCATTAAAAATTCAAACTAATAAGATTTTTCTTGAAATATTTAAAATCTGCCAAATGGCAGAAATCTGCCACAAATGGTAACACTGATCGGCGGCCGTCGGCCGTCCTGATTGGATATGCGTTTTTAAATGCAACCAATGACAGACAGGTTAGTCAAAGATTAAATAGGACAGACTAGACACTTCCCAAAATTGCAGTTGAATAATTTTGTCGTGTCAATGAACCATGGTGGTAAAGTAACATGTTACAATTTAAAGAACTATGAATATCATAAACATTGGTTTACGACATCTAGTAATTAAACAAAAATAAATATTCTATTAAATATTGAGTACGTAGCCACGTAGGTACCTAGTTACTGAATAGGTATTAGTACCAAAGATCTCAGAGAATGTTTACCGTGACTAGGGATTACAGTCGCGAAAATATTTCTTTTACATACCAAGATCTTTAAAAACAGCAACATCATTAGGTAGGCACATTACTAGGTAATTGGTGGCAGTTCTGTTACCTATTTTATCTAAGGTTAACAACTAGAGGTCAAAGAACAGCTGTAAATAGGGCTGCCTCATGATGCGTTTAGATTCATTTTAGATAAAAGTTTAAGAGGCATTTGATGAATGAAAAACTTTGAAATTTTAAAAGTCGTAGAACAAAAGTTGTTCGTTATGACCGGTAGAATATCCTGCTTTCGGATCCCTACAATTCTTAATAAACACGTTGTATATCTGAGTAAAAATGATCTGCATTCATCATGTACAATTAGAGTGTTAGTTCCGACTGAAAATAGACATTTTCAAATGAAACAGGTATGAAGTCAGCGACTCAGAAGGAATGGGACAAACTCTGGTTAAAATACCTGAAAGAAGACGATGTTCAAGAGAAGGCGAAGATCCGAATTGCTTTGACTGCTCCGCGGGACGAAGCTATACTGAAAAGGTACGTTTTGGAATTTTTTAACCTTGTTTTATCCTACTAAGACCCACAAATTAAATTACTTTCATCAGTTCCAACACAAAATCTGTCTCTGTAGTCAGTGAGACCCGCTGAACATTTTTCTGTACATAACATTCAAACAACTCGGGAGCTTTTTGATTTTTCGCGGGCTTGAGTTTAGACAGTTGACGTATAAGATTGATGTTTTTTGCCTATGGATTTCAATACTACCAACCGTTTGACACCACCTGTCAAGCACACGTGAGGACGTGCGAAAAGATGGCACCGCCCGGCCGCGTTGATGAGTTTTTATTGTAATTTATCAAAATGATCATGATAGATATAACAACAAACTAATATTATTTTACATTGAGCAATAAACATAAATTTAATGAAATAAATATATAGTACTAATCCGCTAATCTAATCTTATGTAAGTAAATCAAATGTAGACTTGAGTGTGCACCCTTCACTGCATCTGCTACATTGCTTGCATAAGTCTACATTTGATTAACTTACATAAGATTAGATTAGCGGATTAGTACTATATATTTATTTCATTAAATTTATGTTTAACAATGGAATTCCGCAAAGTCACGCCTGAATCAATTAATTATTGAGCAATAATCAATTTATTCGATTTTAATATTATTTCCTTGGATTTCACTTTACTAACCTACTTTTTTTTGCATTAAATAATTATGTAATACATATTATTGCACTTTGGGTCTGAAGGTCATTTCTTCATTTTAGTACATTTTATGTACTCGCCTTACAATATTTGTACATTTTTTTGCACTTTGGGTCTCTAGAGGATTGCTTACAGCGTGAACGCGTACAGTTTTGATGTTTGGTAATCATTTCAGCTTTCATCCGTAATTGTAGTTAAATAAATGGATATCAATGAATAAAGGCTGTTATTGTAGCCAAATTAATGGATATCATTATTACGAAAAATTATGATTTTTATAATTTTATAATAAACAATTTTTTTTCAAAAAGAAGTCAGTTTTTAAAATTGAGACTGGAATATATCTAAGTTGTGTGTTAACAGTCCTCATATAATATAGTCAATAATAACAATAAATAATGAATAAAAGCTGAATTTTATTTCTATATTTCTTGTTTCATTGACTACTATTAGACTAATCATAGGTAACCAATGTACATTATTATGTACAAATTAAAAATACATTTTACAACTATAGGTGTATTCCAAACATTAAAAATTAACCTAAACAAAATCAATTTTCATCTTAATAACTCAAATAATACAAAAAAAGAAGTATTTTTATCCTTGGGTCTGACAATGAATTTTTAATTTGTACATTTTTCTGCACAGAGTGTACCAATGAGTACTAAAAAAAATATAGCTCTGGGTCTAAGGAGGTTATAAAGGTTTTTGTGATTTGTAACAACCACCTTCCCTTTGATACTCTAATCTCACCCGGCGAAAACTCGCGTTGCGTGTGGGAATTACAGTCATCAGCTTATTGACAGTGTTGATGTTTTTTTATAAAGAGTAGTGATGTTTTTCAGTATTCTTCGAGCGAATTCGCAAAGACTTCTTTGCATATTTTAGAATAGAATTTTTATTTTTATGTTATTGTCTATTTTTTTATTATTATTATGTTATTACGATTTTTATGCATATTTTAGAATAGAATTTTTGTTTTCATGTTATTTTCTATTTTTTTTATTATTATGTTATTACGATTTTTATGTTATGTATGATTTCATATGTTATCTACACTAATCTACACTAATATTATAAAGAGGAAACATTTGTATTTTAGTATGTAACGAATAGGCTCAAAAACTACTGGTCCGATTTCAAAAATTCTTTCACCATTAGAATGCTACATTATCCCTGAGTAACATAGGCTATATCATATTTAAAAAAAAAACAGGGATCCTTACTAAAACTCCAATAATGTAACCCAAGGTGGAAAACAAAAACGTTACATCGCGTGCGCTGCGAAAACTATTGATGATAGAACAAAATAATGTACTACGATTTTGCAGAACATGTCATTATCTACAAAAAATGTCGCGACATCATATGTCTAGCAAAATCAAAATCAAAATCAAAACGGTCTTTATTCAGTACAATCACAAGGATCACTTTGAAACGTCTTATATACTAGGTGAATCTATCGCCAGTTCCTCGCGACCAAAGCCTAGAAGAACGGGCAAGAAACTAACGGCTTGGTTCCTAGCGTTTTTTTGTATGATCTTTTTTACAATTTTATTATGGTACCTACTTAATTGTTTAGTGTTTTTAATGAGTTGGAGCATAGATCAGTCCCAAGCTTTTTTGTCATCTATATAATCAGAAATTTTATAGTAAGCTTTTGTAGTAAGCTTTTATTATGTTTTTGAATTTGTTAATCGACAACTGGTGAATCTCACTTGGGACTTTGTTAAAGAAGCGTACACATTGTCCTGCAAACGATTTGCTTACTTTAGTGAGCCTAGTAGTGGGAACAGCGAGCTTATCTTTATTTCTAGTGTTAACATTATGATGGTCACTCTTTTTGGCATATAAATTAATATTTTTTCTAACATACATTAAATTTTCGTATATGTACTGACAGGGTAAAGTCATTACATTTATTTCTTTAAACTTATTTCGTAACGATTCTCTGGGACCCATGTTATAAATTGCACGAACAGCCCTCTTCTGCAGCACAAATATGGTGTTAATATCTGCAGCACTCCCCCACAACAAAATGCCGTATGACATAATGCTATGAAAGTAGCTGAAATAGACAAGTCTTGCGGTGTCCACGTCTGTAAGAAGGCGGATCTTTTTGACTGCGTATGCTGCAGAGCTAAGTCTCTTCGACAATTTGCCTATGTGTGGGGGGCCCACACATAGGCAAATTGTCGAAGAGACTGTTTTTATTGAAGCTTATTATCTAAGGTTATGCCTAAAAATTCGGTGGTATCCACGAGGTCTATTTTTTCATTTTTGATTTTTACATCAGCATATATTTGTTGGACATTTGGTAGTACAAAGCGAATGCATTTTGTTTTATTTTCATTAAGTAACAAGTTGTTTACATTAAACCAGTTTACGACTCTAGAGATTGCATTGTTTACATCGTCATAGTTAGTTTGTAGTCTTTTCAATTTGAATAAAAGTGAAGTGTCATCTGCAAACAGTACAATCTCGTGATCATCTACTACTTGAGGTAGATCATTAATGTAAATTAAAAACAAAAATGGCCCTAATATAGAACCTTGTGGTACACCCATTTTTACCACTGACCCCGGAGAGCGCTTTCCATTCACGTCAACACTTTGTATTCTGCCATTTAAGTAAGAAATGAGTAGGTCTAGAGCAACACCTCTAACACCATAGTGGTTCAGTTTTCTGACCAACGTTTCATGGTGCACACAATCGAATGCCTTGGAAAGGTCACAGAAAATGCCTAAGGCGTCTTGCGACTGTTCCCAGGTCTGAAAAATATATGTTATTAACTCAACACCAGCGTCGGTGGTTGAGCGACCCCTTGTAAATCCAAATTGTTTACTGTCAAGTAAGTTATTTATAGTAGCTATTATAGTTATGTCACAATAAGTGTTCTTTTATTATAAAAAAATAATTGAAATGCCGCCGCTAGAAAAGGCTCTTTATTTGTACCTTGGTATTAATCCTTATCCAAATAAATCTTTTCATAATCGAAACTGATTCAATACCTATACATAACTTCTTGAATTTTTCAAATCGGATATTCCATTCAAAAGATATGACGAAATTAAAAATGTTAATTTTACTCATTCAGGGAGAAGGACGTGCAAATGTATGAAATAAGTAGACGCGAGGCTCGAACCCACGGTCTAAGTTTATCTTAAAATGTTCAAAAAATTTATGACCACCCATGCGAAGCTGGGACAGGCCGCTAGTTGTTAATAATTAGATTGTTTTGTAAATTATAAAAAGTGTTAATGAAATTACTCTATCGTATTAGGTTAGCCTGTAAAGATATGGTAAGGATGATGTTGATAAATAAATAAATTATTCTTTTCAGATTCATGGAACTTGCCTGGGACGAATCCAACATCCGCAGCCAAGACTACCTGTCAGTGCTGAGCTCTGTCAGTTCGAACCCGGCGGGCACGGCGCTAGTGTGGGATGACGTCAGAGCGCGCTGGCCGGCGTACGTCGATCGATTCACGCTCAACAGTCGATATCTCGGCAACCTACTACCGAGCGTCACTAGTAGCTTTGACACCGAGGCCAGATTGAAAGAGGTTAGTTACTATGTGGTATGTTGAGGACTTTAGTGCTCGAAAGGAGCCTCTTGAGGCGCACTTAAAATCCTTTCACCACACTGTTTCGAAAGAAACTAGTGACACGACAAGAGAAGAGAGGACTTGTCAGGGCTAAACTCTGTCAGTTCGAACCCGGCGGGCACGGCGCTAGTGTAAGATGACGTCAGAGCGCGCTGGCCGGCGTACGTCGATCGATTCACGCTCAACAGTCGATATCTCGGCAACCTACTACCGAGCGTCACTAGTAGCTTTGACACCGAGGCCAGATTGAAAGAGGTTAGTTACTATGTAGTATGTTGAGGACTTGTCAGGGCTAAACTCTGTCAGTTCGAACCCGGCGGGCACGGCGCTAGTGTGGGATGACGTCAGAGCGCGCTGGCCGGCGTACGTCGATCGATTCACGCTCAACAGTCGATATCTCGGCAACCTACTACCGAGCGTCACTAGTAGCTTTGACACAGAGGCCAGATTGAAAGAGGTTAGTTACTATGTAGTATATTGAAGACTTGTCAGTGCTAAACTCTGACAGCTTGAACCCGGCGGGCAAGGCGCTATTAGTATTAGTATGTGATTAGTAGGGTAGGATGGAGTAAATTCGCCTTATAAAAACTTTTTTTTAATTTAAATTCTTTATTTTTCTCCAGATGGAAGACTTCTTCGCAAAATACCCGGATGCTGGTGCTGGGGAATCAGGTCGCAAGCGCGCGTTAGAAAACGTACGATACAATATCAAGTGGATCAAAGACTACGATTGTACCATCGCGACTTGGCTGAAAGCGAATACAAGTGATTGAAGAGGTCCGTTAGAACTCTATCTATCATAATAACAGCAACATTATCATATCGCCACATAAAATTGAACTTCATTTGATCAAAATTGAACTACACTGCCTAGGTACTCCAAGTGGCGGTTTTTGCGTGATATAATTAACTTCACAAGTGAGTGCAATGCGCTCAGTTACACGCTGATCAATAGGTACGTTGATAATTTATGTGCACAATGCCAGTACTCTCAAAACGGTGAAGAAAACCGGCATGTCGTAGAACCTAAAAAGTTCTATAACTGCTTGAATGGAGCCTCTTGAGGTGCACTTAAAATCATTTCACCCTACTGTTTTGAAAGAAACTAGTGACACGACAAGAGAAGAGAAACGTTGATGACTTTATCATAGGTAACATATGGCACGCTTGGTTTTCATACATAATATGACGCCCGGTAGTATCTAATTCTATGTATATTTGTGACTTGAACCACGCTTACCTTTTGTGAAGCCCATAAACAAGGTGTCCCTTAACTAGTATGTTTTCACGGGAACAAGAAATGTTCTACTACTTTTGTCAATTCGGTGGATTTTGTTAAATATTTTTGATTTGTCTTAAGTAGTTGCATCCCAAAAATCAGCCCCCTGTGTAGTGTATGTTCAGTTTGAATAGAATCTTAATAATACCTACTCGCTATGTCCTAAGCAATCCAAATAGTAATTTGGATTAGGCATTCTTGTAAAAAAATATATGTATTGTTAAAATAAATGTAATGTAATTTTGAGTTTTAAGAAAAAGTGTATGCATAAATTGTGATATTCATATTTATTATTTTGTACTTCAAATGAATCAAATATAAATATCTATATTATTTGGTGTTTCTACGTTTTTAAACTACAGTCCCGTTGTGAGCCTCTACTTGATGGATAAGTAATTCGTCTAAGCTGCTTTACTTTTGCCAAGCACGGCGTAGTAGCTGTAGGCAGCTCGAACTATCTGAAATGTTATAAAAAATCAAGCAAAACCATACGAATTATAAAACACAAAAGTTTCAGGCTTTTAAAATAATATATATTATTTTTATTTTCAATTGTTTTGTATACAACTTGCTGATAGAACAAGCAAATTGCCCACCTGATGTAATATGGTAACCATCACCTATAACAAAGCATTGCCCTGCGTCCATCAACTTGAGGCATACAGACCTCATGTGCCTGTAATTTCACCAGCAACTACACTATTCAAAGCGAAATACAGCAACGCTGCTTGGCGGCAGAAAAAGGCATGGTGGTAGTACTTCCCGGGACGAGGCCTTTACAAAAAACTCTACTACTCTTAAACCTACTTGTATAAAGGTAGGCAGATCGACGGTATTGAAAGGCCCCGCATGCAGTGTCCTCGGCCGCATCATCCCGAAGCCAAGAATCGCCAACTCGCGACGTAGCTTCGGACCGAGACACCACAACGCCGCGCCAAACGGACCCTCGCCTTGCCCTACTGAACTCTGAAATTATAGAAAGGATTTATTTGGCAAGGTAGATTCTACTTTGTTAAGCAGCAAAAGCTGAGTCTGGGCCTTTTTGGCATACCACTGAAACGGGACGGGACTGGCTATGACCAACTTTTAATGTATTTTCTTTTTTATTGTTATGTGTTTTTTTAGTTAGTAGTTAGGCATCTGTTTGTCTGTACCTGTCCGTTCTGTTTTATTTTTTATTTTATTTAGTTTTTGTATGTACGTATGTCAAATAAATGTATTTTCTTTTTTTTTCTTTCTTGTTTATTCCTACACTAGAATCTTAAATCCAAGTTATTGACAATGTTTTACCCGAGTGCCGAAGGCAGACCGGGTTATGTGTTTGGCGTGTATAGTATCTATCCTTCAATATTTTCTTTATTACCACGTAGCACCCAAACAGCTGAGTGGATTTTGATGATTGAGCTATCAAAAGATTTGTCTCAACTGCCCGAGCATCCTAGGATACAAAAACTTTCAAAAAATTAGGTGAGCAGGAAAGCAGGAACAATATTCTCACACATGAAAAAAAAAACTTTACACTAGTAGTTCGCCCCGAACTGAGATCTCGTGATGCGACCCGACGAACGCATCAAAACTTTGTGTCGGTAGTAGTCAGAGGCAAGTCCAAACATTATCTTTGGACTTTTTTCTGACTACCGCCTACTAACTTGGTATGGTTACCAAGTTTCAACTCTATTGGCCTATTTATTGAAGAGTTCCGTTGAACAGACCTTGGCTCCATCATCAGACCTGGTCGTCGTCACCATTTGATGAGAACTGAGTACCTACTTAATTTATTTCAAGAAAAAAAAATAAGAATAATCAAAGTAACTGGCCGACCAGTAGAAAAACCTTGATGTCAACGAAACTCTTAGAGATGGGAGCTCTTGGATCGCTGGTTATCTTAATTTAACTTTTTAAATTTTATCTCGAAAACCGAGCGTCCCAAAAAAAAAGTAATAATTGTTTTGGAATGTCCAAACAAAGCCCTTTCATATGACATGTAACTTGATTTTTTTACGTAACATTTTTTATTTTTGCCCTCTTAAAAAACCCCATATCTCAAAAACCCTTCATCCGATTTTACTCATATACTTACCAGTAAATTTCTCAAGTACAAGCTATCGACATATCAAATTTCATGCAGATCGGATCAATGGTTCTAAAGTTATCGCCAGACAAACATACATACATACATACATACATACATACATAAAATGCCAAATCGCCCAAGTTGAAACTAAGATCTTCGTTCGCTTCGCTCACTCGATCAATAATCAGCAATATGGGTATCAAAATCAAGAGAGTAATAGAGTTAATTCAAATAATATATTTGTTATACATATATTCATTTAATTAAATTCTCAAAGACTAAACCATAACGCAAAATTCATTAAGTCACTTTAAGGTCTTTTGGGGTTATTTCATATAATATACTAGCGGCACGTCCCAGCTTCGCACGGGTGGGTTATTTTTTTTAAATTATAATATAGCCTATGTTACTCGGGGATAATGTAGCATTCTATTGGTGAAAAAATTATTGAAATCAGACAAGAATTTTGGAGTTTATTCGTTACAAACATACAAATCTTTCCACTTTATTGGATCGAGTGAGCGAAGCGAACGAAGATCTTAGTTTCAACTTGGGCGATTTGGCATTTTATGTATGTATGTATGTATGTATGTATGTATGTATGTATGTATGTATGTATGTTTGTCTGGCGATAACTTTAGAACCGTTGATCCGATCTGCATAAAATTTGATATGTCGATAGCTTGTACTTGAGAAATTTACTGGTAAGTATATGAGTAAAATCGGATGAAGGGTTTTTGAGATATGGGGTTTTTTAAGAGGGCAAAAATAAAAAAAGTTACATAAAAAAATCAAGTTACATGTCATATGAAAGGGCTTTGTTTGGACATTCCAAAACAATTTTTACTTTTTTTTTGGGACGCTCGGTTTTCGAGATAAAATTTAAAAAGTTAAATTAAGATAACCAGCGATCCAAGAGCTCCCATCTCTAAGAGTTTCGTTGACATCAAGGTTTTTCTACTGGTCGGCCAGTTACTTTGATTTTTCTTATTTTTTTTTCTTGAAATAAATTAAGCAGGTACTCAGTTCTCATAAAATGGTGACGACGACCAGGTCTGATGATGGAGCCAAGGTCTGTTCAACGGAACTCTTCAATAAATAGGCCAATAGAGTTGAAACTTGGTAACCATACCAAGTTAGTAGGCGGTAGTCAGAAAAAAGTCCAAAGATAATGTTTGGACTTGCCTCTGACTACTACCGACTCAAAGTTTTGATGCGTTCGTCGGGTCGCATCACGAGATCTCAGTTCGGGACGAACTTCTAGTAATATCAGTACCTATATAGATGATAAATAATTTCCTAAGTAATAAAGATTCTCGTTTGTAACAATAATTGATCGAGTGAGCGAAGCGAACGAAGATCTTAGTTTCAACTTGGGCGATTTGGCATTTTATGTATGTATGTATGTATGTATGTATGTATGTATGTATGTATGTATGTATGTTTGTCTGGCGATAACTTTAGAACCGTTGATCCGATCTGCATGAAATTTGATATGTCGATAGCTTGTACTTGAGAAATTTACTGGTAAGTATATGAGTAAAATCGGATGAAGGGTTTTTGAAATATGGGGTTTTTTAAGGGGGCAAAAATAAAAAAAGTGACTTAAAAAAATCAAGTTACATGTCATACGAAAGGGCTTTGTTTGGACATTCCAAAACAATTTTTACTTTTTTTCTGGGACGCTCGGTTTTTGAGATACAAAATAAAAAGATAAATTAAGATAACCAGCGACCCAAGAGCTCTCATCTCTAAGAGTTTCGTTGGTATCAAGGTTTTTCTACTGGTCGTCCAGTTCCTTTGATTTTTCTTATTTTTTTTTCTTGAAATAAATTAAGGAAGTACTCAGTTCTCATAAAATGGTGACAACGACCAGGTCTGATGATGGAGCCAAGGTCTGTTCAACGGAACTCTTCAATAAATAGGCCAATAGAGTTGAAACTTGGTTACCGTACCAAGTTAGTAGGCGGTAGTCAGAAAAAAGTGCAAACATAATGTTTGGACTTGCCTTTGCCTACCACCTACTCAAAGTTTTGGTGCGTTCGTCGGGTCGCATCACGAGATCTCAGTTCGGGGCGAACTACTAGTAAGAATTAGTGACAGAATATTTACTTCATTAAAAACCGCGTCTCCGTAGCTGCAGAAGAGAAATAGTTGGGTGAGTGTAGCGCACATGTATTGCAGTAGTGAAATTATTTGCATCACACTCATTTGTTCCTGGAAATTAATAAATAATAGACAATTATCAAAATTATATTTCGGGTCTAAGGCACTAGCCAAAGAAATATAAAGAAATATGGTTATTAAGGTTTGGTTACCAGTCTGGCCCAAACTTTTACAAAAAACAAACTTTTGCCTGTACCTACTACGTCATACCTACTGATTATGTTGAAACTCACCGATGTAAGACGTAGTGCTACTGTGCATAGCGTTAGTGTTGATAGGAAGAAATACGTCCCTAATATTTTCTGAAGCAACTTGTCGAGCTCTTCAATCGATCTGAAATATAATTAATACTTACACGCTATAGCTACATTTTATAAACATTTATTTAACAAATTGTAAAATACTTGCTTGACTAGCATTATATGCGTGTGATGGCATTTTATTATCAGCGAGTGTGCTTTGGCGTCTCGCTTGTCGCAAGGAGAAGACTTCCTCCCTCTACCCCCGATTGTTGAGCACAGTAGCTTCAGTGACGAAAACTGGCCGCAAACAAATATCATCACGCCAATAGCCGCAGAATCGAAGGCCACATGCATAAATACACAATAAATTGACGCAACAACCTCTACTAAAACAGTCACTACGTAGAAAGCCAGATGCTTCTTGTCTAACGGGTTCCAACTTGGCAAGATGTGGGGATAACCCTCAGGCGTGCTTCCGAAGAAACGAAGAAGTTCGTACTCGATAAAAGGCGAAAAAATATAAATGACAGCAGTGAATCCATAGATCCTAAGCAATATGATAGACGTCCTCTTAAACTTATCTGTGTAGATCCGAACATGATTTATAAGTTGGTTTTCCACTTCTTCATCGTCCGACTGATGTGCGGTGCGTATAGATTTGAACATCCGTTGGTCATTCTCCAATCGCTCCATCCTGTTCAAGAGACGCATCCAATGATCTTGGTTTTGGTGCAGAGAGTACAATTTTAGGATGCCCATTCCGCAAAAGAAAATGACACTTGAACATTCGAACATCCTCTCGGGATCGTCTTTAGCGATGATCAGTGCTATCAACTGCAGAACATAGATGCTAAGGAATGAGAAAATAGATAATTTTCCCAAAATATGCACATTTTCGCCTTGTGCTCCGAACCACAAACCCCCGCGACGAACCGATTGGATAACTCGGACGACAAGGGTTAGATCCTGTTGCGGCATGTTGCAGGATATTCATAAAACTAACAATCTGTATCCATCACCCCTGCTGACAGAACTAGGACCCAGTTTTAAATTAGTTTTGTTTGTTGGGAGAATCGGCTGGCACTTATCTGTTATTATAGTGAAATTAATGATCGTCATTTATTACTTAATGCTACCAATAGTTTGCAAATGCGGGCTTTTTCCTCTTTAACTTCGTACTTCTTGTTTTGTTAATAACAAAACAAAAGAATTATGTAATTACGAAACTTGGATATTACCGCTTAAAAAATATTAAGTATGTATAAACGTTTCTTAAGTTTAAGAGTGATGCGAAAACAACGAGACGAGACAGAGATAAATGAATTCCTAGTAAAAAGTTTGTTTGATTTGTTTTGTGATGAAATATAAAAAAAACAATGTCGTCGACATGAGTAGAACATTATTCCTCCCGAAGGAAATGAAATCCTTTTATTAAAATTAGCGAATTTCATATAAGAATAAGAATCATTTATTGTATAACTGTGTAAATAGATCTTAGAGAGGTGATTTTTTTCAACATTCTACCCATTTCGGGCATACAATATTGCTATACTATCCCTATAGCCATTCTTGAACTTATCGATTATCCTTTATAGTTAAATTGGACTTACGGCGGGTTTCTGAAAACCCGATCAAAACTAATCGGATGTCAAATCACTTGCTATCTCTATCTCATTCGATGTACCTAATAGCTAAAATGGCGAGTGACTTGACATCCGACTAGTTTTGATCAAACTTTCAGAAACCGGCCGTTAATCTCTTACTATAGTATGCCCTAACACACCACCTCACAACCACTCAATATAACTAATATCTATGCCAGCTAAATAGTCCCCTCGGATGGCATAGCCTTAAGTTCTTCAGCTTATTGCCTGCACCGCAACATGTTTTTTCTTCAGTCATTAACTCATTAGATATTGTAATTTAAAGTTACCAACAAAATTATGGACAACTTTTTAATTAATTTGTCTTGGTATTACCTAAAGCTAATTATTATAATTATAAGGTAACAGAGAGGCAGCAGTAGGTATTTATTCTGAAAATAATTTTTCATATTGTTTATTACACGGGTATTTATTGCGTACATACTTATTACATTATTTATTTTCCCGACGTTTCGAGCAGACGTGGTCGCGGGCAGATGAATACCTACTACATTAGTAATTTTCAATATAAGTCATGATCGCGAAAGTTTAAAAAATAATAATACCTAGATACCTATTAGTTTTTCTCTCCGGTTTATAAGTAAGTCGAAATACTTATTTATCTGCAACTTCTTAACAAGACTAAAGTGGAGTCGAGTCGTTTCAAATTCCACCCTTCTCGTGTATTCCCGGCGTTTATATTGCAAAACAAACAATCGCTTGGTAATTTGACAGCTGCGAAGTCTCTCACCTAACTCTTGGATTTCGCACACCACAGTTTTTAGTCGTTTGTAGGTAGGTACACCAACTACATAATATGAGATTGTAAAGGATTAGGAGGTAGGTACAGGCTCGCTACAGAATATAGTTAGGTAGGTATAGTTTTCTGTAAGTAGTCGGATAAAGAACCCATCTTAGATAAAATGTTGCGCGACATAGACGTAACATTATGGGTCAAGTTGTGAAGATAAAAAGTTAAATTGGCTTTTGCATTCAAATATATTTACAAAATACTTAAAACTAGTCAATTTTCCTTGAACAAAATCAATGACGTTGGTTAGATTATTTAATGATGTTTTAAATTATTTCACCATGATGCTTGCCAGCCGTTGCCATTGGAACGGAAATCGATGGAACCAGTCAGCCCACCGTGGCCATTTGGGCTAGAGCCATATCCACCTGATCTAGAACTCAATCCGTTTGTTCCACTCGATGCTCCAGTCCAACCGCTAGAATACCCCTTAGAGTCTCCCCAAGATCCGGAATTTCTGGCGAGGCTAGAATCAGATCCGGCCCATCCGTTGGATCCTCCAGAGCTCCATCCGAGTCCAGAGCTGGAACTATCCCATCCGTTTGATCCGGAATTGGAACTGTCCCATCCGTTAGATCTGGAATTGGAACTATCCCATCCGTTTGACCCGGAACTCTTGCTGAAGCCTCCAGAGTTCCAGCCAGATCTAGCTGCGGCTACGCCACTGCCAGAACTGCCTTGCCATCCTGCTCCGCCTAAAACAAGAAAGATTACTAAAAATACTAGAGAAATATGTCTCAATCATTTTGAAAAAAAAAAAACGATTATAGCCAAATCATAAGGGCTTGATTTGTATTAGCGGTAGTCCGCTAATACAAATCTAAATAGAGGTACTTTGATGGGTGTCAGCCCCTAAAAGTAGCTTGTTATTACATACTTTGAAGCGGAATCGCATCTACCAATTTGGGATCCCATTTATACAGATTTAATTGCCCATTCCCCCCGTTTTTACTCCTCAGATCCCTAGGTACCTATACGTCTATCTATCAGATCTGATAATATAGGTAGGTAAATCAATTACATCATCATCGTAGTTTTTTATTTTACATCGTAGCTGAACATGTGATAAATAATGGGTATCTACACACGTACATTTCTAGAGTAATTGATTTTATACGGCCACCCAACCTTTCCTTCCAACAACCTAGGTCTTCCAGGCCAATCCAGGCCAGGCCAGTAATCACTTGTTAGTTTATATCATAGCATAAACCTAAGTATTAAGTATCGTAGTATTTGGTTACCTGGAGAGCGTGAAATCCTATCAGCCGAAGTTATAGCTGCCACAACTACGAGCAAGACGAGGACTGGGGTAGCCTTCAACTGAAAAAATATAAGCAGGGATACAATGTGATTCAAAAAGTAATACAGCTGTACCAACTAGAATGCCTTGCCCATCACAAAAATATATAAGTACTTATTTCATTTTGATTTTATACATTTTAAAGTCATTTTTATTAGTTGTAGGTATATATATGGAAATCACAACGAATTTTTATAATATCCATAAAGTTATTAACCGAGTTTCCACTCGGTTAATAACTTTTTGAACCCACATCCTTCCCCTTGTTAGGAGTGGGTTCAAATCCCACTCTGATAATAGTTTTTCCAATATTATAAAAAAAATATCTTTTAAATTTTGAAGTAGGTACATAAAAGTGTTTATTTATTGGTTATTTTTTTAGTAAATTATTTGTCCCCTTGAACATAATTTTAAAACTAATAGGTAATTATTAAGTATTTGGAACTAGCTTGTTAACTTACCATCTTTGTAGTTGCCGTTTGGTTACTATAAACTATACATGACTTAGAACCGTATTTATACTCCACAATTCTTTAGAAATAACTTTTTTGGACCCCATATCATTTGAGACTTCAATGACAAAGATTATAAAAGACTAGCGGCCTGTCCCAGCTTCGCATGGGTGGACATAAATTTTTTCAACATTTTAGGATAAACTTAGACCGTGGTGGGTTCGAGTCACTTCTAACTCGCGCATTGCCCGGGCCCGCGCTGGGTGAGAACGCGCCCCGTGACCTTATATTTTTAAAATCTTTTGTATGGAATGTCCGATTTGAAAAATTCAAGAAGTAATGTATAGGTATTGAACCAGTCTTAATTATGAAAAGATTTATTTAGATAAGGATTAATACCAAGTTACAAATAAAGACCCTTTTCTATCGGCGGCATTTCAATTATTTTTTTTTAATAAAAGAACACTTATTGTGACATAACTATAATAGTTAGACATATGCTGTCGCGACATTTTTTGTAGATGGTGATGTGTTCTACAAAATCGTAGTACATTATTTTGTTCTATCATCAATCGTTTTCGCAGCGCACGCGATGTAAGGTTTTCTTTTTCCACCTTGGGTTACATTATTGGAGTTTTAGTAAGGATCCCTGATTTTTTTGAAAATATAATATAGCCTATGTTACTCAGGGATAATGTAGCATTCTAATAGTGAAAGAATTTTTGAAATCGGACCAGTAGTTTTTGAGCCTATTCGTTACATACAAAACAACAAAACAACAAAACAACAAAACAACAAAAATACAAATCCTTCCTCTTTATAATATTAGTGTAGATATAATAAGTGGTAATTCACGCTTATGACATTAATCTTAATTGTTTCACTTTTTTGGTGATGTGTTCGTCATTGCCAAAAGTCTTTGCTCGGAGATGATATTATAATAGCCTACATAATAATATAGGTAGGTACCTAGGTCTAGTCTTTTTAATGTCCCTAATATAAAAAAAACAATTCAAAAAGCAGGAACCGATTACTAATGCTTCATTTCATTTATTTAACATTCTGCTATATTTTTTGAAGGTGAAATTTACCTATAGGTGATATTATTATGTACCTACCTTATTATGTACTTACCTATTAGGTAAATTCGTGCATTTTTAACATAAGTAACGCTTCGGAAGTTTCATTAGGATTCAACATTGTGCCAGACTCCTCAACGAGTTGATCTTCTCCATTTTGGTGGCTTCTCATTTTCTTTGTGAGTTGATCATCATAATGTCATAATTTTGTGGGTAGGTATGTCAAATAAATGTATTTCCTATCTTCCTTTTTTATTATACTAGGTGGTAAAGAAAACGTCGATAAGTTCATTTTGAATATAATTCGATCAATATGAGATCAATATTCTAATATTACTCCGTAGAACCAGATATTCGATTTTACTATAGTTAAATTATAGTTATGTAAGTTAATACGCACACAGCTCCCGTAAACGACTGGTCCAATTGAAATGGAACTTGAAATAAGTACCAAGATGTAATGATTGCACTGGAATATCAATATCAAATAGTACTACGCGGTCGAAGCCGTCTGCGGAAGCTAAACAGTAATAATTACTTTATAACACGCCTGATGAAAATGCAAGAGCAAATAAGCTTCGTAAGTATTGCATCTACTATTAACTGTATTGTTATCATCATCAGCTTAGCAAGTCCAATGCTGGACATAAGCCACAAAGTCATCACACTTGGCAGGCGGATTGGACCACAGTCGGTATTAGTAGTCGACACATGCTGATGCATTTTCCCCAGGTAATGAGTTTAGTTAGTCGCCTCTTGTTGGTGTTATATAATCCGTTTTATCCGAATTATTACGCATAAAATCTATAACAAGGTTCTCATAATTGTCTGTGCTGATGTCCTTTACAATCGAGTCATATTGCTTCTCATTATATTTCTTTTAGGTTTCAACACGTAGGTAGGTACATACATTAATGCATATTAACTGGTTATTTTATTGTTGAAGTGTCTACTTTCTGTTCTGTAGGTACCTACTGTCGGTTCTACTGCGGCTTTATCTATCGCTCTAAGAATTTAATTAAATCATAAACAAATAATTTAGTATATGTTTATTTTATTTAATTAACCATCATACATTTAAGGCACATATTTTTTTTTATCTTTATTGTTACGAGCTCCTTGGAGTGCTACAAGAATTTCAAGAGAAGCTAGTTTTTTGTGTTTATGCGTAATCACGGATGAAATCAATGTAATCGGACACGCGAGTATTGATAGTGGGTTCAAATAGGTTTCCGCATCCAGGCCTGGCAGTCAGACCGACTACGACGTTGTTGTGGTAGACAGGGGTTCCACCATCGCCATGACACAGGTCGGGACGGGGGAATTCCAAGACATTGCCGGTACAAAAAACGTTGAAAGTTGAGAAGTCGACCAAGTTTCTGTAACGCAATTGGCAAGCTGACTGGCTTATAGTAAAAAGTCGACGATGGCGTAGCTGCTCGGAGTAGAATCCAGTCTGAAAAAAAAAGTATGTACGTACACAACTAATAAACATCGATGGACATTAATTTACTTTAGGGAAGAAAACTAAGCAATATTACGTACCTACAAGATAATATTTACTATTATAAATATACCGAAACCGATTATAATATTATTACTTTATATTATGT
Organism: Chloroclysta siterata; assembly: GCA_932294275.1. Lineage (NCBI taxonomy): Eukaryota > Metazoa > Arthropoda > Insecta > Lepidoptera > Geometridae > Chloroclysta > Chloroclysta siterata. The sequence continues at coordinate 8,353,740 of OW028604.1, read as the reverse complement.
ACCTATGTGTGATTTATTTATATGTCGTAAATCGATAAAAATAAAAATTGCACGCACATATTTTAAGAACACAACAAGAACGAACATACTTTATTTATTACTTCAGAAGTTTAGGTTTAGATAGACACACACACTACACACAGGCATTAATTAACAACCCCTAGCGATTTAGTGGATTCTGATTTTGGAGATAATTTTGCAGAATAGTGTTGAGTAGGACATACGTGAGGCACCTCTTTTGAGGCACTCATTCACTCCAAAATGTCCCGGTCCTCATGTTCAATCCATGTACCACCTCAAAATTTCTGTCATACTCACTCTCAGACGAAGTGCTCACTGTTTGACTGCGACGAACGAGGAAAATATAAATCTTTCATTTGAGGGAGTGAGTGAACTGATGTATTGTGTGACTGAAATGAGGCTCGTATCACGTTGAAATGACATCAGTGTCTTAGGGCGTAAGTTAGTAATTGACGTAACGAAAAATTGAGTGCTTGATGAAGATTGATTGATGGAAACTTAGAACAGTTTTTTTTATTTTATCTGTAAATATGAAGTAGATAGGATTTACATTAGAGGTACATTAAGTACATTTATGTAGAAATATAATATGTTAGTTCTTCTTATTCTTGTTGTTTCACTAGTTCTTTCGAACCAGTGAGGTGAAAGGACTTTTAGTGCGCCTGAAAAAGGTAATTTAGACACTCATCAAGACACCTCAACAGTAAACTCACACAAACTTTCTTGGATGACAAATGAAATGAGTAGAGCGAACTTGTACTACATAATTCGCAATATGACATTTGAAGCATGACATTGTACCACCTCATGAACAAGAACGAGGGCCTCATACAAACTCGTTTTGAAACTGTGTCCTACCCAACACTATTGCAGAAGGCTTATTTTTAATCTTCGTATAATTATGTTTATATCGCACATCCCAATTTCTCGGAGATGTCGCGAATTTTAAAAATCGGAAAACATCGTGAGGAAACCTATAGGTAGGACCGTAGGTTCCTTATCTAACAACGGAAAAGAGGCGTTGATGTCAACTGCCGACCAAAACGCAACGATAGCGCGTTCTAATCTACTAGTGGCGACATCTAGTTCTGTTTTGCGTCAACTGACGATGAAATGTCACTAGGGTTAATGTATACTAATAATAAATAGAGGAAAGATTTGATTGTTTGTTTGCATTGAATAGGCTCCGAAACTAATGGACCGATTTGAAAATTATTTCACCGTTGGAAAGCTACACTATCCCCGGGTGACTTAAGCTATATTATATTTTCAAAACAATTATGGGATTCTTACTGCGTGCGCTGCGAAAACTATTGATGATAGAAAAAATAATAAACTACGACTTTGCAGAACACATTATTATCTACAAAAAGGGCAGTGTGGTCGCCCAGCGACAAAGCCCATAAAATTAAATAAAAAAACTATAATAAGTGTCACGACAGCTTATTATGTCTAACTATTTTTTATTATTAAAAAAAAATTGAAATGCCGCCGCTAGAAAAGGGTCTTTATTTGTACCTTGGTATTAATCCTTATCCAAATAAATCTTTTCATAATTAAGACGGTTTCAATACCTATAGATTACTTCTTAAATTTTTCAAATCGGACATTCCATTCAAAAGATATGACGAAATTTAAAACGTTAACGGGTCCACGGGTCGCGCTCGGGGTGCGATTTCACTCTCTGGCGTGCAAATGTATGCATAGGTATTGAAACCGTCTTAATTATGAAAAGATTTATTTGGATAAGGATTAATACCAAGGTACAAATAAAGACCCTTTTCTAGCGGCGGCATTTCAATTAATTTTTTATAATAAAAGAACACTTATTGTGACATAACTATAATAGTTAGACATATGCTGTCGCGACATTTTTTGTAGATGATGACGTGTTCTACAAAATCGTAGTACATTATTTTGTTCTATCATCAATAGTTTTCGCAGCGCACGCGATGTAAGGTTTTTGGTTTCCACCTTGGGTTACATTAATGGAGTTTTAGTAAGGATCCCTGATTTTTTTGAAAATATAATATTGCCTATGTTACTCAGGGATAATGTAGCATTCTAATGGTGAAAGAATTTTTGAAATCGGACCAGTAGTTTTTGATCCTATTCGTTACATACAAAAATACAAAAATACAAAAATACAAAGCTTTCCTCTTTATAATATTAGTGTAGATTAATCCTTATCAAAATAAATTACCTACTTCATATTCAAAACTGCTTCAATACCTTTATACAAGGTGTTCCAATCCAATACCTACTTGTATTTAAAAACTACAGGGGGCTAAACAACCCATCAATATGAATAACTTTTTCTAAGGAACCAACAGTATGAAATAGCTGTTTTTTTTTCGCTTTCACAGTGTTTGTTTGTACGTTACAAAAAGTTATATAAAAAGCCAAATAATAAGCGAGTAATAACAAAAATACCAAATAGCGATGTGAAGCTAATGGTGCCACCATTAGGTTTTCTTGGATGAGATTGATGGGTGTGCATAAACTTTTACCCTTATTCGTGTCTCTGTCATTTTAATCGCAATAAAAAGAGATGGCAATAGACTTGGCGGCCAATATAGCTTAAGCCGAAAATACAGGGTTCACTTTTGCCTTTCAATTTAGATGAAGCAACCAAATTGATCCATGTAAACATAAAAATGAATCATTCAATGTTTGGCATTCCTTTCATTTCTGCTCCATTCAACCAAAGTGATTCAATTTGTTTGAACCGTGTTTTTTCGGCTTTAGTTTACGGTGGTTTATGCAATCTTTTTAAACTCAGTATGATATGTATAAGTTTTACTTACTTCTGTTCTGCCCCAGCCGGCCACCCATACGCCTGCGCTATCAGGAACGACGTAATTGACCCCAGCAAATAACCCTGGCTGAACGGTGTTCGGCACAAAGACTATGGGGTTCCTGCTTTGTATAATAGCAATATCATCATGAAGGGTAATTGGGTTGTATGAAAGGGGGTGTATAACCGTGTCAAATATCAAAACTTGGCCACCGCTTGTGGCGTAAGAAGAACCAACTCTACCGATGGTGTTGCCCGGTGCGTCTGAACTGAAATCATAGTAAAAATCATGAAATCAGTCTCAACAAGAAGCTTAGTTGTTTTTGAGTATTTGCCCTGTAGGTGTTTTTTGTTATGCTATGACACCATTTTGAATGGTACAAATTGCTTACATCTCAGTGAAGCCGACTGTACTTAGTAAGCTTAAATAAAAACTGACTGTATTTTTTGTATACTACTTGCTGAACCAGCAGATGGCCCACCCGATGTTAAGAAGTAACCATCACCTTGCTGCATCAAAGGATTGCCGCTCAAGTCACGTGCGATACGAACGTGCCCTAGATACACTGCCCTGCGTCCATCAACTTGAGGCATACAGATGTTAAACCTCATGTAGGTACTTACCTGTTATTTCAGCGGCAACCACACCCTTCGAACCGAAACACAGCAACGCTCTCGACGGCAGAAATAGGCATTGTGGGTAGTCTTCTCCGGAAGAGTTATTAAAAGAGAAGATTAGGTTTATAAGGTTACCTAATCCAGAAAATGACAGTGGGAAACCTATGTTCAGTAGTGAACTTCTTCATACATAAGATGATAAGTAAAGTACTGGTGACTTAAATGAATAATATGTCCCTAATAACCTTGTCTAAGTTCAAAAAGAAACTAACACGCATGAAGCCGTCGACAAAACGCTTCTAATGTTTAGGATGGCGCCGCCACAGCTTGGTAAGAAGTGGCTTCCGTCAAAGCCCATAAGCAGTGTCACCGTGGATGGGTACTGGTCGATGGTAGTCAACGGTCCGGAGATAACTCTCTGCGAATCAGCAGGGAGGGCTGGAACAAACCACCGAATTGAGAACCTCCTTGCTTGCTTGGTGCTTCCAAAAAGGCTAATTTAACAAGCAACGACTCATTTTATTACTACTGCTTGCTCTTTTAGTTAGGTACCTAATATCATGCCGTTTATGATTCCAAGTTCTCAGCAAGCCGGATAAGGCCCTCATGCGTATCACAGACGTCGAAGATGCTATAATATTTATTAATCTCAAGATACAAAATCGCTCGCCATACAATCACTATGAGCCATTTATATTAGGGTACCTACCTACCTATCTTATGATATTGACGGATAGGGCGACGGATCCTTGTTGAAAATATTATGTTAACATTTTCAAGAGAATGAATGAGACTATATTATCGTAACATAACAGCAGCGTGTGATACCTTAAGATGCTATAATATTCTATCGTAAGGTAGGTACCTATCATATGATGAAATATTATAGCATCTTCGTCGCCTGTGGTACGCTTAACGCATCTTCATACAAAACCCGCGAGGAAACGAAATTAGAAATACGAAAATACAAGTTGTCAAAAGTCAAAAACCCTCTGTAGGTAAGTACCTATATTTTGTAAACTTACCCGTGGCCGAAGCCAAAATAACACAAAAGAGTATTATAGCACGCATGATGTAGAAGTTATCCGTATGTGTGTAGCTACTCGACTACTTAAACGAGTGATGAGTAGTTTTGGTACTTATAGCACCTAGCTACCTAATTGCATATTTTATAAAATCAGTTTGATAATCTGTGCCTATCTACTTAAGATAAGTTAATACAAAAATAGCTAAGGTGCAAGTTAAACTTGCTATGCGGTGTTCTTGATGTTGGTATTTTTTTCTTTTTCAATGAGAATATAAAAAATCAGACAAAAACTGAGATGGCAAAAATACGAGTTTCCTGACGAACTAGTCAATCGCTATGTGTGAAAGGATGACCTGTGCCCTGAGTGGTATCAGGAGGGCTCATAATAATAATAATAAATGAGAATATTATAATAGTAACTGCCAGTTTTCCCAAAACAATAATTGATCGAGTGAGCGAAGCGAACGAAGATCTTAGTTTCAACTTGGGCGATTTGGCATTTTATGTATGTATGTATGTATGTATGTATGTATGTATGTATGTTTGTCTGGCCATAACTTTCGAACCGTTGATCGGATATGCATGAAATTTGATAAGTCGATAGCTTGTACTTGAGAAATTTACTGGTAAGTATATGAGTAAAATCGGATAAAGGGTTATTAAGATATGGGGTTTTTAAAGGGGGTAAAAATAAAAAAAGTGACATAAAAAAATCAAGTTACATGTCATATGAAAAGGCTTTGTTTGGGCATTCCAAAACAAATTTTACTTTTTTTCTGGGACGCTCGGTTTTTGAGATACAACAAAAAAGTTAAATTAAGATAACCAGCGATCCAAGAGCTCCCGTCTCTAAGAGTTTCGTTGGCATCAAGGTTTTTCTACTGGTCGGTCAGTTCCTTTGCTTTTTATAAATTTTTTTTCTTGAGATAAGTTTAGGAGGTACTCAGTTCTCATAGAATGGTGACAACGACCAGGTCTGATGATGGAGCCAAGGTTTGTTCAACGGAACTCTTCAATAAATAGGTCAATAGAGTTGAAACTTGGTAACCATACCAAGTTAGTAGGAACAAATAATAGTAGATCATCCTTCCTCAGTTTAGTAGCAGGTGTCGTAACAGACCTAATAAGATATGTGGCCCGTTTTCTACAAAACTGGCTCGGAACACTAAAAATGTATTATGATTTATCGATTACAACATTAATCTGATAGGGGGAGAATGGGAGAGTTGACCTGCTAGGATACTGAAACATTTTTTAAAACTTTTCGTTAGATACCTTATCTTTATTCATTGTAATAAAATACTTATTTACCTACTTATGATGTTTCAAAAAGATCCCTATTATTATATTGATCCTTTTAAGTTGGAATTTACCAGCAACTTCTAACGAGCAAGTAAGCATCCCCTTTTGTTCTCAGCATTTTAAGAGTAGGTAAAGTTTGTCTTCGACATTCAAATGTGGGTTATGTGGGTAAAACCTTTTCCGTCTGTCTCATAGTTTGTATCATGACTTCTACGGCCGCTTCTAAAAACCAATACATTGAGAATTCAGTCGGTCTTATTCAGCGTTTTTTTTTTATACTACTAGCTGATGGAACAAGCAGATGGCCCACCTGATGTTAAGCGGCAACCATCACCATTGCAACAACAAAGCATTGCCTCGTAAGTCACGCACGATAGGAGCGCGCCCTACGATGCACCGCCCTGCGTCCATCAACCCGAGGCACACAGATGTTAAGCCTCATGTGCCTGTAATTACACCGGCAACCACACTCTTCAAACCGAAACACAGCAACGCTGCTTGGCGGCAGAAAAAGGCGTGGTGGTAGTACTTCCCCGGACGAGCCCTTCACAAAGAGCTCTACTACCCTCAGTAGTGAAATCACCCAACCGTATGCACTATAATTAATTACCTATGTAGGTAATTGTTTGTTTATGAAAAGGCTCAAGTCGCCCGAACTCCCCTAAAAATTATCTAAATAAATCAGGGTATTTTATCTAGATTCTAGATAAGTTAAACACTGCCCACATCAAGATTATGGTTCCTTCAGGTCTCAATTTTAAGGTAAGTAATTAATTAGAATTATTATTTTTATATACCTACCTAAGTTAAGATACTCAAGGAAATCTTTTTTTATACTACAGGGCCAAGAGGATCAAGAGATCTGGAATTTGGCACTGGTAGGCACTAATTTAATTTTATTATTACCCCCATGTCTATTTAAAACCCCGAAAAAGATTTTTTTTACTCTCTGATCATACCTCACATCATAGATAGGCACCGACCGACGACACCTAATCGAAAATCAAAACTCATAGGTATAAAAAAAACAGCGCCTATTCATTTCAAAGAGCAATGATTCACAAGTGAAACGTGACCGAAATAATGGTAAGGTGCAGGTTGCTTTAATCCATGAATCAGAATCAGAATATTTTTTATTGTAAACTGTTGAATGTATAAGGTGGTAAGTATATAAAAAGAACAAACAGTCTGCCATATTCGGAATGTTTCAAACATTTTTGCTTAAACTCTATGAATTTATTTTTATATCATAGGTACTTACCTAAATTTAAAATAAATATTTTATCTCTATCTAACATATTAACTTCTTAATATAAATCATATAAATTTAACTTAATTTTCAAGGAACTATAGTTTACTTTGTTAGGTAGATAGGTAGGTAGTAGGTACGTACACTTATTTATCTGAAAAATATTCCAAGCTATAAAATTCTTGTGCAATAAGCAATTTTTTTTAATGTTACCAAAAGCATTTTCTTTATGTAATTTGAATTGTAAGGGTAAGTTGTTATATATTTTAATAGCAGAGTACCTCGTAAGAGCTTTTTTGGAATATACATTCAAAGACTAAAAATATGCAATTTTTTTTTATACATCTAGCTGATGGAACATGCAGATGGCCCACCTGATTCACCTATAACAAAGCATTGCCTTACAAGTCACGCACGATAAGGACGTGCCCTACGATACACTGCCCTGCGTCCATCAACTTGAGGCATACAGATGATAAGCCAGTAATTTCACCGGCAACTATGGTTCTACAAACCGAAACACAGCGTTGCTGCATGGCGGCAGGAAAAGGCGTGGTAGTACTTCCCCGGACGAGCCCTTCACAAAGAGCTTGCAGTTGCATGGTGTTCAACACTTCCTCCTGCCTGCCAACGAGGTGACATCCGTTCGATCGCACATACTATCTAAGCAGGAATAGGAGTGCTGAAATTCTGACAATGCTAAAGTTGCGATGGGATATTGCTACACTAACCGCCGGTTTCTGAAAGCTCGATCAAAGCTATGTCAAGTCACTCGCCATTTCAGCTATTACATCGAATAAGATAGAGATAGCAAGTGACTTGACATCTGATTAGTTTTGATCGGGCTTTCAGAAACCGGCGTTAAGCCTATTAAGTTTTTGTTTTATAAGTTAGCTTATTTATTTCTCGCTTTTTTCGGTGATAGGTAGGTACGGATTGAGAAGCAATGTCTGAAGGTAACTTTTAAAGTTTGGGTGTGATATTTTACAGCTGATGGCAATAAGGTGTCAATCGATATGTAGGATCGAAATTGCACGTACGAGTATGGACCTACCTATTATGATTGCATAGGTAAGTGATCCCACATTCATCATACTAAATATTATGCTAAAGTTTTTAGAATGTTTATACTAAGTAGGTACTTATTTATATAAGTAATGTACTTGCATAAGTTAAACTAACCTACTCTACCTTATAATGATAGATTAGAACCTATCACTGATCGCATGTCTGTCTGCGGTCCATTGCCATTTCCTCTGTATATTTCCATTTTCTAATCAAATCGGCCACCCGGAGCAACAAACCTTACATACAACCTTATAACCAACAAACATGATTATAGAAACAACGAGCTGAAATAATAAACCGAGTTTTTCCCAATCAAAGAAGATGTATTTCCTAAAGGGGATAAACACACGGCACCGCCACGTCACATCTATAATATTCAGTGCAAAGATCTTCGGCGTTTACAAAACGCTTTCGTGTTCGAACAAAGGTGTTTTAAAACATTTATTTGCTCTGTTGTTCGTCCGGAGAATTTATACTGCCGTGGGTAGTTCAGTCGTAAAGCAGTGTGATGACTACATTGCTGTGTTATGAAACGTATGGGTGCCAATGCATTTACAGGCACATGAGTTAGTGCTTTAAGTACCTAAACGAATGCAGTGCAATACTACAGCTTGTCTTCGTTGGAGGTACTCTATGACGTCATGCAACTGTCATCAGGTTGGCCATCAGCTTGTTCCACATCACTTGTTCACATATATAACATCTGCCTCTCCGCACGACACTGTGGCAATATTCCGTCCGTTTCGTCGCAACGCACCATGTTGTGTGCAAGCCGCCTATCTTCCACATTACCATCACACATTTCCCTGCTACTAGGTATGGGGATTCCGAAGTATCTGAATATGGTAATCGGTTATTAGACCTTGTCAGAGTTTTTAGACAATTTATGAGTTGAGAGAGTGGGCGTGAGTCTTGAAATCGGTAACGTGATGACGTCATCAGCGTGCGTGTGACGTGGAAAGGACAGTTTGTCAGAAGTTTTGTGGGAACGGATGGATTGAAGTGGAATAATGGCTTCTTTCTTTATTTTACTGTCAGTTTCTGTTTTTTTATTTATTTTCTACTCTTTTGTACTCTATATGTTGTTGTGGATTGGTTGTTGTGTCCATTAAGGATATCTTGAGAAGGATGTATTGATAGGTATTTGTCGGAGCGTAAATGGCGAATCGTAGTCCAATTTGCATGTAACTTAGAATATTAATCGTTGTACTATCAAAGCTTCTAAGATTATAGTTTAAAGCTCCCTAGGGGGTTGTTACGGTAACGAGGTCTCAAAAGTGATATAAACATTTTTCAACTGTCAATGACATTTCAATGACATTAGTAAAGTTGGGAAACCAATGTAGCGTGAGCTCCCATTTGATAAAGTTTCAATGACGTAGTTCTGGTAAGACTGGATATAGGCTAGGTCGCGGACATCGCGAGATATCAGTTCGCAGCGTATAATTCGCAGTAGGTATAATACCAGAAACTATTTACTAGTACTCGATAGAATAAGTACATTCGCAAGCAATTTCTCAATTTGCATACACAATGCCTTTATATTTGCATTATAAAGCAACCATTGCGGACGTATTTAGTAAGATTGTAGCTTGGTAGGTCATTGTCCAATGTCCCGTAGCCATCACGTAGCTATCACGTAGGGATCCCGTAGGTATCCTTTAGTAATTTCGTAGGTGTCGCGTAGCGGTTTCGTAGGCACCTCGTAGGTATCACGTAGAGGTCTCGTAGCTATCTCGTAGGCATTACGCAGGTATCCCGTAGGCCCCATTTAGTTGCCCAGTATGCATCAAGTTTCTGTAGTGTAGGCATTCCATAGGTGTCACGTAGCTTCCTCGTAGGCAACCCGTAGCTGTCCCGTAGGCATTACGTACCTGTCCCGTGAGCATCGTAGTTACACTGTCACAGGCAAATTTAAGGCGTAGACAAGAGCTAATGTGACTCTCGCTCGCACGTTTCGACATGTTGAAAGATATAAAATAACTAGACTCATTTTCGAAAAATCGCAATCAACCATTTTGTGTGCAATCACATTGCACACAGTTTAGTAAAAATTTCATTTTGATCGATACATGTTTTCCTATTTAAAAGTTTGCTTTTGTACGAAAACTAATAAAGCAAACATTTGAGTACGAAAACATGTATCGATCAAAATGATTTTTTTACTAAACTGTGTGCAATGTGATTGCACACAAAATGGTTGATTGCGATTTTTCGAAAATGAGTTTAGTGAAATTATATCTTTCAATAAGTCGAAACGTGCGAGCGAGAAGTTGTTTGATAGTTGTCAGCCCCTTAACTAAAATTATCTATAATTCAGAAAACTGATAATTTAGAAAGCTTAAGGCGCAGACAACCGTCAAGCAAGCAGTCCTATATCCTCCACCTTTTTTGAAGTCGGTTAAAAATATAATGAAATTGAATAGAAAGTTTATTGAATTAAAATAAGAACAAGTATTTCTTCTTATTCCTAACCTTCTTTTTTTTTAGCAAAAATCTGTTATAGGTGATCGTTACTAACATCAGGTAGGCCAACTGCTTGTTAAATTAGCAAGTAGTAGATATAAAAATAAAAATAGATGCTGAAATACAAAGAGAGCACAAATAGAGGTCACGAAAATATGACAGTTGAACATAGATGCGTAATATTATCAATAACTAGAGTTGAACCTATAGCCGTATTCGACCTTTCTCGATAAGGAAGTGACTGAAATAAATAGATACCTATATACATGGAAAGTTACTAAAGATTGAAGATTTTCTTTGCTAATTGTATGGTTACAGCGATTACTTCTTTGCTGGCACATATTTAAGTGATGCGGCATTTTAGTGCGACTAAATTTCAGTGTTTAGAGCGACAATAGCCATAAAAACATAAGTAGATACATTTTAGAAATGAATAGAAAGATCATTTAAAATAACCTTAGAACCCGGTGTCAGTATAATATGATCGTAGGTTTAAGATTGTGTGCGTGAGTTACGTTTGGGAGTATGAACAATTCGTTTTTTTATTGATCGAGTGAGCGAAGCGAACGAAGATTCTAGTTTTAACTTGGGCGATTTGGCATTTTATGTATGTATGTATGTAAGTATGTATGTATGTATGTTTGTCTGGCCATAACTTTCGAACCGTTGATCCGATCTGCATGGAATTTGATAAGACGACAGCTTGTACTTGAGAAATTTACTGGTAAGTATATGAGAAAAATCGTATGAAGGGTTTTTAAGATATGGGGTTTTTTAAGGGGGCAAAAATAAAAAAAGTGACTTAAAAAAATCAAGTTACATGTCATACGAAAGGGCTTTGTTTGGACATTCCAAAACAATTTTTACTTTTTTTCTGGGACGCTCGGTTTTTGAGATACAACAAAAAAGTTAAATTAAGATAACCAGCGACCCAAGAGCTCCCATCTCTAAGAGTTTCGTTGGCATCAAGGTTTTTCTACTGGTCTGCCCGTTCGTTTGCTTTTTCTTATTTTTTTTTTTAAATAAATTAAGGAGGTACTCAGTTCTCATAAAATGGTGACAACGACCAGGTCTGATGATGGAGCCAAGGTCTGTTCAACGGAACTCCTCAATGAATAGGCCAATAGAGTTGAAACTTGGTTACCGTACCAAGTTAGTAGGCGGTAGTCAGAAAAAAGTCCAAACATAATGTTTGGACTTGCCTCTGGCTACCTACTCAACGTTTTAGTGCGTTCGTCGGGTCGCATCACGAGATCTCAGTTTGGGGCGAACTACTAGTTATTAATTTTAAGGGCTTTGTCGCTGACAATACTGAAGAATTAGTCGAATATCTCAACTGTTGTTTAATAGAGCACTTTATATCACAGGCCTCAAAGAAGTTGGTAGTAGCTGCCTTCTGCGCTGTAGGCCGCGGGTACGATCCCCACCGAGAATGAACATTCGTGTGATGAAAATAGATGTTTGTTCTCTGTCTGAGTGTTTCTATACGTAACAATAAGTATGTATTTACAATAAAAGTATCTCATTATTATATAAGCTTTATTGAGGCGCACTTAAAATCCTTTCACCACACTGTTTCGAAAGATACTAGTGACACGACAAGAGAAAGAAGAGCTTATATTATAAGCTTTGTTTATTTGGGGCTAGATAGTGATGTGTGGAAAGTTCATTTATTATAAATAACATAAAAACTAACTTTTATTTTGTATCTCAAAATATTAGGCGAAATACAAAAATAATATTGGTTATAGGACAACACAATCGGTCGTCACTCAGCTCTATGCTATTTTTTTTTTTTTTTTTTATTGGTAATAGCTAAACGTTTGACTGCCATCTCACCTGATGGTAAGTGAAGATGCAGTCTATGGTGGAGCACGCTTAGCTATAATCCACTTGTTCACTCTTGTCTTAAATATTCCAAGGTTATATCGTTCCGGAAATACCGACGACGGTAAAGTGTTCCACTCCTTGGCAGTTTGCACTAAGAAAGTGGAAGCAAAGCGCTTCGTGCGATAGTGAGGGATATCCACCATGAAGGGGTGGCACTTATCCATGCGTCTAGTTGTCCGGAGGTAGAAGGGAGACGGGAGAATAAGATCGTGCAGTTCCTGCGCACACTCACCAAAATGTATTCGATAGAACACCGATAGGCAGGCGATTCGTCTCCTGTGTTCGAGGCTATAGAGCCTGGAGTCGAACAGCTGGTCACTGCCAATGAGTCTCCTGGCTCGCCGCTCAATAGAATCTAAGGCTTCAAGCTGGTACTTGGCAGAACCGTCCCACAAGTGGCAACAGTACTCCATGCACGATCGGACTTGTGCTTGATAAAGGTCCAGAAGCTGTCTTGGTGTGAAGTACTGTCTGACCTTAGAAAGGATGCCCAGTTTCTTAGCAGCCACTTTAGCCTTAGATTCTATATACGAGCCGAAGTTCAAATTGGATGACAGCTTCACACCCAAGAGCTCAAGGTGGTCGGAGATCGGCACCGATACATCCAGGAAAGAAGGGTTCAGGCGGAAAGGCCGCTTTTTTGCGGAGAACAGACATGCCTGAGTTTTTGAAGCGTTGAAAGAGACGAGGTTGGCTGCACCCCAATCAGAGACATTAATCAGGGTGCGATTTACTCGTTCCACCATTGCCTCTCTTAGGGACTCGATCGTATCTGCGCTTGCACGGGCATCGGAAGTGTATCTTTCTACAATGGTGCTATCATCTGCGTACCCCACAATACCGGGCTGAAGCAAATCGTTGATATGTAGCAGGAATAAGGTTGCAGAAAGAACCGACCCCTGAGGTACACCGGCATTAATAGCCAATTGGTCAGACGAGCAGCCATCAATGACTACTCGAATATATACAAGGTGTTCCATAAGTTGTGTATATAAACTTCAGGGGCTAAAGTACCCATCAATATAAACAACTTTTTCTTAGGAACCAACACTGTGAACGCGAAAAAAAAAACAGCTGTTTCATACATTTTAGCCTGGTAGGTATTGAACTTTTGTATGAAACAGCTGTTTTTTTTTTCGCGTTTACAGTGTTGGTCCCTTAGAAAAAGTTGTTCATATTGATGGGTACTTTAGCCCCCTGAAGTTTATATACACAACTTAAGGAACACCTTGTATAACTATATAACTATATATATAACTATATATATATAACAGAAATTACAAAGTATCATTAAGTTAGCCCATTGCTTGTTAGTTAGTGCAATAAAAACTTTTCTAATCTGATATAAGCTCTCAAACACACAACACACGAAAACGAGAGAATAAAAACACTAAAAGGACTCTGGGAGGATGTGGTGGGAAGACAACGTAGCAAAATGTTAGTGAAGATCGGAAATTCCATCAAGGGGTTGCCGATTTCGAACTAAGGGAAGGATCCCTAAAACACCCTACAGTGACACAGGTGCACAACGTGAGTGGAATAGCAATTTTTTTTAAGTTGATAGAAGTGTCAAAATAAATGCGAATGTAAATACTTCACGAAATATAAATGCGAAATTGTATGTTTGTTCCTAATCATCCCTGTAACGGCTGAACAGATTTGAATAAAATTTGGAATATCAATCGTGACAATTTTTCCTTGCGTTTTTAATTTTTTCTAGTCGGATTTTTAAAGTTAGCATTAGTAAAGCAAATAAATGATTAAACCTTTTTAGTAAGCATGAATATTCATAATTCGTGTCAATTTATAATTCCAGTTTTTTTTTTTTTTTTTTTATACTACAAGCTGATGGAACAAGCAGATTACTTAGTATTTTATACTTAAATATTGGTTAAGCAAACTAATGCTTTGATTTTTAACACCTTTAGGGCCGGTTTCACCATGCTCTGTTAGATTAACAAAGGATTAAAGGGCCGTTAAATATGTCAAAATGTACGCGTTTGACAGCTAAGGTTAGATTTAACGGTCTTTTAATCCTTGATTAGTAACTAACAGAGCATGGTGAAACCGACCCTTAAATATGGATAATGGTTAAAATTGCCAACATAGGTGTGCCATGTAATAGTATATAAAGCAATTAGTGAATAAAGGACGGATTTAAAGCGAGGGCCATAGATGAATCACGAGCAAGTGAAGGATTCTAACGACTGAATCACGACCGTAGGGAGTGATTCATGATGATTGGATCACGAGCGTAGCGAGTGATTTAAGTGTTAGAATCCTGAGAGACGCGAGTGATTCATGGCCCTCGATATAAATCCGTTTTATTCAAGAGTTGCATACTACTTTATACCATGACTACGAGAAAAAGAAAGATTTAAGCGAAAATATACATTTTATTAAGAAAAAAAGAAGGGTAAATTAATTAAAATACAACACAAAACAACAATTATTCTAATGTCGACCAATCAAATTTCGAAGAGTTATTTGCCCAAGGAGTTTGTATGTCGAGTATTCTTTTCAAAAGGAATTTGTATCGAGTCTTTTTTGCGCAAGGAGTTTGTATAGCATTGAGATGGAGGAATGAATGTATTGGTGTGTTCTAAATTCAAACGCCAAAACAGTGAGTAAAAGAGCTTTTTATTCACTGTTTTCAGTGAATAAAATAAGCTTTTAAGAGGGGGAATGGTAAAAAATATTTTATAATTCTATTAGGTAAGTTCTAACATGAAAAATAATCAGAAAAACTGTTTTCAGTGAATAAAATAAGCTTTTAAGAGGGGGACTGTTATAAAATCATTTATTTATTTAAGAATACAATTTAGGCTTACAGTTGGTGCCAACGCGGTTAAACGCTAAGAACCCTTCCTTATGCTAAAATTGTTAACAAAAAATGAAATAATTGACAGCCTTCACAGCTCAGTTGGTAGTATCTCTACCTTCTGCGCTGTAGGGGGTGGGTTCGATCCCCATCGAGAACAAACATTTGTGTGATGAACATAGATTTTTGCTCTGTCTGGGTATTATTATATATTATAAGTATTTATTTACAAAATATATACATATTTGTATTATATCAGGTTCCCATATTACATGCTTTGGCTTAGTTTGGGTATAGATAGTGCTGTGAGGAAAGCCTATCTCATTTTAATTTTAATTGATAAATTAACGCTTGCAAATATCTACCTATCTATTTACCTACTTCAAAGTTAAGATACTTTTTTCTCTTTAAATTATAAAAACCTGTTTATGACCCACGATGTGGATTTTGGACTTCGCTGCGGTCGTAACATCAGCGGAGCGCGTGCTGTTTTGAACTTTAATTCGATGACACTGTGTTTAATTTACAAAGGCATGGCATCTAGAAGATAAATCTAAGGGCCTCAGTTACCTCAACGTCCACAATCTTCTAGACTCCAATGAAATCAGATTCAAAAGATACATTTTTGACATGTTTGATGCTCGACAATTATGATGTAGAAAATCAGTATCGAGTAGAATATAAAGAATACTCCAACATTAGAAGCTACTACACCGCAGGTGCTCTACGAGGAAGCATTTTGATATTCATCGTAGAGCATTCATCCAAATATTGGCTGGTGGACAAAATCAGTGCTCTACGAGGAATGCCTCGCGGTATGGTATCGCGGTTAGGCATTCATATAATGATCTTTACTCAAATATTTTTTTTCTTACCTACAATGCAGAAAGCAGAGCTGCTACCAACTGAGCTGTAAAGGCTGTCAGTAAAAGGTTTTTCTGGGTTGGAGCTGTGTTTTTCTAGTTATTTCGTAGCACGCTATGACCGCGTAGCACCGGCCAACTGCGTTCATTGAGACGCTACGTGACAGATTACAAGCAATCATTCGTTGTATTATTCGCTATCAGGCCACAGAATAAATAACATGTGCGATACCTATAGTTTGTATAAAACAGTTTGCAGATTATTGGCGTACCGCAGTCCTCCGCGGCCGCCGAATTCAAGCGCGTCGGCTTAGTGATATTATCAAAGATCCTCCCTCTCTCCAACTGCACATAACTTCTTTCTGATGAGTGCAGTGGAAATTTCTTTCGCGCATGTGAAGTGTTATTAACCAGTACTATAAGGTTAGTAACTAATTTATGTATTATAACATTATTCATTTATATATATACATTGTATAGGTATTACTATTATTATAAGCCATATGTCCCACTGCAGTCATTTTTTTTTTTTTTTATACCACCAACTGATGGAACAAGCAGATGGCCCACCTGATGTTAAGTGGTAACCATCACCTATAACAAAGCATTGCCTCGTAAGTCACGCACGATAGGAACGTGCCCTACGATGCACTGCCCTGCGTCCATCAGCTTGAGGCATACAGATGTTAAGCCTCATGTGCCTGTAATTACACCGGCGACCACACTCTTCAAACCGAAACACAGCAACGCTGCTTGGCAGCAGAAAAAGGCGTGGTGGTAGTACTTCCCCGGACGAGCCCTTCACAAAGAGCTCTACTACTCTTAAGAATACAAAGATATTCATTTATATATACATTGTATAGGTATTATTATTATAATAAGCCATGTCCCACTGCCGGGCAAAGGCCTCCCCCATTCCCTCCAAACTGTGCGATCCTGTCCTGTGGTGTTTACCTAACTCCTGCTGGTATTTGCCGAGCTCATCGCCAGTATAATTATGTATACTCGTAATATATATATTTTTTATTTTAATTAAGGTCTTTCATCCCCAACGTGGTCGAAGAGTAGCTTCGTTAGTCATTAATGACCGATACTTAGTTGAAGTAAAGAAAAGTTCTGCGCAGCGACTAATTTGATGGGTGATATTTACATCAGCGCTTGTAACGGTTACCTGTTAACAGTTGTTAAGTCATGACGGATACCTTTAGGCGGCCTAAAAACTCCGTCACTAGAAATGGACTAGCGTTTATGAATTTACTTTATTACTCCAGAAATTACGATTTAGTTTGCCCCTTATTTGCGACAATTTTTATTCCTGTAAAACATTACAGTTAAAATTTTCCGCATTTATTTATTTATTTATTAAAACTTTCATACAAAATAATGTAGTGCTAGGAGGACTTAATGCTAATAGCATTGTCTACCAGTCATCCTGGGCGTGCAAAAAGATGGTGAGGAAGGTGTGGCGTGAAAACTGTTTTATTTTAGGTAGGTAGGTATTTTAAAACTATAAATAATAGAGGGAAGAAGCATATATAAATATATATTTATACCAACTTAAGAAGCTATTTTAATAAGAAATAATAATAATAAATATACCAATAATAATAATAAATAAAATAAATAGGGGATACCATTCGCATTCGCAAGATAGTTTTCAAATTTACGTCGTTTCCTTTGTAATCACGTCTGATAGATAGTCATTATTCCTGTAATCACATAAGGTAGATTATATTAGACATGATACAAAAGTAATGAAAAATCTACCCAAGTCCGATCTTAAGCCCTTCCATCCGATCCTACTAATATAATAAATGCGAACTTTACGATGTTTGGATGTTTGTTACTCAATCACGCCCAAACCACTGAACTCGGATTAAAAGATAGTTCGTAACCTGAATTAGGGTAATTTTTATGCCGAAAAAATACCAAAACGCGAACCAGGTTGAAAAAAAAACACAATAAAGGGAAAAATCTTAAACATTATTGTTAGCAATTACTTATACGCGAGAAAAGCTGCAGGAGGCCGGTTTTAAAATATTTTTCAAAATAAAACTGAAACTGAAACAGCTTCACGACTTTAATCCTCAGGCACGGTAGATATCCCCTCAGATCTCTTAGTACTAAGTACTAACTCCAGATTCTTTTGAGGATGTCTAAGGGTACCCCCCTTAGACATCCGAAGGGTCAGAGGTACGTCCAACCATTAAATTTGGCACATACCCGCATTTTGCAGTAGTTGGTATTCCAAACGTGACAGGTTGCAAGCCCATCGCCGCTGTTAGAGTACTAACTGGTTTCCTCACGATGTTTTCCTTCATCGATAGGAAAATCCATTGGTGCACGACCGGATTCGATCCTGCGACCTTACGATAGGAAGGCGAGGTCACTCCCACTAGACTCTTAAAATGATGTAATTGAAAATAAGTGTTACCATTTTAATTCAGGTTTCTGAAAGCTAGATCAAATATAATCAAATGACAAATCACTTCCTATTTCAGCATTTATTTAACTGAGGTAGCAAGTGACTTGACATCTGATTAAGTTTGATGGAGCTTTCAGAATTCGGACGTTATTAGTCTATCGGTCTGTATGTTACGGCCTTTCGGTTAAAACAGTGAACCAAATTCTTAAATATGGCGCAGATTTAGCTTGCATTCGTGACACGGACATAGACTTTTTATATAAAACGGATACCTTAAAAACTCCTGTCCTATCAGTGGTTTGCATAATTTTCACTTGAGACCATGTAGGTGTTTAACGTATTGAAGCTGAAGCATATTAGATTTTATTTATGACAAAAAAAGCCACATTTTTTGTGTTGGAACTTACTGAACTCACCACGGTAAAAACCACAGAACCAAGGCCGGAAGCCAATAATCATATACCTACACAAGTCATGCGAGCAACTGTCACAGTGAGATTCAAAACCTCACTTATTTATTTTTTGTAATGTTTAAAGTGATTTTTAGTAAGTGTCATAACCTTGTTTGTTTTTGTTACCTTCGTGTGTTGTGACTAAATATTTTTTTTTGTATATCATTTTGATGTCACTCAGCTCTGGCAAGTTACGTCACAACAAACGCAAAAAAATAATAATCTTGAATATAGGTACGTAAAAACGCGACATTAGTCTCAAAATAACTCGGTAATCAAATATATGAGACAGCAGTAGACCTGTCTCATATGAGACAGCAGTAGACCTGTCTCATATTTTAGGTAAAAATTTCGCTGAATACGGTTCCGTATAAAAATTTGGGCCATCCTACAGAAACGTGATCTTGTGATTAGTCCTTCAGAAAAACTTGTAGCCTATCCATTGCATAGATTTAAAATTTCGCATCCTCTTACCAAACTGTACCTAAAAGCTTGTATAAACCAACATATGTATATATCTTTTTTTTTGTTGAAAATACCTAAACCTCCCCACGTGTAAGTTAGGTAAGTAAACGAAGTATTATATCGCCAGTTTAGTCTCACGGTCAATCGACAATGCCTAATGTTAATTCATGAAATTCAATTATACCTACGTTATGTTATTTTAAACCTGATGAACCTGACCGAATAACCTAAAATAAAAGTTTTAACTTTTATTTAAGGTTAATCGGTCAGGTTCAAACTCAAACCTCAATAAGGAATATAATAATTAATTTTATGACATAATTTATTTTATAACCATTTATTCTCTGAGATATATTATATTCCTCGAGTCTTAAAAGTATCCTAAAAGTAAAAATGTCTTAAAAGTATGAAATTCCTCTCAAAGCGGCGGAAAAAGCCTCAAGCTGATAGACGCAGGGCAGTGCATGGTAGGGCATGTTCCTGTCGTGCGTGACTTACAAGCCTATTTTTTTTAGTCTAATTTCAATTTACTAGCAATTCATCAATATTACTATCTACCAAAGAAACCTTGTGAAGATCGCGAGAAATCGATAGGAGAGGCTCAGAATCGTTCTTCTGGGTATAGGCCTATGTCCAGCAGTGGACTTCTTCAAGCTGATGATGATGACTACCTACCGGTAATTTATCTAAGTTATTTCACAAGTCCACTAACACCATCACGATGCTAGGCACTTATTTTTTTCCTATCAACGACGTCTAAGGCTAGGTGTCGTTTATATATATTTTTTTGGTAAAAATATGTATTAAGAAGGTACCGAGGTGACGTTAGTAATTCTATTCTTACACCATTCTACTAGTTTAACTAGCAGTTCGCCCCGAACTGAGATCTCGTGATGCGACCCGACGAACGTACCAAAACTTTGAGTAGGTGGTAGTCAAAGGCAAGTCCAAACATTATGTTTGGACTTTTTTCTGACTACCGCCTACTAACTTGGTACGGTAACCAAGTTTCAACTCTATTGGCCTATATAATGAAGAGTTCAGTTGAACAGACCTTGGCTCCATCATCAGACCTGGTCGTTGTCACCATTTTATGAGAACTGAGTACCTATTTAATTTATTTCAAGAAAAAAAAAATAAGAAGAAGCAAAGGAACTGGCCGACCAGTAGAAAAACCTTGATGCCAACGAAACTCTTGCAGATGCTCTTGGGTCGCTGGTTATCTTAATTTAACTTTTTTTTTTGTATCTCAAAAACCGAGCGTCCCAGAAAAAAAAAAAAATTTTTTTGGAATGTCCAAACAAAGTCCTTTTGTATGACATGTAACTTGATTTTTTTAAGTCACTTTTTTTATTTTTGCATTTTATGTATGTATGTATGTACATATGTTTGTCTGGCCATAACTTTCGAATCGTTAATCCGATCTGCATGAAATTTGATAAGACGACAGCTTGTACTTGAGAAATTTACTGGTAAGTATATGAGTAAAATCGCATGAAGGGTTTTTAAGATATGGGGCTTTTAAGGGGGCAAAAATTTTAAAAGTTAGATAAAAAAATCAAGTTACATGTCATATGAAAGGGCTTTGTTTGGACATTCCGCATCGCAATCATCACGAGATCTCAGTTCGGGGCGAACTACTAGTTACTAATAAATGATTAACAGGCCGTTAAATCTAACCTTAGATGTCAAACGCGTACATTTTGACAAATTTAACGGCCCTTTAATCCTTTGTTAATCTAATACCCCGTTTACACTCAACTCATGTCCGTGGAATGTGCAGAGACATGAGCAGGGACTTGGGCAATGCGAGAATGTAAACAGGCCACTTCCATGTCCACTCGCGTTGCCGCTCGCGTTGCCCGTGTTGCGTGAACACATTGCCGGCGACGCTGCCGCAGACATATGACGGCAACAATTCCGTCCACGCGAATGGCAGCGCGAATATCTAAATGTAAACGCAGCATGGTGAAATCAGAGCTAATTATATCAGCTATCTGGTTCCCATAGTACGAGTAAAAGCTTTGCTAAGTTTGGGGCTAGTGCTGTGTAGAATGTCCACCAATATTTATTTATTTATAATTTCAATACCTCTAATATAATTGTCTATACATTTAGTAGGTACATTTATAGGTAGGTAGCACCTACATATCTTTTACGTCGTGTTGTTTTCGTACGTCATTCTCATTATTGATGTTCTAAGATTCTGCTTTAGGCGACCTCAGACCTTACCCGGGCTTAAGACGCTGACAAGCGTCAAACAACTTCTCGCTCGCACGCGTCAACATTTGAAGATATAAAATCAATGAATGTTGTTATGTAAAATCGCAAATAACAAAGTTCTTGGAGAATAAGTACATGAGTTTAACAAAAATATCATATTGATGCAACAAGTTTTCCAACCAAAAAGTTTGATTAAACGAAGTAAAACAAATAATATTAAACAAAAAATTGAATTGTGTGTGTGTTTAGTATGTTTGCGTGGAGTCTGTGTGTGTGAGTTCCGTTGATTACAAAAGAAATGTATCGGATTTAGCACTTGTAACGTCCAAATTATCTCAGTACAAAGTCCGTATATCTATACGGACTTTGTACTGAGATAATTTGGACTCTCACAAATAACAGGGAGCTATCAATGACACGGCATACAAAGACTCTTTCATGCATCGTCCGTGTCACTTCACGCTTTGAACTTATTCAAACGTGACCGCCACATGACGCATAGCGAAGATCACGCCACTCCCGCGCAGGTCAACACGTAACAATCGGAGAGACTTACAGACGCGCTTATCGCTGGGACATCTTCAAAATAAAAATAAAGAAAATATAATTATTTGCGACCTTCGATCAACAATCAACTAGATTCCGTGTCACATACAAAATCAAAGCTAAAAACTGTCTGCTTGAACATCAACTTACACACACATAAACAGCTACATCGAACTGATTCAAAGGTTTTTAAACAGTTTCAAGTTCAACCTAATTACAACCATAAACCCTTGTAATAAAGTCACAAATCTTCAAAACACTATCTTACACTTATGATCATTCATCAATTACAGCCGTCACTTAGAAATTAAAAGACATAGGTTTAATAACATTTATTGTGTAATCAACCTTATGTTGCAACAAATAAATTAGGGGAAGGGTGCTATGAATGGACCACATAACTTTACAACCTCATATCTCCAAAAGTAAAAGTGATAAAATGAAACCAGTTAGCTATTTTTATTTCGTTGAAGCTTTATTTATAATAATCAGATGCACAAACAATTCGGGCTAACACTTTTTGATATAAACAAAGAAAACTAAATCTTGGGCTGTTGCTTTCTTTGGACCATGGGCACCTTCATTGAACCACCAGGTTGCCATCAATGGACTTCGAGAAATTAGTTCTAGAGGTCCAATCAAGGCAACTAATTATAATTATCAATACGTTTAACTAAATTATGATAAACGAGAACAGTAAATCAATACTCATACACATAACGACAAACAAACTATAGTTATTAGCTACTTATTTAGTAATTAGAAATTTAAATTTATAATAATAAAATTGTGGTTATTTATGATTTATTCGATTAATATTTACAAAATAATTATGGCAACCTTATTAATAGCAACTTTTTTGGTCATAATTATTATGTCCAAAAAAAGTTGCTATGATTGGACCGGTCCAATGGTGGAACTCTCTTGCGGTCCATTGATGGCAACAAGGAATTCATTCAGAAAAATAAATCCAATAAATACATGGACATGATTAGGTAAAATTGAACAACACACATGAAATCACAATTAAATTGTCTAATATTTCATAACAAAGCACGTAGACAAATATGAATACAATGATACTTACATTAAGTTTTCCTGAGTCAAATTAATAGATTTTGACCTCCGCAATGTGGGTCATGCGACACTCCTCGTCATGTGCCGCAGAGTTACTGAGGTAAAAGGGGGGGGTGCAACTGAGTCACCACGGACTCGTTTCAACTTGTTTTGGTGTTGCTAGCTTGCACAGTTTTGGAAATACCTTAGTGGTCCAATGAAAGCGCTGGTCCAATGATCGCTACTTTCCCCTACTTTTTTCCATTATTACTTTATTACGTTTCTGTTTGCTTCTTTGTATTTTACTACTCCTCACACACACTACAGGTTCCTCGATGGCGGACTTTGAATAAACGACAAAATATTTGTTTTTAATTGTTAACAATGATTTAAGTATCGCAAAACGGAAACTGACATATAATTACCGAAAAAAAGACATTCCTTCTGAAACCTTACTGTTTTAGGGGTTATTTTCGCAGTTTTAAAGCACACTGAGGCATTTTAGCAGGTCCGCACGTTGGCTGTGGTTGGAGCATACTAAACTCAAATTAGAACACAAATTTATTTGTGCTTTTATTTCTCGGGCCGTTTTTGAGCCCGTCACACGTAATCTAGGTTATTGTTGATCGAAGTTTGCGACACATGAAAAGGTGAACAATTAAAACAAAACAAAAGCTTTGTGCGTCGCAAAACGGACTCTGAAACTCTGAATCGAAAAAAGACGCGTTCGGTGATGCCAATGCAAATAAATCTGTTCATCATCATCATCATCTCAGCATGGTATCATTCATTGCTTTATCATTTTATCTGGTACCTATCATTTCATAGGAGTCTCTCATGTTTTGCCAGCCTCCTCTGTCCTAAAATAAGTCTGTAAAAAGACAGTAAATATTGTCGTTGTTTTTAAGTATTCTCGTACGTAAACGTTCTTCTCCTTCTTGTCGTGTCACTAGTTTCTTTCGAAAAAGTGTGGTGAAAGGGTTTTAAGTGAGCCTCAAAGGGGCTCCTTTCGAGCACTTGACACATGCTTAAGAACTTTTTAGGTTCTACGACATGCCGGTTTCCTCACGATGTTTTCCTTCACCGTTTGAGAGTACGTACTGGAACTGAGCACATAGATTAGTGAAAAGAAAAACTCATTGGTGCACGACCGGTTTTGATTAGATTTATGCACAAATTACATGTACTTTAGTACCTATGAATATAATTGCATAACATTAGTATAAGTTTGGAATTTTTTCAAATAATATATGTTTAATGCATGCGCAAAAAAAAAGTAAACATCAGTTGCTGAAGTTCCATTAAAATATTTTTTTGTTTTATATATATTTTAAACTATACTTATTCGAAAAATTAAGTGTTTGTATAATTTATACTTAATTTAAAAAATTAAGAATTTGGTAAGATCAAAAATTATAATAAGTAGGTATTAATAATTTAGACAAATAAGATTACGTATGACAACGAAATTGTAAAATATCTAATGTGCAAAATTTGAATTTGGAACCTTTGTAACAGATAGGTTGACCTCTGAATGACAAGCCACGTGAGCTGCGCAGAAAATTCACATTAGAAACGCGTTCTGCGCAGCTCAGTCACGTGATTTGATTTGTGTTACATTATTAGCATTATTCACTATATCAGCTACCAACCGGCTTCACTCGCGTATGAGCAGTGACTAACATCAATATTTAAGACACTTCCCCTTTATTGGGTTCGTTATGTTTACTTCCCCGTTCCCGGAAATTTGTCTAAATAAAACGAAACCTATACATACGTTAATCCAGGCTACGAGCTATATTTTTTATAAGTTGCATACCGATCGGTTTAGTGGTAAGGGCGTGATGGAGCCAAAAACATCCAAATATAACTTAGTAACTTTGGGATTTATATTTCTCGTAGGTATATTAGTCAGATAATGTTTTCATAACGCAAAAGCTAAGCATACACGTGTCTTTACTTATAATAATCTGTCAACGGATAAGGAAAGCATAAGCTATTACTATCATCTACTTAAATAAGCCTTGTAACTATTTTTCATTATCCATTGGTACCATTGGTAAAAGTTATCATATGGTACCCCAATAATAATAAAAAAACATTTACTAAAAAAACTGAAAAACATAAAAAATTGCTGAAAGAAATACAAATCAAAACGTCATCATATGTTTTTGTTGATTTTTTCAAAAAGCGC
This sequence comes from Chloroclysta siterata, assembly GCA_932294275.1. Taxonomy (NCBI): domain Eukaryota; kingdom Metazoa; phylum Arthropoda; class Insecta; order Lepidoptera; family Geometridae; genus Chloroclysta; species Chloroclysta siterata. The sequence goes on along the minus strand of OW028604.1, from coordinate 8,328,257 downwards.
TGAATCAATTTCGATAATATTTGAACTTACCAAACAAAAATCACCAAATCAATTCATAATTATTATTGGCGGAGTAATCACGTAGCAAACATACAAAAAAGAACAATTGAGTACCTTCTCTATTTCTGTCACCTTGAGAAGCAACATTGTTTTTTTCATTTTAATAGTTTTTCTAGTGTTATTTAGGTTTCTAGAATGCTATTTATGGGGTTTTCACCAATACTACTCGAGGTCTTAGCACACAGTGTGAGCATTTTCAATAAAAGTGTATTATGTGATATCCTAATATGAACGCAAAAGTTGGGTTAGATTGAAATTGTTTTAAACCGCCGCCATTTCTTCAAAACATGACTGATTTTAAAAGCTATATTATTCCAATTGACACTACTAAGATTGACTGTTAAAATGACGTACAGGATGTATAAATGAACGAAGAAGAGTACCAAACATGGACCTACGTAGAAGTGTCTTTGGTACCAGGATTCATTTTCTGACATTTTTGGAAGCAACATAGCTTTTTCATTTTATTGGTTTTTCTAGTGTTATTTTGAGTTGTGTTGTGTAATTTCGGTGGTATTTTAACCAACATTACTTGAGGTCTTAGCACAAAGTGTAAACATTTGAAATGAAAGTGTATTATGTGATATCCTGATTTGACCGAAAATGTTTCCAATGTTTTGAAGAAAGCCGCCACCATTTTCTTTAAAACAAAATGACGGCCGACTTGACTATGGACTGACTTGACTAAAAAGTATTCAATACAAATCACTTGACACTGGCAAGATTGTCTGTCGAATGACGGACAGGAGCCATAAATTGAGAGAAGAAGAAGAGAGAAGTCTTTGGTACCAAAAGATAATGACAGGGCTAAAGCCCGGTCTCCACCGCGAAAGGATAATGAGCGAGAAATGGTTAGCGGAACGGACTCTTTTTCAATGATATGGTTTACATTTCCACCAAGAATGAGTTTTATCTTTTGATTTCCACTGCAAAAGAAAAAAGAGCTGAGCGAGTTCATTTCAACACTTTCTGCACGCTCAGTCCTTTCCGCTCGACTGTTGGTGGAAATACAAGTATGCAGTTTATTGTTGCGAGTTAAGGCGAAGACAAGAGCTAATGTGACTCTCGCTCGCGAGTTTCGACATGTTGAAAGATATAAAATCACTAAACTCATTTTCGAAAAATCGCAATCAACCATTTTGTGTGCAATCACATTGCACACAGTTTAGTAAAAAATTCATTTTGATCGATACATAAGCAAACTTTTAAGAAGGAAAACTTGTATGGATCGAAATGAAATTTTTACTAAACTGTGTGCAATGTGATTGCACACAAAATGGTTGATTGCGATTTTTCGAAAATGAGTTTAGTGAATTTATATCTTTCAACATGTAGAAACGTGCGAGCGAGAAGTTGTTTGATAGTTGTCAGCCCCTTAAACGGAGTCCTTAATGGGTCCGCTCTGCTCGCGGTGGAGACCGCGCTTAATTCTAAGGGATGTTGAAGTGGATGGGAGGTAATTGCTTGTTTATTACTCTGTAGATTGATGTACTTCATCAGAAAAGATGCGATATTTTTATTACGTCGTAATGTTTTTTGCAACAACACAACGTTTATCTTATCTCGGATTAATGCGCAAAAGATCTGATTTCGAAATTTGGTTTATATTATCTCTATAATGTTGTCGATTAGTCTAGATACCTTCACAACAATCAGGTAAAATGAATCAAATACTAATTCTTAAACAAGCTTCTTTAGGTGATAGATTAGTTTTACGTGGGTATTTATTTTTATCTTCTATTTAGTAGCTATTTGATCGAAGGTCAATGTGAAGACTACCACTAATGTACTTCTCGCTCGCACATTTTGAAAGATATAAAATCACCGAAATTATTTATAAAAATCGCGATCAACCAAGTTGTGTGCAATAACATTGCACTTACTTTTGACAGCCTACATTGCTCAGTTGGTAGCAGTTCTGCCTTCTGTGCCGTAGGCCGTGGGTTCGCTCCCCACCGAGAACAAACATTTGTGTGATGAACATAGATGTTTGTTCTCTGTCTGAGTGTTCTATAATATAAGTATGTATTTACAAAACATAAATTTATTTAAGTATTATATCAGCTATCTGGTTCCCATAGTACAAGCTTTGGCTTAGTTTGGGCCGAGATAGTGCTTTGTGGAATGTACACCAATTTATATATTTATATTGATATTTTTCTAAATGTTGAAATGTGCGAGCGTGAAATACTTGGACGAGTGTCAGCCCCTTAACGGTTTCAGTTACTTATCTCAAGGAAGGTCCATACGATAGAAAATATCTAAGCGACCGAGGTCACCAAAATTACCCTTATCATTATTATTAGAGTCGTTTTGGTGACCCTGAATTTTAGCCTTATTTGTTTACTTTCCTTGGAACTTATAGCGGCGGATGGTACGCTGAGTTTAATCCAATCACACTCTTTAAAAAAATCCCACTAACTGTGAAAATATTTTACTAATGTATGCAACTTTTGAATGTCCCAAAAGTCACCAAAAGTAGTGATTTTTGATCTCTTAGTGCCAAGTACCAACTCGAGATTCTTGAGGGAGAGCACATTTAGCAATAGTTGGTATTACATACGTGACCGTTTGCAAGCCCATCGCCGCTGCTAGACTATTTTTTTTATACAACTAGCTGATGGAACAAGCAGATGACCCACCTAACATCAGGTGGGTCATCTGGCAACCATCACCCATAACAAAGCATTACCTCATCACGCACGATGGGAACGTACCCTACGATGCACTGCCCTGCGTCCATCAACTTGAGGCATACAGATGTTAAGCCTCATGTGCCTCTACACCGGCAACCATACTCTTCGAACCGAAACACAGCAACGCTGCTTGGCGGCAGAAAAAAGCGTGGTGGTAGTACTTCCCCGGACGAGCCCTTCACAAAGAGCTCTTCTAATCTTATTTTAACTACTATTATTAACTATAGTAAAAATGTATTTTTTTGTTATAGAAAAATGCCGCCTCAAGAGCAGCAAAAGACGTGGGTTCTCTACGAGACGGACGCCGTGAACGACAGTGACGTCTCGAACCGGGTTCCGCCCACAGCTGAGAAGCGAGTGTGGAAGATCGTATGGAGGAATGTCTTGCTGATGGGATTCGCGCACATTGGAGCCATCTATGGCGCCTACCTGTTCCTGTTTAAGTCCATGTGGCTAACGAATCTTTTTGGTAAGTTTAAATTTGACAGTATATAAGACGTTTCGAAGTGATCGAAATTTTGAGAGTAGTAGAGCTCTTTGTGAAGGGCTCGTCCGGGGAAGTACTACCACCACGCCTTTTTCTGCCGCCAAGCAGCAACGCCACAGATATATATTATATCTGTGAGCAACGCTGTGTTTCGGTTTGAAGGGTGTGGTTGCCGATGTAATTACAGGCACATGAGGCTTAACATCTGTATGCCTCAAGCTGATGGACGCAGGGCAGTGCATCGTAGGGCAGCTTCCTATCGTGCGTGACTTACGAGGCAATGCTTTGTTATAGGTGATGGTTACCACTTAACATCAAGTGGGCCATCTGCTTGTTCCATCAGCTGGTTGTATAAAAAAAAAAACCGTGTGATTGTACTGAATAAAGACCGTTTTGATTTTGACAGTTCATAGTAATTAGAGGAAAACCCTTTCTAGATGCCCTCCATCATCAGCCAGATTAAAGTCAAAGTGTTATTAGTGAGGATTCTAGTGACTCAAATCACAAAACAAGTTAAAGTATGACTTTTATTCGGTAAATAAAGTGTTTATATTAAATTATCTTTATTTTCAGCTGTTTTCCTGTACCTTTGTTCCGGACTGGGTATAACGGCGGGCGCCCATCGTCTCTGGGCACACAAGTCATACAAAGCCAACGTACCTCTCCGCTTGCTTCTCACTCTGTTCAACACCATCGCCTTCCAGGTAAGAGCATTGCATTATATACACATATTACTTACTATGCTAAGAGCTGATTTCACCATGCTCTGTTAGTTACTAATCAAGGATTAACAGGCCGTCAAATCTAACCTTAGATGTCAAACGCGTACATTTTGACATATTTAACGGCCCTTTAATCCTTTGTTAATCTAACAGAGCATGGTGAAATCAGGCCTTAAGCTATTGCCATCTCTAACCAATGCGTAATGGCAAACAGAGACACTAATTTTAAGCATTATTTAAATTTAAACACTTTTTTAGTATGAGGTATATGTTTTGCCCTAGTTTCAATAGTTAAAATAATAAAAAAGTAAGTACTTAGGTTCTTCTTCTTCCTGACTTTTTTTTATACCACATGCTGATGGAACAAGCAGATGGTCCACTTGATTTTAAGTGGTAAACATTACCTATAACAAAGCATTGCCTCGTAAGTCACGCACGATAAGAACGTGCCTTACGATGCAATACGCCCATCAACTTGAGGCTTACAGATAACCCTACACCAATGTAAATATGGTCATGAGTGAAAATATGCCCTAGTCGTGTCGTCTAAATATCATTAAATGGATACAAATAACAATAACAAAAACAATAACAAAAACAATAACAAAAACAATGACAATATAATTTATTTTCAAAAAAAGAATTTAACTTCTGAAATTTGCCTTCTGAAATTGAAAATTACTTAAAGCTTGTTTACATGAGCATTTGTTAATATGTAAAACGTGATTCTTATTTTATTATAATTCATCCGATTGCAGCGAGTATTTATAACGAAACAGATAATGACTATGACGTCAAAAGGCTTAACTTTAATAAACAATTTAATTTATGCTAATCTTTTAAACAACACTCTAAAATTATTAACTGACATACTACGGACGGTCCCCTGCCCGATGGACCGAAGACAAAGTCGAAGTCCAAGTTATTTATTCAAATGAATCACAAGGATCACTTTGAAAGGTTTTCTCATTGTCTGACATTGTGTAGTTGGTGACTCAAATGACTCAAAATCGCGACAGACTCATAATCGCAACGAAGCTTAGCAGCTAAAAAAATCCGATTATTGTATCAGAACAGAAATTTTATAATTATGATGCAATGTTAAAAAGTAATAAATGCAATTAATTCGAATACGTTCATAACATGTTGATGTATCTCCTGATATTTACGATAGGTCGTGGTTACGGCATGGTCGCACCACCACATGTGCTCGCCACGCATGGAAGCTATCTCCCGGCCACCTATGACACTGTTATCTGCAAATAATAATAAACAACGAACCTATGCTAATTGTCACGTGAGGCACACCGTGTAATTGCTGTGACTCGTCATCAGCATTAATATATTGATTTAAATAAAAACACAATTTTAGCTTAACGCCTAAACCGAAGCGCTCAAAAGTTAATAAAACACACAGAATTGGGTACAAATACAATAATCATATAGTATCAAATAATCAATAGCAATAATCAAAATAATAAAACAAACAACTCAACCATAACAAAACAATGTCAACTAGAAAATAATAAAATAAAAATAGCATGAAAGAATAGTAGAGCTCTTTGTGAAGGGCTTTCCGGGAAAGTACTACCACCATGCCAATTTCTACCGCCGAGCCGCGTTGCTGTTTCGGTTTGCAGGGTGCCGGTGAAATTATTACATGAGGCTTAACATTTGTACGCCTCAAGAAGATGGACGCAGGGCAATGCAACGTAGGGCACGTTCCTATGCGTGACATGCGAGGCAACGCTTTGTTATAGGTGAATGGTTCCCACTTAAAATCACGAATGGCATCTGCTTGTTCCTTCAGAAAGTAATATAAAAATAAACTACATAGGCTCTTTTCACACATTTTCAGGAAAAACGATTTTCTGCCTTTTCCATCTACCGACTTCCCGAGATTTTTCCAATTTTTTTAACTAAGTCCGTATCAGCTCGTTCAACATTTTTGAAGACATTAAACTACTGAATCTTGTTATCTTCTTATCGTGTCACTAATTCTTTCGAAAGAGTGTGATGAAGGGATTTTAAGTGCGCCTCAAAAAGGCTCCTTTCGTTTGAGAGAATAGCATTACAAGGAAAATACCATCCATTGTTCTTAAAAAGACAGTCTGAGAACGATATACTGATCAATTTTATTTCTTACGTTGGTAAGAAGGAACTTGGCTAGCTTGTTACAAAATAAAATATTCTAGCCAAAACCATTAATTTCTCCTCTGTGCGCAGATTAGTATCAAGGTACCTAAAACTGAGTGCTTTTTAATTGCGCACGTTTTAAGGCCTCTTTAAATATAAATACAGCTTCGTATATAACCTAACCACGTGCACAGGATCTACACGTTTGGTTATATAATAAGGAATTGGAAAACTGAGACCTGATTTCACCATGCTCGTAACTACTAGTAAATACTAGTAAAGGATAAACAGGCCTTTAAATCATAAATGTCAAACGCGTATATTTTGACATATTTAAAGGCCCTTTAATCCTTTGTTAATCTAACAGAGCATGGTGAAATCAGCTTTGAAGCTGTCATATCTTGTAGCATAAAAATATGTCATTTTCTTTGTAAATAAAATATTGTGCTAATGGAGCTGACCGGACTATGTTGCCATCTCTTTCATATTAGCTAAAATAATAAAGACGTCTTATAATTTGCAGTGTGAAATTAAGTTATTAGTTAAGGATAAAGCAACAATAAAAGACCCCACTAAAAACACTTTTCAAAAATTATTAAGTTAGTTACACTACTACTATATTTTCGCTGATTGCGATTTTACTTATATAAGGTTAGTGATTTTATATTAAAGAAGTAAATTAGCAATAGTATCCGCTACGAGAAGCGAAGACGAGTATGCCGCACTAGTTTCATAAATATAAGATAAGCCCGAGACTTTCTTCACTTAAGTTCGTCAGATGACCGACATGTGACGGGTTTATCTACGATACTTGCAGTAGGTATGATATTAACATTAAACGTGGAATGTCAAACCGAGGGCAACACGCACGCGATATCGTGATGAAAGGAATTTAAAATGATTTTACTTCCTATTATCTTTCTAAACTACAAATTGCGATCTCGTACGAAGAAGTTTAAGTTGTTTGTATCATGGTATTATGTATTCTACCCATGTCGGAACCACTGAGATTTTACTAGATAAAATGAACAATAGATACCTATTGATCAACGTTTTAGTAGGTACTGCGTATCATACAAAATTATAAGGGTTCTGTTTCATCGTTTTTGTTCGGAACTCTGAAACGGTAGGGATCATAACCGGTAAATTTCTTGATGCAAACTACCGCTTATATACTTCTCGCTAGCACATTTCAACATTTTCAAAGATATATAATACCGCGTTTACACTCAGCTCATGTCCGTGGAAATGTGTAGGGACATGGGCAGGGATATGGGCAATGCGAGAATGTAAACAGGCCACTTCCATGTCCGCTCACGTTGCCGGTCGCGTTGACGTTCGCGTTGCCCGCACTCCCTAAGTGTCCGGGCTAAATGTGAACTCGCCGCGGACATATGGCCGGCCACATTTCCGTCCACGCGAATGACAGCGCGAATGTCTAATGTAAACGCGATATTAAAGTTATGCAAAATTGCAAACAACTATAAGTTTCAAAGAATAACGTTACAAAGGTTCAGCCAAATTTTATTTTGATACGAACAAGTTTTCGTGATCGAGGTTTCATAGGATAGAGTCGAAACACAAGGATCACGTGTGATTTAAATGCCTTTCATACTTTAACTTATTCTTTATTATCTTTTACAGGATGCAGTCATAGACTGGGCCCGGGACCACAGGATGCATCACAAGTATTCGGAAACTGACGCCGACCCCCATAACGCGACCCGCGGCTTCTTCTTCTCCCACGTCGGCTGGCTGCTGGTCAGGAAGCACCCTCAGATCAAGGCCAAAGGACACACCATCGACATGAGCGACCTCAAGTCAGACCCTATCTTGCGGTTCCAGAAGAAGTAAGTTAAGCTTCTTTGCATTTGAAAAGTACTTCAGTGTTAATAACTGAATTTTGTATGCTTTGCTCTTAAATCATTTTCTCTCACTGCAGTTAAAGCCTGCATCTTCGAAATCCTGTACTATTAACGGTTTTTTTTTAATGTCTGCTGTTAGCTTCCAGCAGAGAGTAGCAATGCTCAACACTTTTGCTGCTACGTAACAAGTCAGATATAATTGTATTTAAATATTGATAATTTTTTTCAGGTACTACCTCACACTGATGCCCCTCTTCTGCTTCGCTATGCCCACCATTGTGCCCACCCTCTGGGGCGAGACTGCATTTAACGCATTCTACGTGTGCGCCGTGTTCAGATTCGTCTACGTCCTAAACGTGACCTGGCTCGTCAACTCAGCTGCCCATCTGTGGGGAGTCAAGCCTTACGATAAGAACATCAATCCGGTAGAAATCAAACCCGTCTCTCTGGTGGTTCTCGGTGAAGGCTTCCACAACTACCACCACACTTTCCCTTGGGACTACAAAACTGCCGAACTCGGTGACTACAGTTTAAACTTCTCTAAGATCTTCATCGATGGCATGGCTGCGATTGGATGGGCTTATGATCTTAAGACAGTGTCGAAGGAAGTTATCCAGAAACGCGTGAAGAGGACCGGCGACGGAACCCATCCAGTCTGGGGACCCGATGAAGAAGTCGAAGACATAAAAGAAAAGTCAGAAATTACTGATTTGGCCAACGAGAAAACAGATCTTACCAACGGAACATCTGATTTTACAACCAACGGAAAGCCAGATATAACAAATGATAAATTGGATTAAACTTTTAATTTATGAGATCGAAGGCACCATTGTAAAGTAGGTAATAGTAAAACTAAATTATTGGTATTTATTACGATTATTTAAAAGTCCTATGATGTGCTTTTTTAAAGACAACATGTTATGGAGTTTCTTGTGATGTTAATATTGTGATGATGTAGGTTTAATATTGTTTTAAATAAAATTTGATAGAAAATGTTGTTTAATTGAAGTCATGGTTCTATATGAGGTGCACTTACATACTTTTTAACACACGGTTTTTGATAGCTCGATCAAACGTAATCAGTACCCCAAGTATGAGATTTGCTTACGATATTTCGTTTTTCGTTTTACGTTTTTGTTCCGTGTTCATTGCGAGTTTTGTATGAAGACGCGATATTGATACCGATACGGAACTTTACAAAACCCGCAATGAGCACGCAGCGAAAACGATTCGTTTTTGTTCCGTGTTCATTGCGGGTTCCGTATCGGTATCTCTATCGCGTCTTCATACAAAACCCGCAATAAACACGGAACAAAAACGTAAAACGAAAAACGAAATATCGTAAGCAAATCTCATACTTGGGGTACAGATGTTAAATCACTAGCCATTTCAGCTATTATATCGAATTAGATAGAGACAGCAAGTGACTTGACGTCCGATTAGTTTTAATCGAGCTTTCAGAAACCGGCTGTGGTTCTGCCAGTTTCAATATTTAAAAACTGAGTCATGATAAAAAAAAGTAATTAGGGCAAGTCTTATTCTGAAAAAGAAGCCTTTGTGTCAGTAGTACCATTGATGGTACAGGTGACACAACTTTGTATCCAATACATTGACGATTCGTATTAACTACTGTCTCCGAATGTCTACTAAGTACTTGGTACTAAGAAATCTGAGAGGATACCTACCGTGAGCTCAAAGTCGCATGATTTTGATCCACAGACACGGTAGGTATGCGGAGAAAAAAAACATTTTTTTTTGTTTTTGTTGTTTCTTCTGTTTTTGGAAATAACAGAAACAGCTATGCAGCTGTTTCTTTTTTTTCCTCCGCAAGTCAACAGTCGATAAATAAAAAACGACAAATTCAAAAGTTATAGTGAGATCCAATGGGCGGTCTCATCTCTTCCAGGCATTATTATAATTAGAGAAAACATATAAAACCCACCCACCTCATGTTCCGCGGGTAAACTAGATACCAACCTTTTTTGAATAGTGTTTTTTTATAAATAAGGGCAGAGTTCACGCTCCTGTATAGTCCCGGCACTGTTGTATCTCTCATATGACACTCGCATGTTGAAACTAAGTCTATACCGTCTATAGTCTTATGAGTTTTGTTTTTCGTTTTCCGTATCAACAGAAGAGAAGAGTAGTGGAACTCCTTATGAAGGGCTGTTCCGGGGAAGTACTACCACCACGCCTTTTTCTGCCGCCAAGCTGCGGTCCTGTGTTTCGGTTTGAAGAGTGTTGTTGCCGGTGTAATTACAGGCACATGAGGCTTAACATCTGTATACCTTAAGTTGATGGACGCAGGGCAGTGCATCGTAGGGCACGTTCCTATCGTGCGTGACTTAGGAGGCAATGCTTTGTTATAGGTGATGGTTACCACTTAACATCAGGTGGGTCATGTGCTTGTTCCATCAGCTAGTTGTATTAAAAAAAAACTGGCTGTTTTTGTATGTAGACTCGATGAGAGCCTCTATCGGACGTACAGAGAACTCACGAGTCTACAAGAACGGCCTGACGATACGGAAAACGAAAATCAAAACTCAGACTTGGGGTTTTTTTTATGCAACTAGCTGTTGGAACAAGCAGATGGCCCACCTGATGTTAAGTGGTAGCCATCACCTATAACAAAGCATTACCTCGTAAGTCACTTACGAATGGATCGTGCGTCCATCAAATTGAGGCATACAGATGTTAAGCCTCATGTGCCTGTAATTACACCGGCAACAACACTCTTCAAACCGAAACACAGCAACGCTGCTTGGCGGCAGATAATGGCGTGGTGGTAGTACTTCCCCGGACGAGCCCTACGCAAAGAGCTCTACTACTCTGTAGCAAAAGTGTGTTTAAGTCAAGTGTCAAAAGGGAATTATGTTTAGTAGACTTTTCTAACGTGGTATAAGTTTAGTATAGTAATTTCAATTAGGGATAACGACAAAGCCACTTATAAGGTTGCTTCCAAATTGAACGCTTGTTTGTACTCAATTACATTTATATACAGGGTGTAGGAAATTTGCATACAACAATGTGAAGTGTTCTTATATTTTTCCAGTTTCTATATTCTGAATATGGGCACTACCTTTTTTATACAATCTATAGGTTTGCGTTTGACCGTGAATTCACCTGATGTTAAGTGATGTGCAGTACAACAGCATAGCCCGCTCACCTATAAGATTCTTCTCTAGAAACTTCCAATATGTTTGGTTTTCGGAAAGCAAATTAACTAACGGATGCTGGTAAAAACTTGCACTCGTTAGCTGTCCACATCATAAAATTTAAGCAAAGCGCTCGGTACAGGTAGGTGGTCATGAATAGATGTCTCTTTTCTGAGCGTCTAGAAATGATAGAACAATGATAGGTTGAGGGTATTAAGTGCTGATTCTGACAACAATACTCACCCAAGTGACCGCGGACATCAGAACAGCAGAATCCGTTTTCAATTTGGCATTCTGTGAAACATTCAACCATGATTAATGTCAACGTGAGTGAGGCGAAGTGAGCGCGAATCCACTCGGTGAAATTCCTCGTGATTTTGTTGTTTACGGAATAGCACTTCAGCTGTATTATTTAAGAGCGTAATGTAGAGATAAATCTAATGATCTTGTCAGTACATAATTATACCAATATATCAATTAATTTTGCCCGCTGTTGTCACTACTCTAACAAAAAAACTGAAAGAAACCTGTCAAGGTTGGTAGAAAATGCTGTCTTTATTTGGTGCAATAAACAATAATATAAATACAGAAGGATCATACAAAAAAACGCTAGGAATGAAGCCGTAAGTTTCTTTTAGGCTTTGGTCGCGAGGAACTGGCGAAAGATTCACCTAGTATAAATGACGTTTCAAAGTGATTCTTGTGATTGTATTGAATAAAGAACATTTTGCTTTAATTTTGATTAATTGGTGGTCTAATGGGAGCGATACTGCATACTAAGTTTGTGGAATTCAATCAAGTCATGTGCTAATGGATTTTTCTATTCGAAAAATGTGCGAAATGTCAGTGCCTTCAAACGGTGAAGGCAAACGTTGTAAGGAAACTGGTTGGTATTCTAGCAGCGGCTATAGGCTTGCAACCTGTACAAATGTAAATTACCTGTAGAATACAAACTAAATAACCTCTATAGGTTTTAGCCGAATTACTCCTTTACCTTACACAATTTGGACATTCTCATAGATGAAAGTCAAAGTATAGAGACTAAGAAACCTGAGGGAATATCTACCGTGCCTGAGATATAAAGACGTGAGATTTCTTTTTTTTTGTGAGAAAAGAAAGAAATCTCACGTCAGAAATCTCACGTAAGTATTATTTTTCATTTAAATGAACCGAGTTTTTCTTGTTCCGTGTCACACATTTTATTTACTTATTGACGACGTCAAATATGCCAATCAAACATGGCTGTTTATTTTAAATCAACGCTGAGCTCTCAGAATGGAAATGTATGTTCACAATGCCGCTTCCGTTGATGGGAATGGGGATATGTATTTTATTTACAAATATTAATGGAATAGTTGTTTACAAATTAAATAGTGCAATGATAATTAGATAAAAGCAAATTCCCCAACGCGTTCGTCTGTCTGCAGCGGTGCGTTGATTGCCATGACTCAATATATTTAATTAAATACTTTCAGAGTAACACTATACTAGAGTAGTAGAGCTCTTTGTGAAGGGCTCGTCCGGGGAAGAACTACCACCATGCCTTTTTCTGGCGTCAAGCTACGTTGCTGTTTCGGTTTGAAGAGTGTGGCTGCTGGTAAAATTACAGGCACGTGAGGCTAAACATCTGTATGCCTCAAGTTGATGGACTCGGGGCAGTGCATTGTTATAGGTGATGGTTACCTAATAACATCAGGTAGGCCATCTGCTTGTTTAATCGGCTGCTAGTGTTATAAAAAGCGCTTTCCGTCATAAAAAAACATTTCCGAAATGTTTTTTGACAAGTCACCACTCACTACTCATCAAATCACTTCCTCTTTTCTGGTGCAGTAAAATGAATTGAAAATATTTATTTCTCTTAAGAATTAGGTACAATTCACTTACAGAGAAAACTAAGGCTAAGTAAATTTAGTGTGCCTTTCGGCATAAGGAGCAGCTTAATATAAAATAAAATATGCTTAAAAATACGAACAAACAAAAAAAAAATTAAGGTCCTAGTGGGTAGATTGTGCATTCAAAAATATGCGTTTAGTAGGCGGTAGTTAGGCTTCGTTGTAGCGGTGGCTCGCTGTTGCCGCGATTGTGTTATAAAGACAACGCCACAGTGCGCGATAAAATGTTTATGTCTTCATTATGATATTTTTATAGATAATGCATAACGTAACATCTGCATAAACTTATTTGTGTTATTTTGAAAAAAGTTCAATTATCTTATTTTGCTTACTTTGAGAAATTCGAAAAAACATCACACTGTACATCAATGACACACAAAGGCTGGAATATTTTTCCTGAGAAACAGTGTTTTTTCGCATCCATCAGAGTCACACTTCGCCCGGTTTTTTTCGCTAAAAATAAAAGTTGAAATTATCATAATTAAATGAAATGTTGAAAGTGGAGGACAGTGAATATGAGAATAATTCATACACACTTTTCGGGCCAATGGGCATGGCGTTTTACGACGATGGAAACTACTTAGAGGAATCTGTAACTGTGAAGATTATTTTGAGCATCTACTTGAGTATCACTATGGTTCTGAGTATCATTGGGAACGTGTGCACGTGTGCTGTGATTGCCCGCAACCGCTCTATGAGAACCCCTACAAACTGCTATCTCTTCAACATTGCCATCACGGACCTCATCACTGGCTTTTTCGTTCCCGTAGACATCTACATCATTTGGTTCCCTGATTTTTATCCCTTGGGTGAAGTCGGCTGTCGGCTGCACTACATTCTCTGGGACTTCATCCTTAACTACAGCCTTCTTATTATCACCGCTTTTACTTTGGAGCGTTACTTGGTCATAACGAGACCTTTTCTCCGTCAGAAACTTGCTCTGAACTCACGGGTTTACAAAATAGCTGGTGTTATTTGGTTCATTTGTGCCTTGTTTATTATCCCCGACGTGTTTTACATAGACCTTTTGGAGAGAAAGAAATATGTGTTCTGTTACTTTACCATCAATGCAGGAATACACAGTGCTATTGCTTTCTTTGAGGTTTTTGCGTTGTCTGTGGTGCCGATGGTGGTGATCACTGTACTCTATGTCCTGATCTTCATTGAGCTGAAGTCAGAGAAGCGGAAGCCACGGGCTAGTCCCGTGATCGTGCAACATAACAGAGACAAAGCTATAAAAATGTTGGGTGAGTCTGAGTACCTATTTGAGCTATGAATCCAACACGTTATGCATTTTTGTCTTCCTATTCTTCTTCCTACTAATTTACAAATGCGAAAGTTATGTCAAAGTCAAAGTCAAAGTCAAAATGTATTTATTCAATAAAATCACAAGGATCACTTTGAAACGTCTTAAAGCTAGGTGACTCTAGGTGCCAGTTCCACGCGACCAAAGCCTAGAAGAACAGGCAACAAACTTACGGCTTGGTTCCTACCGTTCTTTTGTATGATCCTTTTACAATGTAATAATATAATATATTATTGAAGTTTAGTGAGGCGCAGGCATACAGAAAAAGGTAAACATAATCAAATTTATAAGACAGCACACGCTACGCCTCAAACTAATAATACCTAATGCATAAATACAATCTATTAAATCAGAGAAAAATAAAAAAAAAAACACACATACACAGTACAGACATTGCAGACATGTTAGCTGCCGATGGGCAGAGCGACCGGGACATCGGGCCACGCATTTTTATCAACAATATAGCTATCTAAAGTATAATAAGCTTTCCTTATTAGATTATTCTTAATGTACACTTTAAATTTTCTAATAGGAAGCCCAGTGGCACTTTCTGGAAGTTTATTGTAGAAGCGAATACCGTTTCCCATAAACGAGCCATTTACCTTTTGAAGTCGAAATTTAGGTATACATAATTTGTTTTTATTTCTAGTGTTAACGTTATGTGCATCACTCTTTTTCTTAAAGCTATCTATGTGTTTATGAGTGTATAATAGATTTTCATAAATATACTGTGAAATGACTGTGAGAATATTAATTTCTTTAAATCGCTCCCTTAATGAGTCACGTGGTTTCATTTTATAAATGGCACGTATCGCCCGTTTTTGAAGTACAAATATACTTTGTATATCAGCAGCTTTCCCCCAGAGCAAAATACCATAAGACATTACACTATGGAAGTAGCTAAAATATACTAGTCTAGCTGTAGCTTCATCTGTAAGCCATCTTATTGTGCGAACTGCGTATGCAGCCGAACTCAGTCTACCAGCAAGTGATTTGATGTGTGGACCCCACTGCAATTTTGCATCAATATTAAGTCCTAAAAAAATAGTAGAATTGACAAGGGTAAGTGATTCACCATTTAATTCAATATTGGTTGGTCGCTGAACCACATTTGGCAAAGTAAATTTAATGCATTTCGTTTTCCCAGCATTGAGCAAAAGATTATTAACAGTAAACCAGTTAAGTACTTGCGACAGAGATGCATTAACGTCATCGAAGTTAGTCTTCAATCTGTCGACTTTAAAAATTAAAGAGGTATCGTCAGCAAATAGAACTATTTCACATAAATCTTTTACAAAAGGTGGAAGGTCATTTACGTAAACTAGAAATAAGAAAGGACCCAATATCGAACCCTGAGGCACCCCTATATCAATGACCGATCCAGAAGACCTCTCACCGCCAACATCAACTTTTTGGATTCTATTGGTTAAGTAAGACTGTAAATATGGATGTTTGTGGCTCAGTCACGCCCTAGCCACTGAACAAATCGGAATGAAAGTTAAAACAATAATAATTTGTATTATTACTAGTGGTTCGCCCCGAACTGTTTAACTTGTTTTTTTTTATGTAACTTTTTTTATTTTTGCCCCCATAAAAAACCCCATATCTTAATAACCCTTTATCCGATTTTACGCATATATTACATACTAGTGGCTTCCCGCGGCTTCGCACGCGTTGAAGTGGTGAGCCGTAATTGAGCCACAAACATCCAAAGATCGTAACTTTCGCATTGATTTGTATATTATTAGGTTAGGATACCCACGCAGGTACCTATAAGAGATACCTACCTACTTACCTATATTAGGTAGGTAGGTATAGGTACTGAGTTTAGCACAAACATGACAAATACAACAAAGACAACCTTACACGGAAAATTGTACTTATTGGTTCCTAGTTTCTACCCCAAAAAAACGAAACGAAACAGCTTCACCATTTTGATCCCCAGGCACGGTAGATACCCTAAGATCTCTTCATACCAACTCAAGATTCCCGTTTTAGAATGTCCCTTACAAACATTGTCGCCTTGTTGTATCCTTTTTACTTGAACGCAACGAAGGAGGGTAACGTTTTAGGGGTTGTTTTCGAAAATCAAACTGTCTTTTTGTTATTTAGCCACAGAACACATTTTCTTTTAGTTTGAAGTTAATTACACTACGCTTTAAAAATCTCCCATACAAACCTTGAAACTTTGTCAGTCTTTTGCACCCTTTGCAGGGGTAATTTTAAAATATTGAAAACGTGATTTTAAATTATTTATTGTGGAGTATATTAACTTCAAGTTTGAAATCAATAGCACTATGCGTTAAAAATCTCCCATACTCACTTTTACCAGCCATTTGCACCCTTTGCAGGGGTAATTATCAAAAGTTAAAAGCGTCATTCTTAATTATTTATTTCTTAGTATTATTACCTCAGGTTTTAAATCAATCACACCACGCGTTAAAAAACTCACATACAAACTTTGACATCCCTTTACACACTTGTTAAGGGTAGTTTAAAAAAAAAAAAATGCCTTTCCTGTTTTTAGTCTTGGAGTACATCTACTTCAAGTTTCAAGCTTTTAGGTTCAAGGAATACAATTTTTCATACCAACGTTTTCAACCCTTTATAAAATAATAATAATAATAAATATTGGTGGCCATTCCACACAGCACTATCTCGCCCCAAACTAAGCCAAAGCTTGTGATATGGGAACCAGATAGCTGATATACTACTTATATACTGTTTTTTTGTAAATACATACTTATAATACTATATAACACCCAGATAGAGAACAAACATCTATGTTCATCACACAAATGTTTGTTCTCGGTGGGGATCGAACCCACGGCCTACGGCGCAGAAGGCAGAGCTACTACCAACTGAGCTGTGAAGACTGTCAAAATTTATACATCCTCAGGGGTTGAATTTCCAAAAATCCCTTCTTAATACACCTCTACGCCATAAGACCTATATACTCTTCAAATTTCAAGTCTCTAGGACCAGCGGTCAATAACCTCCCATACAAACTTTTACATCCCTTTGCACACTTATTAAGGGTAGTTCTAAAAAACTAAAAATGCCTTTCCTAGTTTTTGCCTTGGAGTATCAAGTTTGTAGGTTCAAGGAATACTATTTTTCATGCAAACGTATTCAACCCTTTTACACCCTTAGGGGTTGAATTTCCAAAAACCTCTTCTTAGTACACCTCTACGCCATAAGACCTATGTACTCTTCAAATTTCAAGTCTCTAGGACCAGCGGTCAAAAAACTCCCATACAAAGTTTTACATCCCTTTGCACACTTATCAAGGGTAGTTTTAAAAAACTAAAAATGTATTTCCTATTTTTTTGCCTTGAAATATAAATACTCCAAGTTTCAAGTTCGTAGGTTCAAGGAATACTATTTCTCATACAAACGTTTTCATCCCTTTTTACACCCTTAGGGGTTGAATTTCCAAAAATATCTTCTTAGTACACCTCTACGCCATAAGACCTATGTACTTTTCAAGTTTTAAGTCTCTAGGACCAGCGGTCAAAAAACTCCCATACATACTTTTACATCCCTTTGCACACTTATCAAGGGTAGTTTTAAAAAACTAAAAATGTATTTCCTATTTTTTTGCCTTGAAATATTTCCACTAATAATATATTTAACTCCAAGTTTCAAGTTTGTAGGTTCAAGGAATACTATTTCTCATACAAACGTTTTCATCCCTTTTTACACCCTTAGGGGTTGAATTTCCAAAAATACCTTCTTAGTACACTTCTACGCCATAACTATGTACTCTTCAAATTTCAAGTCTCTAGGACCAGCGGTCAAAAAACTCCCATACGTACTTTTACATCCCTTAGCACACTTATTAAGGGTAGTTTTAAAAAACTAAAAATGTATTTCCTATTTTTTTGTCTTGAAGTATATGTACTCCAAGTTTCAAGTTTGTAGGTTCAAGGAATACAATTTTTCATACAAACGTTTCATCCCTTTTTACACACTTAGGGGTTGAATTTCCAAAAATCCCTTCTTAGTACACCTCTACGCCATAAGAACTATGTACTCTTAAAATTTCAAGTCTCTAGGACCAGCGGTCAAAAAACTCCCATACATACTTTTACATCCCTTAGCACACTTATTAAGGGTAGTTTTAAAAAACTAAAAATGTAGTTCCTATTTTTTTGTTTTGAAGTATATGTACTCCAAGTTTCAAGTTTGTAGGTTCAAGGAATACAATTTTTCATACAAACGTTTTCATCCCTTTTTACACCCTTAGGGGTTGAATTTCCAAAAAATCCTTTCTTAGTACACCTCTACGCCATAAGACCTATGTACTCTTCAAATTTCAAGTCTCTAGGACCAGCGGTCAAAAAACTCCCATACATACTTTTACATCCCTTAGCCCACTTATGAAGGGTAGTTTTTAAAAACTAAAAATGTATTTCCTATTCTTTTGTCTTGAAGTATATGTACTCCAAGTTTCAAGTTTGTAGGTTCAAGGAATACAATTTTTCATACAAACGTTTTCATCCCTTTTTACACCCTTAGGGGTTGAATTTCCAAAAATCCCTTCTTAGTACACCTCTACGCCATAAGACCTATGTATTCCTCAAATTTCAAGTCTCTAGGACCAGCGGTTTAGGCTGTGCGTTGTCTATATGTCAGTCAGTCAGTCAGTCAGTCAGTCAGTCAGGACTTTGATTCTTATAGTATTAGAGATAGAGATTACATACTTACCAGTAAATTTCTCAAGTACAAGCTATCGACTTACCAAATTTCATGCAAATCGGATCAACGGTTCTGAAAGTTATGGCCAGACGAACATCTCTAATACTATAAGAATCAAAGTCCTGACTGACTGACTGACTGACTGACTGACTGACTGACTGACTGACTGACTGACATATAGACAACGCACAGCCTAAACCGCTGGTCCTAGAGACTTGAAATTTGAGGAATACATAGGTCTTATGGCGTAGAGGTGTACTAAGAAGGGATTTTTGGAAATTCAACCCCTAAGGGTGTAAAAAGAGATGAAAACGTTTGTATGAAAAATTGTATTCCTTGAACCTACAAACTTGAAACTTGGAGTACATATACTTCAAGACAAAAGAATAGGAAATACATTTTTAGTTTTTAAAAACTACCCTTCATAAGTGGGCTAAGGGATGTAAAAGTATGTATGGGAGTTTTTTGACCGCTGGTCCTAGAGACTTGAAATTTGAAGAGTACATAGGTCTTATGGCGTAGAGGTGTACTAAGAAGAGGTTTTTGGAAATTCAACCCCTAAGGGTGTAAAAGGGTTGAATACGTTTGCATGAAAAATAGTATTCCTTGAACCTACAAACTTGATACTCCAAGGCAAAAACTAGGAAAGGCATTTTTAGTTTTTTAGAACTACCCTTAATAAGTGTGCAAAGGGATGTAAAAGTTTGTATGGGAGGTTATTGACCGCTGGTCCTAGAGACTTGAAATTTGAAGAGTATATAGGTCTTATGGCGTAGAGGTGTATTAAGAAGGGATTTTTGGAAATTCAACCCCTGAGGATGTATAAATTTTGACAGTCTTCACAGCTCAGTTGGTAGTAGCTCTGCCTTCTGCGCCGTAGGCCGTGGGTTCGATCCCCACCGAGAACAAACATTTGTGTGATGAACATAGATGTTTGTTCTCTATCTGGGTGTTATATAGTATTATAAGTATGTATTTACAAAAAAACAGTATATAAGTAGTATATCAGCTATCTGGTTCCCATATCACAAGCTTTGGCTTAGTTTGGGGCGAGATAGTGCTGTGTGGAATGTCCACCAATATTTATTATTATTATTATTTTATAAAGGGTTGAAAACGTTGGTATGAAAAATTGTATTCCTTGAACCTAAAAGCTTGAAACTTGAAGTAGATGTACTCCAAGACTAAAAACAGGAAAGGCATTTTTTTTTTTTTTTAAACTACCCTTAACAAGTGTGTAAAGGGATGTCAAAGTTTGTATGTGAGTTTTTTAACGCGTGGTGTGATTGATTTAAAACCTGAGGTAATAATACTAAGAAATAAATAATTAAGAATGACGCTTTTAACTTTTTATAATTACCCCTGCAAAGGGTGCAAATGGCTGGTAAAAGTGAGTATGGGAGATTTTTAAGGCATAGTGCTATTGATTTCAAACTTGAAGTTAATATACTCCACAATAAATAATTTAAAATCACGTTTTCAATATTTTAAAATTACCCCTGCAAAGGGTGCAAAAGACTGACAAAGTTTCAAGGTTTGTATGGGAGATTTTTAAAGCGTAGTGTAATTAACTTCAAACTAAAAGAAAATGTGTTCTGTGGCTAAATAACAAAAAGACAGTTTGATTTTCGAAAACAACCCCTAAAACGTTACCCTCCTTCGTTGCGTTCAAGTAAAAAGGATACAACAAGGCGACAATGTTTGTAAGGGACATTCTAAAACGGGAATCTTGAGTTGGTATGAAGAGATCTTAGGGTATCTACCGTGCCTGGGGATCAAAGTGGTGAAGCTGTTTCGTTTAGTTTTTTTGGGGTAGAAACTAGGAACCAATAAGTACAATTTTCCGTGTAAGGTTGTCTTTGTTGTATTTGTCATGTTTGTGCTAAACTCAGTACCTATACCTACCTACCTACCTAATATAGGTAAGTAGGTAGGTATCTCTTATAGGTACCTGCGTGGGTATCCTAACCTAATAATATACAAATCAATGCGAAAGTTACGATCTTTGGATGTTTGTGGCTCAATTACGGCTCACCACTTCAACGCGTGCGAAGCCGCGGGAAGCCACTAGTATATACATAAAATGCCAAATTGCCCAAGTTGATTGTAAGATCTTCGATCGCTTCGCTCACTCGATCAATTATTATAGTAAACCAAATCAATAAAATCAGAGTTATTTTAGGCGTAGAGACGAATATAGTATCAACGTTGTTTTAAGAGTTATTTCTGCTACTATAAACTTTCCCGTTCGACCCACTAGGGACGAGCAGGAATATCTCGTTTAAGGACATACAAACGGCATTACTAATTTTGGTGAATGTTTACATTCCAGCCGCTGTTTCTGCTACCTTCTTCTTCTTCTTTTCACCATACTGCATCTTACGTGTGATGACCGTCTTCCCAAAACTCAGCGATGAAAACAATTACACTGTAAGTACTTACCTCAACATACTTCCTGGCTGCTTCTGTAGGTAAAAAAAAATTTTTTATTTGTAACCATTGTACAAGATATAAATAAAACAACTGTAACAATACTGACTGCAGAAGAATAAAACTGTGTCTAAGCTGTGAATAATAAGTATAAAAGGTATATTCAAAGAGACAAACTTCAGCATTAGGTACATACCTATTAATACATGCCATGTATTATTTCTATAATTCATAATAATATAATGATAATGAAATTCGTGATCATTCCACGCAGCACTCTTTAGCCCCAAACTAAGCAAATCTTGTACCGTGGATATTATTATAATCAGAGACTGTTTTATCACATGCACAATTAACTGATTAGAACAAAAAAAAATGATATTTATAAAATTGTGGTTAGCAGTTAGCGGGTTGTAAATATAAATTTTATTTATTTGGTCGAAATATATATTGGTCTATAAAAACATATATTTCGTTGGCATAATCGGTCAAATGGTGGAGATATGTTTAATGAAGTATTATTGGGATTCAATTTTCTGAATTATCACGACGATAAAAGTAATAAAATTTGTCAAATGACTGCAATTCAGAGAATCGAATCACAGTACGACGACATAAAATTGGTTTACGCTTTACCAATTTAGGCTACTTTTGGTTTATTTAGGTACTTTTAACTTTTACTTTTTTTAAATATTCAGACAATACTTTATTTCACACAAAATAACAGTACAAAAGCGAACTTGATGCTACAACTTCCAGATCGCCTTTGTGTAATGTGGTTGATAGAAGTAGGTAGTGCCTAGAGGATATAAAGTAGATAATTCATTTACTTTGTATGTAAGGTGTCAACTTACATACAAAGTTATAGGTAAATATAACAAATATATTTTAAATACATAGTTATATATTTTTTCAATCAAAATTATATATTTACAAAGAAAATTCCAATGAACACAAGTATCAACAAAATGTACAAAATACACTATCTGAGTTATCTGCGAACCTTTGCTAACGATCTAGAGATAGCTCAACTGATCAAAATCAGTGCTTATCGGGAGCGTTTTATTTTAAATTAAAAATCTTATTTTCAGGTGTGGAAGATTGTCAACTATCTATGCTATATAGGCTACATGTCTACAGTAGCAAACCCTATCTTGTACAGTTTGATGTCCCTGAAGTTCCGACTGGCGTTCAAAGTAAGCTTTTCCATTTATAATTAGATCTACATTCTACATCATATTAATATATAAATGCGTAAGTTATTTAAAGTTAATATTTAAAACGATGTTTGAAGGTTTGTAGCTCAATCACGCTTTAACCACTGAACCGATCAGAATGAAACTTAGAACGAATATAGTTCGTAACCGGGACTCACATAAAGGCTACTATTTATCAAGATAAACTACCGGGAACGGGATAGAAAACATACATTAACCCAGTAAAGGATGTGGATCCCGGTAAAATTACAGGCACATGAGGCTTAACATTAGTATGCCTCAAGTTGATAGGCGCAGGGCCCCTTCGATAGGCTTCATTCCAATCGTGCGTGACTACTAATACGCGAGTATTAGCTAGAACTCTATACTCCCCTTAGCCCTCAAATAGTTTCATTGATTTTGAGTACCAAAATAAGCGTCAAGTCGAAGCGAGATGAGGCCCGAGGTTTCACATTTGATTATTATGTTTAAAAAGAGAAATAAAGATTATGATGATTATAATCATAATAATATATTTATTGTTTCATGTGGTTATAATAGTTCTTAGAGGGTAACAAAATGTCCAGGACATGAAACCCGTGGGGTCATTACAATGGTTTTCTTCGTGAACCTACTCGGTTCATAAATTTTGGAAAACTAGAATAGAAAATGTAATATAAAAAAATATATTATTTGGTATGTTTGTTGGTCAATAACGCTAAAACAACAACAAATTTCGATGAAACTGAGCGGGAAAGCTGGAAACTATCATATTACGGCCTGAAGCGAGGCACATAAAAGTTCCAGTCAATATTGAAGTGTTCGCGGTTTTGTATGGCGAACTATTACACTCTACTTTATTATGCAACCCACCTCTGGATTTCATATCTTTTTACAAAATGAGTAAAAAGGTACATTTACCGATCTTTTTTTTCTTCTCGTCGTGTTACTAAGTCTTTCGAAACAGTGTGGTGAAAAGATTTTAAGAGCGCCTCAAAGAGATTCCTTTTGAGCACAATTTGCCGATGTAACTTGCAGATTGTCTACCTGATGATAAATAGTAAACAACACCTAACAGGGAACAAACAATGTACCTACCTACTTTATGATCCATCTATAACAACATAAGTGCAATAAATGATTCTATTCTATTCTATTCCTATAACGAAGCATTTCCTCGCAGGTCATGCATTATAAGAACGTGTTCTACGACTCTCTGCTCTGCGGTCATCAACTTAAGACATGCAGTGCAGGTGTTAACAGCTTTATATGTCTCTAATTTTACCACCACTTTCAAACCAAAATACAGCAACGTTGCTGCTGTTTGTAATGTGTGTTCAATTGTTAATGAGTATTCAGAAAAACCACTATAAGGGAACTTCTCGCACACAAATTCAATACAACACTACATTTCAAGATAGAAAATCACTAAATAAAGTTATCGCAAAAAAACGCGTTTAGATTTAGCATAAAATTCATTTTAATTGAAACATGTCTTCCTTCCTTCAGAAGTTTGATTGAGTAACGAAAATTAAATAAACCAATATTTTTGTAGGTAAATTTGTAAACTCAGAGATATGCTATAACGGTAGTTAGGGACCGTGGCCCATCGTGGTTTTTTTGCGGAATCTTTATGATTCCTCAAAAAATAGGAGCTTCAATATTGTATTATAATACCCACATTGTAACAAGGATCATACAAAAGAGCGGTAGGAACCAAGCCGTAAGTTTGTTGCCTGTTCTTCTAGGCTTTGGTCGCGTGGAACTGGCACCTAGAGTCACCTAGCTTTAAGACGTTTCAAAGTGATCCTTGTGGTTTTATTGAATACTAGCGGCCTGTCCCAGCTTCGCATGGGTGGACATAAATTTTTTCAACGTTTTAGGATAAACTTAGACCGTGGTGGGTTCGAGTCACTTCTAACTCGGCCTTGCCCGGGCCCGCGCTGGGTGAGAACGCGCCCCGTGACCTTATATTTTTTAAATCTTTTGAATGGAATGTCCGATTTGAAAAATTCAAGAAGTAATGTATAAGTATTGAACCAGTCTTGAATATGAAAAGATTTATTCGGATAAGGATTAATACCAAGGTACAAATAAAGACCCTTTTCTAGCGGCGGCATTTCAATTAAATTTTTATAATAAAAGAACACTTATTGTGACATAACTATAATAGTTAGACATATGCTGTCGCGACACTTTTTGTGGATGATGACGTGTTCTACAAAATTGTAGTACATTATTTTGTTCTATCATCAATAGTTTTCGCAGCGCACGCGATGTAAGGTTTTCTTTTTCCACCTTGGGTTACATTATTGGAGTTTTAGTAAGGATCCCTGATTTTTTTGAAAATATAATATAGCCTATGTTACTCAGGGATAACGTAGCATTCTAATGGTGAAAGAATTTTTGAAATCGGACCAGTAGTTTTTGAGCCTATTCGTTACATACAAAACAACAAAACAACAAAAATACAAATCTTTTCTCTTTATAATATTAGTGTAGAAATACCTTTTTATTGAATAAATAATTTGACTTTGATTGTCTTAGGGTACACTGTCGACATACTCATATCTCACTTTGTTACAGGATCTGCTAAAAGGACGCAGATCAGCTAACCGCCGTGGTTCCAACACCCGAATCCCAAGCTCCATCACCATCACCAAGAGTGGAAGCTACAGCAGTGCGCAACATAATGCAACCCAAATCCCCATGCGCCTTAGATTATGAAACACCATCATTGAGCCGTTTGTCTAAGAATATGATCAACCTGAGATATGTAATTGAGGTTCCTTTAAAATGGTTAAACGGTTTAAAATACTCTTTGTAAAGGGCTCGTCCGGGGAAGTACTACCAACATGCCTTTTCCTGCCGTTGGCGGCTGCTTGGGCAGCGTTGCTGTGTTTCCGTTTGAAGGGTAGCCTGTGAAATTACAGGACATGACTTAACATCTGTATGCCTTAAGTTGATGGACGCTAGGAAGTGCATCGTAGGGCACGTTCCTATCGAGCGTGATTACGATGCAATGCTTTGGTGATGGTTACCACTTAACATCAGGTGGACCATCTGCTTGTACATTAACAAGTTTTACAAAGGTTTAAAAAAAAAGGTTTAAAAGTACCTCAATGACATAAAAGTAAGCTTGCACATGTACAAGACACAAGACATACATATGTATATATATTTTGTGTCTCGTACAGAATTATTTTTCCTGTTAACATAATAATTTAAATATGATTGATTCTAGTAAAACATATAAATGGACTTACCTCTGCCCACACCCATCACATATACTAAACCATATCTCCTTTATCGTCCTTTTAGAAGTCTAATAAATCAACATTTCAAGGAGGTGTTCTATTTCTTTTGACTCTTATAGCCTCTTGGCTAAAAATTAATGGTCTCCAAGAAATACTATCTACCTGACACTGCCGAGGCACTTTAAGCCTCACAGCTTTGTAGGTAGAAGCTCTGCCTTTTGCGCTGAAGATTGTGGGTTTGATCCCCATCGAGTACAAATTTTATTTTATACCTATAAATGTCTACTAAAAAAATATTTCCTTGTTTATAATATCATATCAGTTATCTATTTTCCATAGTACAAGCTTTGTTTAGTTTGGTGAAATATCTTAATTATTTTTATTATTTTGTATGAATCTCATGGTGTAAAAATAAATAAACTATTTCATCATCATCTTCCTGCACAACAGGTTTCTTCTCGCCACTACCCTCTATCATCCGTCATCTCCATCCATCTTTTCTTTGGCCTACCTCCTTAATCCATCCACATTCATACCTAACACTCTGTTTGTTGACATTCATCCCTTCTCCTAACATGCCTATACCACGCTAACCTATTGCTCCTCATTTTTTCAGTCACTGGCGCCACTTTCAAACTGCCTCTAATAAAGTCATTCCTTATCTTATCCATTCTTGTCACTCTTCATATCCATCTAAACATTCGCATCTCCGCTGCATGCACTCTACTTTCATTCGTCTCTTTAGTGGCCCAACACTCCGATCCATAGCAAACGACAGGTCTTATGATTATTTTGTATATTTTCCCCTTTAGTTTTAGGGGCATTCTTGGATCGCAGGTTGTTCCTGTGACTTATTTGTCCACAAATATTTATTTATTTTAACAGTAGGCATAGAGAAGGCGGCAGCATACTTAATTCCTGCAGCGGTGTCATTTGTCGCGGACCAAGCTATTTAAACTCCCAAAACGGCATGAGCTCGGAAGCAGAAATGCAGCGGCATTAAATGGTCACAAACTTAATTGGACGGTCAAAAGTAGTAAGTACAGGGTGATAAATATACCTTACGAAAACTGAAACAGCATATTCGAACATACTCAAACGGTTACCAACGGAAAAGTTAAAAAAAAGCATTAAAAAAAAAGTATTTTATTATAACCACGGTTTCTCTTTCACGGAATGAAAGCACTTACCTACATAATGACTATCTTGTTGAATTTGTTAGTCTGGGGTTTGTTTGAGGTTAGCTTAAATTCGTGGATATTGATATTTTGAATAGCATAATCCTTTTGAAACTGCTATAATTTGAACGCCTTTAGATATTTTTATCATAATAAAACCCCTTTGTTCATACCATAGGGCTGCTGTAGAAAACTGTGCATGCATATAAACTTCGGTTTACGGGTGTGGTCTTTTAACACCCTGTATAAAATATACGGCCACGTCGGTTACATAGCGCTTTTGATAAAGTTTATTTCTTAATTTATCACACTTACAAAAAAAGTTTTAGCTCAGTGTTTATTGTAAGTGTACGCCTGTGGCCCATTCCAGAGTTGGAGATTTTTATGCCGCCGTTAAAATAAATTCAGTTAGAACTTCTTAATACTTTTCCGAAACATAATATTATGCATTCGACATAATTGTTTATTCAATCCTATGAAAATAAATAATTACGGAAAATTACAATTTTTCCGTAATGTTCCCCTATGCTGTGTCCAGATTTACACAACGTAAAATAAACGTAGAAGAACGTGAAATGAAATCAAAGAATTTGTCGTCCACATTATTGCATTGTATCAAATTCTGGCGCTCTGGGCACTGGGCATCAATCACTAATACATTTTGACATTTGTGGCGTTAAACATATCGTACCGATATCCAACCTTTTGTACTAGTTAGGGATACGATACAATTACGCCACTAAAGGCAAATTCATTCGTGATAAGGCCCCATGTTGTAAAAGGACGCGCGCGAACACGAACTGAACGCTACGTTCGCAATGTTCGTCCACACTGATGACCTGCAGGTCTACTCTGAAAAACGATAAACGAAATTTCGTATTGGAATTTTAAGTTACACTGACGGGGTGCCATAAATGGAGAAGAAGAAGTGGTTGTTTTACCGCGCAGTGTAACTTAAAATTCCAATACGAAATTTCGTTTATCGTTTTTCAGAGTAGACCCCCTGTTACGTTACATTGCATAATTACGACTTTTCATCAGTCTAACTCTATACGCAGCATAAAAAATCAGATTTTCGTAGCCTATCTACGATTTTTCGTAGACGGCCTACGAAAAATGTGACAAATTTTAAATTGAGACCAATTACTTGTACCATTATTTGCATGGCCTCATTTTTTTGTATGGTTGCTAGATAGTACCATAAAAGACAGATTACGTAATGTGGTAGTATGCTAGTGAATGAATAATAATAATAAAAAATTGAAACTCATAAGATCCAAATTTGAATTTCAAATAAATTTTATAAAAATTGTAAATAAGAATATAATAAACTTTCAATCCTTTGTTATTGTATGATACATACCTATGTAGGGTACCTACTACACAGCCAATAAGACAGTGAGTCGCCAATCAAATGGATAGTCACGATCCCTCTAGATTTGCTTTTCGAAGCTGCGTCCGTGCGATATCAGTCAATCAGTGAAATATTTGTTGAACGAGATAAACTATTTGGCGGGGAACTGAACATGAGCTTTTTTGGAGGTTTTATAGCGCTCATGACAAGAGGTGCCAGCTCCATACTACGAGTACTTCTTCTTGAAACAGTGTGGTAAAAGGATTTTAAGTGCACCTCAATGAGGCTTCTTTCAAGCACATGTTTTAGAACTTTTTGATTCCAAGATACTGGTTTCCTTACGATGTTTTATTTTATTATAGTTTACTTGGTATATAAATAAATAAATATTGGTGGTAAATGCAAGCAATGTTTCTAATATGGGACCGAAAACAAACATTTATGTAATGAACATTAATATTTATTCTCTGTATGATTGTTATATTTTGTGTTCATATGAATAGGTATTATACAACAGACATTTTATTTTATCTTTATTTTATTTTATTTTATTTGGGAAACAAACAGTACAATGGATCAGTAAAAAAAATAACATATAAAACACATAAACCAACAAAGTTTCCTCAATTAAATATAACAGAGTAGCAGTGAACAGAAATAGAAATTGAACAATGAATAAATTATTATGATAGAGGTACAAATAAATTACTTAAAAAAAAATACATTATAGGCAAGTTTCCAATACTCAATTATTAAAAATAATAATTTAAAACAGGAACAAATTAAAAATTTCTTTCTGTTTGTACAAGAGACAGTTACCTATTTATTTACCGGCAATGCTTAACATAACTTCTCGGCGATATCTGGGCAATGTTATATTAAAAATATCTAACTCTGATAAATCATCATTATAAACCTCGCATACTCTATTCAAAAACATATTCTTTCTGTAGTTCGTACTAGAAATGGGCGTCCAAAAAGTTTTCTTTTTGCGAGAGGATAAACGGGGGCAGTGGAAATAGATGTTTTCTAGCAAGAATGGCGAATCAACAATATTGTATAAGATTTTATATAAAAACATTTGGTCCCTGACATACCGACGGACTTGGAGGCTAGGTAAACTTTCAGTAGAAATTGATGGGTAACGGTATTTGCAATGTTTAAGAAATTTGTTTTGTATTCTTTCAATTTCCTGAATATGAATGCTGTATTGCGGATTCCAGACAGTGGATGCATACTCAAGAATAGGTCTCACAAAACTATTATATAGAAGAAGTAAAGTATTCGGATTGTGAAACTCTCTACCAACTCTTAAAATAAAGCCAAGCATACGGTATGCTTTTGTTGATATTGTATTAAAATGATAGTTAAATGTAAGTTTGTTATCAAGATAAACACCTAGGTCTCTGACTACTGATTCTCTTGATATTTTCGTGTCATTTAGTTTATAGTCAAACATGATTGGTTTAATCTTACGAGTGAAAGTAATTATACAACATTTTTTAGTATTAAGGAATAAAGAATTGGATTTACAGTAATTTACAAGTCTACACAGGTCACTTTGAAGTAAAAGTCAATCAGTATAAGAATCAATTTTCATTAAAATTTTAGTATCATCCGCATAAATTAAACAATTGGAATGAAGGAAATTTTTCGTAACGTCATTAAGAAATATGAGAAATAACAGTGGACCCAGGTGAGAACCCTGAGGCACGCCAGAGGAAATAGGCACAAATGATGAGCAGTAACCCTTCACTGTAACAGCTTGGCTTCGAGCCCGGAGGTATGATTCAAGCCATCTCAAAAGATCACCGTGAATCCCAACCTCAGAAAGCTTGTGTATCAGCAGTGAATGTGATACTTTATCAAACGCTTTAGAGTAATCCGTGTAAACGACGTCCATCTGAAAGCCATGGTCCATTGCATCGGAAACTAAATGTGTTAACTCACATAGGTTGGTCTCAGTAGAGCGCTTACTTATAAAACCATGCTGTTCTCTGACTATAAGAGGTCGCATAACTGGAAACAGTGTATCATAAACTATTTTCTCAAACATCTTGGCAATAGTACAGAGTTTAGAAGTAGGTCGATAGTTTTGAATATCGTGCTTATTCCCTGACTTAAAGACCGGTGTGACATAAGATTGCTTCCACAACTTTGGTAGGCTGCCCGTGCGAAGCGACAGACTGAACAATAAGAAAATCGGAACACTGAGCGTTTGACAATACTGCTTCAAGAAAAATGGTGGGATACCATCAGGTCCACATCCTTTGTTAACATTTAGGTTTTTTAAGTAAGATTTAACGATGGGTATCGAAACTATAACAGTATCTAAAATAGTTACTGACATATGATTGTTCAGGTCCCCATCAGCGCTATTATTAATGATAGGATTACTAGAGGGTTCAAAGACAGACTGAAAATATTTATTAAACATGTCTGTAATTACATTTGCGTCTGAACTAGAGCAGTCATTGTAGGTCATAGTATCTGGAAGCTCATCAGATTTCTTTTTTGATTTGACAAACGACCAGAAATGTTTACTATCTATGTTGATTCTGGACTCTGAGTTTTCGATGAAAAAAGCATAACATTCAGTCTCAGACTTTTTTTGTCTTTCTCTTAGTTTTTTAAAAGTATCATAATCGCATTGATTACCATAGATTTTCCATTTAGTGTGATATTTGCGTTTTTCTTTAATGATCTTGATAAGTGGCTTAGTATACCAGATAGGATATCTATTATTGTAGTTAATTTTTTTCTTGGGTACATGATTATCGATAATGTTATTTATGATGCTGTAAAAAGATTTTGTAGCTATTTCAATATCATTCAAGTCCAGACATCGATACCAATCGATTTCATTGAGTGCTTTATTGATAGCTTCATGATCAGCAGATTTAAATAAATAGATGGTTCGAGGAGCTGGGCAAATTAAACTTAACTTAAGGTTAAATAACATTATTTCGAGCGCAGGATGATGAACATTTTCGGGAACTAGAGGTGTAGAGCACCGATTCAAATTACAAGAGCGATTGCATATAATTAGGTCTAATAACCTATGTTTTTGATTAAGAACATTGTTATATTGCTGAAAGCCAGTAAAAGCAAGGAATCGATCTAGCACTGAAGCAAGCGGATCAGTATGCGAGTTAATAAGCTCAGGCATTTCTCTAGTTAGGTCCCACTGGGCCTTGGATATGTTGAAATCCCCAGCTACCAAAAAAGAGTCATCCGGATGAATAATATAGCTCTGTGACAATAAATCAAAAAAAGTATTTCTCCATGACCAAGTGTTCTGAACCATGAGGAAAATAACAACAGTAAATGCGAAGATTTGTGTTGCCATTCAAATTTATAACCATCTCGATTCCTTCTGCATATGAGTTATCAAAAGGAATATATGTAACGGAGGAAACAGATAATTCGCGACGAGCAGCAATAATTACACCACCACCCATAGAGTCACCACGCAACTGATAATTCCGATCGCACCTATATACACTGTAACGTGTATCAAAACATTCTGAACTAAAAATTCCATCTAGAAGCCATGACTCACTGATACATATAATATCGAAATCAGAGCTTAATACACTTTTTAGAAATATATTACTTTTGGTCCGCAAACCCTGTACATTTTGATAGTAAATATTTAATTTATTTAAAGGATACATTGTAAATTAAAACATAGTACAAAAATAAATTCAATTATTAAATAGTGTATAAATTTAAAAAGATGCGCAAAAATAATTAAAATAGCAAAAACAATATGCAGCGAGCTATGCAGGTTAAAACTTAAAATACTTAAAAATGGGTGTAGATAATACGTTACCAGATATGTTATGAAAGCATTGCCGTGACGAATAATATTGAATAAAATTTTATAAATAAACCAAATGAAGGAAAAATCGGAATCATTAGGAAAGGCTAGGTATACGTGTAAAAACATAATATAAGTTAGCATTGCACTTACACTATTTTTTTTAAATCTTCCTCACAACCGATGTGCAATACGGGACTGATGTCCGACAAGCGAGCCATTATGGTACAATGCTTTACCCACACGTATTTATATTTTTTCTCCAAAGCGAGCTTTTTGACTCGCTGCAGGAGAGACTTGTTGTACTTGGTCAGGTGATCGTTAAAGTATACGGGTAAATCTTTTCCAACGAAGCCCAAGTCTGCTGCCCTGGGCCGGTTAAGTTGCCTTAGTGCATACAAAAAATCATCTTTCCTGCAGCGAGCTAACATGCGCAACACAATAGGCTTAGGCTTATTCACTTCACTTGCAGAAGGCGCAACACGGGTGACAAAATCAACATCATTCGGCAGCAACACAAAATGCGAACGTTTTGCGAGATCCCGCACGACATCCATCAAGTTCTCGCCCTTTCTTTCCGGAATTCCAAAAATCTCTATGTTAGATCGCCTGGCCCATTGGTTTTTCATATTGATGTCCCTTTCTACTTGTCTCAAGGACAGTTTCAAAGATTCGCACTCAATTACTGCCGCCTCATATTGCTTAAATTTCGCTTCCATCTTATCCATTTTGGTATTAATTTTGTTATAATCCTGGCTCATAAATTCCATCGAAGCCTTTATGTCCTTCAATTCCTGTTTCAGTGATGACATCTCATTAAAAAACGTAGTTTTCAATTCATCCTTCAACTTACTAACTTCACTCCTAATTAGTTCTGCAATATCTTGGCTAGTACATATCGGGACTTGCAAAAATGGCGAGTTTTGAGACGATCCCTTACTTGCTGAATCGACATCCAGAGTAAGCAGTGGTGATTCCTTAGATCTATTTATGTTTTTATTTTATTTCTTTTTATTACTACGCTAGAATACAAACTTGTAACTTGATTAAAGAATTATAATGTGATTTTTTGATTTTATCAATGATTTTTATCAATAGATAAAAACCATATTATTAGATTATACTTCTATAAATACCTGCTTTGTTTTGGACACGTTCGCATTATCTGAATCTCTTGATAGCAAATAACAAAGCGTTAAAACGAATTAAAGACTTTTATCTTACTTACATTCCAACAAGCAAAAATTGCTATTTTAACAAATAAAACAAAAACAATTAAACAACATCGGCCTCATTTATAAAAATATGTCAAAAGAGAGCGTTTAAGCTATTGCCATCTCTACCAATGGGTAATGACAAAGAAGACTTACATAAGGCCGGGCAATCCCATGCCTTCCAGCCTAATTTCATAAAAACGCAATACGATGATCCCATTTTTTTACATGTTTATGTTGTTTTTTTTTAAACAATAAAATTTTGGATTTTCATGGATATAGACGTCAGCATAACGAAGTGATTATAATTATCTGATTTACGCAGAAGATAGGAAAGAAAAAATCGTAAAGTTACCTCGACTTATTTTTCACATTTTGTAAGCGCTATACAAAAACTGTAAACAAAATAGAAACCCTAAATTATTGGTCACCATGTACCTCACAGAATAACGTGAATAACCTTTTTTTTAAGAAGTTTTTTTGTTCCTATTATGTACCTAACATTAAGTATGACATTAAGTACCTAAAACGGTGTCAGGAATCCTCGCTTTAAAGCAATGTTTCAACTTGAGTAACGTTTATAAGTAAGAGCTCTATTTATTGGAGAATACACAGCACCATTTTGCGTCTGTCAGTTAGCTTCGAAGTGGGCTCCAGCGAGACATTGCGTAACAAGGCACAGACAATCCGATTTAATTAAGTAATTAAACTTTCAAATGTGGACCACAATTGTACAATAAATTGTTTTCTGAAATAGAGTTTATATTATCATTATTAGCCAGTGCTGCTGCGAAGGTGAATACCGCGGGAAAACCAGTTTCTGAAGCAGCGGTGATGGGCTTGCAACCTGTCACGTATGGAATACCAACTACTGCAAAATGTGGGTATGTGTCAAATGTAATATTTGGACTTACCTATGACAATCCCCTGAGAGAAATTCATAGCCTTGAGTTGGTAATTGGTACTAGAAGATGTAGCCACTAACTGGTGTCCGCGGGACAAAAAGCGCAAAACGGGACGCAAAACACAGGCCTCATAAGCCCATAAACAGATTTCCAGCAAGAAAAACTTTTGAGCCCTCTCCATCCACCGCCTTCTTGCGATCTTTACAATGTCATCGGTCCATCAGTTATCCTATGCCGGTGCTGGTGTCAGTGTTAACAATAGCTTTTCTTATGCCATATTTAGCAGACTAACAGACACCCCATGGATAATAAACTTTGTCAAAAACTTACAGCAATAATCATGCACAACATTAACATCTAAAATGTGCTGTATGAGAATAACCGTCAGTAAAAATAACCGCAAAAAAATATGTTTTCCAGTTGAGTTGTAAATATTTGCAAACATTTTCCTTGACTATAACAATGTTTAATCTCTTGAAAAATATCCCAGTTTTTTTCGTAAATTTTCTCACGCCCCGTTGTAATAACTAACAAAGGTTTTCACTGCATAAAACGGGTATGTTAGCGTTTTAAATAAGGTAAATAAATAAGCTTCAGCTAGTAGCAAGTTGGCGGTGGGCCAATGGAAGAGATGAAATACACTACAGATCACTGAGCCACGCACTTACTAACTATGGATCAGCGCAACACTGTGGATGGCGCGGTAGAGGATTAATGTCAATGTAAAAGATATCCTTATGATAAACTAAGGGATAATATTAATTTCACATCAAATAAATAATCACCTATCAATATATTTTCATAATTTATATAATTTTTACCTACATCAAATAAATAATTTCACTACAAATAAACTAAATGACAAAACTAGTAAATACTGCAGATTATTCGAAAATATACATCAACACTAGATCAACATTATTTCTTGAGACATTATTTCTAATGTGAGACAAATAAATTCCTTTAGGTACAAAAATACGACAATATAAAATACTGACTGCACAGCAAATTAACCAGAGCATGCTTAGATAATTCTCATAGCAAAATAACTATCTGAGTGGCATATATCCTAAAATACAAAAAATGGAGAAAAATAGGTTGAGAAAAAAATAGATGATATTGACTCATTGTATTCAGCTACCAGGTCAGCTATAGATTCCGGTATCTGGTTTTTCTGTCAATTAGAGCGTTTACAAGATTTCATAAAAGACTTGATGGGCAGATCTGACTCTGATTGGTTAGGTTAAGTTAAAACATATAATCTAGAGATTTCGTGATGCGATCCGAACGCTCCGTAAATTAAAGTAGGTTAGTCAGAGGCAAGTTCAAACATTAGGTATATTTGCCGCCTACTAACTTGGTATGGTAACCAATTTTCAACACTATTGACCTATTATTGAAGAGTTCCGTTGGACAGACCTTGACTCCATCATCAGATCAGGTCGCTGGCACGATTTCATGAGAACTTCTTAATATTTTACAAGAAAAAAAATAAGAAAAATTTAAGGAACTGGCCAACCAGTAATAAAACCTTGATGTCAACGAATCTCTTATAGATGGTCGTTAGTTTTTTTTTTAAATTTGCATTCAAATACTAGGTACTTAATTATTCTAGCTTAATTAATAATCATGGTATAGAAATGAGAGAGCCAACGATAGGTTTTGAGGGATAAAAAACAACATAGAAATAGATATTGTGTACGCGACGTCGACAGAATCTATTCGTTACCAAACAATTCCCTGTTCGTTGTTCCCTGTCGCATGTCGTGCAGAAAAGGTCAAAATCTAGATGTTTACTCAATTCATTGAAGTTCGTGCTTGCTCGCCACAGAAATGTGTTCCGCCTGTAGTTGGTACCAACTGCGGGGATATGGATTCTATCTTTTACATTTAGTAGGGTCAATAAATTTTGATCGTTACCGGAAAAATTAGATTATATTTAAATAATATCATCTTGAAATAATATTTTCAATGCTCTTAGACTGACCCGATTAATTCACTGAAATTCAATGAAAAAATATGTCGTATATTTTTTGGTATTTTTGTACAATCGTTTTGGACAATCAACTTTTTAATAACCAATCTGAAAAAAAACAGCTTTTTTTTAAATCAAAATAAAAGTTTGTGAGATGAGCGTAGTATAAATTAAGTTGCTTGATGAGATCATATATTATTTTTTTGTATGTTTTGTTGGGAAAGTTGAGATACTTAGTTTAATTGTTCACAGTTCGATATTTGTATTGTATTGTTCATACCACGATCGTACATAGCGACGCTCATATTATTTTGTCTCCTCAGTCCTGATTGCGTAACTTATCAGAATGGTACCATTTAGTTCGGACCGTCACCTACGCCATATGGTGAACTCTAATACGCTGACCTTTGAGGATAAAGAGCGGTTTCTGTACCTTTATGAGAGTGTTTTAGATTTATGTCATGGGATCTAGATATGTTTTTCTCCATTTTCACATACTCTGCATACTCGCATGCACCATTATCTCATTATTTCGTGTTTTGAGGCTGACAACCTTCGATGAAAATGACAGCCCTCACAGCTGGTGGTTGGTAGTAGCTCGGCCTTCTGCGCTGTAGGCTGTGGGTTCGATCCCTACACATGTTTCTTCTGTGTCTGGGTTTTTATTGTAATAATTATAAGTATATATTTACAAAACAATTTGCTATTACTTATATGGTTCCCATATTACAAGCTTTGTTTAATTTTGGGCCAGATAGTGATGTGTGTAAAGTACACCAATATTCATTTATTTATTTAAACAACTTCTCGCTCGCAAATGTCATGATTTTTGAAGATATTTAAAATCATTGAATGTTGTTATGAAAAATCGCACACAACATTACTAAGGTCAGAAAAAGTGAATACACACTAAGATCTTCACGCAGATAACATTTTTAGGATATAAATCATTAAATGTAATTGTGAGAA
The DNA here is from genome assembly GCA_932294275.1 of Chloroclysta siterata. NCBI lineage: Eukaryota > Metazoa > Arthropoda > Insecta > Lepidoptera > Geometridae > Chloroclysta > Chloroclysta siterata. The sequence goes on along the minus strand of OW028604.1, from coordinate 8,290,936 downwards.
ATCCCAAACGAGACTTCTCGACACGCCCTCTAGGGGCGCTTAATCGTATCTAGGCGTAGGTATATCAAATCAAATCAAATATGTTTATTTAGGAATAAAAATTCCCGTTACTTAAAGTAAAGAACAATGATATCTGCAGAAATATTAAACATATCATTTTATAGCAATAAAAAATAGTACATAAACCACAGCATAAAAAAAATAATATACTGGAGGAAGGCGTTGTGTTGGTATCTGCGACAGATACCAAAATTATAGAAATTTACTCTGTAGAGTAAAATTCTTGATCTTAAATAATACAATTGAATTATATAACCTCCGGCGGAGGGCATTGGTACGCCATAATACAGGTTTTCCTAGTTTGGGTACCAATGTTGACCAACTAATATTATTAGGAAATTACTTCTGCATGTATCTATTTGTTTTAATGTTATATTCAATAAATCAATTTCAAATTTTCAAATTTCAATTTATTCGTCCCAACATTCCCAAAGAATCGTGTATTGGTACTTAGTATAGTATAGGGATAGGTACATACCGTGCCTAAGAATCAAAAACGTGAAGCTGTTTCTATTCTGCTTTTATTCGGCAGCCTTCATTCGACTGTAAGCCAAAAAAAGAAACTCGATTTTCCAATACTCATTCCGTTAATGGGCATTGGGCGGCCAGAAGTGTCTTTAGTTGAAGTTGGGTGCCAAAAATTACGACAAAATTTAATTAAATTTGACCAAGAAGTGACGGATGACAATAACGTTTTGTACCGCAAGGCTATTAGCTAAGTACAAGCAATAGCGAATGTAAATAAAATCGAGAACTTGAATTTCCCAGCGGTGGTCGGTTATAAAAGTAATTTTCATATTCATTTATTTATCAAAAATAAATGCTTACAAGTTACTAAAGGTCCCCGCACTACGACAAGCCAGGATGGCGGGAGGTCAGAGTACACAAAAACACGATTAACACAGATAATTAATTTGAAACAAAAGCAGATAGCACAGAAACAAGGCCAGGCACTAGAATAATTACAAGAACTAGAAACGCACACAACTAAGGACTAAAGACAAGATAACAATAAACAGATACTTACAGAAAAGAACACAACATGATGTTGCATCACAGTTAATATAATATCATAGTAATATGGTAGTCATCTCAGAATTTAAGAATGTGTGTGTAGGTGTTATGTTAGTGGTAGAGTATATGTATAATAAATAAATATGACCATTACTACTTCAACATGCTTATTCCGCGAGCTGCGTCGGTAATTTTCTCTACTCTTCTTTTTTCTGTAAATAAAAATAAGTGTTTAAATTATAAAAGCACACTAATACAACCAGCTTTTCTAAGGAGGTAACACGAACTGAAATGGGTACATATTTCATGAACTTTAAGCCATTACGTGTTACGAAATGTGGCAGTAGCGCAATATTTGAAAATTATTGTTCGTTCTCAGTTATGAATGATACAATAATTTGCCTTTTTACTTTTTTTTATATTACCTTCCTATGGAACAAGCGGATGGCCCACCTAATGTTAAGTGGTAACCATCACTTATAACAATGCGAAGGCAGTTGCGAATCTAGGCTTGGTCGCGTGGAACTGACACATAGACCCACCTAACTTTGAGTCGTTTCGAAGTTATCGTTGGGATTCAATTAAATATTTTTTTTTTACTTTGACTTCGAATATCAAACCACAAAATAAATATTACTAGCAAGCACTACGTAATCTACGTATTATTAACATTTGTGAAGATATTAAATCCAGATTACAGCAAAGGTACCTACAATAAAAAAAAGTTTATTTGCAAACAAGTTTTTCTACACAAACAATATTTTCGTACGAAATATTTGTTAATAAATATCAAAAATATATTTTTAATATTTTTGTACTTTTGCTATATCATTCTTATTAAATTTCGCTTATTGTAAGACCTACCCTTAGGTAAGTAGGTCCATGTTATGTATTTCTAGAAGAGCCTAGCTTCTATACAAGGAGCTCTGACCTAAGTGTATGTATAATTAGAACACAAAAACATATTTTCATTAAAGGAAAATAGTTGTTGAAGCGGAACGGAGCGACTAGCCACTTTGTATACTCACCTGGTTAGATGCGGTGATGGCCGGTGGAGCAAAGCCTTGACCGAGTGGTGGCCAAAGTCAGGCCAAAGAAGTTTAGGGCATCCGAAAGGCCGATGTGTCGACAACATCGTGAAGGTCGCAGGAAATACCTGGACAAGAGACGCATATGACAGAAGAGGCTGGCAAAACATGAGGGAGGCCTATACCCAGCAGTGGGTGATACCAGGCTGAGATGATGATAATGATATTCACAAGTGCTGTAAAGTATGTGACATCACTTTATCAGTCCACTGAAGCTCCAGTGTGTGCGTAGACTCAAAGATCACTGACTTAATATCATAAAACAAATTTCCCGGCATGATATTATTATTATTATGGCTATGGGCCTCGTGAGACCCGAGCCAGCGGTTTATTGGCTAAATAGGCAACCCGAGAAGCAAGCAGGCCGTGGAATCACTGCCCATTCGAATGAATAGCACCACGTTAAAAGACAATGGACGTTTAATTGACTGGGATGAAAAACAGACAGACACCCTTGTCGTAAAGGTAACAATAGAAATTGGAGGCATAGAACCCTTTTTAGGGTTACAAAGTCTGTCTAGGAACCCTTCGTTTCGTCATAACTGTTTGTACGTCTATCAGTTTAAAAAATTTGGAAATTTTCATGATATACCATTGGGTAGTGGTAGGTACATACCTATCGGGTAAGCAAAAAGGGTATGGAAAAAAAGGAATGAGAAAAAGATTTCTCTTGGAATTTTTCCCTTAAATCATGGTTGATTAATTTTATATTTTCTACCTCACCGGGCATCGATAAGTATGTATTTTAGAATTATTATTTTTTGATTTTATTATTTTAAAATGTAATGCTTTGAGTAGGAGATTTCTGTTTTTAACGTACTTACGTGTCACCCGTTAGGGAAGGAAAACCCACGGATATAAGTGTTCAATTCAAAATAAATTATTTAAAATATTCAAATAGATAGCATGGAAGTTGTTAGAAGAATTATTACAGCATAGTACTCGTAGATACTTACGAGTAGGATGAAGAGACAGCTGTGTATATCTTAATTTTTCTCGTAGCGAACGTTTTTATGCAACAGAAAGGGATTATGTTGTTACCACGGTAATTTTGAATGAAAAACATAGATACAGGTAAAGGACCGTTCTGACTTCGGAAGCCTTTTGTGCATAGTCCAACACGCTCTTAGCCTGTTTAGCCTCTTCGACTGTCTTGGCCAAGTTCTCAAAATGACTACAATGATGAATAAGTACCTACTCGCTTTTTTTGTAAATCAAAGTCGAAGCTGTTGAACTTTTTTATATCATTGAGTTATTAATCTATCTAAACGATAAAAACTATAACATATGCCTCAAACTAGGTATAATGTGCAGTATTTTTACTGTAGGTAAGTAAGACTCAGTATAATACTATGCTAGCTACGAGTATTATACCAAAGCGGGGCGTATTATCGTACTGTTTCAATATGCTACTTTTGTTTAATTGGTAAGTACACAAAATTGCGGGCAATTGGTACACAAAATTGCGGGCCTCTACTTATTTCGTAATATTCGATCAAAAACCCCATACTGTTTTCAATCACCTTTGGTTAGTAATCCTACGGCCTGCATTATGCTTCAGTATTCAATTTGCAGTTGTGGTCGGCTACTGTAGGGTAGGTGCGTCCTTATAATACGTTGTCTACGTGTAGGCTTCCAATATCACGTTACAAGGGAGACGAGCGACAATACTTGCGCTGGGTAGCTGCCGGTATTTTCTTCATTTAATAAAAGATTAAGAATTCTGCACGGAGACTTAGCAGACCTTTCTAGATTTTCTTCTTTGTTGTTGTGGTTTTAAAAGAGGGCAATCGTTACGATGGTCACAAACCTTCTCACCATTTTGGTCGTCTGCGACCGCAGTCTGAAATCTAAGCTGCGTACGTATAATTACGTGATAAAAAAAAAAACTCAATGTCTTAAGACCACTTTTTCTAAGGCTATGCTAATATCTTTTTCTCTCGGTATAACGGCACTCCCAAATGCTATTTATTTTTCTGTAAATAGTGAAGTCACTTTCTTAATAGTAAATTATAAAAGACAAGCTGGTGCCCGCGACTTCGCCTGCGCAGGATTAGTCACACAATATCTTTATAAATTGTAGCCTATGTGTTATTCTGATGTATAAGCTATATTATTGTAAAGTTTCATTAAAATCCATTCAGTAGTTTTTACGTGAAAGAGTAACAAACATCCATCCATCCATCCATTCATCCATACTTACAAACTTTCGCGTTTATAATATACAATAGATTAGATATAGATTTTAGGATACAATGCTAAAATTTTTCCGTCCTTGAAATACATTACTGGATTTACTGGGATCCGGAAAGAAGTTTAAAAGTTCTTCTTGTCTACGTCGTCGTCGTCTTAATAAAGTGTAACTATCCACACTTCAAACTTGATATCCGCTTCAAACTTCATCAAAGTTTTGTTTCAACCAACGTAGTTCTTACATTTCGCTGCTGCCAAAGAATTCTTTAATTAATTCACAAAGATTTTAGATTGAATTTGACTTTGTGTTGAATACCAAGGAAGAGCAAGTTTGTGTGGATTACAAAACCTTGCTATATCTCCTGCTTGATGTATATTAAATTTAAACTAGTAGTTCGCCCCGAACTGAGATCTCGTGATGCGACCCGACGAACGCACCAAAACTTTGAGTAGGTGGTAGTCAAAGGCAAGTCCAAACATTATGTTTGGACTTTTTTCTGCTAACTTGGTACGGTAACCAAGTTTCAACTCTATTGGCCTATTTATTGAAGAGTTCCGTTGAACAGACCTTGGCTCCATCATCAGACCTGGTCGTTGTCACCATTTTATGAGAACTGAGTACCTCCATAATTTATTTCAAGAAAAATAATTAAAAAAAAACAAAGTAACTGGCCGACCAGTAGAAAAACCTTGATGCCAACGAAACTCTTAGAGATGGGAGCTCTTGGGTCGCTGGTTATCTTAATTTAACTTTTTTGTTGTATCTCAAAAACCGAGCGTCCCAGAAAAAAAGTAAAAATTGTTTTGGAATGTCCAAACAAAGTCCTTTCGTATGACATGTAACTTGATTTTTTTAAGTCACTTTTTTTATTTTTGCCCCCTTAAAAAACCCCATATCTCAAAAACCCTTCATCCGATTTAACTCATATAAATTCTCAAATACCCAGTAAATTTCTCAAATGCAAGCTGTCGTCTTATCAAATTTCATGCAGATCGGATCAACGGTTCGAAAGTTATGGCCAGACAAACATACATACATACATACATACATACATAAATAAAATGCCAAATCGCCCAAGTTGAAACTAGAATCTTCGTTCGCTTCGCTCACTCGATCAATAATTACTTTTAAATGAATAGTATGCTTTTTAGAGAATCCTTTAAGACAAGCGAATAAACATGACCCCGAAGAAAACCTCCAGAGTTCTGTAATTCCAACTTAATTTGATTTTAGCTTATTTCGAAGTAGCCACTTCATTCTGAAATTACGACGGTATTTCTAGAAAAGGGAAAACGCTTCAGACCTACTTTGCTCAGCTTTATTATATATTGTTATTTGAGTTGTGTTATTTCTTTTATCTAAGAACAAAATATAGTTCAATTTTTATCCTCGTTTCAAATAAGTCGGATTTTAGATAAAAAGTAGACCTTTTGCATCTTCTGTAGATGAGTTATACATCGTCGTCATGCCTATAAACGTGACGGAGTATTAGTTAGTTAGTTCCTGGCTTTAAAAAAAAAAAAATATACAACTAGCTGATGGGACAAACAGATGCCCCACCTGATGTTAAGTGGTAACCATCACTTATAACAAATCATTGCCTCGTAAATCACTTACGATAGGAACGTGCCCTACGATGCACTGCGCTGCGACCATCAACTTGAGGCATACAGATGTTAAGCCTCATTTGCCTGTAATTACACCGACAACCACACTCTTCAAACCGAAACACAGCAACGCTGCTTGGCGGGAGAAAAAGGCTGGTAGTACTTCCACGGACGAACCCTTCACAAAGAGCTCTACTACTCAAAAAATTGGGTAAGGTTTTTATATTGCGTAGGCTTGTCCAGTACCTATACTCTCCGCACGGCCTAGTCGACTTAAGTTTCAGCTTTTGAACTTGCGGAGAGATGTCGTGGGACAATGTTTGCATGATCTGTAAATATTTGTTCTTGATCTGGTTGTTACAATGGTACCTGTAGCTTCAGAGAATCCAAGTTTGTGTTCCTACCGGGATATCTACCGTGCCCGGGGATCAAAGTCGTGAAGCTGTTTCAGTGTTTTTTCCTATAAATATTATTAGAAAATACTTTGTCTAATTCTAAATTCATTAGGACCGTGCTCTTTACTTCAAAGAAGTTTAATAAAGGATCTCGTGTTTGAAGATAAATTAGTCAAATATTATTTATTGATGAAATCAAGCTTAAGTTTGGGTTGTTTAGAGTAATCTAATATTTTAATTAGATAGGTTACTCGACCTTCCTTTTTAATTTTGAATTTTTATACTTCTTTATATAACAATGTAGTATAGTTTTTACATTTAACTAAACGAAACGATTGTAATTACAAAAATCTGTCAAAAAATTAACTGTTTTTAAACATTTACCACATTGTAAAACAGTGACAGGTCTAAGCAAATTTAAGTAATGTTTATAAATTTTAAAACAGCGAACGTACCGTTGGCTGTGACACGTGCAAAAGATGGACCTTTCTTGTTTGCCTTGGTAAATTATCCTAGGGGAAATAACTTTGGCCGACGCCAGAAGAGCTGGTATGGTGCTACGGTTCAAGGACAGAGCCACAGCGTGACATAAACACTTTTGAAATTGATCTGGCTAAGAGAACATTTTTTTATACAACTAGCAGATGTAACAAGCAGATGGCCCACCTGATTTTAAGTGGTCATCATCTATATCAGAGCATTGCCTCGTAAGTCACGCACGATAGGAACGTGCCCTACGATGCACTGCCCTGCGTCCATCAACTTGAGGCATACAGGCAGTTAAGCCTCATGTGCCTGAAATTACACCGGCAACCACACTCTTCAAACCGAAACACAGCAACGCTGCTTGGCGGCAGAAAAAGGCGTGGTGGTAGTACTTCTCCGGAATAGCCCTTCTTATAGAGCTCTACTACTCTTTAAAACTATATCGAAGACCGAGACAGTTGTAGGAAAACCATTTTGACTTAGACGGAAGAGTCGGAGAAAGACAAAATCCATGACTGAGGCTCTGCCTGATATCTCACAAACTAAGAGACAAACTTCGAATTTCCTTTTAAATAATACGGTCTAACAAGCCACGAACGGAAGTGCCTATTGACCCCAGACGCTATTAAGACACATACAACCGTCAAACAATATCTTGCTCGCACATTTGTAAATTATTGACGACATAAAATTACTTAAGGTAATTTGTTGAAACTTTGTAAAGGTATTCTCCAAAAAATATTAATTTCTACAAAAGAGTGTTCAAATTTGCAAGCGAGAAGTTGGTTGACGGTTGTCAGCCTCTGCATCATCTTCTTAGAGATGTATTGAGCACCTGTTAACTAAATTATAAAATAGGGGACCATTAGCTTTATCAATGTAGATATCTACTCAACTCAATGCCTAAAGCAACTTGACTGAAAATAATACCGGAAAAAGTCGTTATTATACGAAGCCAGTGAAGCACGCAGGAAAGAAGAGATTGATGTGATTAATACTTTGACTGACAACGGTTTCCATGCAAGCGTAACTTCCGACGTTTTATTTGGTAGGCGCTCTTTCATTTGAATAAACTAAACTAAAAGTAATTGATTTGTCTCCAGCCACACAAAAATAAACGAAACAGTAGTATACAACGTGTTGATGAAGTTATGTAGGGAAACAAAGAGCGTGTATTTAGACCAAGCACTGGAATACTTTGACGTGTGCAACGGTTGAATACATCGTTTTCGAAATTCCCATAGAAAAGTAAAATTAATATTTTCTCAGAAATTTGCAACAGCCCTGTCTGTGTACGTGTCAAGGTCACACGCACGCGCGCTTCTATCTAGGAAAGAGAAAAACAACGATAACCTACGAGATAATTTGAAATACTTACCTTTCGGTAGGTAGGTAGGTACGCCGCCAATCCCCTGACACGATATTTTTACTGGTTCCTATGGATTTTGTCATTATTTACTGGCTATAATAACACTGGATAAAACTGGATTTTGGTAAGTTTGCGAGATTTCGCACGACACAGGCTTCAAACTTCACACTAAACCATTACCTCGTAGGCACTGCTCATACACACACTGACTGACGACGGCTTTTTACATAACAATCACCATTTTATCACGTTTGACGACATTTTCTCAACAAAACAATGTACAACAACGCATGTAAACACAAACAGGGTGACCATCTCAAAAGTGGCGGTTCTACCACACACCTGCCAAAAAATCTGTCAAAATCTACCAAGCTTGACGATAAAAATACCAAAAATATGACTTCATACCATCTCCTTCGTGGCTACGGAATAAATTAAATACCTACATTACATTCAGTTACTATCTTTTGATCGTTTGTAACGGTTTGCAGTTATCTAAAACGAGATAGAAGTTGTTTAGAAACCAAATCAATAAAGGTAAAAAAGAATAAGAAGTTTCCAGTTCGGTAAAAAATAAATAAATTATAAATATTATTTCATTAAAAATTCAAACTAATAAGATTTTTCTTGAAATATTTAAAATCTGCCAAATGGCAGAAATCTGCCTCAAATGGTAACACTGATCGGCGGCCGTCGGCCGTCCTGATTGGATATGCGCTTTTAAATGCAACCAATGACAGACAGGTTAGTCAAAGATTAAATAGGACAGACTAGACACTTCCCAAAATTGCAGTTGAATAATTTTGTCGTGTCAATGAACCATGGTGGTAAAGTAACATGTTACAATTTAAAGAACTATGAATATCATAAAAATTGGTTTACGACATCTAGTAATTAAACAAAAATAAATATTCTATTAAATATTGAGTACGTAGCCACGTAGGTACCTAGTTACTGAATAGGTATTAGTACCAAAGATCTCAGAGAATGTTTACCGTGACTAGGGATTACAGTCGCGAAAATATTTCTTTTACATACCAAGATCTTTAAAAACAGCAACATCATTATTAGGTAGGCACATTACTAGGTAATTGGTGGCAGTTCTGTTACCTATTTTATCTAAGGTTAACAACTAGAGGTCAAAGAACAGCTGTAAATAGGGCTGCCTCATGATGCGTTTAGATTCATTTTAGATAAAAGTTTAAGAGGCATTTCATGAATGAAAAACTTTGAAATTTTAAAAGTCGTAGAACAAAAGTTGTTCGTTATGACCGGTAGAATATCCTGCTTTCGGATCCCTACAATTCTTAATAAACACGTTGTATAATGAATGAATGAATGAATTTTTATTTAACACACATAAAAACATACACAGAGAAAAACGTCTGACACAGCTAAAAAAAGAAATTAAAAGTAACTAAACTATAACTATAGGAAACTATAGGTTTATAAAAAAAAGAAAGAAAAACAAAGTGGATAAAAAAAAAAAAAAAGTAAGATGTGCCAGCGAGTTGCCCCTGTGTGCCTGTGGGTCAAATTTGGTCCCAATGTAATGAAATAGTAAGCTATTTAACTGTGTTTCGAGAAGCCAGATTGAAACCTATCCCAGACTAATGCTAGCATTATTTGGTCTAGATCAAATCTAAAGGTAACCGATATTTATTAATATTTTTAAACTCACTCTGAGTTTAAAAATATTAATAAACTAGCGGCCTGTCCCAGCTTCGCATGGGTGGTCATAAATTTTTTGAACATTTTTGGATAAACTTAGACCGTGGGTTCGAGCCTCGCGTCTACTTATTTCATACATTTGCACGCGCTTCTCCTTGAGTGAGTGAAATCGCACCCCGAGCGTGACCCGTGGACCCGTTAACATTTTTAATTTCGTCATATCTTTTGAATGGAATGTCCGATTTGAAAAATTTAAGAAGTAATCTATAGGTATTGAAACCGTCTTAATTATGAAATGATTTATTTGGATAAGGATTAATACCAAGGTACAAATAAAGACCCTTTCCTGGCGGCGGCATTTCAATTAAATTTTTATAATAAAATAACACTTATTGTGACATAACTATAATAGTTAGACATATGCTGTCGCGACCTTTTTTGTAGATGATGACGTGTTCTACAAAATCGTAGTACATTATTTTGTTCTATCATCAATAGTTTTCGCAGCACACGCGATGTAAGGTTTTTGTTTTCCACCTTGGGTTACATTATTGAAGTTTTAGTAAGGATCCCTGATTTTTTTGAAAATATAATATAGCCTATGTTACTCAGGGATAATGTAGCATTCTAATGGTGAAAGAATTTTTGAAATCGGACCAGTAGTTTTAGAGCCTATTCGTTACATACAAAAATACAAAAATACAAAGGTTTCCTCTTTATAATATTAGTGTAGATGTAGATGTAGATGTAGATATCGGTGGACATTCCACACATCACTATCTAACCCCAAACTAAGCAAAGCTTGTTCTATGGAAACGAGATATGATACAATACCTACTTATATACTTGTTATTGTAAAAGCATACTTATAATTTTATATAATACCCAGTCATATAGAATATAACATACCAAACCAACCTACAATTATTATAAATTCGAAAGTCGAAAGTTCGAAAGAGTATCTTATTATTGATGTTGCAAATACCGCCACCTCAGGAGAGCAAAGTTCGCTACACAGATCGCATTTGGTCGGTCTTTAGTATACGATTTGTATTTAGTAAGAACAATTCGTCGTGGCCATGCAGCCAGTTTCTTGGGGACGCTTCTGATTGGCACTGATTTGGATCAGTGAAGCTAGATGCAGATTTTATTCAATATAATTTTCTTAGTTAATAAAACTATATATTTTAGAAAAATAAACTTGTTTGAAAGTTTGTTTCTAATTACATCCTGTCTGAAACTGACCCTAAATCGAATTCTTGTTTTTCGGTCACTTCCGGTCCCAACGGTCTTTGAAAATCATAAGATGAATTTGTAGGGTCCGTAAAAGTAAATTATGTACCTAAATATAAATTGCCAACATTTCGTCCTGTATTTCCTTAGTGATATTAATGTAACGGGAACTTTCGCATGAATTTCGAACGGTATGAGAAAGATTCAAGGGTAATAAATTAAAAAATCCTCCAATTTATTTTAAAAGTTTCTGTTTTATAAAGATCTCGTTTATTTATTGTTGATTGTTTTTTCAAGAATTATTAAGATGTCTTACGAATACTATTAGGACCTCTTCAAAATCAACTCAAATCAGTGAAAAACGACCAGTATTATTCTTAAAAAATACTCGAAACAAATATACGCACCTCTCCTCTAACGTTCTTGTCAAATCCAGTACATTCCAAGGTTGTCTGGAAGATATCGCTTTTCGCGATAAGACCGCCAACTTATTACTTTCTTATTTTTCTGTTTTGTTATGTTTTAATGTTATGTGGTGTCAATAAATAATCGTGAAAATGTTTCAGTTTGTTTATCAATTAGATAGTAAAAAAAGGCTTTGTGAAACAGGGTGGTTTTATCAACGTAGTACTTATGCTCATAATCTGTCTTTGATGACAGATTGATTACAGATATACAGATACTGACCGATTGTATACAAGGTGTTCCATAAGTTGTGTATATAAACTTCAGGGGGCTAAAGTACCCATAAATATGAACAACTTTTTCTAAGGAACCAACACTGTGAACGCGAAAAAAAAAACAGCTGTTAAATACATTTTAGCCTGGTAGGTATTGAACTTTTGTATGAAACAGCTGTTTTTTTTCGCGTTCACAGTGTTGGTTCCTTAGTAAAAGTTGTTTATATTGATGGGTACTTTAGCCCCCTGAAGTTTATATACACAACTTATGGAACACCTTGTATAGCACGTGTTTTGAGAAACTAGATACAGACACCTAGTTTAGAATATATGTATATAGTCTTACCGAATAAAGAAGAATTTCATTTTGATTGTTCTGTAGGTTATGGCATATACTCGTAACATGTATGTGCCACATTTCGTTTAAATATTCTTTTCACATAGCACCGATACTCTGTCACAGCGATACGGGAAATGGAAATTGACAAACATCCCCAAAATATTCCAATATCTGTATTTGAAATATTATCCTCATGAATACCATTCCTTTGCAAAGCCTCTCCTGTAACCGTTTACATACATTAATTCGTTTATGTGTTTTCTATATAGCTAAAGGCTGTAATAAAACCTTTTTCCTCGCATTAATACGAAAAAAATATGTTTTCGCCTAGTTCCTTCGAATAAGTAAACCAAAATAGTAATAAAAGGTTGTTTTTTACTGGACTAAGAAATACTAAGAATAAGAATTATTTAAACCATTGCCCCTCGAAAAAGCTTATTTTATTCACTGGAAACAGTGAATAAAAAGCACTATTTTGGTGTTTAAATTTAGAACACACCAATACATTCGACCTCCATCTCAATGCTGTACAACCTCCTTGTGCAAAGAATACTCGACATATAAACTCCTTGTGCAAAACGCAAAACACTCCTCGAGATTTGATTGGTCGACATTAAAATAAAAACTGTTTTGTGTTCTATTTTAATGAGGTATAACTAGTAGTTCGCCCCGAACTGAGATCTCGTGATGCGACCCGACGAAAGCATCAAAACTTTGAGTAGGTAGTAGTCAGAGGCAAGTCCAAACATTAATTTTGGACTTTTTTCTGACTACCGCCTACTAACTTGGTATGGTAACCAAGTTTCGACTCTATTGGCATATTTATTAAAGAGTTCCGTTGAACAGACCTTGGCTCCATCATCAGACCTGGTCGTCGTCACCATTTTATGAGAACTGAGTACCTCCTTAATTTATTTCAAGAAAAAAAAATAAGATAAAGCAAAGGAACTGGCCGACCAGTAGAAAAACCTTGATGTCAACGAAACTCTTAGAGATGGGAGCTCTTGGATAGCGATCCAAGAGGTTTTTTAGATAAAACAAAAAAAGTTAAAATAAGATAACCAGCGGGTTATCTTATTTTAACTTTTTTTGTTTTATCTAAAAAACCGAGCGTCCCAAAAAAAAAGTTAAAATTGTTTTGGAATGTCCAAACAAAGCCCTTTCATATGACTTGTAATTTTATTTTTTTATGTAACTTTTTTATTTTTGCCCCCTTAAGAAACCCCATATCTCAAAAACCCTTCATTCGATTTTACTCATATACTCAAGTACAAGCTATTGACATATCAAATTTCATGCAGATCGGATCAACGGTTCTAAAGTTATCGCCAGACAAACATACATACATACATACATACATACATACATAAAATGCCAAATCGCCCAAGTTGAAACTAACTTCGTTCGCTTCGCTCACTCGGTCAATAATTCAACCTTCCTTTTTTCTTAATTTAATGTATATTTTCGCTTAAATCTTTTCGTAGTCAGGGTTTATAGCATAGTATGTAACTCTTGAATAAAATGGATTTATATCGGGCTATGAATCACTTGCGTCGCTCAGGATTCTGACACCTGGCTCACTCGCTTTTTTTAAGCTTATGCATAATAGCAGTTTATTTCACAGAACGGCACGTAAGTATATTACAACACAAAGTAATAACAAAACAATGAATTTTCAAAAATAACGTAGAGCCATCTACGAAGATCTGCTTCGCACGTAATCGGACGTAGAGGCTCTACGTCCGATTACAGAGAGAGGTTTTACCGGTCATAGTGGAAGGAAGTCGGACTAACTAACTACTTGGTAACCGATCTATAGATGTTTTTTTTTTATATCACTAGCTGATGGAACATACAGATGGCCCACCTGATGTTAAGCGGTAACCATCACCTATAACAAAGCATTGCCTCGTAAGCCACGCACGATAGGAATGTGCCCTACGATGCACTGCCCTGCGTCAATCAACTTGAGGCATACAGATGTTAAGCCTCAAGTGCCTGTAATTACACCGGCAACCACACTCTTCAAACCGAAACACAGCAACGCTGCTTGGCGGTAGAAAAAGGCGTGGTGGTAGTACTTCCCCGCACGAGCCATTCACAAAGAGCTCTACTACTCTTAAAACCAAAGATGTAAAAGAAAATTTACAGGACCAATCACACTGCAGATTTTCATGAAAGTTAACCGAAACCTCCTTTTTTTCTGAAAATAAACGTATGTAATTTTATTACGTTAAATTATAATAGGTTGGTAAGGAAAAGCCGAAACTTCTAAAAAGAAAAGATGCCAAGAAATTCGTTACATAGTCAATACTTCAGCAAACTAATAAACTGTTACATTGTTACACGTTGTTGCAAAAACAACAATAATACGAGGGCAATAATAATAGAAGTTAAGTCAATGAGCGAGCGCCAGTCCGCATACAATCAAAAGTTTCGGCCGTTAAACCAAAAGGTACAACGTCTGCAGACAAGCGAAGATACTAGACCGGTGGCAATCGAAAAAAATTGAAAGAAAAGATAACTTTGACTCAATTAATTGAAAAAAATTAAAGAAATGATAACTTTGAAAACGTTTTTTCCTAGGGCTCTACTGCGCTTGTTTTGAGCGGTATCTAAAACAAAAGCACTGACCGCATAGGCAAAATTATAAGTAGATGTATGAAAGTCAAGATTTTAATATTGTATGTGTTTGGGGTGAACACAGGTGGTCTAGTGGTAGCGACCCCGCCTTCCGATCCTAAGATCGTGGGTTCAAAACCGGTCGGGCACCAATGAGTTTTTCTGTTCTAAAATTTATGTGCACAGTGCCAGTACTCTCAAACGGTGAAGGAAAACATAGCGAGGAAACCGACATGCCATAGAACCTAAAAAGTTTTATAACATGTGTCAAGTGCTCAAAAGGAGCCTCTGGTGGCGCACTTAAAATCCTTTTACCACACTGTTTCGAAAGAAACTAGTGTCAAATAAATGTTTCTTTTTTTCTTTGACACGACAATAAGAAGAAGACGAAGGGCTTTATTTAAAATAATCACTTTGAAAGCATCTTATAAACCATGTCAATTTGGTGTCTTGATTCACATAAGTAGTTTCATTTCAAACACAAAATCCTAATAAGAAACATTTCGTACTCTTTTTCTATTTTATTGAACGATAGCAAAAAACAAAAACGTTCCGTTTAAACGTTAAAACCATCTGAAACCGATTCAACATAAACATCTAAAAACATAATTTGTCTTTTAGTTTTCCATCGGCATTTGTCTGTGGAATCATCCATGGAAATCATCCTGAGGAAGGGGTCCATGAACAAGTTTGGAGATCAAAACAAACAAAACAAACGGACATACGGTTAATTATTTTTGCGAAACATGAATACGTGTAAACAGTGAATAGAATAGCTATTGACCTACTTATGTTACGCTAGTGTTAGATTGTTTACTTTCGACCCTCTTTTCATGTCCTCTTCCCATTCGAAAACAGGAAAATTTCAGTCAGGCTCATTCTAATACTCATATTTTATTATCCAATGTTCAAAATTGTTCTAGTAACTAACACTCGACTCGACATTTATTCATATTCCTTCCCATTTTATAGCGGCTTTAGATTTAGAAGTAGACCTGTCACTGTCACTTTCATGTTAGCGAAAAGAACCATTGTCAGCCGGATTCGTTTTCTGGCATTTTGGGAAACAACATAGCTTTTTCATTTTAATTGTTTTTCTTGTGTTATTTTGAGTAGTGTTGTGTAGTTTCGGTGGTATTTTAACCAACATTACTTGAGGCCTCATCAAGTGTAAGCATTTGGAATGAAAGTGTAATAAGTGATATCCTGATTTGACTGAAAATGTTTCGAATGTTTTGAAGAAAACCTCCACCATTTTCTTCAAAACAAATGACGGCCGACTTGACTATGGACTGACTTGACTAAAAAGTATTCATTCAATACAAATCACTTGACACTGGCAAGATTGTCTATCAAATGACAGACAGGAGCCATAAATGGAGCGAAGAAGAAGCCAATGACAAAGCCCTTAAAATAAATAATAAAAAAATAAAAAAAGAAGCCATTGTCAGCCCATTCAATACTTTTTTTTTATTTATTTTTTATTTTAATGGCTTTGTCACTGGGCGACCACACACTTCTTTTGCGCAACCAATTACGTATGTATTAGTAAGCTTCGCCGTTTCAGAAGTTTTGAACACTAAAATATGGTTTTCATTTCGGGCAACACACTATTTCACTGCCACAACAAATTGTTCGAAGTTTTCCGTTTCAAGGAGGTAGAACAACTAATTTAAAGGTTTGGGGTATAATACTTTTGGCTCGGTGGCGGCTGCGCAAAATACGAGAGGTTCATATATTTTGCCGATACAATCTGAGCCTGACGTAACATAATAGCGGAAGAATATTGTATGTAAGTAGCCTGTACACATGGAGGTATACTTAGTCTAAGCCTGTACAGGTGCTTTATTTATGAATATAGATAAAATCATCTAAATTTGCTTATAGGACTGTAAAACAACGAACAATATCACCAAAATTGTGGATAACAATATGAGTCAATATATTGATACTGTTACGCAATAGTAAAATACATATGCATACTCTGAAAAAGCCGAAACAGCTTCGAACATAACAAACTCTCAGATCTCTAGTACCAAGTACGAACTCAAGATTCATTGAGAATTTTTAAGGGAGTAGTCAGAAGTACGTCCAAATATTACACATCCATAAAAATTGCATAATTGAATTTCAAAATGAAATTCAACCGTATTTATTTTGGAGGTTGGTTTAAAATCTTAATAAAACTTCAACTAAGCACTGGCTTCAAATTGTATTATTTCACTCTGTAGCCAGTTCTGCCCTCGGTTTAATACTGTTTTAAAGTTGGTGGAAAACGGTCTTCTAAAAGTAAAATGGCCGAAAGTAATATTTTAAACCAACCTTCAAAATAAAAAACTGAAACTGAAACAGCTTCACGACTTTGATCCCCAGGCACGGTAGATATCCCCTCAGATCTCTTAGTACCAAGTACTTACTCCAGACTCTTTGAGGACGCCTAAAGGGGTAGTCAGAGGTACATGCAAACATTTAATTATACAAAATAAATACGGTTATTAATACGATCGGTAGAAAACTAATTATAAGATTGGTCATGTATTAATTTTTCATTTACTCTATATTTTCTTTAGTAATTTATTTATCCATGACGGATAACATTGATAAAAACATTAAAATTATCATTTTTCTAGTGTTTTCAATCACATTATCATCCAGATAGCCAGCTTAGAAACTTTGTTTTTTCCCGCAAATTTCGCTAACTATTTAAAAAATAATTGATTTTGAAGGGTTTAACCGTAAAACCCTTCAAAATCAATTAATTTTAAAACTCAGCATTCACCGATCTCTCTTGCCAGGAAAACTGCAGTTACAACGGCCGGCGTCTACAATTTGTGAGCATGCATGCTTACAAATTGAATACATGGAAGACATGTTTTCCAAATAGTAAGCACACTCAGAGCAACAAAGCAAAGAATCAAAATTTATTGCGACCCTCAGACATTCATTTGAGACCAAACCTAACATAACGGTAAATAATTGCTCTTGTTGCTTCTCTTTATTAAAACCTGCTTGATATATTGGTTTGTTTGTTGTGAGGTCTTCAAAGGTGATGGAAGGAAACATTGTGGAATTTAAATTAATTACCTACATACCGGTAAGGCCGTTCAACAACGTGCTTCATTCATAACAGACCCGTATAAAATCTTTGAGTCATGCTAAGAAAATGGCTCGGCACAGGAATCAAAACAGCACCTCGTAAGGCCGTTTGTCCACCGCCGCCGTCACCGGACCGTCAACGAGAACGAGATGACGGCGCAGAAGTACTGATACATAGACTACTAATAGCCGCGTGTCCACCGCAAGTCCGTCACCCGAGCACCGTCATCCCGGCCGCCGAGTTTCGAGTAGATCGGCGTGACCTGTGCCGGCAATCAGTGTTGCCACTTTAGCCAAATTTTAGCTAGATCTAGCCACATTTACGAAATAGTTAGCTAAAGAAAATAAAAATTAGTTGCTAAATTTATTAGCTACACTTTAAAGCTACTTTCAACACTACTTAAGTAAGTTACCATCGTCTCAATTAATTTCAATATGTGCTAATATATGAAGAAGAATACATGATTAGATGCATTCAGAATGCAACTAATGTTCAGGTTGAGTTATGAAGTGGTAACCCCAAATATGTCTATGTACTAAGGTTGCGTTCCAAAACACTCCCGTTAGAGTAATTCTCGGCGCAATGATTAAAACGCGACTACCACCCACAAAAAAGCTGTAGGACTGAGCCACCGATATATCGGCGCTGTGGACAAACGATCGCCGTCACGTCATCTTAAACTCGGCCCGAAATAATCTCGTTCTCGTTGACGGTCCGGTGACGGCGGCGGTGGACAAACGGCCTAAGTATAAATAAAATTATACTCGGTTTGGTTGATTTATTCTTCAATAAATCAATCGTCGTATTATTATTCAACAAGCAACGACTCATTTTGCTGTTATCGTTCGGTGTTATCGGTAATTTTTTGCTGCAACCTGTAGGTACAGCACTTTTTGTCAATTTAAACTTATTTATCTGATTTTTTTTCATACTTTAAAGAATATAATTAAAGGAATTAAATGAGAGCTTTAAATGAGAGCATAGAGCTTTGGATAATGGTTCAGCTGTACAATTTCAGCAAGAAATTGCATCTGTTATAAGTAGGTACCTTTATTCTGAAAACCTATATAGAACTAAGTCGTAATCTTTTCAATATGTATTATGTATTTAATTAATAGTAGAGCTCTTTGTGAAGGGCTCGTCCGGGGAAGTACTACCACGCCTTTTTCTGCCGCCAAGCAGCGTTGCTGTGTTTCGGTTTGAAGAGTGTGGTTGTTGGTTTAATTACAGGCCAATGAGGCTTCACATCTGTATACCTCAAGTTGATGGACGCAGGGCAGTGCATCGTAGGGCACGTTCCTATCGTATGTGACTTACGAGGCAATGCTTTGTTATAGAAAAAAAAAAGCACCTTATTTTTATTGCGATATGTTTTGGTTGGTATCTTATCTATAGTATCTATAGGTAAAAGGTATCTACCTATTGGTTCGTATGTACCTGTCCGTCTGTATTTTATGTGTCTAA
This sequence comes from Chloroclysta siterata, assembly GCA_932294275.1. NCBI lineage: Eukaryota > Metazoa > Arthropoda > Insecta > Lepidoptera > Geometridae > Chloroclysta > Chloroclysta siterata. The sequence continues at coordinate 8,271,616 of OW028604.1, read as the reverse complement.
GAAATGTATTTTTTTTCTTTCTTTCAATATTTTGTAAGAATTAAGCAATACCAACTCAGATACGATCATTTTATTTACCTACGGGCACCTATCCTGAAAAAAACAAACAATTTTCCGCTAAAGTAAATCCGTGTATCTACCGTACAATTTGCATCTGCTGCAAAACTTTGCATATTTGTGTTCTTTGGTTCACAGATGTTCTCGATAAAATTTCAGTATTCTAGGTAAAATCTGACGGAGTCGAGTGAGCACATGAGTCTGCTGCATGTTGATGGAAGCAGGGCAGTGCATCGTTGGGCACGTTTCTGTAGTGTGTGACTTGCAAGGCATTGCTTTGTTATAGGTGATGGTTTCCACTTAACATCAGGTGGGCCATCTGCTTGTTCTATCGGCAAATAGTTGCAAGTAAGGTTGCCTGGAAGAGATCGCTCTCAGCGATAAGGTTGCCCATTGTTTTACCTTAATGTATGCTTTAACCCTGCACTAAGATTCTGTGTGGTGAACAATAAAGAGTTCTCTATTTATCTATCTATCTATCTATCTAATCTACACTAGTCTACACTAATATTATAAAGAGGAAACATTTGTATTTTTGTATTTTTGTATTTTGTATTTTTGTATGTAACGAATAGGCTCAAAAACTACTGGTCCGATTTCAAAAATTCTTTCACCATTAGAATGCTACATTATCCCTGAGTAACATAGGCTATATTATATTTTCAAAAAAATCAGGGATCCTTACTAAAACTTCAATAATGTAACCCAAGGTGGAAAACAAAAACCTTACATCGCGTGCGCTGCGAAAACTATTGATGATAGAACAAAATAATGTACTACGATTTTGTAGAACACGTCATCATCTACAAAAAATGTCGCGACAGCATATGTCTAACTACTATAGTTATGTCACAATAAGTGTTCTTTTATTATAAAAAATTAATTGAAATGCCTCCGCTAGAAAAGGGTCTTTATTTGTACCTTGGTATTAATCCTTATCCAAATAAATCATTTCATAATTAAGACGGTTTCAATACCTATAGATTACTTCTTAAATTTTTCAAATCAGACATTCCATTCAAAAGAAATGACGAAATTAAAAATGTTAACGGGTCCACGGGTCACGCGCGGGATGCGATTTCACTCACTCAAGGAGAAGCGCGTGCAAATGTATGAAATAAGTAGACGCGAGGCTCGAACCCACGGTCTAAGTTTATCCTAAAATGTTCAAAAAATTTATGACCACCCATGCGAAGCTGGGACAGGCCGCTAGTAGTATATAAAAAACGAGCTAAATTTTGACAGTGTTTGGTTTCTGTGTTTTGAAAGAATATAGAAAATATAATTCACTCAAGATATTTACAATGGAGACGTCCACTCACTAAATCACTTATCACGAAATCCATTATGTGCCTGTATTTAGGTACTGTAGTTATTTGCAAGATGCGCTCTAATAGAAGTTGGAAAGAAAATCCAGTAAAATGGTTATAGTCCAAAGTATAAGTACAATTTCTAACACCTATTAACGTGTGTTTTAACAAGCTGAAGTTTGAAGTGTTAAAAACTTCAACTAATTGTAAAATACATGTAATTGGGGTATTCTTTGTAGAGCACCGATATTATTCCTCGTAGAGTACCTGCGGTGTAGTAGCTTCTCCATTGTGCCGAAACTTTTTTTGTGAAAGAAAAGACAGACTCTAGCGTTGAAATTAAAAATATCTAAATAAAAATGGCCTCATTAGTAAGAAATAAATAGTCACTTATACCTAGTCTTACCTTGAATGTATTTAAACCAAACTAAATATTAGTATTCTCGCAACAGAAAATTATATGCCAAAAAATCTAAATCATTTTGGCACTTCGTAAAACCAACAACAACACAAAATTTTAAATATTTCAAGTTCCTACCCAAACCACCTTTTTAACAAGAATGTTTTTGGCGAGTGTAATGATTCGGAAGACTTTACTGCCGTGTTTTCAGCGAATTCATCTCATTATACGAATTCTGCTGTTAATGAGAACAGTTGCTGCATTTCATTATTAAATGTCATCAAGTACAAAACTGGCTGATCAACATAAACGAAACGAGACTATTCCGAGACCTTTCTCTGAGAGAAGGTATTTTATAGAGAATATAATAAAAATTTGATAAACCGACTTCAAATTGAACCAATCATGGTGACAATGGAACCATTTTGAAAGCCTTTCAAACAAAAAAGGAATTTTAAAAATTTGTGAACAATTGACGGACAAATCGGTGAACAAACATTAAACAAAATATAAACAGTCGAAAGTAAAACCTCCTCCTTTACAAGTATATATTAGCACAGTCTATCTCTAAAATACAAGCACTACTTTTCATATTTTACACTTCAGCTTCGAGTGAATTTAGTACCAAAATCTATAATATATAATATATATAAATATAGCGTCGAGCTTAAAAGTAACGTTCTCGTTACCTTTGGCCACAAAGATACAGACAAAAACTGTGTTTTGAATAACATGATTGCTGTGCCTACGGCTTTTTATCTGATCCAAGGAATGCTACATGTAAATGGTTACTGTAAGTAAGTTCTTAAGGGCATTGGTTTTACAAAGTCTGAAACAAGTTTATTTTTATAATTAAACTCTTAAGAAGCTGTATCATCGTAAGAAGTATTTTGGTATCCAGTTTCAGTTACATTTATTCTGTAACTCAGTGTAACAGTGTAACTCGATACTCCAGTTAAACATAAGATACAATATTAGCTAACAAACCTGTAGGCTTAACCTAAAAATTACTTTCGTGTCTTTGTTTTTTTTTTGTAAGTATGCATAGTTCATAGATAACAACACCATGTTAAACAACAGATCAGAAACAAGAATCTTAATTTTAATAATACTAAAAGTGATCCTTGTGATTTAATTGAATTCTTTGACAGCCTTCACAGCTCGGTTGGTAGTAGCTCTGCCTTCTGTGCCGTGACCGTGGGTTCGATCCCCAACGAGAACAAACATTTGTGTTATGAACATAGATGTTTGTTCTCAGTCTGGGTGTTATATAATACTATAGTATGTATTTACAAAAAAAAAGTATACATATAAGTAGTATATCAGCTATCTGGTTCCCATAACACAAGCTTTGGCTTAGTTTGGGGCTAGATAGTGTTGTGTGGAATGTCCACCAATATTTATTTATTTTATTTATTTATTTTCTAAACCTTCTGAATTTGTCTTTGACTTCAATCCTATCCTATAATTATATGTATATAATACTTCCTTCTGGGTACGGAACCCTAAAATAAGGGTATTATTTTAGGGTTCCGTACCCAAAGGGTAAAACGGAACCCTATTGCTATGACTCCGCTGTCCGTCCGTCTTTCTGTCCGTATGCCACCAGGCGGTATCTCATGAACCGTGATAGTTAGACAGTTGAAATTCTCACAGATGTATTTCTATTGCTGCTTTAACAACAAATACTAAAAAACAAAATAAAATGAATATGTAAGCGGGCCCCCATACAACAACAGCGATTTTCCCGTTTTTATAGATAATGGTACGGAACCCTTCGTGCGCGAGTCCGACTCGCACTTGGCCGGTTTTATCTGTATTATCGCCATTAGCACCTAGAACACTAGAATCTCAAACACAGAAAAAAGACATTGTTCCTAACGCCTTACGGAGGCAGTGGGTGGACACGTAATAAAGAAGCAAAGAATAAGTAGGTAAGCAAAAAGTAAACAGCAGACCATTTATTTATTACACGTCTACCTGAAGACGAAGTGTTGGTTTGTTTGAATTCAGCTTCTTAAAAGAAAACACAAAGTACAATTAAACCGACATTTTATAGTCCATTAGGCTTTACGCCTACGTGGTGGATTTACGAGTGGCACCTACCTACCCAAAGCGATCCATGGCCACTGTTTGTTTACTAATGTTAACAAGTTACCCACTTGTATACTTTATAATTATGTATTTTTTAAGTAATAATTAATCAGTCACATGCAGGAAGAGATTAGTTATTCAAGCATTGGGCCAAACTGTATTGATGTGCCCAATATTGGTGCTATATACTCGCATGGAACATTGCAAATATTGGGCATGGGCCAAATCAAATTTACTTATTATTTGGACTCGCACTTGGCCCTTTTTTTTTACATGAGCCTCTAGATTTTTCAGTACAATGACAATAAATTAATAATTGCTGCAGCTGAACAGTCACCAAAGAAAGAGAACTCAAATTTTTCAGATAGGTATATGAAAAGTGGTAATGAAATTTTTTATGGAAAGTCGAAATGTGTAAATATCGGACTAAAAGGCTTAGTAGTCCGATGTATTGATCAGCATCATCGGATTGATGAGACTAAAAAGTCTCATCAGTCCTATCATAGGACTAAATCATCGGATTGATGAGACTAAAAAGTCTCATCAGTCCTATCATAGGACTAAATCATCGGACACTGATACTAGGGGGACGTATGTTGGAAAATCGGAATATTGATAGAAATACGTAGGTTCAACTCCTTAGAGAATTGCGTTCCTCGTATACCCTAAATTCTTCGCCTTATTTCAATTGGAATCCACAGAAGCGGATAACCCCTTCCGTTGCTTCCAATGATACATTAGCCTATGTAATTGCTCTGACACAATTATTTAAACAACCTAAGTGTGTAGCAAAATATACATGCCTAAAAAGCATTATTTAGGACTAAATAAAACAGCATTGCGGTGGTAATATCGTCGATAGCAATCTGTATCAAATTATATACGAGTACCTTCTATTCCCGCTACAAGACTGGCGACGTAATTAAGTGCGAGCTAGTAGCTAATAACCATGTCCAGATTAATTATGTGTCTTTATTGACATATAGCTAGGTAGGTACTAAGCATTTCTAATGAGGCCGTAGAAGTGTAGCTGTGGAGTAGCAGGTAGAAACATTAACTCTATAACTGTTATTTTGATAGTTTGACCGCAATTCAGTTTTGTTGATTTAGTCAATTCATTATCAAAACATTGGCTAAAACCCTCAGACATTTACTCAATCAAATCTCTTGGAACTGAGAGGCGCGTTCAAATATTTGGAACACATGTATACCTAAATATTAAGCTTCACACCAAAGACAAATAACTGCACCGACATAAAACTACTACAGAAACAACCCTCACAGCTCAGGTAGCTCTGCCTTCTATAAGCCGTGGGTTCGATCCCCACCGAGAACAAACATTTGTGTGATGAAAATAGATGTTTGTTCTCTGTCTGGGTGTTATTATACTTAAATTATAATATTGTATTGACAAAATAATTATATAAGTCTATCAGCTATCTGGTTCCCATTTTACAAACTTTGCTTAGTGCTAGATAGTGCTGTGTAGAAAGTTCACCAATATCTATTATTATTATTTATTTATTACAAGCTGGTGCCCGCGACTTCGTCTGCGCAGGATTAGTCACACAATATGTTTATAAATTGTAGCCTATGTGTTATTCTGATGTATAAGCTATATTATTGTAAAGTTTCATTAAAATCCATTCAGTAGTTTTTACGTGAAAGAGTAATAAACATCCATGCTTACAAACTTTCGCGTTTATAATATTAGTAGGAAGTAGGATTAAAGCGAGCAGAGTATACCTACCTGATGCATATCCTTGTGTTCATGTCCACATTTCGCAATAGTTAATATGCTAAAATTTTATAAGCCAAAAAAAAGGAGGTGGAAGCCACCGAAGGCCTCATATTTGCGGAAACAGAGGGTCATATTTATATGAGTTATGACCGTCGACTCAGGACCCATAGATTCTGTTAAGACAAGCCATTATCACATATTTATCGGTGTAAATTATGGAATATTCGATAATAGATCTTATTTAAACCGACGATATAGGAGCAGTAGAAAGCTAAACAAATCCCTTAGATATTGATGTCTTCAGTATATTATATTAGTTTGTGCTATTCTGTAAGGTATATAGGTAGCTATTGTAACATATTTTCCTATAACCTAGGGGTAATCTAGGGTAAATAAACACAACTATATTTACTAAAAATAATACAAGCTTTATTTTTATTGCCTAAGAGTTTTTATGTACAATTCTTGTTAAGAAAAGGTTATGCATATGATGTTAACATTAATATTAGTGCTCTGAAATCCTAAATACCTGGGGGAACACAAAACTTATGATTATAGTGTGTGTATACAGTAAAATACAAAATATGATATGGATTGGTGAAGCGTTTGGTCAGAGCTAGGCTAAAACTTACTCTCTAGTATTTATCTGAATCGATGGCTCTTATACGAATGATATACCGCAACCAGGCGAGGTAGAACGTCGACGAATTTCACGCGGGCATCGGAATTGCCTCTGACTAACCTTTTGGGGAATATTAAATGGGTCCTCGGAATGAACGTAGCTACGAGGTAACTATGTGTAGTCTACCACGAAGATAGTAAGAACTTGGCGGGAGCAACCACTTCAATCCCGAAGCAGCTTGGCGAAAGGCAACTGCCGGCGTCTGAGGTATCCGAGGTTGGCACCGAAATGCGCCGACACACGACTGGGCAGGAATTCAGCTCCAGGGTACAGCCTTTTCTGATCGACCAAACATAAAACTTGAATTAGAACTGACTCACAGAAACACGAGAGAAAAAATCCAATAATCACAATCCCTCTTCGGAACTCACCAGGCCTTGAAGTATGATCACTGAATATAACACAACGACGGCGCGTTGTCGGACAATTAAGTCTCGTGCGTCTCGTAATCGACGACGGGTTATTTATTTAGTAAATAACAGAGAATTAAATATTATTCTCTGACGATTCGAATATATCCACCATCTCTCAAAAAATATCAGTTATCATTTGTCGTGTCATGTCTGCGCCATAGACACACATCGACCATTCATCTACTCAACTCGATCGTACATGACCGATTCTATAATTCGGACAATCGAGATACCCGATGAAACAAACGAACAAGATTACGTCAATTCGGTCTTAATGAATCAAATTAAAAATCCCTATAATCCTCCAGGAATGATCCCGAGGAATCCAAAACAAGTTAAAACTGTATCTATCCAATAAAACTGAAAAATAACAAAACGCGATTAATCGACTCGATATAATCGTTTGAAATGAAAGTTCACTATCTAAAAAAAACAACATACCATAGATTTTTATACACTCTACTTTTTCAATTAGTCTTGCCAGCAACTGAACAGTAATTCGCTCAAATCGGATGATCGATAATCGATCGACCGAGGGAAAAAATGATTTGAATGAATAAAAACGATATATCTGCCTGACTTGAGTTTCCACAGAGGATCGTGAACAAAATGCAGTGGATTACTTAGTATTACCCTTTAACTTGAGAGAACATATCTAATTATCGATACGATCAATATTCGACGCTCGCTCGTGTAACACGGCAACACCAGCCTATCAGCTGTTTCGTACACAACAAAATTATGACAAACTCGTTAGACAAAATGGTTTTTATGATGGTGATAAAACGTTATAAAATGGTGTGTATAAAATTACAATGGCTCGCGACTGAGTTATGTGTCGCGCGAAGCGCGACACATAACGAATTTTCTGTTTAAGGCGCCAAGGTTCACGGATGAGTTCTTATGGTAATAAAACTATCTTAATGAAAGGAGGATTCAAAATACAATGGCGCGTAAGTTGAAAAATCTATGAAATTTTATATCTTCTATATTAATGGTTTTCAGTAAAAAAAACGGACGTTACACTATACATTTAAGAAAGAAAAAAGAAAATGCATTTATTTTGGACACACATTATAGATACTGTACGAACAAATCACAATAGGTACAATACAATATAAATACGACAGGTAGGTAGACAAGGTACAATGAAAACCAGAAGAAAAAAACGAGGAAATTAAAGAAGGGTAAAGTATTATATGTAAATAAATAAATAAATAAATAAATATTGGAGGACTTTCCACACAACACTATCTAGCCCCAAACTAAGCCAAAGCTTGTAATATGGGAACCAGATAGCTGATATAATACATATATACTTTTTTTTTTGTATATAAATACTTATAATATTATATAACACCCAGGCAGAAAACAAACATCTATGTTCACCACACAAAATGTTTGTTCTCGGTGGGGATCGAACCCACGCCCTACGGCGCAGAAGGCAGAGCTACTACCAACTGAGCTGTGAAGGCTGTCAAATTGTATTTGGATATTTGGGTCATTACATTACATTGGTGGATTTACAAGTTACATTATCAGAACAAGGACAAACAATAAGAAAATAATGTTGTCTATACAGGTTGTTAAAATACTAGTACCGAAAACATCAGGAGACTAAAGTACCCATCAGTATGAATAACTTGAACGTGAACGTGAAAAAAAATTAGTAGGTACTAGTATTTTAACACCTTGTATAAAAAAAATGTTATTACTTTGATTTGTAGTGTGAAAGTGACCTAGTGTGAGTTTACCTACGGTACTAGTATTCTTTTATCTGTGCCTACGGTATTATATATTTTTTGTTTCATACATTAAAATGAACAGAATAGAATATATTTTTTTTATTTACACTCACATTCAAATATTCGGAAATAAATCATTTTCTATCTATATTGTCCGCAATAAAGTTTAATAATGTAATAACTCGCATTGAATCAAACCTTTTTTACATATGAATTTGTCGGATTACTATGTTGAACTTCGACGAATATAATCACATTGTTATGTAACCGCTTACCTGTGGAAATATCAAGAGAGCTTTATTGGTTACGTGCTTATTAGGTTTGGGGATTATATAATACTCTTATATACAATAAAAATATATATTATACTACATGCTGATGGAACAAGCAGATGGCCCACCTAATTGCCTCGTAAGTCACGCACGATATGAACGTGCCCTACGTTGCACTGCCCTGCATCCATCAATTTGAGGCATACAGATTCAATTCACTTGCAACCACACGCTTCAAACTGAAACACAACAACGCTGCTTGGCGGTAGAAATATAGGCAAGGGCACTTCCCCAGACGAACCCTTCACAGAAAGCTCTACTTCTCTTAACGTATTGGTAGGAAAGGAAAAATCACAGTTTTTTTTATTAACTAGTGAACCTAGATAATAGTGCACTGGTTACGCATATGTTAAGCACTATCAGTATATTAGTGTCAGACGCACTAAAATCCTTTCACTACTCTGTTTCGAAAGAAACTAGTGACACGACAAGAGAGAGAGAGTGTCAGACGAAACAAAATCCAAAAAAATGTTACGGTAAACTATGGTCGTAACAAATGATGTAGTTTTTGAAGTTTTATAAAAAACTACAAATCCAGTAAAAGCCGTTCAGTGGTTTAGCCGTGAATATGTAACAAAAAGCCCAAGCCCCTACAGAGAAAATATACTTTATTTGTATTTGTGAGACAAACAGAACAACGACGCTAAAAAAATTTTTTTAACGAAAATAATCAATGCTTAGAGCTGATTTCACCATGCTCTGTTAGTTACTAATCAAGGATTAACAGGCCGTTAAATCTATCCTTAGATGTCAAACGCGTACATTTTGACATATTTAACGGCCCTTTAATCCTTTGTTAATCTAACAGAGGATGGTGAAATCAGCTCTAAATCTAACAAAGATTCAACTTTATAGTGAATTATTATGATTGAGACCGAATAATCTTCAGCTGTCTGCCAGCTTGTCTGTATTGTGTGCCTGAAAATAGGCACACAATGACAAAATCAGCAGTGCGTGTGGTCTATCCTATTCGCCTGCCGTCTACTTGACCCTGACCGTTCCGAAGTGCTCCCTCCATTACGTTTACGAGATGTCTCTACATTCTCGACACAGTTTCTGGCAATTTGGGGTGTTGTCGTGACGTGGTGCTATTTGGACGTGGAACGGTCACAGTGCGAGATATAAGCCCGAATACGTGCAAAATGCGAAGGGTGTGCCATGCGATAACACTTTGTACAGGGTGTGTCGAGACCTTTGAACTTGAATAAAATAAAATTAATTTTCCAGGACATTTTCAGGTCTACCCCTAAACTAAGCAAAGCTTGCACTCTTCGATCAACAATCGAAAGCTTGCACTATTGGAACCAAATTACTGATAGAATACTTTTGGTTAAGACATTACACATATATGACATGATAAATTATAGGTAACATCTAAATAGAATAAACATCTATGTCCGTCCATCACACAAATCAATTCCACAACCTTCAGCGCAGAAGGCAGAGCGGATCGACGTGTACACATTTGAGGAATTTCCTAGTAAAGTTAACTAGAGGTAGTTTCAATTAGAAACTGATTGAAACAAACTATCCACCAAGTTACGTAATTGGCTGACTGGTACAAGTTTATTAGTAGTTACTATACCTTGTGAACCTACAGGCACATGAGGCTTAACATCTGTATTCCTCCAGTTGATTGACGCAGGACAGTGCAACGTAGGGCACGTATACTTATAGTGCGTGACTTGCGAGGTTGTGCTTCGTTTGAGGCGGGGTAGTGCTTTTTCCATGTAAAACTTTATGAAAGATTTTTTATAATATGATATTTTTTATAAAAATATCCTCCATAAAGCTTTTTTATAAAGTTTTACACAGATTTTAAGAGTCGTAGGCAAAAATTTCACTAGCGTAACATAAATACCGGTACAATCATTTTGCATTCATACCGTCAAACAAAGTTACGTAATTACCCTACAGATCATAATCTACTCTGCTCGCTTTTATGTCATTGTAGTAAGAGTCATTTTTGTATAGCTTGATCTGCATCCGTGAGTACAAACTGTTTGCCCATTGTTGTTGATTCGAGAGCACATGGGATGGGGGTGTATCCTATGTAAGTAGTAAGTACACAACATTGAAAGTAGAGCCATTGGTCATACATATTAACGTAGCGTGTCATTAAATACTTACTTCAAGAGTAGTAGAGCTCTTTGTGAAGGGCTCGTCCGGGGAAGTACTACCACCAGGCAGTACTTCCCCGGTTCTGCCGCCAAGCAGCGTTGCTGTGTTACGGTTTGAAGAGTGTGGTTGCGGCAGGGCATGGCAGTGCATCGTAGGGCACGTTCCTATCGTGCGTGACTTACGAGGCAATGCTTTGTTATAGGTGATGGTTACCACTTAACATCAGGTAGGCCATCTGCTTGTTCCATCAGCTAGTTGTATGAAAAAAAACCTATTTAATGTAAGTTTCTAAAATACTTCTCACAAATGTTTATAAACCTACATGTAAGCAAGACTAAGCTCTTACTAAAATAACAACGACAATAACATTTTGTGTAAACTTGAGTATTAATGTTTAATTAGCTACATATACAATATACATACATACATATATGTATATTGACAGTCCTGACAACTTAGTTGGTAGAAGCTCTACCTTCTACGCTGTAAGCCGCTCTAGGCCGTGGGTTTGATCCCCACCGAGAACAAACCTTTCGTATGACGAAAATAAAGTTTATTCTAGGTATGTCTTGTTAGAGCATAAAGTTTCTTCTATGTTATAACATAAATTATAAATTATGTATTTACAAAAAAAGTATATACATAAGTATATCAGCTATCTGTTTCCATAGTACCAACTTTGCTTAGTTTGGGGCTAGATAGAGTGGTGTAAAAAATCCACCAAAAAACTGATGAACTGAAGATGTTGTTTGAAGGTTGTCTGCGTCAAAATGGGCAACAATTTACTGAATACGGTGCTTAGATCCAGATGTCTGATAAAATGTGGTGTCTTGGAGGATGCCAATAAAACACCCTTTATCAATGGAGGAGACATACTCGTAACTGGGATATTTTCGGAGTGGCACCGATTAAATGTCTAAAAAGTACAGATCGTCTAACAGTTCGTACGCATAAGGATAAAGGTCAATCGTCTTTGAAAATTGGATTGGTTGGTTACGACGATTGGAAAAAAGCCTAATCGAATGCTGAAACGCACATTTTGAAATAAAATTACTTAACTTCCAACAAAGCATTTTGGTAGTTTGCTCATCTTGCTTGAATTTCATTTGTTATTTCAACTTTATATGGTTTTTTTTATATTGAACCATTACTCTTCGTTTACATTTAATCATGACAAGGCTTGTGAATGTGGTAATTAAACAAAACAAAGGAGATTTAGTGAGGTATATTTTACTTAAAATAAAATGAATTGTTGTGTAGATATGACAGACAAAAATAAGGCCATTTAGTTGGGGGTTAAAAATATATAAAAAATACAAACACATTTATTTATTTCATAAAATAAATAAATAAATAATAATAATTTAAATCAATCAAGCAATTTAAGTCGATTGTCCTTTGTCTTCAAGAAAATTATGTCGGTTTACTTCAAAGCCTGCGGGAAATGTTTTATAATTTAAATTTAAGACGATTAGCACAACAATGTTGTGTTACTTGTTATTTTCTCATTTAGGTAAGAAATTGATCAATATACTGAATTGAATCGAATTTTCATAAGTCTAGTAGACTCTTAGCGTTACTCTGAGTTGATCGAACCCGCCCTAAAACGTAAGACTGTGCGCTAGTTTGTCAGAAGGCTTTGAAATATTTTAACTAGATTAATTCCTATTCTGTCACAGAACAAATAGTAGTTTGATTCTGTGAAACTACTAAGCGCCATTCTGTCAGTGTCAACGTTCAGTTATTCAAAACCGCAACGAATGGCCGGGGGAAATCCACGGCACGTTTAACACAATTAGGGCACAGTACATATATTACATTTGGGGCTTAAAGTTATGACAATACGGTCAGATGGTAGTTGTAAGTTAAATAAAGTATTACATATATATTAAACTTACAACTCTCCTTCTTGAAATCCTTGTTAGTTAAGCGAGTTAACAAACCACATGACATCGGAACTTCGGTTGGGTTATTGAATTATGTCATCGCTTTTGTATTCACGTTTGGTAGATACTGCCATTACTTTGTCTGGTTTGAAGGGTGTGATTTATGGTGAAATTACGAGCATATGATGCTTAGCCTATCATACAGGGTGCTAAAATACTATTACCGAAAACTTCAGAGGGCTAAAGTACCCATCAATATAAATAACTTTTGTGAATGCGAAAAAAAAAACTGTTTCATACATTTTAGCCAGGTAGGAATTGAACTTTTGTATGAAACAGTAATATTACATTTGTACTTAACTAATTCTACACCTTGTATAAAATTATCCTCCACTCTAAGTTTATAAAATGAAGTTCGCTTAATTTGCCGCGAGGCAAAGCTAAGTAAGCAAGGGGTTTACAATTTCTACTCTAAAGCTAGCTGTCTTAGTTTCAGAATGAGCTTTTGCACAACTCCCAGTGGACAGAAATGAATTTCACTTGAATTAGCAAAACCTCTGATACTTAAATGGAAAGCACTTTGTTTTGCGACCACATATTAAATTCTAACTGCCATGCTGCTATGCTTATGAAACATTCTTTCGGGTTATGGAATGGAGTTTTCTTTTTATTTTATTGAGATATTTATATTCAACTGAAAATAAATAGTGCAAGTATGTAGTGACATATGAGGTACAATAAGTAAATACCTATTGGTGGTAATTTCACAGCACTATGTAGTCCCAAAGCAAAGTTCAAGCAATGTACATACTGGCAATCATATCAGCCTGAAGTCCACTGCTGGACAAGGCCACCTATATACGTTTGCAGGAAGAACGATTGTGTGACCGCTCCTTTCACCGACTTCCCACATTCTCAAGTTCGTAGTCGCCAATTATCGAAGACGTTGGCTATAAATAAATCTAAATCTTTTTACACTTACCTTTGAAGTGATTTTATTTGTTCTGTTGATGAAACCAACAAATTAAGAAAAGAAAATGAAATGTAAATATTACCTTACTGTTTCTCATTACAATTGAATTATCAAGAGAAATATATTGTTATAATAAAACGTGAAATTTAATCATTTTAGCCTCTCGAAGGTTTTTAGGTAAGTAGTCGATTTAGTAGGCGTCTGGGGTCTGCTAAATTCGTTCCGCTAAGCAGTAAATTACATTATTATAAGGTTTTAGGCCGTGAGAAAGGAAAAAGGTAACTAGCAATATATTTTAAGACAAAGCAAAGTCGCATATAAATAAAATTTCATGCATAATTTAATCGTGGGTATAAGTTGAAATATTGGTTAATACCTAATAACAATATACATTGATATATAAAATTATGCATGTAATCTTTTTTGAAACTGACATCGTATTTATTTTTATACGACTTGCTGATGGAACAAGCAGGTAACCCACCTGATGTTAAGTGGTAACCATCACCTATAACAAACCATTGCCTTGTAGTCACGCACGATATGAACGTGTCCTACGATGAACTGCCCTGCGTCCATCAACTTCAGGCATATAGATGTTAAGCCTCATGCGCCTGTAATTTCTCCGAAGACCACACTCTTCAAACCGAAACAGCAATGCTGTTTGGCAGCAGAAATAGGCATAGTGGTAGTAATTCCCTAGACGATCCCTTCACAAAGAGCTCTACTACTCAAACAAGTTATTTGGTCAATTCGACCTTCCTCTGCAAGCGGATATCATTTTCCTCCCTCGTCCTTGTTAATATTACACATAAACAAACAAAATTGCTTTCAACAAAGTTAGCCGTTACGCTCAGTCAGTAATAATTGTTCCTTTATATTCAGGTTACATGATGGACGCAGGGCATGTCCGTATCGTGCGTGATTTTCGAGGCAATTTCGAGGCATTTTCGGGGATGGTTACCACCTACCATCACATGGGCTATTAGCTTGCTCCATCAGTTCCAACCCCAGGACCGCAGCAGCGTGGTCTCTAGCACACTACCACTCCAGGCCTAGTGAGCTTGCACCGAATAAGCGAGCTGCTAGCTTTCCGGGGGCTGGAATAGAGGCTGGATGAGAAATGAGGAAATCCGTTGAAGACCAAGGACCACTGACACAGCTCGCAGAATTAGCAAGTTGGAGCGGCAGACATGTCATATAGCTCGAAGAACCGACAACCGTTGAGAATATTCTCGAATGGCGACCACGAACCAAAAGAGAAAGTGTTTCCACATTAGACCAACGATTGATTTATTTTATTGTCTCCTGTCACATTTCAATCTTAGACGCCCCCTGTCAATACTTTACCAACTGTTTGAAAACAATATAATGTCGGTTGTCATCACTAAACTATTTGTTATTTTAGTTAAGTCACTTTTTTAATGTTATTTAATATTCGATATTATATTTATTCAATTCTGTAAGTAATCCAATTATTATAGTTTTATTATTTATTGTTATTGATCGAGTGAGCGAAGCGAACGAAGATTCTAGTTTCAACTTGGGCGATTTGGCATTTTATGTATGTATGTATGTATGTATGTATGTATGTATGTTTGTCTGGCCATAACTTTCGAACCGTTGATCCGATCTGCATGAAATTTGATAAAACGACAGCTTGTACTTGAGAAATTTACTGGTAAGTATATGAGTAAAATCGGATGAAGGGCTTTTAAGATATGGGGTTTTTTAAGGGGGCAAAAATAAAAAAGTGACTTAAAAAAATCAAGTTACATGTCATACGAAAGGGCTTTGTTTGGACATTCCAAAAAAAAATTTACTTTTATTCTGGGACGCTCGGTTTTTGAGATACAACAAAAAAGTTAAATTAAGATAACCAGCGACCCAAGAGCTCCCATCTCTAAGAGTTTCGTTGGCATCAAGGTTTTTCTACTGGTCGGCCAATTACTTTGCTTTTTCTTATTTTTTTTTCTTGAAATAAATTAAGGAGGTACTCAGTTCTCATAAAATGGTGACAACGACCAGGTCTGATGATGGAGCCAATGTCTGTTCAACGGAACTCTTCAATAAATAGGCCAATAGAGTTGAAACTTGGTTACCGTAGTAGGCGGTAGTCAGAAAAAAGTCCAAACATAATGTTTGGACTTGCCTTTGACTACCACCTACTCAAAGTTTTGGTGCATTGGTCGGGTCGCATCACGAGATCTCAGTTCGGGGCGAACTACTAGTTATTATGATTCGCCAAATTTTAATCTGCTGCAATGACACTGCTTTTCATAGGGTTGAGTGACTGGGCCGGAGGTGCCGGCAGAATAACAGCGCTGAGCTGTCCTCGGATGGTAAAGCATAATGCTGAGCCGGGACCTTTTTTGCTGCTGTAGCACACAACACTTCTGTTAGGTATTAGTTTATATATTTAGTATTTCTGTATCATGTAATTCTAAATTTTTAATTTTATATGCCTTTTAAATTGATTTATTATTATTATTTATAAAAACCCTGTTTTAGTTGTCTTTTTTCATCATTGTTTTCTTGTACCTTTTTATCTACGTCTATATGTATTTTAAGCCTGATTGTATGTGTTGTGTGTTCTTGTGGCAAATAAATGATTGTCTATGTCTATGTCTATGTCTATATCTATGTCTAGTTAGCTTTATAATATATATCTCTATTTAATATCAGATGATACGTTTTGCAAAACTCATAATTTTAATAATAAATCTCAATGCTTTGCAAATTACATTTGGAAAAGGTACCTAAACACAAAGTTAAAGTTACACCAACCCACAATTGGGTTATTTACCATTTTGAGAAAGTTGCTACATTATGATAAATGTATTTTAATTAGTTAAATACGTGCACCCTAAACTGGATTATGCCATTTTTCAAACGAACACTTTATCCCACAACACATATGTAAGTGATGTTCAATTGTTGTGATAGCTTGCAGATTTATAGTAACTGTTTTGCTTTTTTTGGTTACACGAAAAAAGTAGTGATAAAAATTTAAATGGATGCTTAAGAAAGTGTCAGAGCCTGTAATTTCAACATCTTAAAATCCCCTTCAAAGCTAAGCTGCAATATCCCTAAAGTCATATTTCTACGGACTGATGTCATAAAAATAAAACGGCCAAGTGCGAGTTGGACTCGCGCACGAAAGGTTCCGTACTATTATCTATAACGGCAAAAAAATCACATTTCTTGTATGGGAGCCCCCTTAGATATTAATTTTATTCTGTTTTTTAGTATTTGTTATGATAGCGGCAACAGAAATACATCATCTGTGAAAATTTCAACTGTCTAACTACCACGGTTCATGAGATACAGCCTGGTGACAGACGCACAGACAGATAGACAGACAGACGAACGGACAGCGAAGTCTTAGTAATAGGGTCCTGTTTTACCCTTTGGGCACGGAACCCTAAAAAGCTTTTGTAGAACTGTTTAGAATGTTTTTCCCGAGATACACATAACCCAGAATTAAAATAGGTAGTCGGTTCATAACAACAACCTTTAAAAATAAATGGCTAAATGTCCAGTCTTTATTATTATGTCATTTTATGGTATAGCCAGTCTGGAGCCTGGACGAAAAGAAGCACAACTAAAAAACAAAAAACGCTCTTACCCCGAAATCCCCTGAATAGTGTTCCCCTACGGATCTTGGTGACAAGGTAGAAAAAACAAATCACTTGGCTTCCTGATGTATTTTGAATTTTTGAAAACTGTTCTAATGAAACTACATCATGTAGAGGGTAACTAATAAGGTGAGCTACTAAAACAGAATATGCTCAACAAAATATTATTAACAAATTATAATTGCATGTATGTTATATCACTTTCCTTATGTAAAGTAGCTATAAGTTTTCTCAAAAGTTAATATATAAATAATAAAACGGGCTAAGTGAAAGTTGAACTCAATAGGCTACGGTGGTTCCATCAGATTTTCCTGGTAATGTTTTGACCATATATTATTATTAATTTGATTAAAAAGAGGCAATATTTACTCGTATTAATTTGACGTTGAATTGTTTGCTGTGACAGACAGATTGAAGGACTGTGTAGGCCTTGTAGCTAATATAGGGTCCCGGCTCCAACCGGTATATTCGGGTACGGAAATATATGCATAAAACATAAGAAACTGTGTAGGTACATTGACTACTAGCTCCAACTAAGTGTGAACTTATTAACATTACATACAGAAGAATACAATCTCTTATCTCCCATGAAATGAGCATAATTATCACTAGCAATATCTTATACACACTTGTCACTAAGTAGCACATTAATTTTAGGCGCTGCTAGCTGACTCGAAACCACAGCCAGTAATGAGTTATCATAAATCAATAGGTACCATCATGCCTCATTTGCAATCGCACATTTTAAACTTACTTCTTGTGCTCTATTTTAGACGGTGACGATTTATTTATGGCTTCGTTTGATGTCTGGAAAAGTTTTATGGCAAACAAATCAGGGTACAGTCGCAGATTAAATAATGTCACTACAGGATCAGTACCAGACCATAAAGCCATATCTCTATATCTCTAATCTCTAATACTATAAGAATCAAAGTCCTGACTGACTGACTGACTGACTGACTGACTGACTGACATATAGACAACCCACAGCCTAAACCGCTGGTCCTAGAGACTTGAAATTTGAGGAGTACATAGGTCTTATGGCGTAGAGGTGTACTAAGAAGGGATTTTTGGAAATTCAACCCCTAAGGGTGTAAAAAGGGATGAAAATGTTTGTATGAAAAATAGTATTCCTTGAACCTACAAACTTGAAACTTGGAGTACATATACTTCAAAGCAAAAAAATAGGAAATGCATTTTTAAAACTACCCTTAATAAGTGTGCAAAGGGATGAAAAAGTTTGCATAGGAGTTTTTTGACCGCTGGTCCTAGAGACTTGAAATTTGAATAGTATATAGGTCTTATGGCGTAGATGTGTACTAAGAAGGGATTTTTGGAAATTCAACCCCCTAAGGGTGTAAAAAGGATTGAAAACGGTGGTATGAAAAATTTTATTCCTTGAACCTACAAACTTGAAACTTAAAGTAGATGTACTCCAAGGCTAAAAAATAAGAGAGGCATTTTTAGTTTTTTTAAACTACCCTTAATAAGTGTGCAAAGGGATGTCAAAGTTTGTATGGGAGTTTTTCAACGCGTGGTGCGATTGACTTAAAACTTGAGGTAAATATACAAAAACTAAATAATTAAGAATTACGCTTTTAACTTTTGATAATTGACTTGAATGACGCTTTTAACTTTTGAAAAGGGTGCAAATGACTGTAAAAGTTAGTATATGAAATTTTAACGCATAGTGCGATTGATTTCAAACTTAAAGTAAATATACTCCACAATAAATACTTTAAACTCACATTTTCAATATTTTAAAACCACCCCTGCAAAGTGTGCAAAGGGATGTCAAAGTTTCGATTGACTTAAAACTTGAAGTAAATATACTAAGAAATAAATAATTAAGAATGACACTTTTAATTCTTGATAATTACCCCTGCAAAGGGTGCAAAAGACTGCTAAAGTTTCAAGTTTTGTATGGGAGATTTTTAACGCGTAGTGTAATTAACTTCAAACTAAAAGAAAATGTGTTCTGTGGATAAATAACAAAAAGACAGTTTGATTTTCGAAAACAACCCCTAAAACGTTACCATCCTTCGTTGCGCTCGAGTAAAAAGGATACAACGAGGCGTCAATGTTTGTAAGGGACATCCTAAAAACGGGAATCTTGAGTTGGTACGAAGAGATCTGAGGGTATCTACCGTGCCTGGGGATCAAAGTCGTGAAGCTGTTGCGTTTCGTTTATTTTGGGGTAGAAACTAGGAACAAATAAGTACATATTTTCCGTGTAAGGTTGTCTTTGTTGTATTTGTCATGTTTGTGCTAAACTCAGTACCTATACGTACCTACCTAATATAGTAATCTACGCCTATAGGTATCTCTTATACCTACGTAGGTAGGTATTTAAAATCCTACCGTAATAATATACAAATCAATGCGAAAGTTACGATGTTTGGATGTTTGTGGCTCAATCACGGCGCACCACTTCAACGCGTGCGAAGCCGCGGGAAGCCACTAGTAACATATAATAGCATATTGTCTGGAAAATATCGATCTTAAAGTGTACTTAATATACAAGGTGATTTAAAAATGATATTATGATTCAATACCTACATGATATTAATTCTGTAGCTCTAATTATTTATATGGGTACCTACATAATAGGTATTAAGTATTTATAATTTTCTATGGACAGCCAATCTTTCATGGTTTTAGTTCATCACCTTCCAAAGTTTGTCCGGATGAGATATCTTTAGTAGCCGTAAGACCACCCATATTACCTGATGTCATATTTTCTCTCTTGTTTTTTTTACCGTTGTTGCTAGTTGTACAATTGAAGAACTTTTATATATTTATTAATAAGTGTTTTTCTTTGTAACTCTGTGTACTTACATTCATAAAATACATTCAAACCATACATTTACAGTCCAGATATTAACAGCCCAGATATTTACAGTCTGGTACTTGTAACTGTGCTGTGATCGCTCGTCTGCCTATTTACATAAATGACAAATGGAAAGATCTCCAAACATGAGCCATTGATAATATAGTAGCGAACTACGACAATTTATCATAAAATGTTCCAGAAAGAAAGTAACAACAAATGTCAACCCAACTTCCGGGTATTGACCGAGACCACGACCTTTTTCATTGTAGGATGTTTTTTATTATTGTATCTATACCTACTCTCTCATCTGTGCCTTTACTACGGAGCAGCAGTGGCATGTGGGAGTGACCCCGCCTTTTGATAGTAAGGTCGTAGGCTCGAATCCGGTCCTGGCCAATGGATTTTTCTTATAAAAAAAATTATGTGCGCAATGTTGCTCTTAAACGGTGAAGGAAAAAATTGGGAGGAAACCAGTTAGTATTCTAACAGCGAAGATGGGCTTGCAACCTGTCACGTATGGAATAATAATAACTGAAAAATGTGAGTATGTACCAAATGTAATGTGCGGACATACCTCGGATTGACGTCTAAGGGACCCTTTAGACCAGGGATGGTGAACCAGTGGCACGCGTGTCATTGATGACACAATATTTTGGGCACTCCACGGACCAAAACATTTTGCATTTTTAGTTCAAAATATCAGCTTCTTCACCCGCCCACCCGATCCGGTCAGTGACTACTTGGCTAAATAGTGAGACACTGTTGGAATTTATGTTGAATTGATTATAATAATCATTAAAATTATTATACTTTGATTAAAATTATTGTGAGGGCACGTCGACGGCCTCATTATATTTGTTTTTGACAAAATAGCACTTTTATTCAAAAATGATCGCCACCCCTGCTTTAGACCATCAATGTCGTGACGCTGTTACAGTTTCAGTTTAACCTATACTTACGGTTCAGTGATGAACCACACAACTTGTAAAAATTTACAAGTTATTTGAGAAAAATTTTGAAAACATATAAATACAAACAAAAAAGTAGATAGCCTTTGAATTTATTGTAGATGATTTATACAGCGTTAGGTGCAACTTTTCACTTATGCCTTATACAACATGTAACATAAGCCCACAGGCGGTCTATTTAGTTCACTCAAACCAAGCACTTGAATACTAGAACGTGGACTAAGGTTTGGTGCCAGTTCTGTTGTTCAGTCATATTGTAAAAAACCATTGTAAATTAAAAAACGCTCCTTCATGTTGTGTATAATAAATAATGCTTATGAGATTATGTTACACATTGTACACGAAATTAAAAAATATGGGTCGCTATATTTATGATCCGAGTTCATTAGATACACTTCTTAAATATTTAACATTGATATACAATAATAATTTATATAATTAGGCTATCGATGGTTTTAACTAACAACAACAACCATACGTAATTATAATAAATAAGTCCTATTTTATATACATATTCAACCATTTTTCTAATCTGTGCTTAGCACATACCTACACATTGACAGATTTCTTATTTATTAGAGTAATTTCAGTAACTCGCGATCATTCAGTGTCTTCTTGATTTTGACGCATAGAAAGATGTTTCAAAATGGTCCTTGTACTATCATACATAAAGAACATTTTACTTTGGCGGACTGAAGGACTGAACAATCTCTATTAGTATGATACACCATTTTGCTCTACCTAATCTAACACTAAACATTTATTATTACGACTTCATCACATAAACGGACGCCACCACTGCTCCGACTGTACCTCACGCAATTCAGCTAATTTACCGCCTTACGGTAATGTAAGTACATTATTCTTATAAGTAAGAATTAACTAAAACTTATTTTATAATTATGTACTGACTTTGAAATTGAATTATGATTTTAACAATATATAGCCAATTTACATAAAGAGGTACCTTTTTGAATTGGTTTTAAGAAACTTGAATGGAAGTTTCATGTTCTTTACCTAATACAATTACATCTCCGGCTTTTTTTTTAAAGTGTTCTCTGTCATGTAAACAAAAATATCACAATTTCCACGTACACGTACAAAGTATGTAATTTAAACAAAGTAATTTTATTACAATCAAATTCCAAAGACTTCTTTGTAACAATGCATATAGGATTTTGGTATTAGGAAATCAAGTAAATGATCATTTTGAATGGCTAGTCATACGTTTATAGGCACTTACAACCAAGATCTCTCTGGTATACCAAATGACTGTCACTTCTTTAAGGAATAAGATTTTGAAAGGATAAAATACAGGTAATTTGAGATAAAACTTTGGTATGATTAATAGATCCACGGATGAGTAATGGACGGCGCGTGCCGATGATCTTACAACAACTTGATAGGGTGTAGGCGGTACTTATATCTTAGAAAATACCTTCAACGTAAGGTAAAGTACAGTCAACACCAGAAGTGGATTAACATTTGACGGTTTCAAATATTGAGTAACTCTAGGATCAGTCATGATCAGAGTGTTGGCACTTATTGGACGCCTAAAGATGGAAAACGACCTCGCGGCAGACCGCGACGAAGGCGGAGGGACAGTATGAGACACTATAATAATTGATGGCTCTTAAGAATTATCACGGCCCTGGGTATTTTAAAAAACTCAAACTGTTAGTCAACTTCCGTTACTGACAATGGGTCTTCGTTCTATCAGCTTCTTGAAAAGAGAAAACAATTTCCGCATCAAAAGGGAACGTTCTCTAGGATTGAGTGTTCTTTTGTCTATTGCAATAATATATAGTGTAAGTTACGAGATTCTCAACACTTCTCTTCTTATGTTCCTAAATAAAATAGCGAGCTAGCTAGTAGGATAGTCGTATTTTCTTTTAGTGAATTACTTATTATTCATGCCTGTCTTCTCAGTCGTCAACTCGCGGAGGCTGGATTTTGTTACAATTGGTCCCTGCAAGTACGACGTTCCGTAGAAGCCACTTAACATAAGCTACTATCACTTTCTTATTAACACTGTAACTTTTAGTTCGCACTTCGAGTTTACATCTGTCATGCCACTTTGTTACTGCAAATCGCAGCACATTTTAACTGTATCCTGTGTGCTAGACCTGGTCTAGACAGACGTGTCTCAGGTAAGTCCTCCGTTAGAACAATGTGCGTACTGCATGTATGTGGCGAGCTCTTCGCCTGTCAGTTCGTCATCTACTTCATGGAGGCTCGAGTTTGAGATGCTGCGTGGAGACACGTAGGAGTCTGACGCCTCGAACCGTCGCCAGGAGTTGTCCCAGTAGTAACTTCCGCTTGGCGATTCGTTCACTATGGAGAGGTCTCGTCGGCTGTAGCACTGCAACAACGAAACAGGTGTAAATAATCAAATGGTAGAACGTTATTTGCCACGAATGATTCTGTAACATTCCGAACCTATACATTTGGATTTCATCACTTCAATTCTTTGTGAAAGTCGAATATTCCCGCAGTAGGTTCATCAATAAATTCTAAAAAAATATGCGGTTGAGCTGGCAATTGTCGTAAATTGTACAAAAACTTTTGCAGCAGCTCCAATTGAAGCTGCGTTGCAATAAATTCAGAAAGGCACAAGCTATAAATCGTGACTAGCTAATCCGAATCGCGATCACAAGCACTCGGTAGGTATTTAAACCCAAGCTTTAAGTCTTTTGAGGTATTATATACGACGGCCGTTTTGTTTGGCTTTTGATTTTCAGGTTTCGGTGGGTATCGTTCAGCAGTATTAAATAAATGAATAAATATACGCAAGCCTCTTTATAAACAACTGAAAAAGATGCTTAAAATATTGCTAGCTCTTACCAATAAATAAATAAATATTGGAGGACTTTCTACAACTATATGTATAGCCCCAAACTAAGCAAAGCTTGATATGGGAACCAGATAGCTGATATAATATTTATATACTTTTTTTTATAGAATAATGACAACAATGACAGGATACACTTTTAGCTATTAGTTTTAGTTATTTTTATACATAAGTAACGTTATACGAACAGGTTAGTTTTATTTAGTAAACAAAAAGGAAAGGTAAGAGGCGAGTGATAAAATTCTACGCATTTGGTGTACCTACCTTCCAACAGAAATATACCAAGCTATTATAATGTAGATAAGGTATCTCTAGAGATTTGTCTTCAATAACGTAGAGAGCAGCTCTTTGTAGAGGGATTCCTAAGAAAATCGCGGGTAGAAGCTTATAAACGTTCACCTCGAGTCTGGAAACTACACTGCAGACATCCACGGAATGCTCGATCCGCTTATTAATATTAAGTGTCTTTACCGATACAGATAGTAGATGCCAGCATTTATACCTACATTTATAAGTTATTCTTATTTAAATTCTATTTCTCAGTATAAAATTATAATTAATTAAAAGTAGCAAAAAGCACACCGAGAAGATAATTAGAAAAACGAGGAAGTACCTACAGAGCTGCTTATTTTTGGTTGAATTTCGTATTGAATTGAAATGTCAGTTCAATGATTTGATTACAGATACTGTGATCTGAAATAATTTATCATTTTGAGATATTATGTATACCGGCAATCTTTGATTGTAATGTTATTCACGGAACGCGAAATATTTATGTTAAATACAGGTTTAAACCGGTGCTAAAGGCAAAAAACCAATCTGTCTACTCGAGTCCGTCTTTAGATTACATAATTAACAATGTGTACTCGTGCTTACCATGTTTATTTCAACAGTTTTAAAGTTTAAAAAAGGTGATTCCACCCCACTGATCCAAATGATTTAACAATTTTACCGAGGCTCTGAGAAAAGCTCTGGCCCAAAACAAAGAGGTTAGTAAAACTAAGCCATAATTCATTAGAAATAAGTAACGCAGTGTCTCTAGTAACAGTAGGTCCAGAAAAAGAATAACATTATATAAGTAACTGAAATGCACTCAGATAGCTAACTATTATACCTGCCTAAAGGTCTGGACGGCTACGGACTTCTCCCCAAATAATGGATAATATTATAATATAGTACAAAATATTATAATACTTACAACTGATGTAATTTTTACAGCCAAAATGATCCATTGTAGATATAAATAAATGAATTAATAATAATTAATAATTAGGTAAAAAAGATAATGTTGAAGGTTATATACTTTTTTTTAGCCGTCTTGCTGATGGAACAAACAGATGGCCTGTTGTTAAGTGGTGCCCTTCAACTATACCAAAGCACTACCTCGCAAGTCACGCACGATATGAACGTGCCCTACGATGCACTGCCCTACGTTCATTTACTTAAGGCATACAGATGATACCTAAGCCTCACATGCCAGTAATTGTCTCGTCCGGGGAAGTACTACCGTACTACTTTTTCTGCCGCCAAGCAGCGTTGCTGTTTGTCGGTTCGAAGAGTGTGGTTGCCGGTGAAATTACAGGGTCATTAGGCTTTACATCTGTATGCCTCAAGTTGGTAGACGCAGGGCAGTGCATCGTAGGGTACGTTCATATCGTGCGTGACTTTCGAGGCAGTGCTTTATTATAGGAGATGGTTACCACTTAACATCTGCTTGTTCCAAGACCAAGTTGTATAAATAAACAATTATATATGAAATGAGCCAAACAACAGATTAATTGGTGCAACTAAGTGAGACCCATGAATCAGTGCCCAGTGAACAACACACCACAGCCCAAATGTGTAGGATATGAGTTGGGCCTGACCTCACCTGCGCTCGCGGCGGGGGGTCGAACAGCTGCGTGGTGACGGTGGAGAGGCGCCGCAGCCGGCGAGGGTCTCGGGCCCTCTCCGTGGTGAGTGCTGCCCTCTGCCGCTGGGAGGCTAGCAGCGCGCTGTATGTCCGGCCTAGGACTGGTCTACCACGCCTCACGCAGCATGCCGCTAACGTCATCTGCGTGGGAAATCATAAGATTAATTTAATAGTGTACCTACCTACTGGTGGTATTGTGGTTCTTCTGATCCTCAAAGGGCTCAAAAAGGAGTTTTTCTGTTAGAAAATGTATGTGCACAGTGCCAGTATTTTCTAACGTTGAAAGATAACTTCAACTTCAAAGTTTTAAAACGTGTTTAAGTGCTCTATTAAATAAATAAATTAAACTTTTTTCAGAGAATATGACCTTTTTTCATTAGTTGTAATGAAAAAAGATGATGAGGATACTTTTTTGTTTTCGTTCCAACGGAACAGATTGATTTAATCCGGTTTTTTGCAAAACACAATTATTGTTTCTGGATACGATATACCCAGTGTAGTATTTCTTTCGTGGAAAATAGTAATTATGCAATTAGTGAATAAAGGACGGATTTAAAGCGAGGACCATAGATGAATCACGAGGAAGTAAAGGATTCCAACGACTTAATTACGAGCGTAGGGAGTGATTCATGATGATTGAATCACGAACGTAGCGAGTGATTCAAGTATTACAATCCTGAGCGACGCGAGTGATGCATGGCCCTCGATATAAATTTGTTTTATTCTAGAGTTGCATACCTACTATACTTTATAATACTATGACTACGAGAAAAAGAAAGATTTAAGCGAAAATAGACATTTAATGAAGAAAAAAGGAAGGTTAAATTAATTAACACAAAACCGTTCGTATTCTAATGTCGACCAATCAAATCTCGAGGAGTTATTTGTACAAGGAGTTTGTATGTCGAGTACTTTTTGCACAAGGAATTTTTCAAGTACTTTTTGCGCAAGGAGGTTGTATAGCATTGAGGTGGGGGTTAAATGTATTGGTGTGGTCTAAATTCAACCACCAGAATAGTGCTTTTTATTCACTATTTTCATTGAACAAAATAAGCTTTTTAGAGGGGGAATGGTATACAAATATTGATACAACTGCTCTTAAAACAAGTTAAAAAAGAACCTTTTATAATCTCTCCCCGACTATCAAACGGTCTTGTTCAGTTTTCTATCTTTCGTTATATTTCACTACGATTGTGTCTTCTTGTAATGGCAAAAAACTGCAAAGTAATATGATAAGTAGACAGGCAACACTGGAGCTTTTGAACTTTGAGCCAGAAGCAGCTTTTGTTCCAATACTTTGTAATTCTCAAAGAACTCTTTATTACGTCTATGCTTTTATAACAACTTTGTTAAGTCTACCTTTGCGTCACAAAGCCTAAAGTTACAAACATAGCCTATTTCAAGCATTTCGAGTTCAAAATTATACACGGGATTAAGATAAATTTTCATACATCAACCTCCATAGCTTCTACTACGATTAGCTGAAATTGCCTAATAGTAATAAGTGAGACAACGCTTCACAAAGTGTGTGCTCGCTTGGCATTTTGAATGACAGTTTACGAAGATAGCTATAGGCAGTACGTGTTCAGGCAAGTGGCACTTGTATTATCACTGCGGTAGCACGATCTCGGCTTACGTTATCGCTATCGATATCTCGAAGGTAGGTTGGTCTTTGAAAGTTTGTAATACAGTAAACTTATTCAGCTATGGTAACAAGAAAACTTCATCTAGACTACGCTAACTATGAAAACTTGCAAACAACGCTTGCCCAGTTTACCTTATGCCTGGCTTTGCAACGCCATTTTTTCTTTCTCAAAGTGGTACGTGCTACCATAGTAAGTGCTACTTTAGGATAGCTTAAAAGATTCGCTTCTGATATGTTTACAAAAATATTGATAAACAATCTTGTGGCACATAACAAACAATTTAAAATATCGTTTAGAGCTCGAATGTTTTTTCGTGAGAGGAAGTTATTAGACTTATGATAAATAGAAAAACTTTTATCTAAATGTCTATCTGTCAGACTAATGCATGACGTAACAAAATATTATCTTTGTTTCCCTTCCGAGAGATAAAACTTTAGCGCACAATAATATTGACAAAATAACGTAACTTCTGCTTTTAATGAAAGCTATAATAAACACGTGTCGTTCCTATACCTTTATGGGTAGTAAAACCTGGCCTTCGTGTTCTTTAGCTTAGATAGATAGGTGTCACAACCTTCCCAATAAATCAATATGCAGTAGTGCTATTCCGTAAACAACTAAACCACGGGAACATCACCTAGTGGATCCGTGCTCACTTCGATCACGAGCCTCGCCTCTATCTCGTTGGCATTTTCACCACCAAAACACTCTCATGGTCATACGGTGAGAGTATTACAGATGATATACAAAATTTGCAAAAAAAAATATTAATACATTTAATGTTCGATAGTAATAGTACCTAATAGTTATTAATCTTCTTTAAGTAGCTTTCTACTTAATCTTTCAGGGATAAATTAGGTTGGTAACCTACCTACCACTAAATTATTTGGGTACCTTTAGAGTTTACGTAGGGGTTACGTACAAAAACGTCAATTTACGATTTTCTACTAACAAGCTATAAAGAATGACCTAGTTATTGACAAAATTGAGTCGCTATAAAATAAATGAGACTATCTTGAAGAAGAATCGTTCTATCAAAGCGACGAAGAATAATTTCCAAATTTAGCCTTCGAAGAGTATGTTCACGGAAAACAGTTCCTTATTTTTCACCAGTAGAATAGCTAAGTAGCGGACCATTTTCATCGATATCTAACTAATCATCCTTACTCCGATCAATGCCAATCGGGTCAAACGATTAATTTTAAACAATAGTGGACACAGATGTTAGGCAATTGAGTAATTATATTTATATATACATATATCTTTAAATAAATACATAAATATTGGTGGACTTTAAAATACATTACACTTGACTTTTTTTTTAAATACATTACACCCAGACAGATAACAAACATCTATGTTCATTCCACAAATATTTATTCTCGGTGGGGATTGAACCCATGGCCTAGGCTGAGGTGCAGAAGGCTGAGCTACTACCAACTGAGCTGTGAAAACTGTCAATTTTCAAAAGATTACCAACATATTTCGTACGTCACGAGGTAATCTTTGGCACGTTGCGTTAGTCGTTTGAAAATCGTAGGCTCGTTTGGATTAACTCTCTCATTATTTATTTATTTGTTCTTATTTAATTAGAACGACACATTTATTACCAATTACACTATATTAAATCGAATAAAATTAATTAAAATACATTTTAATCAAAAACAGTAAATTAATAAATAAACAAATAAAAAAAGAGACAAAAAAATTAAATACATTCCTTTCGCATGATATTAATTAAATGTCTGTCTTTCTATGTCTGAAAATTCCTGTAATGTATTTTTAGGATATACTAATGACAACTTGCCTTCTCGCAAACAAACCCACGCGTTAGGAAAGCTTAGTAAAAGTGAGTGCTGCCTCATTTCGCCCATCGATTGAATAACCTCATCCAATTTTCATTTGCCTGTGCCGAAGTTGTTACCCTAGGGAGGATTATTACAAAACGTTTTTAGTCTGGTAGGTATCTATAGCTCCCGGCTAGTACTTTGGCACATCACTGTTTGTACCACCGCTTGTCATCACATAAAGTAAGGACATGGACAGAGAGCAGACAAAGTGCTCAGGCCCGCCGGCGATGTCATGTTCAAAAAAAAACTGTATCACACAGTTTTTTTTATTACAACTTGCCTATGGAACACGGAGATGTTACGTCGTAACGTGACCTGATGTTACGTTGTAACCAATGCCTATAATAGAGCATTACCTCGTAAGTCACGCACGATAGGAACGTGCCCTACGATAAACTAACTTGCATCCATCAGCTTGAGGCATACTGATGGTAACGTTTACTCCCACCTGTTCTAAGTCTCATGTGCCTGTAATTTCACAGGCAACCACACTCTTCAAATCGAAACACAGCAACGCTGCATGGCGGCAGAAAAAGGCATGGAGGTAGTACTTTCCCTGGAGAGCCCTTCTTAAATGAACTCTACTAATCTTAAATAAATTAAAAGTAAAAAACTTTTTTTTTAAACAAACTTTTACTTAAATGCGCTTAAATCTAACCATGCATTATCATTCAAACTAAACGTGTATACAACATTTCAGCTCAATCGGTGGAAGATATTTGCTTCAAAATTGAGTTGCAAGATTCCACCCGAACCAACGTATTTACATACATACATTGCAAATTAAATAAATGCCTGTAAAAATAATAATAATAATAATAATAATAATAATATATCTTTATTTCAGACACGAGATCCATTACAAATTACTTAAAATCTAAAAATATGTTACACAAAAAATTAAATAATAAATAGGTAACCTAAAAAAAAAAAGGAAGGAAGTTAGGTAGGTGACACATAATGTGTACCTACTTAGGATGCAAGTTGCACCCACCGTCTATAGGCGCCTGTCAGCGGGAGCCTATCTGACAGACTTGCTATAATAGTATTTTTACACTTGCCGACTCTGGACATAAATTTAGCGATGCGATTCCTTTGTATGGCGTTAAAGGAGTTAATACGCGCCTCCAGGTACATTCCAGAGGCGCTACAGTATCGTTCTAACCCCATAAGTTGCCTAAAGATATTATTATAGGCAACTCGGATGCCATCGTGCGCTTTTTTTGTGTAATTCGTCCAGAGTTGACAAGTGTAAAAAGTCTGGCAGAAGGACCTGAACAGAGTCAGTCTCACGTCATACGATGATTTGCAAAATTTTCTAATAATCATATTTCCGACTACGCATAACGCTCGCCGTTGACGTTCAATATCGTCGTCGTCTTTAAGGCTTGAAGTTACGATATGGCCAAGATACTTAAAACTAGCCGCGATATTTACAGGTTGTCCGTTAAGAAAAATACTGGGTACTGTCTCAGGTCCCTTTCCGGATCTAAACACTACCATCTCTGTCTTTTTAACATTATAAATAAGATCATGTTCTTTACCATACCTTTCACAGATGTTTAATAATTTTCTCAAACCCTTGATCGAGGGGCTAAGCAGCACCATATCATCAGCGTAACTCAAATTATTAACATATCTGTTGTCTAATCTGAGCCCGACCGGGGTGCTGCTTAGCTCCACGATCAGATCGTTAACGTAGGTGTTGAATAGATCCGGAGAGGTGACCCCCCCCTGCCTCACGCCGCAGGACAGTCTGTAACTGTCGGAAAGTTCAAGGCCCCACCTGATGTTGTTGGTCTGGTTACGATACCAATATCTAAGCAGACCAACAACATCACCCGGGGCACTTGTGCGATGCAACTTTTTCCATAGTAAGTCATGGTTGAGGGTGTCAAATGCTCGGCTTAGATCTAGAAAGCACGCATACACGTTTGTCTTACCTTCCCTGTAGTATTCAACCACTTGTTTTAAGGAAAAAATTGCCATATCCGTTGATACATGGGGTCTAAAGCCAAACTGTCCATCGTCGATAGATAGTGACGGTGTTATACAGTTTTGTATAACTCTTTCAAGTATCTTGGCCATGATCGTGGCGAGCGATATGGGCCTATAGTTAGCCACGCTCGAGACGTCTCCTGTTTTGTTCTTCAAAATGGGTACGACGAGTGTGCGCATCATCTCCTTCGGTAGGTAGCAATGTCGCAGGAAGAGATTAAAAAGCCCTGCGAGTATTAGACAAACATGCTGGCCCGCATACAGTAAATGTTCAATACTAAGGCCGTCGTGGCCCGGGGACTTGCCACGTTTCATATTTCTAAGTATTTTCTCGATATCACTAGCTGTGACTGTAACGTGAGGATGAGTACCCGGGCCACCACGACTACCACTGTTACAAGTAGGTAATTTGTTTGCTGAATTAGAGCTACTGTCTACGTTAAAATGTTTACTGAATAAATTACATATATTTTTCTTATTTTCTTCACCTTCAATATTAATCGGCATGCTGATTTTACTATCTAACTTTTTAGTTTCCTTCCAAAATTGCACAAAATTGCCAGCTGAATGTTGGCGGGCCAACATATCCATTTTTATCTTTTGTTGATTATTTTGTACAAACTTCACAGCAGCTTTAAACTCTCTTCGCGTCGATGTCATCGTGTCGTAATATACTCCCGAACGTGGCTTACCATATAAAACCCACTGTAGAAAGTTACTTCGCGCTTTTACATGTAAATCCCGTACGTGATAATTCCATCCTATTATTTTTCTCTTAAACTTTTTAAAATTATTACTCTGTTGAGCTGAAACTTGTAAAATTTGTATAATATCAGTATAAAAAGAGTCAATTAATTCTAAGTGATCACAGTTTGTACAATTACTACTTACGTCTAGGCATTTAAAATTATTAAATTGATGTATAAGACTAGAAAGTTTATCCGAACATAATTTACGATAAAATTTAATCTGTGGTTGGTCTCTCACTCCCCACACATGCTTCAAGGTTTTACTATCCTCATTACTCATAATTTTGGATCTAATTTGGTTAAAATTGCATGTTAAAATTAGTGGAAAGTGGTCTGACCAGTACGAATCGTATTGTATGCGTATATCAGTGATAAGCGAAGCGGCCGCCGCAGTCGCTACGCAATGATCGAGCCAGCGACACGTCCCGTGCGCCTCGCTTACGAAAGTGTAGGTATCAGGCGCGAGTCGATCTAGATCCACACACTGTAGTGACTGCTCGACACAATAATCAATCAGCTCTTTTTCAAAAAGAGTACCAGGGTGTGCATTGAAGTCGCCCAACGCTAAAACACATTCTAGATCTGCCTGTTCAATAACAGCACTTATTTGCGCTAAACACCCTGTGTATTCTGGTAGATTATCCTCGCAGTTAGTTGGCATGTAGACACTAAAAATAAGAATACTCTTATCGCCTATGCCTAAGCGCACGGCCACTAATCGGTCGCTGTCACACTGTACAACGCACGCACTCGTGAACAAACTGGACCTCCACATCAATGCAATCCCGCCATAAGGACGCCCTCGTAGAACTCCAGCAGACGTGTCAACGGAAGACTTAGCACAGCAGACAAACGCACTATCTATTGCGTTCACAAAGCCCAGTTCGTGAGGCAATAGCCAGGTTTCCTGCAAAGCTATCACATCCGCATACTTACACATGTCCCTCAACTGATCCACAGATCGTTTTATGGATTTACAGTTAAACGAGGCAAAGGTTATAGATCTATCTTGAGGTTGTGCAATCATAATTGTTTGTTAGAAGTCTCAGTTACGCTCCTCACTGAGCGCTGTTGTTGCCTATATC
Organism: Chloroclysta siterata; assembly: GCA_932294275.1. Taxonomy (NCBI): domain Eukaryota; kingdom Metazoa; phylum Arthropoda; class Insecta; order Lepidoptera; family Geometridae; genus Chloroclysta; species Chloroclysta siterata. Next base: position 8,238,332 of record OW028604.1, on the reverse strand, counting down.
GGCGAAACACCAATCCTTCTGGCCAAAAATCATTTTGTAGAAATTTGGATAATTTAGATAAATTTACTGTTATTTTAAACGAGTTAAAATTTGTTTCCTTATTTTGCTTTAGTAACTCAACATTCTGGCATTCTTCTTTCATATCTTTCACGTATTCTGTGATATCATTTTCTGTGATGGATTTTTTGGTACGTGATAAGTATATAAACCCAAAGGACTCTGCTGCTTGTAGTTTACAACTGTTTTGTAATGTCCCTCGAGTATTTCTATACCTATAGGTATATTTTTTCCTCGAGACTGTCGTAAATCCATCATTATCAGTTAGTGTGTTAGAGTTCTCTCGTGGTGTAACTGTAATTTGTCTATAGGTAGGTTTATACTCTGTTGGTACATCGTTTGTAGTCAGCTGTTTTTTCGATGACGCAGACCTAGTGGCTTCTACGGGGGTTGACGCCTGGCGCCGCTGTGTAGCATCAGTGTTAACGCGCGCATGTACTATAGGTATGCATGTGTTTACGCACTGTGGTGCGGGCGCATCTGATTTACCACTACCTTCCACACTTGCGAGAGGTGCTTCGTCAGTGTATTCGGTACCCACATTTTTCGTTGTAAATAATACATTTTTAGGTTCGTTTCCAGTATTTTTATCATTATGATAAGATCTAAGAAACGAGGTCGAATCACTTGCATCAGGTAACCGTGTAGTACACTGAATTTCCGATACCATTCTCTTCACATTCATTATCTCATTTTTTACCGCCTCAATATCCAATGTCAATGCAGAGTGCTCTGTCTGAATGGGTGTTTTAGCTTTAATGGAAGCTACGTCAGTTCTCAGTAATGCCATTTCTTTAAGAAAGCTCGTTACGTCTATATAGTCAAATGAGACTGCTGGAATTTTGTTCAAATTTTGAGCCACAAAAATTGGCAAGCAGTCCGGTTCAAATTCTTTTATTAACTTAATAATCTCTTGTATGCTTTTTTGTTCAGCGCCTTCTTTCCTTCTAGTTATCCTTTTAGTAGGGGCCATTAGCTTGTAAGCTATGGATCTCGCGGTTTCTATTTCTTCCATGGAATAGCTACTGAGACATATTTGTATTATTCCGGATTCAGGCAGAGTATCGACCTTATGGCTTATAAAGGTCAATAGCTCATTAATAACAACCTTGCATTGTTCACATCTTATGCTACACTTTGGATTGTTTCCATTATTATTTGTAGTAACCGTAACGCCCAAAGGAGGCGGCGGCGAGCGTATCATTGTACCGATATGCGTGCAGTACGCGCGACTGATGAGTTTGAAAATGAATTTAGACTTTAGTAGACAAGATGTACCGAAGGCAAAGCCGGCAAGTGTGGGCAGGCATTGTATAGAAAGTTTCTGATCCGCCTCATTAAATATAATGTTTATTGCGTTATTGTCAGTTTATTTCTCTGTCCCTGATTCGGGACATTTACAGACTATAATTTCGGGAGTTCCGAGGAAAATGTCGGAGCAGTTGCGTTCTTGCCTTGATATTGTTATAGACGCAATCATAGTTGGATGATATCCGCTTAATGTTGTTTATGATTTCTGTGAGTAAGCCGCACAAATCCGGGAAATAAATAACCAATCTTCCAATGGATTGACGTAACCAACTCATGGCTCAGGGAGTAAGTACGTAATTTATTGTATTTGCAGATATATTGTAACGGTTGGCACAGCTGTTGGTACAATAGTAGTAAGTTTTAAACACAAGATTTTACCAACTTTTACTATTGTTCGGCTATCTGAGTCCCCGATCTGAGTCCGTCCATGTTATTTCATTTTATTATCTTTCATGGTATTCTAAACTTCTGTCTTTAAACTTAAGTATTGAATTTTAGATATTTCAACCGTCCTAATTAGACATAAGACATTTTAAACTTAGATATTTTGAAATTAAACACAACATCACACATATACATTTTTTTAATAAAATATACATTGGGTTTCGTGGCCGGGTTGCCAAACCAAAACAGGATTAGAATACGGGACCACCACTACCACTAAGGCTGCGTTTCCACCAGAGATTTGCGAGGATGCGCAGCGAGGGATGTGTTTGTAAAGAACCAATAGAATCGCTTCATTTACCTCGCCTCGGTCAGCACAGCTCTGGTAGAAACGGCTCAGCGGAGCTAGATTTTTGCGCATACAAAACAAGCGAGGGATGTGTGCGAGGGATGTGTACGAGGGATGTGTGCGAGAGATGTGTTGCGAGGGATGTGTACGAGGGATGGGTTGCGAGGAATGTGTGTTGAGAAGGATGTGTTGCGAGGTTGCGAGGTTTGACACATTTCACAGCTTCGCAACGCATCCTCTCACCACACATTAATGCGCATTTTCACAGCTCCGCTACACATCCTCGTAGGCACATTTTCATCGCACAGCTTTGGTGGAAACCCCCACACATTTTCACAGCACAGCAAGACATCCTCGCACGACACATTTCCATCGCACATCTCTGGTGGAAACGCAGCCTAAACCACAGCTCCAAAACCCAAATGTATACAGATGGCTGAAAATATATAATATAATAGTGCGTGTAAGAAAACTCGTTTCATCTCCGTTCGCAACCCTTTTCTTCCAACTCGTATTTGGCAGAACTAATGACCCAAACAATGAAGATTTCGCTTCGCCTTCATCGAAACCACGCTGACAGTAGGGCGAATTTATAGACACCACTTCGTTACTACACTATATACCTATACATAGCATACGTGCCATATCTACGCGAAGGCTATCCCGTTCATGTTGAGCTTTCACAGTTGCCTAAAACGTTGAAACGTTTTCCAAACGTTTTCCAATCGAAAACAAAATAAGTACCTACATAAGAGATAAAACTGATGTCTCTGAACAGCAATGTTTCCCAATGTTTGTAAATCAAATATTCTGAGTTGCCCTGGGAGCCAATCGCGCTAATTTTGGGACGGTTAAGCCAACATTAGGCCACTGCGTACGACGTAGCTGTTTTTGAAATTAGTCATTTCGTACGTCACTAATCTATTGAACGATAAAACCGTATGAAAATAGCACGATGCGGTGATGCTGTACAATATGGATTCTAATAAAAAATAAATAAATAAAAATAGTTGGTCTTTCCACAAAGCACTATCCAGCCCCAAACTAATCAAAGCTTGTAATATGGGAACCTGATATAATACTCATATAGGTACCTTTTTTTTGTTGATATATTATCCATTTCGAAATACACAACTGTTATATAGCATTTTTCAAAACCCAACATTTCTCGCAAGTTTTTTAAGCGAAAAAGTGCCGGAGCAACCCCTTTTGTAATTGCTACCCACAATTCCTTATCAGCCCTCGTTTCAAAATCGATATTTACGTTACTCGTTTTACCAATAAATATGCTTCTTTATATACGATCTCTTTTTCTAATAAATATCAGATAAAAGCGTTTTCATGTTCGCGGATACAGTTTCTTTCGCTGAAGTCGTTTGAATAGTCTAGATAACAACATTCTGCTTGGTAAAATCTTTCATCAAACATCTAACAAAATTAACTAAATCGATAATAATAGAATGAAAATCATGGTAACGGAGGTCCCATCGTGATCACCATTTATGTTGGACCACGACCAAGAGTTGCGAAGCTTTCCGACCGGAACCAACTGGGAAACTTTCGTAATACTTAGGTACGGACTTTGATTCTGGGCATTATCGATATTCTAGTGCTCTGGCCCACGCCTCCTATAAGTCGTAGTCGTAATCGTAAGTTTCAAAGCGAAAATTTGCCTTGTTAGCAAATACCTACTTGTAATTGTAAGTGGGTTACGTAATGAACAAAAATTAATACACATTTATTTCCTTAATTTTAGATCAGAGATAAATAATTATGTAGCTACCTAGTACCTACCAACCCAAACCAATTAAATACGAGCATGTTAATTAACATGCTTCACTTATGGATATATTTTCCCAACTCTTTTGTTTGAGTTCAATTATTATTTTAATAAGTCATCCTGATCAAAGTAGATACCTACGCGAACTGCCGGAATTTCATTTTGTTTATCTGAAGTTCATTGGAAATTCATTCGCGAACTCGAACGCGAGATTTGTATAGTTTAAAGAAACACGTTTGTTTTTTTAATAACATCAAACGTAAGGATTGTTTTTTTATGTTCATCATAGATTATTTCTTATTTGATTGTTTTGGTATTTGTAAGAATAAAATAGAAAGAACCAACAGCTTAAAAAAATCAGAAAGAAGTACCGAAATTGTAATAATGCTCAAAGTAACAGAGTTATTTTTTTTAATAATATTTTTTTATTAATATTTTAGTATTAACTTTGACAAATAGTTTTTTTTTTAGACGTACATACATACTTGTTGACGCTTAACTTTTGGCTATAATAGTTAGATTATGTGTTCAACCGTCGAAGGGGTCATTAAGATATTTTGTCCAAAAAAGGGTAGAAAAAATAGACTACTAGAAAAACTGTATAAAACGGGTGTCAAAAAAGCTTGGTTCGTTAAAAACAGGTTCTATTTTTGTTCTAAGTTAATTCGTTTTAGAGATTCGACGAAAATAGTAATTATAGGGAAATCATTATATATTATATCGATTATCGATGTCATTATATATAATATATATTATATTTTTTTATACAACTAGCTGATGGAGCAAGCAGATGGCCCACCTGATGTTAAGTGGCAACCATCACCTATAATAAAGCATTGCCTCGTAAGTCACGCACAACAGGAACGCGCCCTACGATGCACCGCCCTGCGTCCATAAAATTGAGGCATACAGATGTTAAGGGGCTGACAACTATCAAACAACTTCTCGCTCGCACTTTTCAATATGTTGAAAGATATAAAATCATTAAACTCATTTTCGAAAAATCGCAATCAACCAATTTGTGTGCAATCACATTGCACACAGTTTAGTAAAAATGTCATTTTGATCGATACAAGTTTTCCTACTTAAAAGTTTGCTTATGTACGAAAACTAGTAAAGCTAACTTTTGAGTAGGAAAACATGTATCGATCAAAATGATTTTTTTACTCAACTGTGTGCAATGTGATTGCACACAAAATGGTTGATTGCGATTTTTCGAAAATGAGTTTAGTGATTTTATATCTTTCAACATATCGAAACGTGCGAGCGAGAGTCACATTAGCTCTTGTCTTCGCCTTAAGCCTTATATCTTATAATTTATATCTTTCAACATGTCGAAACGTGCGAGCGAGAAGTTTTTTGATAGTTGTCAGCCCCTTAAGCCTCATGTGCCTGTAATTACACCAGCAACCACACTTTTCAAACAGAAACACTGCGTTGCTGCTTGGCGGCAGAAAAAGGCGTGGAGCGTACTTCCCCGGACGAGCCCTTCACAAAGAGCTCTACTATTCTTAAATAATAAAATATATATATTTAATAATTACTATTTCACTCATTCTCTCTCTCTCTATCTACAAAAGTTGTAGGTTATTTTCGTGTAACATAATTAATATTATCTAATGTGTAGGTTGTTGTTCTCTCTTAAAAGAGGTAAGATTACAGATTATAAGTTAGATATTAGAAAATAGTAATTACCTTGAATGCATTTCTGAACTTATTGGACATGATATTGTAGAGGAAGGGATTGATGGCCGTCGACAGGAAATACAGGATCCCGGATATATACGTCAGCACGATGTATATCTGCACAAATAACATAAGAAAAATTAAATCTAGGATAAAATGAAATCTAGGAATAATCTAATAATAATATTGGTTTTTGAACCCGTGCGGTCCTGAATTCAAATTTCGATTAAGTTTATCATGGTTACGATGGATCCACAACTGAGGCTGATCGTCTAGGTGCGGGAATAGAACTCGCACTTTTCGTGTCTTCGTCGAACAGGCATCCTCGGTGCCACAAAGGCTAACTTTGTGACCTTTGCACCTCTTTTTTATGACCTACAGTAAGAATTTCACGCAATATTATTATGCCAACCTTAGGAGTTATCAAAGTATAGCGGTATCTATGTCGCAACTGGGTACATAAACATAAATGCATATTCATTATTATGTAGTAGGTATAACAACCAGAGGTCGAAGAGTAGGAAACAATGTCGTCGGTCCATCGGATGGGGTGGGCAACGATATTGTAAAGATCACGAGAAGTCGGTAGATGGAGAAGCCTCAAATCTATATTCCTAGAATTGTATAGGGGAGGCCTATGCCCAAAAGTAAACAGCTTTCGACTGATGATGATGATGAAGTATCCAAAGTTTGTAACATATTGGTAAACGTAGGATGCAAACCATAAATCTGCTGTTTCGGTCGAATGCAGCAAGCAATTATTCTGATAAGCGCAGAGCCATTGTTTCGTCGCTTCAGCTCCAAGCCAATAGTTGACCTATAGAATTAATCGGGCCACTTTCGCCCAGATTACTGATTGTACTGTCCACGTCCACTGCAGCAGGTCTATTATATATCCGCCCGCAGCTTCGCTTGCGTATGAAATAATTAAAATTAAAATATTTATATTTAAAAAAGAAAACCTAATTTCTTATGTATGAATATAACTACTTAGCTATTATGTTAAGGGATAAAAAAAAGCTAAGTTGGGTGTGTAATGAAAGCTAGGTAGTTTTTTTAATACATATAAAACATTTTACTAACATTATAAAATAATACAGGGTGTCTCAAAAGAAAGTTCACATTTGTTTTGGTTATTGCGTGAACGCAACTATTCTGAGGGGCGCGGGGGGGATGTCAATCGGTAGCCTGGCTTTTGGGAATTTAGTCGCTATGGAGCGTTTCTCGGGAGCGGACCGTGCGTTGTGCGTACGCGAGTTTTATAAAAAATGGTAATTCGGCGACTGTAGCGCGTTTACCAACATCTTGTTTTCGGATGAAGCCCATTTTCATCTTACTGGCTATATTAACAAGCAAAATTGCCGCTACTGGAGTGCAACCAATCCAAAACAAAAACATCAGACACCCCTACATTCGCCTAAAGTCACCGTATGGGCCGCAATGTCGGCGCGAGGAATTATCAGAATTTTCTACGCGCTACAGTCGCCGAATTACCATTTTTATAAAACTCGCGTACGCACTACGCACGGTCCGCTCCCGAGAAACGCTCCATAGCGACTAAATTCCCAAAAGCCAGGCTACCGATTGACATCCCCCCCGCGCCCCTCAGAATAGTTGCGTTCACGCAATAACCAAAACAAATGTGAACTTTCTTTTGAGACACCCTGTACTTAGAAAACAAGGATTATAGGGATGGTGCTACGAAATAGTCGATAGTTATAAAAATGGTAAATGAAGGGATTATACTCGTATCATATAATTGTTTATTGGTATCATTTTTTTTATTCTGAAAGGATATCAGCTAGTTCTTGCTAGAAGATTATAGAGGTATACATCTAATAAACTTTCAGAATGTTCATGTGACCTTGAGTCGGTTGTGATCGCGACCCGAATTCATTAATTTCAATTAATTTATTTCTGATTCAAATTACTCAATTAGTTAGTATCAATCAGAAATAAAAACTAATGTTAGTTAGTCAAAGACAGTGCAAAATACTGAATAAAAAAATATACTGATATGTTCGATTCAGGCCTCAAAAAGATGTTGCTGTCACTGAGTCACTAACTAGGCGACAAGTAGGAGTTTGTTCTAATCGAATCAATTCAGCTTTTCAACAAGCTAATGAACTAAATAAAATAAAGATATTTTTTCCGGGACAGTCACGGTATAAGCATGTGAGCATGTTCTCGTAATAGATATTATCTTACCATGTAGTAAGTTTCCGAGGGCTGTTCCATGCTGTTCCCATAGATTGCCAGCAGCCTTTGGACGTGGAAGGGCGCCCAGCAAATGAAGAAGGATAGTGCGACCGCAACTGCAGATAAACAACATTGAGGCTATCACACATCTTATTAGCTTGGTTGTGTTCGAGCACCGGTGGTCAAGTGGGAGTGACCCCGATTTCCGATCGTAAGGTCGAAGTTTCGAATCCGGTCGTGCACCAATGGATTTTTCTATAGAAAATTTATGTGCGCAATGCCAGTGCTCTTATAAGGTGAAGGAAAACATCGTGAGGAAACCAGTTGGTATTCTTACAGCGGCGATGGGCTTGCAACCTGTCACGTATGGAATACCAACTACTGCAAAATGTGGGTATGTGCCAAACATAATGTTTGGCGGTACCTCTGACTTCGCCCCTTAGACGTCCTCAAATAATCTAGAGTTAGTTCTTGGTACTAAGAGATCTCAGAGGATATCTACTTTGATCCCCAGGGGGATCAAAGTCGTGAAGCTGTTTCCGTTTTTTTTTAAGTTTTTTTCTTCGTTTTCTTTATCGTCAGGCGGTTGTTGTCTATCTCGTGAGTTCTTAGCACACGTTAGCCTCTATTCGGTTATCAAGTTTCCATACAAACGGCCTTACGATACCGAAAATAAAGAACAAAAAACAAAAATCTGACTTCGTGTACGGGTACTAGCACCGAGACTAGATCCAAATCAAATAAAAAAATATATATGTATATCGTGTCACAAAAACTTAGGTGAGATACAAAAAACAATAATAGGACAATAAAACCGGTCGTCACTCAGCTTTGTGCTTTTGATGCACTACTATTATCTACTACTAGCGGCCTGTCCCAGCTTCGCATGGGTGGTCATAAATTTTTTGAACATTTTAGGATAAACTTAGGCCGTGGGTTCGAGCCTCGCGTCTACTTATTTCATACATTTGCACGCGCTTCTCCTTGAGTGAGTAAAATCGCACCCCGAGCGTGACCCGTGGACCCGTTAACATTTTTAATTTCGTCATATCTTTTGAATTGAATGAATTGAATTGAATTTGAATGGAATGTCCGATTTGAAAAATTTAAGAAGTAATCTATAGGTATTGAAACCGTCTTCATTATGAAATAATTTATTTGGATAAGGATTAATACCAAGGTACAAATAAAGACCCTTTTCTGGCGGCGGCATTTCAATTAATTTTTTATAATAAAAGAACACTTATTGTGACATAACTATAATAGTTAGACATATGCTGTCGCGACATTTTTTGTAGATGATGACGTGTTCTACAAAATCGTAGTACATTATTTTGTTCTATCATCAATAGTTTTCGCAGCGCACGCGATGTAAGGTTTTTGTTTTCCACCTTGGGTTACATTATTGAAGTTTTAGTAAGGATCCCTGATTTTTTTAAAAATATAATATAGCCTATGTTACTCAGGGATAATGTAGCATTCTAATGGGAATTTTTGAAATCGGACCAGTAGTTTTTGAGCCTATTCGTTACATACAAAAATACAAATGTTTCCTCTTTATAATATTAGTGTAGATGTAGATATGTTATTTTTAATTATTTTATTTTTTTCACCTATTACAGTACGGTTAATGATACTGTCTTTTTTTTCTATACCTACTGTTTACTTTTTTAATTTTTTACTTGGGTTAAATAAAAAAGTTTTCTATCTTTCTTTCTATTACGCTGGTCTTCCGATTCAGCTTAAAATATTTTAATTTCCTTGTGATTCAATTGAATAATTTTTTTTCGACTTTGACTTTAACTATACTTACCTAAGTATAGTCAGTTGTATAGTTTGTTGTGTCTAGGTTTGGTCGCGTGGAACTAGCACCTAGATTTACCTTACTTTAAGACGTTTCAAACTGATCCTTGCGATTCAATTGAATAAATACCCTTTGTCTTTAACTTAATGATTCCACTCAACGCCAAAGTCAAAGTAAAACATAAAAATGCCAGCTTTTATTTATATCCGGAGGGTGCGGAGAAGGAGGGAGGTTTATTACAAAATTTAATGAACCTTAGATTCTCGCTTAAGAAAATCAGGTTCAATTTGCAAAAATAAAAGCTTTTATTAAAAAGAAATCAGCAAACTCAAATTTTAATAAAATTTGCCATTAAAAATTAATCATAATGATTACTGTGAGAAAAATAGAGTCATTTGATGTACCTTTTTGATTTATTGGAAATTTTATAACCAAGAAACCAGCGATAGTCAACATACAAAAATCAAGCAGAGCAAATATTATTCTAAAAGCGAATGTACAGTTAGTTTTTTTTTTTAAACAACTAGCTGATGGAACAAGCAGATGGCCCACCTGATGTTAAGTGGTAACCATCACCTATAACAAAGCATTGCCTCGTTATTCACGCACGATAGGAAAGTGCCCTACGATGCACTGCCTTGCGTCCATCAACTTGAGGCATTAAAAGGCGTGGTGGTAGTACTTCCCCGGACGAGCCCTTCACAAAGAGCTCTACTACTCTTAAAAGGTATAGAAGTACATTACATTTGAAGTACAATAACGTTGAATAACTCCGGCTCCGGCCCAGTAGGCTCATCATCAAATTCTTAACTAATATATGATAATTTACCTTACCTTATAACAATTTTCAAAGAACAGTTAACATTCATCTACATAATTCGAAAAAAGTTTTTAAATCCTCAAACTGTTAATCAACCTCCACTGCTGATACTAGTGACAGCCAATGAGGTGAAGATATTTCCTATTAGACAACGATCCGCAATATAACGAAACCAGGAAATTACTATTAACTAACCATACATTGTAACCTATATAATTTTGAAGATACCGTTGTTGAGTATAACGTAATACTCGTAGCTCACGTCAAACCCAACTCAAATATAACCACCACAGCTCAATTTAGCTGTACTACGGTTATTTTTGTATTATCGTTTCGCTTAATGATAATTATCGGATATTCCATGCCACTATTAGTTTTCGTGCATAAGTTCACCGAATTGATTGACACGCGCCGTCAAAAATCAATTAAGCATGGACAAGTTAGTATGGGGATTAGTTTTCTGACATTTTGGGAAACACCATAGCTTTTTCATTTAAATTGTTTTTCTAGTTTTATTTTGAGTTGTGTTGCGTAATTTCGGTGGTATTTTAACCAACATTACTTGAGGTCTTAGCACAAAGTAAAAAATACACTTTTATTTGGAGTGAAAGTGTATTATGTGATATCTTGATTTGACCGAAAATGTTTCGAATGTTTCGAAGAAAACCGCCACCATATTCTTCAAGATTTTCTTCAATACAAATAACGATACAATCACTGGCAAGATTCTCTGTCGAATGACGAACAGGTGCCATAAACGGAGAAAAGAAGAAGTTAGTATGGTAAACCTAAAAATTCGTAAGCACTTTTAATTAAGTAATTAACAATGTCAGCTCATAAATTGTGATAGGTACAGAAAAGTCTTGAAAATCATTACATATACCGAAGTGATAATGGTTATAAATTTTTATAGGTTAACTGGGAATTTTTTATCGTCTGATATTTCCGTTTATTAGGAAAATTGCTTATAAAATGTAGATTCAATTTGGTAAGTGAAAAGTGTGCATCAAATAGATTAAAATAGACAATAAGAAAGATTGTGAATCAGAATAAATAAATAAAATCCAATAAATACTGGATCTCAGTTTCCGTTAAAATATAGATTTATCTAATAGTTCAGCCAACGAACTCACATTTACTTTTATGGAAAACTTATAGAGGTGGCAACTTACTTAACATTCTGATAACTCTCCTCTGTGACGTTCCGTTTCTGTACTGCATCGGCGCGCTCGTCCTCTCACTGTCCACCGACAGCTTCTTCACCGGATGCAGCACTCTCGATGTGCGCAGCTTCATCCCAATCAGCGCATACAGAACAGTTATCAACGACATTGGCACCACAAAGAACACGAAACTAGATATGATAAAAACTTGGTGCACCCCGCGACCTTTCACTGTACACGCACTGGTAGTCTGCCCACTCTCCTCGTCGTATACTATGCCGAACTGCATAGCCTGAGGCACAGCCATGCACAATGCACAAATCCATATCGCAATTATGAAACGCACGGCCCGGGATAATTTCGACATCGTGTGAGACATGAAAGGACGGCATATCGCGATGTACCGTTCCACCGTGAACGCGGCTATCGTCAGTACCGTCGCGTTGGCCGTCGTCTCGGACGCTAGCCCTATTGTTATACACAATGCTTCGCCCAGTGGATACGTATACGGGTTCCAAAGGCGATATAGCTCCAGCGGCAACCCACACACCAGTAGTATCAGGTCGGATATGGCCAAACTGAAGAGATAGAAGTTGGTCGCAGTGTGCATGGAGCGATTCCGCGATATAACGACACAGGTGCTGACGTTTCCCAGAATGCCCGCGAAGAATATCGTCAAGTACACGAGCGATAGTGGAATGATAATCTGCAGGGCGTCGGGCTCGTTGAAGGCGCCATCCGAGGTGGTCAAATTGCTCGAATTTGAAACGAAGAATGCTACTCCATCGTTGTTATCTATGATTATCTGGTCCGGCAATGTCATAGTGTCACCTGTGAACAACAAGAAATACATTATTCAATTATGAATTTGAATAACTTAGCCAGCTATACCTACAACTACTTCGTTAATTATACTCGAACTTGATAATGTAGCAGCTTCTCGACTTATAATTTCAAGGTTATTTGAGGTCTTTGTTATGAATTTTAATTACAGGTTAACTTTAACTGGTTTTGTTTATTCCGTCTCCACAGCCTTCATTTCTACAAATGATAACAAATTATGTGCATACCAAAATTATTATGTTGATGAATACGTGCTTAGGTATGTGCCGGATAGGCGCCTTTTTCGCTTTGGCCTTATACATATATGTATTTACTACTCAAACCAACAACAAAACTAACACAAATTAGACACGTCTAATCATTCAGTTCGGTACTTGTACCTTGTACAGATTTTGCAGTAATGAATGGTCCATTGTGGCAGGATTCAAGTCCATCACGCTTAAGACTTTCATGCAGCCGGGCGTCCTAAATAGGGAGGCGGTATTTCACACCAGGACAGCTTCATAATCTTTGAAAAACACAAGTCCGGTAATAAAATAAAAAGCTTTATTTCTTACTTACACACTAGCTACTACTAACGTATATATTCTAATTTAATCTAAATTTTTTGATAGTTTTGTAAAAAAAGTTTTATTCCGTATCGGTATAAGTACCGCCTAGAGCGGTAAAAGCCTCCGCCATTTGCCTCCATTCCGTTTATTCCATCCGCCCGCCGGCTATTTTGGCGATGTCGTCACTCCATCGTTTTCTAGGTCTGCCTGGTCTACGCTTCTGGGGTGGTTCTGTCTAACACCATCTTGGTGCCTTGCACTCGATTGAAGGTAACGCCTTCGCAAATTTATCGTCTAACGATCTTTTATGGGTTAGATTTTGAGAAATGTGCTCAGGAACCTCACGATCTATATACACGAGTATTAGTGCACCATTCAGTAGGTACTAAAGTTTTTGTTCTATCATTATTATGTAAATCACCTAAGAATGAAACCGGTTACCGTCGGTTTTTCCTGATCAGTAAAATCTGGGTCTCTTTGAAGCAAAATAAAGAGAAAGATTGATAATATATAACTTCTAGAATTCAGTCTTATTCCATCATCGTTGGCTTCGTCGTTACTTACCATCTGATGAGATATTAGCCATAGGAAAATCACTACATACTATTTATTTATAAATCAAAGTCGCTTCCCGCTGTCTATCTGTCCCTATTTATGCTTAGATCTTTAAAACTAACACTCATAATTTTAGTGGTTTCTAATGTGATGCCGTAAGTAAACATTTTTTTTGCGCTTGCATTGTAAATGCTGGCTGAACCCTATGAGATAGGTCAAAATAATGTGCTACAGTATTGTACACCTTAAAAATGTCTACAAAAAAATTCGGGATGATATATGTCTATCTCTTAGGGATAACCCACAATAACCGTGCGAAGCCGGGGCGGGTCGCTAGTAGGTATTACATAAAAGCAAATGGCAAGAAAATAATACATACCTACAAGCTTGTTTAGCGGCAACCTATCTGTGATTTTCTATTCGCGTAAAAACAATTTGGCAATGCTTTGAAACATTTCATACTTGTATCAACACATCGCTGTTTCAACAGCTGTTTGGGTAAATCAATTCTTTTAGATGTTTTCTTAAATTAGCCGCTGACAGTACCTGTACCTACCTATCTATGCAAAACAAAATGATCTCACTCCGATAACGCAGCAGGCAAAAATCTAGTAAAACTTATTTTTATTATTATACTTGTTTGGATCAAAATGATATTTTGGTGTATTCTAGGAACGTTATTCTTCAAAACTTGCTGGTTTTTTTGCTTTTTTTTAACAACATTCAATAATTGTATTGGATAATGACGGTCATCTGCGTCTAAACTACTGTAGTGCTATTCCGTAAACAACATTCACTCAAGTGACCGGACACTGGCGGCTCCTAATAAATTTCTAGGTATACCAAATGTTTTTTTTTCTATAATAACTTTTTCGTTATGATTTTGACAGCAGGCAACATTGTAAAATATTAGCTACGCGTCAATGTCGACCTTATTTTCATAATCAAGCTATAATTAATTAACATCCTTTGACACGAAATGAATAATTAAATTATTTCGACTTGTCTGAATCAATTAGTTTAGTAAGCACATACCTTATACCTACTTAAAACATCTACGTACCAAAGACACACTTGATCTAAAACTTGATTATCCATTAAAATATTTAACTTCAATGGGTAGGTGCTAAGGTACCTACTTTAAATAAGTCATTTAAAAGTTTTTGCACTTAGTTATTTACAAGCATACAAATAGAATGACTAATTAGTTGAAGTTCGTTCACTTTATTCAAAAATGTAGTAAATAATTTAAATATATCTCGACTTGGGTTGTCCTATTTAACGGAGGATATTAAAAAACCGGACCGGTTGAAGGTCAACGAACAAATCGTAGGATATTATTAAGTTACAAAATTTTCAAAAATCACTACTTCAAAGCTTGTTCTACACTAATATTATAAAGAGGAAAGATTTGTATTTTTGTTGTTTTGTTGTATTGTATGTAACGAATAGGCTCAAAAACTACTGGTCTGATTTCAAAAATTCTTTCACCATTAGAATGCTACATTGTCTCTGAGTAACATAGGTTATTTATTTTTATTTATTTATTTATTTATTTATTTATTACATAAATGATAGTAGGCTTACAGTGTGCAGACCAAAATGCTTACTATCTTAATTTTAAACTTAAAAATATGGTTAAACAATCACAGATAACATAAATTTTGTCATAAAATATATCGACATGTTGGACCTCGTGTATGAATGCGTTTATAAGAGTAAGTGCTCTGAGAGTTGGCGCGTTATTTGCGTGGTGAGTTCGTGGTGTGTGGCAAGCGAATAGTTGATGTTGTCGGCGGCCGCAACGCACATAGTTGTTAGGGACATATATTGGCATCATGCTAAGAATGGTTGGATTATTGACTTTGTTTCTCAAAATAAGACAGTAGTGTATAGCTAGCTGTAGTTTACGCCTTAGTTCGAGCGAATCCATGCCGACCATACCTGCAACAAATAAAGATGGAAAGAGGTACGGGTAGTACCCATACATTCTCTTATACACGTATCTTGCAAATTTACGTTGGATGCGTTCAATCATCACCGTATACTTAGCCTCTCTTGGATCCCAGGCTATAGCGCTAAACTCTAATTTACTTCGCACGAAAGAATTATAGAGCATAATTGCGACTCTGACGTCCTGGAACTGAGAAGCTGTTCTCATTATGAAGCCCAAGGTTTTATTAGCTTTTTTGCACATTGCGATAATGTGGTCCCGGAATTCAAGGCGAGTGTCCTCTATAAGGCCCAGATCCCGTATTACATCAACTTTCTCTAATGTTAGACCTGACAGGGAGTAAGCTAGTGTGTTGGGCTCACGCAGCCTGGTATAGGTTATTGATTTGCATTTCGACACGTTAAAAGTTAGTCTATTTAACTGACCCCACCTCTCAACAGAATCAAGATCGCGCTGTAATGCCATACAATCTGAGTAACTAGAAATAGATTTATATACTTTTAAGTCATCTGCAAACATTAAGCATTGGGCCGTTGTTAAAGTTTTAGGAAGATCGTTAATCATCGTTAAAAAGAGGGTTGGTCCAAGCGTGCTACCCTGGCTGACTCCTGACCTAGTATAATATTCTTCTGATCTAAAGCTTTTGAGCTGAACATACTGCCTACGGTCGCACAGGTAGTTAGCAAAAAACCTCAGTAGCTTAGGAGAGGTACCTAATAATGACAGCTTTACCAGTAATTTATCATTATCCACCATGTCAAACGCCCTCCTAAAGTCCAAGAAGATAGCGTCGACCTGCCGACCAGCATCCATTTGCGTCGCTACATAGTCCACAAAGGTAGTGTGATTAGTAACTGTAGAGCGGGCCACACGAAAACCATGCTGGGAATCATCTAGAACTCCTTCTAACTGCCGAGTAAGGTGCGTATTTAAAATTGACTCGAATACTTTGGCCAATACCGACAATACCGCTATGGGTCTGAATGTAGTGACGTCTGACGAAGTGTTGTTTTTAGGGACAGGTGTCACTCTAGATTTTTTCCACCTAGCAGGATATCGGCACGTGCGCAGAGAGAGGTTGAACAGGAATAAAAGTGGCTCTTCTAGGGCAAATAGGCAGTCTTTTACAACGAAAGGAGGTAAGGCATCCGGACCAGCAGCTGAAGAAGACTTAAGACGACGAACGACTCGACGTATATCTGACTGTGAAACGCTATCTATATATATCAAACATGCGTCTCCCCAAGCTAATTCTCCTGCAGTTTTCTCCGCTTCAGTAGCATCTAGATTAGGTATGTCGTCAAGAAAAACGGAGCTAAAATAGTTGGCAAATGCAGCAACTGCCTCCTGGCCAACTACTGGCTTGTCATTCACAAAGTAATTGTCTACCTGATTCCTGTCTTTGCGCCTATCTCTCACATATCCCCAGAATTGCGAGGGATCACGACTTATATTAGACCCCACCGTCGCCATATAATATTTGTACGCATCGTTTACTAATTCCTTGATATGAGTTCTATAATACCTGAATACCTCACGGTTGAATTCAAGGCCCAATTCTTTGTATTTACGCAAATGAAAATATTTAATTTTTAGTTTTCGCTTTATATCCGACGTAAACCACGGTGGATATTGTCGGTTTTGCACAATCAAACGATTTCTCTTAGTAGGAACGCAATTTTCCATAGCTTTGTGTAACATTTCATAAAACAAATCCGTCGCTGAGTCAATGTTGTGTTGAACGAACACTTCAGTCCAGTCAATGGCCTGAATATTTGAGTATAGTATGTCAAAATTTGCTTTTCGGAAATCCCAATCGTGGGCATATGATTTACTACATAAAGGAGCTGAGGGAATAGATACATGTGCTCCTCTAGGCAGAGATAGCGTCACTTCAAGCGGCGGGTGGTAGCATTCGACCCTCACTAGTGGCTGCAAACTTCTACTGACTGTCACACTATCTGAATTTACTCCAGTTGTCAACACGAGATCCAACATACGGTCATCGCAATTTAATACGGTATTATGCTGATCTAACTTACAAAATTCAAGGAAACAGCTAAATTGAGATCTTACATTATCACTAAAAGAATTGAGGTTGAAATCTCCAACAATTATAACATCAAGTGAGGAGAATTTACAAGTTATATTAAGTTTTCAAAAAAATCAGGGATCTTTTCTAAAACTCCAATAATGTAACCCAAGGTGGAAAACAAAAACCTTACATCGCGTGCGCTGCGAAAACTATTGATGATAGAACAAAATAATGTACTATGACTTTGCAGAACGTCATTATCTACAAAAAATGTCGCGACAGCATATGTCTAGCTATTATAGTTATGTCACAATAAGTGTTCTTTTATTATAATAATTTAATTTATATAAATGCCGCCGCTAGAAAAGGCTCTTTATTTGTACCTTGGTATTAATCCTTATCCAAATAAATCTTTTTATATTCAAGACTGGTTCAATACCTATACATTACTTCTTGAATTTTTCAAATTGGATATTCCATTCAAAAGATATGACGAAATTAAAAATGTTAAAGGGTCCATGGGTCACACACGGGGTGCGATTTCACTCACTCAGGGAGAAGGACGTGCAAATGTATGAAATAAGTAGACGCGAGGCTCGAACCCACGGTCTAAGTTTATCTTAAAATGTTCAAAAAATGTATGATCACCCATGCGAAGCTGGGACAGGCCGCTAGTATTTGATAAACAGGTCTTATACATGTATAATTGGCAGGGAACTACATTATGTTTTTTATCAGTAGGTACTTTTATTGATTTCATTTTGCTTTAGGAATATGAAATAGTTCATACAATGTGTCTTAATTACATAATGGTACTAGGGTTAACTTAATGGTTCGTGGTGATACACGGATTACTAAGAGTGAATAAAAAGGCTTTTTCCTTAAAATAAGGGGAATAACTCAAACCACTTTACTCGTAGGCTTAACAATATGACGTATTTACCATGCAAAATTGTTTTTTTTATACTACTAGCTGATGGAACAAGCAGATGGCCCACCTGATCTTAAGTAGTACCTAACCATAACCTATAACAACGCATTGCCTCGTTAGTCACGCTCGATAGGAACGTGCCCCACGATGCACTGCCCTGCGTCCATCAACTTGAGACATACAGATGTTAAGCCTCATGTGCCTGTAATTACACCGGCAACCACACTCTTCAAACCAAAACACAGCAACGCTGCTTGGCGGCAGGAAAAGGCGTGGTGGTAGTACTTCCGCGGACGAGTATATCCATAAGTTGTGTGCAATAAAGTCTTTTCTATATATCTACGTAGCGTAAGTAGATAAGTACACTAAATATTTCTAATATTTCAAAGCGTGTTGCTCGCTGAGTGTACTTAGATAAGAGAGCAAAATGCGCACATATTTGCATGCCAGATATTGGAGACGATAAACAGGCCATGCCATGCACATGATTGGCGCACTCGCAGCATTTCAAATTGTTTCAGTTGTAGGTATGCGATTATGGATTGTGTAGTGGATGGATGGTTGTGAAGTGACGTAAATAAACGCGGACATACATATACAGAATGGTCTGGAAATGTAGATATTAATTGCAATTTAGCAGGTTCTTTAGAATTACAAAAAAAAAACAGTTCGTTTTTATTCGATTTTCTTCGTACACCGTATACAACGTGGTGTACGAAGA
Organism: Chloroclysta siterata; assembly: GCA_932294275.1. Taxonomy (NCBI): domain Eukaryota; kingdom Metazoa; phylum Arthropoda; class Insecta; order Lepidoptera; family Geometridae; genus Chloroclysta; species Chloroclysta siterata. The sequence goes on along the minus strand of OW028604.1, from coordinate 8,219,189 downwards.
AAAGTGTAGGTACATGTGGCGTATACGTGGGTATCAGAAATTCAAATTCTTTATTCAATAAAATAACATTATGGAACGTTCCAAGACGTTATTCTATTTAAGAATAGGTAGGTCGAGTAGACGCCTAACACTTTACCAGGGTATCAAACTCATGATCTTAACTCAAAACGAAAATGGTGTCTCATTTTTCCAAAAAAGTAGTCGTTATTTTTAACAATTTATTATAGAAGAGATGGAGAGAAAAGAGCTCATTGAGGCACAGATAAGAGAATACTAGTAATTGAGGTCACTGTATTCAGTCATAAGGAAACAGTATTGTTAAATCATCTACAATTGCACCAGTGATATAGCATTTTTTTTGTTAAGGCGAAGACAAGAGCTAATGTGACTCTCGCTCGCACATTTCGACATGTTGAAAGATATAAAATCACTAAACTCATTTTCGAAAAATAGCAATCAACCATCTTGTGTGCAATCACATTGCACACAGTTTAGTAAAAAAATCATTTTTATCGATACATGTTTTCCTACTCAAAAGTTTGCTTTACTAGTTTTCGTACATAAGCATACTTTTAAGTAGGAAAACTTGTATCGATCTAAATGAAATTTTTACTAAACTGTGTGCAATGTGATTGCACACAAAATGGTTGATTGCGATTTTTCGAAAATGAGTTTAGTGATTTTATATCTTTCAACATGTCGAAACGTGCGTGCGAGAAGTTGTTTGATAGTTGTCCGCCTCTTAAGTAAATAAATTTTATCTATATAGAAGAATCGATGAATCAAAGTCCTTAGTTAGGACTTTAAAAATAGAATATCAAATCCATAACAAAGCATTGCCTCGTAAGTCACGCACGATAGGAACGTGCCCTACAATGCACTGTCCTGCGTCCATCAACTAGAAAGTTGAAGAAGCGACTTTACGGTAGGTATATATTATTATAATAAGTACAGAACAGAAATAAATGCTATGTTGATATCGTAATGAGTCGGTACTTTGTGCCTAAACCAATTTAGTTGAGAGGCTTGATATTATAACTTAATTATGGCATAATAATATGTATCATACCAAACTTGGCTAGACAAACTTAAATTAGATATTATCTTGTAATATACAGATCTTGCAAAATAATTTTGTAGCTATGATGATGTTTTATAATTATTATTCATTACGTGTCAACGTTCATATTTTCTTTCTACTAGATCTGTACCCCTAGTCTGAGTTTTGTTTTTATTTTTCGCGTTTAGTTTTTCGTAACGTCATGCCTTTTTTGTAAGGAGATACCGCCTCTATCGGGGTTGCTGAGAACTAACGAGTCTCCATATAAAAATGACCTAGCGTTACGAAAATCGAAAAACAAATAACAACACTCAGACTTGGAGTACTGAGAAAATTATACTAAATACTTTTCAAGAGCACTCTCAGGTTAGAATTTGCACAAACAAAGCACTCTGGCCAAGCTGCACCCGTCATGAAATAATCTCTAGACGCAGTGCAAGATAGCTTGGGATTTGTTTGTCTCACCCCACGGGGTTATACAGCTTATGTGGCTCTCTTTGACTCTACCTTAGATAAGAATTCTAGCAGCTGAGTGAACTCAGCTCTGAATGTTACAGAAATTGTATGCAAAATGGAAAGAGCATAATCATTTTCGTACAAAGATATAAATTGTAAGTACCTACCTAAAATTTTCTGATGGTAATAACATCACAATAGTCAGTAGTCGGTAGATAGGTACAGTCAGCATTAGAAGCTGACCTCTCAGAATTTCAAAACTATTTACTATGGACCCATGGATATTTTTTTTATATTTTTTTTACTACTTTCTAATGAACAAGCGGGGCCATCTGCATGTTTAAAAGTAATATGTAAAACTGTGACTCATTCATTCATTATTGTATTTTTTTTTATACTACTGACTGATGGAACCAGAAGATGGCCCACCTGATGTTAAGTGGTAACCATCACCTATAACAAAGCATTGCCTCGTAAGTCACGCACGATAGGAACGTGCCCTACGATGCACTGCCCTGCGACAACTTGAGGCATACAGATGTTAAGCCTTATGTGCCTGTAATTACACCGGCAACCGCACTCTTCAAACCGAACTTCTCAAAACACTCTTCTCCATAGACAACAATCAAACTATAAAATTCATGTAATATAGTTTATATTGTTGAACCATCTTGATATTTGACGAACTTTTGATGTTGACTGTACCGGAATTATACCTACCATACACTAAAGAGTTGAAAAACATCACGTTTGTAAGCTAAAAGCACGATAAAACTTTTAAACGGTATTTTAAACGTATTATAATGTTCCTAATGTCACAAGTCGTCAATATCTCAGCTGCGATGTTGAAACTTGCAACGGTCCATTTTCATACTCATAAATAGTCACTGCAAAGCTTTTGTTTCGTTTAAGGCGAAGACAAGAGCTAATGTGACTCTCGCTCGCACGTTTCGACATATTTAAAGATATAAAATCACTAAACTCATTTTCGAAAAATCGCAATCAACCATCTTGTGTGCAATCACATTGCACACAGTTTAGTAAAAATTTAATTTTGATCGATACCTGTTTTCCTACTCTAAAGTGTGCTTTACTAGTTTTCGTACATAATCAAACTTTTAAGTAGGAAAACTTGTATAGATCGAAATGATTTTTTTACTAAACTGTGTGCAATGTAATTGCACACAAAATGGTTGATTGCGATTTTTCGAAAATGAGTTTAGTGATTTTATATCTTTCAACATGTCGAAACGTGCGAGCGAGGAGTTGCTTGATAGTTGTCAGCCCCTTAACACACGCTTATCCGAAGTGTAGTAAAGTTTAAATAAAAGAGCAGTAGGAAATTTTGCATATTGTGCGATCTGACGCAATGTATGTTGCACAATTCGCGTTTTGTGCGTTTAACGGCTACATTTGCCTTTTATGATTTTTTATCTGAAGGGGAACGTATGTATACCTACCTAGTACTGGATGGAAACCCATAAAGACGTTCCTAAATTCTTATTTAACTTAGGTAATAGTAACTGTTATAAAAAGGGGGGTTAAGGAAAGGTTAAGGGGGGCTTGGAATATTATAAAAACAGTTTTTATAATATCCCAAAAGTTAAATCCCACTCCGTTATGTTAAATATAAGATTTAGGAAATAAAATATTTGTTCATAACCTTTCGGATATTACGAAATCTTTGAAATGGCTTTGGTTCCCGGAAAAGGTTATTTATTTCAACCGTGCAAATCCGTTGGGAGTTAGCTAGAACGTAATAAAGTTTCAGTATATGAACCACTAGCAGGCACCAAACAAATAATTTAGTTTATATCAACCTAGCGCAATCAAATTGATTTGAACCGTTTTGTGTAAGCAATTAATGTCAACTAACTTCGCTGCTTAATCTGAATAAAGACCGGTTTATACGAGCCCAGTGCCTGACTCGGTGTCACATATTTTGACTCTGTCACTGGATTCATTTAGTGCCGACTTAGTCTCACTGCGTTCATTAGGAGAGGGATTCATTTTACAAATCAGTTTGTTTTCTTTTTACAGCCTAGATAGCGTGAGGTCAGAGCTAAATAATTATAGTGCTGATATTTTTTTTGGCTTATATTTATATTTTTTACACACTTACACACGTGTATCGTGTTGGTGAAGCACGCATTTGTGTATATATAAACGTAAAGCGCCTCTAGCCGACTCTTTGAGAACTTTGTGCTGTCTCAAAAATAAAACTATACACATGTGTAATCTGTAAAAAAAAAGACTAGGCTCAGACTAGGCGCTCTGGCTTGAGTTGAATCTAGTCTAGTGTAGTGTAGTAAGGGCCAACTTGCATGACAGCGCTGGACTGACTTACTGTACTGCCATAATGTAAACCGGTCTTAATGTTCGACTATTCGATTTCAATTTCATAGCAATTCAATTTACAAGTTTGCCAGTGGTGCCTGTAGGTATAGGTGTCTACCTAAACTAGCCGCTCGGGACTACCTAGTTCTTCAAGCGTATTATGGCACCCTGATTCCTGAACTAAACGCATGGCCAAATACGAAGGTATAATTTGGAAACCAGCATCTGAATGCCGCTGACATTTCACGGAAACTAGCAGTAGTTACATGCCTACACAGTACAGTCAACGTCAAAAGATAAAAATGACCTTTTATTCTTTTTAACTTTCAAAAGCATTTCATGAATGTGTTAGCTGTGGCTGTGGTTGCCTTTGGTGGATGAGCACGGGGTAGGATGTTGTTTTGTCTGAGTCTAGTATTACATTTTGTGTGTTATCTCTTGGCGATCGTTATAAATAAATAAATGAATGTCGCACTACTCTCACAAACTCGTATGATTTAAAACTAGGTAAGTACCTATATTAAACTAATATTTACTTGAGGGTTTGTGTGAGTATACCCACTAATCTCTGAAACAGCTGGATTTGGATGAAACTTTGAATACCTATATAGTTTGTAACATGGAATAACAAGAAAGCTACTTTTAATTGGGGTAGATGCCACGCGAGCGGAGCCTCGGTCGGATACCAGCAATAAATTTTATAAAAAAGTTTACTCTCTCTCTCAAAGGGTTTTTAAAATAATAAATAAATAAATATTGGTGGACATTCCACACAGCACAATCTCGCCCAAAACTAAGCCAAAGCTTGTGATATGGGAACCAGATAACTGATATACTACTTATATACTTTTTTTTGTAAATACATACTTATAATATTATAAAACACCCAGACATAGAACAAAATCTATGTTCATCACACAAATGTTTGTTCTCGGTGGGGATCGAACCCACGGCCTACGGCGCCGAAAGCAGAGCTACTACCTACTGAGCTGTGAAGGTTGTCAATAAGAAACTAATAGAAAATAAATAGGTCTATATTTACTATCCTGTTAATATTATTCAACACCCAGACAGAGAACAAACATCTATGTTCATCACACAAATGTTTGTTCTCGGTGGCGATCGAACCCACGGCCTACGGCGCAGAAAGCAGAGCTACTACCTACTGAGCTGTGAAGGTTGTCAATAAGAAACTAATAGAAAATAAATAGGTCTATATTTACTATCCTGTTTATTATCCTGTTTAATACAGCCGAAAATCGAGAAGTATGGCATAAATTATTGTTAAAATTTAAAATTGCCAATCCATGCCAATCCTTTGGTGAAGGTAGGTGAAACCTACTAAGAACTTACTTCTAACCATATTTCTCACAAATGAACATTTCATTTCATAAAATGAAGGAGGCCTTAACCCAAAGAGGGGTCCTTATTGTGTTCTAGGTAAATAGTATTATTTTTAAATGGAATAATATTCTAAGCTTTCAAAGAGGCTTTATTATTATTACTATCATTAAAACCATGAAAGCGTTTCTCTCTACGACCTATTTTCATCCAGTGCTACGTAAAACTACGTGAGAGCATACGTACCTAAGGTATAATACCTATACAATGTGTGCCAATACTTGTATTTAAAACTTCAGGGGGTTAAAGTACCAATCAATATGAATAACTTTTTCTAAGGAACCAACACTGTGAACGCGAAAAAAAAACAGCTGTTTCATACAAAAGTTCAATACCTACCCGGCTAAAATGTATGAAACAGCTGTTTTTTTAGCGTTAACAGTGTTGGTTCCTTAGAAAAAGTTAATCTTATTTAACCCCCTGAAGTTTTAAGTGCAAGTATTGGAACACCTTGTATAGTATGAAATGTAAAAAGAAAAATATTCTGAAATGTTAATAAGGCTTTTTGTTATTATTATTACTATCATTAAAACCATGAAAGCGTTTCTCTGTACAACCTATTTTCACCTACCTAAAGATATCTTCCATTGCACGTCCTCCTTTCGGTCTTGGGCCTTCCGCAAAAGGCATAAACCGTTTGTTCCAACATAAATTCCATGATGGGACACCATTATGCAGCAGTACTAACGAGTACCTACTTGTAAGCCTTCTAGTAGAGAAAAATAGTAGGTTGTAGACTAGTAGGTTGACTACCTACCTTACTTACCTACCTATTGAGCATTCTCTTGACATTCTACCTCTACTATAGCATTGTAAGGAAAAGATCCTACACAAACATTGAAGCGCGAGTGATACGTAAGTAACCTAGAGGTTGTCAGCGTCAGTCATTGCCAGTAAAAAATATTTTGCATTTTTTTGTAACATGTTAATAATAAATTATATTTTTAACATTTACAAAGGAGACTAAAATAAATTACAGGTTGTTTATAAAATACACTTAAGATACAGTTTAGCTATCTGCAGACCGTGAAGAACGATCTAGAGATCAACTGATCCTAATTAAATAGATATTTTTTTATCAATTTAATTTGAGTTTTTATTTTATATTTGAGAATTTCAATGTATAATTGTGGCTCCGTCCGTATAGTTCCCTCACTTCACAGAAATGGCCTTTGCTAAAGTTGAATAGGTAAACCCAACAATAATAATTATTTAGAGCATTAACTAATCCACAGGGCTTAAGCCCTTTCATAGTTACGCTCCCTACCTTTTATGTAAACAAGTTAGATAACCCTAACTTGTAATAACTTAATGCTACGTCTTACCTTATCAAAGAGTTACCTACCTGTCACAAGAGGCTGGTCGAAACCTTTGAACTTCTAATTGATTAATTAAAATATATTGGTATATAAAACTTACATACATATAAGATCGTAAAGTTAGTCGAGTACTATAGTCGCGTTAATCTCTCGCTGCAGGCTCGGTCGTAAGTTATCGGAACGAGACAGCAATATTACTCTCCCTCGCTCTCTTTCTCGCACTTAGGAGAACGGACGATCCTTTTGATTAAGCGTGTGTTAAGATGATTTATGACCGAGTTTGCAGCGAGAGTTTAACGCGACTATAGTTTTTAATAATTAATTTAATTTTTAATATTTTCCTCAACTTTTTCCTAAGCCTTCATGAAAAAAAAACATACAAAACATGAATGACGTTTTTTAGAAGTTTAAATCAGTTTGCCTTAGGGTTTTTTCGCATGACGCATCAAAACATTTACTTTTCCCGTCACTTTTCTACTCTTTTAACAACAATTTATTAGACACTGTTGTTTTTATTGTATATTAATTCACAGTCGAAGTTACAGCGACTGTTTGGAATTACCTATGACCTCAACGATAACGATCGATTGCAACAATATGCTCTACTAAAATTTACAAGTAAAACAAGTTTTTTAATGTGATATAGGTACTTTTATTACTATTTATAGGTGAAAGTTTGAACGAAATCCACCCTTATGTAAGATGTCGACGCTGTCGAAGACTGACACGCTAACCTAGAAGATATAAATTCACTCTTCTGCTAAAAACATAAATTTATTAGATAAGTAGGTATTCAAAAACTGATTTGATGACAGACCAGAATTCTACAACAAAAATAATTATTGTTAATGACTACTCTTTTGTAATTTTTTTAAAGTTATTTTATAGTGTTTACCTACCTACACTTAAGGAAGCCCCGTATCAAGGGGAAGGTCGTGGATTCAAATCCCACTCGGTTAATAACTTTTGGGACTATATTAAAAATACTATACTGTATTAGGTGTAACCTGTAATGATAATATTTCAAATAAATACAAAAAAATATTTTAACAAACAATTTAAGAAGGCATGTCACCCCATCAAACAAACATCTTCACGCTCTCACGTTTCAATGTTTTTGTAGATAAAAAATCTCGGAATTTATTTTGGAAAGCACTGAAATAAAGGAAAAATGAAATTTTATCCAAACTTTTTGATCCACAAAAATGTATGAAGTACGAAAGCTAGTACCTACATAAAATTATCAAAAAGTTTAGAAGGTAGTCAGCCTCAACCACTTTGTAGAAGCTTTGTAAAAAGTCATCTGACACCTGAAGAGAGTTTTTAAATTATTCGCAGAATCGGAGGTAGGTAAAGTTTAAATTATGGAAAGTTGGTCTCAACAATGTATAGGGTTCCGCACCAAAATGGCAACAAGAACCTTATTGGTGCAACTTCGTCTGTCCGTCCGTCTGCCGAGGAATATTACCTTTTAATTTCAGAAAATAGCTATCAGTTATCGTCTTGAAAATATGAATAGTTCAGTGAATCTTACTGGCCATATTATTAGCATGTTATTTCTTATGCTTCAAAACAGGTTACAAAATAAATATACAGAGCGTCCCACAACATGAAGGGAAAGTACCTAAAATATTGTAGATAGGATATTATGCTGAAAGGAGACTTTATTTTATTTTTAAAATATCCATACTCCATTCAAAGAGTTTCTAAAAATTACTTGCTGGGAATCGAACCGACTCAAATTTGGAAAACAAAACCCCCGTATTTTTATGATGCCAATCGAAAGAATGGACAAAAAATTATAATTCCTCTTGAGTGACATATTAGCTTAAAACAAAGGAATAACGTAAAATTAATCAAATTAAAAACATACTGCAAACTGCTGAAGTCGCTTGAGTATTTTTTGTAAATTAAGTAATTAAATGCTCAAAATGTGTTCCTACTTGTCTTTTCCAATTTCTTAGTAAGTTCGCTGCCTGCTAATTTTCTTATCATATTATGGTGTAATTTCGATATTATATGTCTCAATTCTGTTTGTAACTCGCCCACGTTGTCTGTTGGCGATGAAACAGTCTCCTACGCATCAATACGGAATAGTCGCATGAAAAGAGTGAGACAGCATGACTAAAAACATGTAGTGGTTTTTAGAAGGAGGTGGCTAAAAGTGATATGTCTGTCTCCCTCTATTCATGGCCTTATTTTTGCTTATGATTAGATTAGTATTTTGTTTGTATTAGGAATAAATGACAAGTTACGGGTTTTTTATTTATGTCAGGAAATAGGGAAAATTAGCGTCTATGTAATTAATAAACTAGGTAGGAAATAAAGTTGGTAGTTTGAACATAGTAGTCGAAGAAACATAAATAATATTTTGTCATACTGAAATTTAGCATAGATATATGTAAGCTAGAAACAAATAAAGGCCTGTAGGCCCTAGGGGAACTTTTGACCTGAGAGGGGGGCACTGTGCCCGTCAGGTATCCTAGATACTAAGAGTTTTTGTTAATAAATGAGGTCGGTATGGAGTGAAAGAGGGTTGACTAAAGGGTGATTTAGGTAGAGGTAAACAAGGGTTTGGGCCTCGGTCTCCTTAAGGTAATGCTTCGAGGTACGTAAGGAGGCGAGGTCCGACCAGTGGTGTGGTATAACATCGGTAATGGTATCTACTTATAACTGGAAGAAGGGAATCAAGATCCGAAAAAGTCTGAGGAGCAGTTCAGGATCATCACCAAGGCAAATGCTAATTGCTGTAGGAAAGTCAACCCCCTCGCACCCCCATTACCGCCACCGACAAGTAACCTTGCGTTTCTTTTGGAACAACAGTAGCAACACGAGGCCCTCCACCTCACGCCCACCCCCAACGGTGACGGACGGCTACACCAGACCCAGCAAACACCTCCACTATCAGGTGCCGTTTAGGCCTAGAGCTAACGGCGGCGCAAGCTACCCGTGCTCGGTCCACCTGATTGTGGAGAGGCACCCGACACCGCCCTGCAGGGCGTGTGCAAGGTGCGGGGGAGTCCTATACGCGACCCCCCACAGCTGGTCCTTCGGTGCCGGATCTGTGTCATACCGTAACCATCGCCTTGGGGGCGGCTGCTTCTGTTGTTTATCGGTGCGAGGGCGTCTGGCGACTTTCCGTAAATCAGCTAGCATTGGGGCCGAATTACCACTTGCTGACGGAGAGTCTGGGAGCCGTCACGGCCTTTCACCCGAAAGGCTGTGCGTGCATACCAGGGAAGCAGACGACCACCCGACACCATGCCCGTGACCCGCAGTCGCGCGGGAGCGAATCGCCGTCAAATGGAAGAGGAACAGACCCCGGAGACCACGGAGGCCTCCGGGACGTCCGGGACGGCTGCAACAACCACAGACACCACGGGTACGGCCGGTACCGCGCTGGAGACCAGAACCCTGGTCCCTAGCGCCCCGGAAAGAAGCAAAAGAAGGTTAAGTGAAGCTGGAGGTAAGTCCAGTCATCCTAACTCAGACAAACCCTCGTCGGCGGCAGAGAGGACACGGTTGCGGCGGGAGGCCCAACTGCGTGCAGAGATCAGCCGCAGGGAGATGCAGGAGGCCCAGGCCGCCGCCGCGCTGGCGAGGGCAGAGATGGATCTGTTAAGGATTGGTGAGGACTCTCCAGCAGAGGACTCGGCAGATGAGGAGTCTGCCGACGATGAACCCGACGATCGAGCCAAAGAGGTCCAAGACTGGGTTAACGACACGGTAAGCAGGATGTCTGGTGGAGGACGTCAGGGAGAAGGGAGGACGCCCGCGGAGGGGCGACCAGGTGGGACCAAGGATGGCCCCTTAAAATCCCAAGCTCCAACTGCAGCCGAGGTGAAGCCAGAGGACCTAAAAGGTATGGAGGCCGGCAGCATAGGATTGTTGGCGAAGGCAATCGTGAGCGCTATTGGCACTGCTCCGAGGACCGGATATACGCATCAGCCCGCGTATATGTACGAGTTACCGGTTTTCGATGGGAGCAGTGGGGAATGGCTGGCCTTCAAGTCGGTGTATGAGGATACGGCGTCCTTGTTCAGCACGGTGCAGAATATGGCTCGGCTGAGAAGAGGTATCAAGGGCGCGGCTAGAGACACGGTAAGAAGTATTTTATACTCTGAGTGCGCACCGGAGGAGGTGTTGGAGTCTCTACGCCGAAGGTACGGCAGACCAGAAGCCCTAGTCTTGGCGGAATTGGAAAAGGTAAGAAGCCTATCCAAGACTACGGAGAGCGCGCGAGATGTGTGTATGTTTGCTGGCACGATTAACAACACCGTCGCGACGATCAAGGGTCTAAAGAAGCCGCAATATTTGAACTCTCCTGAGATGATAAAGGTAATCATAGATAAGTTACCAATGGTGCTCAAGTACAGGTGGTACGACTTCGCGATCGAGCACGAGAACCCAGACTTGGTGCTGATTGCTCAGTTCCTGAACCGAGAGGCCGAACGGTGTGGACCGTACGCCGCGCAGGAGACCGTCGTCTCCAAGAAGGCGACTCAACAACGTCAGGCGACGCACGCCACGACGGAGCCGCAGGAGGCGCAGCAACTTTCATGTCCACACTGCGAGGGAGGCCATCACCTAGAGGAATGCAAGAAGTTTCTTCAAGCTTCAGTAACAGACAGATGGGCCATAGCGAGGAAGTCGAGGTACTGCTTCAAGTGTCTCCGCAGCAGACACAGGAAGGATTCGTGCAGGAGGCCATCGTGTAAACACTGCCGTAGATGGCACCACGCCTTACTGCATGAAGAGCAGAAGCAGGCACCGGACAAGGTGACTACAGATCAGGAGAGTCCTGCCAGGGAAGTGGCAAACAATGTTCATTCGATGAACTACAACAAGGACGCAAGAGCGTACTTGAAGATGGTACCCGTGGAGGTGTACGGGCCGAAAGGGAAAGTCAGGATATTGGCTTTGCTGGACGAAGGATCGACAATCACCCTCATCGACTCAGCGGTGGCGGATGAAGTCGGCCTGGAGGGACCCAGGCAAACCCTATCGTTGGAAACGATAGGGGGGCGAGTCATCAGGAAGGATGACTCCATGCGGATTGACATCAGCCTGAGGGGCATTCACTCGGGTCAACGGAAGAGGATCAGCGGGGCGCGTACGATCGACGAGCTCAGGCTATCTCCTCAGGCGATCAACCGGTCGCGACTCGACGAGTGCAGCCACCTCAAGGGGTTGTCAGAGAGACTCTACTACGAAGAAGAGTCACCGAAGATGCTCATAGGTCAAGACAACTGGGAGCTCATCGTGTCACGAGTAACAAGAAAAGGTAAACGCGGACAACCTGCTGCCTCCCTCACGCACCTGGGATGGGTGCTACACGGGACAGACGGGGGAGCAGCTCAGAGGGTGAACTGCCTTACCTATGCGAAGATCTCTGCTCGTGAAGAGAGCTTGGATGAACTTATGAAGGAGCACTTCGCGATAGAGTCGTTGGGTATACAGCCGCGACGACCTAGCACGGACGCCGAGGAACGCGCCGTGTAACTACTTCGTCAAACCACGCGTCAATTAGCATACGGGCGCTTTGAGACGGGAATGCTGTGGAGAACTGACGAAGAAACAATGCCGAATAACTACGATTCGGCACTGGGAAGATTGAGGAACATCGAACGCAAGTTGGACAAGGACAGGGGCCTGAAGACTGAATACGAACGACAGATCAACCACCTTCAGGTCAGTGGGTACGCAGAGGAAGTCACCCACGAGTCCGCGTCGACCAGGAAGTGGTACCTGCCGCACTTTGCCGTGACACACCCCACTAAGGGGAAGATAAGGTTAGTGTTCGACGCTGCTGCAAAGTGTGGAGGCAAGAGTTTAAACGACGCGCTGCTACAGGGTCCGGACTTGCTTCAGTCGCTGTTTGGAGTGCTACTGCGCTTCAGAGAGAAGCCAATCGCAGTAGTGTCAGACATTCAGGAGATGTTCCTCCAAGTGAAGATACGAGAAGAGGATAGAGACAGCCTACGCTTCCTATGGAGAGGGGCGAAGCGCTGTGGAGCGCCTACAGAATACAGAATGACGTCCGTTATCTTCGGTGCCGCTTGCTCACCTAGTTTGGCGATTTATGTGAAGAATCGCAACGCACAAGATGCGGAAGGTGAATTTCCAGAAGCAGCAAGGGCAGTGGTGAAGAACCATTACATGGACGATTATCTACACTGCTTCGACACAGCGGAAGAGGCGCTGACGATAGCACGTCAGGTAGACGCCATCCATCAAAGAGCCGGCTTTCGGCTGCGAGGATGGGCGTCAAACAGCCGGGAGGTCCTCAGGGGTCTCACAGACCAGGTAAACACAGAGATAGAGCTCGGGTCCAAGGAGGAACGGACTCTGGGGCTGCGCTGGTTTACTGAAGAGGACGAAATGGGATTCAGGACGCAGCTACGCAACGTGGTCAACGTCGTGAACCAAGAGGAAACTCCAACCAAGCGTCAGGTGACAAGTGCAGTCATGAGCACTTTCGATCCCCTGGGTCTAGCTTCTCCTGTTCTGATCCAGGGGAAGAAACTGATGCAGGACGTGTGGAGAAGCGGCGTCGGCTGGGACGAGAAGGTAACCGACACGGAAGAGGCCTCGTGGAAGATCTACCTACAAGATCTTCAACTGCTGCGACATCTAAGGATCGTGCGATGTATCTCCCGCTGCAAGGGAGAAGGAGACATGCACGTGTTCACGGATGCCAGTGAGACGGCATACGCGTGCTCGGTGTACTGGAGACAACGCAGCCAGGAGGGAAGGTACAACGTGACTCTGGTAGCCGGTAAGGCACGAGTCACCCCACTGAAGCCGGTCTCCATCCCAAGGTTAGAGCTTCAAGCCGCGCTGCTAGGTGCCAGACTGGCGCGTTCCATCGAGGAAGAGATGGACATGAAGGCGTCCAAGAAGACGTACTGGACAGACTCGAGTACGGTACTCTCTTGGATAAGGGCTGACGCGAGAACATTCAAGCCCTTTGTCGCGCATCGTCTGGCGGAAATAGAAGACACGACACGACCACAACAATGGCGTTGGGTACCCACGGCGGAGAACCCGGCTGACGACGCCACCAGAGAAGTCCCCAGGAATTTTGACGGCGGCCACCGTTGGTACACGGGGCCGAAGTTCCTTGAGGGGGAAGAGGAGGGGTGGCCAGAGGACCGCACATTCAATCGCAAGTCTACGAGCGAAGACAAAAATGAACTGAAAGTCGCTACTGTAAGATCACGTGAGTACAATCTAGGTACTCCCGATCCCAAGAGATTTTCGAAATGGACGAGACTGCTGAGAGCGACGGCAAGAGTATTTCAGTTCATCGACTTGTGCAAGAAGAAGGAAACAGTAGGTGCGGCCAGGGGGGAGAGGGAAGACCCTACCTGGAGGAAGACCACCAAAACCAAGAAGCAGGCCTACAAATGGCCTATCATAAATGTAAAGACACGATCGTTTTTACCTTTAGATGTCGGCTGCTTGGAAAGAGCAGAGCGGGCGCTTCTCATGAGGAGCCAAGACGACAGTCACTTCGAGGAGAAAGGAAAACTCAAGAAGCTTGACGTCGTGAAGGAGGGCGGCCTCATCAAATTACGCGGCAGAATCGACGCCGCCGATATGACAAGCCAGTACAAGCGGCCAATCGTCCTGGACAGCCGAAACGAGGTAACAAGACTTTTGATAACTCATTACCACGAAGTCTTCAACCACGGCAACCACGCGACGGTCATGAACGAGATTCGTCAACGATATTGGGTCCTCGGGTTGCGATCAGCGGTGAAGGCTACGAGACACGGATGTCAGTGGTGCAGAGTCTACAGAGGGGGGCCGCAACGCCCGCCCACAGGGAACCTGCCGAGGGAGCGCCTACAAGTCGGCGAACCACCCTTCACGAATACCGCCGTCGATTATTTCGGCCCTATGACGGTGACGGTGGGACGGCGGCACGAGAAACGGTGGGGCGCTCTATTCACGTGTCTAACTACCAGGGCTGTACACCTCGAGTTGGCAGCATCCTTGTCCACAGATTCAATGATCATGGCACTAAGAAGGATGGCTGCACGGCGGGGGCAACCGAGGACAATCTTCAGCGACAATGGCACCAACTTCGTGGGGGCCAACAAAGAACTGAAGACAGCAATCGACGAACTGAACACGGCGGGCTTCGCAGAACAGGCCATGGCAGCAGGGGTGCGGTGGAAGTTCATCGCACCAGGCGCACCGAACATGGGAGGGGCCTGGGAACGACTGGTGAAGTCAGTGAAGAGCGCACTGAACGTGACGCTCAAGGAGAGACACCCCAAGGAAGAAGTCCTTCACACACTACTGCTTGAAGCGGAGCATGTGGTGAACTCAAGACCGCTCATACAGACGGAAGAAGAAGAGGAAGGCCTCACACCGAACCATTTCCTCATTGGGAGGTCATGCGGCGCCCCCAGGCTGGGGGCATTCACCGAAGAGGACCTCACCGGACGGCGGTCGTGGAGGACGGCGCAGCGACTAGCCGATCACTTTTGGGCTAGATGGGTGCGGGAGTACCTACCTACACTCCTACCCAGGCGAGTCGACGGCGCCACAACTGAACGAGATCTGCAGTGTGGGGACACGGTCCTCATAGTGGACCCCACACTGCCACGCAACGTGTGGCCTCGCGGGGTCGTGACCCGTACCTACCCAGGGTCCGACCACCGCACCCGGATCGTGGACGTGCGCACCCCGCACGGTATCTTCAAGCGGCCAAGCAGCAAGGCGGTACTTCTGGTCCCGACGACAACCCTAACGTCTGAAGGGCCAGAACACGCCGCCCCGCTCCTGGTCCCAAAAGACAACCCTAACGTCTGATAACGGACCAGGGAGCCACCGGTCGTCGAGTCACCGAGCTAGGATCGACGATCAACGGGATGGCGCGATGGCAGACGGGGGAGCCCTCCAGGCTCCTCGGGATGGCGCGCTTGCAGACGGAGAAGCCTTACCACACTTCAGGATGGCGCCAAACCAGGGAATCGGTGCTGCGCACGAGGGGGAGGATGTTGGCGATGAAACAGTCTCCTACGCATCAATACGGAATAGTCGCATGAAAAGAGTGAGACAGCATGACTAAAAACATGTAGTGGTTTTTAGAAGGAGGTGGCTAAAAGTGATATGTCTGTCTCCCTCTATTCATGGCCTTATTTTTGCTTATGATTAGATTAGTATTTTGTTTGTATTAGGAATAAATGACAAGTTACGGGTTTTTTATTTATGTCAGGAAATAGGGAAAATTAGCGTCTATGTAATTAATAAACTAGGTAATATTACACAAAATATTATTTATGGAAGAAAAATAAATAATATTTTGTCATACTGAAATTTAGCATAGATATATGTAAGCTAGAAACAAATAAAGGCCTGTAGGCCCTAGGGGAACTTTTGACCTGAGAGGGGGGCACTGTGCCCGTCAGGTATCCTAGATACTAAGAGTTTTTGTTAATAAATGAGGTCGGTATGGAGTGAAAGAGGGTTGACTAAAGGGTGATTTAGGTAGAGGTAAACAAGGGTTTGGGCCTCGGTCTCCTTAAGGTAATGCTTCGAGGTACGTAAGGAGGCGAGGTCCGACCAGTGGTGTGGTATAACATCGGTAATGGTATCTACTTATAACTGGAAGAAGGGAATCAAGATCCGAAAAAGTCTGAGGAGCAGTTCAGGATCATCACCAAGGCAAATGCTAATTGCTGTAGGAAAGTCAACCCCCTCGCACCCCCATTACCGCCACCGACAAGTAACCTTGCGTTTCTTTTGGAACAACAGTAGCAACACGAGGCCCTCCACCTCACGCCCACCCCCAACGGTGACGGACGGCTACACCAGACCCAGCAAACACCTCCACTATCAGGTGCCGTTTAGGCCTAGAGCTAACGGCGGCGCAAGCTACCCGTGCTCGGTCCACCTGATTGTGGAGAGGCACCCGACACCGCCCTGCAGGGCGTGTGCAAGGTGCGGGGGAGTCCTATACGCGACCCCCCACATTGTCGTATTGCTTTTTGTATAGCTTTTCACGTATCTTCCTAAGAAGTAATCTAGAGGTATTCGATCTGGGAATCTTGCCGGTAGTTGGCCGGCAATCGGTCCATTTGTACCAATCCAAGTAGTAAAACATTCATTCAGAAACTCAAAATAAACTTAAAACTGTGCCGTGAAGTCGTTTATAAAGTGGGTACTTATTTGTGAATGATCAAAGCTATCTATGGAATAAAAGCATCGCTATTTTTCAAACGTCGTCGTCGGCAATAAAACATTTTCTTGAAATTTTTATTCAAACATTTTACGTTATTCTTTAATTCATAGTTTTAAGATACTATGTTACTCAAGAGGCATTATTATTATTTTTTATCCATTCTTTAGATTGGCATCATAAATTTTTTTTTACATTCGATTTCCAGGCGAAGCAAGTAATTTTAAGAAAATCTTTGTATGCAGTATTACTAAGTCCTACTAATATTATAAACGCGAAAGTTTGTAAGTATGGATGGATGGATGTTTGTTACTCTTTCACGTTAAAACTACTGAATGGATTTTAATGAAACTTTACAATAATATAGCTTATACATCAGAATAACACATAAGCTACAATTAATAAAGATATTGTGTGACTAATCCTGCGCAGACAAAGTCGCGGGCACCAGCTTGTTTTATATAAAATGTAGTCTCCTTTCAGCAAAATACCCTATCTACAATATTTATATACTTTCCCTTCTTGTCGCATAGTCTTGGGACGCCTCACCCACTCTCACTCACCACAAAAGCCTCGGTGAGCGAATTGATTCGCCCTTCATCAGTCTTTTGTCAGGGGAGTACTTTTATCGTTTTGTTTACCTCAAGACTATTAGAGCATTTGTTTACCAAGACTGACGACGAGATAATGCGTCAATTATGTCGGTGGTCCGACGAAATCATCCCCTTTTCAGGAGCTACAAGGAAAATTACACGGAAGTTTTTTTTTAATACTTCTTGCTGATGGAATAAGCAGATGGCCCACCAGATTGGTAGCCACCACCTATAACAAAGCATTGCCTCGTAAGTCACACACGTCCATCAGCTTGAGGCATACAGCTGTAACGCCTCATGTGCCTGTAATTTAATTTCCTTTCCTTTTCATATCCTTGTGCCTGTAAGTACCAAACCTATTTAATTAGTAGTTTATTTATTTTTTTAATTCTGTACAACACCAAAGCATGTTTGTACAAAAGGAGATCTTAATGCATGGTTTTTTTTTTTTATATCATCCAACCATGACAGGTGAAGAACATAATGGTGTTTTTTTTTTTATTCTCGATGGAAAAATCTGACGACCTGATTAAGCGGTACGCATATTACAATTGCATTAGCTTACAGAGGCGTGACGTCCACCACTACACACCGCAGAGGTAATCTGTGGAATTGATGCGACCATCACTCCGAAACGTAAAGGTCTTATCTTTATGTGCCTGTAGTTAAACCGGCATCCTTCAAATCGGATCACAACATGCTTTTAGCAATTCAATAACTTGACCGAGCTTCATGCGCTACAAAACAATCGAATTGTTAAAGATATGCAACAAGTCGACCCAAATATTAACCATTTTGCGATTCCGTCGTTGTGTGTGGTGTACCTAATTTCTCTTATCTGTGACTTAATAGTGTAAGGGTCAAGTTCGCTGACTGGGCAACTCCAGGTATTTATAAAAGTAGGAATAAATTATATGACCTATACGCTGCTAGGGAGTCAATGCTGAATGACCCAACGTTTATTTTACACACAAAAAACTACTCAAAAATTTTCAAAAAAGTATGTCACGCGGCAAAATCATTGCATATAAGAAATAAAATTGAAAAATCGACAAATAAAATTAAAGCAACTTGGAAGGTAGTCAATAACGAAACAGGCAAATCGAAGCTCGGTAATAAACAGATAAATTTAAAAGTAAACAATAATGTTTTTACAAAAAATATTGAAGTCGCCAACGCGTTTGATAGTTTTTTCTCCAGTATACCTAAAGTTGTGACTTCATCCTTAAATTCCTCAGCTACTGAAGCGACAACACTATTAGAGTCTAGCGTTCAAAAATGTAATAATATCTTCAGTTTTAAATTTATTAATGCTGATAATGTTGTCAAAACATTTAAATCCTTAAATATTAAAAATACTGAAGATCTATGGGGAATGTCTACAAAAGTATTAGGCGCTATTATAACTGATATTGCACCATGTCTAGCATACATTTTTAATAGATGTGTTGATGAGGGCGTTTTCCCTGATTTAATGAAACACAGTAAACTCATTCCCCTGTACAAGTCTGGAAATGAACAAGATCCTGCCAACTACAGGCCTATTTCGGTACTACCTACGTTAAGTAAAATTTTTGAAAAAGTTGTTCTTAATCAGTTAATATCACATTTTAACGTCAACGGCATACTTCATGGTCATCAATTTGGATTTACTAAAGGTCGATCAACGACTGATGCCGGCTCGACGCTCCTGAAGCACATATATGATGCTTGGGAACACTCACAAGATGCGATCGGGGTATTCTGCGATCTGTCCAAAGCTTTTGACTGTGTAAGTCATGCCACTTTATTATCTAAACTTAAACACTACGGCATCCTAAACCGAGCTATTGATCTTATACAGTCTTACTTAACCAATAGAATCCAAAAAGTTGATGTTGGCGGTGAGAGGTCTTCTGGATCGGTCATTGATATAGGGGTGCCTCAGGGTTCGATATTGGGTCCTTTCTTATTTCTAGTTTACGTAAATGACCTTCCACCTTTTGTAAAAGATTTATGTGAAATAGTTCTATTTGCTGACGATACCTCTTTAATTTTTAAAGTCGACAGATTGAAGACTAACTTCGATGACGTTAATGCATCTCTGTCGCAAGTACTTAACTGGTTTACTGTTAATAATCTTTTGCTCAATGCTGGGAAAACGAAATGCATTAAATTTACTTTGCCAAATGTGGTTCAACGACCAACCAATATTGAATTAAATGGTGAATCACTTACCCTTGTCAATTCTACTATTTTTTTAGGACTTAATATTGATGCAAAATTGCAGTGGGGTCCACACATCAAATCACTTGCTGGTAGACTGAGTTCGGCTGCATACGCAGTTCGCACAATAAGATGGCTTACAGATGAAGCTACAGCTAGACTAGTATATTTTAGCTACTTCCATAGTGTAATGTCTTATGGTATTTTGCTCTGGGGGAAAGCTGCTGATATACAAAGTATATTTGTACTTCAAAAACGGGCGATACGTGCCATTTATAAAATGAAACCACGTGACTCATTAAGGGAGCGATTTAAAGAAATTAATATTCTCACAGTCATTTCACAGTATATTTATGAAAATCTATTATACACTCATAAACACATAGATAGCTTTAAGAAAAAGAGTGATGCACATAACGTTAACACTAGAAATAAAAACAAATTATGTATACCTAAATTTCGACTTCAAAAGGTAAATGGCTCGTTTATGGGGAACGGTATTCGCTTCTATAATAAACTTCCAGAAAGTGCCACTGGGCTTCCTATTAGAAAATTTAAAGTGTACATTAAGAATAATCTAATAAGGAAAGCTTATTATACTTTAGATAGCTATATTGTTGATAAAAATGCGTGGCCCGATGTCCCGGTCGCTCTGCCCATCGGCAGCTAACATGTCTGCAATGTCTGTACTGTACCTACTATTGTGTGTTTTTTTTTTTTCTCTGATTTAATAGATTGTATTTATGCATTAGGTATTATTAGTTTGAGGCGTAGCGTGTGCTGTCTTATAAATTTGATTATGTTTACCTTTTCCTGTATGCCTACGCCTCACTAAACTTCAATAATATATTATATTATTACATTGTAAAAGGATCATACAAAAGAACGGTAGGAACCAAGCCGTAAGTTTGTTGCCTCTTCTAGGCTTTGGTCGCGTGGAACTGGCACCTAGAGTCACCTAGCTTTAAGACGTTTCAAAGTGATCCTTGTGATTTTATTGAATAAATACATTTTGACTTTGACTTTGACTTTGACTTTGAATACATTTTCAGTCAAATTTTTTACGGCTCTCATCATAAACACACACGCAAATCTAAAAATCAAGAGACATATCTACCGTGTTTTTTTCTTATTCAACTTGTTGATGGAACAAGCTAATGGACCACCTGATGTTAAGTGGTAACCATCAACTAGGTAGGTAACATCTGGACTACCTAATATAAATATGGGGATCAGCTTCTAAAACATATTTAAAAAAACAAACGGATCAAAACAAAATTGTAAAAGTTTTTTAACGAGAACATAATGACATCATATCGTCGCGCGCCGAAGGCCAGACACTGATTTTAGTTAAAAAAAGATTTCCACTTGTACTACCGAAATTCATTCATTCCAGAAACGAGGATTTTCAATATTTCATATTTTGCATTCCATCATTTACCAATAATACGTTATTTTCACTGTATTAACGATACAAAAAGTTACTTTTACTGGCGGTGATTGATCGAGAAGCATCTTTTGAAAATCTCTCTTCAGTTTTCGGGAGTCTTTAATGTGAAATATTTCATTATTTTATGGTGTAATATAATACATTTTATTTGATAGCAGATTTAAGCTGTTACGAAGATAATATTTCCATCTATTCTTCAGACTCTTCAAAAAAAAGATGGAAATTTTATCGTCTTACGGATAGCCTCAATAAAACTGATCAGGCACTAAGAGCCTGTTTCGCCATTTGATTACGTATTTCTTTAGTTGAAATCTTTAATCAATAAATAAAGCTTACACAATGCACTCATTTAGCAAAGAACAGAATAAGGAAAACATTCAACGCGGATTATGGCCGCTTTGTTCTAAAGTGATTGGTCCATAAAAAGGCTATAAAAACAAGAGGAATGAATCAAACTCGATCAACTACTATTTACTTCTTGCAATAATGGCATTAAATGGACGTTCTTGTAGGTATATTCAATACCTACACTGAATAATAAATGTTTCTCTTTCAATCATTTTTACAAAACGACACCTAGCCCCAATACAAGCGAATGTTTTCCTATACCAGACAGCTGAATAGTTTTTTTTTAATATAACACCCAGATACAGAACAAATCGTTTTTGTTCATGTTTTTTCATGTTCACAAATGTTAGTCCTTGGGGGGAATCGATCCTACAACCTGCAGCGCCAGAGTTATACTACATATACCAACATGGCTACCGGTTTCTTCCTAGGTTCCCTGTTTTTCTTATAGTAGTCAGCTCTTTTTTTAATTCATGTTTTATTTTCTTTGTTTTCTTTTACTTTATTGTTTTATTAAGCTCTTCTTAGTTTCCGTATGCGTAAACGTTTAATAGCTATACCTACTTTATAAATGACTACTTAAACTTTGTTGATAACTGTTTGTTTACCTAAGAAATAAAAATAAATAAATAGCTCTAACAGCTACAGACAGCTTTCACGGTTAAGTTGGTAGTAGCTCAGCCTTCTGCGCCGTAGGCCATGGGTTCGATCCCCACCGAGAACAAACATTTGTGTGACAAACATAGATGTTTGATGTGATGGAAAGTCCGCCAATATTTATTATTATTTATTATTTAGCTAAGCTTAATAGCCAGGCTTTTTGATCAAAGATAGCAGACTTCCAATCTTCTTTTGTATGGTTACAAATAAAAATTGAAACTCGTTCGTGCTAGAACTTCGCTGTGTTTAGTGCGCTGAAGTGGAAAATGAAGCCTTCTTATTTTCCACAACATTTCTTTTCGCATTATACAAATGCGACTAAAGTTTGTCGGTCAGCTGCCAGCTCATACAATATTTATTTTAGATTTTGTAACATGAAGAAACTAACGAATCTTTTAAGAGTAGTAGATCTCTTTGTGAAGGGCTCGTCCGGGGAAGTACGTACTACCACCAAGCCTTTTTCTACCGCCAAGCAGCGTTGCTGTGTTTCGGTTTGAAGAGTGTGGTTGCCGGTGTAATTACAGGCACATGAGGCTTAACATCTGTATGACTCAAGTTGATGGACGCAGGGCAGT
The DNA here is from genome assembly GCA_932294275.1 of Chloroclysta siterata. Classification (NCBI taxonomy): domain Eukaryota; kingdom Metazoa; phylum Arthropoda; class Insecta; order Lepidoptera; family Geometridae; genus Chloroclysta; species Chloroclysta siterata. The sequence goes on along the minus strand of OW028604.1, from coordinate 8,196,590 downwards.
GCATCCAGGGCACATTCATATCGTGTGGGACTTATGAGGTAATGCTTAGTTATAGGTGATGGTTACCGCTTAACACCAGGTGGGCCATATGCTTGATTCATCAGCTAGTAGTATAAAAAAAAACTACCTTCTGGTTGGTCCTTAGGACCCTGAGCTGGTAGATGATTTTCTCAAATCCAACTCACAAAATATCATGCCTATCATGACATAGGTAAGTACGTAAAATCTTTAGGAGGTGGGCGTTGAGACTGCATCACAGTTTTTAACTTTCGCAGTTTCATAGTTATTTTGTAACTTGTGCACTTTGTAACTTTGTTCTGATTACTGATTACTTTTATTTTAATTAACGGCTGACCAACCATCAAACAACTTCCGACTCGCAATTTTCAATATTTTGAAAGATCACTGAATAATCACTGAAGTTTAGTGATCATTTATGAAAAATCGCAATCAACCGAGTTGTGTGGATAACATTGTACACAGTTCAGCAAAAATCTAATTTTGATACAAAGAAGTTTTAACTAAACAAACTATAACTGAGCGAGAAACTGTTTAGCGTTTGTCAGCCTCTTAAAATAAAACAAGGGCGAACGAAGCTGGCGCTCGCGCTCTAAGTGTCCGTAACATTATGTTTCATGACCGTAAAAACCTCAAACTCTCAAATTGTTAGATCCCTTTTAGAACTTTATCCTCTTTTTCCAACAAGCTTACTACCTATCCCGTTGTAGTGTATAAAATCTACACTAATATTATAAAGAGGTAAACTTTGTATTTTTGTATTTTTGTATTTTTGTATTTTTGTATTTTTGTATGTAACGAATAGGCTCAAAAACTACTGGTCCGATTTCAAAAATTCTTTCACCATTAGAATGCTACATTATCCCTGAGTAACATAGGCTATATTATATTTTCAAAAAAATCAGGGATCCTTACTAAAACTTCAATAATGTAACCCAAGGTGGAAAGCAAAAAACCTTACATCGCGTGCGCTGCGAAAACTATTGAAGATAGAACAAAATAATGTACTACGATTTTGTAGAACACGTTATCATCTACAAAAAATGTCGCGACAGCATATGTCTAACTATTATAGTTATGTCACAATAAGTGTTCTTTTATTATAAAAAAATAATTGAAATGCCTCCGCTAGAAAAGGGTCTTTATTTGTACCTTGGTATTAATCCTTATCCAAATAAATCATTTCATAATTAAGACGGTTTCAATACCTATAGATTACTTCTTAAATTTTTCAAATCGGACATTCCGTTCAAAAGATATGACGAAATTAAAAATGTTTACGGGTCCACCGGTCACGAGCGGGGTGCGATTTCACTCACTCAAGGAGAAGCGCGTGCAAATGTATGAAATAAGTAGACGCGAGGCTCGAACCCACGGTCTAAGTTTATCCTAAAATGTTCAAAAAATTTATGACCACCCATGCGAAGCTGGGACAGGCCGCTAGTGTAGTTATAAAGAGCGTTTTAATTTTTGCCATTTCCGTCCAAAAATTAGCCAATTTCGCTTTTTAATTAATGTCTGGAGTCAATACTTTTGTTTTATGGCACTTGATAGTCACAGATCTTTGTATTTGGTTCAATTTCAATGAGAAAAAAGTCTTGACAGACAACCAAGGGATCCTATAAGTACGGAAGTCTACATAATGTACTACCTGTACTGTACATGTTGCTTGGGTACCAAATAAAACACAAATTTATATAACGTCCGCCTGGATCGGCCGCCTGGAATCGAGTGCCCCCGACCGTGGTGCGTACGGTTGCTACCCGCCTCCAGTCAGCGCGCATAGTTTATTGTTATACACTACACTACCTATTCTTACTTCATCATCAAGATAAAATATCAAATAAGTATAACGACCGGTTTTCACAAATCTAATATAACAAGAAATGGACTCAAATAGCAGGGCGTAAGACGTATATCGTAAAACATATACTACATTTTAGTCAATATAATTCAGACGCGCATTATATCTTGATATATCTCAGATATCGGCCAATTTAAACTTTATGGTGACAGATTCGAAGGGCAAGTCGACATAAAAAAGGGACTGCTATTAAATTGTAGGTAATCGTAAAATAGACGCTGGATGTCGATAGTACTACGTTGTACGCTGAAATTCTAAATAAATGTCTATCAATATAGATGGACATTCCACACAGCACTATCGAGCCCTAAACTAAACAAAACTTATTATATAATATGGGAACCAAATAGCTGATATAATACTTTTATACTTTTTTTTAATAAATAGTTTCATATAATATCAATAACACAAAACATAACATATACATGTTTCCTAAAAACAGATCTTCGTATGTCATATAGTTACAGACTTGCCCATACTGAGCGATCTAAATCAGCCACCCTATATAATATGTTCATCACACAAATGTTTGTTCTCGGTAGGGATCAAACCCACGGATGTGAGGGCTGTCAAATGGACTAAATAGTCACAGAATTCAAATCGTTCTTTAGATTTTAACAAGCAGGTACAGTCAACATCAACGGGAATTCAAAATGGTTTAAAATGTGGGTGACTTTTCTACACGTACATGTACATGCACTCTTATATATTATGATTACAAGCTATAATCAGAACCTTTAATAATAAATATCAAAATCAGTAACTATGAAACTTTTCAGAAAACTTGGGAGAGATAAACAAAGAAAGTGTCGAGATGCGTACGGTAGATACCTACGCAACTCGACATTTTCCTTCTACCTACAAAACGTTTGTAATGTAAAAGTAGCTAAGTATTTTGGCACTTTTAAATCCTCTATTTTATTTCGGTAGGTGCTACTCAAGGTTACCAAAATGTAATGCAATCTTTCTCAAGGTTCAAGGAAGAAGGATCGACAGAACAATCTCGAATCCTATCTCTTGTCATGATCGTCGTCTGAAGAATCGCCACCGGTTCTGTAACAAACTGAGACTTATTGTCTTACTTTGAAAAGCTTTCGTATTTAGGCCAATTGCCTTTATTTCTATCGTAAAATCCAATTTAAAATTCGGGTTCTAACACCGAACAGAATTTAGAAAATCTGTTATTTTTATCGGTCAGAGTCGGAAATTAAGGCGAAGACAAGAACTCTCGCTCGCACGTTTCGACATCTTGAAAGATATAAAATCACTAAACTCATTTTCAACAAAGAAATCTTGAACACAACTCCACTTCCCTGTTGTAATTTTAACCGGAATAGAAAAGATCAGTAAAAGCTATTGAAACTTCTCAGGCAAATCCACTGAGCTGCAGAAAATACTAGCACTAACCTAAAGTTAAACTTCGCGCTATCACAGTTGCACCTGCATAGCTGGTTTATTTATGAATGATGAATGCACAGTACAAAAATTAGTAGATTGAGAACCAACTATGTAGGTATGTTGCGCAGAATTATTGCCGAGCCTAGATAATCTATTGTCAAACTTTTAGGTTAACCTACAAGTTTCTGTTCTTTTCTTGTGTTCCTTTTATCGACAGTAAACTATTTTGTATTTGTTTTTTATTTACCACAGTAATAGTAATAAGTAATATATCAGCTATCTGGTTCCGATAATACAAGCTTTGGCTTAGTTTGGATCGAGATGGTGCTGTGTGGAATGTCCACCAATATTTATTAATTATTAATATTTATTATTTAATATTCAGTGTCGAAAATTATTACTTATAATAGTTATAATTTTAGTTTAGATTTTTTAACCGTAGTTAGTCCCAGCACCAAAAAGGATCTTATTTTAATCTCCTTCCATAATTGATTTCGTAAGAAACGCACAAGGAAGAGAGATGGGCCGTTCTACTAAAATGGCCGATCTCACTGACAGTCCAATCCGCCCAGCAAGTGTGGTGAGCACGGAATATTCCCCTAAATATGGGAAAGACCTATTTCCAGCTGATAACTTTAACTTAAAATGGAGAAGGGAAAAATACTGGCCGCCCAAAAAACTCGTGTCAACGAAAACGAATTGAGTAAAACTTTCCCTGTTCAAGTTTTTAAAGTTACGGGTGTACCTAATGGGGTAACTAAGATTGTTGAATGTAAAAATCTCCAGGCTGTTGAGTTTTCCATTACGGAGTGGTATCATTTTCGTAAGTAATTAAAAGTTCAGGAGTTGCTTCATATTTCCAAAAGCGAAGCTTAATAAACCGCTTTTTTCTTTCATTGGTCAAGAGGCGAAATTTCTGAAGACCAGTTCCTTTTTGACTCAACTGTTTATGTTTAGCAAACCAAACTACAGTAACTACTTAGTTTAAAAAGATATTGCATCTGCAAAAGTTTTGTGCTTGATCTGAGATTTAGCTACTTCCTATCTTTTCAGGATTTTTGCAATGCAAACACTTACAACTTACCATCAGGTGGGCGATATGCTTGGGAACTACTATGGGAACCAGATAGCTGATATAATACTTTTTATGATATAATATTTTTTTATACCCAGAAAAGAACAAACATCTAAGTATGTTCATCACACAAATGTTCGCGGAGATCGAAACCACGTCCTTCAGCGCAGAACGCAGAGATACTACCCAGCTAAGCAGTGAGGGCTGTCAACAATAGTGGTAATAGGTATACTGGATTACCATTTAGCAACCTTTCTGTCTGAATCATCAACATCACATTGACGTCGTAGTAGTACAATACGCAATACCCCGAACTGTCAGTAATCGTTTGTCATGTGGAGTTACGTGAAATTGCATTGTGTTCACCACCGTAACCGCCGTAACATGGAGATTAGTACATTACACGTGCCTTCAATTTATTAACTCTGTTTCACGCCCGAGAGTAGAAGTATTAACCGGAATAACAGATTTACATGTGTAACGAGCTAATTATTTTATAATTTACTATCTTAACATGCTCTGGGACTCGATAGTAGAATACCCATACATGCAGTAATGTCAACTGTCATGCGCAACATAATGTCAACATTGGAGATTGACACGGGGGTTTTTGGGTGGGAAAATGGGATTGAAAAAGAGAGGATGTCATTGTTTTAATGGGCAGATATTTCACTGAATAAAAGCAGACCAACTAAACAGTTTATTTAATATTATTACGCAGACCTTTTTCACATGACACTGTTTCTAAAACACTAATGCACATACAATACAGGGGTGACACTAACTCGAAAAAATTATTCACTGATCGTTCTTTCGGACAAAATATGACACACAAAACACAGGTGCTATTACTAATTTTAAAATTAAATGTTGTTCCTTGATCGTACTTCAAGCGACCAAATACTTTTTTATTTACACATGTGATCGGGTATTTTGAATAAGTTAGCGAGTCACATTAGGGCTGCTAGTAAAAAATTGTTTTTAGTTAGGGTCGCCGTCATCGAAATCGATGAGGAGGACTATATGTATAAACTAGTGGCTTCCCGCGGCTTCGCACGCGTTAAAGTGGTGAACCGTGATTGAACCACAAACATCCAAACATCGTAACTTTCGCATTGATTTGTATATTATTAGGGTAGGATTTTAAATACGTACTATTATTAGGGTAGGATTTTAAATACCTACGTAGGTATAAGGGATACCTATAGGCGTACATTACCTATATTAGTTAGGTAGGTATTTATAGGTACTGAGTTTAGCACAAACATGACAAATACAACAAAGACAACCTTACACGGAAAATATGTACTTATTTGTTCCTAGTTTCTACCCCAAAAGCAAACGAAACGAAACAGCTTCACGACATTGATCCACAGGCACGGTAGATAAGTACCCTCAGATCTCTTCGTACCAACTCAAGATTCCCGTTTTTAGAACATTGACGCCTCGTTGTATTCTTTTTACTCGAGCGCAACGAAGGAGGGTAACGTCTTTATGTTATTTATCCACAGAACACATTTTCTTTTAGTTTGAAGTTAATTACACAGTTACAGTTAAAAATCTCCCATACAAACCTTGAAACTTTGCAGGGGTAGTTTTAAAATATTGAAAACGTGATTTTAAATTATTTATTGTGGAGTATATTTACTTCAAGTTTGAAATCAATCGCACTATGCGTTAAAAATCCATACTAACTTTTACAGTCATTGATTGATGAACCCTTTGCAGGGGAATTATCAAAAGTTAAAAGCGTCATTTATTATTTATTTCTTAGTATATTTACCTCAAGTTTTAAGTCAATCGCACCACGCGTTACCATACAAACTTTGACATCCCTTTGCACGCTTATTATGGGTAGTTTAAAAAAATTAAAAAAGCCTTTCCTATTTTTTTGCCTAAAAGTTCATATACTCCAAGTTTCAAGTTTGTAGGTTCAAGGAATACTATTTTTCATGCAAACGTTTTCAACCCTTTTACACCCCTTGGGGTTGAATTTCCAAAAATCCCTTCTTAGTATACTTCTACGACATAAGACCTATGTACTCTTCAAATTTCAAGTCTCTAGGACCAGCGGTCAAAAAACTCCCATACAAACTTTGACATCCCTTTGCACACTTATTATGCGTAGTTTTAAAAAACTAAAAATGCTTTTCCTAATTTTTAGCCTTGGAGTACATCTACTTCAAGTTTCAAGTTTTTAGGTTCAAGGAATACTATTTTTCATACAAACGCTTTCATCCCTTTTTACACCAGAGGGTTGAATTTCCAAAAACCCCTACTTAGTACACCTCTACGTCATAAGACCTATGTACTCTTCAAATTTCAAGTCTCTAGGACCATCGGTTAAAAAACTTCCATACAAACTTTGACATCCCTTTGCACACTTATTAAGGGTAGTTAAAAAAACTAAAAATGCCTTTCCTATTTTTTTGCCTAAAAGTTCATATACTCCAAGCTTCAAGTTTGTAGGTTCAAGGTATACTATTTTTCATGCAAAGGTTTTCAACCCTTTTACACCCCTTGTGGTTGAATTTCCAAAACCCCCTTCTTAGTACAACTCTACGTCATAAGACCTATGTACTCTTCAAATTTCAAGTCTCTAGGACCATCGGTCAAAAAACTCCCTTACAAACTTTTACATCCCTTTGCACATTTATTAAGGGTAGTTTTACAAAACTAAAAATGCCTTTCCTATTTTTTTGCTTTGAAGTATATGTACTCCAAGTTTAAAGTTTGTAGGTTCAAGGAATACAATTTTTCATACAAACGCTTTCATCCCTTTTTACACCCTTAGGAGTTGAATTTCCAAAAACCCCTTCTTAGTACACCTCTACGTCATAAGACCTATGTACTCTTCAAATTTCAAGTCTCTAGGACCATCGGTCAAAAAACTCCCTTACAAACATTTACATCCCTTTGCACATTTATTAAGGGTAGTTTTACAAAACTAAAAATGCCTTTCCTATTTTTTTGCTTTGAAGTATATGTACTCCAAGTTTCAAGTTTGTAGGTTCAAGGAATACAATTTTTCATACAAACGCTTTCATCCCTTTTTACACCCTTGGGGTTGAATTTCCAAAAACCCCTTCTTAGTACACCTTTACGTCATAAGACCTATGTACTCTTCAAATTTCAAGTCTCTAGGACCATCGGTCAAAAAACTCCCATACAAACTTTTACATCCCTTTGCACACTTATTAAGGGTAGTTTTAAAAAACTAAAAATGCTTTTCCTATTTTTTTGCCTTGAAGTATATGTTCTCCAAGTTTCAAGTTTGTAGGTTCAAGGAATACTATTTTTCATACAAACGTTTTCATCCCTTTTTACACCCTTAGGGGTTGAATTTCCAAAAATCCCTTCTTAGTGCACCTCTACGCCATAAGAGCTATGTACTCCTCAAATTTCAAGTCTCTAGGACCAGCGGTTTAGGCTGTGCGTTGTCTATATGTCAGTCAGTCAGTCAGTCAGTCAGTCAGTCAGGACTTTGAGTCTTATAGTATTAGAGATATACTTATTTTTACTAGGTACTTGCTAATGGAACAAGCAGATGGCACACCTGGTACCAAATGATAACCATCACTTATAACAAAGCATTACCTCGCAAGTCACGCAGTATAGAAACGAGCCCTACGATACACGGCCCTGTCGTTTGTCGGCATCGATAAAAAAATACTTACTTATAGAATATAACTCGAGGGAAGGGAATACCACCATACAAATGTCAAGCGCTTTGGAATTAATTTTTTCGAAAATCTGACTTCAGAAATTAATGCTCAAGAATACATTACAATGCAAGTATTGGATCTACTTTACAATGAAAATTTGAAGCTTACTACTAAGTATATATATTTTTTTTAATTTAATTTTATAATGTGCGATAGTTCCACCTACAGGAACGAATTTAAAATCATACTCTTATGAGGTTGAGTGACGACCTTCTTACGCAAAGATGTAGGTAAGTACAACCTATTGCGTATACGTTTTATTGAAATGTTGATAAGGCTTCGTAGAAGCAGTAAGAGTTATTTCTACAACTCAAATTAAATTGTAAGTATAACAATATAACATAACAATGTTGAACGGCTAGTCTATTCACATTTTATAATTCCTAAGCAACATATCGACTTGTTTGGTAGAGTAGTAGAGCTCTTTGTGAAAGGTTCGTCCGGGGAAGTACTACCACCACGCCTTTTTCTGCCGCCAAGCAGCAACGCTGTGTTTCGGTTTGAAGAGTGCGGTTACCGGTGTAATTACAGGCACATGAGGCTAAACATCTGTATGCCTCAAGTTCGTAGGACACGTTCCTATTGTGCGTGACTTACGAGGTAATGCTTAGTTATAGGTGATGTTTACCACTTAACATCAGGTGGGACATCTGCTTGTTTCATCAGATAGAAGTGTTAAAAAAAAAAGTTGAATTAGACGATCAACTCTTGTACAATTAGAATAAAAACAGCTTCCCGACTTTGATCCCCAGGCTCGGTAGATTTCCCTCAGATCTTCTAGTATCGAGTACCTACTAGCTCAAGATCGTCCTTCGACCTTATACATCGTCAAAAGAGGCGATGGCTAAGGGATTAAGTCAGAGGTACGTCCAAATATAACATTTTGCACATTACCACATTTTGCAGCAGTTGGTATTTCATGCGTAACAGGTTGCAAGCTCTTCGCCGCTGCTAGATAAAAACTGGTTTCTTTACGAGGTTTTTTTTCACTGATTGAGAGCACTAGGATTGCGCACATATATTTTTCGTAGAAAAATATCCATGAGTGCACGACCGGAATCGAACCCACGACTTTAAAATCAGGAGGAGGGGTCATTCCCACTAGACCACCGGTGGGTAAGAAAAACAGCATCAAGGTTAATAAAATTAAATAGTTATACAGGAAATGGGGTGGGGTCGGAAAGGGGTAGTAAATCAAAGTTAGGCAACCTTATGAAACGTTTTAATGGCTTTGTAGATCCCAATAATATTTTTTTGATACTTTGTATAATCAGATTTAACATTAAAAAAGTTGAACGTCCCTTATCGCCAAAGAATACAAGAAAAACTAAAGTTATAGGAGAAAGGGCGCGCAGCTCGGTTCTCATTGTACAAGCTTGGCTTAGTTTGGGGCTAGAAGGCGTTATTAGAAATGTCCACCAATATTTATTTATAAACAGTAAAATTCAAACCTTCTTCCTCACTTTCAAACTCTTTTTATTATATGTAGGTGCTCTTCAAAATCTTGCGAAGATCGCGGGAAGTCGGTGGATGGAGAGTGCTCAGAATGGTTCTCTCTAAAATTGTATAGGGGTGGCCTTTGTCCAGCAGTGGACTTCTTCAGGCTGATGATGATGACTCTTCGAAATAAACAATACATTCCATTCTTAGTGAGAGCCCATATGTTTGGTTACAGAACCCTCTGTACTTGGGTTTCACCCACCCTTATTGAATATAGTTAAAAATACCATTGTATCGGCAAACATCAGCTAGCCATTTCAGGCGAAGACAACTGCTAATGTACCTCTCGCTCGCACATTTTAACAGTGTGAAAGATATAAAAACACATACCTAGGTATTTATGAAAAACATATGAACATATTTATGAAAAATCGCAGGTCACGCACTGGGTGCGATTTCACTCACTCGGGGAGAAGGGCGTGCAAATGTATGAAATTAGGTATACGCGAGGCTCGAACCGACGGTCTAAGTTTATCCTAAAATGTTCAAAAAATGTATGCGAAGCTGGGACAGGCCGCTAGTATTATATATTATTATAATATATATACAATATTACTTTTAATTTCACGTCGATCAATTCGTAGGGCACGTGCCATCTGCTTGTTCCATCAACTACTTATATAAAAAAGCATTAGCTTATCTCTGTATCAAGTGGTAGGCGATCTGTCTGTCGGCTCCAGTACTTACTTCAGTATCAAGACTAGTAAATCTACCTAAAGTTATGTCATTTAAAAGTACTTAAGACAAGGATTTCCGATACAGTTTTTTTTAGTTTTAGGTAGATATTTTATTACATAGAGAGAATTGAAATAATTTTTATTAAATATTTAAGGATTTTGTTATTTAAACAAAAAATATAATACGTTGAAATAAAAAAGCCCACGTTATTTTGTAGGGTACCTATAGGGTGACCAACAAATTAGCATTTTTTTTTTCAATACAACTCTCTGATTGAACAAGCAGATGGCCCACCTGATGTTAAGTGGTAACCATCACCTAACAAAGCATTACCTCGTAAGTCACGCACGGTAGGAACGTGCCCTACGATGAACTGCCCTGCGTCCATCAACTTGAGGCACACAGATGTTAAGCCTCATGTGCCTGTAATTACACCGGCAACCACACTCTTCAAACCGAAACACAGCAACGCTGCTTGGCGGCAGAAAAAGGCGTGGTGGTAGTACTTCCCCGGACGAGCCCTTCACTACTAGTATTCTCTTATCTGTGCCTTCACAAAGAGCTCTACTACTCTTGTAGCTCTTACAAAACGAGATCAAACGTAAAATTTTATCCAACGTGTAAGTCAGACCTACAATCTCGACATTCCTATCATATCCGTCATATCCTTCAAAATATGTCATGTTTTTTTAAGATTTGTGATAAACAATTTTAACATGTAAAAAAATGAGACCATCGTAATACTTTAGAACTAGGCTGGAAGACATGGGCTTGCTCGGCCTTAATGTATTTTTGAAAATTAGTATCTGCCTAGCAGTGGCTATAGCGAGCACTGGTGGTGGTAGCGGCCCTGCCTTCCGATCTGAGGTTGTGGGTTCGAAATCGGTCGTGCACCAATGAGTTTTTCTGTTCAAAAATGTATGTGCACAATGTCAGTACTCTCAAACGGTGAAGGAAATCGTGAGGAAACCGGCATGTCATAGAACCAACATGGTGTCAAGTGCTCGAAAGGAGCCTCCTCTTGAAGCGCATTTAAAATCCTTTCACCACACTGTTTCAAAATAAACTAGTGACCCGAGAAGAGAGAGTGGCTAGCGAGAGGGACTAGTTCAGTAGCTGTATTGTTGCTATAGTTGACAATAAAATCCCGGCTTTGTCGTATGATGAATGTTGACATCAATTGCGGTGAAATATACCAAGCGTAGATTTAATAGCTAAAGCTATGTATAGCTGCGACAGTCAGCTAACACCTACCCACGAATACATTTATACATACATTACTCGTCTTGATTTATAAGAAAAGAAACATACCTATAAACCGATGCACATTATAGCTCCAATAATAATATTACTACATAAGCATAAGGGGTAGTGCATCGTAGGGCACGTAGTGCTTGTAATAGGGGTTACCAAATAACATCAGGTGGGCCATATGCTTGTTCCATAAGCAATTTATATAAAAAAATATGATATACATATAAGTACTCATTTATCTCCTTAGAAGTCCTGGAACTGAACACTAAACAAACAAATATTTTTGGTCAATTTCACACAGCGTGATCTAGCCTGAAACAAAGCTAAGCTTGAACTATGGGAACCAAATAACTGAAAAAAATAATTCATTTTGTATATAAATGTAAAATTTAATATAATATAATGCAATAATATAAATATTAAAAATATTCGATCCACATTACCACATCACACCAGAACATTAGATATAAAAAACATCGCGCCCGCATGAAAAGAAATCGTATGTTTCGTTGGTTACATTACACTATCAATTCACAAAGTCAATCGTCCTATGACAGAACTATTAATTGATTGATGAAAAGAGAATACCTACAGACAACATATTATCGGCTAATTTAACAGCTATAGGTTTATTCGTCTACAATAACATACAATGACTAAAAATACATCATGATGTTAGTAAGTAAAATGAATGACTCACGGTCAGCTTGATCCATAAAATAAATTAATGTTTTACAATTAATTACAATGCCGTCGCCGAGAAGAGCCATGAAAGGTGAAGTACCTACCTAAATAGCCCAGAAGGTGACATGGAAATTCGTTGTGGTGACAAAACCACCTGTGTTTAACAAAATCTGCTATTACTCAATATCTAGTAAAGCCTACAAAACAATTTTTCTTCCAATTTCAATTAGCTAAAAGATAAAGTACAGTTTGATGAGGACATTTTTCTTAGAGCCGCGTGTGTGTGTACTAATAATTGGGACTATGAAAGTAACAAAAAAAATGAATTACCTGCATCGCATCTGTATCAGCTAGTTTTATTAAAAGAAACGTTTATTTGCCTCAATTTAATTACCTAAATCAGTAGATACCTAATTAGTGCAAGAAAAGAGCCTCTTGAGGAGTACTTAAAAATCCGTTCCGTTTAAAAAAAAAAAATAGCTTGCTCGTCACTTTTTGCCACTGTTCGACAACATTACCCATTAGGAAGAGATGGCAATACATCTCTATACATTATTTTTTTTTTCAATTTTTTTTAAGAAGGCTATTAATTCTTTTAATAGATTAGGTAGGCACCTCGATTCTAGACTAGACTCTAAGATTCCAATGTGTTTTCATTAAAGTCCGTGAGCATTCATCATGTTTTTATGATGAAACTAAAATGTCGATTTTAATGATAGATAATATACAACCACAGGATCTTAGCCTATTATTTCAACCTAGTTTAAAATAAAAACTTGCTTATACCCAGGTATTAAATAAATAAGTACTACCGTATAATAGACAAAATAAACTAATAATTATATTAGGCAGCGGCTCATGTTATGGACTACCTAAAGAATAAGATCAAATAAATCAAAAGTTACAAAGCAATCAAATGTAAACAAATATTAATCAATAAAAAAATCTATCTATCCACGATACCTGCAACAGTTTGTTTTACACAATATTAACTAAATCTGCTCTATCTACTTACTTTCAGTATAAATCCAAGAAACGTTCCACAAGTTGTCCCAGTTGTCATACGCAGTCATTACTTGGGTTGCACTTTAATCCATCACTTGATAGTACTTGATTGCACTTGTACAAGTTTGAAAAGAAAACGTGCGAAGTGAGGAACGCGGAAAGGCGCGCGTAGGGCGATGACGACGCTATGGGCGCGTGGCTCGTTCGCGACTGAAATAAACTTCACTTCTGCTCGCACAGAATACCTACATAATAAGTACGGGCTTCTGCTCTGCCTGTGGCAGAAGCCACTGCCGCGGCACTACAATCCTTGTGCTTGTGTAGGTACAGCATTACAGTAGGTACTGCACTATGTTACACAATTATAACCAAAAACGAAATTGTTTTTAAGACCAGCAACCAATTAATAAAAATATTTTCTTAAAAAAAATTCTCATTACTTAAGCCAGTTCTCTCAAACGGTGAAGGAAAACAGTCAGTTACATTTTAGCAACGTACCAATACCAAAAACTCTTAATCTTATATGTATAAAATAAAATAAATAAATAATAAATATTGGTGGGCATTCCACACAGCACTATTTCGCCCCAAAGCTTTTTTTTTGTAAATACATACTTATAATATTATATAACACCCAGACAGAGACAGAGAACAACATCTATGTTCATCACATAAATATTTGTTATCGGTGGGGATCGAACCCACGGCCTACGGCGCAGAAGGCAGAGCTACTACCAACTGAGCCGTGAAGGCTGTCAAATTTTGACTGTCTGTATTTTGACGTGTTTCCGAAAGCCCCCCATAAGCCTTAGATATGCCAACATAATCTTAATCGGTTACTTGGTAGCTTTGAGAAGATATTATCTACCGTGCCTAGCGATAAGTGGTGAGGATATTTATTTTCGAAATTATAGGATTGTAGAATAAACTAAAATGTGCTTGTTAATGCACCGGCACCCTAGGTATACGCTTCAGATCAACACCAGTAATAGCAAGCATCACTCACCATAGGAACCTACTTTTTTTTTTTTTTTTTTTGGCGTCACACAGGAACCTACTTGATGACCGAAATAATCATGGCGGTAGTAGATAGGTATTCCTACTTATGTATTCGGACTATTAGAGCGAAACCATCAGCAACTCATGTACTTACACTAGTAGAGCTCTAGTGCTTTGTAGGAAATATATTACAAATTAAAATCAAAATAATTGTTTTTTCTTTTAGGTACTTGTAGAGTCATGAATATTTAGGAAAAAATGTTAAACTGAAAAAAAAACTGTTTTTCTGATTAGTTTTCATGTTAGAACTTACCTAATAGAATTATAAAATATTTTTTACCATTCCCCCTCTTAACCCTAGTCACCTAACCTTCGCATATACTCCGTTAAACCTAACCATACGTCGATTCGACGTATGGTTTTTTAGCCCTTATTATTTTATCTAATTATAAATGTTTTTGTTATTTTAATTACTTAAATATATAAACCAAGTATTATTTTAGTAAATAAAACAATAAAATTACGTTTTGATAAAGAAATATTTATTTTATACCTTATATTATATGGCACTAGGTTTTTAAGATTAAATGAGAGGTACACTTATAAAAATTAAAATTAAAACAAAAAAACACAAAATAGCCTTTTTTTCTTAGGCGAACATAAATAATAACAGTCTTATCATTGAGTAAAAAATATATAAACTATTATTTAGAGGCGCATTTTATGCAATAATCAACTTTGTGTTCATCGGAACGACGACTATTTTCATAATATATCGAGAAATAAGGTACTTACGCGCCGGACTCCATCACCTCCCGAGAGAGCTCGACGAACACTGAGTTGGCAAACGACGACGCTAAGATCGGCGCGCGCGCCGAAAAGAGACAGCAATATTTCTGTTGTGTACACGTCGATTCGACGAAGGTTAGGTGTCTAGGGTTAAAAGCTTATTTTATTCACTGAAAACATTGAATAAAAAAGCTCTTTTACTCCCTGTTTTGGAGTTTGAATTTAGAACACACCAATACATTCGTCCTCCATCTCAATGCTATACTCGACATACAAACTTCTTGGGCAAATAACTCTAATTGTTGTTTTGTGTTGTATTTTAATTAATTTACCCTTCTTTTTTTCTTAATTAAATATATTTTCGCTTAAAGATTTAAGCTTTTCTTTTTCTCGTAGTCAATGGTATAAAGTATAGTATGCAACTCTTGAATAAAACGGATTTATATCGACGGCCATGAATCACTCGCGTCCCTCAGGATTCTAACACTTGAATCACTCGCTACGCTCGTGATCCAATCATCAGCTATCCCCAGCTATAGTGATTCATCACTCGCTACGGTCGTGATTCAGTCGTTAGAATCCTTCACTTGCTCGTGATTCATCTATGGCGCTCGCTTTAAATCCGTCCTTTTTCACTAATTGCATAATATACTATTTGCATGCATTACGTTTAAAAAAAATCGTTACATAGGAAAACTTTATCCGGTGAAAATTTTAGCATGATGTACTTTGAGTAAACCTCTCTGATTAAGGGGCTGACAACCATCAAATAACTTCTCGCTCGCACGTTTCGACATGTTAAAAGATATAAAATCACTAAGCTCATTTTCGACAAATCGCAATCAACCATTTTCCTACTCAAAAGTTTGCTTTAGGTACTAGTTTTCGTACATAAGCAAACTTTTAAGTAGGAAAACTGTAGGAAATGAGTTTAGTGATTTTATATCTTTCAAGATGTCGAAACGTGCGAGCGAGAGTCACATTAGCTCTTGTCTTCGCCTTAAGTCAAGAAAACAGGCAAATCTTTAGGGGCTTGTTGAACTTTGGTGAACTAAAATGTATTGGTTGGCAATATTGTTATTTTGTGTAATATTTACTTACACACAGTTAAGCTCATAAAGACAGAGTTAGAAAATTTGGTACCTACCTACGTGTAAATAGATAGCTTAGGTAAGTACCTTCCACAAAGCAGAAACAATAGGTACCTATTCCGTACATAGTACCTAATATAAAACTACGCTAGATTGCAATAAAATCACAGCGAATATATCAAAATAAAGAGGCAATGAAGATTTAAAAAAGATCCCAAAAAGTGTGGGTGTTCTATAAATGAACGATAAAATTGCCGATATCATGTGGGTTTTTTACGAAAGCTAGGATATAGAGTTCGCAGCGTAATAGCCGTAACTTACATTTTACTTGAGCAAGTAAGGCCAAGAAGATCCAGCTAGCGATTGACACCACGCCATCGTACATTCGTACGTCGCACCACAGAATTGATACTTATATATATTTATTTATTATTTGCTACAATGTGGTTACAATAGGTTCTTCAGGTAAAAATGCTCGGCACATAACTATAATATAGCAAGCAAATAAAATTATACAATACATTTTTTTGAAATGATTTGTTTGAAACCAAAATTAATACATGTACGTACATTTATTTATTTATTTTAATATAATAAGAACGGTACATTAATTACCAATTACACTAATTAAATCTAATATAAAAAGAATTCAATTACATTAAAAATAAAATAAAAATTATGAAAAAGAACATTGAGATAAGATTGAGAAAACACAGCAAAAATAATATACATATAAAAGGAAATTCAAAAATTAAATTATAAATTCTTTTCGCAAAATGCAAGGAACACAGACATTATCGCCTTGCATTCGTCTGCAAATATATCACATAGTACATGTAGTATCTATTAAATTTATAATGTCAGTTTACACGAAACGTCAAGAAAATACAATTACCAAATTACAGATAATAGTGAAATGTCTACGATATAAAGTCTAAATGTCAAAATAATAATAATAACACCTAATAATACACGCAATAATAACGGAGTATATTTGGTACGTCCCTATACCTAATGTCAGAAATTCTTAATTTTAAGAGTCAATATTATTATACCTACAGGTTACTAGGATACTTTAATTGTTTTTCTTAGAATCTCTTTCACAGTATAAGGGCTGGTTTCACCATGGTCTGTTAGATTAACAAAGGATTAAAGGGCCGTTAAATATGTCAAAATGTATGCGTTTGACAGCTAAGGTTAGATTTAACGGCCTGTTAATCCTTGATTAGTAACTAACAGAGCATGGTGAAACTGGGCCTTAAGCTATTAGCCATTTAAAGAGTTTGTTTTTATATTGTTGGAAGGATTTTAATTGTCTTTGGAGTTTTGTTATATATTTGATCGAGTGAGCGAAGCGAACGAAGATTCTAGTTTCAACTTTGGCGATTTGGCATTTTATGTATGTATATATGTATGTATGTATGTATGTATGTATGTATGTATGTATGTTTGTCTGGCCATAACTTTTGAACGGTTGATCCGATATGCATGAAATTTGATAAGACGACAGCTTGTACTTGAAAAATTTACTGGTAAGAATATGAGTAAAATCGGATGAAGGGTTATTAAGATATGGGGTTTTTAAAGGGAGAAAAACTAAAAAAAGTTACATAAAAAAATCAAATTACATGTCATATGAAAGGGGTTTGTTTGGACATTCCAACACAATTTTTACTTTTTTTCTGCGACGCTCGGTTTTTGAGATACAACAAAAAAGTTAAATTAAGATAACCAGCGACCCAAGAGCTCCCATCTCTAAGAGTTTCGTTGGCATCAAGGTTTTTCTACTGGTCGGCCAGTTACTTTGCTTTTTCTTATTTTTTTTTCTTGAAATAAATTAAGGAGGTACTCAGTTCTCATAAAATGGTGACAACGACCAGGTCTGATGATGGAGCCAAGGTCTGTTCAACGGAACTCTTCAATAAATAGGCCAATAGAGTTGAAACTTGGTTACCGTACCAAGTTAGTAGGCGGTAGTCAGAAAAAAGTCCCAACGTAATGTTTGGACTTGCCTTTGACTACCACCTACTCAAAGTTTTGGTGCGTTCGTCGGGTCGCATCACGAGATCTCAGTTCGGGGCGAACTACTAGTCTATGATGGTGGGAGGAAGCTCAGAATAGTGAGAACTGGAAGTCCTTGGGGGAGGCCTTTGCCCAGCAGTGGGACGAAAGAGGCTAATAAAAAAAAATCTAACTCACCAATATAGCAAAATTTCTATTACAAATCTCAATTCTTATTTTGTAACTAGTAGTTCGCCCCGAACTGAGATCTCGTGATGCGGCCCGACGAACGCACCAAAACTTTGAGTAGGTGGTAGTCAAAGGCAAGTCCAAACATTATGTTTGGAATTTTTTCTGACTACCGCCTACTAACTTGGTACGGTAACCAAGTTTCAACTCTATTGGCCTATTTATTGAAGAGTTCCGTTGAACAGACCTTGGCTCCATCATCAGACCTGGTCGTTGTCACCATTTTATGAGAACTGAGTACCTCCTTAATTTATTTCAAGAAAAAAAAATAAGAAAAAGCAAAGTAACTGGCCGACCAGTAGAAAAACCTTGATGCCAACGAAACTCTTAGAGATGGGAGCTCTTGGGTCGCTGGTTATCTTAATTTAACTTTTTTGTTGTATCTCAAAAACCGAGCGTCTCAGAAAAAAAGTAAAAATTGTTTTGGAATGTCCAAACAAAGCCCTTTCGTATGACATGTAATTTGATTTTTTTAAGTCACTTTTTTTATTTTTGCCCCATTAAAAAACCCTATGTCTCAAAAACCCTTCATCCGATTTTACTCATATACTTACCAGTAAATTTCTCAAGTACAGGCTGTCGTCTTATCAAATTTCATGCAGATCGGATCAACGGTTCGAAAGTTATGGCCAGACAAACATACATACATACATACATACATACATACCTACATATATACATACATAAAATGCCAAATCGCCCAAGTTGAAACTAGAATCTTCGTTCGCTTCGCTCACTCGATCAACAAGTTTACTAGGGAATCTTGTATTAATGTTATAAATAGAAAGAAAGAAAGAAAGAAAGAAACATTTATTTGACACACAATACACAGAGAACACAGAAATAACAATAGAGAAAACAATACAAAAACAGAAAAGGAGAAAAAATAATAATATAGTAAGTTATAATATTAGAGGCCAATTAGTCTCCTCTGTGTTGTGTGGGTCAAACAGGTCCGGTCTCAGCATAATTGCTGCTCGAAACATACGTAGAGAGCAGCGCTGGTTTTCAGACTGGGCCTAGATACGGTTGACCCCACAAACGCAAAACAATCCGAGAGTGTGAAATACACAAAAAATTATAACTGTTTAATATAAGTTGAGTAGGAAAAAGGGAGGTAATGTGATCGTACATATTATTATTTTTTAAAAATTATACATAAATATATCTCTATCTCTAATACTATAAGAATCAAAGTCCTGACTGACTGACTGACTGACTGACTGACTGACTGACATATAGACAACGCACAGCCTAAACCGCTGGTCCTAGAGACTTGAAATTTGAGGAGTACATAGGTCTTAGGGCGTAGAGGTGTACTAAGAAGGGATTTTTTGAAATTCAACCCCTAAGGGTGTAAAAAGGGATGAAAACGTTTGTATGAAAAATAGTATTCCTTGAACCTACAAACTTGAAACTTAGAATACATATACTTCAAGGCAAAAAAATAGGAACTGCATTTTTAGTTTTTTAAAACTACCCTTAATGAGTGTACAAAGGGATGTAAAAGTTTGTATGGGAGTTTTTTGACCGCTGGTCCTAGAGACTTGAAATTTGAAGAGTACATAGTTCTTATGACGTAGAGGTGTAATAAGAAGTGATTTTTGGAAATTCAACCCCTAAGGGTGTAAAAAGGGATGAAAACGTTTGTATGAAAAATAGTATTCCTTGAACCTACAGACTTGAAACTTGGAGTACATATACTTCAAGGCAAAAAAATAAGAAAGGCATTTTTAGTTTTGTAAAACTACCCTTAATAAGTGTGCAAAGGGATGTAAAAGTTTGTATGGGAGTTTTTTGACCGCTGGTCCTAGAGACTTGAAATTTGAAGAGTACATAGGTCTTATGACGTAGAGGTGTAATGAGAAGGGATTTTTGGGAATTCAACCCCTAAGGGTGTAAAAACGAATGAAAACGTTTGTATGAAAAATAGTTTGTATAATAAATTTGAGGAATTTAAATAAGGGGTGACATGCGTCCTCGGGGGAATAGTAAAACAGAAACGCGCGCAAGCGTTTTGTACACGCTGCACCAACTTCTCAGTCCTAGCCAACAGGCAAGAACTATACACAACATCACAATAATTAAGCTTAGATAATACTAACTCACATAGCGCGATACGAACCTCTTCGCTCAAAAACGGACGAATATTATATAAAACCTTTAAGCGATAAAAACAATTTCGGACACACTCTGCTATGTGACGTTCAAAACGGAGGTGCTTATCCAAAGTCAGCCCAAGACTCTTGGCCTCCTCAACAAATTCAACAGCTTCACCATCCACTATTATATTTAGCTGAGTACATGCAACTTTCTCAAGTCCAACTTTGGTACCAATGAGCATGTACTTTGATTTTTTAGGGTTAAGCACAAGTGAATTCGCTTTCGACCAGCTAGATATTTGGGCTAAATCGAAATTAATTTTAACTTGCGCTGATGCGCAGTCTGAAGGCAGGAAGGAATAGTACAATTGCACATCATCTGCATAAAGGTGGTACTTACAGAAGGTAAAAGCTTCAGTTATATCAGCACTATACAGGACAAATAGGATAGGTCCAAGTATGGATCCTTGAGGCACACCTCTAGAGACTGGCTGAAACGTGGATCTAAGCGTTTTACCATTAGACAGATTGAGCTCTACACATTGTTGCCTCATGTTTAGATAGCTAGAAAACCAGTTCACAGAAACAGTATCCAAACCATAATAAGCTAGCTTTGAGAGAAGTAGGGGTATGCTAATACAGTCAAAAGCTCTGGAAAAATCTAGAAGTACTAATATACTACACATACCCAAATCCTGAGATGCAAGAAAATTGTCAATAACATCCAAGAGAGCAGTTGAAGTACTGTGGCCCTTCCGAAAGCCTGACTGGAATTGAGGAAGAATGTTATTATCCTCAAGATATTTAATAAGCTGGAGGCATACCACCTTTTCCAACAGTTTAGAAAGACATGGAAGCAAGCTGATTGGACGAAGGTCAGAAAGAGAGGAGGGTTGATTATTTTTAGGGATAGGTTTCACAACCGCCAACTTCCAAGTCTCCGGAAAAATGCCGCTTGTTAAAGATTCATTAATCAAAGAAGTTATTGCAGACAACGAATGTGGCAGGGTCAACAGTAACATATCTAACGAAATGCCATCCACTCCCTGAGCATTCGACTTGAAACTTTCCAGAAGTTTAAGAACTGTATGCTCACCTACAGGGTGCAACGAGAATTTACTAGAGTTGTATCGGTGGTACTCAAAGTAGGTAAGCTGAGAAATCGTTACTAAGCCATCACCAGGAACATTAAGAAAATGTGAATTAATAATATCTGGGTCATCAAATTGTGGCGGAAGATCCGCCTGTTTATAATTGGGCGTAATAGTGGTTTTAAGATTTTTCCACAACTTCTTGGAGTTTTTAGCATTATTATTTATATTTTGTGTAAAAAATGCAGTTTTCTCATTTACAATGGCAGCAATAACTAAATGCTTCATAGTTTTATAACAGTTTTTCAGAACGTCAGTTTTGACAGACTTATACCGAGAATGATAATCGTCACCCACCGTGGGCGCTCCTTTTCCTTTTTGATCTCAAACTCTACCACGACCATGGCATGACGTCCCAAATCCGGAGTGTGTTTCATGTTAACATTGCGAACAGGAGTATCAGTGCATACAATGACAATCAGGGTCAAAGTGTTATCATCATAGCGATGTGTTGGCTCAGAAATAACCTGATTCAAATTAAGACATTGTAGAAACTGCTCAAGCAAAGGTAGCTTGTTATTATGTGGACTAAGCATATCAATATTAAAATCACCCGTGAGTATCAGATTGTCACACTTAGGAAAGGAGACAATAGAATCGGTCAAAGCGTCAAAATGTGCTACAGCGTCCTGCCAAGGTGCCCGGTAAGCAGTGCCAACAATAACTGTCCTTCCAAGCACACTCAGACGTAACCACATTTGTTCGACCGTCGACACAACCGGGTGGACACATATGCGCGCATTAATACCTCTACGTATAAAAAAGCCAACCCCCCCTCCCCGGCCATCTTTGATAGTTTGGTGCCTGGGCAGATGCACGAAGCGATAACCAGGGACGGAAGGTACCTTGTCCTCTTGGCCAGCCTTTACCCACGTTTCGTTTATGGCTAAAATGACAGGGCCTAGCTGTTCCACAGCGACTATGAACTCGTCTTGTCCAGTATTTAATGATCCAGAATTAAATAGACCAACTTTCAAATTGCTTTTCAAAGGAAGTTTTTAAATTTAGATTGACCACAGACATAGTAATAACCAACTGTAACTGAGTTAATAAATAAACTACCAACATTAAAAAAACTAATATAGACGAAGAATATCCGATTTAATTTAATAGTAATAAATTCATAAAGAGAAAAATGATGTTTTGCTAATTGTTTAATTATTTTAAATAGATTACTTAGCCAAGTATGTGACACGAATAAAATATAAAGAGAATACAATGAATAAAATATATTTCCAAATAAATATGATAGATTAGTAAATAGAATTAAATTCCAAAATAAAATCAATATAAAAATACATTTAGTAGCTGAAGCATATTTATAAAACTCAATTATATTACTTATTAAAAAATAATAGTCAGAAAAATAATGCAATATAAAATAAATATAAAACAGATAGTATAGAGTCATAATTATAAAATAAAATGTTACTTCATGCATAGGGAATACACAGAAGAGACTAACAAGCTCCCAATAACCTGACCGGAAGTAAAGTACACACGAAAAATACAAAATTAAAAGATAAGAAAAATTCTCAAAAAAGTAAACGTTAATACATAGGTATATAGCTATAATAGCAAACAGGATCAAACAGAGTCAAGACCAAAAACACGTTTCAGATCACTCATTGATTTGATGGGAAACGCCTGCTTCCCATCACCTTGCCTGGCGTAGACACGACCCCTCTTCGTCCAAGAGTACCGCCACTGCAGTCTTCGACACTCCTCCCGAACCCGATAGAATATCTGCCTGTTGGCACGTGATAGTCGCTCGTTGACGAATATGCGAGGGGGCGATTGTGTAGCGTCTCTACCGGCATCAGCAGCAGTCAGCGTTCGGCGTACACGGGCGGCTGAGAGCATCTGGTCTCTCAGGCTTCTGCGCGCAAGCCGCACCACGACGCGGCGAGCACGGGGTGCTTCTGCTCCCGCTCCCGCACCCTGCGCCGTGCCCACCCGCTCAGCAAAAACAATGTCCCGCTCGTCGATAGCGACTCCCAGCTTCGTTGCTAGTAAAGTCTCAGTGTGGATGACATTCTCGCTACGATCTTCTGGAAGATTCCCAATCTCAAGGTCTGATAAAAGGGCATCCTGATCCCGGTCTGCCAGCTCTTGCTCCAGGAATGCTACTTTACAATGCAAGTCAGCAACCTCAGAGGAAGGCACCTCTTGTCGCTGTTCAAGCTGCACCAAGCGCTGCTCGAAGTTATCCACACGCGTCGTGAGGATAGCTATGGTGGACCGGAACGCTGCCATCTCATGCCGAAATTGCCTAACTTCCTCCATCCACCCGCTAAACTCCCGATGAACATGGTGCAAATCAAATTCAGGCGTAGCCGGTATTTCAGTATCGGCTACGGCGGCAGCGGCAGCGCGCGGCGGGGCAGTAGATCGCGTAGCCGGCGCACGGGAGTCTTGCGCTACACTCCTTGAGGAAGAGCTGTCATCCCTGCGCGCCCTAGTTTTACACTCGGGGCATGTCCAGCTCTTATTGACGTGATTCGTTTCCGGAAGAGATACGCAGGCCTTATGATACAATGAAGAACAAACGCAGCAACTGGCGGCACCTGCCGGGGAGATGAACTTCCCGCACGAAGTGCATTTAGTCATAATGCGGCGGGTTCGGATCCGCGATCGAAGATTGGATTGAGTTACGGAAAGTCCAGCTACTTGTCGCTAGATGGCGCTGAGGTCGAGAATGAATGTTTAACAGATGTCAACGTCAACTTCAGATCAACTTGACATCGACATATAGGTTGGTACTGCTATTTGTCGCTAGGTGGCTGAGATAGGCGGTGCGTCAGGTAGATGTCAACGTCAATGTCTTGACGTTTACCTGTTTAAGCAGCAACTCGTCGGCAGGTGGCACTGATAATATCCGTCCGTTTGTAGAGCACAGTCTCTATTCCATAAAGAATAAATCCACTACCCGCCCAGTAGAGATGAAAACAACGATGGAACTCAGGTTTACTACACCAACTACGAATTGTTCTAGGGCTTCTGAATTCACGCCTACACTCACACGCACGCACTAAGCAACAAGCTATGTAATGTACTCAATTTTGGGGCAGAACTCTCAGTAAATCGCACAAAATTAATTAATTGCTACGGACACGAAACGAACTGTTACTCGTCTGTGACGTCACTGTCATGCTTAGTATAAAAAAATGGAGATGATTTTTACGAAGTTGGATAGGTAGGTAGGTACCTATTTCAAAAATGTATACCTAGGCTTGGAAGAGTAAGCAAATTTAGTGCTGGGAACAAGGGTTTACAAGACGTAAGGCGACTTACGTCATAAATACCACGAATACATTTCTTTTGGGAGATAAAAGCCCTATTGATCATCACAGAATTACCTACCCCACAAAACTAAAACAAAATTTTTTGAGGATACTTTAGTTAGCCTCCATTTGAGCGACTTCCATGTGCAGTGCTCATCAGATGATACCCAAAAAGTTTGTTTCAATATCTTCGACCAGGGTTTGATTATCATACGTAATATCTCGGAACAGTTTTGATGCACATTTATTTCTAAACTAGATATATTTAGTTTTTTGTATATTAGCTTTCAAATTATTAAAATTGAGCCAGTCCAAGGCCCGTGCTAGTGTCTCATTCAAACCACCATTGAAGTTGTTGGGTGAGTTATTAGGAATATCGACTGAAATGTCATCAGCGAAGAGAGTGCTTTCATAATAATTCATAAGAGTGCTACTATAGAAAAAAAACCTGGTTGTTGGACCACACTACTTCCATGTTTATAAACTCGCGCATCACACGTCCACACCTGTTGACTTTAGCTTATAAACTAGATGATTCGTCTTGGTCTCCACTCGAAGAAGGGAATACGGCAACATGTTTACTAAACAATGTTTCATCACTTTTGTTTATAAACTGTTCATAAACAAAGTTGATGAAATATATAACTTTTATAAACAATGTTTATTAACAAATGTTGCATAATGAATACGCTCTACGTTTAATTATGAAGTTATTTCATTCATACCATGTTTATACCCCGTCAAAAAATTGTAGCCTATGTGTTATTCTGATGTATAAGCTATATTATTGTAAAGTTTCATAAAAATCCATTTAGTTAGTTTTTACGTGGAAGAGTAAAAAACATCCATCCATCCATCCAATCTTACAAACTTTCGCGTTTATAATATTACCTAGTAGGATTTATACCACCCCACTAGTATCTACCTACCCACTTTTCTTATAAAAGTAAAAAAAAGTTTGTTCTAATTCTACCCGTAAAAATCACCAAGCCCAAACAGTGACTATAACCGTAGTCGCGTAGCTGGCCGCGTAGCTAGTTCTACGTTGCTACTCGTGCTACGTAGCAAACTGGAAAATAGTAATCAAAATCAAAACGGACTTTATTCAGTACAATCACAAGGATCACCTTGAAATAAAAATCCAGCTCAAGGAAAGGAAGACTAAATAAGGTAATTTTAAGTTAGAGAAAAGTATTGGTTTACAGTTTTGTCTTCTTATGTACCTACCAGTAGGTATTTACTTATACAATTCTTCTTCTTAACATAAACAATGTACCTATCTACCAACTTTTGACATACAGGGTGTCCCAGCACCCCTTGGGATACTCGAATCACCCCATGTATGTTCTGCAATTTTTAGTATTAACTACCTAGTTAGGATTTTATTGTGATTTTAAAAGTTGCAAGACAATTCGGACCATATTGCGGTGAATAATATAATTGAGACAATTTTTTAATTTTTTATTTAGCTACAAATACCTACATTCTACTCCACAACCCATACGACTGCGCTGTAAAATATTTGTTTTTTACTCTGTGAATTTAATCGAGATATATAAATGGCATCCTGATATTAATAATTCGTAGCGACGACGTTTTGATTTGATTAAAGTTTTGAACTTCATTGATCCATGATTATTATCAAACCAAAGATGTATTTATTTTACAAAATCCTGAGAAGGGTATTGAAAATCTCAAACTGGAACTACTTTTGTCGCTGACTGTACTCAAACCGTGGTAGCTACATATTTTTTCATACACATTTCGACTAACTAGAGACGTTATAGCTAGGTAGGTTGATAGCAATCGTACATACCCCCTATACCTACTAGATAAGTATAGAGGATACTACTCTCCAATGCCAGAGCTTAGGTATCTTTCTTTTACCAATATCAACTGAACGTGTCACACTGCTATACTGGCTGAAAACATACTAACCTATTCAAAATTCATGGCAGCAAATTCATAAACCGATGCAATAAACCATTTATGAATACTTTCGCCCTTGTCCTTTAGGACTGGTATACCTACCTACTTTTTTCCCTTGTCCTTGACACGCTACCAACCATAGGTGATAAACCATCTACCAACAAGGGCGTCGCCAGCCCATGGCCCAATGGAGGATGAGAAAAATATGAATTGTAGGTAAGTACAGTAAAGAACGTGGTCAAGAGCATGAACCTTTACAGCTTGTAGCGCGAGTCTTTGCCTCTATGGCGATTGTAATATGAATGGTTCCAACTTAGGCCTTAGGACTTTGGTTTCTTTGCAGTTGGCTACATTTTTTTAATCTCTAGGGGGGCAGCTGCTCCTCCCTGCCCCCCCTTGGCGAAGCCCTTGATTTATTACTTACCTTGATTCCAAACCGTACGTAGGTACGTAATTAAGGGTATAATAAATAGGTTGGTAGCCTACCCATGCATACATGGAAGGTAAGTAAAAACGTCCGTAGCCCGTAGCCCCGTCTTCTGCACGTAAGGACAGATTAACTAGTAGTTCGCCCCGAACTGAGATCTCGTGATGCGACCAAACGAACGCATCAAAACTTTGAGTAGGTGGTAGTCAGAGGCAAGTCCAAACATTATGTTTAGACTTTTTTCTGACTACCGCCTACTAACTTGGTACGGTAACCAAGTTTCAACTCTATTGGCCTATTTATTGAAGAGTTCCGTTGAACAGACCTTGGCTCCATCATCAGACCTGGTCGTTGTCACCATTTTATGCGAACTGAGTACCTCTTTAATTTATTTCAAGAAAAAAAAATAAGAAAAAGCAAAGAAACTGGCCGACCAGTAGAAAAACCTTGATGCCAACGAAACTCTTAGAGATGGGAGCTCTTGGATCGCTGGTTATCTTAATTTAACTTTTATGTTGTATCTCAAAAACCGAGCGTCCCAAAAAAAAAGTAAAAATTGTTTTGGAATGTCCAAACAAAGCCCTTTCATATGATATGTAATTTGATTTTTTTATGTCACTTTTTTTATTTTTGCCCTCTTAAAAAACCCCATATCTCAAAAACCCTTCATCCGATTTTACTCATATACTTACCAGTAAATTTCTCAAGTACAAGCTATCGACATATCAAATTTCATGCAGATCGGATCAACGGTTCTCAAGTTATCGCCAGACAAACATACATACATACATACATACATACATACATACATACATATATACATACATAAAATGCCAAATCGCCCAACTTGAAACTAAGATCTTCGATCACTTCGCTCACTCGATCAAAAATACCTACCGAAGTTAATAACTGAGGCTCGGTCGAAGTGAGGCATAGATTTGTATACTCTAACCTTAGATCAAGTATACAATACCTAGATAGAGCATCAAATAATAATACCAAGAGTAAGAGAGACGCAATAATACAAATTATACCTATGAGTGAGAGAAATATAATATAAATGTTCTGTCCCTTTCTGCGTATACGTTTTTGATTGTTTAGCACCAAGTTTGGTGCTAAACAAACCGCTTGGTGCTTGTGAGTTTATAGGTGTTTAGTGCCAAAGTTCTTTGAAAATAGTGTGTGCCTAGGTCCCAGTATACGTAGAGTTAAGTTTATAATGTGGTGCATTGTAGTATTTAAGGCTGTGATAATGATACAGCTCGGAAAACTGAAAATTAAGCTTCCTTCGGTAAGTAGCACTTTTATGTTCTATTTGTCAATTAAACTATAAAACGGAGAATGCACAGTGTCCACAATTAATCATTTAACGGTTGTGTTTACTTTCTATCGCATATCATAGTAGATTTCTAGAATTTAATTATTTTGTAAAATTGAGTATAGGTTACTATAAACCACACAAATGACATGGCTATTCAAACCGATACAGTTCTATAGAAACATAATTTGGCTGGGTTATACGATCTTTCGGGCCAACTAAAACAAAATCTATTTGCCAAAAATGTTGGGAAACGAACAACTTTAGGGTGGATTCGACTCTGATATGTTAGGATAAGTTCAAATACACACAATAATCTAGAAAAAAATGAAAATGAATGTCGCAACTTATTATACCTTATTCAAAGAAATAAGGTTTGTTTGACTTAAGTACATAATGAAAAAAAATATAATATAGGTATAGGTAGTAGGTACATATATTTTAATTTCATTTAATTTATTGTTTTAGCTTTGCGTTACATTTTAATAATTTCAGTCTCCTCACGATTTTCATATGAGAAGTTGGTAGTTATTTTATGTCTGAGACCACCATCGCGTAGTATGATTAAATACCTACATAAGCCTATTAATAACATGTTTGTTTTACAGATTTCCCAAAGATGCAACTACTTTGGGCTGGTGGCAGGGCTGCCAGGTGAAAATATGCCGCAATCGTACCACAGCTTAAAAAAAGTCGTACGCCCTAAGAAAGTTTGAAATAAAAAATCGTACCTACAAGAATCAATCATCAATATATTTAAACATTTAATAATAAAGTACACCTCTTTGCACTAATTACGCTCAATAACACTTTCGTCGCTCATTTTTATTAAATTAATTACAGAAGCGCATCAGTTTTCACAAAAGCCTGCACGATTTAGTAGAAAATAACAAGTAGAACCGGGTTTCTCCGCTCCGTACAACTAGACCGCGCGCAAAGGAAATGATTTGTCGTCATTATATTAAGATAATCATCAACTATAAAGAATATTAACGCAATGTTAGTCGGATATCAACCTTATTGTTTACAGTCGAACGTTTTCTTTCATGTATAGAAATCGAAAATTGAATGTAAAAAAATCGTACGTTTTCTGTACGATTTCGATGTTTCGATCGTAATCGTACAGAACATGCAAAAAATCGTACAAATACGATTTAAATCGTACAAATGGCAGCCCTGGCTGGTGGGTTAAAGCTACGGGTTACCAAGCTCCAGGTCACCAAGCTCCAAAATCAAAATCAAAACGGTCTTTATTCAGTACAATCACAAGGATCTCTTTGAAACTTCTTAAATTGGTACTAGGTGAATGTACCGCCAGTTCCTCGCGCGCGACCAAAGCCTAGAAGAACAGGCAAGAAACTTGCGGACTAAAAAACTTTTGGGCTATTTCAAAATAAACGGTATCTCAGCTTTTTTTTCTGGATATAAAAAGTATGTTCAAAAATCTTGCTTTAAAAAGTGTGAATTAAGAAAATATTCTCATCTGAAATTGTTATGTACAAACTATTAAATATTTATCGTCTAATAAATAAATACGTACTTACATGTGATATATTTTAATGTATTTATGACATATTCATAGTGATGTTCTGAGGATAGCTGTATTCATAATGCCACCACTTCGCGCTTCAGGGCAAAGTGGTGGCATTGCTCAGGCTTAAGGTCAGCTCTAGCATAAGCTGGCTTACTCCTGTTAAGATGTATTGTTTATACCTACTTAATTTAAAATTGAAGCACGCGTTATAAATTAACCTTTTGAATTACGGTTTCTGATGAGTAGGGATGTAGAATAAATAAATCAATGATAAATAAATAAATTGTTTTTTATTCATAAAAATTTTACCTATCTGGTGCAGTAACATAGTTAAACTATTGGTAGGTGGTAGAATGTGAAAATAGCACCACTAGCTAGCTCTGTCCCCCTCACTAGGAAAATCGAGGACTCTAGCTCGCGGGGCCTAGGGTTCTGATGTCAATGTCTAAAATGCCAGCTAAGTGCCAGTTCACCCTGTTTTTTTTATTTTATTTTTTATAAATATTGGTGGACGCTCCACACAGCACTATACAGCCCCAAAATAAGCCAAATCACAACCACCCAGGCAGAGAACAAACGTCTAGTATCACATCACACAAATGTTTGTTCTCGGTAGGATTGAACCCACGGCCTACGGTGCAGAAGGCTACCAACTGAGCTGTGTAGGCTTTTTTCTAGCTCATTCCTTAGAAGATATTAAAATGACGTAACCTAGAGGAGGGTACAAACTATTAAACTGCAGAAACTAGCTTTAATTAAACATCATTAAACAAACAACTGGAGCAGCGGCGACATCATAGCTTATGCTTGGTTGGGTGAAAATAGTAAGATGTGGCAACCCATAAATTGTATGTACTTGTTGTCCGTCTTGCTCGGGTATACGCTCGTAGGTAATCTATAGTATTATAAATTTATGATTCAAACCGATACAGTTCTATAGAAACATAATTTGGCTGGGTTATACGATCTTTCGGGCTGCCAACTAAAACAAAATCTATTTGCCAAAAATGTTGGGAAACGAACAATTTTAGGGTGGATTCGACTCTGATATGTTAGGATAAGTTCAAATACACACAATAATCTAGAAAAAAATGACAATGCCGCAACTTATTATTACCTTATTCAAAGAAATAAGGTTTGCTTGACTTAAGTACATAATGAAAAAAAATATAATATAGGTATAGGTAGTAGGTACATATATTTTAATTTCATTTAATTTATTTTTTTAGCTTCGCGTTACATTTTAATAATTTAAGTCTCCTCACGATTTTCATATGAGAAGTTGGTAGTTATTTTATGTCTGAGACCACCATCGCGTAGTGTGATTAAATACCTACATATGCCTAATAATAACATGTTTGTTTTACAGATTTCCCAAAGATGCAACTACTTTGGGCTGGTGGGTTAAAGCTACGGGTTACCAAGCTCCAGGTCACCAAGCTCCAAAATCAAAATCAAAACGGTCTTTATTCAGTACAATCTCAAGGATCTCTTTGAAACGTCTTAAATTGGTACTAGGTGAATGTACCGCCAGTTACTCGCGCGCGACCAAAGCCTAAAAGAACAGGCAAGAAACTTACGGACTAAAAAACTTTTGGGCTATTAAGTATGTTCAAAAATCTTGCTTTAAAAAGTGTGAATTAAGAAAATATTCTCATCTGAAATTGTTATGTACAAACTATTAAATATTTATCGTCTAATAAATAAATACGTACTTACACGTGATATATTTTAATGTATTTATGACATATTCATAGTGATGTTCTGAGGATAGCTGTATTCATAATGCCACCACTTGGCGCTTCAGAGCAAAGTGGTGGCATTGCTCAGGCTTATGGTCAGCTCTAGCATAAGCTGGCTTACTCCTGTTAAGATGTATTTTTTATACCTACTTAATTTAAAATTGAAGCACGCGTTATAAATTAACCTTTTGAATTACGGTTTCTGATGAGTAGGGATGTAGAATAAATAAATCAATGATAAATAAATAAATTGTTTTTTATTCATAAAAATTTTACCTAGCTGGTGCAGTAACATAGTTAAACTATTGGTAGGTGGTAGAATGTGAAGAATAGCACCACTAGCTAGCTCTGTTCCCCTCACTAGGAAAATCCAGGACTCTAGCTCGCGGGGCCTAGGGTTCTGATGTCAATGTCTAAAATGCCAGCTTAGTGCCAGTTCGCCCTGTTTTTTTTATTTTATTTTTTATAAATATTGGTGGACGCTCCACACAGCACTATATAGCCCCAAAATAAGCCAAATCACAACCACCCAGGCAGAGAACAAACGTCTAGTATCACATCACACAAATGTTTGTTCTCGGTAGGATTGAACCCACGGCCTACGACGCAGAAGGCTACCAACTGAGCTGTGTAGGCTTTTTTCTAGCTCATTCCTTAGAAGATATAAAATGGCGTAACCTAGAGGAGGGTACAAACTATTAAACTGCAGAAACTAGCTTTAATTAAACAAACAACTGGAGCCGCGGCGACATCATAGCTTATGCTTGGTTGGGTGAAAATAGTATGATGTGGCAACCCATAAATTGTATGTACTTGTTGTCCGTCTTGCTCGGGTATACGCTCGTAGGCAATCTATAGTATTATAAATCTATGCTCTAACCATGAAGTGAGGTGACGAGATAGCTTACCATCTAGAATGTCATTGTCAAATAACGTGGATTTCTTTTTGACATATGAATGAAATGAATGAATGAATTGCCACTTCAACAAAAAAATCACCTGTTTTGTGTCTTGAACAGAGGCTAATTAATCCAGTTTTTATTTAATATCAGCAGTTCTTGGGATTTTATATTGAGAAATAACCCGAAAAAGGGGTATTTTGTGTTGTTATTTATTATTCCTAAATATATTCCTTTCACGAGGAACAATTCCAGAAAGTGATTGCGTACACACAATTTAGATTAGAATGCAATGCTACCTCGAAGGCGCAACATCGGTGGTCTATCAGAAAAAGGTCCTGCGGAAAACGAGTTAGATTCATACAGCAAATTGGACAAAAAGGGCAGTTCCCACTGTTCTAAGCCATACAACAGTGCTCCGGTTGGAAGTAATAACGCAGTTGCTAGCTTTTCAGAAGACAGTATACTCTTTGATATTCTTGAAGAGTTTGTATTCGAACCAGTGATGGCAGCAAGAGATAGGACCAATGAGTTCATTACGACCGTACGTGGTCTCCAAGACCGGATTATGGCAAGGCCGGCAGTACGGGACAAGCGCAAAGCTGCAGTACTTGAAACTTACTCACAGTTTATGAGTATGGCCAAAGTTATCAGTAGAAACATTACAAGTACATACGCTAAATTGGAAAAACTAGCTTTGTGTAAGTACAAATTCATATAAAAATTTCAATGCCAACAAAAATTGTATCCAATACAGGCCTGTTGGTTTACTGTTGTTTATTGAATATAGCTAAAAGCCCATAGTTATTAAGCTATGTCCATCATTTATGTTACAGTGGCCAAAAAGAAATCATTATTTGATGATAGACCGACGGAAATACAAGAGCTTACATACATCATAAAGGGAGATCTTAATTCATTGAATCAGCAGATTGGTAGACTCGGGGAAATGCCTAAAGGGCGTCGGAGTATGCACAGTCACTCATCCAGTGTGGTTTTAGCCTTACAGTCAAGGCTAGCATCAATGAGCAACCAATTCAAACAGGTCAGTGCCCAAGAAAGCAAGAATTTGTTATTCTCAGAATGTGTCATACATTAAACTAATTCAACACATTCATGATTTCATGTTTCATGTACATATCATGATTTTATGGTTTTATTACTGTAAATGTTCATGTGTGCATGTTATATGTTATAAGCTTTTTTACAATAACATTTTAATTGACTTGCAGGTGCTGGAAGTGAGATCAGAAAATTTAAAGTTGCAAAACAACAGGCGTGAACAATTCTCCAGAGTCACACCAGTAGTGAAGGAAGTTCCATCACTCTTGCAACAAGAAGAGGTGAGCATTGATTTTGGAGAGAGCTCAATGATGCAATCACAACAACTGGCCTTGAGGGATGACAGTGATTCATATGTCCAACAACGTGCAGAGACAATGCATAACATTGAAAGCACTATAGTAGAACTGGGAGGTATATTCCAGCAGTTGGCACACATGGTGAAGGAACAAGATGAAGCTATCGGGAGAATTGATGCCAACATACAAGA
Source organism: Chloroclysta siterata (assembly GCA_932294275.1). Lineage (NCBI taxonomy): Eukaryota > Metazoa > Arthropoda > Insecta > Lepidoptera > Geometridae > Chloroclysta > Chloroclysta siterata. Next base: position 8,162,322 of record OW028604.1, on the reverse strand, counting down.
CGCCGAGATGAATGTGGAAGCTGGCCATCGAGAAATATTGAAATATTTCCAACATATTACAGGCAACAGAGCTCTTATGTTCAAAATCTTCGGGGTTCTTATATTTTTCTTTATATTCTTTGTTGTAGTTATGGCATGATTAATATATTTTATACGACAAATTATCTATTGAATATAATCATTGATGGTTCATCTGTTGCAATAAATATGTATGTACAATAATTTTGCTTTTAATATCATATCAATATATCCCTTATTTAATAAATGAAGTATGCAAACTTGCAGAAAGGGAAGAAGAAATTTAAAAGAGTACTGTTTTGAAAGAAAGTGCAAATGCTTGTTATGTATGTTGCCTAAATGAAATAAAACATTTTTTTTATAAAATGAAAACATTTATGAAAAATTAAATAAAAATATCTGGAGGTAGGATTACTTCCTAATTGTATTTTTATTTACATTATTTTAGATTCTATTTTACCATGGTTGGCAAATTACAGATCATACCAACACCCAGAAGAGTCGTAATTTTGCTTTAACTATTAATTAGCTAGTCAATCATTAACACACATTTTAACTTAATTATTAAAAAATACACTTGTTAAAACTATGATTTTAGAAGGTATATAAATTATAAATGCTATTATGATATCCATACTGGATACATAAAAACTATTTGCTGTAACACTTTGATCTTTTATGATTAGAACAAAATAAATGGTTCCCTACCATTGAACTTTCTGTAGCAGCTCATGTTGCAAACATGACCTCAACTAATTTTGTTATCTGTGATGTAATAATTGTACAGGCATGTAACATACCTACATGTGAATGAAGTTTCATCCAAAACAGACCCTATATTATAAAATTGTATCCTAGGTAAGAATGTGCTCTACAAAATCAATAGAGTGTAAGTAAAGGTGTTCATTAAGACTGGTTACTTTGTAATGGCTAATTTTCTGTAAATTTTATTCTTGCAGTACTAGTTTTTCAGCCTATCCATGGTAATAAAATGAGCACAAGTTACAAGAACTCATCGCACCAATCTTTGAGGCACTGGTAGCAATCCCCAGACTGTTTAGCGTTAGCGCTACAGGTGTCTTTCATCCATTCTTGGAATAATGTCTGGTTCTTTTTTAAAACAAGGTATTGACCCAGCACAACATAAGCCTGTAACAAAAATAAATATTAATCATAAATAACAAAGGAACTCTTTATTTTCAATGATTAAGTAGTCTTGTAGCTTCTTTGTTGAATTACCTACATATAAATTTTACACTGCCTCAGAACATGTTTGTTTGTTTTTAATATTTGATGAAGATTAAAATACTGAGTAAGAGTGCTGTATGTACGGTCTATTTGTTTGACCACCAAATTGGATTCTACTGCATTAGTCATCCTTGCTGTCTAAAATTAGAAGTGGATAGATTCACATCCTGTAAATCTCTACTACTGTTAAATCTGGTATTAACCCTAAAGTGACTATTGTGATTTAATTGAATATTTAACTTTGAAAATAGTGAAAACCTTTCCATTTCAATTCCTTAATGCCTGCAACACAGAGAAAACTAACGCAGAAAACAGTGGTACTACACTAAGCCGTCATGTTTATTGTTCGAAATAAAGATATTTGTACTTAGTTATTGTATTTTCATCAACAAAGTTCCTACCTAGGTAGGATCTGATATGTACTTGTTTGAAGCTACATTAAGTTACACTAACCATGCTACTAACCTTGTCAAACCCCTTCTCGTCGAGTCTCTTTCCGAGCACTTCACCGACTCCTGCTAAATCGGTAACAGATTTCTCACCCATGGGTTCGGCAACAAAGTTTCTGTGTTTTTGGGAAGTGCTCGACATTATGATTAAAGTTTGTAGCTACTTTTTGGAAAGCTAATGTAGATACGTAGTTTGATTCTTTGAGTCAAATACGAAAACCAAACTGAAGAAAGCGTCGTTACAGAATTTTCAGTCTTCAACTTCTTCTTTTTGGCTACATACAGATAAAGTTTGTTTACTACAGATACAGTAGGACTGAGTATGACATTGACATCGATCATGGTATTTGACATACAGAAGACCAATAAAATTACTAAACGGAAATATTTTTAGAAATAAATGGCTTATATCAAATGGGTGTTTTAGAGTAAGTATTAAGTTAGTTATTAATTTAGAACGTCTATTCCCAGTTGCCACCACCATCTCCGCCCCCACTGGTGGCAATCAAGAAAAATGTTCTCAGTCGCCACTACTGGTGAAAAATTTCCTAATTAGAATACCTACCGAGTGCCGTCAGTTATTCATATGGATATTTCATTCCTAAACTCAATTGCGAAGCTCTGGTGGCAAATGAGAATTTAAAATTCTCGATCTCCACCACCTGGTGGCAACTGGGATTTTATTTCTCAATTGCCACCAGTGGGGGCGGAGATGGTGGTGGCAACTGGGAATAGACGGCCCAGTCCCACTTGAGTCTAGCTGCTTTTTGGGAAACGTCAACAATTTGAGTTCTGGAGCGTAGTATGGTGTTACGAATGCGGTCGGTAAGTTTCACGCCGAGAATACTACGCTCCATCGCTCGTTGGCAAACCTCGAGGGCAGACCTCTGCTGAATAGTCAAAGATCAGGGTCTGTGCGTCGTAGGTAAGGATGGGGAGAATGCAAACGTCCATGAGTTTACGTTTTAGAGATATTGGTAGTGCACCCTTCATATAGTCTTTCATGGCCCAATAACTCTTCCAGGCGTTTTCGGTACGCCTAGCGATCTCTACTTTTACACTACCACCGTTTTTAACCGTTTACATTAAAGACTATTCTGTACCCCAAGTATGAGTTTTGCTTACCATATTTGGTTTTTCTTTTACGTTTTTGTTCCGTGTTCATTGCGGGTTTTGTATGAATACGCGATAGGGATACTGATTCTGATTCTAAACTAAAAAAAACGAATTATACGCGCAGAATTACAGTAAAGGCGAATTTTGACTGCAAAGGCATGAATGCACTACACTATTTTTTTTACAGGTACCGGTAAAAAAATAGTGCGGTGCATTCTTACCGATTCGTTGCGGATGGCACGGCAGCCGTGTCATCATATTCTTTTGCGTGTGGTGTTAGGCACGTGAGCCGTGCCATTTTGAAATCGATGGTAATTCCTTCAAATTAAGTGTTACGGAGATCTACCCCAGAATAAAACTTTTTTATTTTTAACGTTATTCAAGCTTGCAAGTCGGATCTGTCCAGCCAGTGACAATCGAAAAAAGCTGATTCATTTCATTGTTCTCGATTGTCAATGGTCGCTTGCTTCACTCAAAGCTGTCAGTGACGCTGTCAGTGCCGTAAGGCTAGGCGTGAGAGCGCGGGAGTTTTAAAATTAGAATGCGCGGCAAATTTTAAATGTAGGCTTATCGTATTTATTGATCAAGATTAATTTTAGAAGTGAAGTTTACGAAAGTGTTACAACTTATTTGCTGTTTACCTTCGCTTGTTAGAACCAATATTTTTAGAACTAATTTCAGTAAAAAAGGTTTATCACACCTTTATTAAAAAAGCCACTTACCATCCATTTCCAAAAATACACTTATTTTTCCACTTTTTATTACTTGAAACTACGTTCCTGACCGTTCACGTTACATTTCGAATGTAAACTAAAAGTTTTATGCTTAGAACCACGTAAAAATTGTAAAAACATTCTTTTCCGCATAGCTGAAGACACAGGAGCCGTGTCATCGTATGGCGCTTGGCACGGCAGCCGTGTCACGGTAATTTTGTTCAACGCCACAGTAAGAAGTTTGCAAAATTAGACATCGCAACGAATCGGTTAAATAAATGAATTAGGAATTTACTGCTAAGTTTAAGAGTTTATTCAGACTGTCTGAATAAACTCTTAAACTTAGCAGTAAATTCCTAATTCAGACAAGGCAATAATGGCGTTTATCAAATGGACAAAAAAATTCGTTACTTAAACCAAGATAAGTGAAGGTGACCTATGAAAGAGCTTTTTTTACATTCTAAAATATTTTTTATTTTAAAACGTATGGTTTTTGATACAATTAAAGCAGTACAATAATATAGGAGAACCATTGCGCGAACAGCTCCCATGTCTCATCGGTTGCCGAATTGCTTTGCCTTCCATCAAAACATGACAGCTTGCTGGCAGCACCGTTTTTTTTCCTTTTTTAGGTAGGCATTAATTACTTTCAGGCTAGTCTCTACAAACATACTACATATTCTCTGTTAAATCCATGAACGGTTGTAAAAATCAATGATGTCTGTATTCGCAGTGGCGTAGCTAATGTTCTGTGAGTGGGCGTAGCTATCGTAGGTAAGGCCGGGTGGTGCATGCAGTGCACCAGGGCCCGGAGCTCAGGGGGCCCTCTAACCTAGGTATATATAGGTAGGTAAATACATACTTCTTTTTCTATAAGTAGTATCATCATCAGACTATCTACTAGTAACCGCTAAGGATATGAGGTTTAATGGAGAACTAAATAAAGACTAGCATAGGACGCCACCTACCTGATGGACCGAAGACATTTTGCGTTGTTCAATTGCAATTGTTCATCCTGGAAATGTATGGGAAATGGGCGTTTTTTCCATTAGCCGGCCCGGCAACGGTTCCGAAGCCGGCGCCGGCGCCGTACCGGTGCCGGGGAAACAAAAATGTATTAAAATGTATGGCTCGCTTTTTCACTTACCGGCGCTGGGGAAGCAAGCTTCCCACTCGGTGCAGGCCCGGCAAAACTGCATGTGTATTGTATATGAATTGTAGCCGTGTGCGTGTGTGAGTGCGCGGGGCGGGTAGGAGGACGCGGAGCGTAGAGAGACTCGAATTTGGTTTGTTGTTCGCTTTCAGTGAGTACCTACGCGTCATGGCGTTTAAATACGACATCGTGACTATACATTATAATATATCGTGTTGAAGTCAGTGTCAGTACTGTACCACTCACCGGGTGTAAACCGGCATCGACACCGGCGCAGTGGAAAAACGAAGCCGGTGCCGGTGCACGGCCATACCGGTGCCGTGCCGATGCCGGGCCGGCTAATGGAAAAACGCCCAATGTCTCTGTCCAACAGTGGAATTAGTAAATCAATGTTAAATAATCAACCACGCTTTATTATTTGAATCTATTTAATGAAAAACGCTATCATGCTAAGCATTGGTTATATAAACATCCAAAATGTGACACTATTATCTTATGTTCTAACATTTTAAGAAAATTACATTATTAGGTATCTCACCTTTTGCATATTATACAAAAACATTCAATTTACGACATAAATGATTATTCAAATCTTAGATCAAGAACCACAGCTCATACATTCATCTTTGTTTTGTAGCGAGCAAGTTATCGCCGCCATGTTGTCCTCATCGTTTGAGCTTCCATTCGCCACATTACCTTTGACTTTAGATTTATCAACAGTAAATTGTATCGCATTAGCGGCGGGTTTTGTCCTAAGATAGTACATGCCCGTTTTTAAACCCATTTTCCAAGCATAAAAATGAATGGATGTCAATTTACCATAATTAGGTTCAGCCACATGGATGTTAAATGACTGGCTCTGATCAATAAACGCTCCTCTATCAGCAGCCATCTGTATGCTCGTCTTGACCGAAATCTCCCACACAGTCTTATACAGCTCTCTTATGTCTTTGGGAATAGCTTCAATATTTTGAATGGATCCATTGTTGTGAATGATTAGATTTTTCATATCATCATCCCATAAGTCCGCCTCAGTCAAGTCACGGAGAAGATGGTGGTTCACGATTTGGAACTCGCCTGAAAGCACCCTGCGTTGGTAGATGTTAGAGGTGAATGGTTCGAAAGATTCGTTGTTGCCTAGAATTTGCGCGGTGGAGGCAGTCGGCATCGGCGCCAATAGGAGGGAGTTTCGTAGGCCATGTTTGGCGATCTTCTCTTTGAGAGCAGCCCAATTCCAAAGGTCGGTGGGCGTCTTGTTCCACATATCGTATTGCAGGATGCCCTGGCTAACGGGACAGCCTGCGTAGGTCTCGTACACGCCATCCTTCTCGGCTAACTCGCAGCTCGCTTCCAAGGCCCCATAATAAATGGTTTCAAAAATTTGTTGGTTCAACTTGATTGCAGCTTCACTTTCATAGGGTATTCGCATTAGGACAAAGGTATCGGCCAATCCTTGAACACCGATCCCGATCGGCCTATGTCTCATGTTAGAGTTCTTAGCTTCCGGGATTGGATAGAAGTTAACATCTATGATTTTGTTTAGATTTTGTGTGATGGTTTTAGTGACTTCTTTTAGTTTCTCAAAGCTGTAAGTTTTGTCATTATTTATGAACATGTTTAATGCAATAGAAGCTAAATTGCAAACGGCTACTTCATCCGATGATGTGTATTCAACAATTTCTGTGCAGAGATTACTGCATTTGATTGTGCCTAAGTTCTTTTGATTGCTTTTTCTGTTACATGCATCTTTGTAGAGCATGTATGGTGTTCCAGTTTCGACCTGCGCTTCAATAATAGCCTTCCACAAGACCTGAGCCTGAACTTGTTTGATGTAACGCTTCTCCTGTTCATATTGGTCATATAATTTTTCAAACTCCTCTCCCCAGCAGTCTGCAAGTCCGGGACAGTCGTGGGGGCACATTAAGCTCCATACACCGTTACTTTCGACCCTTTTCATAAACAGATCTGGTATCCAAAGTGCGTAGAAAAGTTCTCTAGCGCGAACTTCTTCCTTACCGGTGTTCTTCTTGAGATCTAAGAACTCGAAGATATCTGCGTGCCAGGGTTCTAGATAAACCGCGAAGGCACCAGGTCGTTTATTGCCTCCTTGGTCGACATACCTAGCAGTGTTGTTGTAAACTCGGAGCATGGGTACGAGTCCGTTTGAAACGCCATTGGTACCGGCGATGTATGATCCTTTGGCGCGAATGCAGTGGACGTGGACGCCAATGCCACCGGCTGATTTTGATATCAGCGCGCATTGCTTGAGCGTGTCGTAGATTCCTTCGATGCTGTCGTCTTTCATGGCTATAAGGAAGCAGGAAGAAAGCTGTGGGCGGGGTGTAGCCGCGGAGAAGAGGGTAGGGCTTGCGTGAGTGAAGTACTTCTCTGACAACAGGTTGTAGGTGTTGATAGCGGAGTCGATATCTTCACCATGGATCCCAATAGAGACTCGCATGAGCATGTGCTGTGGCCGCTCGGCTACCTGAAAATAATAGTTATGGATACATTTTTCTGCCGTCAAGCAGTGGTACTGTTTCGATTTATTTATTTAATACATAAATGAATTTGAAGGGTTCCTGAGAAATTATAGGCACATGAGGCTTAAAATCTATATTATATCAAAAGACACATAAATAATTATCATAGACATAATATCTACACTCATATTATAAAGAGATTTGTATTTTTGATTTTTTTTGTTTTAAAAAAATGTCTTTCATTGAATGTTCATTTTCATTGAAATGTTCTACAATATTAAAGAACACATCAATATCTAAAAAAAAACTCAGCGATACCGTATGTCTAAATATCGTAGTTATGTAACTTCTTTTTATCATTTTAAATTTCGTATTGAAGACTGTTTCAATATTTATAGATTAGTTACTTCTTGAATTATTTTTTTTCATTCCATTCCAATTATTTAACGAATTAAAAACTTTAGTTCGCTTTGAAAATATAAGCGAACGCACGGGGCGCGTTCTCGTTCTCACTCAGCGCAGCATGCAACGCGGCAAGGGAGAAGGGCGTCCAAATGTATGAAATAAGTAGCCGCGAGTTTATCCTAAAATGTTGAAAAAAATTATGTCCACCCATGCGCAGCTGGGACAGGCCGCTAGTACATAATATCTTACTTTATTGTTGATTTTCAGCAAATAAGATCTCTCCAGAGTTTTAAAACCAAAGTAGTTGTACATGAAATCCCTGTCATAGACTATAGCAGAATCTAATCGCTCCTTATTCTTGAGTATGATGTTGTGATGATATTCAGATATCATTGGGGACTTCTTCTTTGTGTGAGGATTGACAATATTGAATAAGTCTTCTATAACATCTGTAACAATAGCATAAAATGTACATGACTCAATGTTTTTTTTATAGAGAGACGGAGCTCTACGAACATAAAAGTGAGGCCAGTTTTCTAAACATGTGTGCGGAGGCCGGTTTTTGAATTGTCATGGCAACAATTCAAATTACCCCAAAATTACAAAAATAACATTACTAAATAAAACGGCTATCATGATATAATCTAACACAACTTATCTGATTATGGGATCGGTTAGGTTGGGTTTGCCTTACATAACGGACATACGAAATCTACGAGTTTACAATTTTTTGACAGATTACAATCTCGTGAGATAGATTATAATCTAACGGTTTTCACAATTTTACGGATGTAACCTATTTTAAGAAATAATAATCGTAAAAAACAGTTCACAAACGGGGAAGATATCGCGTTACCGTGGGTCAAGATGACCGACAGACTAGCCATCAACGCGATGTTTGACAATTTCGTTCGGTGAGTATGAATTTCTGGTCTCGGTATTGTCTGTATTTCGTTCTGTATTGAACCTAGCTTCACAATGAGTGCAGCCAATGGGCGTTAAGGTAATTTGACCTCGTAGAAGTGAGCAACCAATGGGCTCAAAATCTTGTGTACATCCGTGTGTTCGCCGGACACGTGGGGCCCACGGACTTAGCGAACACCCGTGTGTTCTCTAAGCACTCGACGGGTTTAAAATATACTGATAACCATCATAGGAAACGAGTAACGTTACGTTGCGTATCACATTATTACCAAATAATAGGGTAAACAAAAACACTTCATACTGGCAACACTTGTGTTCCAAGCAATAACCTCAAACTTTTATTTTGATTTATTGAAAATTATTGGTTTCCAAATTACTTACGTGTGAAATGTGATTCCATCCCGCTTTTTTATATTTTGAAGATTGATTCTTACACCCGTTCACAACACAATTCGGCATTTTTACTGGTAAATTTATAATTTCTCAAAACGTTGCTCCCCACGAGCCGCGATAGCTAGACTGACAAGGTAAGGCGTAGTTACGTTGTACGTGTGTATGTGTAATTGTGTATGTACACGTCAAGGCGTAGCTTGGCCGGCCTCACTTTGCTGTTCACAGAGTTCCGTCTTTACTTTTTTATTTTGTCTGAGTTATAGAGTAACATAACATTATTTTGTAGATAATATTTTAGATGATAAAGAATACTTTTTGTTAGAAAGGGAAACATCCATTAGTTTGTGAGGTGATTTTGGCGATTTTTCGACCAACGCCCCCCCCACCCCCTGGTGAGATGTCGCGAGTATTTTCACGACCCCCTTCCCCACCCTAAAGTCACGTGAGATATTTCGCTTCATGTTATCAAATTAATACCTATATGCTTAATTGTGTTTATTAAAAAAAACATAAATTGTAAAAAAAATCAGTAAAAAAAATTACTTACATTTCTCGCAATTTTACACTTGCGGAAAAAACATACGTGATATTTGCCTAGACCCCCTCACCCCTAAACACTTCAAGTAATTAATGGACATCCTCAAAGCAGAGATTTGAAGAGTTTAGTTAGGTACATACCAGAAAAATGTTTTTTAGTCTCTTTGTGAAGGTTAGAAATAGCTAGTCTGGCAGCTAGAATGGCATAATCTGGGTGGTCTGTGGTCATTGTTGCTGCTGTCTCGGCAGCCAAGTTGTCCAATTCCACGGTGGTTACTCCCGAGTATATTCCGCTAATTACCTTTAAGGTTATGCTTACCTGTAAAATAAAGTTACAAGTCAGCTAAAGACAAGTTAGTTTTGAAAAGAAACACAAAACTAACAAGATATTACTTACTGGGTCAACAAAGTCCATGTTCAATCCATAGCAAAGTTTTTTTATCCGGGATGTAATTTTGTCAATATGAACCTCTTCCATTCTCCCACCTACAATAAAAAATGTGTTTTATGACTTGATTAAGAAAGAAACTTGCAAATGAAATTGTTGTACCTGATTAAGCAATTATAAAGTAAATTAATAATATTGATTCCAAAATGAAGTATTCATTAACTAACCATTAAATAACAGTATACCTACTGCATACAATTCTACCAGGCAATTTATATGATACAGTAGTTGGATGCATGTGACTCTGTACACTCACTGTCCATTCAACAACAAAAGTAGATTTTAATTTCAGTTATTCTATGCCCATTTTCTCTAGATTCAGCATAGATATAAATGAAACCTTCCGTTTGCAGATGGAAATGGATAATAACTCATTTATTTTCTCAGACACATAAAGGTTTTTTACAGTAGTAATGGGTATATGTTATGGGTATTACAAAAAACCTGTTTTGTGTGAGACTGGTGCCCGAGATAGGTTAGAAACCTGTATTACGGGGATGGATCAAGGGGAATTGATTTATTTACATTTGGGCTGCATGCAGGATTTTTAGGGCGAAGGGCCAGAAGGTAGAGCAATCCTTTGGTACCACTCCCCTGATGGTTTTGTTCAGGAAAAACTTTAAAAAATTCCGGAACTTCAGAGGTTGTACTCACTATGGCAGAAATGAAAGTTCATGAATCTGCTAATAACGCTGACCATACCATGAGAGCAGATCTGCAGATATAGTTTGACACCTAAAAACTACACATGTGTTAATGTGTTGATCTTAGGTGTCTCACTGCAGTTTTTCTGTTCCACTGCAGGAATTGAACTTGTAACCTCATCTAAGTATTTCAGTCGGTTAGGTAAAGTAAACGTAGTTTGATGTCGACGTTGACAAGGATAGGGTCAGGGAATAATGCAGAATATTCCTTGTCCTATCGGCATACATGAACCGTGAAAAAATATAGTGGATAGAACGGATAAACCATCAAATCTTGTTACGAACATACATACCTCTTTTGTAGACACACAGTTTATTTAACTTTCCAACCATTGTGTCTTTGTTTATTTGGTAGGTTAGTGATTTAGATTCAAAGGTTACTCCTATTTATTTTAACCGTACTCTTGATTATACTTCACATTTGCAACAGCTTCTAAACTAAAAGTTTTTCAAGACGCGACCGACCGTAACAAAAGATCAACAAAACGCGCGGGAAGTAGCCGTGGGTAGAAGGAGTCGGACGTACGCGTTTGGAGCGGCTCATACCGTAGTAAGCGCGTCAGTACCGGCTCAATTTCTTTAGGGGCGGCTCAACAGCTCTCATGCCAGCCTAATATAAGTTTTATTCCTAGAAAGGTAGGGTCTATATTAGAAAAAAGATATCCGGCTCAAAATTTTTGCTATATGAATTTGAATTGTTTCGTCTAGATAATAAGATCTAATTTCCAATGCTGCATTTTTGGAGCCGCTCATCTGTGGAGCGGTTCTCAGGTCTACTCATAAAATGTGATATACAACTCAAACGGTTCAAAGATTGGTTTTAGGATAAACAGAACCCTGAACCGTTTGAGTAGAATATTTATTTTGATTCATTGGGAGGTTTACTACGTACTCGAACCGTTGAATCGTTTGAAGTAATATCTGCGCGGGTGAGTGAGTGGAGTTAGGATGAATTGAAGGATTATGGTTCTTTTTAGAAAAGCATGTTTTTAAATGGTATGGGTTACGAATTTGAATTATTAACTTGAGTTGTTTTAGCAACAGCCCGTGGATGCCCTCGCGTTTTAGCATACATATTTAAGGATATTTTGCGTTCTAGGCTCGTCATAATTTGCATAAATATTTTCCGTTTTATCGTTTAATCAAGTAAGGTTCATTTTGAATAGTAGAACTTTTACTTTATTTTTTTTTCATTCCGTCGTTCATTGTTAGCAATATTTATTAGTTATTGCTAACATACAAATTCTCGGATTTTTTCCTGTTTATTTTCCGCTAGACTCGTTAATTTTTCTACAAAATTATTTTTATCGTAGTTTTTTTTTGTTTTGGCGTCTAGTCCTTTTGCCAAGTCTTATCGGTGCTTGCTTGAAGTCTTTGAAGGTACCATGAAAATAAATTGGTCCTGAAATTCTGAGCCGTTTGAACCGCGGTTCGGCTCCGGCTCGAGACTGTAAATGAGCTGATGCGCTGCAGATCATGTTTTTTGAGTGAGTTACCCATGGCTAGCGGGAAGAGAACCGAACCGAGTCCGGTTATTGTACGACATGATAATGTACAGCATGATATTTGGAATCCACTTTGCACTGTGTGTGATTTCACCTTAGTTTCGGACATCCTCGTTTTATGTGTTTTTTAAAGAGATAATATTCAAACAAAACTCCGAATAAAACTCTCGTGGCTCTATCTATCATAGTTTTAGAAAAAATTTGAAAATCTAGAAAAATCCATAAAAACCAAAGAAACGGATTATGTCCCTTCCTGTTAATGTTTTTTCATGATAGAAAACCACTAGAAGCACCAATAAATCCAAAATAATAATAATAATCAGGCTTTCCTAAGTGACAATTAACTTTTTTGTCTGATTTCGTAAATATATTTTTTCTGGTAAATCTGTACATATTAGCAGTTTATTTTATTGTCAATTTGTTAATTACATTATAAGGTACTACCGCACAAAAAACCAGATGCGACAAACCCAGGACTTCGGAAATATTGAATTTTTTAATTTTTATTTAGGGTTAGGCCTGTAATATTTTATATGCGCGTCTTGCTTTACTCACATCTTAAAGACGATGGCCCAAAAAAAACCCAGTCCCGGCGCAAAAACTTTTTTTCTCAATTTTTTGAGGATATTTAAAAATAATATTTTAAATTATCACTATCTCTCTACCGGGTGGCAAACATTTTGTTTTTGCTCAAAAAGTTTTGTACGCGTTCTTATTAAAATCTCATTAATTCTCGACTAAAATGTTTTTATCCTTTTATTCTATAATTGTTTACAAACAAGCTTATTGCATACAATAATATATGCAAGCATATAATAAGCAAAAATAAATACTAAGGTTATCAAAATATGTTCAATAACACACAATTATAATCTTATTCTTTAGTCTTATCGTAGGTAACAATTATTATTATTTTTTTAAATTATTATTTTGAAAATTATTATTCTTATATACGTACTATATAACACAACGATTGGTGGAATCAATGCCATAAGAGAATATTTTATTGTTCCTGCATACACGGCCAACGGACTTTGGGAAGCTGCGCACATGCTATGAGCGTCATTTACTTTTTAGGTTGGGCTAGACATAATGAAAGAGAACTTGATCATCCGGCTGAAGGCTTAGATTATGCATTAATAGATTTGGAAAATAATTAATGTTAATCTTTATAAATGTATTTATATCCAGATGTATTTGAACAAATAAATACATTTATTACTATGTTTGTGTTTATTTATATATAGCCCTACCGTCTCTGGTTTTGTGATAATCTTGAATGTGATTGCGATTACTCAATAATTACAAATAATAATAAGTATTTTAGTCGATAAATAAGATTTTAATAAGAACGCCTACAAAACTTTTTGAGCAAAAACAAAATGTTTGCCACCCGATAGAGAGATAGTGATAATATAAAATATTATTTCTAAATATCCTCAAAAACTTGAGAAACATTTTTTTTGCGCCGGGACTGGGTTTTTTTTGTATGGAATTTGGGCCGTCTCCTTTAACTTCTTTGAAACTATTGGTGGTCTATTGTCAGTAACCAGCTAAATTGTGAACATTTTTGTGACAACCACAACCGCTAGGTTCCATAGAAATCTAAAAAAAAAACTTAGAAACGCAATATCTCAGAGATCCTGCTAGATTAATATTTATTTTTTTCTCAATTCGATAGGTACATTTATATAATATATTTTGTTGGCAAAACAAACCGCTAAAGTATTAAGACTAATTTTATATTAATTTTTATTTGAAATTTACAAAATATTTTTTTTCTCCCCTTCTTGTGCACTTAGCGACTTGCAATTTTCATACATTATATATTTCAAAAAGACGGTCTATTTGTATTTATTTACGAAGACGAGTTTTACATAATTCGCGAAATATAGGAAAAAATAAAATTCGTGAACCTTTTGAAAAAAATCTGTATCTCCAAAACTAAGGTCAATAATTAAGCAGGAGTTTTTTTGTGTAATCATTATGATTCAACCTATTGAAATCGAACATAAAACGAGGGCGTCCGAAACTAAGGTGAAATCCCACACCGTGCTTTGGTACCTTTTTGGATTCATTTTATCTGGGTGTACATTATCGGGGTGTGCATTATCTGGATGTGCAATATTGTCACGTGTAGTTAATGTGCAGCCAGTTAGTACACAGCATCATAATGTACAGCACGTTAATGTACAGCGTGATAATTGGGGCCTTATGCTCACTTCGAGCGAGATTATCTCACGGTGGAGATGACGTCATATCTCGTTGACGTTGCGTCTAAAAATTAATTTCTGGCGTAATTTATATGTTTCAACTTAACCTAACCAATCCGACTCAACGGTACTAAAGTGGCTTCCAATTATCATGCTGTACATTATCTGGGTGTACATTATTGACACGTGACAATATTGCACAGCATGTTATTGTACGGGATGATAATGTACACCCAATAATTCAAACCAGTGGACACGAATTATCTGGGTGTGCATTATCGTGCTGTGCAATATCATGCTGTAAATTATTTGGCCGTACATTATTGGCTCCCACCGAACCGACCGACGAACAGGGTGACCATCTCAAAAGTGGCGGTTCTGCCACCCACAAAATAGCCAAAAATTCAGCCAAAAAGGGGCTGACAACCATCAAACAACTTCTCGCTCGCAAGTTTCGACATGTTAAGGGGCTGACAACTATCAAACAACTTCTCGCTCGCACGTTTCGACATGTTGAAAGATATAAAATCACTAACTAAACTCATTTTCTAAAAATCGCAATCAACCATTTTGTATGCAATCACATTGCACACAGTTAAGTAAAAATTCATTTTGATCGATACAAGTTTTCCTACTTAAAAGTTTGCTTATGTACGAAAACTAGTAAAGCAAACTTTTGAGTAGGAAAACATGTATCGATTTTTAGATATGTCGATATATTGAGGGCATACTGCCAGAGAAAGATTAATTTATCAGGATATTATATTTAATTCCTAACGGCCATCCAGCACCGAACTCACTTGACCTCTATTCTTTTTATCCACAGAGCAATACTAAATCTACAATAGATTGGATAGCCATCCATTGACAAAATACAGACTTAACACCCCACCTCGATTAATAGTGTTTTTATTGAAAATCAAACACTGTTAATCGCTCACATAAATATTCTCAAAAACATCAAATCAAATTAACATTCTAGTTTGTCAAAACAAAAATAACTTATGGTGACCCTAATTATTACCTATGAATAAAAATCATCATGGTCACCCTAGTACTTAACCCTTTACCTATCTGCTTACATGAATACCATTAGACTTAACACCCCTCCTTTTTTTTTCTTTTGGTAATCAGTGATTGTCCATGTATTCATATTTTCTAATGCGTTCTCTTTAACAATTACTTTATTCCAGCCCCTTTTTATAGCTTCACTGTAACTTTTAGGTACATCTTCTATATTTGCGTTATAAGCATAGTGTGTTTCATATTCTTGTAGTTCTTTTGGTTTAACAACTCTTCTTCCACTTCTTGTATATTTTTCTTCTGGTAATTTTTCTTGTACTACTTCCTTCACTTGTTCAGTTGCATCATCAAATTCATCATCATCATCACTATCTTGAACATTTTCAGTCACAGTAGGACGTTCTCTAACTTTAATCTCATCCTTACCGTTTCTTTGTTTTACTCCTGATGTACTTTGTTTGCATTTTTCTTCATCTATTTATCTGTATATTACTGACCTTTCATTTTCTCTTTCTCCTTCACTTATTCCATCATATCTCACATTCGTTTCATCAAAATGTACATCTCTCGATATTTTAATTTCATTATTTTCTGGATCCCACAATCTATTTCCATTTGGACTATATCCTATAAACCTCATAGCTGTTGCTCTTTCTTTAAATTTTGACTTTCTTGGCAATACAACCATCCATGCTTTTGATCCAAATACTTTCATATTTGTTATATCATTTTTACCATAATACAAATCTGCTGGTGTTTTAAATTTTATGGCTGCTGATGGACATCTATTTATTTGATACATTGCACATCTTACGGCCTCTCCCCATAACTCTTTCGGAAGGTTGGATTCCATCATTAATGCTCTTGCCTTATTATGTAAAGTCCTGTTCATTCTTTCAGATACTCCATTCATTTGTGGACTATATGGGTTGGTGAATTCCATTTTTATTCCATTTTTTATTGAAAATTCATGCATTATTCTATTCTTAAATTCGCCACCATTATCGCATCTTATTCTTTTTACCTTATTTTCTTTCTGTCTTTCTATATATCTCACATACTCTATTAAGTTTTGTGTTGCTTCATCTTTATACTTTAGCAGATATACTACACCAAAATGCGTATAATCATCTATAATTACCTGATAATATCTCTCTTCATTTATGCTAGGTATATTTACTGGACCTGCGATATCAGTGTGTAGAAGTTCACATACTTTTTCTGATCTTGGCATTTCTACTGGATAGAATGGTAATCTCGTTGATTTTGCTCTCATGCACACATCACATCTTTTCTCACTATTAGGTAACTTTAAAGTGCTCAACCCAATTCTATTCAAATGTCCTAGTCTTTGATGCCATAGATTTGTGTCATTTGTTGTTGTATAACATATATTCTCTCTTTTTATTTTCAATTTTAGTTTATATAGTTTTTCATCCTTTTCTCCATAAATTCGCATGTTATTTTGTATAATTTTTATGACTTTTCTTTGAAATATTACATTACTATTCTTTTCAACAAGTTTACTTACTGACAGTAAGTTTTGTGCTAGATTAGGCACAATTAAAGCTTCGATACTTACGTATCTGCCATTTTATCTGCCATTGTATCATTCCTCTCTCTTTTGCCTCTAAATACTCGCCATTCGCAACTCTTATTTTTACTGGTACTGTTAATATTTTAATATCTGTCATAAAATCTTTGTATTTATCTTGTATCATGTTGTCTGAAGCTCCTGAGTCTATTATAAACTCTATCACGTTATCCTCTTTGTACTCATTTGTTATGTTTATTGCTTCATCATATGCTGTGAACATTAACTGTGAAATGTTTGCATGTCTACCTATATCATCTCTTCTGTCTCTTCCAAAAATATTACCTCTCTGGTATCTACCTCTTTGGTTACTCCTGCATTGATATGCTTTGTGTCCTTTTTGTTTACATTTATAGCATACTATATTCTCCGTCGAAAAACTTGTCTCGGTACTTACTTCGTTATCTCTATTTTCATTTACAAAATCAATCTTGCTTTAACAAAATCAATTGTTATTTCCTTTTCTGTTGACATCGTTTCTAGTGATGTTATTACATTTTCATAATTATCTGGCAGTGTTAATAATAGGTGACACACTTTATCGGACTCCGACATGCTTTCTCCAATTTCTATTTCTGTTATAATGTTATCAAACCTTAGATAGTGGTCCTGTAGTTTTGTATCTTTTTGACATTTCAAGTTTAGCAATCTTCTCTTCAGTTGTAATTTATTGAAAACTGATTTTCTTTCAAAAATAGCTTCTAAACACTTCATCATATCTGATGATGATGTAGACTTCTTTATGTATGATATGTACTTATCTGACACACATTGTAATATTATTGATCTTGCTTTAGCATCCATTTCTTTTTTAGGTTCCTTACTTTTTATCGCCTCTACGACTCCTTTCTCTTCTAATAGTATATTTAACCGAAATTTCCATGTCTGAAAATTTACTCCCTCTTTCAGAATTGGCATTGCTTCATATTTTCTCATATCCATTTTTCTCTTCTTTTGTTTTCTCTGACAGTTCAATTTTCTTCCTACTTTTATATTTCCATTTATTTAGCCCTTTTTCTTTATATATCACAAATATAGCCCATAACCTTTTAGATATGTCGATATATTGAGGGCATACTGCCAGAGAAAGATTAATTTATCAGGATATTATATTTAATTCCTAAAGGCCATCCCACCGAACTCACTTGACATCTATTCTTTTTATCCACAGAGCAATACTAAATCTACAATCGATTGGATAGCCATCCATTGACAAAATACAGACTTAACATCGATCAAAATGAAATGAAAAAAGTTTGTTGCTAATTGTTACTCCACTCGTCCAACTCTCACTTGGCCGGTTTTTTTATTTTGATAAACCGAGTACTGGTGCGGCGGGCTAAATTAGTGGTCTAACTTAAAACGAACGTGACATTGTTGGCAAAATTGCGGGCAACACTGCAAAGGCCAGCAAAAACAATAATTATTGTTCTTTCTTTTGAAGCAAGTTCTATTTCATTTTGTTTGTGCTGCTTTTGTGTTAGCAGTGGCAGTGTTAGGTTAATGTTAGCAACTTATTTATTACCTTTGTGTCTGCTGTTGCGGGCTTATTGGTGGAACCTCTACACGTTCGGCCCAGCCAACACGAACCCGTGTATGGTGGTGGATTTTCAAAAACGTTGAAGTTGTTTTGTAGATAAAATAAATAGAATAAAATTCATATGTATGTTGTACACAAACAA
Organism: Chloroclysta siterata; assembly: GCA_932294275.1. NCBI lineage: Eukaryota > Metazoa > Arthropoda > Insecta > Lepidoptera > Geometridae > Chloroclysta > Chloroclysta siterata. The sequence continues at coordinate 8,143,717 of OW028604.1, read as the reverse complement.
ATACATTATGGTCTATAATTGAATTACAGGAGAGGAGTCCTACGTCCGACTCGTAACACTAAATAAAGTTAGAAAGTTCTTCAGTTTTTTTCAGAGTTGGAGTCGAAAGACTATTCTCATCACAATTAATCACACATAATTGCTAAATATGTAACTAAGGAAGCTAAGGAATAATTTATTTTTCTTCATGATTCATGTCCAAGCACAAAATGATACTGCTAGTACAGAAGCCTTATCAACGTTATTAATTATATTTCGCAATCAAAATGAGTACAAGTAGTCAGACTGAGAATGAGAACCATCTGCTTCGGCCTCCAAACGTGCCCACTCCAGATTGGGGTACAGAAAGCCATACAAAGAATTCCGGAGCAAAGGTTTGAGGCCCTACAATTTAATTTACAGCAGAGACCTTATAAGATATAAGATTTCACCTAATTTATATATAAATCCATATGAAAAACAATAATTATTACTGATAAAAAATATATATGAGGTCAACCCATCACTTTATAGCCCAAACTAAGCAAAGCTTGTAATTTGGGAAGATAGCTGATTATAATACTTAAATACTTTTATAATTACCTTGCCCTTAGTAGATGCAGGTGGAAAACCACTGCAATAGGGATGCATGGAGCAACCTGGAGGAGGCTTTTACCCTCAAGGGATCACCATCCCATGCGAACACTTACACTAAGCAAAATTTACTAACAAACATATATTTGAAACTTACTTACACATGTTCAGTAGTTGTGGAAATTAAAAGCTATAATAATAAAAAGTAATTACCCACTAAAACATATCATATTATTTTGTTCTAGACTATTCAGGAAGCATCAATTGGTGAACATCCCAAAAACAAGGTGATGGAAGACCCAACAGTAAAGACAAATCATGATAAAGATATTCATCAAACACCGCAGAGGTCCAGTCAGAATGTTGCTGGCAGTGTCTCATCACATTCAGCACTCTCTCGGATCACAGGGGATGTGTCACTTACTCCAACTAACTTGCACACTCCATTGTACAGTAATGTCAATCCTCATAATACAATGACTGCTATGACTCCAGCTACCAGTGGATCTAATCAAGCCAAAAATAGTATCAAAATACAGTAAGTTCCATTACAGATACTTCACATTATCACCTTTCTAGTTCATGTAAGTTTAGCTATCAAAATTAAAATTTCCATCCTATAAGTTTATTTGTAGTTTGTTGAGTCCAATTAAGTTTTCTTTTAGATCATTTTTTGATGATGAATGTCCTAAAGTTTTTGTAACATTGAATACCAAAAACTGCAACCTTTGTGAAATTAAATATTTGGATGCATGCATCTTAATATTTTTTCTTTATTTCAGAAACTGCGTGTCCACAGTTAACTTGGGATGTGAATTAAAGTTACTGGAAATATACTGCAGGACAAGATATTCTGAATACAATCCCGCTAGATTTCAAGGAGTTGTGATGAAGATTCTTGATCCACGAGCAACAGCACTGGTTTTTAGGTATGTTGGACAAATATTAAGCCTTTACAAAATATTGTGCATCCATGCCTTTGGACTATCATGTACTTAGGTGTATGTGATAGTAGTGCCAAGGACATTCATTGATATATTTATTTATATTTTAATTTGTAATAAAACAATTTTTATAATATGTTCACAGATCTGGAAAAATAGTTTGCACTGGGGCAAGAAATGAGCATGATTCCTACTTAGCAGCTAGAAAGTTTGCTAGAATTGTACATAAACTGAACTATCCAGTAAGTACCTACTACATTGTTGCAACTGAGAACTAGGCAAGTTTTCAGATAACAGATAGAATGGGTGCTTTTATATGTATAGAATTCTACATACAAAGTAAAATTCTATATCATAAGATTTTAAAAGTAGGTAGTTTCTATAGTGCAGTCCCATCTTCAAAACAGTGAATTCTTGTATTATACCTAAGTACCTACATGATTTGTATTTAATGATGATGATGTAATTATTTCAGGTTAGATTCTTAGACTTCAAAATCCAGAACTTTTGTGCCACCGCCGACCTACGATTCCCAATCCGACTGGAATCGTTGCAATTGGCGCACGGCCAGTTTGCCTCCTACGAGCCTGAACTGTTTCCAGGACTAGTGTACCGCATGGTACGCCCGCGAGTCGTGCTGCTCATATTCGTGAATGGCAAGATCGTGTTCACAGGTAGGTACCTTCAGTTATCTACGCTCGTTAAAGTTATCGTGACGAACGTGTATATTTTTTTTTACAGTTCTGTCAGCCGGCTGATCTAGGTAAACGTGAAGTTTGAATGGGCGACAGATCATTTACGATAACAATTCCTGCGTTCATATCGTAAGATTTACGAATGCCCACCCGCCTACCTTACCTTAATTTCATTCTCATCATGGTGCAGGCTGAATCGTTCCTGTCGATCGATCATCATAGTCAACCTGAAAAGTATAGCTGGACATAGGTGTCCCTCTATACATTTTCATATTTTGGGCCTTCTATATCCACCGATTCACCGCAATTTAGAGAATGTCGTCGGCCCATCGGGTGGAGGTTGCGTCCTAAGCCATGCTTCGTTTTCGTGGTCGCCATTCGAAAACCTTTATTCCCCAGCTTTCAGTTTGACGATGTTTTATCTGATTGCTTGTTATTCTCTCAGGGACAACAAATAAAATACTAACCATTTTGGCTATTATGTACAAGTACCTACCTATTGGAGGTTGTAAATCGAATTTACTGTATTTTTTTTTTCTTTACAGGTGGCAGAAGCAGAAGTGATATTAGTGAGGCCCTTGATATAATATACCCCATATTGAGAAGTTTTAGAATTAGTTAAGTCTTTACCTTACCTACTTACCTAAGATACAACAAACAGGTACAATATTAGGCTAAACTAGTAACTTAGGTACCAACGACGTTTTACAGTAGGGCTCCTATTAAATCATGCATTGCTTTTTTTAATAATTTTGTATTAAATAAATAAATCAATTGAATGAATTAAATAAATACAACTTTTATAAATCATGCTCACATTTATTTATTTAAGCCCAGAACAAAACACACAGACGAAACACGCAGCCTTCCCGTACAATAATATTAGTTTTATGCCATTTACTCTTGAAACAATAAATGCCAAAGTACAAGCTCAGCTCAAGCTCCTAAGTAGGTAAGTACCTACCTACCTAAGATTATAAATCTGTTAGAAACAAGGTTACTTTTATTACATGATCATTGACATCAGAAGATTTCGGTTTGAAGGGTATTATAGTTGCCGGTGAAATTACAGGCTCATGGAGCCTAACATCTGTATGCCTCAAGTTGATGGATGCCGCAGGGCAGTGCATCGTAGGGCACATTCCTATCGTGCATGACTTGCGAGTCAATGCTTTGTTATAGGTGATGGTTACCACTGCACATCAGGTGCCTATATAAAGTAGGAAAGTCCACCAATATTTATTTATATTCAGCACTCGAAAAGTGGGTCTTTTATTCTACCACTCGCTCCTTAAGGGAGTTATAAGAAAGTAAGGGCCTCGGGTGCTTGATCCATTACCCGGTATCTACTCGCTGGGACTACTACGTACGATTCCTGGATTACGGGACTTAGCCGATTGGAGCCTTATTGGTTTACAGGCTCCTTCAAGCTTTTTGCTGGCCAAGATCGTAGCAAAAAACAAAAATCCTCGGAAGTTATTTTCCTTCCATTGCAAACACTGGCAAGATATGACATAATCATAATGACTTCGTGTGAGTGAGTCGTCAACACTTCCTTCATTCAACCCTCTTGGTTAGGAAATGCGGTAAGAATCGAACGTTCGTTCTTTTTTCTGGCTTCAACTTCGTGAGCTTCGACTCACGAGTCATTTGACTTTGCCCCGAGCGCCATATTTTGTTAGGCCTTTCGGTGGCTTTTCGGTGGCCTTCATGACCAGCGGTGGCTTCATATGGAGGTGGCTTCTTGATGTCACGTGATTTTCACTCCAACATCGCCTCACGAGGGTTCGGGTGTGCCCAGGAGTTCGCGGGGCAGTGGCCGCCAGGGTGTCTGAGTGTCTGGTGGTCGGGTGTGCAGGGGAGCAATTGCGTTGAGATGAGCATGGTGGCAATTGTCGGCGCAGTCGAACATTCTCGCGCCAGCATTGCCACGGCCTTCTCAACGCTGGGTATCTGCACATCTCGAGCGATCACGTCGTTTCTTACGTATCTCCCCGCTCCTGTGCAGACGCGTAAGGCGATGTTTTGCTGTGCTTGGAGCCTCTTCCGGTTTGTGGCAGAACATAGCGCGTACCATGCCGGCGCTGCATATGTGAGTCGGGAGCGGATGTATGTCTTGTAGACTCCAACTTTTGTCCTAAGTGGCAAACATGACGATAGGACTGGTCGGAGCATCGCTCGAGCAGCACGCGTTTGGCGTATCGCGCGCTCAACCTGAGCACTCATTGTCAGCGATCTGTCGATTTCGTCAGTTTTCGTAATGACTTCCGGCATTACGAAAACTGACGTGACACTGGCAAGTTTTTCTGCCGAAGTGACGGTGGGTGTCATAAACGGAGTGAAGAAGAAGAAGAAATCAAACCGAGAGAAAAGAAAATAAATAATTCCTTCAAAATTTACATAAATGCTTACTTTAATTATTATTAAAACATACTCTTTCGTATCGTTTCATTCCTAACGTTTGCGTACGTTAGTCCAAAATGATGCAACATCAACAGCGCGAAGAAAAGCAATTGGAAGCAACGATACAAGCCATTCTAAGCAGAGTCAATGATCTTAAAACAGCTACACAAGCATTGATTACAAAACTCGAAACGGAGTACGAAACAATTAACTGGCCTACTTTTCTTGATAACTATGCAATCTTATCGGGACACGTAAGTATGAGCATATATTTCCAAATATTTATTCATTTATTTCTTGAAGCGACTCAAAAAGCAGAAATTTTGTATGTTCTAGCTAACTGGTCTGAGTAAAATACTTCAAGCTGAGTTAGCGGCCTCACTAAGGTCACGTATAGTGCTACCCTTGCAATTAGGATGTGAGAGAGATGAGGCGCTGGCTCGTTTGACGGAGGGAAGGGTTCCAGCTTGTACACATGATCTTGTACCAGACTTGTTGCGCACGAAACCTGAGCCACAGGCAGAACAGAGGCTACAACAGTTTAACCACAAAGCCAGTACACTTAGCTATGATACAGCACAGGTATTATTTTTATCAATTATAATCATAGTAGAATATTATCATCAGTGTTTCCTGTGAATTTATTAATAACTCATTATGTTATTTCATATTAGGCTTTTACACTCAAGGGATCCACATCCCACACTAACTTAGGATAAGCAATAAAACTAACAAACATACTTTAAAAAAATGTATGTGTAATGTGGAAATAAAATAAAAAGATTTATTATTATGTTATTTCTCAATATTATATTTGAAATACCCACTTTTTGCAGAAACAAGTGGCTCAATTCACCAAAGTGGTGAGCCATGTTTGGGAACTAATATCCAAAGGCCGGGAAGACTGGGAAGGAGAATCCATGAGATCGGCTGGTAAATTGAGTTTATACTATTACTCTTATTTTGATGACCTATACTCAAATTCGAACCATTTACTTGCAGGCATGAAGGTACAATTTATGGTCAGGGCATTTTTCAGTTTACACTGTAATAAAATGTATTGCTAGTTTTTATAAATACTTAAACAATTTTATTTGTAGGAAAACTCGTTGCAATCAATATGATTATTATTTAGAACCTTTGTTCCACCTTTTTTTGAGGAGTTTTTTAGTAACAAAGCATTACCTCGTAAGTCATGCACAATAGGAACCTGCCCTACGATGCACTGACCTGCATCCATCAACTTGAGGCATACAGATGTTATGGGGCTGACAACTATCAAACAACTTCTCCCTATAAAGCACTTATCTCATTTTCGGAAAATCGCAATCAACCAATTTGTGTGCAATCACATTGCACACAGTTTAGTAAAAATTTAATTTTGTTCGATACAAGTTTTCCTACTTAAAGTTTGCATAAGTACGAAAACTAGTAAAGCAAACTTTGTTGAATCAAAGAACTAAATTTTTGCGAAAATGAATTTAGTGATTTTATATCTTTCAATATGTCGAAACGTGCGAGCGAAAGTCACATTAGCTCTTGTCTTCGCCTTAAGCCTCATGTGCCTGTAATTACACCGCTGCACCGGCAATCACACTCTTCAAACCGAAACACAGTGTTGCTGCTTGGCGGCAGAAAAAGGCGTGGTGGTAGTACTTCCCTGGACGAGCCACACACAAAGAGTTCTACTCCTCTTAAAAAACTTACTTGTTTTCGGACTACTACTAAAACCTCGACAATTTTTTTTGCAAATTTTTAAAGCAAAAGTAAGTTTCACCTAAACCAACAAAAATGACTTATTGTATTTTTTTGCTTTTAGGTATGCAACCAACCCATAGTATGGCAGATACCCATGCTTTGGTGACAGCTGTAGGAACAGGGAAAGGTCTGCGTCCTGGCATTCCATCAGTAATGCCACAGGGAGTGGGCGGGCCAGGTATGGGACCTCGAGGTCCCGCCCCACAAATGGGCCCCGCTGCCCCATCCTTACCTAAAGCCCCATCAGCAATCAAAACTAACATCAAAGCTGCTAATCAAATCCATCCATATCAAAGATAATTATAATTAATAAAAACAGATAAATATGGTATGATATTTTATTTCAAAATAAATATTTCATACCGGTAAGCTTAGCACCTGGCTTTATATCAAGTTTGGTCATTCATTATAGGCAGAAAGCAGCCAGAACAGTAAATAAATAAAATTAAAAGTTATTTCCATTGAAATTATATTTTTGGTTACAATAATAATGAATGTAATGTTAATACTGTTCTTAGAAAAACAGCACTTAAAAGATATGTTAGATATCTAGTTAGATCTTATTAAAGCTGTTTTTTTATAAAGCATTTAGTAATTTGTTCACAATACAAAAGCATGTTCGCCAGATAATTCTAGCAGACTTGTGAAACAAAAGGCCAAATTTATTCAAACTACATTAGTTGTGACATCCTTAAACTTTAGCTCTTCTAGTTTAGTGTGTTTACCTGAAACAAAAATGTAAAAATATAATTTGATATGTTAGTTAAATTGAAACTGAAAAAGCTTCACGACTTTGATCCCCAGGCACGGTAGATATCCCCTCAGATCTCTTCTTCTTTCTTTTGAGGATATCTAAGGGGGGTAGTCAGAGGTGCGTCCAAACATTAAATTTGGCACATACGTGACAACATAAGTGAAATGTTCTATTATGATAATTTATGATTGATAAAAGTATATACTCACAATGTCGTCTATCTTGAGGATAGCGCGCACTGTCTCCGTGGCAAGGCCGAGTGCGGAAGCTGTCACATGCAGCGGCTGCAGCACATTCTCCTGCCGCATGTCGGTGACGCGGCCGCGACGCACGTTTACGCCGGCGCCACAGCTGCCGTCCACGGCGCATGCGTGCGCGGCGCGCAACTCCGTTACGGTCTCGATGGGGTTCAGACCTGACGACCAAACAATGACATTATCAAACAATTGCTAATCACTAACTTATAACGTTCGATGGACTCAACTCCTGTACACCTGATACCTGTACTTGAAAGGACTATTAGGCATAAAGCTATTTCTAACACATTCCACCTCATGTCAAGACTGTGAAAATGCAACGTAAGGATTCATATGAGCAGCAGAGCTCTTTGTGAAGGGCTCCACAGCAGTGCACATACAATTACAGGCACATGAGGCTGCTTATCTGAATGGCTCAAGTTGATGGACGCAGGGCAGTGCTATGCAATACATACCAGCGTTCTCCGCCAGCGTGGACGGCACGACCTCCAAGGCGTCGGCGTATGCGCGCAGGCAGTAGTGATCGGCGCCGGGCGCGGTCTGCGAGGCTCGCGCCAGCGCGGCGGCGGCGGCGGCCTCGGGCGCGCCCCCGCCCGGCAGCAGCGCCGGCCGCCGCGCCACGCAGCGCACGGCGCACAGCGCGTCGTGCAGGGAACGAGCCGCCTCCGCCACCACGGCGCCTGATGTGCCGCGGACGACCACGCTCACTGTGCGACCGCCGGAGCTGCAGCCCGTCATCTGAAATTGTTATCTTAGTTATAGATATATAGAACGTTAGCCCGTGGTGGTTGCAGCATAGAATATGCGTCACGCCATCACTTTCAGGCGTGGACGGCATAAGCGTAAGAGAAGTAAACGTTTTTTGTTAATACAACTAGCTAATGGAACAAGCAGATGGCCCACCTGATATTAAGTGGTAACCATCACCTATACAAAAGCATTTCCTCGTAAGTCACGCACGATAGGAACGTGCCCTACGATGCACTGCCCTACGTCCATCAACTTGAGGCATACAGATGTTAACAGCGTTGCTGCTTGGCGGCAGAAAAAGGCGTGGTGGTAGTACTTCCCCGGACTAACCCTTCGCAAAGAGCTCTACTACTCTAACGTGAAAGGGAACACATCAGGAGAGGAACTGATGGGAAGATAGATACTAGATAGGTAGATGTATACCTTGATGTATTTGCCTGAGGGCTCATTGACTTCTTCAACAAGGTCGACATTGACCAAGTTCTCAGCTGTGAAGTGGTCAAGAGAGGCGATGGGTCGGCAGCCGAGAGTTTTGCATACAAACTCGATGTCTTCGCGCTCAATGTCCTTGATAACCATTGTTTTGATTTTGTCCAAGAAGTGAATGGCTAGGTCGCTTAGGGCATCCCTGCAATGAAATAAAGCTGTTAATTTTTTGCTAAGGTGCTATACTAGGAAGGTAGTATAGTGAGTATACAAATAAATTTATTAAGTTGAATCACAAGGTTCACTTTGAAACATCTCAAAACTAGGTGACTCTAGGTGCCAGTTCCACGCGACCAAGCCTTGAGAACAGGCACAAAATGTAAATTTATGTATTGTCAGGCATACAGTACCCCAAGTATGAGTTTTGCTTACGATATTTCGTTTTACGTTTTAAAACGAAAAACGAAATATCGTAAGCAAAACTCATACTTGGGGTACTGGAGACTAAAATGTTCTCGAATGACGATCACAAGAAGAAAGGAGTTCCTGATAGACCCGCGATATGGTAAAGATCGCGGGGAATCTGTAAATGGAGAATGCTCGAGACAGTTCTACCTGACAACATAATATAGGGCATGCCTATGTCCAGAACTAGTTTTATAATAACCAAGCAGCAATCGATGTTTCTCGTTGCTCGCCACTGGTCGCAACGCAGCGCGCCATTTGTACATTTAAATTCTCACCTCAAAATAGACTTCTGTACAAGCAATACATTGCAGCCAGATTTCTTGATCTGCTTGACGATGTTTAAAATGTACTGACGCTCTTCCTTCAGCACTCGGTCCATAGCAGCATAGTCCGATACAATAACATTATGATCCATCTGTGAATTCAAAATAAAAACTTGTATATAAAAGTAAAAGTAAACTATTATGTAATTAATAAATGTATGTAAATTATGGACTAAGTTGTCTGAAATAAATTAATTTATTTATTTATTACTAGCGGCCTGTCCCAGCTTCGCATGGGTGGTCATAAATTTTTTGAACATTTTAGGATAAACTTAGACCGTGGGTTCGAGCCTCGCGTCTACTTATTTCATACATTTGCACGCGCTTCTCCTTGAGTGAGTGAAATCGCACCCCGCGCGTGACCCGTGGACCCGTTAACATTTTTAATTTCGTCATATCTTTTGAATGGAATGTCCGATTTGAAAAATTTAAGAAGTAATCTATAGGTATTGAAACCGTCTTAATTATGAAATGATTTATTTGGATAAGGATTAATACCAAGGTACAAATAAAGACCCTTTTCTAGCGGAGGCATTTCAATTATTTTTTTATAATAAAAGAACACTTATTGTGACATAACTATAATAGTTAGACATATGCTGTCGTGACATTTTTTGTAGATGATAACGTGTTCTACAAAATCGTAGTACATTATTTTGTTCTATCTTCAATAGTTTTCGCAGCGCACGCGATGTAAGGTTTTTTGTTTTCCACCTTGGGTTACATTATTGAAGTTTTAGTAAGGATCCCTGATTTTTTTGAAAATATAATATAGCCTATGTTTCTCAGGGATAATGTAGCATTCTAATGGTGAAATTATTTTTGAAATCGGACCAGTAGTTTTTGAGCCTATTCGTTACATACAAAAATACAAAAATACAAAGTTTTCCTCTTTATAATATTAGTGTAGATTATTATAAAAGTAATATTCCACACGTAAACCTTTATTAAACAGGTGCATATCTAGGTGGCTTTTCCGGTCTCAACTTAGTCTGTATTATGGTCCTTAGTGTGCAGGATCCGATAATATAGAATTGTTTCTTCTTGTAGCCAATAAATGTCTGTCTTTAGAAAAATAACAGATGACTATTATTTTACATACTAGCTATTCTTTTATGCTTTATCGAAAACACTTACATCAGTCTTGGGTGGTGAGATACAGAACTGGATAAGAGCCACTTTAGCTTTTTCAATGCGATGGGGTCCGTTCACGTTAGCCGCACGGTGCGGGATCACCAGACCTTGGACCAGCTCGGTGTCCTCGACTGTTCCTCCGACGCGCTCGGTAACCTTCACGTCACGGAGGTCTACTCTTGCTCCGACACCGTTCGGGATTAGCTCCATAACTATTAAAGATAAGATAAGCCATTTATTCCAAACTGTGGGTTTACATGTATTTTTGGTAATAAATAAAGTTACAGATTAAGTTATAAGATGTCCCGCAGTTAGGTGTGCCTCTTGGCTTAGGCCTCCTTTAACATTTACTACTGGGTTCTGTCGTGAAACTACGAAAGGTATAAAACAAATAATATATTGCATATTTTTTATATAAGACAAGGGATCAGAGTTAATTTTTACATTAAAAATATCGAGAACCTTCCTTTTCAAATCTTACTTATCCAATATAATATTGTCCACCTGTTTTTAGATGCCCATAATTTGTAAGTCTGATTTGGTAGTCATTCACTTTTTCAACAATGTTCAATGTAGGCTAAGTTTTATCATAGATATAAATTTTACTTGAAAACTGAAGCCAGTTACCAAAAGAATACAGCAGTAGACTAACCAGCACGAATAGCTTGTACAGCAATGGGAGCCAGAATGGTTGAGTGCTGAGATACCACTTTAGAATTGAGTGATGTGGCTGCAGCCTTCAGTAGAACATCTTCATTTGACAGGTCCACTGGAGTAGACATTCCTTCCACAACCTGAAGAATAAAGTTTATAGATGGATTATTTACTGTAATAGATCCTTCATTTTAATCCACTCAATCAGGTTATAACTGTTAAAGTGGCTGGTGCTGTCAGATTATTATTTTGACAAGTCAAGTACAAAATTTTTACCATCCTTACGGCCGGTTTCTGAAAGCCTGATCAAAACTAATTGGATGGCAAGACACTTGCTATCTCTATCTAATTCAATGTAATAGCTGAAATGACGAGTGACTTGACATCCAATTAGTTTTGATCGAGCTTTCAGAAACCGGCCGTTAATGTTTCAATTTGAACCATTATTGTTGTAAGTTTAAAACAACATGCACTCTGCCTCTCAATGTTGCAGTCTGGTCATTGTCAGAATGTTTCCAGGAGGGATTTTTTATGGGCATTGACACTATGGCAGGTATTGATTACATGGGTATCAGGCCTATCAGGGTTCCACTCTATAAACTCAGATTAATTATTGATACTACTAATTTAAATTAAAAATAATGATTCTAGATGATGATCAACCAACCTGCAGAGACATTTGCAGAGCCTTGTGAAATCCTTCAGAGATGACAGTGGGGTGGATACCTTTCTGCAAGAGTTTCTCAGCTGCATTAAGTAGGGCACCAGCAATAACCACTACAGATGTTGTGCCATCACCAGCTTCAATGTCTTGAGCACGAGATAACTCCACCAACTGAAAAGGCACCATAGTATTCTTGTGATTTGTAGATACAGATAAATAGGTAAGCTATATTGATTTGAAACCTAGATTGAACCTAACTTTACTTAGATTGGTTTAGATAGTATATTTAGTAAAATTTAAAACTGATGTAGTTCTCAACAAGATGTAATAGTTTTTGTTTCATGAGAAATTCTGACATTCGAGTTTATCAGACTTATAAAATACACTAAGAAAGGATTTTTAGCGTCATGAATTATTTTGGACAAGGTATTGTACCATTTTAGCTGCTGGGTGAATGACACTCATTTGCTTTAGGATTGTAGCACCATCATTAGTAATAGTTACTTCTCCATTGGCAGCTTGGATCTGAAAATGATAAGTACAGATATTTTTTTTAACAGCTCAGTCTTTAGTGGAATTAGCTGAAGGTAGTATCTGCACTTTAGGCAGTAGGTTTGATCAAACAAAAAAGAATAAACATTTGTATGTTGGTTCTAGCTGGTAAAAAAGTATACATATAAGTATTAGGTATATCCACTTTCTAGTTTCCAAATTAAAACATTTGTTTAATTTGGGGCTAGTTACTGCTGCGTGAACTGTCCAATATTTCTCTTTTATTTTGCAAATACAAAAAGCATTCAAGAGAGTAAGTAGTTCCCTAAGTATTTAGTTTATTACCAACTAGAGAATAGAGAGAGAATTACCATTTTATCCATGCCCCTAGGGCCCAGACTAGTACGAATCGCATCAGATACAGCTGAAAGATAAAAATAATTTAGGAACAAAGTAGTTTCTAGACTTAATATAGGTAGATACTTTTAGAATAATTTGCCAGTTAGGGATAGAAAATAACAAGTTGAAGAAGTAAGTAGATAAACACAATTTTCAGATCATGTGATGGACAATTCGTCGATAAAAACAGACCCCAAAGTTTAAGAAAATTTATGAATAAGAATGTTCCAGAAGCGCCAGGAAAATACATTTAGCAATACTTTCTTGCAAAACGAACAGGTTATTAATAGTTCCAGAATCCAAATACATGTATATTTGTAGTAATTTCACTTGAAAGATACAGATGTTGATTACCTTTTGCGGCATCTATGTTGCTCAGACGAATATCAGTTGGTTTGCTTTTGTCTTTGTATACAGCCGAATTTGATCTTGCGGCATCACCTGCAGCTTTTGGAGCCATTTTTAAATCACTTTTCACACTATTTTGATGCACAAAATCGAAGATTAGATTGGATTAATTTGAAGAAAACTTTTTCTAAATTATTTTCAACTTTCAAGAAGTCGAGACTTTTTTTTTTTTTTTTTTTTTTTGGCGTCGCACTTTTGTTGCATTTGCCATTTTGCTTGTTTTTTTTTTAAATTAAAATTAGGGAAACATAGGGATTCAATTTACACGGAAGGTTAAAAGGAGATCAGTAAGGTTAAAAATAAGGTAGGGAAAGGAAAAGTATAAGGAAATATATACAGATAATGATAATATATGTACAATAAATTTACTAAATTTTTATATTATTTACATTTATATATGATGCCAAACAATGATAAATACAAGGATCCAAGGAAGAAAGAAGAACAATGATATTAGTAGGAAGAGGAGTTCGACAGGAAACAAGATCTTCATATAGTTTTTTATGGTCATATTGTGGACAAGCAAAAAATATATGATTGAGGTCACCAAATTCATTTCCACAGGCACAAAATGGATTAGACACTATTTTCATCCGTGCTAAATGGGCTGGGGTACATGAGTGCCCCAGACGCATTCTTATCAAAACAGTAGTGGCGCGTTTACTAAGTTTTAATGAAAAAAACCAGGGTTTCACCGGTATTGTTTTTTGTATCAGTCTATAATATTTACCTTTAATGTTACTAGAGTGGTCCCAATATTCATTCCAAGAGTTTTTAAGATAAATCTTGGGTAAAGCAATAAGATCGTGTACATAGTTTTTAAACGGGTAAAGGTCTCCACACTCTACAGCTTCATTAGCTAATTTATCGGCACGTACGTTTCCTATAATACCACAGTGGCTTGGTATCCACGCAAAGCTAACTGATAAACCATTTATTTTACATTGTAAAACCTTTGATCTAGCTTCCATTACTAGAGGATAAAACATTTTGGAGCGAAAAGGGTATTTCAATAGGGATTGCAATGAACTCATTGAGTCACTAAAAATAATGGTATTTTTAAGTTTCATTATTAAAACGTATTCTAGTGCTTTAACAATAGCAAATAACTCACCAGTAAAAACTGAAGTCTCAGGGGGTAGTTTGACTTTTTGTACAATATTGTACTGTTTGTGATATACGCCTACACCAACATAACCAGACTGTGAGTGCTTGGAGGCATCAGTAAATACCTGATGCCAACCATGCCATCGGTTGTCAACAGCGGATATAAAATATATATTAGCATGCGTTCCGTGGCGGTCAATATTTAGATCGAAATAAATGTTAATAGGTAGTGTTAAAGCTTTATAGTTGCATTGGAAAATAGGCAAAAGAAGTGATTGATGAGTTGCAGCTGACAATGATTTAAATTTGCTAAGGCTATTAATTAAAAGGGGTGGTGACTTATGACTCCAATAAGAAGAGGAGCAAATAAGTTCTGAAAGATGTTGGATTTTTGAATGAAGCTGGTGGTTCTGAACTTGTAATGTACGAAAATAAAATCTACTAGACAAAAATTGCCGTCTTAAACGTAAAGGTGGTTCGCCACATTCTATTTGTAGTGCATTAATAGGACTGGACTTCATTGTTCCCATTACAATACGCATTGCTCTAGCCTGTATAGAGTCTAGCTTCTTGAAAAATAGCACTCTTCCCGGCTCCAACAAAAAGGTGCCATAATCTAGTATACTTCTGATTAAAGCATTATAAATAAGTTTTAGAGAAAAGGGATGAGCACCCCACCAAACACCTGCGAGGCACCTTAGTAAATTAAGATGTTTTTCGCACTTTTCTACGATATATTCGCAGTGTGGACTCCCAAAAAGCTTAGAATCTAATATGACACCTAGAAATTTGGCATGACTTTTTACCGGAATAGATATGCCATCATAAATAATGTTTAAAGATGGTGTGGTCATTTTACGTGTAAAAGGAATAACGATGCTTTTAGAAGGAGACAACTCCAAACCATGTTTATCTAGCCATTTTTTTAAAAACTTTAGAGCAAATGTTATTTTAAATGCAGCTGTATTAATATAAGTGTTTGAAGAATAGAGTAACAAATCATCAGCATACTGTAGGACACAAACCGTATCACTCACAGATGCTTCCAAATCATATGTATATATATTATAGAGAAGAGGGCTCAAAACAGAACCCTGAGGCAAGCCCTTCCAGGCAACTCGTGAGAGATTCGTGGTGTTTAAAAAAATTTCTCTACCAGCTAACATGTTTTGAATAAAGTTGGTTAGAAAATGTGGAATTTTCAAGATATGTAATTTCCTTATAAGTACCTCAATAAGGACATTATCATAAGCCGATTTAATATCCAAGAATGTCGCCACAACAGATTTACTCTGTGAAAAAGCTATACGTATGTCCGTTGTAAATACACTTAGGCTGTCCATCGAACTTCTACCTTTTCTAAAACCATATTGACTATTAGGTAAGATGCTCTGATTTTCAATGAACCACTCTATTCTATTTTTAACTAAATGTTCCACAATTTTTATTATAACTGGAGACAATGCTATTGGTCGGTAGGACATAGAATCAGAAGGATCTTTAGAGGGTTTCAAAAATGGCAGCACTATTTGCGTTTTCCATGTTGAAGGAATGACACCTGTCAACATGACAGAATTGATAAGCTCGAGAAAATATTGCAAAGCAATATCACTAAGGTGAGAGTAGAAAGAGTATGGAATACCATCTTTACCTGGAGCTGTATCATGAACTTCTGTTAAGACACCTTTCAGCTCGTCTATTGAGAAAGGAGCATCAAGGCCATAAGGACACGTAGGCACAGAAACATGAATTGGCGTTAACAATTCCCTAGGTGGAACAGTCGGTGGAGCCAAACGGTCTAAGAAGCTATCACTGAGAGAAGGTGGCATATCGGCAAAAGTAGTTTCTCTAACTCCAGCTCTATAACGTCTAATATTTCTCCAGACTTCTGAAGGTTTTGTGCTGGGAGATATTGTTGAGCAAAAACTCCTCCAGCCTAGCAACTTCTTTTCTTTTAATAGTTTTTTGGTCTTAGCCATTATTTCCATTAACTCATCAAAATTAACCTCAGACATGTCAGAATTGTAAGTTAACTCTGCCTGCCTTCTCTGAGCAACAGCTACACTACAATCCGTATCCCACCATGGTGGAGATGACAATTTCCCAGATGCATTATTTTTTAAAGGGAAAGTTAAATCTGCAGCATCTATTAAACTTTTGGTAAAACTATTTGCACAAACAGAAATACCTTGTGATATAAGAGGCAAAGTGTTAATATTATTATCTATATGGTTTCTGAATTCACTCCATTTATCATTAATTATTTTATATCTCATTCTGGGTGGAGCTCTGGGTATTTCATTAGCTCTAAATTCTAAAAACTTTAATACTATGGGGAAATGATCACTGCCATGAGTAGATGGCTGTGTTTGCCAAGTAATTGAAGATGCTAAACGGGGTGATACTATTGTTAAGTCTACTGCACTATTATTCTCTGAGGGTTTTGTTCGACGAGTTTGAGAACCATCATTTAGGATACATAGATTTTGTCTATCAATGATATCTAATAGGTCTCTGCCATAACTGTTGGACACAGAGCTACCCCATGTTCTATGGTGAGCATTGAAATCTCCCATGACCACACATGGTTTAGGGACATGGCCTAACAGGTTATCTATTTCTGTGAAAATTTGTGATGAAGGATGAGGGATATAAATAGAAATAAAGCATACATTATTAATAATGCATGCAACAGCGGTAAAATTATTATTATCATGTGCAGGGAGAGGGAAATGTGAAAATAAGTAAGAATTTTTAATAAGAAGAACGGCTCCTCCATAGCCATCAGGTCTATCATCCCTGAGGCAGGAGAAGCCGCTCAATTTGAACACAGAGCCTGGCTTAAGCCAGGACTCTGTGATGGAGATAATAAAAGGGTTGTATACATTAATTAAATAGATAATTTCACTTTTTTTATTTACTACACTCCTGCAGTTCCATTGAACTGCGGATCTGGTGTGATCCATTGTGGTTGTGAGTGTAGGATAGAGATTATGTCAATAATTTTAGCAGCGTTGGACGGTTCTATGGCATTTGACTGTATGAATGTCTTAAGAAGAGCAATTATATCAGATATATTAAGCTGTCTATCCTCAGGTCTGCCCTCTTTCAGAGCGCAACCGTTAGATAGGGATGATGATGGTGAATTAGTCAGGTTATTGTGTTCTTTTTGATCATAGCCTTTGGCTAGTTTGGGAGGTACACATGGTTTTAAAAAGACAGTTTTTCTATATGATGATGGTGTGACATGGTTTGTTGTGTGGGGTTGTTGAGATTGAATATTTTGATCCTTGGCTGTTGCTAATATTTCAGCATAAGACCTAGACAGGGGTGGATGAACTCTAGAAGCTTCTGCATAGGAAATACACTTTTCTGCCATTGAAAATTTAATCTTTTGTTGCCTTGTATATTCCGGACATGACTTACTTGTGGCAAAGTGTATTCCCCCGCATGAGCAGCAAGAAATACGTTCCTCATCAATATTGCAAGAATCACCTGAATGCTCTCTACCACACTTGAAGCAGCGAGGCTTAGACCTACACTGCAACTTTGTGTGTCCAAAACGACAGCAATTGTAACATTGGAT
This sequence comes from Chloroclysta siterata, assembly GCA_932294275.1. NCBI lineage: Eukaryota > Metazoa > Arthropoda > Insecta > Lepidoptera > Geometridae > Chloroclysta > Chloroclysta siterata. Next base: position 8,125,922 of record OW028604.1, on the reverse strand, counting down.
GGTTGGGTAGGTATATAGGTTAACTGTAAGTGCAGTATAACACATATAAATATGGTCTGGTAACACTTGACCATCAAATGTCACCACTACCGTCTGAGTTGGTTTCCACACTGGAGCTCCATTAACAATTTCTTTAAAGTTAATACGTCTTAGTTTTAGTATCTTTCCACATCCGCTGGGGACAGTGGTGCACTCTAACATCTCCTCAGGAGAGAGGTCTGTGGGTACTCCACGAATTACACCCATGCGTGAGACATTGTAGGTTGGTATAAATGCTTTAAGATTGTTACTATTGAGGCTATCATGATTTAAGAATGCATTGGCATCTGTATGGTTGTTGAATGCAATGGAAACTCTGTTTCTACCAATTCTTTTTACGCTACCATTAACCACATTGTAAATAGAATGCCGCTTCAAGAATTTCCCAAAAATTATTGGATGAAGAGTAGAGCCGTCATTCGGCAACTCAGAAACGCGTTGAACATGTACAATATAGGGGGCATTATCGCTAGCATCATATTGAGCTCTTGTAACCGGCGGCGCCGGCGGAGATGAATTTGGTGACGGAGCAGTGGGAGTAGATGTAGCTACCGGGTCGGAGATTGTAACTTTAGTCACAAGCGGCTCAGTGCTACACGCATTGCCAGAAATATTATTGTCAGATACTATTGGGGATTCCTCACAGCCACAACCTTGTTTGGAGTCACTGGATCCATGTCGTTTCCTCTTGTTACAGTGTTTGCATATTTTACGAGAGCGAGATCTTTTTAATTTCTTATTCTTGGAGACAGACGTGTCTGTATCCATTGCAGAATCATTGGATGGCAATTTATCAAAACTATTCGATAATGTTACAAAGCAACCAGCCGGCGGGACTGTACCCCCGCCGGGGTCAGGCGGCTCCTCCATAATAATAGACGAAAAAACTTACCAGATACTTTTATATATACACTAAACTACTAAAGATAAAATAATTAATAAAATAAATACTAAATTATAACTCTACTGATCAACAATATTTGAAAAAGTTAATTTTAAATTTTGGTGGGAAAAAAACGCGGCCTCCCTGTTCAACGTTTCCCGCCTTTTCTCAAGTCGAGACTTCAACAAGAGAATGAATTACAGACGGGCGGATGACTTGACAATGACATTGACTTATTAATTTTTGAGTGGATGACAGAGACATACACAGAAAGTTATTTCTTTTATTTTTTGCATAGCATGGCAACCATCATGATGATTATACTACCCCATCTGATATTTCCTCCAAGACCCCAGCCCTTGAACTACCCACACCACAAAATATCACCAATCACATAGCAATAATTTATTTACAAAATAGGTAGGCTTACATTAAATTAATATAAATAAAACGCATTTGCTACAATTTTCGTCGTATCAGGACTTCGCAGCTTTCTACAATGAGTTCAGCTAGCTTCATATTCTGGGCGTCTTCTGGGGAGAGCCTAGTCTTTTTCACCATGTGCTGTGTTATACCCTGAAGTACAGTTGTTGTCGTGACCAGCGATGGGTGCGCCGGTATAGAGGTATCCAGTATCTGGGAAATACGATCTGAATAAACTCGAGCGAAATAGTTTAAGGTAGCTTATATATAAATAGAACAAGAATGAACAGTTTTTTATCTAAAATCCAAACAAGTACCTATAGAGAATAAAATGTACAAGTGCTCCAATATGAGATTAGGTCATGATTATGGCGAATGTAGAAAATAAACTTCTGCAGGTGAAGCAGAGTTTGTACCAAGACCAACTCAGCTTAACTTGACAAATGGCAGAAAGATTATGATGATTGAATTAAGGTCACCATGGATGTACCTACACACCGTGTGTACGACACACGGATACGCATCAGGTACACACTGCTCGATTTTATATTCTGGAATTAAGCGTCATTTTTCTTTGACTTTATGTTGCTGGATCTGTATCAAAGTGTACATAGGTACGTCTTATTTCATTAATAAACATGTATAGCTTACAGTCTTTTGCAGACGTTTGTACAGCTGAGGAGGCACAGAGACTATCCATTCAGGCTGGTTGCCCGAGTGCTCCAGACTACGCTTCAATCGCTGGATCGTTATAGCTAAGATCGGAGAAAGCACTGTCTCAGGTTTCTCAATTGAATGGATTATGCTCTCTGTCAGACCGTCGTAACCCATGTGGTATAAAGCGATTACCTGTAACAGCACAGATATTACTTCAAACGTAACGCTTTTAGGATTGTCACTTGTCTAGAGTACGGCATTTTGCTACATTGTAGAAAAAATATTAAAATAACTATTTTTATACTAGTAAATTATTTATATTTTTACAGCTTTATATGATTGGATAAGAATGTATGGATTTTTGTTTCAGATATGACTCTCATACTAATTAATGGTGCAATTTTTTTTAATAATGCTTAAAATGAGCGCTGTCACTCTTCGTCCTAAGGCATTGGTAAAAGATGGCAATAGTTTAAGCATAGTTTATGTTTTGACAGATTTATACTAGTAGTTCGCCCCGAACTGAGATCTCGTGATGCGACCCGACGAACGCATCAAAACTTTGAGTAGGTAGTAGTCAGAGGCAAGTCCAAACATTATCTTTGGCCTTTTTTCTGACTACTGCCTACTAACTTGGTATGGTAACCAAGTTTCAACTCTATTGGCCTATTTATTGAAGAGTTCCGTTGAACAGACCTTGGCTCCATCATCAGACCTGGTCGTCGTCACCATTTTATGAGAACTGAGCTCCTCCTTAATTTATTTCACGAAAAAAAAATAAGAAAAAGCAAAGGAACTGGCCGACCAGTAGAAAAACCTTGATGTCAACGAAACTCTTAGAGATGGGAGCTCTTGGATCGCTGGTTATCTTATTTTAGCTTTTTTTATTTTATCTCAAAAACAGAGCGTCCCAAAAAAAAAGTAAAAATTGTTTTGGAATGTCCAAACAAAGCCCTTTCATATGACATTTAACTTTATTTTTTTATGTAACTTTTTTATTTTTGCCCCCTTAAAAAACCCCATATCTCAAAAACCCTTCATCCGAATTTACTCATATACTTACCAGTAAATTTCTCAAGTACAAGCTATCGACATATCAAATTTCATGCAGATCGGATCAACGTTTCTAAAGTTATCGCCAGACAAACATACATACATACATACATACATAAAATGCCAAATCGCCCAAGTTGAAACTAAGATCTTCGTTCGCTTCGCTCACTCGATCAATAAGTGAAGCCGTTAATGTTTATCAAATACTCTACCTGCTGACACTTCATGAAATCGCTATCGACGCTCCACAGTTCCGCTAACACGACAATCTTTTCTATCCACGCCTTGCATTCTTCACTGTTGTAGGTCTTCTGCGGTCCGTCGCAATCAGACTCCGAGCTTACTGTCTCAACGGCATTTCGAATCAGCTTCGTCAAGAACTTCATTCTGGGGTTCCGCAACTTTTCAGACGCTTTCATATTTATTTCTCGTGTGACGACATTTCCCGTCAGAGCTTCCAGAATGTACTGATAGTCGATATCGTAAAGCGTGTCTAGGGGCTTCGAGAATTTCAAGTTGAAGTGGCATTGGTAGTATATGGTGCAGGATATCTGGTAGTTTAGGGTCAGGATATCGTTATTTACAGGTTTAGTGTTTTGGGCTACTTCCACCAAAGACGGCAGGCTTTCGTCCCATATCTTCTCAAATTCTATCTTCTGTTTCTCTTTATTGCGAGGCATGGCGGCAAATTTTAGAAAACTCTCCAAATAATTCGTGGCACGTTCGAGAAATTTCAATAAACTAGCGTTATCTGTACCCAAATCTTGCATGCTGAAGGAGTCTTTTGGCAATCTGCCGATTTTATTGACCAGCCGACAGCTCACCTCGAAGCTTTGTTTTATGTAAGTGGACCATATAATTGAGAACAAACCTAGCTTAATGTACAGGTCTGATATGTTTACCAGGCAGTGAATGACTGCGTTCAATAGCTCTACAGAATGGATACTTTTTTGCCAAGCAATTGCGTATTCCCAACACATATTGGCGATTATAAAGTCGGCTGTAGTACTCAATGGGAACTGTCTTTGTAGTAACGATAGCCACTTGAATATCTTAGGATTCTCATCCACGTAAATGCGATTATTTTCAACGAAGATATACGCAGCATCGTCATCTTCCGTTAGTTCCGAGTCTGCTTTACTGTCTTGTATTTCTATGAGTTCATTGGTCACTATGGCCTCGGGTAGTACTCCCATACCACACAGCCATTTAGCTATTAATTCTGTCACCGAACCTTTCCCTCTCGTGTACACATATTTCAAATTGATGTTATAATCGTTGGCCTGTAATTTTGGCAAGGATTTTCCGAAGAATGTATCCTTGAACATCAAAACTATGCTCAGGATAGATATATCTTCAAGCTTGCCAATGAGTATGCCCCATTTCGCGTTCTCTTTGGTGACCGATTCCCAGACATCAGAATCGTCTTCCCTTTCAATGTTAGCTTCGAACATTTTGCTGACCGCTTTGCAAGCCATAGCTACAATCATGCTTTTCAAAGGACACGACATGTCGACTAATATATCCCGAATGCCCTGCCACCACGGCGATACCTCATTGTACGTAATGCTGGTTGCCTCTTCTGTTACGCTACAGAGGTAATACAAAATTACTATAAGCTTCTCTATCAGTTCTAAGCTGATCTCTTCCAAAGACGTATTCATTAACTGCATGATCAGAAGTTTGATAATCTCCTTGGGATCGACGCGGCACTCCTTTACAAAGTTGTTTAACGAGTTCAACTTATTCATTCGGAAAATACATTTGAATGTGATTGAAGCTAAATTATTGCGTTTATCCGCCGATGTCTCAGATTTCAATGTAATGAATTTAGTTGATTCTTCTAGTTGGAAACAGGATACAAAGTCCTTATAAGAACTTGCATTATTATCTGCAAACTTGACCCTGGCGTGTTGCTGTTCCTTATAATCTTTCTCTTGAGCTAAAGTTAGCAACCTTTCCAAAATACAATTGTCATCTTCTAGCAAACGAAAGCTATCCATTTGGTCTTCGTTTATGGTACACTCGGTGATCTCAAATCCTTTGTCTTTCTCTAAGAACTCATATATTTTCCCAGTTAGCTCTTGCATGTCTTCGGTATTTTCGTTGTTGATAAGTCTAAAGAATAAAGTCACGAGTGCTAGGTTTCCAAAATAATGCTTCAAGGCGATCGTCTGCGCGTCTTCACCATCGAAGCTATCCCAAAATATTGCTAAACAAGCCATAACAAACTTCGGAGGCACTTCGTACTTTTTAACAAGTAGATCGAGACAGTGCTTTTTGATGTCCAAAGTTTGTATCTCGGAGACTATTCTCAAAAGATCTTCCGTATTTTCGTCGTTGACTGACGATTTCTTTAAATTATCGCGGAACTCTCTTAGTGTTTGTAGATCCTTAGATTTTTGAGAGTGTTCACCTTCTAATGCGTAGAAGAATGGGATGTGGATTTTTTTGAGTTTACCATCCGAATCGATTAGAACACATTGGAACTCTGGCAGGTTTAGTTTCTTGTACGTGTAGTTTTTCTCTGCTCCGACCAAACCACACGTGTTGTACAGAAGCTGACCGTTCTTAGTGGCGGTAAACACCGCGACTCTATTGCCTCTTTGCATAAGTCTGATGTCAATCAATCCTTTCTTTGGATTGTAAATTATTAGGAACAGAGCTCTTTTCACATCTTTGATTGTGGAAAGTTGAGGTTTTTTGTCATCGTTTTCAAAGATCTGAAATAAAGAGTATGAGTTAGGTAGTTTCTACAAAGCTGTCCTAAATTCACTATGTATGGTAAGTTGCAAAAAAAGAAGTGAGTATGATCCGACAGTGATCCTAAGTTTTATTTTTATTAGAAAATCCATGGTAATTCAATATAGATTGATATCGAAATAATGGTACGTCAAAGCTAAATCGGACATTAAATGACAGGACTTCGAGGGACTTCGGGTATGTGCCATTGTAATATTTGGATGATCCTCTAATCCCTTTCGACATCATCAAAAAGTTCGTACTCGCTACTAAGAAATCTGTGGGGATATCTATCGTTCTTGGGGAACTTGTGAAGCTGTTAAATAAACACTAAATAATAGAGTGCTCATCTATAAACAATTTAGTTATTCGATTTAAATCTGTATTTAGAAACGTTTCACTCAACATCACGACCAGGGAAACTTTAAACTCGGCCTTAAATTTCAAAAACTTATTTTTAGTGCATATTAATGAATTCACAGCTAACAAATCTGTAAAAAGGATTAAATTCCCTTACTAATGATATATGGGACGCTTGAATACTTGCAAAGATTGTAATATATAAAATGATTTCATCAAAAACACACCACATAGTCTCTGTACAACCAACATGAAATATACCTGAACAAAAGCACATTGAGCGTCCCTGCAGCCCTTAATCAGCCTTATAAGGTGTCCTCTATTCACGTCCAATACAGCCACTCGACCGTACCCATCAGCGAACGCCGCAAGGCGACGGTCAGGCGACACCGCCACCGAAGTGCCTTGGCGTTGCGAGTCGTAGACACCACACCGCATGGACAAGTTTTCTGAGCGGATGGCGGGCTCGCTACTGGGTGATGCTTTCTCAGCACTGGCACCGCTTAGCCAGCCTCTGAAAATAAGAAAATATATTTTGGACACATTATTATCATTCCCTTAAGAGAATGATAATAACTGGATAAGAAAAACCGAACACCATGCTCAGTGGCGCGTCTCAAAAGAGGCCTACATCCAGCAGTTAGTTAATGTAGGTTGATGATGATGATAATGATTATCAGTCTGAACAGAAGCTTATCGGAAGAGACCGATCAGAAGGTTATAATCAGGTTGTGGTTGCCGGTGAAATTGCGTGCACATGAGGCTTAACATCTGTATTCCTTGCGTGGCAATGCTTTGTTATAGATGTTATATATGACAACGGTATCAAATGGGCCAGTTCCGTCAGCCAGTAAAAATAAAATGTCAACTTATTATCCATGCCGCTATTTACAGGACACCACAGTGCCTGATAAGATGATTTTAAAACATATTTTCTTAGCATAAATTAGGTAGGTAGGCACAGCTACCTGCACTAGCTGATCTCATTTAATAATTTTTTGAATGATTATGTGAAACTTTTGGGTTTGGTACTTAGTCTAGCAGCAAAAGCAATGACAGATTTACTAGAAGTGAATTTAATGAAAATTATGAAGTAACAGAACAAAGGTAGGTACTTAGTCTAGCAGCAAAAGTAATGACAGATTTACTAGAAGTGAATTTAATGAAAATTATAAAGAAACAGAACAAAGGTGCAGGCAACTGTAAATCAAGACGATAATCAGTACCTATATTTTCTCTTAGAAAAGTCGTTATTAGATGCTCAAAGTAGGTACTCACGGCAAAGCCGATTTGATTTTGTGCGCCACAGCCCTCGCTACATCTTGGAGAGGCGGCGCGTTCCCGCCTTCCATGGCATAGTGGAAGCCAATGTATGGATTCACGCCTGCCCCCAGAATTAAGGTGTTTACTGGCGGCACTGAACGGTACCTAGAAATTAGAAATAGTTCAGATAAGTTTATACCCAAAAAATCAAAGTATATTTTTTTATGTTTGTTTCAGTGAGTATCCTGACGATTGCCCGGGCGCAGGGGAGATCAATTGGTGGTGATATAAGATGCACCTTATATTTCAAAAACATGTTCTAGAAATATTTGCTTTTAGTCTGAGAGTTGCAGTAGGTAGATATCATTATATTCAGCATCAGATGTGAATAATCATCTATTTATTACTATAACCATACCTTTAAAATAATGATACACTTTTATTTTAGAGTTTTTACTAATTATTGTTAAATATGTTTGAATTCTTAACTTTAAGTTTTGTGAACATCATTGGTTTTTGATCTTGTCTGTACTTATAGTTCCTGGCAACACAGAGTAATCCTAGTGTGGCGTCAGAAGTTGTCAAAACTATTTTGTAACTGCATAGTGTTACCTAACATACAGCAGTATAGTGTTCTATCAGAGCATGCTGATCTTATCATAGCATGCTTGTCATTCCTTACCACACATCATACCCTCCATAAGTGGAGGCCGCCAGAAGATGATCATATGTATTCTTGAGCTCCAAGCCTACAACTGCTGCATCATTCACAACATCTTGTTCAGAGAAGGACCATTTCCTAATACTAATGTTTCGGCTATCCACTGTACAGTTTTCTTGAATACCTGCTTGCACTGAAAACAAATTGTCAAACAATATAGATAGATATAGTATTTATTTGCTTATAAACTTTGTTCAGATTATTTTCTTTGTAATTTTTAATTAATAAACTGATGACAACAGAATATTCTGTATACCAACTCTTGATATGATAATAAGAAGCATGAAAATAAGAAGTTTAACTCCTTAGTTAACTGGTGCACACGGAATTAACCAGTTAGGGGCCAGCCAGCTGTCCCCTGCCATGTAAAGAGTTAAATGAAGATACAAATTACATAGTGAACATACCTTTAGCTATCTGGGCTTTAGCATTCCTCAGAGTTTGAAACAAACTAGATCCTGATATCACACACTCACAAGTCTGGAACATTATGTGGATATCATCAGGCAAAGTTCCATAGGTCCCCGTGTGACATGATATCTTTAGAACTGGCTTTTCATCCAGCTTTTCATGTAACAGCTGGTGGCCTGTATTGGTGTAGAAACCCACACTGCCATTTTTAAATCCTACTATAATGCAGAACCAGTCGGGACCATTCTATAGAACATTATTTTAAAGGTTTGTTAAGTTTTGAATTTGATCATATTTTATTTAATTATAAAACTGAACATCACATAAGTTACCTGTGAAGAATGATGTGAAGGACAGATAGATAAAGCAAGAATAGCTGTAATTTCAGATGGCAAGGTCCCACTCCAGGAAATCAGGAAAGAATTGCTATCAGTAGAACTGATCCATTGGGATGTCAATAGACACAGCCTATTCTTGTAGCCCACTGCAAGTAGATTCCCACAGGAAGATATTGACATATAGCACTGTTGCAACCAAGCTGTGTCTGAAAGTAATCAACTTGATGTATCTGGAGGTGAAATAGTAAAAGTACATGACATTATAGTCTGCTACAGTAAAGAATTTGACTCCTTTGTAAAAAAATTGCAATAGGTACCTACCTTCTTTTTCAGGAACAAAGAGCGCTCGCCCTAAGGATAGAATATCACCACAATCAGCTATTTGCTCCACTTGGCAGGACATTTTGTATTGAAAACAGAACAATACAAGGTTGAATAAAATTAAGTCACTGAAATTTCAATTATCATGTGTTTTGACTCCTTCACGTTATGCAGCAAACCATGCTTGAAACATGATTTAGCATATATGTAAAATCAAATAAATAGACCAAAACTTTTATTTTCAAATCAGTAGTACAAAGCGATTCTTTTTATTTTGTTTGTTTTGTTACGAAAATGACAAAGTGGTGATGTTGATTTGAGTACGCAATCCAGCTGTTTTTGACGGACAGAAACACCAATTTGTTTTATATGTCAATGTCAAAAGTAAGATATTACATTTTTGCGTTCCGTAAGGAAGGAGGGGGTAAGAAGTTTAGTTTAGTTGCCCCACCGGGACTTATGTCCGGATGTTATTGTTTTGTTACCCCTTTTATTATTATTATTATGAGCCTTCTATGTCCCACTGCTGGGCAAAAGCCTCCCCCCCCATTCCCTCCACTCTGTGCGATCCTGTGCTGTGGTCTTCCATTCTGCTATTGAGCTCATCTCGCCATCTCGTTCTTGGTTTGCCGCGACGTCTTATTGGCTCTTGCGGGCACCACTCCGATGTTATTTTTGCCCAGCGCTCATTGTGTTACCCCTTATAAACCATTTATTTTCACAACATGAAACAGTGAATTATGAATATGATACTATTCTACGAATGCACTACCTATAGCACTAAACGAACATGCACAACTACACGCGTTATTAATCGATATTCCGGACTGGAATGGTGCCATCTAAGATGCCGGTGGGCGCTTCCACTCTTACGCACGTTCTTTTATTCATTTTCGGGATTATATGTAACATGAATGAATGAATGAATGATTTTTAAGAAGTAGGATGTAGAGGTAGTTGATCATGCATTTTCCGATTTCGGGTGTTTTTTATACCCTGTCGCATGCTTGTATCACGCGTGCATTCGCCACTTTACAAACCAGTGTTCGCTTACCATGCTAGAAATACAATTTGTTTTCGACCGTTGCACCGGAAACACAATTCAAAATCCGGCTCGAAGGACCCAATGTTTAGTCCCTGCGCTTGGAAGCTCCTGGGTATAGAAATATAAAAAAACACTGTTCGTCTTTCAATGTGCTTAGAATGTGTATTTCATAATTAGTCGGTACAAGGTCGTCAAATAGTGTGCTTGGAATGTGTGCTAATAAGTCGAAAACTATTTTTTATTTCTAGCATGGTCAGCAGGAAAACATAGCAAGTTTTTTCCCTCCCTGTAAGTACGCCAACTTGACGCTCGCTGCTAACTAGTCATATTAACTCGCTCGAGTAATGAGAATGATCTAACAATAAAAATAAAAAAAATCTACTCTTCGCACCGTGACGTCATCGACATCGTTTTTTATTAAGAACCTAGTACAGTATTGCATACCTATAGCACAGATAAGAGAATACTAGTACCTATAGGTACCTACCAATTGGGTTATTATGTGGCCAAATAGCACACATTATTTATGCAAATAAAACAATTTAAAATCTTGAGAACTAAATTTTACTGGATAAGAATTCCACTGTGTAACTCACTTCAGTATAAGTTGAAGTTTTGATAAGATTATTTTTCATAAAATGGTAAGTAATACATTTACTAATGTAATAATGCAGTAAATCTGGATACTTTTAGAGTATAGTAGTACCATTTTGCAGTATGAAACAAATGTATTCTAGGTACCCACATTGTTATATAAAGCTTCATCTAGTACCAAAAGAGATCTTAAATATGTAAATGGTAAACATTTATGTGTTGAACTAAGCTACAATATTCTTAGCATATATGGCTAAAATTAATCAATTTTAACATCAAGATAATGATGAAATTGAATATAATTTTTAAAAGTCTGGATATATTTAAAAATTTATCCACTACATACTTACAATAAACACATAAACCAAATACACAAGTTCCAATAGCATATATGTATGAATATATCACTAAGTCCTTCACTACACTGAAGCTACATTTCAGATAACTCTTTATATTGAACAATTTTAACTAATCAAGATAATGATGATAATGTATATAATTTTTAAAAGTCTGGATATATTTAAAAATTGATTCACTACATACTTACAATAAACACATAAACCAATTACACAAGTTCCAATAGCATAAATGAATATGTCACTAAGTTCTTCACTACACTGAAGCTACATTTCAAATAACACTTTGAAAGTCAGGCTTGACTGCGCGAAACACAAAAGCCGGCGCCGAGTATTTAATTACGTAAATAATAAATTTTATTGTTATGCCATATGTAACCATAATGGTTATGGTCCTTCACAACTCGGAACCCGCCGGCCGCCGGTCCAAAATCCCGAAATAGTTATACACTCAAATCTTAAATTAATCACTGTGTTCATTCACAAAAGAGAATAAACTAATTTACGATCCATCGGTACTATGATGCGACTCAAGAACTTCAACTTCAGCGACCACTGTGGAGGGGGCTTCAGGAGTGGCTGGCTCGGGCTCCGAGGCCGGTTCGGCGGCGGGGAGCTCGGGGGTGGGGGCGCGGGCGGGGCGGGGGCGGGGGCGTTGGGAGTAGTCAAAGAATATGTGGACGTTGAGGTTGGAGATCTCGGGTCATTCAGCTTCGTGCTCGTGCAACTGGGCCAGCAAAGCGGCGCGCCGTGATTCCAGCTCTGCGTCGCTCCACCCAGTCGATCTACAACAGAGGTTATACCATTAGGCTACTTTTTATTAAAGTCGGAGTGTAAACATGTGAATAAAAATATAAATTACGGTGGTCGTTAATCTACCTGGAAAGATAACCAAATAATCAATCACTGCCAAATTTATGCGAAAGGCTATATTCAGAAGTGGACATAGTGGACATGCGGCTGACATGGCGATGATGATCTTAAGTGTAAGTAAACATTGAAAATACCGTTCTTTCTTTTCCTTCTTGTCCTTTCGCTTTTTCTTGTGCGCGTTATCAATAACTTCATGTTCTGGACTGGAGGGTGCGCTGCGTTTAGACTTCTTCTTGTGTCGCGGCAGTTCGTCGTCTGTGATGCCGCCTTCTTCAGGAGTCGGCGATTTCTATAATAATTTATATTTTTCAGTAAGCTAGTATTTGTTAGAGACAGCATTTTCGTATCTCTAATCTCATTCAAGATTATGTTTATGTAGCGTCAAGGGTTTTCGTTCATGTTCCTATTTACTTTTGCAAGATATTTTTTTAATAATAAAAGTACCTGATGTTAAGTCGTCATATCTGCCTGAAGCAATTGCCTACCTCACAGAGCACCCGAAATTACCAGTATGTGATGGAAGCGAACTGGGGGCCTGGGGGCTTCATCAGTGAACATGCTCCAAGGACTACTACAGTGAATTAATTTTAATTTAACCATAGAAACATCTTCTTTTGTGTTTCTAAAGACTAATTAGTATACAAAGGTAATCATCATAAAGTGCATCATAACATGCCTACGCCTCGCTAAATTCGATTGGCACCACACTGGAGCTTCAATATTGAAAAATTAAATTGTAACAAGGATCATACAAAAGAAGGGTAGGAACCAAGCCGTAAGTTTGTTGCCTGTTCTTGTAGGCTTTGGTCGCGTGGAACTGGCACCTAGAGTCACCTAGCTTTAAGACGTTTGAAGTAATCCTTGTAATTTTATTGAATAAATACCCTTTGACTATGACATGCTCCAAAAATACAACAGTAGCTTTAATTAGTTTTTAAAGGCTCGTTTACCGGCAGAGGCGAGTGCCTGCGATGCTTCTTCTTGGACTTCTTGTGCTTGCCGCGTCCCTCGTCGGAGCTCCACGAGCCGCTAGGCACCGGCGACGGCGACCGCGCGCCTATAGGCACCGGCGATACAGAGCGGGATCGAGACTGAAACACACACATAAAAATCTATCTATAATCTGTTTTTTTTTCTATTTACATTTATTCATTAATTGCAGACATGTACATCAATAAATAGACTATGATGTATAATATGTATGTATGTATAATATGTCATATGTATGTATGAAATGCTCTCCTTTTATTGCTCTTTGTTTATGTATACGCTTTAATTGCTCTATTTACACAATTTTGCTTAGTTAGGTTTACATTTAAATTTATTTTGTGTTATTATGTGGGTTGGATGTCCGTGACATTACTGCACGGCCCTGACGGAAGACCAGCGTTAGTTGCTGGCCAACTAACTTTATGTCAAGTCAGGGCATAAAGTTAGGAACTATTGGCTTCTTATCTAAGAACTTGCAAATAAATATGTTTTCTTTCTTTTTTTTTCTTTACACACTTGTCCAGCCTTATGTACACAGTAGAATTCGGATATAAGTGTCGCGACATATCTGCGGAACGTACGGCGCCGATCGTTCGGTTCAATACGCTCGCAGTGTTTTTTAAGTTCCCTATGACACATCAGCCGAAATTACGTCGCGTTCAGCGTAGCACCGAACCTCCCTTCGAGAGATTATTTCAGCCAAAACGCATTCAATGTATTTTGCATAGCAAGCGACACATCACGCGACCCGTTGCGCGAACAAAAGTTCGGCGCGCGTAGTTGAACGTTAGTTGCTTTTTTTTTCTTTTATAACGGCAAGCCGTATAAAGCAACGACAATGTGAACATAAGTTAGGTTTCATAATATAATGAAGTATTTACCGGCGAAATGGAGTGCGAACGCTTCTTCTTCTTTGAGCGCTTCGCTTTCTTTGGTTTAGGATGGTGGTAGTGCATGCAGCTATCTTCTTTCTCGTGCTGATAGTCCTAAAACAAAAAACACAAAACTATTTCAATAATCTGCTTTTATAACATTTTAAAAGCACATAGTTAATATTTACATGACTGTTTGAAAGCTGAATTCTTAACACGGCGGTGCCCACCAGGATGTTGTCAAAATCGAATACAAAAGGCGTTTGTGCAAAAGAATCACTTTGAATCGTCTTTTAAACTAAGTGAATCTAGAAGCCAGTTCTGCGCAACCATGCCTAGAAGAACAGACAAGAGATGAAGAGGTCTAAGTAGGTAAACTACTTTCTGTTTGTGTTAACGCCTGCAAAAGATAAAACTGTTAGGAAATGACATTAGCATAGCGTTAGCTTTGTCAAACTAGTAAGTATCATTTTCATGAATTTTTTTCCGAAGGCGTGAACGCATCAGAAAGTGGTTCTTGTCAAGGGCACCCTTGTTACTTTGTATATCTTGATGCGGTCTTCTTCAAACTGCACAGCAACGACCTCTGGCGCGTTGAGGTCAATCTTCTCCTTCACCTCACTCCAAGACAACGTGTGGTCAATGTTGGCCTGGGTCAAGATCCACTTGAAACCAGTTTCAAGTTTTTTCAAGGCTTTGGACTCTTCTCTTATCTTTTCTTTGTTACGCGCCTCCGCCTAAAAATACAAACACATGGACTATATTAAACAATTCGCGATCGAGCGTCGACTGATGAGTCGAACTGCTATTCATTATTACTCAGCCTACTAACCCTGAAAAAAGCCTGGACAGTTTAGAGCTGATTTCACCATGCTCTGTTAGTTACTAATCAAGGATTAACAGGCCGTTAAATCTAACCTTAGATGTCAAACGCGTACATTTTGACATATTTAACGGCCCTTTTAATCCTTTGTTAAATCTAACAGAGCACGGTGAAATCAGCTCTTAATATAGCGTAGCAAATTTCCGTAATAGCAAGAGTTGGGAGTCCTTTGTCGAATTCGGTATTTGGTATTTGTCAACATCATCATCAGTCTGAAGTGGTCCATTGCTGAACTGCTTCCCCTATACACCAGGAAGAACGATTCTGAGCCTAAAAAAGGGGTACGGTCCGTCGGGTAGGGGGGCGTCCCACGCTTCGTCTTTCGTATGTGGCCGCCATTGCTATTTGTAAACTAGTAAATATGCACAATTATAAGAAAGAATAAATAATTGCCTTTTCAAGTAGCGCATTGTAGGTAAGTTTGACATTGCCGGCGTCAAGCGACGCAGACTTGCTATCCTCACAGACAACGGTCGCGAACTGCTCGAAGGTCGTCTCCGGCTTCACGTCGAACTCCTTCTCCTTCAATATCTCCTTTATGATCTTCTTCTCGTCATGGAATCGCGCCTTTAAGTTCTCTACGTAGAACTTGAATAGATCCAATGGCGTAGATCCGCTTTGACCTGAATTCAATAAGCGAAGTCTTAACTGTGGCGCCACTGAAAACCACCGCTCGGGGCTCTGCAGTAAATTTTATTTTTGTGAGGAAAAATAATTATAGTCTTTTCTATTATATTCAAATTCTCTTATATTCTTCTATTATACTCAAAGCATATTTGGGAACTTTTATCCCAGAAGAAGGAATATGAAGAAGGAAGAAATATTTTTTTATTTGACTTATAAACATTTATATACATTAAACAATAGCTTAAGTCATTAAACATAATATGGAAAGCAGTCCAGCCATTTAGGATTTAAAATGATGGATATCGATCGACTAAACCACGGATTCCACTATAACACCTATCGATTTGTCTGTTATTATCGTCAACCTAATTGCAGTCTCTGTTTACATAAAATTAGAGAAACTACAAATATTATTGCATCTTAAAGTTATTAACCAAAGGGAGTTTCAAACCAAATTCTTGGAAAACAACATGCATTCAGAAACTCTCGGTTTTTTGTTACCAATTTTTAACCTAAAAAGTTCTATACATGTTATAGAACTGTCAAGTGCTTGAAAGGAGACTCAAGAGGCTCTTTTCAAGCACTTGACGCACTTAAAGTCCTTTCACCACACTGTTTTGATAAATAAGTTTTCTCTCTTTCTTTCTTTCTTTTGAAAGAAACTAGTGATATGACAAGAGAGATTACTATTGTAGGCATTTGTAGAACAAGTTCTAGGACTTACCGAGCATAGCCGAAAATCTCATATCAGCCGAGATGACAGGATAGAGCTCGACCCAGAGAGACATCGACGTGAGTTTCCCTTCCTCATGCAGCATATCCAGCAAAGTCTGAATAAAAATAATTAAACTGAACAGCTGAACATTCATTGATATTTAAGACGCTGACAACCACTAGAATACTTCTCGCTTGCACATTTCAACATTTTAAAAATTTTAAGATTTAAAATCACTAACGGCCGGTTTCTGAAAGCTCCATCCAAACTAATCGAATGTCAAGTCATTCGCTATTTCAGCTATTACATCGAATTAGATAGAGATAGCAAGTGACTTAACATGCGATTAGTTTTGATCGGGCTTTCAGAAACCGGCCGTGAATGTTGTTGAAATGATGAAAAGTAGCAACCGATCTTCAAAAATGTTAAAATGTTGAAACCTTACTTTAGAGCCTCTAGTGCTCGAAAGGAGCCTCTTGAGGCGCACTTAAAATCCTTTCACCACACTGTTTCGAAAGAAACTAGTGACACGACAAGAAGAAGAAGTTAAAATTTGCGAGAAGTGCCAGCGATTTAAACTGGTATTTATTGCATTACCTTATGATCTTTGAACACAAAAATCCATAGACCGGATTCAAACGAATTGAAAGCGGGGTTCCTACAATGAGATCACCAGCAAGGTGGTGGAAAGGTGAAAGAAAACCTCGTGAGGAAACTCGTGGCTTAGAAAGATAAGGGAAATATACTTAACCAGTACCTAATAATAATTCAACTGGCAAAGTAGTTACATTACCAGCGTTCTGTAATTCAAGTGAAATCAAAATCTTACTGTCGTGAATATAAGGCCTATTATACCTTAAGGGAAGTAGGGAAGGGAGGGAAGAATGGGAGCGTTCAGAATATTCTACAAAACGTTTGGCAGAAAAAGGATGGCATAACTCATTGGGGACTCTATTGAGCGTACGAAGATCTACACGCTGTAAAACTATAAAAGAAGTTTGGTATTGACATTAAGGGCGGTAAGCGTTATAATCAGGGGTCGGAATAGGTAGCTTTTAAGTACCAAATGACGTCAAATACGCTACTACGAAATCCAAATATAGATATGCCTTTTTTAATCCCCGTGTCAGAAACGATTCGGGTTCGAAATCAAATGTGATAAAAACTGACGTTACCGATTCGAAACCTTTCCAAATGTTTTAAAATAGCTCTTCTGTACGTGTAACGCTACTTAGTTTGTGTTTAACATAGCAAAAAAAGTTTTAGAAGACAATAATATCAATCTTAACATCAGGTGGGCCATCTGCTTGTTACATCAGTTAGTTGTATATAAAAAAAACCCATAAGTTTTAGAAAACAATTTTTATTAATCCCCAATTCCGGATTTAAAAGGCATATCCATGATAAGATTGCGTAGGTAATTCTACGTCATTTGGTACTTAAAAAGTCTACCTATTCCGACCTCTGGTTCCTTCCTACATACTGGCATTTTCGCGCTTTATCAGTGCCGCAAAACAATAGTAATTTAAAATATATTACCAAAAAGTTGTCTCTATTTTTCCTTTGCTGTCGCTTATTCCGCTTTTTAGTTGCTTCCCGCTCCGCTAAATATTCCGCTTCCAGATTCCTAATATGCTGCTCGAAAACTGGAAAAATAAAAAAGTTATCAATTAAAGTTAAAAATTGAACAACCAATTTATTGTTTTCTTGTATGTTTTTTTAGCATCAGAAGTTGATGACTTGTCCAGAATTTCGTAATTAGTAATTCATTATACTTTGGTTGAAACCTTACTTTAGATACTGATTGACTGCTGCGTTGCTACCTAATATTGGGTCAGAACTATGTAGGTACGTAACAGCTGATGATATGTGGTAATACAAAGAATTCCCTATAAATATATTTATTTATAATATCCAAAAAAATATTGATCGGATGGAACCCACTTTCTCTTGATACGGGACGCGTTAGCCACTGACCAGCGGTCCTATGTACCGGCCAGAATATAAATAAGTGAACCGCCAAATAAAAAATTGTCTATAGTTTGGTTACCAATAAGTGCATCTTCCTTGTCCATGCCCAGTAAGCTGACATCGTTCTTGAACGCCGAATTTTCTAGAAGCAACACCTGCGCTTCGCTCCAAGTGCTGTTGTACGAAATCTCGCTCATATTCTCCAGAACCTTATCAAGATAACAAAATATTTATATGAAGACACAAAAATTCAAGGTTTGCTGGAAGAGAACTGTTTTTAGGGTTAAGCTCGCCTTTGTACATGCTTTATATTTAAGTTTACTTGTTATTTTTACTGTGTACAATAAGGAATAAATAGTACATATAGGACACACATAGATACAGATCAAGCTACACAAAGCCACAGAAAAATTACAAATACTACGAAGACTTATAAACGAGTAGTGTAGCCTGATGCGTAACCGTGTGTACTATGAAATGGCGGAAGGCCCTGGAGACTTGTATTACAGGTCTTTTAAACCTCTCTCGAGCTCCAGTCCCTTGAAAAGTGGGTACTAACATACCTATGTATAGATATCTCGTGCCTACCTACCTACCTACTATAAGTCCTACTGTACCTACCACCACACTTTGCAAAAGAAATAAATACATTTTTGATTTTGAAGTGTGAGATGTAAAGATCGAGGCAAGTTGGTGAATAGAAGACTGAAAATAGTTCATTCTGGAAATCTATAAGATCATCAAATGTGAGATAATCATCAAACAGTCCTCAGAACAAGTATCCATTGTAAAAGGTTGTGAATTCTAAATGTCATCTAGAATTACGGTGTTAAAAGACTTGAATATCAAACAAAGTTGTGTCTCATTCAAAACCCGTTTTGGAGAGTTCACCTGTTTGTAACTAAAGTTGGTCAATTTTTAAACAAGTTGCTGTGTACGCTGCAGCTTTATTTGCTTAGAATAAGCTAAGCATGTTAGTAAAAAAAGCGACGATGACATACTTGGGCCAGAATTTTCATGTTGCGTTTCTTGAGTACTTTGGCCTCTTCTTTTTCTCGCTTAGTGATCGTGAAAATGGAGTCCTCGAATATATCTCGTCTATCTGACTCCGGAACGCATCGCCAAATCTGAAAAAATATTTATATTTTGATAAAGTTATAATTATTTAAATTAACTGCGTAGTGTAGTACTTATGCGTGAATTGTAGACGGTTATAACTGGTAAATTACCTCAAGATTACTAAACATTTCTTCGCATTTGTAGAATTTTGTGAGGGACGTCACACGATCGCACGTAAGTAGGAACTCTTCTAGATTTTCACGATTCTTCTTTGTTTTCAATCTGTAAGAATAAATACATTCCTAAAACATTACATAAATATATGGTAATAATAAATTGGTAACCCTATGACGGAATTAAGCCCAGTCTCCACCGCGAGCGGAGCGGAGCCATTAAGGCCTCCGTTTAACTCGCAAGAATAAACTGCATACTTGTATTTCCACCAACAAATAGTCGAGCGGAAAGGACTGAGCGAGCAGAAAGTGTTGAAATGAACTCGCTCAGCTCTTTTTCCTTTTGCAGTAAAAATCAAAAGATAAAACTCTTTGTTGGTGGAAATGTAAACCTATTTCATTAAAAAGTAGTCCGTTCCGCTAACCATTTCTCGCTCATTACCCTTTCGCGGTGGAGACCGGGCTTAACCCTGTAAAGATGATCAAAACGATGAATTAATTAAAATAACCAACCTGGCTTCTTCCCTTTCATCTTTCAACTTCTGTGTTTTATAAGCATTGAATGCCTGCTTCTTTTCATTGAGTTTCTTGAAAGTGTTGTATCTTGGATCCTTAGATATTATCTTCACACATTGTTCCCACGATGCGTTTGACGACACATTCTGTAACGCAATAAGTTCGTATGAGCGAGTATCCAACTTTAGCGACGTAATTTTTAGGCTGCCCTAAGGCCTCCGATACAGCTTCCATCGAATCACAGAAGCCCTTAGAATGTTAATGCCACTCATCCAAATGATGACCGCCCAAAATGTTGCATTTGTTGTTGCAAACTATGCCATGGTTGCTCATCTCGCTTGTTACGAAAATCTAATTGTAAAACATAATTTCTTAGTAAACAAAAATAATATAAGCTGTTATACTAAAATTTTGCTGAATTCTAATATTTATTCGGTAATATTAAGGCGGATAATAAATTACTCTCCTTACGCTGGGATGACTTTTATCCCGCATAAACAGACCAGAAAAACCAGGAAACAATACCAGCGAGTAGACTATCTCCGCTTATGCTTCGTTCCTATATTTTACGAGTGTCTGTTGGACACAACGAATCTTCGTCCGTCTGATAATCTTTCTTAGAACTCGATTTTTGTTTGTATAAATAACCATTAATGCAACAACTAATCACCTTATCCTTTAGCAGTTCTTTGAAAGCTTCAATAGCTTCCTTTTTGTCCTTATACTCCGGCAACGGATCTTGGCTGTCGGAATTATTTGATGGCGGTGCGAGTATATCATCTGGATTTACTGTAAAGAAAATAAGAGGCCATGAAGATGATGGTTGACGACGATAGTAGTTTCTCAGAAATAGCCAAGCCGTAAGTTTGTTGCCTGTTCTTCTGGTCGCGTGGAACTGGCACCTAGATTTACCTTGTTTTAAGATGTTTCAAAGACCTTTTAACTTTGAATAAAGTTTTTATTTAATGATAGATATACTTACTCTCCTCCGGGATGGGTATGTTGGTGTGAAGTGTGGGGTCTATAGACGCCAGGGTCTTGGCCATAGCCTCGTCGAGCGCCGAGCTGCCGGTGGGGACGGGAGACGGCTCATCCGGCAGAGGGACCTCGCCTGGGGTCAGGTCGGCGCTCAGTTGTGCCCTGTAAATACATGTAAGCATACATTTTAGTAAGTGGGATGCAATGTGAATTTATTTATGACTATTTGTGAGGATTTCTTTCTTTTTTTTTGTTTCTGGGAAGAAAAACATGGTGAGTAGATTAGTGAGATTGGCTGTGCCTTGGGATTTAGCTTATTACAAACTGTGTGTGAAATATTTTGGTTAATTCTGGATCAAAAGGTCATACCATAACTCATTGTTCCCTAAAATGTTTACTGGGCCCTATTAATTAAACATGGCTCAGTTTACATCTAGAATTATCAAAATAATGTTTAAATATTTATTTTAAAAAAAAACTACAAACATTTTGTATTTATTTGATTAGATTTGGTAAACTTACTTGAAAATAATGTTTAAGTAGAGATACACCACTTGCAAATAGCAATAATAAAGTGTAAGAGACCAGGGTCAGTCTTAGTTTTTGAAGAGACAACCAAATAACTCTTAAGTTTTTCCTAACTAAATTAGAAAATTTTAGGCTAGTTTGACAAGTTAGTTTGGTGACAACAGAATTGGGGGCAATCAACAAACCCACTTTCATTAAAGCAGATCTTTGTCAAGCATTATATGTAAGTGCAGGAATTAACGGGCTGACAACTATCAAACAGCTTCTCGCTCGCACGTTTCGATATGTTGAAAAATATAAAATCACTAAACTCATTTTTGAAAAATCGCAATCAACCATTTTGTGTGCAATCACATTGCACACAGTTTAGTAAAAATTTCATTTTGATCGATACAAGTTCTACTTAAAAGTTTGCCTATGTACGAAAACTAGTAAAGCAAACTTTTGAGTAGGAAAACATGCGTCGATGCATGCGAAGATGGTTGATTGCGATTTTTCGAAAATGAGCTTAGTGATTTTATATATTTCAACATGTCGAAACGTGCGAGCGAGAGTCACATTAGCTCTTGTCTTCGCCTTAAGAATAAATGAAATATTTACAAAGCAGCTTCTTCTGCAGCAATCTGGTCCTTGATATCCTGCAGTTCAGGAGGTACAACCCAACTGGACTCCTTGGTCTCAATATTGTGGTAGTACACTCTACCAGCATCAGTAGTGTACTCTTTCCACACACATGAAGATAGAAGTTTCTGTTGAGATATAAAACACCATGTAGGTCAGTCAGTATAATGCTTCTACCATAAAGATTTGGTACAAAATAAGGTATGATTATAAGCTACTACAGTATTTATGACTAATGTAGCCTACATTCGTCCCGGCCCTGAAAGTCCGGTTCCTAAAACAATGCTAGCTAATTAATAAAGAATGCAAAAAAAAAAAGTATGCAAAGGCAAAGATCAAAACTTGTTTTTAAACAATTTAAAATTGTATGCCCATGAAACAACTAATGAATACTTAACTTACCTAATAATATATTTATTACAAACAATACAAAAACTTTAAGTTTATCAGATTCAATGAGAACCGAGTTTGAATAATCATCTACACTTCTACACTAATATAATATAATCTACACTAATATTATAAAGAGGAAAGCTTTGTATTTTTGTATGTAACGAATAGGCTCAAAAACTACTGGTCCGATTTCAAAAATTCTTTCACCATTAGAATGCTACATTATCCCTGAGTAACATAGGCTATATTATATTTTCAAAAAAATCAGGGATCCTTACTAAAACTCCAATAATGTAACCCAAGGTGGAAACCAAAAACCTTACATCGCGTGCGCTGCGAAAACTATTGATGATAGAACAAAATAATGTACTACGATTTTGTAGAACACGTCATCATCTACAAAAAATGTCGCGACAGCATATGTCTAACTATTATAGTTATGTCACAATAAGTGTTCTTTTATTACAAAAAATTAATTGAAATGCCGCCGCTAGAAAAGGGTCTTTATTTGTACCTTGGTATTAATCCTTATCCAAATAAATCTTTTCATAATTAAGACGGTTTCAATACCTATAGATTACTTCTTAAATTTTTCAAATCGGACATTCCATTCAAAAGATATGACGAAATTAAAAACGTTAACGGGTCCACGGGTCGCGCTCGGGGTGCGATTTCACTCTCTGGCGTGCAAATGTAAGAAATAAGTAGACGCGAGGCTTGAACCCACGGTCTAAGTTTATCCTAAAATGTTCAAAAAATGTATGACCACCCATGCGAAGCTGGGACAGGCCGCTAGTATTATATATATATATAATATTATAAAGAGGAAAGATTTGTATTTTTGTGTGTAACGAATAGGCTCAAAAACTACAGGTCCGATTTCAAAAATTCTTTCACCATTAGAATGCTACATTATCCCTGAGTAACATAGGCTATATTATATTTAAAAAAAATCAGTGATCCTTACTAAAACTTCAATTATGTAACCCAAGGTGGAAAAAGAAAACCTTACATCGCGTGCGCTGCGAAAACTATTGATGATAGAACAAAATAATGTACTACGACTTTGCAGAACACGTCATTATCTACAAAAAATGTCGCGACAGCATATTTCTAACTATTATAGTTATGTCACAATAAGTGCTCTTTTATTATAAAAAAATTATTGAAATGTCGCCGCGAGAAAACGCTATTTATTTTTACCTTGGTATTAATCCTTATCCAAATATCAATAATCTTTTCATATTCAAGACAGGTTCAATACCTATACATTACTTCTTGAATTTTTCAAATCGGACATTCCATTCAAAAGATTTTAAAAATATAAGTCACGGGGCGCGTTCTCACTAAGCGCGGGCCCGGGCAAGGCGCGAGTTAGAATGACTCGAACCCACAACGGTCTAAGTTTATCCTAAAACGTTGAAACAAATTATGTCCACCCATACGAAGCTGGGACAGGCCGCTAGTTGTAATTAAATTGAATATGAATACCTCAGCAGAAGACTTCAAGTCATCAGGTTTTTCCCAAAGACTCTGTTTGGTGACAGAGTTGTAGTAATATGTGCGGCTATCAGGTGCTTTATGCTCCGACCATGGAGAACTCTGGTTGGCTAGTGGGGCTATGTCTGGGGCTGGTGCTTCCTGAAATATACATTTAAAATGTATTCTGTTAAAGGAAATGGTACCTATGTTTTAGCTATGGCTATCACCAATTTCAAAGTTTTTTTTTATATAGTCAAATTACAGGATTACCTTAAAACCTGGAAATCCAGGTGGAGGCATAGAGAATGGAGGCAGCATGGGTGGAAATGCCATTGGAGGTGGTATGGCAGCCATAGGTGTCGGCAGCCCGGGTACGGGAGGCATGGCCACAGCTGATGCTAGTGGTGACAATCCAGTTAGCATTCCCGGTGGCAGCATCGGCGGCGCCGTCATCAGGCCGGGGGAACTAGTCCCATTTACAGATTCCTGTATACACATTATGACAAATTATAGGTAGGTAATTAAGTAAACAGGCCTTTGTCTCAAGGGCAACTTTTACAATCCTGACCTGTACTACGGGATGCTGAAGTGCCTGTGTTAGTTCCTATCCACTGGAAAATCATGATAAATTCTCAGACTCTGACTCAGATATCCTCACAATGCTTTCCTTCACCATTTGAGAGCACAAACTTTGCATATATTTCAGAAAAACAACAAGAACAGAAAAAAACACAACTGGATTCGGACCCGAGGCATTAAGTTCGGAAGCAACCATGTGCTACCACTAGACCATCAGCACTCTTAGAAGGTCTCAATATCTTTTTTTTTATACTACTTGCTCATGGAACAAGCACATGGCCTACCTGATATTAAGTGGTAACCATCACCTATAACAAAGCAAGTCACACACAATAGGAACATGCCCTACGATGCACTGCCCTGCGTCCGTCAAGAGGCATACAGATGTTTATTGATATTATTTAAGTGTCATGTGCCTGTAATTACACCGGCAACCACACTCTTCAAACCAAAACACAGAAACACAACCTAATACTACCTCATCTAACAACTAGAGGTATCAAGTACATTTTGAACTTTAAAAAAATATCCAATTAATATTTACCAAATCTAGTCTTCCAGACTAGCTTCTTACTTTAATTTCTATGATTATGTAAACAAGTTAACCCTGTTTTTTTGAAAAAATTAAGAAAAAACTTGCATTTTCTTAATATTTACAAAATACAGGGAATCTAGGCGTAACTGAATTAAGTACAGTGAGCGGCCATATCGCTGAAAGCGATTTCATCCAGGCAACCTAAAGGAATCCCGATTGACAGTTATTTTCTATTTTAAATCAAAATTCTTTTATGTTTTTTTTTTCAAAATTCTTTATTCAAATAATGAAATTTACTAAAAGGAATCAATAACGATCCAAAAAAGTTAAAATATTAATCCTCAATAGCGGTGATAAACTAAAATGTACTTGATCCCTAGACACTTTTGATGTGTTTTTATCAGGTACAACTATTTCCAAATTAAGTTTTAGGTACAAGTCAAACAAAGCTACGGATATATTTACGGCTCAGAAACTTACCATGGTTTATTGATTTTCAGCGGTCAATCAAACATGCATACGACACCACGTTTTCACGAAGGAATAAGTAAAAAATTCTCACATACAAATGAAATTGAAATGCTTGTTGGCTTGGCCATAGATGATTGGGCTTGACTGAATGAAAGCTAAAAGAAATTACAACAAAACACAAAATTTGTTTGGCAGATCATGTAAAGTGCGAATTCGATTCCTTCAAGCTTCAAGGTAGTTCAGTGTTACCAACCTGTACCAAAAATTTTCACCAAGATCTTTCTAAATTTCCCTAAAAATCCCTAAATAGAATTTGATATGTACCTACTTAAGTAAGTAGTAACTTCATCATTTTACCTAAATAATTTCGTAGCTTATAAAATATAACGTTACATTTTTATTAAAATATGTAACGTTAAACAAGTAAAATATTTTATTGAACAAAATACAATCATGCAAAGTTGTTAAGCCATACATGTATACGTACGTTGAAGTTCTTGATCATGTCCACAGTAGAATCAAATTTTACGCACGATCCATATCCCGATTTAAGGAATATCGTACCATCATGATACTCTGTACCATTCTAATTGATAATCTGTTCCTTAGTTTTTTTTTGACTAGTAAACTTAGGGTTCTTCAAGGATGTGGATTTGAGGATGTGAGCATGTGAGGATGTGAGCATGTGAGCATGTGAGCATGTGAGCATGTGAGCATGTGAGCATGTGAGGATGAGAGCATGTGAGGATGTGAGCATGTGAGCATGTGAGCATGTGAGCATGTGAGCATGTGAGGATGTGAGGATGTGAAGATGTCTCGAAGGTAAGTGATGCCGTGATTTTTTCAAGTTTTAAGTCAATCGCACCACGCGTTAAAAAACTCCCATGCAAACTTTGACATCCCTTTGCACTTTTTTAAGGGTAGTTTTAAAAAACTAAAAAGGTTTTTCCTATTTTTTAGCCTTGGAGTACATCTACTTCAAGTTTCAAGTTTGTAGGTTCAAGGAATACAATTTTTCATACCAACGTTTTCAACCCATTTTAAACCCTTAGGGTTTCAATTTCCGAAAATCCCTTCTTAGTAAACCTCTACGCCATAAGTACTCTTTAAATTTCAAGTCTATAGGACCAGCGGTCAAAAATCTCCCATAATAACTTTTTAACCCTTTGCACACTTATTAAGGGTAGTTTTAAAAAACTAAAAATGCCTTTCCTATTTTTTTGCCTTGAAGTATATCTACTCCAAGTTTCAAGTTTGTAGGTTCAAGGAATACAATTTTTCATACAATCGTTTTCATCCCTTTTTACACCCTTAGGGGTTGAATTTCCAAAAATCCCTTCTTAGTACACCTCTACGCCATAAGACCTACGTACTCCTCAAATTTCAAGTTTCTAGGACCAGTGGTTTAGGCTGTGCGTTGTCTATATGTCAGTCAGTCAGTCAGTCAGTCAGTCAGGACTTTGATTCTTATAGTATTAGAGATTGTCCCTTAGAAAAAGCACGCTCGACTGACGCATTGGAAACTGGCGTCATTAATGCTAAAGCAAATTTGGTGAGTTTCTGACATTAATGAATGAATGCGCTGCGCAGTTCACTCGTTTCATATCGTGCGTTCTTTTCTAAGCACAAAACTGAAAACAAGTTCGATTTTGTAAGTTTTGTTTGAAATCCCTAAAAAAATCCCCAAAATATTCCAGTCCCTAAAAATGTCCCTTTTAACACTTTTATTCCCTAAATTTAGGGACAAAATCCCTAAGTTGGGAACCGTGAGGTAGTTTTATTTTGGTAAAATTATGTTTAGTTGTCTTGTCATACGTAAACGTACGTCACACAATGTCATGTCAGACAAACAGTCATTTTTAAAACAGCCAAAAACAAATACAAGTACGGATTCGTTTTCTGACATTTTGGGAAGCAGCATAGCTTTTTCATTAAAATTGTTTTTCTTGCGTTATTTTGAGTAGTGTTGTGTAATTTCGGTGGTATTTTAACCAACATTACTTGAGGTCTTAGCACAAAGTGTTTGGAATGAAAGTGTATTATGTGATATCCTTGTTATTTATATCCTTTTATTTGACTGAAAATGTTTTGAATGTTTTGAAAAAAAACGCCACCATTTTCTTTTTTTTTTTTCCTTTTCGCTCCTCTCGGAGCAGGCTATAGTCTAAGACCATACCGCCTACTCTTACGTTTTGTTTTTTCCCTTTTCTATAAATATTTAGTTTTCTGTCTTGCGTGTTTTTTTTTTTTTTTTTTTAAATGAAGAGATCGTATCAATTACTGATACACATCTGAATGAAAACATTATACCATTATCTGGTACACATCTAAATGTTTTTTTTTTGTTTTTTTTTATCTCTGTTGTCTAATAAAGGTTACATTTGTAATTTCTTGTTACTCTATATACCTAAATAAATATTTACATTTCTCTTATTTTACACAATATTTTTTATATATTATTATGTACAATTAACGTTACATTACAGAGATATAGTTATATCTCTGTTACTGTATTAATAATAAATTTGTACAAATGAATAAAATTTGACTCATCCTTGAGCAATCCCTGAATGCAACGCGGGACTAAATCAGGTTCACGATAAGTTTGAAGCAGTTCATCGATCAATACAAGGCGCTGAATATTGAAAGATGAACACTCGAAAATTATATGATTAATAGATTGGATTTCCCGTGATTGGCAATGATCACAAAAAGGGAAATTTATCATTTTTAAGCGATGGAGATGATAATTCAATCGACAATGACCAAATCGCATGCGGCAAATGGTTGAGTAAAACTTTCTATTTATGAAAATTTTACTCTTACAGAACCAAGGTACAGAATCTATCTGAACATCCAAAGCAGCATGCCAGGAACCCTTATTCTCGACCTGCGCACAATGATACGAATGCCTCCCCCATGATTGACACATTCGTTGTCTTAAAAGACTTACAACGTCTGTGTGTGGTAGAGCTACATTTGCATCACTGCTCTCAAGATTAGAATCTATAGTATCTGCTAATTTAACTATAGTGTTGGCTAAATAATCCGCCTTCTCATTACCTTCTACACCTTTATGCGAAGGGACCCACGCAAAACTTACATTAATATCAGAATCAGCCAGCTCAACCCACAGCTGTTTTATAAGATAAATGATATAGTTAGTATTAGCATGTAATTTATTATTATTTAATTTTTTTAAAACACTCATGCTATCACTCACCACAACCCATTTTGTATGACCTAAATTACGATTTCCTATATGTTTTAAAGCACTCAGGATTGCAACAGCTTCCGCAGTAAAAATACTAGCGTTTTTATCAATTTTGTGACCGACACCAATATTCAAAGAAGGTTCAAATATGGCAAAGGACACAGCATTTTCATTTTTAGATCCATCTGTATAAACAAATTTGTAATCTATAAACTCGGAGAGCATCGCATAAACTTCTTCTTTAGTTGACAAATCACTATTGATGACTATATTCATTGCTGGAAACTTGCTAACAAAAGATCCTTCGTAACAAGGTAACTTAAGACTTGATTGGTAGATGTTTAAATTTTGAAGAAAATTTAGTAAGCATTGGAAGCCCTCTAACATGTAAAATGGTTTTGAGCCAGGCTGAGCGCTGGACAGATTAGCCAAAAGATCATTGCCAGAAACACTGAAAAGTTTTAAGACGAATCTTTCTTTTAGATAGTTGAAACGAATAGGAATTGGCGGAAGTCTGCATTCGATTTGCATTGCATTTATAGGAGTACTCCTAAATGCCCCTGAAATCAAACGCATGCATTTGTTTTGAAAGACGTTTACACTATTTACAATTTTTACATCAGCAGCATAACAAAAGAAACCATATTCAAAATGGCTACGAACTAAAGATTTATACAATGTTAGTAGTATTTTTGGGTCTGCTCCCCAATAGGATCCAGACAAAGACTTTAAAATGTTGTAAGCTTTGTTAGCTTTGTTAATTATATGCTTACTATAATTAATCCAGGATAAATTATGGGAGAATAATACTCCCAAAAATTTAACCTCTTGCGATACAGGCAAAGGCAAATTATTGTATTGAATAACAGGCATATCAATAATATGCCTTTTACCAAAGACAACAACTTTAGACTTGGATGGATTAACATTAAGATCTAGGTAGGAAAAATATTTGTTAAGCTTTGTCAATGCATCATTAACAATTTCAGCTACTTGAGCTAAACTTGCTCCCGATGCATAAACAACCAAATCATCTGCAAACTGTAGATTTTTGACTTGCGAACCTAATATTAAATTTAAACGACGTATGTACAGAATAAATACTAAAGGTGACAAAATACCACCTTGGCATACACCTACCGAAGATAACCTCGGCCCATATAGATGTCTATTGTATTTTACGAAAACTTCTCTATTTCTTAAAAAAGCTTGAACCCAATTGACAATTTTTTCAGGAATTCTTATTGATAACAATTCTTGACAGAGTACATCAATATTGACACTATTGAAAGCGCCAGAAATGTCGAAGAAAACTGCTACCAAACGATTATTTGCAACCAAAGAATTACGAATATCAAGTTGTAGTTGACAAATACTTTCACGAGCCGAATGATTTCTACGAAAACCGAATTGATTTGACGATAAAATTTTGTTGTGTTCCACATAAAATTCTAAGCGTTGTTTTAGCAGTTGTTCAAATATTTTACCGACACATGACGTAAGCGCTATAGGACGATATGAATCAGGACATAGCTTGGGTTTATTAGGCTTCAAAATTGGTACCAAACAATCGATTTTCCAATCCAGAGGTATGTCATTATTTGCCCAGAGTGAATTCAAAACCATTAGAAAAATTTCCAAATTATTACTACTCAGTTTTTTAAAAATAATGTACGGTATTCCGTCAAGACCAAAAGCTGTATCTCTTCTAGAATGAATCGCAGATATTAGTTCATTAATTGAGAATACATCGAGTAAAAAGGAATTGCTGGCATTTATACTAATTGAATTAAACGGGTATTGTCTGGGTGACACAAAATCAGGAGTATACTTCATTAAAAAATCCAAAATCCACGTGTCGTCTTCATTATCGTTAGCAATGTATGTTTTATTAAATTTACGAATAAATTGCCATATTAAAGATATTGGGGTACAACGATTAAATTTTTCACAAAGGGAAAACCAACTTTTCTGTCTTTCTAATTTTATGGTTAGTTTTTTAAGAGCCCGAAGCCTCTTAAACTCACAATAACTTTCTTCTGTTGGATTAGATCTAAAATGTAGATAAGCTTCTTTGGAATTCAAAACGGCTTCAGAACATTTCTGGTTCCACCATGGAAGGGAAGGTATTTCACCATTTTTAGGACGACATGACTGCTGCTGTCGACTGTCATTACTGTCAGTGACAGTAGAGCTTGCTAAATTATTTCTATGTAGCCATGGGTAACTCACTCAAAAAACATGATCTGCAGCGCATCGGCTCATTTACAGTCTCGATCCGGAGCCGAACCGCGGTTCAAACGGCTCAGAATTTCAGGGCCAATTAATTTTCATGTACCTTCAAAGACTCCAAGCAAGAACCGATAAGACTTGGCAAAAGGACTAGACACCAAAACAAAAAAATACAACTGTAAAAATAATTTTGTAGAAAAATAAACAGGCAAAATCCTTGAATTTGTATGTTAGCAATAACTAATAAATATTGCTAACAATTAACGACGGAATTAAAAAAAAATTAAGTAAAAGTTCTACTATTCAAAATGAACCTTACTTGAATAAACTAAAAAATATTTTTGCAAATTATGACGAGCTTATAACGCAAAATATCCTTAAATATGTATGCTAACACGCGAGGGCATCCACGGGCTGTTGTTTAAACAACTCAAGTTAATAATTCAAATTCGTAACCCATACCATTTAAAAACATGCTTTTCTAAAAAGAACCGTAATCCGCCAATTCATCCTAACTCCACTCACTCACCCGCGCAGATATTACTTCAAACCATTCAACTGTTCGAGTACGTATTGAACCTCTCAATGAATCAAAACAAATATTTTACTCGAACGGTTCAGGGTTCTGTTTATCATAAAACCAATCTTTGAACCGTTTGAGTTGTGTATCATATTTATGGGTAGACCTTTGAACCGCTCCACAGATCAAGAGTGGCAGCATTGGAAATTAGATCTTATTATCTAGATGAAACAATTCAAATTCATTTAGCAAAATTTTTGATCTGGATATCTTTTTTCTAATATAGACCCTATGAGCCTAGGAATAAAATTTATATTAGGCTGGCATGAGAGCTGTTGAGCCGCTACAAAAGAAATAGAGCCGGTACTGACTACTGACGTACTCACTACGATATGAGCCGCTCCAGACGCGTACGTCTGACTCCTTCTACCCACGGCTATTTCTATGGATAGATTTCGCAACTGCTGTGCGTAGAATTTTACAAAACTCTTTATAAGAATCTTGAGGACATCGATCGTCTATTCCAAAATCAACCAACAAGGCATCCATACAATCATTAAACATTTTCCAATCTACACGTTTAAAATTTGGGTAGATGGGCAAATGCTTATTATTACAATTAATATCTGAATTAATACTATTATTGTTAACCAAGAATTTAATTATTACAGGAAGGTGACTAGTGCCCAAAGGACTATCATGAACGGACCATTCAAAGTCAAAGTCAAAGTCAAAGTCAAAATGTATTTATTCAATAAAATCACAAGGATCACTTTGAAACGTCTTAAAGCTAGGTGACTCTAGGTGCCAGTTCCACGCGACCAAAGCCTAGAAGAACAGGCAACAAACTTACGGCTTGGTTCCTACCGTTCTTTTGTATGATCCTTTTACAATGTAATAATATAATATATTATTGAAGTTTAGTGAGGCGTAGGAACATTCACATTGTAGTGCCAAAGACGGAGAAACCAGTGACAAATCTAGTGCGTTTGGACGCCACGACAGCGAACCAATTGTCGTCGCTTGACCATCATTTAACAGAACCAAATTGTTTTCATCAATCACCTCCAAAACCTCTCTCCCCCGAGGAGAGTCAGAGCCACAGCCCCAAGATGTATGATGGGCATTAAAGTCGCCTGCAAGTATCAATGGCCCAGTAATCGACTTTATTAGTGCATCAAATTTACTTTTATTAAAAGCTGGATTACTATTTGTTGGACAATAAAAACTAAGAATACTTATCTCCTTTCTGTTAATAGTAACTCTGATACAAATATTTTGCAGCGAATTATCAAAATAAGTGGTAATGTTAGAATAAGTTATACTATTATGAATTAAAATGGCTACTCCATTATGATTGTTACCACAATCATTACGTTCAACATTGTAATATTTTATTTTAAATTGTTGGTGAGGTTTAAACCACGTTTCTGAAATTATTGCTATATGAATATTGTTTGTATAAAGAAAATTAATAAATATTTGCTTATTACTGTTTAAACTTTGTGCACAGTTGCGCGCGTCACTTCACAGCGAGCGCACGTATTTCGCTAAGGATTTATTTTCGCGGCGTCAATTTTTCGATCTACCCTCATTTTCGCGGTGTGTGATGGGCGAGGTCGCCAGACCTCGTTCCAGAATCGAAAGTGATATGAGTGAAGAAGAAGTTATGGGAAGCAATATAGTGTGTGAGTTGGAGGTGTTTGACAGGCATGAGATAGTAGTGCAAAATAGTTTGGGAAGTGTGAGCGGAGCTGGAGCAAAGAGGAAGAGAGGTGAAGGAAAAAGAAGCGATAGTGATGATCAGGATATAGTAATTGATGGCGATGGATTTACCTTGGTACAGAAAAAGACCAAAAAACCGAAGCAAACCACAGTGAAAAATGTTAATCTGAGAGGTTATAATTTACCAAGTACGTCATATAACAATAACAGAAGAAATACGAGAAATATACCAGATCTGAACTCAATTGAAGTTTGTATTACATCAAATGAAGTCTTGCCTAAACAGATTGGATTAGCAAAATTGTTAAAGTCAGAAAATATACCAAATATAACAGAGATCAAGTATAAAACCCCATACAAAATACTCTTGACGTTTGAAAATAGGGCAGATGCTGAAAAACTATTATACAATAGTAAGTTCACAGAACTAGGCTACAAGTGTCGTTTTACTAATGAAGTCAGTCTCACATATGGCTTAGTGAGATATATTGAAAAAGAGATAGAAGAAGAAGAATTGCTAAAATCATTCAGCGGTGAGTTTGAAATAACTGCTGTAAAGAGGCTAAGACGCATGGAAGAGTCTGGTGTATGGAATGAGTGTGAAACAGTACGCTTCTGTTTCAAAAGTGCCACTTTGCCTCAGTATATATACGGCTATGACTGCCGCTTCAAAGTGGAACCATATACATTCCCGGTCAACCAATGCTCGGTTTGTTGGAAATTTGGTCACCTAGCTCGTATGTGTCCAGGATCAAGGAAAAAATGCCCTAAGTGCTGTGGAGAGCATGAGAACTGTGAAACAATTCAATTTAGATGCATAAATTGCAAAGGTGACCACATGGCATTTGATAAAAAATGTCCTCATTATTTGAAGGAGAAAAAAATCCGTCAAATTATGTGTGAACAAAACTGCACTTATAAAGTAGCATTTGCAGAAGTATCAGGTAGGAAGAGCTATTATGTACGTGAAAACAGCCCATTGTCTGAAAGAATAGAAGAACAGAAATCTACAACCATGGAACCGATAGTGTCTGAAGCGATGATCCACAATGATTTCTCACAAGCAACTGCTGAAGATTCAATGTGTATGGAGGAAGGTGAATATATTGAAAGCAGCGAAGAAGAAAACAAAAAGCCTGGATCAATGAATAATCAAAAGAAAAAGAAATCAAAATCTCAGAAGAAAATTTACAAACCAGTTAGAACACAGGCCGAAGAGAAAATAGAAAGAAATGGAACATCAAAGAAAGAAGCCATACCCAAGGAAGATCAAGAGCAGCGAAGAACGAATAGAGAAGATCACAATGATGAGAAGCAACCAGATAAGTTTAGCTATATATTCAGTAAGATGGAGAAAATATTCTTTGCTAAAATTAGTTTTGAAGAAAAAGTAAAGTTAGTGTTAAAGTTTTGTTTGGATGAAGTTACGAAGTTTTTTGTTGGGGTGGTCAGTAATGGAGAGATAATTAGGAAACTAATTAATCTTTTTCATTATGGATAGCCACGCCCATACAATAAACCGTTCACCTTTAGGCTTTGGGGATTCTACTGCTCAATATTTAAATATTGGGCAGTGGAATGCTCAAAGCCTAATGCCTAAAAAGCAGGAATTAGAACTTTTATTGCAACAAGAAAAAATTGGAATATGTTTAGTGAGTGAAACTTGGCTAAGTGATGAGAATAATCTACGAATTAGTGGATATAACATTTATAGAAAAGATAGGGTGGATGAGTATGGCGGAGTGGCTATCATAGTTCATAACTCAATCAAAACACAACTTTATCCAGTAAATATAAACAATACAGGTATTGAAATAGTCTGTGTCAAAATTTTGAACTGTAAATATCTTCAGTTTATTGCCTCAGTTTACTGCCCACCTTCAGTAAGGACCACCCAGTATGAGTGGAACAATATTTTCTCTCAATTTAGAAATAAATCTATTGTAGCAGGTGATTTCAACGGTCACCACTCTAACTGGTCCAATAAAGTGGACGCCCGGGGCTTACAACTACTGGACGCTAGTATAGATAACAATTTTGTATGTTTGAACAATGGTATGTCTACAAGAATTAAATTAGTGAATAATATACTACAAAAAAGCGCGCCAGACATAACCTTTGTATCCACCGACATAGTGATCCTGTTTAAATGGTCTGTTACAAAAGAATGTTTAGGCAGTGATCATATGTTTATTAAGACTAGCCTAGAATATTCTGACCCTCCTACTTTTATTAAGCGTCGCAACTTTAAGTTGGCGAAATGGCAACTCTACCATGATTTAAGTAAAGATAGATTTACTGGTGATAGAGTCCCGATGAGCAATAATGTACAGACTATGTATGACTTTTTTATTGATACCATAAATTACTCAGCAGACCAAAGCATCCCGTTTCTAAGGCTTTGTACAAATCCATCCCGGGCATTTAAACCGAAGCCCTATTGGTCTCCATCCTTGTCTCAGGCTATTGCGGTACGACGCTTAGCGCTTAAGAATTTCAGAAAAAATCCGACTCCAAATAATTATGATATAATGAAGGAAAAAATTGCGTCTGCTCAAAAAATTATAAGACGTGCCGTGTCATCAAGTTGGAGGAACTTTTGCGGAGGAATAAATGAATCGACTAGCTCTACTGAAATGTGGAATAAAATGCGCTGGATGAAAGGTTTAAGAAAAGCTCGAGTTCGTGCCCCTGATGAGAGTAAAGAACAATTGTTGCAATCTCTAGCCCCTGATTTTGTTGAACCTCCTTCGCCGATTTTTAGTTCAAGTAATACACAGCTGGAGAGTGAGTTTTCTCCGCAAGAGTTCTACAGCTGTCTTAAAAAGAAAGACTCAGCACCTGGGGAAGATAATATAACATACTCTATGTTATACTATTTACCCACAGAGGGCAAATTGTTCTTGATACATCTTTATAATATAGTATTTGGACACGCTGTGATACCAAAGCAGTGGCGTAATATTAAAGTGATACCTATTCCTAAGCCTAACAATAACGAGTCCACTCCGAAGTTTAGACCAATTTCGCTAATTTCATGCGTGTGTAAAATCTTCCACTCTATGCTAAATCGACGTCTAGAGTGGTTTGTAGAGAGAAACAAAATATTGGCACAGTCAACCTCCGGTTTTCCAAGAAGCCAGTCAAGTCTGGACTGCATAGTCAGATTAGTCTCCGGGATACAGGCGGGCTTTGCCAATAATGTTCCGAC
Organism: Chloroclysta siterata; assembly: GCA_932294275.1. Classification (NCBI taxonomy): domain Eukaryota; kingdom Metazoa; phylum Arthropoda; class Insecta; order Lepidoptera; family Geometridae; genus Chloroclysta; species Chloroclysta siterata. Next base: position 8,089,548 of record OW028604.1, on the reverse strand, counting down.
TCTAGCATGTTTTCTGGACATAGAGGGAGCATACAATAATGTTTTAGTTGAACAACTGGTTGTTGTGCTGGATCATTTAGAAGTCGGCGCGAAAATATGTAATTACTTATACCAGTTTTTAAGAAAAAGATACTTAAAAATTAAGGAGGACGACGAGGATTACACTCTTATTAGATGGACTGGTAGAGGCCTAGCCCAGGGGGACCCGATCTCTCCCCTTCTGTTTAATATTATTACTTATAGGATAAGTCACTCCATCGATAACATTAAGTCATTACAGTATGCAGACGACTTTGTGTTTTTTATACAGAGCACTAACATTTCGAATAGCGTTCTGGATATGCAGGACTGTATCGCTGCCGTATCTGTAGTACTAGGAGAAATAGGACTGGAATTATCTCTATCAAAGACACAGTTGTGCTTGTTTGGCAAGGGAAGAAGTAGAGATCGGGTCAACGTTGTGGTTGATGGTCACACTATTCCTGTTGTGGATTGTGCTAGATATTTAGGAGTCTGGCTTGACAGATCGCTTCGTTGGAACATGCATATTAGAGAGATCCAAACGAAAGCTTCAAAAGTTACAAATATTATTAAAGTTTTGGCTGGGGCATCATGGGGTATACATCCAAAACATCTACGCAGATTGTATATATCTTTAGTGAGAAGTAGAATAGATTACGCTAGTTTTGTTTATGACAATGCTGCAAAAACGCACCTCCTTAAGCTAGATAGAGTGCAAAATGTAGCGTTGCGAGTGATCGGAGGTTTTGTTAAAACCACACCCATCCATGCAATGGAGTGCGAATTATGTCTGCCGCCTCTATACCTTCGAAGAGAATACCTTGCCACGAAGTATTGTCTCAAAGCTCAATCTTGGTCAAATAATATAACTATTGACCTATTTAATAACCTTGTTAGTTTAAGAAATTCGACATATTTTGGTAGAAACAAAAGCTCTCTACTTGTGAACATTTATAGAGACACCAAAGAGGAATTATTAAATACATGTAATCCTTTAAAAATGTTTACTTTGGATACATGGATGTCTAATATAAACATGGAATTTATCCAAACTAAAGTTGAGAGTATTATAGACCCAAAAAGTAATTATGATAGTAGAGTCTTAAAATATAATACATTACATATGTTAAATCATAAGTTTCAGGGATGGCATAGAGTGTATACCGATGGATCTCTTACCAATAATGGTGGTGGTGCAGCGGTCTATGACTCTGTACTTAATGTGAAGGAAAGTTATAAAATTGTCAACTCCGCATATAATTGTGTCATGTCTTTAGAGCTGTTCGCTATCTCGGAGGCGCTGTCCCATATAATCGGCGCAGGACTCAGAAAGGCTATTATTCTGACAGACAGCAGAAGTGCCTTACAGCATGTGGCTCGCTGCGCCTCTGGCCACAGAGGCTCAGCGATAGCTTACGATATTTTAAATAAAGTCCTAGTACTGATGTATGGGGGGGCGTCCCTGAGAATGCAATGGATCCCTTCTCATGTTGGCATAGCCGGTAATGAGGTGGCAGACTCTTTAGCGAGAGAAGGTATATCGTCTGGTACTGAAGTGTATTTAAAATCAGAGTACTCAGAAATACTATTTAAATATAAAAGCCGCATAAGATCTAAGTGGAAAGAATATTTTGACGTTACTTCTTTAGAAAAAGGCATATGGTACAAGACGATCCAAAGTGAGCCGCCACATATACCTTGGTTTGCCAACATTAAGTTAAAAAGAAAATTTATTGTTATAGCACATAGACTTCGTTCCGGACACATACCGTTAAATAGTTTTAAATTCTTGCTCAATATAAAAGATAGTCCTAATTGTGAAACCTGTGGGGTGAAGGAGGACGTACACCACCTTTTGACGGAGTGTGTCCGGACGGACACTATGAGGGAAGAGTTGTACCAAGAGTTAAAAAGTAGCCGGTTCGATATGGGACTGTTTCAGAGTGTGTTAGCTATGCCAACATCTGACGTGGCTAACAGGCTCTACCGGGCCATTTACGAATTGTTGATTGAGCTTTGAGACAAAACGAAGGTACGATGGAACTGACATCGTCTTTAAAAGACGCAAAGTTCCTTAAAAAGTAGATTAAAAAAAAAAAAAAAAAAAACTTTGTGCATTCCTTTGCATAATGTTTAAAAAATCCATTATGCTGATGGAGGGAGCTTATTACTGAGAGTCTTTTTTAAGGTCTCTCTGATAGACCCAGAATTTATTGGAACATCTTTGTTGCTCATCATCTTTGTTATTGTTTCAATTAAGATGTTTATGAATACTTCTGACTTCATTAAATTATTTACCTGTACATCGAGGGTTCTTGCAGATAGTTGTGGAAAGGATTTAGAATCAAAAAGATCCGAATAGGTTGCAGTCCTAGACTTGATTTTGTTTTCTTCTACTTTCTGCTTTTTAAGAGGACACATAGAAGATATGGATATATGGTTTCCATTACAATTTTTACATTTAGCATTTTTTGGGTCAACTTGACACTGGCGGAAATTGTGTTCCTCAGTGCAGATAGAGCACACTTCAGCATTTTTACAAAACTTGGCAATGTGGCCATACCTCATGCATTTAAGGCACTGCTTCACAGGAGGTATGTACACTTTTACCTCATGTCTCCATGAGTCTAGGTACACATGTTCCGGGAGAATGGTGGAAGCAAAGGTCACCGCAACTGCCTGTGTGGGTAGAAAGGCAGCTCCACCATCGCTTCTCACTCTGCGCATGAAGCGTCTCACCTGAATGACGTTCCTAGAACTGCCAATTAGTGAAAAGATTTGTCTGTTAGACATATCCACTGGGACTGAGGTAAGAACCCCAGTAACTTTGGTATCACCTGCTGGTATGGTAGCTTTAAGGGACAGCTGATCTAGAAGCTTTACATTTTGCAAGAACATGTTTGCATTGTTAGGGAGATCAAATGTGATCCCTACCTTATATTTGTTGATGGACCTGAGGTGCATGACACCTGAGACGCCATGATCTCTGATCCTTTTTGAGAGGGACATACGGTCTCGATCAGTAAATGCTCTATCTTCGGTTTTATGAGTCAGAAAGACGATGAAATCATTTTTTTTGGAATCCTCGGGATACTTACGTGAGTACCCAGAGACCTTAAATATAGCATACTTATCCGTAGCTTGTTTAGGGTTCTTGTTTTGTGATGATGACACCTCTACCGACTTCTCTTCTTCTGTATCCGAAGAATCAGAAGGCGATGTCTGTAGCGATTCATCAGGGGGAGGCGGTTCCTCCTTTCTCCTCCTTTTCTTCCCCATCCCGGACCTCAACCGTGAACTTTCTGGTTTAGCCACCTATTTGTAATTATTCCGGGCTACCCCTGAATAAAATTTACTGAAATTTAAATAAATATCCGAAAATAATTTTAAAAGCGCGCCTTTTCACTTTCGTGGTTCCCGCCTTTTTCCCCACCATTTTCTTTCGGCGCGCTTATATAAACCGATTTTTTTTATGTGTGGTTTGGTTATAATGTTTGCATTCGGTCTTTCGACAAATGTTTTCACATTATATTCTACCATGTAACTTTCTGATTCTTAAATTGTAAATGTGAGCATAATTTCATTATTATTCCACTGAATCCAGAAAACATCGATGTATAAATAATGTTTACGCATGCATCGTCAACAAATTATTATAAAATGCTGACATTTTATACACTGCACTTTAGCAAACATTTTTATTAAGGTTGTATAAATCTTCACTACATTAGCTTTGATGCTAGTTTTTGTGACATAGAAATAAACATAGTTAGTATGGGATCGGGTGATGATGATGTAAAAAATCGGTGAAAATAAGATTTTGGCGAATTACAGAATATCAGATAGTTACTATGACACATAGAAACTACACTTGAATCTGTGTCACACTTTTGCGTGACACAGATTAAAGTTTAGTTATTATGGATAATAGTAATTTTCGGTGTAACTATGATTTAGGCGAATTACTGAATATCAAATAGTTACTATGTCACATAGAAACTACACTTTAATCTCTGTCACACTTTTGCGTGACACAGATTCAAGTTTAGTTAGTAAGGATTATAGTAATTATCTGTTACTTGTCATAATAATTAATTATATTGAGTTGGTAAAATAATAATGAAAACATCAGTGGTGAAAACAGAATAAATGCTATAATATTAGTAATACTTAATATTAATTTTATTTCAGATAACTTAGATCCTTATTGTTAGTACATAATAAACTTAATGAACTATGTTAGGTTAGTATTTAGAAAAATGGTGATCCTGTGCTGTCATTACTCGCAAACAGTGCTTGAGGAAGGGGCTATCCTATTAATGAACAAGCTATCCTATTAATGATGTCCAAGATGTTATTGGAACTTCCACTGACTCTTGTCAGCTGTGATGCAATTTTCTTATGCATGCAGGCAGCGAAACTGTCAGACCTCTTCAGCGGCACTGAATTTGTTTTCATAGAATTTGTGTACAGTAAAGTTCTCGGTCTTGTAAGTTTTTTTAGTTTAATAATGAATTATAGTGGTATTCACATCCACAATGAAGTGTGGTAGTTTGCTGTAGATTTTGAGACAGTAGGAGTTGGTGGTGGCATCTCATGATGTGGCAGTTACTGTTCAGGAAAATGTTCAAGGTTGCAATAGGACTGCTCAGCAAATAATATAATTTTATGACAATGTTTTTAATTTATAGTACCTGCAAAATAATAAATAAAACTTTAATTATGAAAACAGGATCAATTTTACCAGCAGCAATAAATTTGTTTCTAAAGAAATTCGAGTAGGTACAGTACAATAATCTATCGAGTAAGTAGGTATTTACCTAAATCTTGGATGGAACAGCAGACTCTGTTTCGAGCTCTCTTGGTAGGTGTACCACCCATCAAAAATGTTACTTGGCAAATTGTGTAACCTATTGTAGGTTTTAGGTAAATATAGGCACCACAAGCTCGTGCTACATGTTACTCTATCTGTATCGATGAGGCTAACGCGGTGCAACCGTTTATATGCGTCCGACAATCAACATATGTACATGCTAGCCGTGGGTAGAAGGAGTCGGACGTACGCGTTTGGAGCGGCTCATACCGTAGTAAGCGCGTCAGTACCGGCACAATTTCTTTAGGGGCGGCTCAACAGCTCTCATGCCAGCCTAATATAAGTTTTATTCCTAGAATGGTAGGGTCTATATTAGAAAAAAGATATCCGGCTCAAAATTTTTGCTAAATGAATTTGAATTGTTTCGTCTAGATAATAAGATCTAATTTCCAATGCTGCATTTTTGGAGCCGCTCATCTGTGGAGCGGTTCTCAGGTCTACTCATAAAATGTGATAACAACTCAAACGGTTCAAAGATTGGTTTTATGTTAAACAGAACCCTGAACCGTTTGAGTAGAATATTTATTTTGATTCATTGGGAGGTTTACTACGTACTCGAACCGTTGAATCGTTTGAAGTAATATCTGCGCGGGTGAGTGAGTGGAGTTAGGATGAATTGAAGGATTATGGTTCTTTTTAGAAAAGCATGTTTTTAAATGGTATGGGTTACGAATTTGAATTATTAACTTGAGTTGTTTTAGCAACAGCCCGTGGATGCCCTCGCGTTTTAGCATACATATTTAAGGATATTTTGCGTTCTAGGCTCGTCATAATTTGCATAAATATTTTTCGTTTTATCGTTTAATCAAGTAAGGTTCATTTTGAATAGTAGAACTTTTACTTAAATTTTTTTTCATTCCGTCGTTCATTGTTAGCAATATTTATTAGTTATTGCTAACATACAAATTCTCGGATTTTTTCCTGTTTATTTTCCGCTAGACTCGTTTATTTTTCTACAAAATTATTTTTATCGTAGTATTTTTTTGTTTTGGCGTCTAGTCCTTTTGCCAAGTCTTATCGGTGCTTGCTTGAAGTCTTTGAAGGTACCATGAAAATAAATTGGTCCTGAAATTCTGAGCCGTTTGAACCGCGGTTCGGCTCCGGCTCGAGACTGTAAATGAGCTGATGCACTGCAGATCATGTTTTTTGAGTGAGTTACCCATGGCTAGTACATGCAATTATTGAATAGGTGTGCAAATCCAAACACATAAACAATAAACAAACAAACAAGTCAACGCCACGCCAGTTGCCAACTAAATTTCCCTAAATATAAATAGCGTAAATTCAGTTTAAAAAAACGGGATACTCAAATTAAGATAGATAACACTTTATTGTACACAAGGATACATCATAAATCTAGGCGTAAAATAATAAAGTACAATGGGCGGCCTTATCGCTGAAAGCGATTTCTTTCTTGTTTTAAGTGTTATCATTCTGTTTGTTTCTCAAACTGAAAGTTATATACTTAGTTGATAATATGACTAATAGATTTATTTTGATTCCTTATTCAGTTTCTCATACGACTTTGTCAGAGACCACGGATTTCCACTTGCTACGGTCCTAACATACCTCTTTTGCTTCATTCAATCTCTAAACATTCTTCATACGTTGTTGGTTTAGGGAAGGTAGGTACTATTGTCTTGGTTGTTCCGTAGAACGTCTGCTATCTGGTCGAGATACGTCTTCTGAGGTCTTCCCTCCCAACAGTCCCATTTATAGAATAGAATAGAATCTTTATTTTGTCTGTTAAAAATCGAAATTTACAAAAGAGCTGTTACAATTATGATGACAAAAAAGGCCATTTATGCTTGCCTGATGCACCTGTTTCGTTAATCTCCTTTCATCCTTCCTTTCCACATGCCCAAACCATCTTAACATAGCTTTCTATACCCTCATCACTAGGTATGTCTTCTTTCACTCCACATTTTTCTCGAATCACACTGTTCCTCTATCACTCAAATTCACATCACACATATTAAGTAACGCTTTCATTTTTAATGCATTACTCTACTCTGATGTTTGCCCAACTTTTACTAGGTACCATACATTATTGTCGGCACGAACACCCCCCTATGTACAGCTATTCGTGCCTTTTACAGTTTCTGGCTGCTCATAAACGTGTCTTGTGCCCCATTCGCTCTATTTCCAGCAGTCACTCTCTTTTCGATATAATGTTCATGCTTTCCATGTTTCGCAAATAAAGTCCCTAAATAGTTCGATACAAAGTAGTAGTTCTTTTTGGTTCTCAAATTATGTAAAATAGCTGAAATAACCCAATAATGATTGATTATGTTTATAATGCAGTTTGATTACCTTTATCATAGGCAAACTTGGAGTTGGCAACATTTACATATTATTTTGTTAACAATCTTCTACTTCCTCTTTATTTTGTAGATGTTCTTGCTAACAATCAATAGCAAGCAGTTTGATAATTGACAATATGAAATGTCAGTTTTGACAGTAGAAATATAAGTTAAGTCAAAACAAAAACTGAAAAAACAAAAAGTCCGCCATTTGTAAAATCGGTATAAATAAGTCCCGCCATTTTCTTTAAAATAAATGACGGCCGACTTGACTATGGCCTGACTTGACTAAAAAGTATTCATTCAATACAAATCACTTGACACTGGCAAGATCACTTTTCCGACCTAGGGAGAAAAAGTGATTTGAGGAATGTGCCTAATTAGATAAAGTTCCAATCACCAAAGAGATCACAAACACTGTATGAACAAGCAGGCTTTTAATTTAAAAAGTGCCTGAATGAAATAAAAAAAAAATAGAAAAAAAACACGCTAAACGCGCATTCCACCTTTGTTCATAATTGTTTACTCAAATTCAGATTTTACTTAGTTTTATGAAAATAAATAAAAGTACAATGAATACCTACATGATTTCATAAGTTGCACTTTCTCATAGAAGGTGATAAAAAGTAGAGCGACACCTCGGGAACTACATTAGTTTAAGCTCGAGTGAAGTACTTTAAATCCCTCGCTACGCTTAGGATTGTACTTTAGAATCTTTCCCTCCGCTCTGGATTCAAAGAAACACTCTCGCCATTAAAATAGTTGTTTGCTCCCTTGGTAAACAATCTACAATTTTTAAGACTGGCCATGTTTAAATTACTACTACCTTCATAATCTTACAGTGTTCGTGATCTCTTTGGTGATTGGAACTTTTACTCAATAAACTCAATATACACATTCCAAATTCAAACCACCACCAAAGTGAGCGTGCCATTTTGCTACCTGTTTACGAAGAGTAAACTATCTCTTTTCGAATTAATGTGATAAAAAAATCAATAATACACTCTACACTACACAGAGTACTTTGTAAAAAATTAGCTCAAACTAGACTACATTTTAGACTAATTTTAATTTCTAGCAGAATGCAGCAGAATGTTTCAAGCGCCTGGGTTTTGTCACGCGGAATTGTAGAGAATTTACGAACTTAAAAGCTATTAAACTCCTATACACATCGCTTATCAGATCAAAAATAGAGAACTGTTCATGCGTTTGGAATCCTCATGAGACGACTTATACGCTAATGATTGAAAAAGTGCAAAAGCGCTTTTTACGTTTCCAATACAAAAAAAGGTTCGGTTACCATCCTTTTATGTATCCAACAAAATATCTACAAGGTACGCTAGGGTATAACTCTCTGGAAACTCGCAGGCTGTGTGAGCAAATAATGAGTGTCTGTCGTATTCTACATGGGGTGATGGACTGTTCAGAGTTGGTCTATGAAGCAAGTAGGCTCAGCGTACCTGAAAAACGCGCCAGATTCCGCACTGGGCGAGTCCATTTATTCGCGCCAAAACCTGCGCGCACTTCCGCACGACAACAATCACCGCTCTACCGTGCACAGTTCCATCTCAACGCGATTTTAAATATGTATCCCGACACTGACGTGTTCGCGGATAAGTTACATCACTTATGTAGGATTTCTTTGAAGTACTGTGAGGGAGATATTAGGAGACATTTATAATATATAATATAAATACTATTTTGTTATACTCCTATTTTTATTAATTGTTATTATGTTGATAAATGTGCCATGTTAGTATTTAAGTACCTTTGTTAGTATGTAAGTAAATATATTGTATTAATGATGTGAACTAGGTTATCGTTTTGGCTTTATAGCTGTTAAGATAATTATGTGTGGTAAATAAATAAATAAATTGATACGTACACACGGACACGCATCACGCTATACACTGCTAGCTCTTATGCCCTTGCACAAAACGTCATTTTTCCTGGGTATGTGTAGCTTGATCTGTATCCGAGTGTAGGTACCTACAATACTTTCCGGTTTTTTGAAACATTTATTTCTTATCAATATCAAACAAGAACACATACTAATAAATTAACAGGCATTTTCAGTTAGGTATACCTTTTCTGATAACTTTCAAGCTGTTAGACCTTCACAAGATGGCTGACCAACACCATTCTATTTTAGGTGGTAGGTGTATATTTTATTGACATCAGAACCTTGCATTTTTAAGTAAAATGTGTTTATTTTGAACATAAAAAAAGAAAAGAATACTTATACCTACTTTGGATTTCCAGAGAAAGATGGCGTTAGCCGTATGTACTTACCTACCTATACATTATATACAACATAGGTACTCGTATTTATTATAGAAATAGGTACTAAGAAATAGTCACCCTAGATATTTCATTATTAGTGCGTTTCTATAATACGATTTCGAGTTTGCTTTTAAGTAGGGTCTTCAAGTCATCCTTGTTGTAGATAAAAAAACGATTTTTTTTCTTAATTACATTATATTTGTAGGTATTGAAACCACTACAAAAAATATGAGTCTGAGCAAATGCATAGTATCTAAACAACAGCTACAAACTAAGCTATTGACGGATTCTCTGGAGTCATTAGTTACGGAGATATATGGGCTCCAGGGACCTGAGATGACTTTGATACAAGATCCATAACAAAAAAAGTAATCTACTACAAATTCACTTCAAAAAGATTACAAAAACTTAGGCTACTGTCAGATTCTATTAGGTCTTGTAACTGAAGACCTAATAGAATCCTAAGTTTTTGGCAGCATCTAAGTTTTTGTAGATCCAGGGTGCTTCAGGGACTTGAGATCAGAACCCTAGAGCACACATAAATGCAAATAACTTTAAAACTGTATAAATACAAATTGAAAGGTGTTTATAGGGAACTACAAAAAACTACTGAATAATGGCATATAATCCAGGTCTCTAGCTTGTGGGTTCTGATGTCAATTATATTATTTGTTAAATGCAGACATTGAATTGTAAGTCACCTTTAAGTCTTATATCTGTCTACTCACATTTAAGTACTGTAAATATTGATTATAGCTTAGGTTTCTTGAAAGTTTTACAATTAAGAGCATATAAATGGTAATGCTTCATGTGCCTGCATAGGGTTCATTAATTGTCATTGTTTTTTGAAACTCTTCAAAATGGGGTAGATGTTATCAAATGCTTCATAGATTTCTTCTCTAACTTTGGCACCAGTTAACACTACTTTTCCTGATACAAATATTAATAATACAATTCTTGGTTTTACCATTCGGTAAATGAGACCTGGGAAAAGCTCTGGTTCATAGGAGCTGAACTGTCCATGTGTAAGCACTAAGCCTTCCAGTCGAATTGGAAACTTTACGTCACAGCTTCCTACCATGTTCTGTATTTTAAAGTCCAAAAACTTAGCCTGAAATAAAATAAAAATGTTATGAGCATATAAAAAACTTATAAAAATGTTAACTTAATTTAGTACATATCAGGGTAGTCTAGACAAGATTCATATTCTGTTTGCAGAACGACCCTGTTAAAAGATGATAATAATGAATTGTATGATAATTACATTAATTTGGAGGCATCTGTTTATAAATAAAAAAAAATCTGAAACTAAGAGTCAATAGTGAGGTACTTACTACAAAACCAAGTTTTTGAATTATTCTTGCATACTTTCTAGCAGCCAGTCGAGAGTCTTCCTCACTCTTTGCTCCAGTGCAAACCATTTTTCCCGAAGAGAAAATCAGTGCTGTTGTCCTCGGTTCTCTTATTCTCATGATAACCGCGGCAAATCTTTTTGGGTTATACTCTGCATTACGGGCATGAAGGGCTATCTTCTTCAAATCTAATTTGCAATTTAGATTGACTGTTGAAACTATATTCCTGTAGAAAAATTATCATTGTAAATCACATTAGTGAGAAAACCACATTCCAACAATAGGAATTTCAATTATAGATATTCAAATAAGTGTCTTACTGTAGCTGTGGTAATATACCAGGGTCAGCGGAATGTGGAGTCATAGGTGTCATGGGGGCTGGACTGGCTTGACTCAGCAGTGGTTGTCCTGCTAAACTGCCATTTGTGATCATTGGAGACATCATGTTTTGCTGAAAGATTTGATTATTATATTTAAATTTATATTTTAGTCACTCAATATTGGCTGGACTGATTTAGATAAAACTTAAAGTAAATGTCAATACATTAGAATATGCAAAGGCTACTTTTCAACTAAGTATCACACAAGCTAAGCCACAAGCCAAATCTTGAATCAAATAAAACTGGTATGATACCTACAACAGGAATCCTAGTGTAGGTATAGGACTACTGTAATGTGACTGTGATGTGTGTTGGGTGTTTACTGTTTACCTACTCTACAAAATGTTGACAAGTGTTATTGGTTACAGAAAGTTATGCTCTGGCATTACTAAATATTCTTACTGGAGTTTGTGGCTGCATCATTTGTTGAGGAGTCGCATAGCTGGCCGTCGGGGCATACGTATGCATGCTTCTCTGAGGTGTACCAAGTAGCGAGCCGAAACCAGCGAGTGGCGACGAGCCCATGCTAGCAAGCGATTGCTGCTGCTGCTGTTGGAACTGTTGCTGATGCTGCATAGCATTTGGTAGGATTTGTTGATCCTCTTCAGGCTGGTGCAGAGGCGTACCGATGCCCGGTATGTTATACGGGCTTGGTAGCATTTGGTCCATCTTGCCGTTGCCGTGTTATCAACTAATATTTATTAAAGTTGTTGGCAATTAGTTTACTCTCTCTCACAGTTTACTGCTTTGGTTGAGTTCCAACTTCCGATCGAACAACAACACAAAACATGAAGAAGATAAACTGAAAAAATATCAAAAATCGATTTGCGTTGCGTTTTGATGTTGAAATAATATTTTATTTCTTAAAACAGTCACCAGTCAGTCTTTGTCAAAAACATTTGGCTCTTGGCAATGACATAATCATTTATTTTGGCAGTAGTACCTTTACCTAAAGTCGATGGAACGACAGCGCTAAAGTAGTGCATCAAACGCTTTAGTATCAAGCTTAGACTAAGTATCATATAGACGGAGTGTTTCGGTTTTTGGCGTGTCCGTTTTTTGTTAGTTTGTATGTATTCGCTTGAGTGACTAGAGAAGAGACAACATTGACTAACCTATCGATAGAATAAGAGATGGATGAAAAATGCGTTTTAATTGGAATTCAACTTTTTAATTTGACCCGCGACCCGTGCACCCACTGGCTTCACCCACCAGTGGGTGTAGGGGTAATTCCTGTTTACCCGTGTACCCACAGCGATATGGTTGGAATTAATTATCGATGAAAAAAATAAATGGATGAGACTCGCAAGAGGCCGGAAAGAGTGGCGTATTAAACAGGTCTATACTCAGCAGTGGGCACAAACGGGCTGAAATGATGATGATGATGATTAGCTGAAAATTATGCCTGAAATGATGGACGTAGAGCAGTGCATCGTAGGGCACGTTCCTATCGTGCGTGAGTTGCTAGGCAATGCTCTGTTGTATGTGATGGTTACCCCTTAACATCAAGTAGACCATCTGCTTGTTCCATCAGCAAGTATGAACCTTCATAAGGCCATTTCGTCCATGCATAAGAAAATTTTGTAGGCTATCAGTTTTCACGCCTAACAGCTTTTATCCACTCCCGATCCCGTCTTCATTCTGGGCATTTATAAGAACCTAAAAAAATAATGTAAAATTTAACAAAAATTGAGCAGTCGTGATACCATAATTTGGAATTCAAAGTGATCCTTGTGATTGTACTGAATAAAGACCGTTTTGATTTTGATTTTGATTTTGAAAAAAAAACTTACTATTTTTTTTTTCAAATTATGATATCACCTACATTTTCATTCAAATGTCTACACTTTGTTCTAATACCTCAAGTAATGTTATTTATAATACCACTGATATTACTCAGCACAACACTAGAAAACAATTAAAATGAAAAAGCTATGTTGCTTCCTAATTTAACAAAAAAAGAATCCGCTATTTGTTTCCACTCCAATTTTTTGATTTGGCTTGAAGCTGAAGGCCCGATTTTGAAACCAATAAAGCAAGTCAATCAAAGTCAAGTCAACTGTCAAGTCAAATTGACGGCAGCGGGCGTGCATGTAATCGTGCTCGTGCGTGGAAATTGTAGAAAAAATATTTGTTATTTCCTATATTTCGAGTCCAGTGCTCTGCCTGCTTGATTTTACTATTTTGTTCTGTAATAAGTCAGCGTTGTGCTCAATATTTAGTGTAAAGATGGCTGAAACTATGAAGCAAACGGTAGCTAGTATACTGAAGAGTATAGAAAGGTAAACTCATTTATTCTCTACTGGCATAATCTTCAACGATAGCTAAACATATTTACTTACTTACCTACTATTCATGATATTTACCGATACAATTACAGATATAATCCAGCCAACTTGCAAACGCTAGAACGTTATGTTGAGATGCAATCAAAAGAGAATACCTATGACCTGGAAGCTAACCTGGCAGTGCTTAAGTTGTACCAATTCAACCCGGAGAAGTTTAATGCCGACATTACATGTCAGATACTTTTAAAAGCACTGACCAATTTCCCCCACACTGATTTCACACTGTGCAAGTGTCTTCTTCTGGAATCTGTGGTAAGCTAAATGGATGCAGTAAATATCCTAACCTATTAGGTAGTTAATTACTTCTGCTGAGAAAGTTTCTTGTTTCTGAGCTTATTTACAAGTTAACAATCAATCATATTATATACATGTTTTAAATTACTATCACACAGTGGAAACATCTGCCTACAATATTTGAGGGGATGTCTAGTGAGCCTTTTATAATTTGTTTGTACTGAAAATACCTAAATATTGTTTCTAATTGTATTTCAGACGGAGAATGAGTTAATATCTCAAATCAAGTACATGGCTGATATCCTAGAGCAGTGTGACTTTGCCCAGTTCTGGAACCGAGTCCACCAGATGCCCGAGCTCTGTAATCGGATCAGCGGCTTCCATGATTCTATCAGGAAGTTTGTCTGTCATGTTGTTGGCATCACATTTCAGACCATTGATAAAAACAATCTGGCTAATTTACTTGGGGGTATTGATGGTAAGTACATGAAAATCACTGTTTATCAACTCTCAACTTTGCAATTACTGGGTCCACCTTAAAGTAACATCTTGGTATGACCAGTGGCATAGCTATCGTAGTGCCAGGTGGTGCAGTGCACCAGGGCCCCAGAGCTCTGAGCGCCCTCTAACCTAAGCTTTGAAAAGAGAGGGTCAGGCAGCTCCCAAAGCTAGAAAACCTTAAGCCTGCTCACAAAATTCTCCATGCCCAATTATTTCTCTATGCACCGGGGCCCTTGTCCACCTAGCTAAGCCACTGGGTATGACATAAATAATTACTTAGGCAAAACACTTTTTGAGAATCCAGACATAATATAAGTAGTAATAATTTGATTATATATCTAAAAGAATAAAATACTGTTGTTGCAGCACTGCTTTTGAACACCTTATTATTGCAATAAAATACCTACATATTGTTGTGTTATTTTAGATGTTACCTTGAAGCACTGGGTTAAGAAGTACAGCTGGAGAGATGATGGCAACCTTATCTTCATTGCCAACCAGGATGAAAATATCAAGACCAAGAACATTACCGAGAAAATTGAGTTCGAGCACCTTGCGCCCCTTATGGCTCTGTTGTAAATATTGATTTTTATTTACTTTTCTGAATAAAATATAAATTTAATGTAATTTTCATGCATTTGTATTTTAAAACCTATTCCTTTTTAGTAAGTTTAGGTATTTTTGGGTATAAATGTGAAGATAATAACTAAAAATTACTATACATAATGTATATTTCAACCCAAGTTTCACCTATACATTTTTAATACAGACCTTAACAATATATTCTAAATGTTAATTATCCTGGGGATTGGGAGCCTATTATTTTTTAATGAACTCTTCCTTTATCTTATCACAACAGCTTTGACTTTACTCTCATACTTTAAGATAAGCCTACTTAGATCTTTACAAACATATTCTCCAGTGCCTTTATTTAATATATAGTATGGGATCAATTCTTAAAAAACATAGTTAGATAACATTTGAAGAAAGTTTTTTTACAAAAATTACAATCCAATAAAACAGTAACGAAAAGAACAACTGGTAATAAATCTATACTATAATATTTATGCTTTCTTTCCATGACTGTAACCGAACTCCTTACCGCCTGCATGGCCGGTCTTCTTGCCGTGATCGTGATGATGAGCGTGATGTTCTTCGTGA
The DNA here is from genome assembly GCA_932294275.1 of Chloroclysta siterata. NCBI lineage: Eukaryota > Metazoa > Arthropoda > Insecta > Lepidoptera > Geometridae > Chloroclysta > Chloroclysta siterata. Next base: position 8,074,092 of record OW028604.1, on the reverse strand, counting down.
CCATGGTGGCCTTTGTGACCCTTATGGTCTTCGTCATAATGCCCCTTATCGTGTTTCCCCTTCTTGCCGTGATGCTTCTCGTGGTGGCCCTTCTCGTGATGGCCGCCCTTCTTGTGATGTCCTCCTTTCTTGTCGTGGTGTCCCTTGAAGTCACCATGTTTGTTGTGATGCCCGCCTTTGTGAAAGTCGTCGTAGAATTTGTGCTCCTTGTGGTACTCATCCTTGTGGGATTTGTGGTGGAAGCCTGTGGTTTTTGAGCCTTTTTTGTGTCCTTTCTTGTGTCCGAATTTTCCTCCTTTGTGTCCGTGTGCGGCCTCGTGGTGCTCGCCATGGTGGTCGTGCTCGTCATGATGCTTCTTCTTATGGCCGCCGTGCTCGTCGTGGTGGCCCTCATGGTGATGTTTCTCGTGATGTCCGTGATCTCCCTTGTCGTGGTGGTGGTGGGACTTGTACCCCTTATCGCCTTTCTCTCCATGATCCTCGTGATGATCCGCCTTGTGCTCGTGGCCGCCGCCCTCCTCATGATGACTGTCCTTAGCCTTCTTGTGTTCAGTACCGGCGGGTACCGAATCCTTCTGCGCGGTTCCTTCAGGGGTCAGGTCCCCACCTGAAGCAGTAACGTCAGCGATTGTTTTTTGGACAACATCCTTCTCGGCTTTTTCCTCCAAATTACGAGCCTGAGTTAATATCACGGCGCACGTGAGCACCTGTGTCAGTAAAAGAAGCCGCATCTCTGGAAAAAGGAAAATTATTTTTAAAATTACAATATTTAAGGTATCAAAGTAGTAATTGCAATTCACTTGGTACTCACCGAGTGGTGGCCGTTGCCAAAGCTACGGGCGTAGTGTCACAAGAGTTTTTACGGTTCGAATTTATAGATAAAGACCGCTTTCATCTGTTGTCGATTTCAGATTGATCTTTAGTAATCGCTGTCGGGTTTCTGGACGAGTGGCTACGGAGCGGTGACGACATCGTGCAATGTTCCAACTAAATTAGTTACGTCTTACAACTCACCAGCTGACCACGGGTAAAGATAGACAGGCCACTAATAGAATGTTTTTATTTTTGAACCTGCTGGCTTAGAGATGTGTGTGTAAGTTTACGTACCTACGCATGTAAAAGTTTTGTCGTTGGTATTTCGTAAAATACTCGCAGCAAGTCATCCATGATCTGTGATGCTAATGTAGGCAATACCTTTCATAAGTTTATCGAGTTAGGCGTTAAATAATTTACTGTATTTATTTTAAAATAACTTTACTTTATTTACAACGAGGTATCTATAAACTAACAAAGGTACAATAACGTTCAAGATAAAAACTAGATCAGTGCTTGCCGTGGTGGAATCCCCAGTGCTTGTGGTCATCATGGCCGCCTTTCTTGCCGTGGTCATGATGATGATGATGATGTTCCTCGTGTCCATGGTGACCCTTATGCCCCTTATGATCCTCATCGTAATGGTGTTTGTCGTGATGACCCTTTTTGCCGTGATGTCCTTCGTGGTGTCCAGAGTGGTGGTGACCGCCCTTCTTGTGACCGCCTCCCTTCTTTTCATGGTGTCCGTGGTGATCGCCGTGCTTGTGATGCTTGCCCTCTTTGTGGTGGTCGTCATAGAAGTGGTGGTCCTTGTGATACTCGTCCTTATGGTACTTCTTGTGGTATCCTTCGGTCTCCTCTCCTTTGTCGTGGTGTTTCTTGTGGCCGTGTTTGCCGCCTTTGTGGTGGTGACCGTGCTCGTGGTGCTCGCCGTGGTGGTCGTGCCCATCCCAGTGCTTTTTGTGTCCACTGCCGTGCTCGTGGTGATGGCCTTCGTGATGATGTTTATGGTGGTCCCCGTGATCGCCCTTGTGGTGATGGTGGTGACCCTTGTGGCCCTTGTGTCCCTTCTCTCCGTGCTCGTGGTGGTGGTGAGCGTGGTGCTCCTTACCGCCTCCTTCCTCGTGATGATGGCCATGGTGACTGGCCGCGGCCACTAGGTCTGTTTCTCCTCTCCGATCGATCTCTCGACCGGAACAAACCAGAACGCATCCTAGTGCGAGAAGGGCGGCTAGCGTCCTCATGATCGCTTATTCTACTTCCTTTAGATTTGATCTCTGGGACTGAACTGACTTCCAACAGGCTGAGACACTATTTTATATCATTAAGTTGCTGGTTGCAAGTGAAACCATTGGACAAGGACGCCGCTGGCGAGTCACGCCTAATTACTGTTTCTGATCATTGCGACACAGACGCACAGCAACCTAACCACTTGACCACCGAGATACGCATTTGTGTATTTACCTTTACAAAAACAAATACAAAACAAAGTTCAAAAGTAATTGACCGACTGTCAAGGCTACTACTTACACCACAGAATACGATTGTAGGTCTAAGCCCTCTACCTACTGCTACTTCTACTTGGGATTCGAATTTTCCAAAATGGTTTCTTGGTGAGCGCCTACAACCCTCAGGAATGTCATCTAAAGGCTCTGTAGTTTCAGAGATATTGTGAGGAGTGAGTAAACTTCACTTTTTTTTAAGAATCGATGTTAATAAGTAAATAGATCAATTGTATGTAAGGTAGGCACTTTTAAGCCCTTTAGATTATATATACCGTACCTACGTCTAGCCCTCATCCTAGCTAAAGATGCCAAAGCTAATAAAAACGATAGCTGCCACCGTTACCGCTATACTGTTTTTGTGCCGTGCGCTCACAGAAAGTAATAAAGTACTTATCAAGTAGAGTTGGTATGTGTCTACGCGTATTTTTTCAGTAAGTACACATCACAAAGAAAATAGTTAGGTATTTGCCTATTTTTACTTTAACTTCACAGAAGTAAAGGTATGTTAATAGGTAGGTACATTTTATTTGAAACCACTCAGGTGGAACATTTTGATGCTAAGCGCCGGCATCAAGATGTTCAAGGAAAACAACACCTATTCAAAAATAGTCTTATACAACGTGTTTATTAAGAATTGTAGGGATCCGAAAGCAGGATATTCTACCGGTCATAACGAACAACTTTTGTTCTACGACTTTTAAAATTTTTTTTTTTTTAGGCCATAAATAAATAAATATTGACGTACATTTCAACCAACGCCACCTAGCCCCAAACTAAGCAAAGTTTGTACAATGGCAGCCTGATGATAACTGATAGTTACAATAAATAGGTTTTTTCTCAGTTTTATACAGAAAATAAACATTAAGTGTTCATCTCAAGTTTTCGTCCTCAGCAGGGATCGAACGCACAACCTACATAAAAAGGTATAGCTACTACCAACTGCATTTAATGCACACCCACGTGGTTACTTGAACTGTTACCAAATTGACGAACATTTTCAAAAATAAAGCTTTCCAATTCATTCCTAGATAGCTTTATATACGGAAACTAAAGTTTCCTTACGTTCGATTTCTGGGCAGCTGTGCAATGCAAAGCACCTTCTCGTTAAGCAACAGTCAAAAGGTTAAGGTATTCAGTTGAATAACTAAGATAGGTGTAGGTGCCAGTTCCACGCATCCAAGCCTGGAAACAGAACAGGCAACAAAGTTACACTTGTAATTTAAAAAGAAAACGCATGTGAAAATTTGTATAATCTCCGCACCTTTCAGTTTCAGCTCCGTACCTACAAGAACAGCACATGCTCAAGAAACAATTTTGGTATACGATCATCGTGGTTTTTATTGACGTGGTTTTTGTTAGTTGTAGGGAAGTACGTACAAAATGACATATACGGACAAAACGACACATAGCACTTTTTTCAAAATTGGCGGGTTTTAGCGAGCTGTTTGCGTTGACATCCGGTCGCCCGAATGTCTACTACCTACCTGTCAAAACTGGAGAGGTCTTTGCTCCTTCATTTGGTCAGTAATATTTGAAAGAGATTTTCGGCCAGTGCAAGTTTTTTTTCTTTAAGTACAACTTTTTAGAACCTGATGAGTCTTTCGCTTTATTACTCGATTGGGTTACAAAACCTTTGATCATAAACTTATTGGCTTTGTGATTGTTTATCGATTTTCTTAATATACTTGATTTTAAAATATATTTTTTTAATTTGAATTTTTTAGACCTACTATGGACAAAATAACATACATGTGACACGGACAAAATGACACGGTATGTCATTTTGTACGTACCTTTTTCTTCGATGATAAACTGAGGGTGTTTTAAAATTATTCCAAGATTTGACAACATGCGTAAAACTGATCGACAGTCTTGGAGCAAAGAGTTCATGAAAAAAGCCATTAAAGCAGTAAAAAAAGAAAGACGCTACACGACGAAGCTAATGCGCTAAGAAAAAACCAAACCTGGTGAAAGAAGGTTAATAACTGCTTATATGGTTCTCTTTGGGCACATGCTGAGTGAGCTGACTTGCGTAAGAGAGCAAAACGTTATAATTGTGCACTTTGTGTATAAATACAAGGCTGAAATGTATATATCATTTTGTCCATTGCTAGTATGTCGTTTTGTCCATACCATTTGGACAAAATGGTTTTTGATTGAACTCTGTTTAAGATTTAATAATCTTATAAGTATTTGTTTTTTTGTTGATTATCTTAGTTTATTTCATAGATAAAACACCAAAGTTTATTGCAGTACAATTAAACCTATTCTAGTTATAATAAATAAAAAGAAATGATGCTTAAAGAAAACAGTATGTCATTTTGTACGTACTTCCCCTACCTAATTCTTCCACCGAGCTTCCCAAACATGGTACATAACTTCAACAACATGTCGCCACATCGAGCGAGATTATTCGACACAGTGGACCCACGGTAGCAGAAATTAATGACAACTTCCAATCAATTAACAAAATAATTGAATCATTTAACAAAATAGCACTTTGCGTCAATCTTTTTAGAATTTATGAACATGGAAAATAACTCACACTTTTTTTTTAAATATTTTATTTTATTTCTTAGCCAATATTTGAAGCAACAAAAATTAAATGTTATAGGTACAGTTATTAATTAATTTGAATTTGAAAGCCGCGTCATTGGCAAACAGTAAGGTATATAGATACAAATATCTGGTGGTGTCTTCCGATGATTTCAGATGATTCATAAGCAATTTTCAGAAGAACGGAGAAATGTACCTTTGCGAACCAGTGTGGGCGCCAAACCGCAGCCTTGCCTAACGCCTCTACTTATGTAAAGACCACAGAAATATTCTCTGTTCCGTGGTAAAGACGCAGACTACCGTTAATGTAGGTATTTCTCATACGCACATTCAAAAATAATTGTAGATATAAAATCACTAAATGAGGTTATGAAAAATCGCAAACAGCCAACTTTCGAAGAATAGCAGTCGTTAGAAAGGTTCAGCAAAAATTTCATTTAGATCCAAACAAGTTTTCCTACAAATGCTTAACTTGTTTTCGTACTTAGTAATACCTACATTTTTATATCTTCAAATATTTTAAAATGTGCGAGCGAGAATTTCTTTTACTGGTGTCAGCTTCTTAAAAGGTTCCGCTGTAGTAGGTAAGTTCTTTATGTTTAGAGTAGTAGTAGTTTTTTTTAATAGTATAGCTCTTATGTGAAGGGCTCGTCCGGGGAAGTACTACCACCACGCCTTTTTCTGCCGCCAAGCAGCGTTGCTATGTTTCGGTTTGAAGAGTGTGGTTGCCGGTCTAATTACAGGCACATGAGGCTTAACATCTGTATGCCTCAAGTTGATGGACGCAGGGCAGTGCATCGTAGGGCACGTCCCTATCGTGCGTGACTTACGAGGCAATGCTTTGTTATGGTTACCACTTAACATCAGGTGGGCCATCTGCTTGTTCCATCAGCTAGTTGTATAAAAAAAAATGTTGGAAGGTATATGGTGCATTTCTATGAATGGAGTGGAAGTTAGACAATTACCTACCACCCAGAAAGCTACAATTTACACCAAAGTTAATGATGACCGTAAATGTTGCCAGTGTTTTATATAAACAATTATTTATCCATATCGGATAGGTTAAACTCTCTTCTATGGAAATGTTTTATTCAGAGAGTGATAAAGCCCACCTGGGGTTGACCATCCGGTGGATTTTATCACTAGTCAATGTTGTGTAATTGCTGGTATAATAGTGTTTAGTGTAAGTTAGTTTTAGGATCATTTAATTGTCTGAAATAAGGTCTTTTTATTTTATTTATTTATTTATTAGTCGGTGACAGGGCGATAAATCTCAAGTGGAGTTGGGCAGGACACCTTGCCAGACGCGATGATGGCCGGTGGAGTAAAGCCTTGACCGAATGGTGGCCGAAATCGGGCCAACGAAATCTGGGCCGACCTAAAGCGCGATGGGTCGACGACATAGTAAAGGTCGCCGGAAACACATGGACGAGAGACGCACAGGACAGAGGAGGCTGGCAGAAAATTAAGGAGGCCTATACCCAGCAGTGGGTGATACCGGGCTGAGATGATGATGATGATGAAGATTTAGTAGTAAGTTTTTTTTTTTTTTTCGAAGTCATATCGAAGACGTGCAGGTGTCCAGAGTAAGTATACCAGCTGTATATGAAATCTCTTTCCTCTCAATAATATTTAATCTCTATTTTTTCAAAAACAATTTTGTAAGAAAAAAAAACTTTAGAATTTCCAATGACAGAAGGTTGTTGCGGAAACATTCATTTCTTATGGAAAAGCATAAACGAAGTATCATATGGAAAAGTGATGATTGTGATAACTTCAAAATTATTTCCTTTGATCAATGGAAGTTTAAAATTATAATTATACCTTTTCCATATGAAATGAATTTTCCAGTAAGCTTTCAAATAAAATAAATGCTTTTAATAAGGAGGCGCGAGGTAAGGAGGTGATTATTTTTACGTACCTACCTACCTATTATGGCCAACGTTTGATCGCAAGCTCACCTGATTTTGATTGATGATGCGGTCTCTATATTGTCTATTCTAGACTTATACTTAACCTAAATCATAACTTGATAGGTTTGAGGTATTTAGATATCTCTAATACTATAAGAATCAAAGTCCTGACTGACTGACTGACTGACTGACTGACTGACTGACTGACTGACTGACTGACTGACTGACTGACTGACTGACATATAGACAACGCACAGCCTAAACCGCTGGTCCTAGAGACTTGAAATTTGAGGAGTACATAGGTCTTATGGCGTAGAGGTGTACTAAGAAGGGATTTTTCGAAATTCAACCCCTAAGGGTGTAAAAAGGGATGAAAACGTTTGTATGAAAAATTGTATTCCTTGAACCTACAAACTTGAAACTTAGAGTACATGTACTTCAAAGCTAAAAAATAGGAATGGCATTTTTAGTTTTTTAAAACTACCCTTAATAAGTGTGCAAAGGGATGTAAAAGTTTGTATGGGAGTTTTTTGACCGCTGGTCCTAGAGACTTGAAATTTAAAGAGTACATAGGTCTTATGGCGTAGAGGTGTCCTAAGAAGGGATTTTTGGAAATTCAACCCCAAAGGGTGTAAAAAGGGATGAAAACGTTGGTATGAAAAATTGTATTCCTTGAATCTACAAACATGAAACTTGAAGTAGATGTACTCCAAGGCTAAAAAATAGGAAAGGCATTTTTAGTTTTTAAAAACTACCCTTAATAAGTGTGCAAAGGGATGTAAAAGTTTGTATGGGAGTTTTTTCACCGCTGGTGCTAGAGACTTGAAATTTGAGGAGTACATAGGTCTTATGGCGTAGAGGTGTACTAAGAAGGGATTTTTCGAAATTCAACCCCTAAGGGTGTAAAAAGGGATGAAAACGTTTGTATGAAAAATTGTATTCCTTGAACCTACAAACTTGAAACTTGAAGTAGATGTACTCCAAGGTTAAAAAATAGGAAAGGCATTTTTAGTTTTTAAAAACTACCCTTAATAAGTGTGCAAAGGGATATAAAAGTTTGTATGGGAGTTTTTTCACCGCTGGTGCTAGAGACTTGAAATTTGAGGAGTACATAGGTCTTATGGCGTAGAGGTGTACTAAGAAGGATTTTTGGAAATTCATCCCATAAGGGTGTAAAAAGGGTTGAAAACGTTGGTATGAAAAATAGTATTCCTTGAACCTACAAACTTGAAACTTGAAGTAGATGTACTCCAAGGCTAAAAAATAGGAAAGACATTTATAGTTTTTTAAAACTACCCTTAATAAGTGTGCAAAGGGATGTAAAAGTTTGTATGGGAGTTTTTTCACCGCTGGTCCTAGAGACTTGAAATTTGAAGAGTACATAGGTCTTATAGCGTAGAAGTGTACTAAGAAGAGATTTTAGGAAATTCAACCCCTAAGGGTGTAAAAAGGGTTGAAAACGTTGGTATGAAAAATTGTATTCCTTGAATCTACAAACTTGAAACTTGAAGTAGATGTACTCCAAGGCTAAAAATTAGCAAAAGCATTTTTAGTTTTTTTAAACTACCCTTAATAAGTGTGCAAAGGGATGCCAAGTTTTTATGGGAGTTTTTTAACACGTAGTGCGATTGACTCAAAACTTGAGGTAAATATACTAAGAAACAAATAATTTAGAATGACGTTTTTAACTTTTGATAATTACCCCTGCAAAGGGTGCAAATGACTGTAAAAGTTAGCATAGGAGATGTTTTACGCATAGTGCGATTGATTTCAAACTTGAAGTAAATATACTCCACAATAAATAATTTAAAATCACGTTTTCGATATTTTAAAACTACCCCTGCAAAGGGTGCAAAAGACTGCCAAAGTTTCAAGTTTTGTATGGGAGATTTTTAACGCGTAGTGTAATTAACTTCAAACTAAAAGAAAATATGTTCTGTGGATAAATAACAAAAAGACAACTCCTAAAACGTTACCCTCCTACGTTGCGATCGAGTAAAAAGGATACAACGAGGCGTCAATGTTTGTAAGGGACATTCTAAAAACGGGAATCTTGAGTTGGCACGAAGATATCTGAGGGTATCTACCGTGCCTGGGGATCAAAGTCGTGAAGCTGTTTTGTTTCGTTTGTTTTTGGGGTAGAAACTAGGAACAAATAAGTACATACTTTCCGTGTAAGGTTGTCTTTGTTGTATTTGTCATGTTTGTGCTAAACTCAGTACCTATACCTACCTACCTATTATGGGTAATTACGCCTATAGGTATCTCTTAAACCTACTTAGGTATTTAAAATCCTACCCTAATAATATACAAATCAATGCGAAAGTTACGATGTTTGGATGTTTGTGGCTCAATCACGGCTCACCACTTCAACGCGTGCGAAGCCGCGGGAAGCCACTAGTTATCTATATACACAATAAAATCTTTGTTATGTAATGAAATACAAAATTTAGTAAGAAAGAATTTTACTTTTGTACAAAGATATAAAACATAATAACAAAAACATGGTTAATTTTCAACAACGACTTGAAGCTATGGTCTTCAGTGTTTGCCATGATGATGGCCCCAGTGCTTATGGTCCTCGTGACCGCCCTTCTTGCCATGGTCGTGGTGGTGGTGGTGGTGCTCGTCGTGTCCGTGGTGGCCCTTGTGTCCGTGGTGATCCTCGTCGTAATGATGCTTGTCGTGGTGTCCGTGCTTGCCGTGGTGGCCTTCGTGGTGTCCGGAGTGGTGGTGACCTCCCTTCTTGTGTCCGCCGCCGTGCTCTCCATGATGCTTGTGGTGGTGGTCGTGCTTGTGGTGCTTGCCCTCGTCATGGTGTCCGTCGTGGAAGTGGTGGTCCTTGTGGAAGTGGTCCTTGTGGTACTTCTTGTGGTATCCGTCGGTGTGCTCGCCCTTGTCATGGTGTTCGTGGTGGCCGTGCTTTCCGCCCTTGTGGTGGTGGCCCTTCTCGTGGTGCTCGCCGTGGTGATCGTGCTCGTCCCAATGCTTCTTGTGGCCGCCGCCGTGCTCGTGGTGGTGATCCGCGTGGTGGTGCTTGCCGTGATGTCCCTCGTCTCCCTTGTGGTGGTGGTGGTGACCTTTGTGCCCCTTGTGTCCCTTGCCGCCGTGCTCGTGATGGTGGTGCGCGTGATGCTCGTGCCCACCGCCGCTGGAGTGGTGGTGTCCCTTGCTGGCTGCGACAGCGAGGTCGTCTGACTCTGCCCCTTTTCCGGCACACAAAGCCGCGAGGCAGGCGACTCCCAGAACTAAGAGCACTCTCATGTTGCTTACTATTCCTAGACTTCCTTTGTAAGTAATCGATGGAAGGAAGTCCGGTTGTGACTGACCTCTGCTACGCTGATTGCCTATTTATATTATCAAGAGGTAGTACAGACCGAGTTAAAGAGAAATTATTCCGCAAGCGTCCCGCTGCACTAGTTCAAGGACTTGCAAAACTGATACTGATCTGTACTGTGAGGCGATTCGGATGTTCTAATCAGTAGGTATTGACTAAAGAGCACACAGCGGATTATTCATCACATGCGTGAATAATGAGTTGTATGCGGGAAAGCGGGATCATACGGTCGATCGAATAGCGAGTAAAGCGAGCGCCGACGTTCTATAGGCATGTAGAATATGCTACGGTTCATCAATGAGCTCTTTGTTAGCCTAGGCGCGCAAAAACTTCATTCAGAATATCACACACTTGATTGACAGCTCAGGATCGATTGAAATTATCTGCTTAGTGGATCCTTTCGCGTTCGCTCGCCGCTATTTGGATAGCGTTAAACAATTCTTCCGAATGACTAGGCTCGGTTAATCCACGCCCTTGTTGGCTCATGTCCGGGCTGCTCGCTGAATAGGGCTTGCCTGTTTGCCTATTCACTTTGATTATGCACGCTTATGAGTTCATCGCGGTCTTGTAAACACTCACACAAATCTTAGAAAGCATTTTACTCAGAATTATTTTCGTTGTTTAGTACGTTATAGAAATTATTTATGGACAAATATTTATAATCGAACCTATTTAAAAATTAGAGCTTTGCATTACCTCTACAATTAGTGGGAGGTGGGCGTTTGTATATAAGTGCTTAATTATATATTAATACCCTGTAGTTTGTAACCTATGTACCTAATCTATAAAATTTGTTAAACGTTTTTGTGATCTGAAAATAATACGAATACTTTGAATACTTTAACTAATTCTACATAATTTCCAATTCGTACAATACCTACGTGTTTTGGAACCCTGAAGCATAATAACACAGCGAATAATTTTCCTAAACAAAATTGGCACTTGCCGTTCTTCTTGCCAAGAAAAGCTACCTACCCACCTACATCCCGCCGAGCTCCACTCTTAGGTAATTGCTAACTGATTAAACATTTCCAGAAAATTAATTAAAACGACTTTTCTCCGATTGGCATTTTTACCCATGAGTGACTCAAGTTACTTGTGGAAATATAGGTTAGTAGATAATAAATTGTGCGCGTAAGCTTAAAAATAAAACTTTTAAAAACACCTCGGTTTTTTTGGACAGCTATGATAATCTCTTGGCCTAATATTATTATATATTAGGATTTACGTAAAGTGGTAGAGTTCGATGAACGGTGAGCGAGCAGTGGCGTAGCTAGGTGGACAAGGGCCCCGGTGCATAGAGAAAGAATCGGGCCCTCACCCCCTCTTTCCATATAGCTTAAACTTATATTGGCCTTTATTAAAAAAAAAATTGTGAGCAGGCTCACGGTTTTCTAGCTTCGGGAGCTGTCTGACCCTCTCTTTTGAAAGCTTAGGTTAGAGGGCCCCCTGAACTCTGGAGCCCTGGTGCACTACTGTACCTACGATAGCTACGCCACTGTGAGCGAGTCAAAAGCAGTGGCACATTCGTAGCAAAAATAAGTTGGTCGCTTCTGCCTAGCCCTATGGGAAAAAAGTGGTATTATGTAAGTATACCTTTAGTTATTCTATGGTTTTTTGTTAGCAACAAATAAGAGATTTCAGCTACATAATAAAAGTGATTGGACTGTTACGTAACTGGTTTTGTGTATCGTTCGTAAGTTCACGACCGACACGGTCGAATAGATTCTTTTCTAAAGGAGCACTTACAAAATAACCGTTTTCAAGGCTGCGGCCTTCTGCGGTTGCTACCAAGACACCTACTTTCCTACATTGCTAACTGTCGAGTAAGTGCAATTAAAATTATGTCACCCACCATAAACTCATCGCAACCTTAGAAGGCAACAACCTAGTTTCTTTGCGTATATAACTAGTAGTTCGCCCCGAACTGAGATCTCGTGATGCGACCCGACGAACGCATCAAAACTTTGAGTACGTAGTAGTCAGAGGCAAGTCCAAACATTATCTTTGGACTTTTTTCTGACTACCGACTACTAACTTGGTATGGTTACCAAGTTTCAACTCTATTGGCCAATTTATTGAAGAGTTCCGTTGAACAGACCTTGGCTCCATCATCAGACCTGGTCGTCGTCACCATTTTATGAGAACTGAGTACCTCTTTAATTTATTTCTAGAGAAACAATTAAGAAATAGCAAAGAAACTGACCGACCAGTAGAAAAACCTTGATGTAAACGAAACTCTTAGAGATGGGAGCTCTTGGATCGTTGGTTATCTTAATTTAACTTTTTTGTTTTATATCAAAAATCGAGTGTCTTAAAAAAAAAAGTAAAAATTGTTTTGGAATGTCCAAACAAAGCCCTTTCATATGATATGTAACTTGATTTTTTTATGTAACTTTTTTATTTTTGCCCCCTTAAAAAACCCCATATCTCAAAAACCCTTCGTCCGATTCTTATATACTTACCAGTAAATTTCTCAAGTACAAGCTATCGACATATCAAATTTCATGCAGATCGGATCAACGGTTTAAAGTTATCGCCAGACAGACATACATACATACATATATAAAACTGCCAAATCGCCCAAGTTGAAACTAAGATCTTCGTTCGCTTCGCTCACTCGATCAATTAGGTTATGTATTAATTAGGTACTAAAATAACCTGAAATATCTATCAATATGAATGCTATAAATATCTATGAATATGATCTATTATATATAAGGGACATTTTAGGTTATTTTAACTGCCTTAAAATAAAGGAGGTTTTTAATTCGACAGTATGATTTTTTGTATGTTTTTTTAAGCGCCAAATATAAATTGATTTTAATGATTTTTTTGTTTTCATAGGTCATATTTCAGAGAAAACAATACAAATTTTATCGAAATATGAACAGCGCTTTTTGAAAAAATCAACGGTTAAACTCTGAGATAAACTAAATACGTGATAATTTTTCTCCATATAGCTCAGATGTAATAAATCAGAGTAGTCAGAACCTTTTTCAGTTTTGTTATGCACCGGTTAAAACAATTTACTAAGTAAATTACGTAAGGTATTTCACAACAAAGAATGAGGAAATGTTGTCTTTAGCATGAAATCTGATACTTGAGCCCTAGTTCCAGTAATACACAAACGTAATGCTCTTATAGCATCTAGGGCGTCTGCTTAGCGGCATTAGGCACTAAGAACTAACCCGACATGCCTATATCTTGTTAGACGTAATGCTATTACCTCTGTAATAACTGCTTGTGCCGGATATGATTTTAAATTTTGACAAGTTTGCTGTGATAATACTGACAAAAGCTCCTAATCGGAAAAAGTAGAATTGAACTGAACTGCTTAGTTCAGTGACTTACTCTGAGACTCTGAGAGTACTTACTCTGTAGGTGCTTACCTACAGAGTAAGTACTCCGAAGTAAGCCATTCCGCGAGGTACCTAGTCTCACGAGGTAGTATAGGGGTGGTCTAATTTATCTTGGCCTTTCGATCCTAAGGTCGTGGATTCAAAACCGGTCGTGCACCAATGAGTTTTTCTGTTCAAAAATGTATTTGCGCAGTGCTAGTACTCTCAAACAGTGAACGAAAACATCGTGAGGAAACTGGCATGTCGTAGAACCTAAAAAGTTCTAACGTATGTGTCAAGTAATCGAAAGGAGTCTCTTTGAGGCGCACTTAAAATTCTTTTACCACACGGTTTCGAAAGAAACTATTTACACGACTAGAAGAAGAATTTGTGTTGCAAATCTAAGTAAATTGCAGTAATGAACAAAATAACAATAATCCTAAAGTGGTATATATAGACTACTAGTGGCTTCCCGCGGCTTCGCACGCGTTGAAGTGGTAAGCCGTGATTGAGCCACAAACATCTAAACATCGTAACTTTATCGAAAATATTTACTTATTTGTTCCTAGTTTCTACCCCAAAAACAAACGAAACGAAACAGCTTCACGACTTTGATCCCCAGGCACGGTAGATACCCTCAGATCTCTTCGTACCAACTTAAGATTCCCGGTTTTAGAATGTACCTTACAAACATTGACGCCTTGCTGTATCCTTTTTACTCTAGCGCAACGAAGGAGGGCAACGTTTTAAGGGATGTTTTCGCAAATTAAATTGTCTTTTTGTTATTTATCTACAGAACACATTTTCTTTTAGTTTGAAATCAATCGCACTATGCGTTAAAAATCTCCCATACTAACTTTTACAGCCATATGCATCCTTTGCAGGGGTAATTATCAAAATTAATTTTTTCAAAATAAATTATCAAAAGTTAAAAGCGTCACTCTTAATATTTATTTCTTAGTAGGTATATTCAAGTTTTAAGTCAATCGCACCACGCGTTAAAAAACTCCCATACAAACTTTTACATCCCTTCGCACACTTATTAAGGGTAATTTTAAAAAACTAAAAATACCTTTCCTATTTTTTTGCCTTGAAGTATATGTACTCCAAGTTTCAAGTTTGTAGGTTCAAGGACTACTACTACAAGTACTATTTTTCATACAAACGTTTTCATCCGTTTTTACACCCTTAGGGGTTGAATTTCCAAAAATCCCTTCTTAGTACACCTCTACGTCATAAGACCTACGTACTCTTCAAATTTCAAGTCTCTAGGACCAGCGGTCAAAAAACTCCCATACAAACTTTTACATCCCTTTGCACACTTATTAAGGGTAGTTTTAAAAAACTAAAAATGCCTTAAGTCTGTAAGTTCAAGGAATACTATTTTTCATACAAACGTTTTCATCCCTTTTTACACCCTTAGGGGTTGAATTTCAAAAAATCCCTTCTTAGTACACCTCTACGCCCTAAGACCTATGTACTCCTCAAATTTCAAGTCTCTAGGACCAGCGGTTTAGGCTGTGCGTTGTCTATATGTCAGTCAGTCAGTCAGTCAGTCAGGACTTTGATTCTTATAGTATTAGAGATAGACCAGTGAATCATGTGATTTTATCGATTAAATAATTCTGATTTAAATGGAGAAAGTATGCACGCATAGGTAGGTTGATGGCGGATTCTACCGAACTTGATATGCATAGTATTACATCATTCCGTCTCTACGTTAAGACTTGTCAATAACAAAGACACAAATATTGATTGACGTATAGCGTTACTTGGATATGGTCGAATCCACCCTAAGACTAATTACTATTGGCTAATTAATATTTACGGTGAATGAGATAACAAATTTTCCGATGAATAACGATCCGTACGCTTGTAATCTATAGAAGTTACACATGCGCAGGTTTAAAATAATAGAAAAGATCCAACCGAAACCAACGGCAACGCATGAAAATGAGGCTTTACTGTACTCATTTTTCAATTATTTTTTTCCAAAGAATAACCTCTAATCTTTGCCAATTAGCAGTCCTCACGTCTCATTACAAAGTGGATGAGGATGAATTTGGATTGAAGTCGACCGTTTATGTTTTAATCAATGAAAACAAGCAAAGTATTATTAGGATTTACGCATGATCACATAGGACCGCATAATGTATGCGGATTAAACAATATGCGAATATGTTTTACCCACGAGGTCTCGCCTGGTGGGGCTGGTCCCAATTGTCGATTTGTCGTCGGGACCTTGCTCGTTGGATAATCCCGTCTATTGTTAGCTATTTTAATGCTTATGCTCTTTGTGTGACCGTCCTGTATTAAGTTATACGCGGATAATCGCCGTATTATATGGAGTTAATTTTCCATTACTCGCAATCGCAGCTGCTTACCGTGCAGG
The DNA here is from genome assembly GCA_932294275.1 of Chloroclysta siterata. Lineage (NCBI taxonomy): Eukaryota > Metazoa > Arthropoda > Insecta > Lepidoptera > Geometridae > Chloroclysta > Chloroclysta siterata. The sequence goes on along the minus strand of OW028604.1, from coordinate 8,058,235 downwards.
GAAATAAATCCGAATGCGGGGTATTAAATAAATAGGTCTGCCATTTACCTATGTAGGTACTTAGTCCTAGTTACCTACCTTTTATGTAACAATTTTATATTGGTTAAGTAATTCACTTAAATTACATACATTAAAAAAATATTATTAGAAGTCTGTGCCTGGAATTTTTTGCCGTGCCGGAATAGGTTATTCCTGACGTGGAACCACCTCTCTGGCTAGAACTGCAAACCCTTTAAAATTAAAGAAAAAACTGAAACAGCTTTACGACTTTGATCTCCAGGCACGGTAGATATCCCCTCAGATCTTTTAATACCAAGTACGAACTCCAGATTATTTGAGGACGTCTAAGGAGGGTAGTCAGAGGTACTTCCAAACATTACATTTGGCACATATCCACATTTTGCAGTATTCCAAGTATTCCATACGTGACAAGTTGCAAGCCCATCGCCAGAAAGAGGTTACAATTTAAAAGGCTTATCTAAAAAGGTTTCTAATTTCTATCCAAATGTTATTTCCATTGCGATGATTGCCTGTTTTACCTCGTGTTTGACGACGGTCAAAAGCTTCCTAATGCACCAAAAAGTACATATAAGCTGTTTTTATTGAGTAATCTGTTCTTACTGTCACGCATCATTGAGTGCCCAATATTTGACGGAACAGAACACCGTAAAGATGTTTCCGGCCCGTGGAAGTATCGCATGAACTGTCCAAACAGTGGATGGAGGTTTTATCGTGGCAGCCGGCCGGCAGCGACACGACTAATTAAGTACATCAATTATAGGCAAACAGCGCCGGTTCGGGTTTCGGCTCCCACCTTTGTCAATATTAGCACGGAGCGGTCGCCCGGTGCGGTTGGACCTTAGGTAGATTACTCGACATTTCTTCCGATTCTTACAATTTTTATCGCATGCATAGTGTCTTTATTTTACTTAAGATGACCACAGAGAGACGATTATTATGAGACGAGGCTTTTCTACTGCTGAAGCACACATAAGTTCGACACACTTTTTAATACCGATATTTCTTATATCGGTAGTGTAAATAGTTAAATGTCTTTGACAAGAAAACGGTATCTATTTCTAGGTAATTTTCTAGGTAATAACTAAAAGCAAAGTTTTTGAGTAGTTACTTTCATAGAAATTGAATGTATAAAAGGTGTGTATATGTTAGTCTTATCTCCAACGTAAGACCTCCCAAGCTACCCCGATTTATAACTGCTTTTTATCGTGCAAAGCTCTACATTTTTTATCATACTACTCCCACGTAAGTAAAAAAGCACGTTTGTTGTTGAGAAAACTGATTGTTGCACAGACACTGGTATTGTCAGTATTGTGAAGCTAAAGCCTGGCAAAAGGCGAGCGCGTCGCCAACGCCACAGGCGCAACCTCTTACAAAACAATCCAAGTTCAATTTGCTCGCTGTTAGTAAGACATCTCTGTAATCCCTTGAGACACGACAATCGCAAAAAGGTCGTCGGCAATACGTGGATTACACGAGCTTTAAATACCCTGTATTGTATACGCGTAAAAAATATTGTGACACCTGCTTTCAGAAGTAGATAGATACTTAAGTATGCAATGAAAGTGAATACATAAAACCAACTTGCGCACATAGGTAGATACATTAATAATGAAGCTTAATCTGACACAGTATTCTTGTACAGCGAGAATGAACTGAGTTTGATCAATTTGTTAATAATTTTGAATACGAATTCCACGAGCATTCTACACTCCATCTTACCTTAACTATGAAGACATTAAAAGTTCTAACTTATTGGAGCTCACGGTAAACTGGTTTTTAAATTTTACTGTTTTCATCGCATCTAACAAACAATACCTACCTATAACTTACGGTATCAATTGTTTTGGAATGTAAAAAAAGGCCTCTTAGGTATTATTACGATTTTTGGATGTTCGGATATTTGTGTCTAAATCACGCTCTACCACGGAACCGATCGGGGTGAATCTATTAGCGCAAATATAGTTAATTACCTGGATTAGCATATAGGTTATAGTTATTATTCCGAAAAGCACGGGAAACGGGGTAGAAAACATGAACAAACCCAATATTGTAGATACTCGTGAGAGAAGCCACGAGTGGCACGTAGTCTTTAAGGGGAGGACAAGAGCTAATGAACCTCTCGCTCGCACGTTTTGACATGCATTTTCGAAAAATCGCAATCAACCATTTTGTGTGCAATCATATTAAATAATCATAGTAAAAAATCATTTTAAACGATACATGTTCTCCGATGTTGCTAAAGATTTGCGATTTTTCGAAACTGGGTTTAGTGATTTTATATCTTTCAACATTTCGAAACTTGCGAGCGAGAGGTACCATGGGCGTAAGATATGCTTATCCACCTTAAGGGTGATTTTTCTGTGAAGTGACCGATTGCCACCCCCGGCTTGCTCGTTTTCTTTTGTTTTTAAAGACCAATAGGAGCTACGTATTTCGTGGAGCTGGTCAAGTATTAAAAATGCTTTGCCTGATTGTAATAAAACTCTTTATTGGTAAAAATAGACAACAAAAAAAAGAATGTGTGAACAGTAACCCAAAACCAACGCAAGGCAAAATTGTTTCAAACTGGATAGCTATATCTTACGCCGATAGTACATTAGCTCCTGTCTTAGCCTTAACAGTACTTACCAATAATCTGCCAACCTAACAAATTATAAGCAGATCGGATTGACGATTCGACAGTTTGCTCGGACTAACATACAAAGCGATTCATCAAAAGTTTTTTTGACAAATCTTCGCTCGCTTCGCTCGTTTCATCAAAAAACTAAGACAGCTTAATATTAATTATATTAGAAGCTTGAGTAGAACTATAGTATTTAATTCCTACCCAAAAGCATCCAACACCAGCTTTTCCGTTGTGTGAGCTTCACACATAAGTAAATATTAAATCAGGTGTATGTCATTAGCGAAATGGCAACACGGTTCAACAGTAGAATTTACCACAGCAGATTACTACTTTAGGGAGGGATACAGAGATTACTATTGTATTAACTGCGTCGGGAGCGTCGTATTGTCACATCCATTAAGTCGCGAGGGCGGGGCAGCGCAAGGCCACGCCTCCGCCCGCCCTACGTCACCCCACACGCGCCTCGTCGCTAGCCCTGCAGACACTCACTAAAACGATTTACTCGCAATCGTATCGCGCATCTTATTAGCTCGCGCTTACCATACTTTTACGGGTTCACGCGGAACTATCTGAATCGAAAATTACGAAAGTGGACTAAAGAGTGCGTTGTTTGTTATGCTTAGTGATCGTGGGTGAAGAGAATGAAAAGAACAGAATCGAAGTAATGTGTGGTGGTTCGCGGGTCGTATCGCGGTGAGGTCAGCGTGGCGACGTCTCAGCGGGAAGGCATGGGCGCGGGCGGCGCGTGCGGCGGCGGCTGGGCGCGCGACGCTCCGGCGCTGCTCAGCACGGCGCTGCTGCTGGGCGGCGGGCTGCCGGAGCGCCCGCCGCCGCCGCTCTTCACCATCGACAGCATCCTGGCGCCGCGCCCGCATCCGCCGCTGCCGCCGCTGCAGCTGCACCACCTCGCGCACTCACCCTTCCACAGAGCTCACGATCTCTTTGGTACGTCCAATGAGCTGTTTTTACTTGCTGGTGAGATTCATTCTTAAATTAAATAGGCTCACAGCTGTAATCCCTTTGTGTGACAGACATTATTATCTGTTTTGGTAAGTCTAATGAAGGTTTTTACTGCTGATGATTCATTTCTGTATAAATGATAACGATATTGGCGAAGGTGCGAGTGAGCAAAGCTTGAGAAGTATTTCGGACGAAAGCTCTCGAAATAAATCAGAAATCAATATAACATAAACGTCTATCATAAAAGTCTTGGCAAATTAGTTCAGGATAAGTTAGACGCCTAATAAATAATGTTAGTAATTACATTTATCAATATATTTTGTATTTATAGATTCATTCACATTATCTCAACAAAGGTAGTTAACATTTTTATCCTATTTATTTAGGGTCAACAAACAGCTACAATATAAAAAATAATCTGTATCTATTATTTATCAATGAACCATTTGACAAAAAATAAACTTAATTATTCACTTAAAATCATCTATCTAGTTACGGTAAAACCTCCATGAGACCACCTAACAACTATGTGTGTACCTAAACCATGTGAAAGCAATAAATGTATTGAGCAATGAGGCATATAATAAGCACTTACTTAAAAATTTCAAACATTGCTTAAAGTTTTTCATATAAGTGAGATATGGCAATAGTTTAAACATTGATTATCTTTTGTCACATGTTTATAAGTAAATGTAAAAGTGTTATACATAATTAAATGATTTGAAAATTTAAATACACTATTCTTCAAAACTAGCATTAGAATTGGACAAAATAACAATGCAATGCAAAGTAAAAACAAACTATTTGAGGCGCATTTAAAATCTTTTCACCCCACTGTTTCGAAAGAAACAAGAAGAATGTAATAAATAACAATGTGACATCCTTATAAACACAACAAGTTAATATTATCTTGTATCGGCAGAGACTGGTAGCTGAAGTAAGTTTATAAAGACTTACTGATTACAATACTTGGTAAGGATCGATAAGATAGCAAATATAATTATTTTGAAAAGAAAATTATTTTATTTATTTTTCTCTGTCACTAAAAAAGTCTTACTTATCTACACTAATATTATAAGGAGGAAAGATTTTTGTACAATAAGCTCAAAAACTACAGGTCCGATTTCAAAAATTCTTTCACTATTAGAATGCTACATTATCCCTGTGTAACATAGGCTATATTTATTACTAGAAAAAATTAGGGATCCTTTCTAAAACTTCAATAATGTAACCCAAGGTTTAAAAAAATTGGCCATAAATTGTCTTTCATCACATGCGCTGCGAAAACTATTGACGATGGAACACAAAAATGTTCTACAATATTAAAGAACACATCAATATCTACAAAAAACTCAGCAATACCATATGTCTTACTAGTTATGTAACTATAACTTCTTTTTTACATTTTAAAAGTTGATAGAAATGCCGATCAAAATCAGACCATGTTATCCATACCGTTATATTAATCCTTATCTAAATAAATCATTTTGTATTCAAGACTGTTTCAATACCTATAGATAACTTCTTGAATTTTTTAAATCGGACATTCCATTCAAAAGATATGGCCAAATAAAAAAAATTATTGAAAATATAAACATATTGGCCACGGGGCGCGCTTTAACTCACTCAGGGAGAAGGACGTGCAACAAATGTATGAAATAAGTAGACGCGAGACTCGAACCTACGGTCTAAGTTTATCCTAAAATGTTAAAAAATTATAATATCCACCCATCCGAAGCTGGGACAGGCCGCTAGTAACAAATATAAATGTTAGATGCACAAGTTGAATAATGCTCAAACTTTTGTCACTGTTTGCCATTAGGTAAATTGTAATTGTGTTTAGGTATGCATTGGTAAAAGTTGGCCAATAGTATTAGCCAAATACTTCGTCCAAGGTTTTAGCACTGGTTATCTTTTGACAGATTTTTATAAAGCCGTGTTTGTCATTAGCCATTGTTTATGAGTTGGCAATCGCTGTCTTTTAAAAATATTTTATGCAAGGCATACTTCTCTTAAATTGTGTTTTTTTTTCAATTTCAATAAATGTTTTTATTTATTTTAGTAATCTGTGCTACATAGTAGAAACTCGAGTTAGTCTCATTTGAGGTTTGCTATGGAAATTTGAGCCTTTAAGACTTAGACCGATACACGGCGGTCGTAAGCGCCACATCAGTGTAATATAGTATTGCACGCGAGCCTAAACGAATGAAATATGATGAGATTAAGTGTTGCTACGAGCAGCTACGAAGTGCTACGCAGTCCGTAGCACAGCTTTTGTGTTGCTATCGTAAGACTAAACTAGTGGTTCGCCCCTAACTGAGATTTCGTGATGATCGCTCCAGTCTTACATTGATACCAATCACGATATTTGGCCTCTGACTACCCCCTAACCTACCCAAGTAGGTGAAAACACTTGGTTACCCCAAGGTAACCAAGTGTATCTCAAAAATCATACATACGTCTTAGAATAAAAATAAAAATGGTATTACAATGTACAAACCAAACCCTTTCATATGACACCTCACTTGGTATATTTGTGTATTTTTTTTCCTCCCTTTGAAAACCCCATAGCCCCTTGTCCGATTACATTCCACCACCGATAAAAATTCATATAAATTTCTCAAGTACAAGCTACCAAGTTTCGTGCAGGTCGGATCAAAGGGTTCGAAAATTAAAGTAGGTGGTAGTCAGAGGCAAGTCCAAACACAATTTTTGGACTTGCCTCTTATTTCTGACTACCACTTACTAACTATGGTAACCAAGTTTCAACTGAATTGGCCTATTTATTGAAGGTTCTGTTGAACAGAGCTTTGCTCCATCATCAGACCAGGTCGCTACCACCATTTTATGAGGATTGAGTGCCTTCGTAATTTTATTCAAGAAAAAAAAATAAGAAAAGCAAAACTGGGTGACCAGTCGAAAAACCTCGATGTCAACGAAACTCTTAGAGATGGGAGCTAACATGGGAGGGGAGGAAACATTTTTACTATTTCTCTCAGCGCACTGATCTAAATATTAGTCGTTGCTCAACAATCGGTAGGGAACACCGAAGCGCTGAGATGGGCAAATCTATGAAATAGGTAACGCGCTGTCTAAGTTTATCCTAAAATGTTGAAAAAATCTATGTCCACCCATGCGAAGCTGGGACAGGCCGCTAGTAATAAATAAAAAAAAATTATACCACATAAATGGCGTTCTATGTTTCGATTCGAAGGGTGTCGTTGCAGACGAAATTACAGGCTTCTGACATCTGTATGCTTCAGGTTGATGGACGCAGGGCAGTGCATCATAGGGCAAGTTCCTACCGTGCGTGACTTACGGGGCAATAAAGCATTTTAAAAGTAGTAGAGCTCTTTGTGAAGGGCTCTTCCGGGGAAGTACTACCACCATGCCTTTTTCTGCCACCAAGCAGCGTTGCTGTGTTTCGGTTTGAAGAGTGTGGTTGTCGGTGTAATTACAGGCACATGAGGCTTAACATCTGTATGCCTACGTCAGGAACGTGCCCTACGATGCACTGCACTGCGTGACTTACGAGGCAATGCTTTATATAGGTGATTGTTACCACTTAACATAAGGTGGGATATCTGCTTGTTCCACCCTCAGTTATATAAAATAAAACATAAATACAAAGAATTAAGTCAAGCTCCTACCTTCTGCGCATTTGGAGCCCTGTATCAAATAGGTATAGCGGAAGAGGGGAGGTTAATAGTCACGACACAGTTCTTTAACTCTGGCGGATTTCATCCTTCATTAATGTTTCTGTACATTAGTTTGTTTTATAATAAAAAAAAACACCGAATATTTATCAACATTCGTCCCTGACTGTACTATGGGAACTAGATAATAAAATTCTTTTTTTTATGTTCTGAAGATGAGAAACTAATATTTGCCGTACTACAGCCTAATTTCAGACGAGGGGTCTGAAATTAACTGTAGTTTTTTTGATCGAGTGAGCGAAGCGAACGAAGATTCTAGTTTCAACTTGGGCGATTTGGCATTTTATGTATGTATGTATGTATGTATGTATGTATGTTTGTCTGGCCATAACTTTCGAACCGTTGATCCGATCTGCATGAAATTTGATAAGACGACAGCTTGTACTTGAGAAATTTACTGGTAAGTATATGAGTAAAATCGAATGAAGGGTTTTTAAGATATGGGGTTTTTTAAGGGGGCAAAAATAAAAAAAGTGACTTAAAAAAATCAAGTTACATGTCATACGAAAGGGCTTTGTTTGGACATTCCAAAAGAATTTTTACTTTTTTTTTGGGACGCTCGGTTTTTGAGATACAACAAAAAAGTTAAATTAAGATAACCAGCGACCCAAGAGCTCCCATCTCTAAGAGTTTCGTTGGCATCAAGGTTTTTCTACTGGTCGGCCAGTTACTTTGCTTTTTCTTATTTTTTTTTCTTGAAATAAATTAAGGAGGTACTCAGTTCTCATAAAATGGTGACAACGACCAGGTCTGATGATGGAGCCAAGGTCTGTTCAACGGAACTCTTCAATAAATAGGCCAATAGAGTTGAAACTTGGTAACCATACCAAGTTAGTAGCCGGTAGTCAGAAAAAAATCCAAACATAATGTTTGGACTTGCCTTTGACTACCACCTACTCAGAGTTTTGGTGCGTTCGTCGGGTCGCATCACGAGATCTCAGTTCGGGGCGAACTACTAGTTTAACTTTATGTGTTTTATCTCAAAAACCGAGCGTCCCAAAAAAAAAGTAAAAATTGTTTTAGAATGTCCAAACAAAGCCCTTTCATATGACATGTAACTTGATTTTTTTATGTAACTTTTTTGATTTTTGCCCTCTTAAAAAACCTCATATCTCAAAAACCCTTCATCCGATTTTACTCATATACTTACCAGTAAATTTCTCAAGTGCAAGCTATTGACATATCAAATTTCATGCAGATCGGATCAACGGTTCTAAAGTTATCGCCAGACAAACATATAAAAATACATACATACATACATAAAATGACAAATCGCCCAAGTTGAAACTAAGATCTTCGTTCGCTTCGCTCACTCGATCAACAAGTAGCTGATGGAACAAGAAGATGGCCCACCTGGTTTTAAGTGGTAACCATCACCTATAACAAAGCATTGCCTCGTAAGTCACGCACGATAGGAACGTGCCCTACGATGCACTGCCCTGCGTCCATCAACTTGAGGCATACAGATGTTAAGCCCCATGTGCCTGTAATTACACCGGCAAACCGAAACACAGCGTTGCTGCTTGGCGGCAGAAAAAAGCGTGGTGGTAGTACTTCCCCGGACGAGCCCTTCACAAAGAGCTCTACTACTCTTAAAAATATCGTAGTACAATAACATAAAAGAGAACATAAAAAAAAGATTTTAATTTCAGACCTCTCTTCTTCTTTAAATTGGAAACGGCAACTTTAAAACCCAACCCAATATTAAACAAATTAATGTTATTTTATGGAGCTTTCATACCCGGAGGATATTTTCGTTCTAAACGCGTTTTCTAAGAGGAAAGAATAAGATTCAGATAAGCTTTACCACGGCACCCTCGTGCGGTCGACCCGGGATTACTTATCCATCTTTACTTTAAATAAGTACTTATAGGAATCAAAGTCCTGTCTGACTCACATTATCATCATGTTATGATATTTTAATAAATTAATAAAAAACAATTTATTATATACCTCTATAATATATATTAGACAGCCTTCACAGCTCAGTTGGTAGTTGCTTTACCTTCTGCGCCGTGGCATAGATCCCTACTGAGAACAAACATTTGTGTGATGGACATCGATGTTTGTTCTCTGTCTGGGTGTTATATTATTATAAGTATCTATGTATTTTCAAAAAAAATGTGTACAAATATTAAATCAGCTATCCGGTTCCATAGCTTAGCAGCTTTACCACCATCCATAAAGAGTTTCAAGAGTAGGAGAGCTCTTTGTGAAGGGCTCGTTCGGGGAAGTACTACCACCACGCCTTTTTCTGCCGCCAAGCAGCGTTGCTGTGTTTCGGTTTGAAGAGTGTGGTGGTGGTTGCCGGTGCACAGGCACATGAGGCATAAAATCTGTATGCCTCAAGTTGATGGACGCAGGGCAATGCATCGTAGGGCACGTTCCTATAGTGCGTGACTCACGAGACAATGCTTTGATATAGGTTATGGTTACAACTTAACATCGGGTGGGCCATCTGCTTGTTCCATCAGCTAGTTGTATAAAAAAAAGGTCCAATCTAAGCAAAACTGGAACTATGGGAACTAAATAGCTGATATAATGCTGATTATTTTTTTTGAGATGCTTGTTTTCTTTTTTGTTGCTCTTGTATTCGCCTTCTTCTTCTCTCAATTTATGGCTCCTGTCCGTCATGCGACAGACAATCTTGCCAGTGTCAAGTGATTTGTATTGAATACTTTTTAGTCAAGTCAGTCCATAGTCAAGTCGGCCGTCATTTTGTTTTAAAGAAAATGGTGGCGGTTTTCTTCAAAACATTGGAAACATTTTCGATACAAAATAACTGTTAGCTCAAAAACAGATCAGGGGCCTGTCAGAATCACAAATGATTTTGACTTTACTGACGTAAACGTATCGTATCCCTAACTATAACACACTAAGGACGGATATGGGATTCATTTTCTGACATTTTTGGAAGCAACATAGCTTTTTCATTTTATTTGTTTTTCTAGTGTTATTTTGAGTTGTGTTGTGTAATTTCGGTGGTATTTTAACCAACATTACTTGAGGTCTTAGCACAAAGTGTAAACATTTGAAATGAAAGTGTATTATGTGATATCCTGATTTGACCGAAAATGTTTCCAATGTTTTGAAGAAAACCGCCACCATTTTCTTTAAAACAAAATGACGGCCGACTTGACTATGGACTGACTTGACTAAAAAGTATTCATTCAATACAAATCACTTGACACTGGCAAGATTGTCTGTCGAATGACAGACAGGAGCCATAAACGGAGAGAAGAAGAAGAAGGACGGATATCACAAATGTCAAAATGTATTCGTCATCGAGGCCCAAGAAAATTTTCGATTAGCTTTGATAATATCGCGGTTAGAGAGAAAATAAAGTCCAAATGAACCAAGTCGCGAGTAATACCTTGTTATAAAATAAATATACTCTACACCCGGTAGCGCCCGCGGCACTTCGTCGACGTACCTACTCTTATTTAGGCTTGTACCCCATTTATAAGTACACTTTCTTCTTTGTGGCTGCTTTTCTGATACAAAATTGACGTCAACTCGTGGCCACCTCATTCTTCATTCAACCGGTTCTACAAATGCAGAAAAACAATTAACGAAGGTTTGACATCTTGAGCCATAATGCGCGGCATGCAGGTAGTGGTACTGGTGGTCTAATGGTAGTGGCCCAGCCTTCCGATCATAAGGTCGTGGGTTCGAAACCGGTCGAGCACCAATAAGTTTTTCTGTTCAAAAATATGTATGTGCACAATGCCAGTGCTCTCAAACGGTGAAGGAAAATATCGTGAGGAAACCGGCATGTCGTAGAACCTAAAAAGTTCTATAGCATGTGTCAAGTGCTTGAAAGGAGCCTCTTGAGGCGCACTTAAAATCCTTTCACCACACTGTTTCGAAAGAAACTTGTGACACGACAAGAGAGAGAGCGGCAGGTCGACTGCGGAAAGAATCTTCATCTATCGTTTTGTAGAGTACCTAGATCTCCTTTTCGGTTCACGTTAAGAGGATGCATACCTTTATATAAGGTCCAAGCCTTAGGCCCCTATTCTCATTACAGTTAGCTATGATGACAGCATTAACAGCTGATGTATGAAAATAATGTTTTGATTAAATTGTTTGACTAAACAGAAGCCGGAATTAAACATAAACAGGTTAAATAAGCCACTTTTAAGTCGAAGACAGCTGCTAATGTACCTACCTCTCGCTCGCACATTTCAACATTTAAAAAGATATTCATAATTGCCATTGTACCATTGATGGTACTGTCTAATGGAACCACGGTGAACGAACGACAAAATCACTGCAGCAGTTGTCTTCACCTTAAAAGCAATTTTTTTTTACTAAACTGTGTGCATACTGTTACCAAAGTTACCTAAACCAGAGTAGTTTAGGCAGCTTCGGTTTGCAGATAGTTATGACTGGAGGTGGATCATCAAATAAAGTTCAAAACTTGTACCATAAGAACGCTGGTATATGAAAAATCATTATTAAAATACAAAAATGTTCATCTACTTTTGTCGCCTACTGCACTTACCAAACACAATAACATTCAATTTCAACATCGTTTACTGTATTCAAAATCGATATGGCTTGTGCCCGGTGAGGTGCATCGAATGGCGTGTAAGGAGGAGCAAAGCCGTCGATAGCGCCTTACGAACTTTCCGATGCCGGCGGCTTTAAAAGCTTTTACATTCCTCAAGAAACACTAAATACTCGCCTCCCCAGGGGGGTATGCAAAAATATTGAATTTTTATTCGTAATAATATTTTGAACGGGCTCAAGGGCTAAGCTGGGATATTCACGCGCCGCCGAATATGATGCGTATCTAAGTAACGCTGATTCTTGTGGACAGCGATGTGAGGAACTTATAGTTCAACAAAATTCTAATTATTTTGCTGACTAACCTCAAAGTTGTTTTCCTAGTGTCTGTGTGTTGTTTAGGGACTAAGAAGGGGTAAAAGGGAACTAATAATAACAGGAACAGTGATTTGTAATAATGTTTTCAATACGGTTTAGTAGTAGGTACCTAATTATTCTATCTGAAATAAATGATTTATTCGTATTAACAATAGGTAGGTACTTACATAATGGCACAGAATAAATAATTGGTAATAAATATACAAAGATGGTAACATATTCATGTTCTCTCTCTCTTGTCGTGTCACTAGTTTCTTTAGAAACAGTGTAGTGAAAGAATTTTCAGTGCGCCTCAAGAGGCTCTTTTCAAGCACTTGACACATTTTATAGAACTTTACTTTTTAGGTTCTACGACATGCCGGTTTCCTCACGATGTTTTCCTTCACCGTTTGAGGGTACTGGCATTGTGCACATACATTTTTGAACAGAAAATCTTTGTTTTTTTTTAATCCGAACATTATTGTTGTAACTGCCTGTTTTTTTATTATTATAATATGTTATAAAAATCGGTAAAACTAAATACTAAGCAACCATTAGATAATGATTGTCGGACAAACAAACTGTAGCACAGGTATCACTCGCTTCGATCAATAAAAAGAACTGAATGGTTACATGATGCTATGACACTTTACTCTTAACAAGTTACCTACTTGTGCCCGAATAGTTAAAAAGATTCGATTTGTTGATTTGATGTAGGACTGACGAGTAACTAATAGCTCATGACATACTTAGCTCGAGCTAAGTACATCATGAGCATATAATGAGCTATTAGTTATTCGAAATATTAATATTACACTAAAAAAATAATATTATACTATGTGAAAGCTCGAGCTTTCAAAATAGTGTAATATTGGATAGTGTTAAATAGGATTAAACTTTTGCTTGCTATGTAGCTCGGGAGTTTACAATATATCTTAAACAAACTAACTTATATTGCGATTTATAAGTTTTAAAAGACAATATTTAGGAAACTCACGTTAGAAAGAATTCAAAATCCGAAAAGACAAGTCAGAAATCAGTTGAGCGATAAAGAGATTTTATATATTCGAAAATCCTGAAATATGCAAGCGAGATGAACTGAGAGAACAGAAAGAATCTGAGAGAACACGCAGACTACCACTAATGTAGGTAACATTATATATGAATGGACAAAGATAGAAACTTTCGCATTAGTATAATTAGAAAGATGAGATAGGAAGAAGAACCTGGACTAAGCCGACTGCATGTGATTGACAGGTGTCGGTGGAGTTGGCGGCGTGCCCACCAGCGGAGGCTACGCAGGACTCTACAACGGGTACGCAGCCGCGGCGCTGGCAGGGCTCGCGGGCCCGCCGCCAAAGCGCAAGCGTCGCCATCGCACCATCTTCACGGAAGAACAGCTCGAGCAGCTCGAGAGCACCTTCGACAAGACGCACTACCCCGATGTGGTGCTGAGGGAGCAGCTGGCATTGCGCGTCGACCTTAAGGAGGAGAGGGTGGAGGTGAGTTTGCTATGTTCTCACGTGTCATTAACAATATACGAGCAGAGAGGTTTAACTCCTACAAAGGAGATGCATAAGTGCTTTCTGCGTGCCATACACCTACATCATTAGTGATAATTTGGCTAATTCGCAATTCGTTCCACTTTTGGGCACTATGCCATGAAAATTCACTCACGATGTTCCTATTAATTTTGTGAATTCTTTTTATTGATTTTGACGTAAATCCACAATCCACGGTGTCAGTCTGTGATTGCGAAATCACTCAGTAACCTACATCAAATCCACTTATTTCATAATACTCAAAAAAACAAAATTTGTTTCATGATCAAAGCGTGTGAAACCCTATTCCATCATATTTCTCCTTTCTTTGAAGCGACACCAAAGTACTCGAACTTTATTTTCGATGAAAGTTGAATTAATTTATTAGATACAAAGCATTTTTAGTTTCGAAGTTCCCATAGAAATCAATTAAGCCAAAAGTAAGGTTTCCACAAAGAATTTTTTTTTTGTTTTTTCTTAAAACATCGCCTTAAAGTCACGTTTCACAATAGTTAGGGAGCTGATAAGCCTTTTGGTATATAATTTGCTCGTATTTAATATCAATAGGTACCTATTGAAATCAAGACACATGGATTGACGAGACAATTAAGGTTTTAAGACACCGAGTTTTTAAGTTTCAGCCTTTGCCTTTATGTCGCACACCTTTTTTATACATTTTCAGTGCGTTGTAAATTGACAACGCAGCTTTGGCAAGGCTATTTTAAAATATTCGGAAACGTTACCTACCGGAAATTTCAGTTTCTTTCTTTTTTGTTTATAAGCAAATAAAACAAGAGGAAGAGCGAAAATCTGACGTTTCCGAATGTTTTAAAATAGCTCTGCCGATGCCGGTCCGTAACGTTTCGTATAACTTCTGCCACATGAGCAAATCATAATATATTACTTTTACACGTCAACTCTCTAGCTATAAGAGATAGTGTTATTATACTAGAAAGCAGAGCGCTGGTTGTCTAGCGGTAGTAACTTCTCCTTTTAATCCTATAGGTCGCAGGTTTGAATCCGGTCGTTAATATATGGAATTTTCTATTTAAAAAAATGTGTACTATGCTAATGTTTTCAAATGATGACTTATAACACCGTAACAGTTTTTGACCATGTATTTCTTGTGGCTTAGCCAGATTAACCCGACGAGTATAAATCAAAAGCCTGTTTAGTTTTCGAATACGAGTGGTTAAAGGTACTTTCAGAATACTACAGTCTACAGTATTATTACAGACAGTCCTCACAGCTCAGTCCACTATTTTTTATTTTTTATTTATTGATAGTACAAGCTTTGCTGAGTTTGGGTTTAGATAGTGCTGTAGGTATCTATACCTACAGCACTATCTATTCCACCATTATTTATTTATTTCCGTTTGTTCAGTTCCTAAAAACTGGCGAAAGTTGATCTGCAACGAAACCGATAGGAATCTTTGCCACTGTTACTTAGAGCTTGCCATCATCATATGGGATACGATATCGATATATGTAGTTAGAAACCCTAAAATCTCAAGCAGTAATTCAATAAAACTGAAAAGTTTCTAAAATTATATAAACTGGCCATCAATTTTAGTTCATAGTTATTTATTCATAACAGATTTGTTACAGGGCAGTATTAAGTAAACATTGATTAACATTGGCTAAGTAATATACATTGTTCATACAAATTTTAAAAACAAAAATCAATAGACATCTATGAAACATAAGATAAAATCGATAAATAAAAATAATAATTCTTAGGTATAAGTAAAATGATGCACATTTAAAACGTTATTCAATAAATAAATTATTTTAAGATATTGTCATCAATAAAATTATGTCAAATTAAATAAATAGTCAATTAATAAATTCATCAATGCTATAAAAATATCAATTAGGATCTGAGGTGTTGGAACACACTCAGACTCCTATAATACCATGGTGAAACAATTCTTAAAATCATTTCAACCCTATACTAGGCACAAAATTCCAATTCCTCTTTACTTTAAGTACCTCAAAATGTAAATATCATTTTATGGGCTTTATTTATAAGTATTTTATAGTCTGCGAGTAAACCGACTAGGACTAATTATAGTCAGAAGAATTGACATAAAAAAACTTGACTTCGGTACACTAAAAAATGGATTGAGAGTAGGTACATGCGTAACGCTGACAAGTAGCAGACGTTCACACGTCAACAGTGATGCGATAGTTTTTGTCAACGCACTGCTCGCCCGATGTGGGTGGCCCTCTACGGTGACACGGTTCTATCCAAATACATGTTGAAAAAACCTCAATTGGGGTTTGAAGATACTATGCGACGATAGAATGAGTAACTAATAGAATAGGTAACTAAAATGTCTAACACGAAACCAGAGAGATGTAAACATCGTCTCTGATTACCTCAGAAACCAAACACTTTAGCTAAGACATCATGCATACGTAAGTACATAAACTGATGTAGCTATGTTTAATTTTTGGTTCGTCAAATGCTGAAACACGTGTTTGAGAGATGGTATAAACGTGACTTTTGTGTCCACGAACTATATTAAAAAATAAAATGCTATGTAGCCGTGGCTTTTATTTTGTGGTATGGCTTTTGTTAATAGAAGGCATACGAAACCCTATTATATTCATTCGTTTAATTTGGTTTGAACTAGGTGGTACCTAATAAAAATGTGACGTTACAGTTAATTTAGTTAAATACACAGGCCTTATTCACGATTGAATACTAACTTTACAGTTACGAATAATAATAAGTCAATTATTCGTAGCTTTACAGACTCTAGATTGTATGTGGTAAAATTTTTAAGTTTATAATTTAGCGGTTTCTGAAAAAAAAAAACATGACAGATAATGATCTGGTGATCTTATAAATGTAATGTATTTTCCATTAACCTCATATAACCAGTAAAAAACTATTTTAAAGTAAACTACTAAGCGGGGTTTACTTTAAATAAAATAATTGTAATTAATACTTGAAATAACCTCAAGTCAAGCCTGCCTAACCACAGGCCCGTTCTGAATTTGTCCACGATAAAAAAAGTTTGCAATTTTTTACATTTTAAAAATTTATAACATTTAAGGAGATGCGTGACCTTACTTTAACGGATTTGCTAAATGTGTGTTATTTTTTCAAAGCTCACATCTATGCGATCTTCAACCAATGTTTTTAAATTTTGATGTCTTGATAGAGTTTTTCAGTTTTTTCTTTTTCTATAATCTCACATCTTTTGCTGTAGTTTGTAGATTATATCTCATTTTGTTAATTTATTTATATGTACTTTACTAGTGTTCTGTGTTTATAATTATTAGTGGTTCGCCTCGAACTGTGATTTCGTGATTTCCGCTCCAGTCTTACATTGATACCAAACAAGGTATTTGGCCTCTGACTACCTCCTAACCTACTTGGGGTAACCAATTGTATCTCAAAAATCTAACATTGCCCCCTTTAAACCCCCATATCTTAATAACTCATCATCCGATTTAACTCATATACTTATTTTAATTATTTAACCAGTAAATTTCTCAAGTACAAGCTACCAAAGCTACTTACCAAATTTCAAGCCGATTGGATCAACGGTTCTAAAGTTATGATCCGGCAAACATACATGTATACATACATGAAATGCCAAATCGCCCAAGTGGACTGTAAGATTTTCGTTCGCTTCGCTCACTCAATCAATGCAATCAATAAGCAATGTTTTCTGTTTCAAATTATGTCGGTTGTCCCTCATAGGTCAAATGTTGATCTCATTAGTAATTTAGAGTAATGACTCATTTCTCAAAATGAAATCATGTTATTAATATCTAAACTCACGGTATTGGCAAAGATATTGGACATATTACAAGCTACAATAATTCCAAATTTCAAGAGATTTCATTATCTTCTTCGAAGCTAGTTTAATTTAAACGTATTCTTTAGAGCACTGGAATGGAGCGTAGTAGGAGCTTACATCTCCAATTCCACTCCTTTTATTTTCAAACTACGTTAAAAATCTCTAAACCGTTGATCCAACGGCTAAGTTTCAACAAACACTGTAAGATTGGAGCTAGACAAAATTGTGGCGTTGAATGTAAGTCGGGATATTGTTTGTGCTACCGGTGTTGAGTGGAGTGTGTGCTCACCACTCGAAGGTGCGCCACCCAGTCGGCCAGCAGCATCGGTGGACGCGGCGAGCTATGTTTGCGGACGCACTTGACTTTATCCGGCTGTGACTGCGAATCAGACATTTTCTCGAAACTAAGAAATATTCGAATTTAAGATTTGTTTGCTGTTAGAAGGTTTATGTTTATTTAAATAATTTTACTCACAGACAAATCAATATTATCGTACGTTAAAATAATGTTTATAAATATAGATTAATAAAAGACGAAACAATATGTGTAAACTACTCCGGAAAACATAAACGGGACCTTCACACAATATTTCTAAATCAAAGCAAAAAAGATAACTATAGAAATTAATTTCTGAAATTTTGGATTTATGTTTAAAACAAACAAATTTTTATGGTCATCATAAAACGTTAACAGTGCCAGGGATCATACATATAAAAGCATATTTCGGACAGAGGACTGAAACTTTCATAACTGTCATAACCTCAATATCCAAAAGCCATTTCTCGTCTTAATGATCACCCTGTATAATTACCACATTATTGGATTACTTTATGCGCTTCTTTCTACCAACTTTTTGTAACGTCGTAGCTCCTTCGTTCTTATAGGTAGGTACGGATGCGGTTCGTATTGTACCAAACAAAGATACATCAAACCGAATTTCGTTTTTCTAGGGCTTTACATCTATTAACAATGTAATCTTGATAAAAATACAAAGATCAAAGCTCAAACGAGTAATCAAATAACGAAGCCCAAAAGTCAGCCGAAATCATTGTAACAAGGGTAAATCATTATAACTTGTACGGCTTGCGAGAGAAGCGGTCGACATGTGAAATTTGCTTTAAGTGTAAACTTTTCATTAAGGAAACCATAAAAAATGATCACGAGCGGAGTTTTCACCCGAGTAGAGTTTTACCTTGGGGCAAATAAAATGGGACGCGGGTGAGTGCGCTGCGAAAATTAATCTGAGTTAATTAAATTTGATTTATTTATGCTAGCCAGGTCGAGAGGGGGCGATAAAAGCACAACAATACGGCTAATGAGAGTCACTTATGCGGCTTTTTTCTCAGATAACAGAGTTTTACGATTTGCGTAACTTGCTCTTCAAAGAAACGATTTTATAAGATTTTGCGAAGCCGTGAAATTACATTGAAATAGGTAATAATACCTACTTTAATTCTTTTCAGATTATTGAAAAAGTTTTTGAGTTTTTTATTTGACCTTAAGCAACTTAACAAAAAGTCAATCAATGAATTCTTGTTTATTCAAAGTAGTTGATTGTTTGAGTTTTTGATAGAAACCTTTGTATTATATCAACTCTCTCGTGCTCATGTTTTGGTAAATGAAGGTTACCTTAGTTTGCATTGTGTGATGGTTTTTTTTTGAGTTTGATAACGGTAACCATTAGCACTTCTTGGGGTGTTCCAATATTTTCTCGCAGATAAAACAACAAAGTATGTTATTATAAATACCCCTTGAGTAACAATCTACAATTTTTAAGGGGTGATAATAATTGATAGAGTGAGCGAAACGAACGAAAATCTTAAAGTTAACTTGGGCGATTTGGCATTTTATGTATGTTTATCGGACTAAAACTTTAGAATCGTTGATCCGATCTGTATGAAATTTAGTAAGTCGATAGCTTGTACTTGAGAAATTTACTGGTAAGTAAGTAGTAAGTTAAATCGAAAATAAAAAAGTTACACAAAAATATCAAGTCACATGTCATATGAAAGGACTGTGTTTGGAAAATCCAAACCAATTTTTTTTTTTTTTTTGGTCCCCCGATTTTTGAGATACATCAAAAAGGTAAAATTAAAATAACCAACGATCCAAAAGGTTTTTCTACTGGTTAGGCAGTTCCTTTGCTTTTTCTTATTTTTTTCCATGAATTAATTAAGAAGGTTCAGTTCTCATAAAATGGTGATAGCGACATGGTCTGATGATGGAGCCAAGGTCTGTTTAACGGCACTATTCAATAAATAGGACAATTCAGTTGAAACTTTGTTACCATACTTAGTTAGTAGGTGGTAGTCAGAAGCAAGTCCAAATACAATGTTTTGACTTGCCTCTGACTACCACCTGCTATATTTTTCGCAGCGTTCGGATCGCATCACGATATCTCAGTTTGGGGCGAACCACTTACCAGTTACCTTCAAGTGAAATAATTTGGCTTTTCATCATTTAAAGGATGTCTCATTGTAAAGGGCTCGTCCGGAGGTACCTACTACCACCATGCCTAATTCTGCTGCCAATCAACGTTGCAGTATTTCGGTTTGAAAAGTGGTGTCAGTGAAATTAATTAAATAATTTATTACAGGGATAAAATTCAATCTAAATTTTTTTATGATGATGAAACCTTATAATACAATTAAAGGATCACGAGGCTTAACACCTGTACCTTTGCGTTGATGGTCGCAGGGCTGTGCATCATAGGGCACGTTCCTTCATGATCAACAAGACAATACTTTGATAAAGGTGATGTTTACCCCTTAACTTCAGGTGGGCAATCTGCTTATTCCATTATAAGAAAAAATGGGTGGGTGGTGGATTGCTCCGAGTTTCCGTATTATTTATCTCCTTTCGTTATAAAAACAGCTTTTCGACTTTGATCCCCAGGCACGGTAGATATCCCCTCAGATCTCTTAGTACAATTTCTGCATACACTGTTCAAATGAGTCAAAATTAGTGAAAATTGTGTGATAAAACGACAGTTGCAGGAACACTAAAACTGATACTTTACACTATGTTGCAAAATAGATTGCAACATACTTTTTCATTAGAAGAATTTCTGCAATCACAAGTCTATCGAAAGTATTTCTGATGAAATTCTTTGAAGATTCCGAGAAGCAGACTCTGGCTATGATTATAATTTCGAAGCTAATTTGCGAATACGACGACCTGCATTTTGGAAATTTTCTCAGTATCTACCTACTTAAGTACTTACCTTTATCCTACGTAAATATTGAATAACTAGTAGTTCGCCCCGAACTGAGATCTCGTGATGCGACCCGACGAACGCATCAAAACTTTGAGTCGGTAGTAGTCAGAGGCAAGTCCAAACATTATCTTTGGACTTTTTTCTGACTACCGCCTACTAACTTGGTATTGTTACGAAGTTTCAACTCTATTGGCCTATTTATTGAAGAGTCCCGTTGAACAGACCTTGGCTCCATCATCAGACCTGGTCGTCGTCACCATTTTATGAGAACTGAGTACCTCCTTAATTTATTTCAAGAAAAAAAAATTAGAAAAATCAAAGGAACTGGCCGACCAGTAGAAAAACCTTGATGTCAACGAAACTCTTAGAGATGGGAGCTCTTGGATCGCTGGTTATCTTTATTTAACTTTTTAAATTTTATCTCGGAAACCGAGCGTCCCAAAAAAAAAGTAAAAACTGTTTTGGAATGTCCAAACAAAGCCCTTTCATATGACATGTAACTTGATTTTTTTATGTAACTTTTTTTATTTTTACCCTCTTAAAAAACCCCATATCTCAAAAACCCTTCATCCGATTTTACTCATATACTTACCAGTAAATTTCTCAAGTACAAGCTATCGACATATCAAATTTCATGCAGATCGGATCAACGGTTCTAAAGTTATCGCCAGACAAACATACATACATACATACATACATACATATATACATACATAAAATGCCAAATCGCCCAAGTTGAAACTAAGATCTTCGTTCGCTTCGCTCACTCGATCAAATATAAATATTGATGGACTTTCCATACAGCACTATCTAGCCCCAAACTAAGCCAAAGCTTGTAATATGGGAACCAGATAGCTGATATTTACTTTTTTTTTGTTAATAGATACTTATTATATATAATAACACCCAGACAGAGAACAAACATCTATGTTCATCACATAAATATTTGTTCTCGGTGGGAATCGAATCCACGGCCTACGGTACAGAAGGCAGAGCTACTACCAACTGAGCTGTGAAGGCTGTCAACGTGAAAGTTTGTGGAACTGCGAAATTTTTAAGCCTATAAACTAGTGCTAAGTGCTTATAAGAACTTAGAGTTCTTTTTAGTCAGGTAACTCAAATAGGTAAGGGCATTTTGTACCAGTAGGGTAAGTGCGTGTCCACCATTAAGGGGCTGTACTAACAGCAACTTTACCATTCAATTCAAAGATCGTAAGATTCGTATCCACACAAATAAGTAAAATATTTTCAGCGTACCTGCCTTATATGCAAAGAGGATAATATTTTACCTTATCACGTAGGGCAGGGATGGTGAAACAATGGCACGCTTGCCAATATTTTGGGCACGCCACGGATCAGTTTGCATTTTAAACAAACTATCTGTTCAACTATCTGTTCAAACTATCTGCTACTTTACCCGCCCACCCGATACGCCAGAGACTACTTGGCTAAATCGCCCTCCGGGCCGCTGATTATATTTTGTTTGAAATTATTTAAAAGCAAAAATGTTTGCCACCCCTGATATAGGGTGTCGTTTGATAGATCTTTTAAAAATATGAGGTTATAAAACCATTGCTCGAACAAACTTTAGAGAAACAACAAGAAAAATATGTAGACAGATATGACCACTTCAAAGTCATTTCTTTTAATCGTATCGTTCGTCCTCTATTGGCCAAACAGCTTACAACAAAAACATGTTAATACATATTAATGTATTTTTATAACTAGATTGCCTTAGTTTTTGAGAGCGAGAGAAAGGGATATCTGCTACTCTGAATGCAAACTACTCCGTTCATATTTTTTAGTTTAAATATCACAGTGACGTATATAAAAGGATTCTAAACCTTCGGATGTTATAGACACAAACAAGCTGTTGGCTGGGATTCATTTTCTGACATTTTGGGAAGCAACATAGCTTTTTCATTTTATTTGTTTTTCTAGTGTTATTTTGAGCTGTGTTGTGTAATTTCGGTGGTATTTTAACCAACATTACTTGAGGTTTTAGCACCAAGTGTAAACATTTGGAATGAAAGTGTATTGTGATATCCTGATTTGACCGAAAATGTTTCCAATGTTTTGAAGAAAACCGCCACCATTTTCTTCAAAACAAATGACGGCCGACTTGACTATAGACTGACTTGACATAAAAGTATTTATTCAATACAAATCACTTGACTGGCAAGATTGTCTGTCGAATGACAGACAGGAGCCATAAACGGAGAGAAGAAGAAGCTGTTGGCTGCACGTGCGTGATTATAAAATGTAATTTTATCTTTCGTCAAGACAGAACAACAGGATTTTACTATCAATAAGTAATTTTAAATATCATCTTGTTTTCATCTTGTTTCGGGCAGTAGAATTTTTTAATTTAACTTTATTTCATTTTAACAATTTTGGGAAAACTTACAGCTAGGTCGTTATACATTAGGTATATTAAATACAAAGTTGCTACACGTCATATACTGATGGCCAATTACAAGTTTCCGCAGATATATAAAAAGAAATAGGTATGAAAACAGTAAAAGTAGGTGACAGAACACATACCTACATCTATAAATTATGTAGGTAAGTAAAGGTTCATGTTTGAAAAAGGTTGTCACAAAGTAAGCTTTAAAGCTTACTTGTACTTGTATTAAATAGGTCTAGGTACATCAATGTTTGCTTTAGCCAAAGAGTTATTAGTATTTTATGAGTTATTTTATTTTAATAAGGTTATGTTGCTTTCTCAAATGGGATACCAAGAAAAAACACACAAATAAACCTCTGGTAACTTACATGACATAATAAATTAATTGTGAATAAGACAGCATCAAAATGTTCACGGCAAGCTACACAAGTACCTACACACGTAACACTGATACAATAAAACTGTGTGTTTTGGCAATACGTTTGTTTCGTTGCCCCTGTTATTTGCGCAGCGGCAATTGGAAATTGCATTATTAAAACGCTTTTGTTTAGGCACCGCAACACAACACTTCAGTCTGTAACAAGATGTTTTTAAAAAACCCGATAGAATTTTATTATTGTGCAATATCAACCAATATTAATTTCTTATTTTATTTTTTTATTCATTCAATTATATGGAAAAGCGGTAAAGAGATTCAATCAAACTTGTAAAGTTTATACTTTAATATATGATATTAAAGTATAAACTTTACAAGTTAAATTTATGTTTTCTGAGATGCGCTCCTAGGGCCTGTAATACTATTATCCTGTATTAAATCAATATAAAAAGTAAAAGAATGAACTTTGACATTTGAGATTTTTTTCATCTTAAAATATCGGTACGTCTTTTTAGGGTTCCGTATACAAAGGGTAAAACGGGACCCTATTACTAAGACTCCGCTGTCCGTCCGTCCGTATGTCTGTCTATCTGTCCGTCTGTCACCAGGCTGTATCTCATGAAGCGTGATAGTTAGACAGTTGAAATTTTCACAGATGATGTATTTCTGTAGCTGCTATAACAACAAATTCTAAAAAATAGAATAAAAAATATATATTTAAGGGGTCTCCCATACAACAAACGTGACTTTTTGCCGTTTTTATAGATAATGGTACCGAACCCTTTGTGCGCGAGTCCGACTCGCACTTAGCCGATTTTTTAATATTTCGTTGCTATTGACTATTATTGCTGAAAATACTTCGATAAACACAGATATCAAGGCTTAAGTAGGTAAATATAGTATATAAGTACAGTAATGTGCCGTTAAGGCCATATTTATTTTAGACCTTCAGTATTTGATATCTTCAAAAATTTTGAAATGTGCGAACGTGAAGTTGTTTGACGGTTTTTTGCCATGGTTTTGCTCTTATACGAGTAGAATGAAGTTAACAACACTTCAATTTGAAACACTTTGGATATATTGTTACTTAACTCCTACCCGGTGGTACTATGTCAATATAATAAAGTTATAAGAAAACCGGGTAGCAGAACAAACGATGAGACAAGGGGTGGTTCAATCCCATTGTGTTCTTTCAACTCTTTATACAAATTAATATTAAAAGACGTGGTAATCTAGCTCGACCTGTCTTTGCACCGCCTCCGGGGCGCTCAGCCGAGCTCGGCTCATGTCAATGTTGATCTTATTGCAAGCACTGTCTGATTAAACCTCCCTGGCTTACTCCGCCCGCCTCGACTTCATTCCAAATTTATAATTAAATCATAATATTGTATGCGGATATTGGGTATGTGTTCAGTTGAACCGGAATTAAAGTGAGGAATTTATGAGGAAAAATTGCTGAAACGTTTTGTAACACAAAAGTTTAGATGGATAAGATCCGTCTAGACTGGTAATATTTAAAAGATGCTTTTTTGTGGGATATTTTTTGTATAATAGGTTCCTTATTAGTAACTAATCGAACGGAATAAATAGCTAAATAGAATTTCCGCGTTTAACAGTAAGATGATAAACTTTATCTGGTGCTAAACTTATTACAGATTTATTATAGATTTCATTTGAAATATGACATATGAAATACATCAGTGCAAATAGAGATTTTCAAAGTATTATCTTTCCATTTTTTTGGGAGCGCACTACAGTAAACTTCCATGTAAAAAGTCTTCAGTACCAAAGTAGAAATAAAACTAAGCAGTAGTTGACATATGGTTCAATGCATCTCCCAAAAAAGTAGAAAACATGATGCGAATTCCATTGAAACTTGTAGGGGGCTGGCGGGAGATGCAGCATCGTATCGCACACGATCTTATATGTATCGTCGACTACGAGACAACAAGAGAAAAAGCACGCATCCCCCCTAGGCACAGACTATGCAAGAATAAGTGGGCGTGTCGCCCCGCCCAGTGCCCATCGAACTCGCTTTCTTGTCATCCTGCAGCCTCCCCCAGATTTATCTCCTAATAGATAGCTATATTAAAACAGATGTAGTCGACGTGTTACTAAGTAATAAAGCGGCGCCATTTTGTCCCTGCTTCCGTGACAGCAATAACGCCTTTATGAGCTGAGCGGCGAGCCGGCATGAACTGATCAAAGAGATGCCCTGTTTCATTTCACGCTTGTTGCACCTCTTTCATTGTTAAACGAAACGTTTATAACGCAATCTTACAATTCTTTGTATCAAATATCATACATGAACGTCGAGGTATGAAGTTATGAGGGAAGGCATATTAGGAGTGATTTATTTCTTTGTCAAAAGACTTTAGATTTTGCTAAATAACTTTTATATATTGATGGATCTTTTATAATGCCATATCTAGCTCCTATATATATACCTATGGGAAGAAAAAAGAACAAAAACCTTCATTCATGACTTCCTCACAATAGCTCTATGTTCATGAAAGTCCGTTTTTAAATCTGTTTAATAAAAAAAATTATAAACCTATACTCTTGTTACCATAATTACTCCTACATATTGTTTATTTTATCAATAAACTTATTATTTTAAGTGAAGTAATATCCCGACCGCGGTCCCGCAGCTGAGTGAAGTATCACTCTATTATTTATAGACGCGTTCGATACGCAATACAAATTATTGTTTTCAAAGTATAACGTTTAGGGGAGCGCGTTGTTTGCAGAACGACCCTCAGGGACTCCCTTCGGGCCGACCGGATAGTGCTCGGCGACTTTGCTTCCTGTATCTAGTAGCTTTAGGCATAAATTCGCATTACGTGTATCACACAATACTTTTTCGTTTTGTGACATTGTGGTGCTATTAAGCAATCTTTTTGACAATTGAATTTGTATTCGGGTGATGCGTCTCGTGTGGAGATAGGCCTTTACGGCGCGGCGCAAGGCATGGGTGTTTGCGTGCGGTAATTGATACGAAGTGACAGACGCGAGGGTCGCTATCAGCCTCCGGGGTAGAACAGTAATGTTTTGACATGAACCGAAAAGAAATGGGTGTGATTTGAAGTGCCCTTTGTGGAATTATACTCGCGGATGGCGTCTTTAATATTGACTAATGCATTTCGCAGCTAATGGGGAAATGAAATGCGACAGGTGTGAGAGCTTAGTAGAGCTTTGGATTAAAAAAATAAAACTTTCATTAGTAGAGCTTTATGTTGATGAAATAAACACTCATCGCTCACCTATAGTCTTTTTTTTAATGTCTTTCACAATTATTTATCTATGTAGCAAGCTATTTTTGCCCTGGAGCATCGTTTCATTTGCCAGATGGACAATTTAGGTACCAAGCCCAACCTTTGTGTAATAAAAAAAAAGATAGATTTGTATACCTATATTAACCAATAGAAGGGTTAAATAATTAACTACTTATGATATAAAAACAATTACAATCTGCTTAAATCCTTGTTTAAATAAATTTAACAATTTCACTGAAACGGTAGACCGAAACGTTACAGAAACACCTAATTTGATATAATAACCATTTAGATTCGAACAAGTTCTAAGGTATGCAAATTAAATAGACATTAAAGTGTAAAGGGCGGATCAGGCGTTTCATTAATAAATCAGTTCGCTAAAACCGTAATTGTAATCTCAAACAAGGCGGGAGGAAGTTCGGTGTTTGTTCTAACAACATTATTACAATAAGTTCGGGCTCCCGCCGCGGCATCACTCCGCCGCTACCGTACGAGCCACCACCGGCGCGTTCACACGACCTAGCGCTATTCCCTTACAGTAAAACGCGTAATCGATCTAAATATTTATTCTGAATCTTAGCGGTATCTATGCATGTTGTTATGGGATTTATCCTTCGGCTTTCGGGTTTTCCATCATTCGTTTTCTCTACTTCTTTCGAACGCGTTCTTTTGTTTCAAGAGAAAGTCAGTAGATTTCTGAATATTTATGGGACTTCGATGATCTAATTTAAAAACGAACCGTTAAACAGTATACATAATCACATAGTATGTATATCGAAATACGTACGTATATTATATGTTCTACGTTTCTATGTTTTCTAAAATCGCTGAAAATCGTAGTCAATGTTTTCATCTAAAGTCTTTAGAGCTGATGTCACCATGATCTGTTAGATTAACAAAGGATTAAAGGGCCGTTAAATATGTCAAAATGTACGCGTTTGACATCTAAGGTTAGATTTAACGGCCTGTTAATCGTTGATTAGTAACTAGCAGAGCATGGTGAAATCAGCTCTTAAAGTGATAGACGCAGTGTAATCCTACAAGGGCACATGCTCTGTGAGGTAATGTAATTCGCCTACAATTATGCGGACCGACTGCTTGTTCAGTCTCTTTTTCTTAGAAGTAAAAGTACTGCCACATTATACTGTAGCAATTTTATTATTTCAAATACACATAACGATCATATTTCTCTTATCAACACCGTAACACATTTCAGACATCCAATATTACTATCAGTGAGGTATTTTCCGGGTAGTTCTAATATAATGTAAGAAACTTTCCTTCCTGAGTATGTCCCTGTATTTACGATTAAATTCCTGAAATACCTGTGATTAATTATTAAATCAGGTCGTTGGTCTATGTGAAAGGGTAGGGGTTATATCAAAGGCTTTATTGTAGTGACAGATTTAATACTTGTACTGTATTTAGGCATATCTTAATGCAAATCTAATGAACTAATGGTATGATTAAATAGTTTATTTAAAGAATTTAAAGCAGGTTTCTTTTGCATATTAGTTGGTATATAATAAAAGTCATATCTACTCAATTTTCGAAAGGACTACATGGTTCTACGAAAGGCTACGGCGTAGCTGCTATGTTATTATTCTAACGAACACTACGAAATGACTAGCATTTAAATGTACATCTGTAAAAAAATTAAATGATGTTATGCTTATTTATTTATTTCATAAAGCTTAGAGCTCCTAAAATATTTCGACAGCCTTCACAGCTCAGTTGGTAGTAGCTCTGCTTTCTGTGCCGTAGGCCGTGGGTTCGATCCCCACCGAGAACAAACATTTGTATGATGAACATAGATGTTTGTTCTCTGTCTGGGTGTTATATAATATTATAAGTATGTATTTACAAAAAAAAAAAGTATATAAGTAGTATATCAGCTATCTGGTTCCCATATCACAAGCTTTGGCTTAGTTTGGGGCTAGATAGTGCTGTGTCAAATGTCCACCAATATTTATTTATTTATTTATTTATTTATGAAAATTAATGATTTCTCAACATACAGCAACTCATTATTTTGTAAATATAATAAAAAATAACAATGTCGTATTATTTTATCTAAATTCTATTGCTAACAGCGGCTATGGACTACCAACATTATGGAATTTCACGCACGGACTGACCTGAAAAATCAAATCTGCCAAATGAAGTATTAGGAAGTACCTCTGACCACCCCATTCTCAAAGAATCATGAGTGGGTACTACTACTAGAGATCTCTCCTTGTCTGGGGCCCAAAGTCGAAAAGCTGTTTCTGTTTTTTTTTTATCAAATTAAACATTACAGTTTTATGTTGTACACTATGCTTAAAACCACCCGAGTTTGTATGACATAACCAAAAACTAAATTTGTGATCTCCTTTTACCAAGCTTAGTTTGTGTGAAATAGCCGAACAACTAAATTCGTGATCTAATTTTACAGTCAATTAGATCGGTACATTCTGTTTGTTACTAAATATGCAGATAGGTCTTCAAAGCGTCGAGGCGTGGAGCGCCTGAGGGCTCCGCCCGGCGTCACCCGTGACTGCTACTCATCTCTACATCTCTCTGGGATGGGTTGTGTCTTCCCACACAACCCATCCCAGCAAGTTTCTCACTGCTAATTGATTAGCTACTGTGCAAGGTGCTTTTTACTCACTGGTTACTAGCAATGCTGTTCGTATGATGCTAGAATGTTCTTTTGATAATTACTGTTTTTTGATATAAACATTTTCTTTTACATTTTTATTTAATACTTGCTGATGGAACGAACAGACTTTAAGTGGTATCCATTTGGTCCTGATTTTCTTGATTTTTTCTCAAATTTTAACGCTCAACAAAATCTATAAATATGGATTGAGGACACAGACAAACAAAAAATATAAATTTATATGGTATCAAGCATCACATTTCTGAGATAACTGCAGGTTAAATTAGATTTAACAAGGGTTGATTATGATTACACAACTTAGTTCTATGTGAGAAAAATTTGCAAGGTTCATCAAATTATCGAAATTACTCTGATGGAGAATTTCATAACGTGGGCTATTCATCTACACTAATATTATAAAGAGGAAAGATTTGTTTTTTTGTATTTTTGTATGTAACGAATAGGCTCCAAAACTACTGGTCCGATTTCAAAAATTCTTTCACCATTAGAATGCTACATTATCTCTGAGTAACTTAGGCTACATTTATTACTAGAAAAATTAGGGATCCCTTATAAAACTTCAATAATGTAACCCAAGGCGCCCCAAGGTGTAAAAAAATTGGCCATAAAATGTCTTTCATCGCATGCGCTGCGGAAACTATTGACGATAGAACACAAAAATGTTCTACAATATTAAAGAACTCATCAATATCTACAAAAAAGTTAGGAATACCATACGTCTAATTATCGTAGTTAAGTTACTATAACTCTTTTTTTACATTTTAATAGTTGATAGAAATACCGACCAAAATCAGACCATGTTATCCATACCTTTATATTAATCCTTATCGAAATAAATCTTTTCGTATTCAAGACTGTTTCAATACCTATTGATTACTTTATGAATTTTTCAAATCGGACATTCCATTCAAGAGATATTACGGAATTAAAAATATTATTAGCGAAGGTGGCGCGTGGTTCCGCGGGGCGCGTTCTCATTCACTGAGGGAGAAGGACGTGCAACAAATGTATGAAATAAGTAGACGCGAGACTCGAACCTACGGTCTAAGTTTATCCTAAAATGTTGAAAAAAATTATGTACACCCATGCGAAGCTGGAACAGGCCGCTAGTAAATATATATTTTCATTAACAAAATATTGCCATAAATAAGCTCCAAAATCCACAGTGAGATCATTATTCATGAAGCCTGATACCTAGTTATTTCAGTACGCTACAAAATACAAAATCAGATAAAGAGTTGTGAATGTTTATTTACTGGTGCAATGCGGCATACGGCTTATATAAAATTCCGCGTTTGTGCTTGGCCAAATGAGCTATATAATAACGTATGCATGATACTGAAACAGTGCAGTCACACAATAGAATTTGGTAGCTCTGCAGCCGTGCTCTGTTCCCGCTTTCGAAAACAATAGGCCGCCGTGCAAAGCCTCTATTATGCAGTCGACTAATAAGCCTATGAGCTTCGAAACTTCACGCGATCCATGAGTTTAATCAATTAGTTTAGACCGCCCCCACAGCTCAGTTGGTAGAAGCTCTGCCTTCTGCACTGTAGGCCTTGAGTTCAATCCCTACCGAGAATAATCATTTTTGAAATGAGCATAGATGTTTGTTCTCTGGCTGGGTGTTATATACCTCTAATATTAACAGAATATATTTACAAAAAAAGCATATAACTTTTATATCAGCTATCTGGTTCAAATAATACAAGCTATGCTTATAGTTTGAGGCTGACCTATTATTTACAAGCAAGACGCAAATACAAGAGAAAATGACATCGCGAATACCTAATAATAGCTATATGAAGCTTTACAAACGAAATAGTTTGTAAAGGTGTTCGTACGTGATATGTAAATTTGTATGTTAGGTATAAATATTATATCTGTCAATAGTCGTATGTTATTCCTATTGTAGGTATATGTATATAGAGTATGGTATACATATTATTGGAATATTATCATATTGATTTGTAATTACTACGCACTATCTAACTGTGGCCGTTGAGTAAATAAAGTCAAATTGGTATTTATAATCAATTAACATTTATTGATATTAGTTTAGAAAGAAAAATAAGAAATACATAAATCACATAAGTAATATTTAGTCAAAAAGACTTGTATTTAAAATAATTGAACGCGTTTTCATTATTTTTGATCGAGTGAGCGAAGCGAACGAAGATCTTAGTTTCAACTTGGGCGATTTGGCATTTTATGTATGTATGTATGTATGTATGTATGTATGTATGTATGTTTGTCTGGCGATAACTTTAGAACCGTTGATCCGATCTGCATGAAATTTGATATGTCGATAGCTTGTACTTGAGAAATTTACTGGTAAGTATATGAGTAAAATCGGATGAAGGATTTTTAAGATATGGGGCTTTTTAAGGGGGCAAAAATAAAAAAAGTTACATAAAAAAATCAAGTTACATGTCATATGAAAGGGCTTTGTTTGGACATTCCAAAACAATTTTTAATTTTTTTTTGGGACGCTCGGTTTTCGAGATAAAATTTAAAAAGTTAAATTAAGATAACCAGCGACCCAAGAGCTCCCATCTCTAAGAGTTTCGTTGACATCAAGGTTTTTCTACTGGTCGGTCAGTTCTTTTGATTTTTCTTATTTTTTTTTCTTGAAATAAATTAAGGAGGTACTCAGTTCTCATAAAATGGTGACGACGACCAGGTCTGATGATGGAGCTAAGGTCTGTTCAACGGAACTCTTCAATAAATAGGCCAATGAAGTTGAAACTTGGTAACCATACCAAGTTAGTAGGCGGTAGTCAGAAAAAAGTCCAAAGATAATGTTTGGACTTGACTCTGACTACTACGTACTCAAAGTTTTGATGCGTTCGTCGGGTCATCACGAGATCTCAGTTCGGGGCGAACTACTAGTAATAAATGGTTTATATCCTTTGAGTAAGTAACATGAGTTAGTTTATAATTTTAGGGCCCGTTTATTCGTATATACAAGGTGTTCCATAAGTTGTGTATATAAACTTCAGGGGGCTAAAGTACCCATCAATATGAACAACTTTTTCTAAGGAACCAACACTGTGAACGCGAAAAAAAAAACAGCTGTTTCATACAAAAGTTCAATACCTACCAGGCTAAAATGTATGAAACAGCTGTTTTTTTTTCGCGTTCACAGTGTTGGTTCCTTAGAAAAAGTTGTTCATATTGATGGGTACTTTAGCCCCCTGAAGTTTATATACACAACTTATGGAACACCTTGTATATGTATGATAGATTAAACTTTTTATATCCGATCGGTATTTGGTTCAGCGCTCTTCAACCAATCGACAAAGTTCTCAGATTGACTTTCAATTAAAGTTTCATGAGAAGGGAAAACGTAGGTACTTGTCGTAAGTGGGCTACTGAAATCCAACTAAGCTAACTTTCAAGGGTGAAAGACCGTTTCTATTAATTTGTGGTAGATTAGGGAATCTATCGTGAATTATTAATAGCGGTTTTTCTGAAATCAGTAAATGCTTTACTGAATTTCAGAAAAAATATTTATTCAGAAAAAGTATTTTATGTACTGCAAAACTTTGTAGGAATTAATAAAAAACTGTTATGTAGCGAACAAATAGATTGCTAGACACAGATTATTTATTAATTAATAGCAACCAATAGGTATATAGTCAATATACCTATGCTGATGTAAAAATCAAAAATGAAAAAATAGACCTCGTGGATACCACCGTATTTTTAGGCATAACCTTAGATAATAAGCTTCAATGGGGCCCACACATAGGCAAATTGTCGAAGAGACTTAGCTCTGCAGCATACGCAGTCAAAAAGATCCGCCTTCTTACAGACGTGGACACCGCAAGACTTGTCTATTTCAGCTACTTTCATAGCATTATGTCATTTACGGCATTTTGTTGTGGGGGAGTGCTGCAGATATTAACCATATTTGTGCTGCAGAGGGCTGTTCGTGCAATTTATAACATGGGTCCCAGAGAATCGTTACGAAATAAGTTTAAAGAAATAAATGTAATGACTTTACCCTGTCAGTACATATACGAAAATTTAATGTATGTTAGAAAAAATATTAATTTATATGCCAAAAAGAGTGACCATCATAATGTTAACACTAGAAATAAAGATAAGCTCGCTGTTCCCACTACTAGGCTCACTAAAGTAAGCAAATCGTTTGCAGGACAATGTGTACGCTTCTTTAACAAAGTCCCAAGTGAGATTCACCAGTTGTCGATTAACAAATTCAAAAACATAATAAAAAGAAAACTTTGTACAAAAGCTTACTATAAAATTTCTGATTATATAGATGACAAAAAAGCTTGGGACTGATCTATGCTCCAACTCATTAAAAACACTAAACAATTAAGTAGGTACCATAATAAAATTGTAAAAAGGATCATACAAAAAAACGCTAGGAACCAAGCCGTTAGTTTCTTGCCCGTTCTTCTAGGCTTTGGTCGCGAGGAACTGGCGATAGATTCACCTAGTATATAAGACGTTTCAAAGTGATCCTTGTGATTGTACTGAATAAAGACCGTTTTGATTTTGAATAAATGAGATGTTTGGGAAAGTACTACCACCATGCCTATTCCTACCATCAAGCAGCTTTGCTGTGTATCGGTTCAAAAGGTGCCCGTGAAATTAAAGGCACATGAGGCAAGAACAAGTGCGCAAGACAAAGTCATCAATAATATGCTGGCACGGTCCAAGCTGGAACTAGCTATAGGAAAATGCAATTTACTTAGATAATATCTGCCTAAAACTGAAGTGTTAGTTTCTATTACCAGCGGCACGCAGTCTCAATCAAAACAACGAGTTAAACCATACAATCAGGCGTACAAAAGACTAATCTTATTGCGGGGAGGCAATGACAAAGGAGCTTCGATAAGTGCGAAGTGGAGTCGCCGAGGCGTCTGCCAGTGGCATCCAGCGGCCATATTTGCCGCACCACTGAACGCCAATGGGCGGCGGTAACTCCTACACCGAAAGTTAATGGGACTTTTGTTGAAGCACCGACCCGCTCTTGTAATGCAATTAGTCCCGACAATAGGCGTATCGTTAACGATTTAATTTGAAAGCTTTCAGAAGTTTTTGGGGTGCCGCCTAGGAGATTATAGTTTGATTTTATCACCTGTTGCTGTTTGTTTAATGTAATATCTTAGAATGTGATGAGTGATCGTTTTCATGTAATAAAAATGATCGGTGACAATGCAAATGTAACTCTGGAAAGGATCTGCAGTTATGTAATGTAAACAGTACACAGTACAGTATAAATATAGTTTTGATCCAAACAAATTCACTCACCAAATAATTCAATTACGAAAATTAGTAAAACAGTGTCGTTGATTTGCTATTACTTTTGTATCTAAATCTAAGATACAAGACTTAATATGAATAAGAAATACTAAGACATCTTAAATACAAAAGTAATGACAGAATTTAGCAAACGTGAACTTTTTCTGCCGCCAAGCAGCGTTGCTGTGTTTCGGTTTGAAGAGTGAGCCAGTGACAGGCACATGAGGCTTAACATCTCTATGCCTCAAGTTGATGGACGCAGGGTATCGTAGGGCACGTTCCTATCGTGCGTGACTTAGGAGGCAATGCTTTGTTTTAGGTGATGGTTACCACTTAACATTAGGTGGGCCATCTGCTTGTTCCATCAACTAGTTGTATAAAAAAAAAGTGAATCCAAAAGTAGGTAATGTCATTAATTTAAATATTATGACGACTACGGTAGTAACTTTCTGGCATATTTGTAAGTGATAGGTCACAAAAATTCCACAATTTCTTTACAAATAAAACTTTATAAGCAAATAAAGGATGCCGGCAAGCTTTTATTATTTTTACAGTCACGTGTTATGATTCAGCGTCAAAACCATACAAGTTGTTTATTAAATACCAGCATCCGCCAGCCACTCCGCTCGGGGTAAAGTCAGTGTTAGGTGTGGTTGACATTTTCAGATCTTTGTCTAGATTTGCTTAAAGATTTAAACTTGTAATTCGTAAAAAAAATATAACAGTTATTATTTACTTTTGATGCTGACTAAACCGTCTTACTTGTTTGGATTCCAGTATATATATGTATAACTATTGAAGCGCTAGTAACGTAGGTACCAACGTTCTAAGTGGTCAAAATTTTGTGAGTGATACATAAGCGTAACATTCGTGATGCAACCCAATCTTACATGTTATATACAATACCAGTAGTCGAAGCAGAACGTTATTTGGTCAGTGTATCAGTGGAAACGGTCCGTGTTGTGACGGCAGCGTGACAATGGCTGAGTGGCCGACCACCCGCAGTTCGAGGCCTTCTACGAGCACATTGCGTGCACTCGACCGAAAGAACCCCGACCCACACTCACTCAGATGTATCAATGACTGAACACAGATCTCTCCATTGAACACGGATATGGCAAACCTCTCTACCATTGTTGCCTAGTTCAGTAGTCGCTTCGAAATTGGGCCGTTTCAATTGTCCGCAACAGTACGGCCTTATTTTGTAATAACGATATATTGATTGACAACAACGGGCGGTTTTTACTTCCGAATTCGATATTATGAAGCCTTTTGAAGCGCGATTTCACACCCGAAGTCTATCATTGTAGGGGTATTAATATTTTTTCGACGATATTTAGATTTACAAATGCTTATTTTTGAATACAAAAATATATTTCTTCTTTGTAAAATTGTACCTGCTATAAACATTGTCATGAAAAAGAGATTATGATACATGTCGGCCAAGCATTTTGATTTTAGTTGAGCTGTGATGAAAATGTAATCGTCTTTTTTTCTATTGTTGTCGATTTTGCTCTAATCTAATAGAACAGGGCACCCATGACCCATTAATTTTTTTTTCACCATTTCTCATGTTAGTCTGGATACTGTTATAATAATTTACGTAATTAAATAGAATCCTAGCTCATAATGTTACTGAGAAATTTTTAATGAGCTATAAATCTACACCGTAGCACTTGTACCTACGTAGTCGTAGCCCTCGTATTAGCGTTCATAAATACAAACAAAAGACTTAAACGAGATACATTCAAATCGTTAAATATTTTCGTATATTTATTAACTTATAGGTACGATACTTTGTCTATCTATCTTAAATTTTTAAAGAGATCATCTGACCTAGCCTCTTTTCAATTGTTGCAGGTTTGGTTCAAGAACCGGCGCGCGAAGTGGCGCAAGCAGAAGAGAGAGGAGCAAGAGAGGCTTCGCAAGCTACAAGAAGAGCGGTCATGTGGGCGCGGGCCTCTACTGCGGCCGTCGCTTTCCCCCGCGCATTCCCCGCCTACCCCCGCGCTGCCCGCGCCGCCTACACCTAGGATGTATACCGATGACTCCGACTCAGACCTCGAGGTGGCTTGAACAACTGTCACTTGGATTCAAATCTTGAAATGAATGGGACAGCTATACTAGTGATACTACGAGCATGCAGTGTGTAAAGCTATGTTAAGTGAACATTACTTAAAACTATAGCGGACTAATAACGTGACTGTGCAATAAAGACATTGATGAAACCTCCTCAATTTCTATGCTGGAAGGTCCAATGCAAACTTTCAAATAGTTTTGAATCCAGTGTTGTGAAGAAAAACTGTGTATAGTAGTAAATTATTTTGCAGGAGTGTAGATACCTACAAAATCTACCTTCTTAGTCGAAGTGTAAATTTTATTTATAATCGTGCTTAGGTAGATATTTTTTAGTTTTTTAGGTATAGGGTTAGTCTGCAATGTACCTACTTCTAAGTAGGTACTTAACAATTACATAAATAAACTATAACTTATGCTAAATGTATAATTACATCCAGTTCTCAAATTAACTATTATAATCATTCAAATTGTGGTCAGATTTTTGGTTATGGTTTTCATAGAATTTAAGCTATTCCTTGAAACATTAGACAAGTTGTAATAAAAATTGTCTTTTAATATCAATTTTTCTTACCGCCGGTTTCCGAAAGCCCGATCAAAGTTAATCGCATGTCAAGTCACTTGCTATCTCTATCTAATTCGATGTAATAGCTGAAATGGCGAGTGACTTAACATCCGATTAGTTTTGATCGGGCTTTCAGAAACCGGTGGATAGAGTATTAAATAGATAACTAGATGGTAGAGATCGCCTACGATCGCATAGCTTGTTAATACTCGTGTATATACGTACAGTTGAACTAACATTTACTTTAATATGTATTCATAGTCATACATCATTAAAATTAAAAGCAACGGCGTCGTTACAGCAAAGAGACTTTTATATCGATCAATGATTTATGAGACGTACTTATTATAATGATCATAAGCTCTTATTATTTGTCTACTAATAATTTTCATTAGTAGGTATTTCACGCATACCTTTTAGACCAAGCTCCGGCTACCACTAATCTTACCTCATCAAGTATGCGTACCTATATGTACCAAGTATACGGTCAAAGGTATTTTTTTTTTATTATTTTATTACAATCCATTTTGCGGAACTTATGATAACAAGATCTAAGTGATTACATATGGTGGCACTTCACATGCTATTCAGTATTAGCTTTTTTATTTGCTCTTTATTTGGTTTTATTGTGTAGAAGTCCGAATTACTCGAACTCGCGGTATTTGTGTATTTGCGTACTAGTCATGTTCGTGAAAAATAGGCAAATATAGGCGAATAGAGAGACACTACACATCGCCGTATTTGGGAAAATGAGACGAATATACGAACACGAATAGCTGTGCAAAGTTCCATCATCATATACCATCATATCATAGTGTCATAACTTGTATCTACTTAATGCGGTAGGATTGATTGCAGCCAAAGCTTTTTCTATTATAAAACCGTAATTTAATCTTTGTTATCTACTATAGCCGTGGTCACAGGCAAACCAGAGAGGTAACCCATTAGGTACCTACCTACGTGGTTAATGTACCTGTCAAATATATTATTACCTACATAACAATGTGTTTTGATCGCAAGCTTAGAAAAACTTCAGCTCTGTTCAGATATAAACTGTAGGCTTCTTTAGGTACTTTTTTACTAAAAGCACTACTTAGTATTTTATCTGTGCTTAAAGTGTTCGTATTATATTAAGGCATTATTGATCCATTGTGACTAAAAATGATAACCGAAATTTGAACACGAGCTAGCGACCTCGCCTTTCGATCCATAGTATGTGGGCTCGAAAAGTAAAGGGATTTTATTGAGTAAACAGGGTGGAAAATTCGAACGGGGCACGATAAAAAAATAATAGGGGTCCAAGTAAGATCTGGCCTGATTTTTTTGGAATTTGTTTTTATTACAAATTTGCGATGGATGCTTTATAAGATATGAACATGGATTGAGTGTATAAATCAACAAACAAATAAATATTACCGATTTAATATACAAGGTGTTCCAATAATTGTGTATATAAACTTTTTCGAAGGAACCAACCCTGTGAACGCGAAAAAAAACAGCTGTTTCATACATTTTAGCCAAGTAGGTACTTTGTATGGAACAACTGTTTTTTCCTGTGTTTTTTTCAGTGTTGTTTCCTTAGAAAAAGTTATTCATATTGATGAGTACTTGAGCCCCCTGAAGTTTATATACACAATTATTGGAACACCTTGTATACTTAGTTAATAATATGGTATCCAAAGCGTAACGTTTTTGAGATAATTTAAGGTAAAGATAATATGTAAATAAAATACAAAGGACACTCGGCACTAGATAGCTGACAGAATACTTATAGTTTTTTTTGTACATACATACTTATAATATGTTATCAATCACCCAGATAAATCTATGTTCATTACACACATATAATTATAGGCCTAGGTACCTAATCTATCTATATATTTATTGATTTTGTTATGCATGTCAAGCTTAAAAAGGCAATAAGGCTCCATACAAAAATCTAACAAACCTCATATACTTCCAAAAGGTTTTAGGACTACGACATTATATTCTTATGAGGATAATTTGAGTCTTAGGTGATATACACTATTACTGATCCAAGTACCAGCCTTGCAACGCCATGATAATATAGGTAGATAGGTCTATACTACTCACTAGGTACTCACTAGGTATTTTTTTTTTAACATTGATAACTACAAGGTACCTACATCCCGACGACTACCGTGCGTTGCGTAATAACATTTCGGCATCCTCAAAGAAAGATCCGTGATCCGTGATCCGAGAAGCTACCACTTCGGAAGTGGATTAAGATGACTGACGCTAAAGTGGTAAAGGTCGTGGTAAACTAACTTACTAATCTTTGATCCACTAAGTAGTTCAAATACCTACACTGATACTATGTATCAAATAAACATTAATACCTATTTGATACGCGATGTATAGGAGGTAGGTAATTATGGACAGCCAAGTTTCGCAATGGTGTTAGGTACTCTCTGTGTCATCCCGATGTCCTACGTGCCCACCCATAAATATCAATGGGTCATCATGACTAAGATGGTAATAGGTAGGTAGGTACCTTATATCGAGCTTCATTGGTTAACTTTGAAGAGACCGATTCAATTGGATTTTCCAGTCATTTGATATTCCATTGGCTTACTCGTATCGATGAGTGATGACGTTATTAGTTTTATTATCATCACCATCAGACACCATCATTGTTCATGGTTATTTTATACACAACGACGACCTCTGCAGAAGTTGAAAAATAAAAGAAAGATACTTTGGTAAGTATTCAATAAAAATATGATTTATTGCAAAAACTGACTAAATAATCTCCAATAACTAAGGTGAGTAAGTCCTGCTAAGTAGGTTTAAGTTAGCCCTAATCTGGTGCTAAATATCTTACATTTTAAATCAAGCGCTTTGTCATACGTAAGGTCACATCACTTGTAATACGCGTAGGGGTACCCATAAGAATAGGCAGCGTAAGGGTAGGAGTACGCTAGAGGTGCGCTGTAGGAGGCGACATAGGCGGGAGCCGCCGCGTAGTACCCGCTGTAGTCCACCAGGACTTGAGGTTTGGCCATGGCAGAGACCAGTAGCACAGCTGCCATTATAAGCATCACCTAGAAAAGAAGAGAAGAAAGTTACGTTAAGTAAGGGCTGACCTCACGCTCACACATTTCAACATTTTGAAAGATATAAAATCACTGGAGTTATTTATGAAAAATCTCTGAAAAACCATCTTTCTAAGTGTTGAAATGAGCGAGTGAGAGGATCATTAGCAGTAGTCTTCGCCGCAGCTGCAAATCTAGAAAAAAGCTGTTATCCAGGTGCGTAATTGCGTGCAATTATTGTTGCGATAAAAAATACTTTCTCTCAAAAATGCGTCACTCAGTTGACTCAGTATCGAATATCGAGGGATATTCACCCTTTACGGGTGCGTTTTTACATTCATTTCGTATTAGAACGCATTATCGTAGCAGCTTGCAAGACACAGGGTTAATTTCAGGGCCCATATCATAAATACAAACAATTACAATATTTATATTCTAAAAACAATCCATTCGTTATCACCGCGCACAATAACACATCTATGTAGAAACGACCTAATCCCCAGGCACAGTGGACATCCTCTTAAATGGTTACCAATTAGCTGGGAACCTTGAGAATGTCTTCCAAACTAATATTATAAGTATTAATTTACAAAAAAAAAAGTATATAAGTAGTTTATTAGCTATCTGGTTCCCATATCACAAGCTTTGGCTTAGTTTGGGGCGAGATAGTGCTGTGTGGAATGTCCACCAATATTTATTTATTATTTATTTAAACTTTACCTGTAGGTATATCATATATTTTTTTCAGAGGTGCTGATGAGGAGGTACTTGTAATACCTACT
Source organism: Chloroclysta siterata (assembly GCA_932294275.1). NCBI lineage: Eukaryota > Metazoa > Arthropoda > Insecta > Lepidoptera > Geometridae > Chloroclysta > Chloroclysta siterata. The sequence continues at coordinate 8,016,993 of OW028604.1, read as the reverse complement.
ACCTATTACTGCTTCCCACACAGTTTCCCTTGTTTTTGAAAAGAAGGCAGAAAAAATTTGGTATAATATCTAATTGTAAAACGTTACATGGGCGAAACGTACCAACACCGGAAGCGCAGAGAATGCTAGAAATGCCTTTGTGGAAAATACAGGAGGCAAGCATGGTTGGTGCATCATGGTTTTTGAGTCCATATGGAAAATAAATCTATGGTGGTAGGTATTATATGGTGGTCATAACAAAACTTACCAGTTTAGACATGACGACAGGTTCAAAGGTAAGGGCAGCACAAAAACAAGTCTAGGCCTCTAGACAGGAGTGTCACCTGCTGCGATGTCGAGGATACTGTAGCCAGCATCTCCCGTCACGGCCTCTTTTATACGGACGATCAGATGCCTGCCATCCTGTCCGTGATTGGAAAATCTAATGTTCGACCTCAGCCGGACATAAATACGTGTACAATGTCGCATTAACGCTTAATAGTAGATACGTACCTCCTACCATAATCCTATAGCTATACGTACCTACTGCATGCTACATGATTACCATATCGGTCCCGGATCACGGACGCGACATAATAGATGGACAAGCTCGATTGATAGCGGCAAAAAATAAAGGATGTTTATTGTTGTAGGCTTTGATTTTATGACTCAATAGACTCGCGAGTTTTGTGTCTTATTCTATAGAGATAAAAACTTAGATAGGTACCTATTAGACGGTTGTTATCTTACCTAAGAGTAGTAGAGCTCTTTGTGTAGGGCTCGTCCGGGGAAGTACTACCACCACGCCTTTTTCTGCCGCCAAGCAGCGTTGCTGTGTTTCGGTTTGAAGAGTGTGGTTGCCGGTGTAATTACAGGCACATGAGGCTTAACATCTGTATGCCTCAAGTTGATGGACGCAGGGCAGTGCATCGTAGGGCACGTTCCTATCGTGCGTGACTTACGAGGCAATGCTTTGTTATAGGTGATGGTTACCACTTAACATCAGGTGGGCCATCTGCTTGTGGAACAAGCAGATGGCCCACCTAGCTCACTTAGCTCATGGTATTTAAAAAAAAAACCTTCGTAATACATACCTATGTTACTATTGTCAATTTACCCACCTATGAAACAAAGATATGAAACGTGATGCCCTTATTTGATGAATTTAAATTCAAAATCTTCGGTAATATAATATGCTTTTCATCATATAGTATCTAGCAATGTAAAAAGCGAGGCGTGGGGCACCCCCCATCCGATGGACTATTGTAAAGATATCTGGATTTCAGTGGATGGGAACGAGAACGCTGAAAATAGTTTTGCCTGCAGTAGACTTCCTCGGGCTGATGATGATGATTTGTATATAAAAGGGTTTACTGCAAAATCGTAGCTAGTAAAGAAAATTGCTAGTTGTATCATAATTTACCTACTTTTGATGTGCGTGTGACTGTAGGTATCTTATTAATTCTACCCATAATTCATTATTCCGTCAGCCGCATACGATTTGAATCTCAATCAGCTTTTAAAAGGATCTCACAAGACAAGTCCAATTGTTCTCACGCCTTATGATTCAGATAGGTATAAAATAGCAGCACGAGCATTAGATACTATGGTAATATATTAGTAATAGCAGTAGCACAGAATATGAACAAAAGTTACCTACTTTTTATTTTCACATTCTGCCACAAGCTTTAAGAGCTTTTAAGAGTAGTAGAGCTTTTTGTGTGTGGCCCGTCCAGGGAAGTAATACCACCACGCCCTTTTCTGCCGTTGCTGTGTTTCGGTTTGAAGAGTGTGGTCACCGGTGTAATTACAGGCACAGGTGAGGTTTTAACATCTGTATGATGTTGATGGACGCAGGGCAGTGCATCGTAGGGCACTTTAACCAGCAACTAGACCCTAAAAACCGAAACAGCAACGCTGTTGGCGTCGGAAATATGCATGGTGTTTTAGCACTTTTAGTCCGAAGTACTACTACTTCGGCCGAGTCCTTCACAAAAGCTCTACTACGGACGAGTCCTTCACAAAGAGCTCTACTACTTAAAGCTAGGTAGCAAAAAAAACGTTAAAGTAAAATAACTAAAAATGGCCTAAACGCATTCATACCCTACCCTTGAACGACTTCGCGTCTTCGCATGAGCATGCATTTCGTGGATGAAGAACAAACTGATATTAATAGTTTATTGTAAATTTATTTTTAAAATGACTTGTAAAAATATTTTAAACCTATTTTATAATAAATTTTCTATGTTGATGAAATTAGAAAATTATTTATACTATAATAAATAATGTTACCTATCTAATCACGGTATGTAGGTGCTACAGGTACACATTTTAAATTAAGAAAAAAATCTCTACTTTTAGCAATTTCTTCTTTTAAGGCATTTGATCGTAGAATGTTGATGTCAGTGTCGTCTAAGGCAAGGTATGTTACCTTTGTAGTATTATAGTAGTTGTTAAATTTTCGTTTTTTGAACTCAACAGGTCCATCTCCTAAAGAGTCTACGCGTTTCTCCTTGAATTTGAACGTCTCGGGCTCCATTATGACGGGTGGCGGCGGCGGTTCTTCCACTTTCGGCAGCTGAAGATCTGGATTTTTAGATGTACTGGAAAAATAAACAATTTATTGTAATGGAAAAGAACAATAATTCACGTCATAAGTTGAAAAAGAGAAGAATAGATAAGATGTGGAGATCCTAAGAACTATTTTGTTATGTTTGTTACCGCATAACTCCGTCATTTCTGATCGCTGGTGCCCGCGACTTCGTCTGCGCAGGATTAGTCACACCATATCTTTATATATTGTAGCCTATGAGTTAATCTGATGTATAAGTTATATTGTAGTAAAGTTTCATTAAAATCCATTCTGTAGTTTTTACGTGAAAGAGTAACAAACATCTATCCACCCATCCATCCATACAAACTTTCACGTTTATTATATTAGTAGGATTTGTGAGGACATACTTTCCGATTGGTCAAATCAGTGCATTAGTTTGGCTTTTAAATCAAAATAACAGGAACAGGTTATGTCATCCAAGTCAATGAAATTGTGTATTTTGCTGTTTTATGTTTTCAGTGCGTTTGATTTTAGTAGTGACTTGTCTTCTTTAACAGTTAGATATTTTTCTTACGGTGGCACTTATTCACATAGTTATTTAAGCAGTTTCGCTTATTTACAGCGAAAGCTAAAACAGGAAGGTGCGTTGGACTTAGTCTTGTCTTGTAACTTTTTTGGAAATAAATATTATTATTATTTAGGTGTTAGAGCCTTCGCTTGACCCACTGTGAGATAACCTCCTTGAATTTTGCGCGGTTGCAGTGTCATTCTACCCATAAACACCTAATGTGATCACGTGATTCGGTCTTGAGCTGTCGCTGTCATCGCTGGCTAGTCGATTGTTCGTCAGTACGTCTTTGAATTTTGACGGTGCATATGCAGTGAAAAAATAAAAAACAAAAGAACAAAAAGAAAAGTCATTGATGAAAATTTTAAAATATTTTACATTTACAGGAGTGAATATAAAATGTAAGTACAAATTCATTCGAATATAAAGTGATAAAACAAAGTGGAGTACATATCATAAGCCCATCTCCGTCAGGAGCCACTATTTATGGATTGTACCTACTTTAGCAGCGCTTTTCGCGAATGCCCGCTCTTCGGACGGCAGACTCGCAACAAAGCAAGCTGCGCTTTTCGCGAATGCCCGCTCTTCGGACGGCAGACTCGCAACAAAGCAAGCTTCAAAGGGCTAAGCCCTGAGGCAGATCACTCTTGATCAGAGCAGCCGTCTTTAAGATTGGCTTATGCTGCCAGCTATGCAGCCGTGATACTGGCTATGCTGCCGCGATGCCGGCTATGCAGCCGCGATGCTGGCTATGCAGCCGTGATACCGGCTATGCAGCCGAGATACCAACTATGCAGCCGCGATGCCGGCCATGCAGCCGCGATACCGGCTATGCAGCCGCGATACTTAGTCTCAGTCACTCGCTAGACTCAAAACTGCCTTGTTTTCCAATGGTAACTTCAACTTCTGGTTTCAGATTATGGACCCAATAGCCCGTACAACTTTGGGTGACATGGCACAGTGGGATCCTGCCCACGACCAAGGAAGTTTAAAAAAAAAAAAATATATATATAATACCATTTTGGATGAATGCTATCCTCATGACTGGAGTCCTGGAAAATCAATTCTGTTTCATATGATGAAATATTCAGTGTTATAATATCCTTCGATGATTTCAAAGTGTCCCTTGTTGATTGTACTGAATAAAGACCGTTTTGATTTTGATTTTTGGTGAAAATTCGCCTTTAATTCGCTATACCCACGGTTAGGTTAGCGACTGTAATATGGCTGTACAGGTTCCTGGAGTGAACACAAGCTCAAAAAGCTAATGAGAATTCTCCGCAACTGGCCTTTTGGTAGGGCGCTCATCTATGCACCATTTGCCACGATGAAGAAGATTCATCCTTCAGAAGCTCGTAGTGGATTTCTGGTGAATCTGACGTTTATTAAAAGTCAATTGATTTCACGTGCTGAGGCTTCCCTTGCCCTCAAAAATCGAACTGCAGCCACTACAGTTTCATGTGGGCCAGCATCCCCGTCAATTGCCTTAACGGCAGACACAACAAGCAAAAGAAGGAAAAGATCTCACAGCTCAGAATCTTTCAAGACCGCCACTATAATATGGAACACCAAAGTAGAATGATAGAACAGCTTGTTGCAATACAATCGAACAGTTCTGCCGACAGAACTACTCAACAGAACAGGTGGGAGTAAACGAACAAACAAACCCAATTGCCAACGCAGAGGGTGACGAGTATCAAAGAATCCGATGGTCAATCTGAGGAAGATGAATTTGATGACTGGGTTACTCAAGTAGAGTATGAGCCTGCGGGGTTTCAAGCGAAACCAGTAGAGCAATAAGAGTATTTCTTTGATTTTGTCCCTGAAACTAAAGAATCCGAGGGAAAAATATAAATCGCAGAGGAAATCCTTGTAAAACTGGGTTCTCGTTGCTCAAGACTCGGAGAGAGCAACCTGGCAAATCATTCGGTACGTTGACGTACAGAAACAATATCAGGCTACCTTAGTTTTCACTAACTTAAAAGTTAACAGCGTTTTAGCTACGGTTACACCTATCTGGCAGACAGTATTACTTTTGGTGAAGATGGACGCCTGCCTAGGCGCTGCCATTCATGGACTCATAAAACAGAGAAGTTATTTCTTGACCTTTCATGACATTTATGACCCCTATAAATAAAATCACATTAAATTAAGAACTTTCTTGCCACCGATGGCGGGTTTCGCCGGACATTTGATGCAGTATACTTGTGGTAGACGGGCTGAAATAATACATCAGTGAAGATGGGTCTACAAACCTATAAACAAAAGTTTGAATGAGCTCCTCCATGTGATCCCGCCATCAAATAGGTTCTCACTTATTTTTATAACTTCAGTTAAAAAACCTTTTAAAGGAACAAGGAGGTGTCCATAAGTTTTTTCCTGTCAAGAAGCAATATAAAGCCCATAACAGAACAAAATTTAAGCCACAAGGGGCTACAAATCAGGAAAAGAGCCAGGGCTTCAAACGACCTTACGGTGGACGACCTAATAATATCAGAACCTCAGTCCAAACTAAGAAAAGTACTTATTCAGGATACGCCTACGCAAACAATAAGATATCTGGAAGATAATGCTTTATAGCATTAAGTTCGCCTTTGTACTGTTATTTTTTGATGTGCAATAAAGTATTTTTTTTTTCAATCTATAAGCCTAAATACGAGGGTAAACCGAAATTTCAATGGATAGCTTAAAAGGGGGGCGCGTAAGCGAACATTAGAGACTTTGAAGTCTCTTGGTGCTCCTAAATCTATAATGATTTTGCTTATCTGTTACAGACTATCAGTCCTATCAGAGTATATGATACCCTTTGTGCGCTCTCTTCCTCTCTAAAGGTTTAGCAAAGACAATAATTATCGGTTTTTAATAAAATTCTCACAGATAATTATGTCAACAGAGATGTACAAAATGTTAATTTGTAAAGCTATAGTAAAGTGCTCAAGCAAATTGGAGTTTCTTTCCTCGAGATTTCTTAGGAAAAAGCTGGATGGTTCCAATAGACCAATATTTAACCTTAAGCTACCTACATTATAAAATCCCTTTATGTATGGGTGCTATGGGTAATTTAGATAATACATGATTAAAATATATTTGTCGCAAGCCTATTTCCATATGCCCATCAGCAAGCCTCATCGGCGGTTGTTTCATCTTTTAGCAATGGGCTGGTGCATAAACTATCGGAAAACCTCCCCCTCACGATCACAAGCAGTCGAATATTTGGCCCTCATTTGGAACACCGAGCAAAATATCAAACGGTTGCCACGGGACAAAGTGTTGAAATGCGCCGCACTAATAAATGATAATAATATTATAATAAACAACCAGCAAAAGTTCTGCTCGGCAACATAAACCTCGCCTCATTTGTCATTGCGCTAGCGGCCACGGCTACACAGCCGCCGGATTCAGAGTGTGGCAAGCAACCTGTCGATGAATCAAAAATTTGCAAACAAACGGTTTGTTGTCGACCGACGAATTCGAAGAGTTAAAATGGTGGCTACTAAGCCTCGCTCGTTCTTCCCCGATTCACCATCAAGAAGTCACAGCGTTTATTACAACCGATGCAGCGGGGCCAGGGTTGAGAGCAACGATCGGAAGTGAAAATCTAGACGGACACTGGAACAGGAGACAGCGAATTTAGAAGTTATGAATAGAAATGGACTTCAAGGTTAAACTGTAATGATTCAGTCGCACAACAGATCTGTTGTAGCCTACATTACCAAACAAGGTGACACCAAGTCCCTTCGCCTCCTTCATGTAACTCACAGAATCTTAGAACCAGCCAATAAACATCAAATAAATCTTATAGCTCGGTATCTTCCAGGGCGGTACAACGACACCGCAGATAGTTTGTCACGATCAATGTAACTCACGGAATGGACGTTGAGTCAGGAAGCTTCAAATTATCTTCAAAAAGATGGGAACTTCTGAGGTGGACCTGTTTACAAGTTCTCGGTCAGCCGTCTTCCATAGTTATGTAAGCGAGGACTCCAGAGATCCAAGATGTCTCTTTGTAAACGTATTCAGTCGCCAGTGGGACTTCAAACTGAGTTGGCTTCCCTCCTCCGGCGCTTATACTTACCACAAGTTCTGAGGCACCTTACGCGTTGCTCAGGAACATACCTCCTAGTCGCCCCGATATGGGAAAGAACATTCTAGAAGGCAGAGTTGAAGCAGAGGACCGTAGGAGTCCCGTTCACGATTCCCAACCTGCCCAAGAACCTGATCGATCTGAGGATTGGAAAACCACCTCCTGCGATAAAAGACATGTGTGTGCAGGTTTGAAAGGTACAGGCTGGGCCCAGTACATAGCAACTTGTCCGTAAGAGAACCGTAACCTTCTAGAAACTTCATGACGCGATCCAACTCTGAAAACTTACAGGCCTGCTTGGTTACGTTGGAAATCTTGGGCGAATGATAACAATATCCAGCTTGACAACCCAAAAACCGAAGACGTCGCGAAATTTATTTGCTACCTTCACATGGTCGTCAAGCTAGCATCTACATCTATTGCTCTACACAAATAGGTGGTCGCTACTTTTGCGAACCCTGAACATAGTGAGAAGCTAAGCAATCACCCCTTGGTGAAACGGATCAAAAAGCGATTTTCGCTAGTAAAAAAAAAAAAAAAAAAAAGTTACCTGCCTTGTCCGTTACCTGTCTTGTGTGGGATGTGGGTCATATAATAGACCACTTAAATAGCTATGAGATAGATCATAATCTAGTAGTTTATTTCGGCGTTATGTCATTGTGTCCGCATTGCCTCAGAGCGAAGATTTCATGACATAACGCTTCTTGATATTAGTCCTGATAACTTTGAAATACATGATGATTATGTACCTACCATTCTGGCCTCGATTTGGTATACAAACCGATTCAGCTAGTTTCAGACAGTCGAGATGGAAACTCGTTCGAAATAGCACACAAAAATTAGTTATGGTATTCCTGAACCCTTTAGTTAATTGCAGTTGGTAAAGTTTTCCAAGCCAATGAAACATCCAGGCTGTTCATTACGACCAAGAGCCAAGTCAGCCAAGTTAAAGCTGCTTCGAAATCAATTACTGCTTTGGATCAGTAATCTTTTCATATCTGAAAAAGTAGAAGCTACCCCTGGCAGTTTTAGAGCAGTTATAAACTACTAAACAGTTATAAGCACTTAAAACAGTGAAAACTGGTCCAATAGAAACCAGATCTCGATGAAGTTCCCCGTTGCCGAATTAGAGAAGTAAAATATTATTTCTTAGAATATTATTTTCAAATGGTTCCACAGAAAACACTACAGGAAAATAAGCTTAGTGTGAGCGCATCATTTACGCCTTTAAAAATAAGTAACATGTTTTCGGTTATCTATCACTTTATTTTCCACAGAATAAGGGACTTTATGTTTAATACTAATGATGACTAGTATGTGTTTCTATCTACATTGAATACCCTTTTACGTTTGATAAATATTCAGTTTACCATATTTACCTTGTACCTATAAAACCTTAACACAGTACGCCTTGCCATCGCCGGCAGAATATAAACACCTCTCACAGTGGGTCAAGCGAAGGCTCTAACACCTAAATAAAACCGTTTTCCCCCCGAAGGGAAGAAAACGAATATTTAGGTTTAAGCCGAAGCTTGACCCACTAAATTTGCATTTCTTGCCGGCTTGTGAGAGTACTGACGAACAATCGACTAGCCAGCGATGACAGCGACAGCTCAAGACCGAATCACGTGATCACATTAGGTGTTTATGGGTAGAATGACACTGCAACCGCGCAAAATTCAAGGAGGTTATCTCACAGTGGGTCAAGCTTCGGCTTAAACCTAAATATTCGTTTTCTTCCCTTCGGGGGGAAAACGGTTTTATTATTTGTCTTATTTTTTCCAACAAAACGATGTCTAGTGTCTCCATTCGACAGCCTTCACAGCTCAGTTGGTAGTAGCTCTGCCTTCTGCGCCGTAGGTCGTGGGTTCGATCCCCAAATGATGTGAATCCCCATGTGATGAACATAGTTTGTTCTCTGTCTGAGTGTTATTTATAAGAATGTATTTAATAAATAATAATTATATCAGCTTTGTGGTTCCCATTTTACAAGCTTTGGCTTAGTTTGGGGCTAGATAGCGTGTGGAAAGTCCACCAATATTTATTTATTTATTCGCCTATTTTCCTTAATTGCTTATTTAGCCGAACAAGCCGAATACATGAATACCGCTCTTCTCGTGTGTTCGAGTTATTTGGACTTCTACACAATAAAGCGGAATAATAAGGTAATCAAAACTCGAATAAAGAATAGCTATGTAAAGTGTACATCACCACATCCTTTCACCACACTGTTTCGAATGGACTAGTGTCACGACAAGAAGAGTAGTATAGCTCTTTGTGAAGGGTTCGTCCGGGGAAGTACTACCACCACGCCTTTTTCTGCCGCCAAGCAGCGTTGCTATGTTTCGGTTTGAAGAGTGTGGTTGCCGGTGTAACACGCACATGATGCTTGACATCTGTATGCCTCAAGTTAATGGACGCAGGGCAGTGCATCGTAGGGCACGTTCTTATCGTGCGTGTCTTACGAGGCAATGCTTTTATAGGTGATGGTTACCACTTAACATCAAGTGGGCCACCTGCTTGTTCCATCAACTAGTTGTATAAAAAAAGAAGAAGATGGCCACATTACTCACTCATTGACAACTGGTTTCCAAGAACCGTAAGGTCGGGCTGCCGGCGCAGGTCCATAATCGACTGTTGGTTTCTCCGGCGGTGGTTCTTTTACTGCGAGCTCTCGCATTTTCTCACGCGCAAGATGTGCCTTGAGTTCCATCACCGCTTCATCCTGCCTCTTTTTGCTGGAAAAATAATAATAATATAATCATCATCTTCCGGCCCTTATCCAACTTCATGTGGGGTCGGTTTTTCCTCTCCATTTTCCTCTATCATCAGTCATCTCAGTAAAACTACTTTCTTACTTTCCTTCCTTCCTTTCTTTTGCCGCTGCAGTACACAAACACCTACATAAATCTGTTTATCCATTTTCTTTCTTTTATTGTTTCGTTTTTTTAGCAAATAAATGTCTGACTATGAGTATGCCAGTTGCCTTATATTTTACAAATCTTTAGAATAAGACCTAAATGTTTTAACATGTTTATGTCTACATGATTTAATTTTTTGGCAACAAACCTAATCTTATCTCTGTCTGACTTACAGTACAAGCTTTGGAGGCAAACAGGCATATTGCCCCACTTGTCCGCAATTTCGCACATCAGTCTCGTATGTACTATGCAGTTAAGTAATTGATGCAGACAAATAAATTGAACTCTGTAAATCTATGGGCAATAATTACAATTGGTGTTGTCATTACACTCTAACTTTGCTTATTTGCTTATTGAGACTACTACTAGGTACTGCCTTTTTGGTTATAATTATAACAGGGCAGAATCAGCAAGTTGAAGTGGCAATGGGCAGGTCATATAGCTCGAAGGACTGATAACCGATGGGGAATAAAGGTTCTCGAATGGCGACCACGAACAGGAAAACGAAGCGTGGGACGCCCTCCTACCCGATGGACTGACGACATTGTCAGGATCGCGGGAAGTCGGTGGATGGAGAGGGCTCGGAATCGTTCTTCCTGGAAATGTATAGGGGAGGCCTATGACCAGCAGTGGACTTCTTTAGGCTGATGATGATGATGATGATAACAGGGTGTAAAAACAATACCAATACATAATTCGTTTTTTTTGGTTGATTGACTTGTATGTAAGTAAGTCTGAAGATGCCATTTAAGTTTTTGAGGATAGGTAGCCTTTTAACACCCTGTACATGGCAATGAGAAGATTATTTACTTTAGTTTTTCTTTTTGTTTATCCTTTTTCTTTTCTGCTTCTGATTGTTTTAAGGCTTTTTTCTCTTGATCTGCTAGTGATAAGTAATCGTCGGGTGTGTCCCATGTGGTTTCTGAAATCAAAACAAATAATTCAGGTCAATCATGATATCATTAAAAGATATTAATTAAATCTCTACTAAAGCTAGCTTCATTCTCCATCATGCCAAAAGTATACTTAAAATAAATAACATAGTGAATATAGATAAATATTGTATTTAACACCCAAGAACAAACGCCTATGTTTATTCAACTCATATTTTGAGGCCTGTCAGTTATTAATAAATTCTTTTTAAATGAATGTCATTCTATTAATGTATGAAATCCTTTTAAAAAGTTTTAATTGATGCACTTAAATAATCTTGATTTGCATAGATACATCAGTTAGTATTCTAACGGGCGGTTTCTGAAAGCTCGATCAAACCTAAAGATAGAAGTCACTTGCTATCTCTATCTATTGATTGAGCTTTCAAAAACCGGCCGTAACAGTGCCAATGAGCTTGAAACTTGACACAAAATGGAATACCAACTATCGCATAAGGTATGTGCCAAATGTAATATTACCAGTAGGCGACCTCCTTATATATCCTCAAATATTAGAATATATATGACACAAAAACACAGGTACAGCATGACATAACAAGAAAAACAACAAGATGAAATGGGAAACAAAGTAGGTAGGTAAGTTGATAAGAAAGTACTACTTATTGGGTAAATCACTTAAAAATAAATTATTTATGCAGGTTTACAATATTAATCCATATTATGGATGCTGACCAGCATTATCATCAGCAGAATCTTGTGTTGGTACTAATAGATCTGAGTGGATTACAACCATGATAGAAGATAGATAGAAAATTTATTGCACACCACAATGACATTTAACTAATAAAAACAAACAAAGTAAATAACCGAATACCTGATAAATGAATAGTCAGGATTTAACTTGAACATTTCACAATGTTGTCATACCTAAAGACAGACTATGCTAATATGTATGAGGTACCAAATAACACTAGGCAGATCAGTAATGCAGCTGTTCCATATTCATGTTAACTGTTTCCATTTTAGGTAGGTATACCTACAAATTTTTTTTACAAACCATTGGTAATTGTGTTCCAGTAGTATACATTCCCATCATCTCCTTTGACCTCATGCCAGACCGGGGCCGACTTTGACTTGTTACTGTCACCAACAACTATAGTGGCTTTGCTTTCAGTGGTGCTGCTTTCATTGATCATCTCATTTATACTCTGGAAATCAAAAATATTAATTTTAACATCTTTTTACTGCACATTAGCCCATTTTTTTATACAACTAGCAGATGGAACAAGCTGATGGCCCACCTGATGTTAAGTGGTAACCATCACCTATAACAAAGCATTGCCTCGCAAGCCATGCATGATAGGAATGTGACCCACGATGCACTACCCTGCATCCATCAACTTGAGGCATACAGATGTTAAGCCTCATGTGCTTGTAATTACACTGGCAACCACACTCTTCAAATCGAAACACATTAACGCTGTTTGGCGGCAGAAAAAGATGTGGTGGTAGTCCTTCCCCGGAAGAGCCCTTCACAAAGAGCTCTACTACTATTAACTCTACTACTCATGTTTCTACAATGTCTCTAATATAGGCCAAAGCCTGAAGGGCTCTTTTAAGGCACATGAGAGTGCATGCTCTGCAATAAAGGTAATAATGACACAATATAAAAAAAAATTACATCAAGTGTCCATCTGATATCTTTTAACATCTAGACTAGGCTGTGGAGATTGATGATTGTATTAGGATCTGTGATAAAGCAGAGGAGAGGTTAAGGCTCTTGTTTAATAGCATCTATCTAGATGACACTGTATTATACATATTCAAAATCTTGTTTAAGAGTAGATTCTCTTTCTGCTTGAATTGTGAGTTATTTTCAGCTCCATCTGTAGCAAAACAATAAATAATTGTAGTAGGTAGTTTCTTTAACCTGTGAAGTTAGATCAGCATTATTCTGCACATCTTTTAGATAAGCTGCCATTGCAGCAGCTTCCATTTTCTTCATGGTGTCATCTATCTTTTCTTTCTGCTTGAATTCCTTTGCACTCTTCTTGCTGAGTTGTGATATGTGCTTTTGAACATTCTCTTTGTGTCGTTTGCCATTTTCATGGAAGGATATGGACTGTAAACAATAATAAATAGGCCATAGGCGGTGGGTTTTATTCCCACTGAGAAAAAACATTTGTGTGATGAACATAGATGTTTGTTCTCTGTCTGGGTGTTATTGTATATTAAAATTACGTAGTTACAAAAAAAAAGTATATAATATGTATTATATCAGCTATCTAGTTCCCATATTACAAGCTTTGGCTTAGTTTGGGCTAGATAGTGCTGTGTGGAAAGTCCACCAATATTTATATATTTATTTATAAATCGTTATGAGCACATCAAATGTATAAATAGAAGGTTAGTACTTCCATGAATACATAAGGAAGTGCTAAAATACTTACAACTTTGTTATCGGCAAACCAGCATTTACAAAATTCACAATACTTCCGAGATTGCGATTTCCAATATTCAGTCCTGTAAAATAAAAACTTATTAATTATCCTCAATTTAAACTATTGATTGGTGTGGTGTATTATTTATATTCACAACAGGTTGTGCAACTCTATACTATCTTGAGAAAAATTGTTGACATGTGTTTTTAATCCCAGAATTTTTCTACTAAAGAGAAAATTATCAACAACATCATCAGCTAGAAAGAGTATTTTGAGCCTCCACCATCCAACGACTTCCCACGATCTTTGCAATGTCATCGGTCCATCAGATGTGGGGCCTTCTACGCTTCGTCTTCGAAGCTATAATGGCCTACCTATAACAACTTCAACTTGCTAATTCTGAAAAACACTTGTTTATATCCGCTAGTACTTACATGATGAAAATGCATAAAAACTGGAAGAATAAGAGATCCGCTCGTCAGTAAAATCTGGAACTTAACTATGTTAGATAAGTCGATTGGATTAACGAGTTATTTATCATTGATCTGTGTGTCTTCCAAATGCTGCTTATTTAGTAGTTCACAAAATAAAATTGCACACAGAGCCGTCATAGATGATCACAGCGAACTTTGATAAAAATAGAAATTGTACATAGTTGATTTTAGGCTTGTTGAAATAATATCGATACATCGATATATCGATATTTTTCATTCGATACATCGATATTTTTAGCCGATATATTTTGATTTGATACATCGATACATCGATTTAAAATATTTGATATCGAAAATCGTATCAAAAACGATATTTTTTTTCTTTAATTTAATTAAAATATTGTTAGACGAGACCAACCCTGATAACAGTAATGGCGCCGACCGACTATAAAAGGCGGGCCACAAGCGGCGCGCGGTCACTTCTTTTCGAGACTTTGTGCTATGCGGACGTTTTTCTGTTAACCTAATGTTCATTTGAGTTTTGTATTTTCTGGTGTAATTTTGTTGTTAATTTTGATATAAAAATAAATCGTTAGGCATTCTGTGAATTTCTTTTTAAAAAACTGTTTTTACGTTTCTATCCCAAAATCAGAAGTGGGATAAAAGATCTCACTCTCACTCTAAAAGTTGTTGTTTTTCGGTCATTTTACAAAGTGCTATTCGATTATTTGCTTAAATAAAACGTCCGCAAAGTACGAGTCGTGATACCCTCTTTTTGCCGTTATTTTTTTCTTTATCGTTTGGTCTGTGATTTTTGATTGTGTTTTTGAGTGTCTACGTGTAGATGGATAGATCGTCTCGATCCCGATCGCGGGTGCATCGCTCGCGGAGCCCGCGAGGTCGGCGTTCGTACAGCAGGCACTCGCGAGGGCGTCGCTCGCGCAGTACTTCGCGAGGGTACACGCCGCGACGTACAGTGCGTTCTAGCCGTAGTTCTAGCCGTGACGCTGCTAGCCATGCTCACCGCCGATCGCGAGGGCATACGCCGCGACGAAAAACACGGTATCGTAGTCGGAGTTCTAGCCGTAGCGACACTCATGTAAGTAGACCTGTTTGTAGCCGCGACCGACGCAGTCATCGTAGCTACCGAAGCCGAAGCCGTCGTCGCGATTGTCATAGCCATGAGTCCTGGCATACCATCATGTCCCGGTTACAGGCTTTAGAGACGCGCACGCAACCGGCTGACTCGGCTGGGCCCTCTTCTCGGAACGGTACTGAGCAAATAGTGGAGGCTATTCAGTCGCTCAAATCTATAAGTAGTCGTAGTTACTACGTTTCAAATTTCGATCCCAATATTCACGAAGTAGACTCCTGGTTTGCTGAGGTAGATAGGGCCAAGGTCAGCAACCGCTGGGACGATCGTGAGTGCTTGTCTCGTATCGGAAGTTGTTTGAAAGGTGACGCTAAGACATGGTTAGATGAGTGGGTCACTAGTGACCGCTCGTGGAGTAATTTTAAAAATGATTTTAAATGTTTGTGCGTGAACAAAATAGATACGGCTAACATTTTATTTGAAGTTTTGTCAACCGATTCAAACAAATTCCGTACTTACGCAGAATATGCTCGAAAGTCTTTGCTCCGCCTGCGTATAGTCAAGGGTCTCAGTGACGAGCTTATCACATCCATTGTGTTGCGTGGAATTAAGGGCCCTCACGTAAAAGCTACTGCAACCAACGCTAAATTGGTTCCCAACGATTTGGTTAACTACTTATCTACGTTTTTGAAGCCTGGTAAGGAGGTGGTTACTGATGCTAAGGGTAGCCGGCATTCAGAATTAAAAGACAGTAGCAACAAGACATCAGATAACAAGCGACCATTTCGGTCATCTCGTTTCAATCCCAATTGTTATACATGTGGTGAGGCGGGTCATGAAGCGGCTAACTGTTCTAACAAGCCAAAATTGACTACTGGTACAGGTAACGATAGTCAAGTCAAGCCTGCAGATAGCCTGAATGCTGGCTCATCATGTGCATATTGCAAGAAAGCTGGTCATCACATCAGTAAATGTTTTGCGAAACTACGGTCTGAGCAACGAAACACGAATACGCCAGGTCACGAAAGGTGCTGAGCCGAAGTACCATTCTTATGAGCTAGAAACCTTAGCTATGGTTAAAGCTCTAAAACATTTCAGGCATTATTTGATAGGGGTACAATTCACTGTAATTACTGATTGTAACGCCACCCTCAAGGCGACTCAAAACAAAAGAGACTTGTTACCGCGTGTGGCAAGATGGTAAATCTTTCTTCAAGATTATAACTTTCAGCTATCGTATAGGAAAGGCGCCATGATGCCGCACGCGACCTATCTTATCCGCAACCCATTTAGCATTCATATTGTCAATCATATTGACCGCTCTCGTAACGGGGCTCAAATTGCTCAGGCAGGAGACGAGGAGACTCAAGCTATGATCCAGTCACTAGGTCAAGGTCAATTGGACCCATCAAGGTATGTGAAACAAAATGACATTCTTTATTTCCGTTACACGCCAACGAAGAGTGAAAATTACTTTGCTACATGCTTTGGTAATCGCTTGAGCCTCCTTCGCATCTTTATTTAGCTGTTAATGTAGTTGGTTTAATCTTAAGACATTTCTGGTTTCTTAGTTTTAGGCCATATGTTGTAAAATGCACAGCTCATTGCTTGGCATGTATCGCCCACAAGCGTGTATCTACCACGCGCACCTTTACAACACATCACTTTTTGGAACAAACTTGACGTTCCGTTTGATACACTACATGTAGATGTTTTGAGACCTCTTCCTGTGTCGAAAGGTTATAACTATGTCATGCTTGTGGTCGATGCATTCACAAAATATTGTTTGTTGATGCCAATAAATTGTCAGGATGTTGACGAACTTAAGCGTGTATTTAAGTTAGTGATTTCTCTGTTTGGTACTCCTAAGTTAGTTGTATTGGATAGAGGACGTATGTCTGAGTCAGCGGGTTTCACATCATGGATGCAAGTCCTAAGACTTGTACAGTTACGTCACATTACACCAGAAATGCATAACGCTAATGGTCAAGTTGAGCGTTATGTTCGCACGGTTCTTAATATGCTGCGATACGTTCCCTGGTGCAAGACGTTACTATTACTCAGGCAGGAACTAATCGAGAGTCTAGAAGAGAGATGCTTAGACATAGGACGGCCGAACGGCTGGCGAAAAACCAAGCACAACAGGATGCTGTGGTTAATGAGGATAGGCGTCCACCTCGGGTTTTCCAAGTAGTTGACACGGTTTTTGTCGTTAAGTATGCTCAGTCTCAAGGCAAGTTGGACCCTGTTATGCGAAGGCCTTACCGTGTTGTTAAGGCCCTTCGTAATGGTCGATATGAACTGAGGTTACTTGCTGGAGCTTATGGGAAGACTACCTATGCGGCTACTCAGTTCATGGTGCCTTGGAGAGGAAAGTGGACCCCTGAGACGTGTGCTGTTTTTTTTGAAGGTGGGACTGAAGTCTATGTGGTACGCAAACTTTAAAGCGCCTATGCCAGTAGCCTATGCGGTACGCGAACTCGGAGCCTCTTCCGGTAGTGAGAAAAGTCTATGCGGTATGCAACCTTTAAAGAGCCTATGCCGATAGCCACCGTAAGGTACGCAACCTTTAAAGAGCCTATGCCTCGTTGGTACGGTGCGAAAGCTTTTCGGTATGCAAACTTTAAAGAGCCTATGCCGAAGAGTCGCTGAGTGGCAAGCAAACTTTAAAGAGCCTCTGCCGTGTAAGTGCTCATTGTATGTTATTTTTCCATGTACGTACATGTTGCTGGGTCGACCCTTTATTTAATTTGTGGTTGGGGATTATTGGTTTGTGGTTCTTAAGGATCTTAAATCAATACTTTCCTAACTACTTCAGTTTGCTTGGTGTTGAGAATGGTGTTTTTAACTTTAGCTAACCTAACCTAACACATACTAAAGTGTCTAATTATTGGCAGTTGGCAAGCCAGTAACATTATACAACTGATTTCAGATGCAACTGATGATTCCGACAGTCCAGATGATAGAGATCAGCTTGCGAACTCGCCTAGACCGGAAGCCGACCAGCCAGGACCTTCATCGAGAGCTGATGAGATCATTGACGCTGGCCCATCGAACAGATCTCTTCCTGTACTTGACGCTTGCTTACTAGAAGAGCCTGACAGGGACGTCAGGGTATCAGGAGAGGCCGTGTTAGACGAGACCAACCCTGATAACAGTAATGGCGCCGACCGACTATAAAAGGCGGGCCACAAGCGGCGCGCGGTCACTTCTTTTCGAGACTTTGTGCTATGCGGACGTTTTTCTGTTAACCTAATGTTCATTTGAGTTTTGTATTTTCTGGTGTAATTTTGTTGTTAATTTTGATATAAAAATAAATCGTTAGGCATTCTGTGAATTTCTTTTTAAAAAACTGTTTTTACGTTTCTATCCCAAAAATATATAATAGAATTCGAAGCCGCAAGATTTGAACGAACGGAAAGTTTTGGATAGAGTCAAGACATTTTACTCCAGTTCTTTCGAATCTGGCACTCAAATACTTGACACCTACGGCTTCCTCTGTGCCTTCAGAGAGAGTGGCTTCTGCCGTAAATCTGACGGTTCCTAATAATAGGAGCCGGCTGACAGCGGAGCATGTGAAGAGCAGAGTTTTTCTACTTTCGCTACCTGACAAATACTGGTTTGCCTGAAATCATTACTATTATTATGAAGCTGAAGAGTTTATTTGTGTGTAATAACTATTACTATTACCTATTATTGAGCTTGACTGAACTAAATACATTATAATTTTAAAACCGCAAAATCTCTCAAAATTTTACCGATATATCGATTTATCGATATATTTTCCTCGAGATATCGAGGTCAATATTGATATTTTAATAAATATCGATACATCGATATATCGATATATTTGTTTACTTTCGACATCCCTAGTTGATTTAGGTACACAACAAACACAGTAGATGTAGGTTAGGTTTGTTCTTCCTCTGCTTCTGCTTTATTCAGTGCTGCCAATTCTTAATTTCACTTTACCCCATAGATTAAAATACTATAGATTGCCTACGAGCCTTAGATCAAGAATACAATAGATAGAGCATCAAATAATAATACCAAGAGTAAGAGAGACGCAATAATACAAATTATACCTATGAGTGAGAGAAATATAATATAAATGTTTTGTCCCTTTCTGCGTATACGTTTTTGATTGTTTAGCACCAAGTTTGGTGCTAAACAAACCGCTTGGTGCTTGTGAGTTTACAGGTGTTTAGTGCCAAAGTTCTTTGAAAATAGTGTGTGCCTAGGTCCCAGTATACGTAGAGTTAAGTTTATAATGTGGTGCATTGTAGTATTTTAGGCTGTGATAATGATACAGCTCGGAAAACTGAAAATTAAGCTTCCTTCGGTAAGTAGCACTTTTATGTTCTATTTGTCAATTAAACTATAAAACGGAGAATGCACAGTGTCCACAATTAATCATTTAACGGTTGTGTTTACTTTCTATCGCATATCATAGTAGATTTCTAGAATTTAATTATTTTGTAAAATTGAGTATAGGTTACTATAAACCACACAAATTACATGGCTATTCAAACCGATACAGTTCTATAGAAACATAATTTGGCTGGGTTATACGATCTTTCGGGCTGCCAACAAAAACAAAATCTATTTGCCAAAAATGTTGGGAAACGAACAACTTTAGGGTGGATTCGACTCTGATATGTTAGGATAAGTTCAAATACACACAATAATCTAGAAAACAAATGACAATGTCGCAACTTATTATTACCTTATTCAAAGAAATAAGGTTTGTTTGACTTAAGTACATAATGAAAAAAAATATAATATAGGTATAGGTAGTAGGTACATATATTTTAATTTAATTTAATTTATTTTTTTAGCTTTGCGTTACATTTTAATAATTTAAGTCTCCTCACGATTTTCATATGAGAAGTTGGTAGTTATTTTATGTCTGAGACCACCATCGCGTAGTATGATTAAATACCTACATATGCCTAATAATAACATGTTTGTTTTACAGATTTCCCAAAGATGCAACTACTTTGGGCTGGTGGGTTAAAGCTACGGGTTACCAGCTCCAGGTCACCAAGCTCCAAAATCAAAATCAAAACGGTCTTTATTCAGTACAATCACAAGGATCTCTTTGAAACGTCTTAAATTGGTACTAGGTGAATGTACCGCCAGTTCCTCGCGCGCGACCAAAGCCTAGAAGAACAGGCAAGAAACTTACGGACTAAAAAACTTTTGGGCTATTTCAACATAAACGGTATCTCAAAGTAAATATTCTCATCTGAAATTGTTATGTACAAACTATTAAATATTTATCGTCTAATAAATAAATACGTACTTACACGTGATATATTTTAATGTATTTATGACATATTCATAGTGATGTTCTGAGGATAGCTGTATTCATAATGCCATCACTTCGCGCTTCAGGGCAAAGTGGTGGCATTGCTCAGGCTTATGGTCAGCTCTAGCATAAGCTGGCTTCCTCCTGTTAAGATGTATTGTTTATACCTACTTAATTTAAAATTGAAGCACGCGTTATAAATTAACCTTTTGAATTACGGTTTCTGATGAGTAGGGATGTAGAATAAATAAATCAATGATAAATAAATAAATTGTTTTTTATTCATAAAAAAATTACCTAGCTGGTGCAGTAACATAGTTAAACTATTGGTAGGTGGTAGAATGTGAAGAATAGCACCACTAGCTAGCTCTGTCCCCCTCACTAGGAAAATCCAGGACTCTAGCTCGCGGGGCCTAGGGTTCTGATGTCAATGTCTAAAATGCCAGCTTAGTGCCAGTTCGCCCTGTTTTTTTTATTTTATTTTTTATAAATATTGGTGGACGCTCCACACAGCACTATATAGCCCCAAAATAAGCCAAATCACAACCACCCAGTCAGAGAACAAACGTCTAGTATCACATCACACAAATGTTTGTTCTCGGTAGGATTGAACCCACGGCCTACGGCGCAGAAGGCTACCAACTGAGCTGTGTAGGCTTTTTTCTAGCTCATTCCTTAGAAGATATTAAAATGGCGTAACCTAGAGGAGGGTACAAACTATTAAATTGCAGAAACTAGCTTTAATTAAACATAATTAAACAAACAACTGGAGCCGCGGCGACATCATAGCTTATGCTTGGTTGGGTGAAAATAGTAAGATGTGGCAACCCATAAATTGTATGTACTTGTTGTCCGTCTTGCTCGGGTATACGCTCGTAGGCAATCTATAGTATTATAAATCTATGCTACGAGCGTATACCCGAGCAAGACGGACAACAAGTACATACAATTTATGGGTTGCCACATCATACTATTCTTAGTAAAAATAGTATGATGTGGCAACCATCGCCGCGGCGACATCATAGCTTATGCTTGGTTGGGTTAGGTTTACCCAACCAAAAGCTATGATGTCGCCGCGGCTCCAGTTGTTTGTTTAATGGTGTTTAATTAAAGCTAGTTTCTGCAGTGAAATAGTTTGTACCCTCCTCTAGGTTACGCCATTTTAATATCTTCTAAGGAATGGGCTAGAAAAAAGCCTACACAGCTCAGTTGGTAGCCTTTTGCGCCGTAGACCGTGGGTTCAATCCTACCGAGAACAAACATTTGTGTGATGTGATACTAGACGTTTGTTCTCTGTCTGGGTGGTTGTGATTTGGCTTAGTTTGGGGCTAGATAGTGCTGTGTGAAATCTCCACCAATATTTATTAAAAAACAATAAAAAAAAAAGATACCGTTTATGTTGAAATAGCCCAAAAGTTTTTTAGTCCGTAAGTTTCTTGCCTGTTCTTCTAGGCTTTGGTCGCGAGGAACTGGCGGTACATTCACCTAGTACCAATTTAAGACGTTTCAAAGAGATCCTTGTGATTGTACTGAATAAAGTCCGTTTTGATTTTGATTTTGGAGCTTGGTGACCTGGAGCTTGGTAACCCGTAGCTTTAACCCACCAGCCTAAAGTAGTTGCATCTTTGGGAAATCTGTAAAACAAACATGTAATTATTAGCCATATGTAGGTATTTAATCATACTAAGCGATGGTGTTCTCAGACATAAAATAACTACCAACTTCTCATTCAAAATTTACAAACCTTATTTCTTTGAATTAAATAATAAGTTGCGACATTGTAATTTTTTTTCTAGCCTATTGTGTGTATTTGAACTTATCCTAACATATCCGAGTCGAATCCATCCTAAAATTGTTCGTTTCCCAACATTTTTGGCAAATAGATTTTGTTTTAGTTGGCAGCCCGAAAGATCGTATAACCCAGCCAAATTATGCAGATACTTGTTTCTATAGGACTGTATCGGTTTCTTAGATCAAGTATACAATAGATAGAGCATCAAATAATAATACCAAGAGTAAGAGAGACGCAATAATACAAATTATACCTATGAGTGAGAGAAATATAATATAAATGTTCTGTCCCTTTCTGCGTATACGTTTTTGATTGTTTAGCACCAAGTTTGGTGCTAAACAAACCGCTTGGTGCTTGTGAGTTTACAGGTGTTTAGTGCCAAAGTTCTTTGAAAATAGTGTGTGCCTAGGTCCCAGTATACGTAGAGTTAAGTTTATAATGTGGTGCATTGTAGTATTTTAGGCTGTGATAATGATACAGCTCGGAAAACTGAAAATTAAGCTTCCTTCGGTAAGTAGCACTTTTATGTTCTATTTGTCAATTAAACTATAAAACGGAGAATGCACAGTGTCCACAATTAATCATTTAACGGTTGTGTTTACTTTGTAACGCATATCATAGTAGATTTCTAGAATTTAATTATTTTGTAAAATTGAGTATAGGTTACTATAAACCACACAAATTACATGGCTATTCAAACCGATACAGTTCTATAGAAACATAATTTGGCTGGGTTATACGATCTTTCGGGCTGCCAACTGAAACAAAATCTATTTGCCAAAAATGTTGGGAAACGAACAATTTTAGGGTGGATTCGACTCTGATATGTTAGGATAAGTTCAAATACACACAATAATCTAGAAAAAAATGACAATGTCGCAACTTATTATTACCTTATTCAAAGAAATAAGGTTTGTTTGACTTAAGTACATAATGAAATGATTAAATACCTACATATGCCTAATAATAACATGTTTGTTTTACAGATTTCCCAAAGATGCAACTACTTTGGGCTGGTGGGTTAAAGCTACGGGTTACCAAGCTCCAGGTCACCAAGCTCCAAAATCAAAATCAAAACGGTCTTTATTCAGTACAATCTCAAGGATCTCTTTGAAACGTCTTAAATTGGTACTATGTGAATGTACCGCCAGTTCCTCGCGCGCGACCAAAGCCTAAAAGAACAGGCAAGAAACTTACGGACTAAAAAACTTTTGGGCTATTTCAACATAAACGGTATCTCCGCTTTTATTTTCTGGATATAAAAAGTATGTTCAAAAATCTTGCTTTAAAAAGTGTGAATTAAGAAAATATTCTCATCTGAAATTGTTATGTACAAACTATTAAATATTTATCGTCTAATAAATAAATACGTACTTACACGTGATATATTTTAATGTATTTATGACATATTCATAGTGATGTTCTGAGGATAGCTGTATTCATAATGCCACCACTTCCCGCTTCAGAGCAAAGTGGTGGCATTGCTCAGGCTTATGGTCAACTCTAGCATAAGCTGGCTTACTCCTGTTAAGATGTATTGTTTATACCTACTTAATTTAAAATTGAAGCACGCGTTATAAATTAACCTTTTGAATTACGGTTTCTGATGAGTAGGGATGTAGAATAAATAAATCAATGATAAATAAATAAATTGTTTTTTATTCATAAAAATTTTACCTAGCTGGTGCAGTAACATAGTTAAACTATTGGTAGGTGGTAGAATGTGAAGAATAGCACCACTAGCTAGCTCTGTCCCCCTCACTAGGAAAATCCAGGACTCTAGCTAGCGGGGCCTAGGGTTCTGATGTCAATGTCTAAAATGCCAGCTTAGTGCCAGTTCGCCCTGTTTTTTTTATTTTATTTTTTATAAATATTGGTGGACGCTCTACACAGCACTATATAGCCCCAAAATAAGCCAAATCACAACCACCCAGGCAGAGAACAAACGTCTAGTATCACATCACACAAATGTTTGTTCTCGGTAGGATTGAACCCACGGCCTACGGCGCAGAAGGCTACCAACTGAGCTGTGTAGGCTTTTTTCTAGCTCATTCCTTAGAAGATATTAAAATGGCGTAACCTAGAGGAGGGTACAAACTATTAAACTGCAGAAACTAGCTTTAATTAAACATCATTAAGCAAACAACTGGAGCCGCGGCGACATCATAGCTTATGCTTGGTTAGGTGAAAATAGTATGATGTGGCAACCCATAAATTGTATGTACTTGTTGTCCGTCTTGCTCGGGTATACGCTCGTAGGCAATCTATAGTATTATAAATCTATGATCGGTTTGAATAGCCATGTCATTTTGTGTGGTTTTTAGTAACCTATACTCAATTTTACAAAATAATTAAATTCTAGAAATCTACTATGTTATGCGATAGAAAGTAAACATAACCGTTAAATGATTAATTGTGGACACTGTGCATTCTCCGTTTTATAGTTTTATTGACAAATAGAACATAAAAGTCCTACTTACCGAAGGAAGCTTAATTTTCGTTTTCCGAGCTGTATCATTATCACAGCCTAAAATACTACTATGCACCATATTATAAAGATAACTCTACGTTTACTGGGACCTAAACACACACTATTTTCAAAGAACTTTGGCAATAAACACCTGTAAACTCACTAGAGCCAAGCGGTTTGTTTAGCACCAAACTTGGTGCTAAACATTCAAAAACGCATACGCAGAAAGGGACAAAACATTTATATTATATTACTCTCACTCAAAGGTATAATTTGCATTATTGCGTCTCTCTTACTCTTGGTATTATTATTTGATGCTCTATCTATTATATACTTGATCTAAGCTTTACCCGTATTATTAAAAAAAAAAAACCCTTTGCTTGGTCAAATTTACCCCTAAATTTGGTGTGAATATGGAAAAAATCCCTAAAGTTTATCTTTACTACAAATTGACATAAACATACATATTGTATTTATATTTTACTATACGACATCGCTTTTTATAATCTTATATCTATCCAACATGGTTTTTGTGGGAACTTTACACACGATAATATGAAAAATCTTTAAAGTGATTTTATTATCTTTATATTTGTAAATAATTTAAATAGTACACATTATATTTTGAACCATGTTGGGGAATCTATTCCTAAGTTTAGACTTGACAATAGCCTAAACCGAAAATGCTCTTTCAATTTTACTTTAAATTTATAGTAAAAAAAATAGACGAAGCTGACTAAGCTCCGCTGTCATCTTGACTGCTCACTTGACTTGACCAAGCTCGACTCTTAACTCGTTGGTTTGGTTTGGTTGGTTACTTTAATGTCTATGGTAAGCTTACTTCTTGCTTGCTTGTGTTGTTGTTGTGTTGACTTTGATAAAAGCAAAAAAAAAACCAATTATTGTCTTTGGTTACTTTGTGATTGATGTCGTCGTCGGTCGAGTATCGAGTGTCGTCTGCTTTTAGTAAAAGTTTTATCTAGGTATTGTTTACTTTACATCATTTATTATATTTTAAAATGTTATTACTGATGATTTTCTAGTTTTCCTACAGCTTTAATACATTCACGGACTAAATATGTCTAGTGTATGTCCGTATTCTTGGCGGCCATATTAAATTTATGTACATCTACGACGTAAATTTGATCCCGTAATTATCTTCATGATCCTTGCCTACACTTTGCTGCATTGCCGTAATATCTGAGCTTGTATCTAATCAGCTTCTGTAACACTAAATAGTTCGTCAATGAAAGATGTGTAAGATTTAGATTAGTGGTTATTTATTTTATTTGTTTGGTTGGACGACTCTGTTGTTGACGCGTCCTACATACACTTCGTCTTCAGATAGAACTTACAATCTATAACTCAAAGTTGTTGTTGCAGATATCCCCGGATTAAATTGGTGAACGTGATAAACTTTCAAATAGATAGCTTATGAATTCTAAAGTGACTTGTTGTGAAATTTATTTAGTGCTGAACTTGGACAAAGATTTGTGATAAGTTTCTAATTTTAGTCGTCCCTGGCGGGATTTATTTGGCAAAATGATGACCGAAAATAGGATTAGTTCAAGTAATCACGTCGGCAATAGTTTGACCAGTCAAAAGGGGTATGTATTTCATAAAACTTTAAAAGAAAGGATAGCCAATTGACCACCCAACTTGTGTTCTAAAAATTGATTTTCTGTTTTAGAGATGTCGATAAAACTATCGACGACATCGGTTGGAAATCAAAATTAAAAATACCCCCAAAGGATAGAAGAATAAAGACTAGTGTGAGTTTGTTACCTACCCCCAAAAATTTCGAACAAAGAATTTTAACAATAATGAATACCTAACCTAATTGCTAAGTTTTTTTACAAGTATCTTGGATGTTTGTAGGTTAATGGATTACCTAGGATTTAATAATTGTTTTATATATTTCACAGGATGTTACGGATACAAGAGGTAATGAGTTTGAAGAGTTTTGCCTGAAACGAGAATTGCTTATGGGTATATTTGAGAAGGGATGGGAAAAACCCTCCCCTATTCAAGAGGCTGCAATCCCCATTGCACTCAGTGGTAAAGATGTTCTCGCAAGAGCCAAAAACGGAACTGGCAAAACTGGCGCTTATTGTATTCCAGTTCTAGAACAGGTATAAATTCTGACACATCACAAACATACAGCTGGTAAACTATAAACCTTCTTTTTAAACAAACTATAAAAAAATATGATGATTTTTTTGGATTCCCCTTCACTTCCTATAAGTGATAAATCCATTTACTGAGCTCTTATAAACACTTAAAATCATAATCCAGACATATCAGTCTGTACATAACCAGTTTAAAAATTTCCAGGTGGACCCTAAAAAAGATTGTATTCAAGCTTTAGTTGTGGTACCTACTAGGGAGCTGGCTCTCCAAACATCACAAATTTGCATTGAACTGGCGAAGCATACAGATATTCGTGTAATGGTCACTACAGGAGGTACCAATCTACGAGATGACATTATGCGTATCTATCAGAATGGTAAATAGTGTTCCACAGCTCTAATTATTATTAAAATATTATAAAGTTCAAAGTATTTCTTTAAGTTACACAACAATCAATCATGACCATTTTTTTTAAACAAGTTTATGTTTTGGGTAAATAACCCAAAACATAAACTTGTTTAATTTTTTTTATTAAAGTAGGTATATATTTTTATAGGAGTAATTGAAATTATGGTTCAAAGTTTTATCTTGTATTTGTTTTCAGTTCAAGTAATAATCGCGACGCCAGGTCGTATGATTGATCTCATGGATAAGCAAGTGGCCAAAATGGAACAGTGCAGAATGTTAGTCCTTGATGAGGCTGACAAACTCCTCTCACAGGACTTCAAAGGCTTGTTGGACATGGTCATTTCACGGTATGCAATGTCATATAAAAGATTGAGACATTTTTATAATTTTTACTATGATGATTGTTTTGGATTCCCCTTCACTTTCTATAAGTGATAAATCCACTTACTGACCCCAGATTTAGAAAAAAAACTAAATATTTGTGATTTCTTTTAGTCTTAAAAGAGTTTGTTCACAGGTTACCCAAAGAACGTCAGATTTTGCTGTTCTCAGCTACTTTCCCACTCAGTGTGAAGCAGTTTATGGAAAAACACTTAAGAGAACCCTATGAAATTAATCTCATGGAAGAGCTGACACTAAAGGGAGTCACACAATACTACGCTTTTGTTCAAGAGAGACAGAAAGTGCACTGCCTAAATACACTATTTTCAAAGGTGCTTATCTTGTCTTATCTTAACTAGGCATCTAACATTTCGCTAATCAAAACAGATTACAAAAATACTTTCTTGTTTTATCTTCTTCACAGTTGCAAATAAATCAGTCCATTATTTTCTGCAATTCGACTCAGCGAGTTGAGCTTCTGGCCAAGAAGATAACAGAGTTGGGTTACTGCTGCTACTACATCCACGCGCGTATGGCCCAGGCGCATCGTAACCGCGTGTTCCACGACTTCCGTGCCGGCTTGTGCCGCAACCTGGTGTGCTCGGACCTGTTCACGCGCGGTATCGACGTGCAGGCTGTCAATGTGGTTATCAACTTCGACTTCCCGCGCATGGCGGAGACGTACCTCCATCGCATCGGGCGCTCGGGTCGATTCGGTCACCTCGGGATTGCCATCAACCTGATCACATACGAGGACCGCTTTGCTCTGCACCGCATCGAGCAGGAGCTCGGTACCGAGATAAAGCCCATCCCGAAGGTGATCGATCCGGCGCTTTACGTGTCGCGTCCCGATGACGGCGACGACTCGGCTGACAAGTAACGCCGTCTTAGCGCCCGCCGCGTCGCCGGCCCCTCTCGGGCCCGCGTAAACTTACTTTCTGGACTTGCTGACTGAATGAATGAATAGTTAAACAAAAACAAAAAACTTATTTGTAAAAAGTGTAATGAATTTATTGTAACAAAATGTGCGTGTAAATAGTTATATCGTGAAATAAGACTTTAACCTTGGATGGGTTACTTTTTTAAAAGTGTACATAAAACGAACATCAGGACTTGTGCAAGGTAACTCGTACACTTTGTCCATATTGGATATTGTGGGCGAATTCCTATATTGTTAAAACATTAAATATTTATCTGAGTAAAAAATTTGGGAGTCTACCTAAATTTGTCCAAGATCTTACATAAATTGTGGTAGACTTACTGAATATACATATTGTGAATACCTACCCGTAAAACGAACGAAGTTTGAGCTAGCACTGTTTTACTTTCTCTTTTCAAAATAATATTATCAAAATGCTGTGTTATGGGTAGGTATGAAGTCTAGCTCGAACAACATGTATTTGGATTGTAATGTCAAAAACTGCATCAAGAGACACTGTTTCTGGCCGCTTGAAACTTTTGTCTAGTTACTACAAGCCCAACCTAAAGCTATGGTGATAGTGATGGAAGTTCACTCTAACTACAATAAATAAGTAAATCACAAGTTTAAAAATTAATTCAACAATTAGTTTGGGTTGTATGATGTGAAATTTAGTTGTAGCAATAATGTGGTTCAAGTTGGAGTGAACTGTTGTCATTGAAGCTTTCAGTATTTTAATTACAAATAATTTGTACTTTATTTCAAAACTAAGCGGCATCTGTCACAGAGGAATAACGGCAGCTGGAGTTGGAAGGCTGCCTAAATGGCTTGCTGGAAGGTGTGAGGGTATTGCTCTAATTAAGATAAAAATAATTATATTTTATAGTTAGATTTTTTCTCATTACTAAAGATAAATAACATCATTGCATACCCTCATTGCCCTAGTAAAGAAGTCGAGTGATTTTATTGTAAATCAATGTAAGGGTTACCTGTGACTAATAAACGAGGCAGGACAATGTTGCATTCTTTTAGGCTTGAAGATATGACACATTGTTCCGTCTGCTGGGGATTTTATTTTAGAGAGCCTTTTTTTTCAGTTTGGTGACAAAACATTTCGCTCTCTGGGGAAAATCAATTTTGGGATATCAAGTGAAGAGTTAACATTTTTGGTCTTTTCATGTTTTTTTGTATGTTTAAGTTGACATGTTTATTTTTGTGATACACCATTTCATTGCACTGGCTTTTCAAAGCACTGCCTTAACTTTTGTCAACTCATATTCATTGAAATCTAAGTGATTGTGTTGAATAGGTATTATCTAGACATTCTAAGAAACATAAATTGTTCATCATATCTGTGATATAAACCAAGATAGCTTCTTGTTAGTTTTAGAAAGAAATGCCTCTTAAGTACTATAAACTGTCTTCCGGAAAGTTATTTCAGTAAGGCACATTTGTGCGTTAATTTTGTAAAGCGAGAGTTGTCTCCCAATCTCTTGTTGGTAATAATATTTCAAAAAAACCAGTGGAATCTGACTACCACAATAAGTTTTCCTTGGTTGCTCGTTATGTTAGTGAATGTACTGATTTTATTATAACACAAGCATATCATTGGTGAATTGTGTAAATTTCCTTGCCATTAATGTTGTTTTAACTTACAAAAGATATTATGTGAAAAGATATATTTTATTGACAGTGATATCAATTATTTTCAAAAAAGTAATAACAAAGATAGACCAAAATAAACTCTTCACAACATTTTTTTTTTTATTAATAATCACCTAGCGCTACCGTGAATGTAGGTGTAAACTTATTTAGGACAAGCGGCTCGTCCTGGCTTCGCACAGGTGGACATTTTTTTTCATGAAAGACTTAGGCTATTTTTTTTTTATACCTAGATTTACATTGTTGAAGTTTTAGTCGGGATCCCTAATTTTATCTAGTAATAAATATAGCCTATGTTACTCGGGGATAATGTAGCATTCTAATGGTGAAAGAATTTTCGAAATCAGACCAGTAGTTTTTGAGTTTATTCGTTCCCATAACATACAAAAATCTCTCCTCGTTTTAATACCTATTAGTGTAAAAAGGAATGAAGCACCAAATAAGAATTATAAAAACAGCTTTTCAAATAAATATTTTATATATATAAATATAAATATTTGTGGACATTCCACACAGCACTATCTCGCCCCAAACTAAGCCAAAGCTTGTGATATGGGAACCAGATAGCTGATAAAATAGACTGCTTATAAGAACTTTCTATTTAGTCTAGTCGTCAGGTTGCCTTTGTGCATGTAACTACGTACCTACATTACATGCACAACTAGATAACCCGTGAAGGATGTACCGATAGACACACAATTTTTCAACAACTCGTTTCGTCGTCAACATCGCCTTAAGGCGAAGACAAGAGCTAACAACAGCTGCGAGCGAGAGACACATTAGCTCTTGTCTTCTCTAATACTATAAGACTCAAAGTCCTGACTGACTGACTGACTGACTGACTGACTGACTGACTGACATATAGACAACGCACAGCCTAAACCGCTGGTCCTAGAGACTTGAAATTTGAGGAGTACATAGCTCTTATGGCGTAGAGGTGCACTAAGAAGGGATTTTTGGAAATTCAACCCCTAAGGGTGTAAAAAGGGAGGAAACGTTTGTATGAAAAATAGTATTCCTTGAACCTACAAACTTGAAACTTGGAGAACATATACCTCAAAGCAAAAAAATAGGAAAGGCATTTTTAATTTTTTAAAACTACCCTTAATAAGTGTGCAAAGGGATGTAAAAGTTTGTATGGGAGTTTTTTGACCGATGGTCCTAGAGACTTGAAATTTGAAGAGTACATAGGTCTTATGACGTAGAGGTGTACTAAGAAGAGGTTTTTGGAAATTCAACCCCTAAGGGTGTAAAAAGGGATGAAAGCGTTTGTATGAAAAATTGTATTCCTTGAACCTACAAACTTGAAACTTGGAGTACATATACTTCAAAGCAAAAAAATAGGAAAGGCATTTTTAGTTTTGTAAAACTACCCTTAATAAATGTGCAAAGGGATGTAAAAGTTTGTAAGGGAGTTTTTTGACCGATGGTCCTAGAGACTTGAAATTTGAAGAGTACATAGTTCTTATGACGTAAAGGTGTACTAAGAAGGGGTTTTCGAAAATTCAATCCCTAAGGGCGTAAAAAGGGATGAAAGCGTTTGTATGAAAAATTGTATTCCTTGAACCTACAAACTTGAAACTTGGAGTACATATACTTCAAAGCAAAAAAATAGGAAAGGCATTTTTAGTTTTGTAAAACTACCCTTAATAAATGTGCAAAGGGATGTAAAAGTTTGTAAGGGAGTTTTTTGACCGATGGTCCTAGAGACTTGAAATTTGAAGAGTACATAGGTCTTATGACGTAGAGGTGTACTAAGAAAGGGTTTTTGGAAATTCAACCCCTAAGGGTGTAAAAAGGGATGAAAGCGTTTGTATGAAAAATTGTATTCCTTGAACCTACAAACTTGAAACTTGGAGTACATATACTTCAAAGCAAAAAAATAGGAAAGGCGTTATTAGTTTTTTTAAACTACCCTTAATAAGTGTGCAAAGGGATGTAAAAGTTTGTATGGGAGTTTTTTGACCGATGGTCCTAGAGACTTGAAATTTGAGGAGTACATAGGTCTTATGACGTAGAGGTGTACTAAGAAGGGGGTTTTGGAAATTCAACCCCAAGGGGTGTAAAAGGGTTGAAAACGTTTGCATGAAAAATAGTATACCTTGAACCTACAAACTTGAAACTTGGAGTATATGAACTTTTAGGCAAAAAAATAGGAAAGGCTTTTTTAATTTTTTAAAACTACCCATAATAAGCGTGCAAAGGGATGTCAAAGTTTGTATGGGAGTTTTTTAACGCATAGTGCGATTGATTTCAAACTTGAAGTAAATATACTCCACAATAAATAATTTAAAATCACGTTTTCAATATTTTAAAACTACCCCTGCAAAGTTTCAAGGTTTGTATGGGAGATTTTTAACTGTAACTGTGTAATTAACTTCAAACTAAAAGAAAATGTGTTCTGTGGATAAATAACATAAAGACGTTACCCTCCTTCGTTGCGCTCGAGTAAAAAGAATACCTACAACGAGGCGTCAATGTTCTAAAAACGGGAATCTTGAGTTGGTACGAAGAGATCTGAGGGTACCTATCTACCGTGCCTGTGGATCAATGTCGTGAAGCTGTTTCGTTTCGTTTGCTTTTGGGGTAGAAACTAGGAACAAATAAGTACATATTTTCCGTGTAAGGTTGTCTTTGTTGTATTTGTCATGTTTGTGCTAAACTCAGTACCTATACCTACCTACCTTATATAGGTAATGTACGCCTATAGGTATCCCTTATACCTACGTAGGTATTTAAAATCCTACCCTAATAATATACAAATTAATGCGAAAGTTACGATGTTTGGATGTTTGTGGTTCAATCACGGTTCACCACTTCAACGCGTGCGAAGCCGCGGGAAGCCACTAGTCGCCTATAAAATAAAACATACGCTTGCTTCTCTAATGCAAAACCGAAACAGTTTCCCGACTTTGATCCCCTACGGTAGATATCCCCACAAATCTCTCAGTACCAGCTCAAGATTATTTGAGGATTATTGTTGGGTTAGTCACGAGTTATTACATTTGGCACATAGGTACCCACATTTCGCAGTAGTAGGTAGGTATTCCATAGGTGACAGGTTGACAGGCCACTGTTAGAATACTATATATTGAACTTTGTGCGGTTCTTCAAGTCTTTCTCATTGCGGAAATAAAATGACTACTTATCAATTTTTTCTTAGAACCCATTTATCTTTAAATTGGAGCCACTATTGAAAACAACTAAGTACCTATAATGCACAACTAAACAACGGCTACAAGCTGAGCTATTGACGGATTCTCTGGAGTCCTTGGTTATGGAGATCCGGGTGCTCTTGGGCCCTGAGATGACAATGATTCAAGGCTATTTATTTCGAAACAAGAGCCATAACAAAAAAAAGTTATCCAAGAGCACACTTAAAGTGAAAATAACTTTGAACGGATGATGCGGATAGATTATTTACTGGCGGCATTATAGTTCTTACATTCCAGACAGCCGAATCGACGCCAATGATTCCTTAAATAATAATATTTTCTTTATTGAGAACTAAATATTTGTAAATTTATGCGCTTAGCATAGACAATACATTAGACTTCGTCCTACAAACGGTGGTCTTATCACGCACAGCTATTAATTTACCAGTGAACCACAAATGTACCATTATAGGTACTTAGTTGTACATTGTTGTAACCTAAGGTTCTAGCTAGATGAAGCCGCAGTAAAAGCCAGTTTTATTCAATTGTTTAATGAAATCAGTCAAAATTTTATTATAATTAAGTACAATATTATGTGGTATACAATGATATAATTATACCTACTCAGCACACTTCATATTACAATTAACTGAAATTAAAATTTACCTTAAACGTAAAGCAATAAATATAATAAATTGACTGTGATAAAGAAATCCAAACCACCTTGCGCGATTGAAAATACCTTATTTAACTTCATTCCAAGGTAGTAGGTATTGTAACAGTAAATTACAATGAACACTTCGTTTTGAGTTTGTGTGAATTTCACACTGGGAATAGGCTCTAAACATAAAACAACTACATACCTATATTAGAAAAAAGTTTGCCACCAGACTTCGGACTGCTCTATTCGGTGGTTTCACAGACGTTGCTGGGCTAGAATTTTATAAGAAAATATATTACTATAATATAATTTTATAAGAAAATTAATGGTGTGGTTTCACTATAACTGAAAACCCTATGGACACACCTTTAAGAAGCCACCGAAGTCTGGTGGTATGTTGGAATTAAGATTGAGTTTCAGGTACCTGATGACGATCTTTTCCAGCCGTTTACGTCCATGGCTTCTGCTAATATGACTAAGAAAACATTTGAGTACAAAAACAATAAATCATAAAAAAAACTATAAAAATAAGATGAAATAACCACCTTGTCTCCTATATCTACTTAATGTACTTTTTAAAGTATACGAAGATGGCAGTAAATTGTTCTTAACTCTTACGATAATATATCATAATAATAAATAAATAATAGGTACAATGTCACTTCTAGCAATGTTTTAGATCATAAACCGACTAAAAAAAATAAACATACCAAGTAAGTACTTATTATACATTATTAGAGGCGGCAGTAAAATGGCTAGAAATTAGATTTCTTGTTTTGAAATTTAGTCTAAAAAATCTTTGTGTCAGATGCTGAAATAAAATAGCTATTCGAAATAAAATGTATTCTCGTGCCTACTTACAAATATGTTCAAAAACAGACATGTAAGGTTTTTTTTAAATATTTTTTTATATGTTTTCGAATTAGAAGAAGTTAATGAGGATTATAAAGTTCGATCGATGCTACACACAATGGACATTACTATTATTGTCGTAAACTTCAGTATTACGTTAAAATTTGTGCTTTTAAAAAGGTTAGCATTTAGTGTATCTACCCTTATTATTTCAAGCAGCTTTATTATAATATTCACTGAGATCACGGACGGACCGATAATTGAATCCTTTTTGTCATATTCGAAACTGTTTTGATTAGTGACGTAATTCGATCGTCAGTTGTATAAATACGTCACGGGTAACATTCGTTAAATCGAATTTATTTTTTTGTATTTTTAAGCTACTAAATGAAGCATATAACAAGGCGGAAAAAATAAAGAGTTATACGTGGTGGGTACATACGACTTGTCATAAAATAATAAAGACTTATTTAAAGCGAACTACGAGTGGTTACAGACTGCGCTTTGTAAAAGCTCTTGCATTTTATTGCGCTTTCACGAGCTTTAGTGCTATTTCTTCAACACCATTCGCTCAAGCGACCGAAGTACGTCTTCAATATGGCATTATGTAATACATTCACCCATCACGATTTGGCGAGTGGAAATGCCACCGAAACAGTGCCATAGTGTAAACTCGACCGCTATCAGAACGCCCACTTTGGATGCAAGAGAAATTGAATTTAAAACGCTCACATTACAACGCTTAAATAGCGCTTACATTCCATCGATCGATATAGGCATCGTGTTGCGCTTGTTAGAATGCGTGCTACTTTAAGAGGCAACGCGATATGGCTTGTATATAACAGTACGCCTGACCGTTAGTGGTATGTTCATTCGATGGCTAGCTGCGAGAGCAGCAGCTCGGGCGGCGGCGGCAGGCCGGGCTGCAGCGTGATGGCGACGCCTCGGTTCAAGGACACGGCCGGGTAGAAAGCGCCTCGGAGGCCCGTGAACGCTATATCACCCTGCAATGAAGAACCATGTTATTATTTTATATCTTCACTGGCTTTTATCGCGAGATATAGCAAGAAGAAATATAATACCGCAGTGTATAGCAATATACTATGCGCGCTGACTGGGCACGGTCGTCCGTCGGGGCACTCATATCCAGCCGGCCGGCCTAGGCGGACGTTACTCGAACTAAGTATTTTATTTGGTACCCAAGCAACTTGTACAGAACAATACAATACCCATATCTCTGTCGCTGTCTAGCTGTCAATATTTTAATACATGTTTGCTACACGTCATTTATTATTTTACACCGATTTTCCGATAGAGGGCCAGTCGTCCATCAACAGTTTTCAAATCACTTAGTCGTGCCGCCTAACACCATACTTATGCGACACGTCGTCCACAGTGAAGCGCAGCGTCCCGCATGGCAGGACGCGCAGCACGCTGACATGTGCGTGTGAGCGTACGTACCTGAGGTACGTCGTCCACAGTGAAGCGCAGCGTCCCGCGTGGCAGGTCCAGCAGCACGCCGACATGTGCGTGTGTGCGTACGTACCTGCGGCACGTCGTCCACAGTGAAGCGCAGCGTCCCGCGTGGCAGGTCCAGCAGCACGCCGACATGTGCGTGTGTGCGTACGTACCTGCGGCACGTCGTCCACAGTGAAGCGCAGCGTCCCGCGTGGCAGGTCCAGCAGCACGCCGACATGTGCGTGTGTGCGTACGTACCTGCGGCACGTCGTCCACAGTGAAGCGCAGCGTCCCGCGTGGCAGGTCCAGCAGCACGCCGACATGTGCGTGTGTGCGTACGTACCTGCGGCACGTCGTCCACAGTGAAGCGCAGCGTCCCGCGTGGCAGGTCCAGCAGCACGCCGACATGTGCGTGTGTGCGTACGTACCTGCGGCACGTCGTCCACAGTGAAGCGCAGCGTCCCGCGTGGCAGGTCCAGCAGCACGCCGACATGTACGCCGGCGCACACGCCTCCCGCCGCGCGCCCGCCGTGCGCGCCGCCGTGCACGAACCACGACCGCGACCCGTCTATGTACATCGCCCAGCCGAGGGCGTCGCTACCTGCAACACATTAACATTGCACGCATCAGAGAACAAGCTCACCCGACCCGTCACAGCATCTTTAATCGGTAGCAGACGCATATCGGTACCTAGCATCTTATCCCTGGCGACGTCTGCGCGCGCGACGCCGAAGGCCGGGTCGGCGTCGGCGTCGTACCGGTCGATGCGCAGCCGCCAGTAGTGCACGCCGCGCGCGAGCGGCGTGTCGGCGAGCGCCACGCGCGGCTGCCAGCCGCCCGCCGCCGCGCCCAGCCCGTCCGCCGACAGCGACACGCCGTCGCCGCCGCCGCCGCCGGAACAACGCACGTCCCACGTGAACCACGCCACTGAAACAAACATTCACTTAAGGGGCTGACAACTATCAAACAACTTCTCGCTCGCTCGTTTCGATATGTTGAAAGAACTAAAATCACTAAACTCATTTTTGCACATTCCTGTAAAATGGAACAGTACAGGGCATGCTTTTAACGCCATGTAAAAGTTACTGGCGCAATGTGGATAGATTTGCAAGTTAAACAAGTTTGCAAGTTAGTTTAGTTTGCGTCCTTGCATGCCTGTATTTGCCGGTTTTGTAGCCGCCCGCATCCCCTCCCTCACGTTGCATGCCAATAGCTGACAACTTGCGTGGCAGATACAGGCATGCCAGTTAGCATTTACACGTGGAAGTAGGTGGCATGTGCAAGTAGCTTTTATGCAAGTGTGCCATCTACAGTTATGTGTATTCCGGCTTTATACAAACAATCATACAAGTGCCCTTAGACAGCGACACGCCGCGCCGGGACCACGCAATTTTTTTGTAACAATTAATTGTACATTATTAGCAATTTTTAAATGTGGAACTGTTAATGAAGTGTTATTCAAGGCGGTGTATGGCTATTATTATTATTATCCTACATGTTATGGACGCCGAGCTAAGTTAAGAAAAAACGTAAAAATTCATAGCGCTTTCCCCTTTATAATATTAGTAGGATTGGCTAGTCATCTGGATTCAAATTTATATTATTTTTAAAAAGACTCCGCCATGTATATTGGTGATCCCTGATGTAGGTGTATAAAAATTACCAGGTGATGTCTGCAAGCCGATGACCTCGCTATAGGGTCCCTCGCCGGCGCCGTTGAATGCCTTCACTCGCGCGCTGTACAGCGACGAGTAATGCAGCCCGTCGATTGTGCACACCGTCTCGCGACCGCAGTATACTTCCTGCAAGTGCAATTTGGATTGCAGGATTGCCTCACTAAACTTCAATAATATATTATATTATTACATTGTAAAAGGATCATACAAAAGAACGGTAGGAACCAAGCCGTAAGTTTGTTGCCTGTTCTTCTAGGCTTTGGTCGCGTGGAACTGGCACCTAGAGCCACCTAGCTTTAAGACGTTTCAAAGTCATCCCTGTGATTTTATTGAATAAATACATTTTGACTTTGACTTTGGATCAAAACTCGAAGTGTTAAATGTCACGTAATTAATAGGCGCAATGTTGAAAATATTGTTGAATTTAGCATATCATAATGTATTGCTAAGACGCTAAGGCAACTTCTCGCTCTCACAATTCAATATTTTTTAAACAATTTTTATTTTGGAATGAAAACTTGTCTGGATCTAAGTACATAATATTTTTGCAGAAACTATTTACATAGGTTCGATTAGGTGATGTTTGTTTATCATGCAATGAACTGACTATGCGTGTGACGCCCTCCTACCCGATGTCAATGTGATATGTGCCAAATGTAATATTTGGACTTGCCTGATCTGACTACCCCCTTAGACGTCCTCGAAAAATCTGGAGTTTGTACTTAGTACTAAGAGATTTAAGGGGATATCTACCGTGCCTGGGGATCAAAGTCGTGACGCTGTTTCAGTCCCAGATTTTTTCAGTTCATTGTATTTTAATGGTACAGCTCTACCGGCCTGTATGTATATTGGCTGGTAACACAGTACGTAGATTTGGCAATAGTTCTAGATTAGGAGGCCATGATGGAACTGACATCGTCGGATACCGACAAAAGTCCCTTAAAAATAGATTTAAAAAAATAAGGTAGAGCTTATGCATATATGTATGTAGTAACTCGAGGCAGCGGGTTCGATCCCCACCGAGAACAAATATTTAAGTGATGAACATAGATGTTTGTTATCTGTCTGGTGTATATTATAAGTATGTATGTTATATAATATTATAAGTATGTATTTACAATATTAAGTATTTAAGTATTATCAGCTATCTGGTTCCCATAGTACAAGCTTTGCTCAGTTCGGGGCTAGATAGGGCTGTGTGCAAAGTCGAGCAATATTTATTTATTATTTACTAGTGGCTTCCCGCGGCTTCGCACGCGTTGAGGTGGTGAACCGTGAATGAGCCACAAACATCCAAACATCGTAACTTTCGCATTTATTTGTATATTATTAGGGTAGGATTTTAAATACCTACGTAGGTATAAGGGATACCTATAGGCGTACATTAGGTATATTAGGTAGGTAGGTATAGGTACTGAGTTTAGCACAAACATGACAAATACAACAAAGACAACCTTACACGAAAAATATGTACTTATTTGTTCCTAGTTTCTACCCCAAAAATAAACGAAACGAAACAGCTTCACGACTTTGGCAGGTGACCGTAACTTTGCCAGGCACGGTAGATACCCTCAGATCTCTTCGTACGAACTCAAGATTCCCGTTTTCAGAATGTCCCTTACAAACATTGACGCCTCGTTGTATCCTTTTTAGTCGAGCGCAACGAAAGAGGGTAACGCTTTAGGGGTTGTTTTCGAAAATCAAACTGTCTTTTTGTTATCTATCCACAGAACAAATTTTCTTTTAGTTTAAAGTTAATTACACTACGCGTTAAAAATCTCCCACACAAACCTTGAAATTTGAGCAGACTTTTGCACCCTTTGCAGGGTAGTTTTAAAATATTAAAAACGTGATTTTAAACTATTTATTGTGGAGTATACTTACTTCAAGTTTGAAATCAATCGCACTTTGCGTTAAAAATCTCCCATACTAACTTTTACAGCCATTTGCATCCTTTGCAGGGATAATTGTCAAAAATTAAAAGTGTCATTCTTAATTATTTATTTCTTAGTATATTTACCCCAAGTTTTAAGTCAATCGCACCACGCGTTTAAAAACTCTCATACAAACTTTGACATCCCTTTGCACACTTATTAAGGGTAGTTTTAAAAAACTAAAAATAACTTTCCTATTTTTTTGCCTTAAAGTTTATGTACTCAGTTTCAAGTTTGTAGGTTCAAGGAATATTGTTTTCCATGCAAACATTTTCAACCCTTTTACACCCTTAGGGGTTGAATT
This sequence comes from Chloroclysta siterata, assembly GCA_932294275.1. Taxonomy (NCBI): domain Eukaryota; kingdom Metazoa; phylum Arthropoda; class Insecta; order Lepidoptera; family Geometridae; genus Chloroclysta; species Chloroclysta siterata. The sequence continues at coordinate 7,976,913 of OW028604.1, read as the reverse complement.
TCCAAAAATCTCCTCTTAGTACACCTCTACGCCATAAGACCTATGTACTCTTCAAATTTCAAGTCTCTAGGACCAGTGGTCAAAAAACTCCCATACAAACTTTGACATCCCTTTGCACACTTATTAAGGGTAGTTTTAAAAAACTAAAAATGCCTTTCCTCATTTTTAGTCTTGGAGTACATCTACTTCAAGTTTCAAGTTTGTAGATTCAAGGAATACAATTTTTCATACCAACGTTTTCATCCCTTTTTACACCCTTAGGGGTTGAATTTCCAAAAATCCCTTCCTAGTACACCTCTAAGTCATAAGACTTATGTAGTCTTCAAATTAAGTCTCTAGGACCAGCGGTCAAAAAACTCCTATACAAACTTTTACATCCCTTTGCACACTTATTAAGGGTAGTTTTTAAAAACTATAAATGCCTTTCCTATTTTTTTGCCTTGAAGTACATGTACTCCAAGTTTCAAGTTTGTAGGTTCAAGGAATACTATTTTTCATACAAACGTTTTCATCCCTTTTTACACCCTTAGGGGTTGAAGTTCCAAAAATCCCTTCTTAGTACATCTATACGCCATAAGACCTATGTACTCCTCAAATTTCAAGTCTCTAGGACCAGCGGTTTAGGCTGTGCGTTGCCTATATGTCAGTCAGTCAGTCAGTCAGGACTTTGATTCTTATAGTATTAGAGATTTATTTACTCTCATCACTACGTCTTCTTTCACTCCACATCATCTCTAGGATTATATCTAGCTTGCACTACTTAGTACCTAGATCTAGTTACGATAAACCTTTTATGAAGTTCATATATACATTTTTAATTATTTTTTATAACTGATAATGTAGCATTAAGCCGACTTGCATGCCTGTATTTGCCGGCTTCGTAGCCTCCCGCGACCCCTTCCTCACGTTGCATTGCATGCCTGTAGCTGACACAAAATAGAATGTTGGGCTAACTACTTGCGTGGCAGATACAGGCATGCCAGTTAGAGTATACACATGAAAGTAGGTGGCATGTGCAAGTAGCTTTTATGCTTGTGGGCCAGCTACAGGCATGTGTATTCCCGCCTTTAAGCCCGGTCTCAACCGCGAAAGGGTAATGAGCGAGAAATGGTTAGCGGAACGGACTCCTTTTTAATGAAATAGGTTTACATTTCCACCAACAAAGAGTTTTATCTCTTGATTTCCATTTCAAAAGGAAAAAGAGCTGAGCGAGTTCATTTCAACACTTTCTGCTCGCTCAGTCCTTTCCGCTCGACTATTTGTTGGTGGAAATACAAGTATGCAGTTTATTCTTACGAGTTAAACGGAGTCCATAATGGCTCCGCTCCGCTCGCGGGGGAGTCGCATACTTACGCGGAAGGGTCCGCTCAGTCCGTCGTCGAGCTCCAGCACGTAGCCTCGCACGGCGCTGGGCGCGGGCGGCGCGCGCCACGTCAGCGTGCACGAACAGCCGCGCGCCACGCACGCCTCTACCGCCATCTCGGGGGCGCCGGGGGCTACATACATAAATCACAAAAAAAAAATTAAGAGTAGTTTAGCTCTTTGTGAAGGGCTCGTCCGGGGAAGTACTACTGTCACGCCCAGCCCTATTAACCCCTTCACTAGGACGGCAGAGGGGTAGACGCGCGGAAGGAGGGAAAAGGAGAGGAACCCCGCGCGCCCGTCGCCCGCGCATCTGTTTAGAGAGACACGAAACGACACGCTCGCACGGGAAGACATTGTCCGTATAAAAATGTAATTAATCTACTAAAGAACTGTTATCCAAATTAAAAGTATCTACAGACTTTATTTGTTTTGTTTTATAAACAACTACCACCACGCCTTTTTCTGCCGCCAAGTGGCGTTGCTGTGTTTCGGTTTGAAGAGTGTGGTTGCCGGTGTAATTACAGGCAAATGAGGCTTAACATCTGTATGCCTCAAGCTGATGGACGCAGGGCATTGCATCGTAGGGCATGTTCCTATCGTGCGTGACTTACGAAGCAATGCTTTGTTATAGGTGATGGTTACCACTTAATATCAGTTGGGCCATCTGCTTGTTCCATCAGCTAGTTTTATAAAAAAAAACATAGGTATACCTTGTTTTGTTAATAAAACCCTTGCAATTAGGTACATAAACAGGGAAATATAAGTTACGTTTCTGAACATTGCTACTCTGCAACAAACAATCTGCTGAGTTTTATATTTCGTTGGTACAGGAAACTTAAGTATTCTTTCGTTTGATTGATTTGGCAAATAATTATATGCATATCTTGAACCACACCAAATACTAATTATCTAGTAAGTATACTTTTTAACAAGTTTTTGATCATTATAAAATGATCAAAAATTTTTTTTTTTTAGATTTAATGGCTTGAAGCGGAAATTTGTTCATGCTGGCTGACAACAAAAATATCAATTAAAATGATTAATTTACCTTCCGTTTTCATTGCTTCTTCTATTGCTGCATTCCATTGTAAGCATAAGCAAAAAGATTTATATTTTAGACACTACAATAGACAGACCACCTATATTGTTGTTTGTGTTTGAAACTTACGAATGCATTCAATGAAGTTCATAGTTCTGACAGTGCGTAGCACTGGTTCTATGTCTAAGGTGAGCGCAGGCGCATTTGGTGGCGTTTCGAGAGACGAGCACAGACCTGCCGCAGTGTCCTGCGCGCGCACTGTTAGAATACTGCCCACCTGAAAAGAAATCACATCTGCTGATCAGAAAATCCTCTAATCCTATCCTTCCTACTAAACCAATCTTACTGATACCTACTGTAAATGTGAAAGTTGTTTGGGTATTTTGATGTCTGTGGCTCAATCACGCCTGAACCACTGAACCTTGAGTAGATTTTCTAAATACTAGCTGGTGCAACATTATTAGTAGTAAAATGAGTTGTTGCTTGTTGAATAAACAAATCTATTGCTGTTTGATGTGGAACTAAAAATATATGAACCCACAGAGGGAAAACATCTTAAATATTGTTGTTAGCAATATTTGTTGGCTTTTACCCTCATGGGATCCACATCCATCATCTTACACTTAGGATAAGCAAAAATTACTAACAAACATATAAAAAAAAAGTACATGGGTAATGTGGAAATAAAAAGCTTTATCTTCATCTACACTAATATTACTAGTAGTTCGCCCCGAACTGAGATCTCGTGATGCGACCCGACGAACGCATCAAAACTTTGAGTCGGTAGTAGTCAGAGGCAAGTCCAAACATTATCTTTGGACTTTTTTCTGACTACCGCCTACTAACTTGGTATGGTTACCAAGTTTCAACTCTATTGGCCTATTTATTGAAGAGTTCCGTTGAACAGACCTTGGCTCCATCATCAGACCTGGTCGTCGTCACCATTTTATGAGAACTGAGTACCTCCTTAAATTATTTTAAGAAAAAAAAATAAGAAAAATCAAAGGAACTGGCCGACCAGTAGAAAAACCTTGATTTCAACGAAACTCTTACAGATGGGAGCTCTTGGATCGCTGGTTATCTTAATTTAACTTTTTAAATTTTATCTCGAAAACCGAGCGTCCCAAAAAAAAAGTAAAAATTGTTTTGGAATGTCCAAACAAAGCCCTTTCATATGACATGTAACTTGATTTTTTTATGTAACTTTTTTTATTTTTGCCCTCTTAAAAAACCCCATATCTCAAAAACCCTTCATCCGATTTTACTCATCTACTTACCAGTAAATTTCTCAAGTACAAGCTATCGACATATCAAATTTCATGGAGATCGGATCAACGGTTCTAAAGTTATCGCCAGACAAACATACATACATACATACATACATAAAATGCCAAATCGCCCAAGTTGAAACTAAGATCTTCGTTCGCTTCGCTCACTCGATCAATAATAAGATCTTCGTTCGCTTCGCTCACTCGATCAATAAAGAGGAAAGATTTGTATTTTTGTATGTAACAAATAGGCTCAAAAACTACTGGTCCGATCTCAAAAATTCTTTCACCATTAGAATGCTACATTATCCCTGAGTAACATAGGCTATATTATATTTTCAAAAAAATCAGGGATCCTTACTAAAACTTCAATAATGTAACCCAAGGTGGAAAACGAAAACCTTACATCGCGTGCGCTGCGAAAACTATTGATGATAGAACAAAATAATGTACTACGTCTTTGCAGAACACGTCGTTATCTACAAAAAATGTCGCAACAGCATATGTCTAGCTATTATAGTTATGTCACAATAAGTGTTCTTTTATTATAAAAATTTAATTGAAATGCCGCCGCTAGAAAAGGCTCTTTATTTGTACCTTGGTATTAATCCTTATCCAAATAAATCATTTCCTATTCAAGACGGTTTCAATACCTATAGTCGGACATTCCATTCAAAAGATATGACGAAATTAAAAATGTTAACGGGTTAACGGAGAAGGGCGTGCAAATTAATGAAATAAGAAGACGCGAGGCTCGAACCCACGGTCTAAGTTTATCCTAAAATGTTCAAAAAATTTATGACCACCCATGCGAAGCAGGGACAGGCCGCCAGTTATTATATATAAAAACGCGAGCGGAAGATAGTCAGAACTAAATAGCTCGCGATTTGATTTCCTTGCTAAGCTACTCATCATAGAGTAGAGAATATTTAGAGGCAAAACTATAAACGAATGGAATTAATTATCATAATTTTTAAAAACATGTTTGATGTCCATACAAGTCCAAAAAGGTAGACAATAATTTACTATCTGTAATAGTCAGATTGTGGCATTTATTGTAATGCTTATTTGTTTTGAAAGATTAGTAAAATTTTGGTAGATATATGTAAACATATACATTTCATTAAAAAATTGTGGTTTACATTTGGTAAAGACTGATTGTGGCACCACATGAGTGGATAAAGATAAGCTATCACAAACAAACATGGGCATAAGTGTAATGCAATCAATACTATCAGAAGTAGGTCAATTTGATACATTGTTCAAATTTATTGGGTGTGGCATTGTCATTAGAAACTGGGTTAATTATTTAACATTACAAATAAATATGGGGCTTTTGAGACTATAATTAGCATAAATACCCCCAAATCTTTTGGTGGTAGTTAGAGGCAAGCCTGCAGGATACATGCCACTTTTGTAGTGGTCTCTCGCAATGTTTTCCTTCACTGTATGTATGTAATTTATATTTCAACCAGTAGTTTTTTAGACTATTAATTATTTTAGTACCTGAAGAAATGCAGCATGGTCAGACTCTTTTAAAGCTTCTATAGAAAAGTGCAGCAAAGCAGTTGCTTCTCTTAACTTTTGTGCTGCCATTGACTTTAGAGACCGCATATTGGTGACAGCTTGTGACCTAGTGTTTCTAGCTGCTCTGACTAACTCATCTCTTCTACGCTCTACTGCTCGACTCACTTCCGCACATGCTTGGTCAATTTGTCTCTCTAGTTCTTCACATGATTCCTGTAAATTACAACAAAATAACTATAATAGTTACACATCCTGCAATTTCATTTCTTTCTATGGTAGGTGTAATTTTGGGGATTGCTCTCTCACTACCCTACTACTACTTCTTTAAGTTTAAAAGTGTGTGCCTTGTTAGATCTACTTACATTTATATTATCTCCTGACCCTTTGACTAGTTGAATATATTCAGTCATGGCTTTTGCTTGTTCTGATAACTTTTGAAGTGATTGTGATAATTCAGTCTGAAACAAGATTTGTTTTAATATGCAATTATGCGCAGGAATTTATATTACAGAATTTATAGAACCTTCAGTCATACCTTATGAGATCTAGCAGCATTAGATAATGCCTGGGTTTCATGGGAGGCATGTCTTTCTACAAGGCAACGTTGACAGATGGGAACTTGGCAGGCATTGCAGTATAATGTGGGTGGTGAGCCGTGGTCTCCACAAGTAGTACCGAGCGCCCTTAACTCGTGCTGAGCGAGGGGCCCGCGGATGGGATGCCATGCATCCCTGCACCCGGCACAGTACCGGACCGAGCATTGCTCGCAGCGGACCACAGCCGCCCGCCTTTCTCCCTCGCACATCTGACATGCCTCCTCAGCCGGTGGCGCTCCTTTGACACCCCCAAATCGCTCCACGATCGTTCGCATGACCCGAAACGCCGGAAGCCCCTCAGCACCATTGTCGTCTAATAAAACTACTTTACTACATAGCGGACAGGTGATGCTGAATGCTACGCTCGAATAGACGGGCGCGGCCGGGGTCCCCGCGTAACTGTTAGGCCTTGATCCACATACCACGCCGCTGTCGGTTTCACTCGAGACGGAGGCTTTGTCCGCTTCATGGTAATCATTAGTAGCTGCCGAATTCTCAGCTTCGTGTACGTGGGCCTGCAGACTGATAGCACAGGCTCGACAAAGGGCATGCCCACAGGGTAATAGGACAGGTTCTCTGTAGAATTCTTTACAAACAAAACACCGGATTTCCTCTTCCATTTTGTTACACCTGTCTCGGTCAGTGGCCATCTATTTTCCATTCAGAAATTACATGTTTCATACAAAAATGTGAATTTGTTTATAAAATAGAAAATTACACAAACACCACCGAGTGCAAGCAAAAACTCAACTCACTCACTCACACTCACAACAGCACAGCAGAGCCAGACAGTGACACACGTACGTACTTACATAGCCAATCAAAACACACCCACAGATTGAATAGAAGAATGAACGAAACAGAATTAAATAAAAAATCTACTACGACGTTGACATTTCTCAAAAATGTCAGAGCAGTGCCTGCCTACCTGCTATCTAGCCGAATTTAGGCGAACACTGGGGTATTCTTGGAGGAAATATCAGGGGGATTCGTTTTTTTTAGCTGGTTATTAATATATATAACGCCCTTTGTAGACCAATACTAGCTTACTGTAATGTTGCTTGGGGCGGCGCTTGTAGCACTTACATGCTGCAGCTAGAACGTGCACAACGAGCTGTATTAAAAGTAGCCACTTTTAAGCCCTACAGGTTTCCAACTACAGATCTGTTTAATGAATGTGAAGTCCTTACCGTGCGACAATTATACATTTTTAACATAATTATGCTTCAACACAAAAATGTAAGTGCACACAACAACATTGCAGTAGGAAGAAGAAGAAAAGATAAAATAATTTATGTTCCAAAATGTAATACGTCATCAGCACAGCGACAACTTTTCTTCTTGGCACCATTTCTGTACAACAAAGCGAATAAATGTATTCAGGAATTAGTTTGCTTAAATAATAGAGAGTGTAAACAAATACTGTTAAAATGGTTGAAGACGATAAGTTATGAGAGTACAGAAGGGCTCCTCAAGATATTGAAATAAAATAATAGAAATAATGTATAGTGAATAAAGTTAAATATTGGATGATATTTCACAAAGCTCTATCTAGCTCCATTTTGAGCGAAGCTTGAACTATATGTATAAAATGAAACTAAATAATGATACTTTGTTTTTATTTTTAAAAACGCCTTATTAATACAAAGCAACATAAACTTACCTGGGTACTCTCCAAACACACAATTAATGCATGCTTTTACATATTATTTCAATATTCCTAACAAATTACTTATTTCTAATTATCTTAATCTTAAATAGCTATAATAATAATAATAATAATAATAAAAATAAATAAATTAATATTATATAATAATAATAAGTATGGCGCAAATGAATTCTCCTGGAAGGGGGCAGGACTTACAACACAAGTCGACATGACTTAGTGTAGGTTCTGTCATATAAATTATAAAATGTATAAGCCATTACCATTTAAGAAAACTGTTATACTGTGTATTATAATATAAGTGTGCTTAAATGAAATAAATAATTATCTATCTTATCTATCTTTTTTTAATTTATTTTAAGGGCTTTGTCGCTGGGCGACCTTACTACCATTTAATAAAACATACAGGGGAAAAGTCAAGATGCTAATAATAATACCAACATTCATACATGGCCTTCCAAATCAACTTAATCTTTAAAATAAAAAAACTTAATCGCATTCGTTTTCTGACATTTTGGGAAGCAACATCTGACAGCTTTTTCATTTTAATTGTTTTTCTCTTAGACTAAGTATCATATACCTCCATGGTTTTTCTTGTGTTACTGAATGTGTACCTATGTATTGTATATTTTCGGTGGTTTTATAACCAACATTACTTGAGGTCTTAGCACAAAGTGTAAGCATTTGGAATGAAAGTGTATGTGATTTTCTGATTTGATCGTAAATGTTTGAACCATTTTAAAAAAATGAGGGTTCACAATTCGTAAGCGTAAAATTCTAATAAATAAAATTAAAATTGGTTCCGATAGTGAAGAACTAAAATGTTGGCTTGACTTCACCTATCAATGTAGGCAGATAATATTTTATGAAGCTAATATTAAGAAGATAATATTTTAATTACATATATGAATAAATACCTACAACACAAGAAAATATACAATTTTTCTTGTTATTTTTACAACTCCGAATAGGGAGTTTTCTACATAAAATAAGTGAAAACTATTGGTTTCTTGTGCTGTGAGTATATGTCAAAAAAGTAAAGTTGGATATTTAATCACTTTTTTGATTGACCAACTTTACTTTTTTGACATCCACTCACAGCACAATCAATTAATTAATTATCCAATCAATTCTCGTGGTTGGATCTCAGCCGCAAAGCAAATTTCTTTAGATCTAATTTTCACATTTTTGTCGACTGGGAATATGGTAAAAATGTAGCTGCAGGGGGTTCACCGGAACCAGCAAAATTATGAAAGTGGTCTATGAGAAAAAAAAGTTTGTAAACCTCTGGTTTAGACTATTTATAAGTAATTATGTAACTGGGATAAATAATTAAATAGTCAAGAGCTGATGATGACCTAAATATGTAAGAAGTACCTACCTACCTACCTACTTATGTCATCATCAGCTCTGCCGGTAGGTAGGACCGGTAGGACTCTCAGTACAATTCTGTAAATGGCTTGCCGACTTTCTGAGGGAACGATCCATTCGGGTAGTCATTGATGGTTGCTTGTCTGATCTATTGGCTATTAATGCCGGTGTACCTCAGGGGTCGGTGCTATCTGCCACGCTGTTTCTGCTGCATAATAACGATCTGCTCATGCCCGGTATCGTTGGGTATGCAGACGACAGCACAGTAGTGGGAAGATGCGTATCAAATAAAATAAAAATAAAAATAAATAAAAATAAAATAAATATTGGTGGACAATCCACACAGCACTATCTCGCCCCAAACTAAGCCAAAGCTTGTGATATGGGAACCAGATAGCTGATATACTACATATATACTTTTTTTTTTGTAAATACATACTTATAACTAGTAGTTCGCCCCGAACTGAAATCTCGTGATGCGACCCGAGGAACGCATCAAAACTTTGAGCAGGTAGTAGTCAGAGGCAAGTCCAAACATTATCTTTGGACTTTTTTCTGACTACCGCCTACTAACTTGGTATGGTAACCAAGTTTCAACTCTATTGGCCTATTTATTGAAGAGTTCCGTTGAACAGACCTTGGCTCCATCATCAGACCTGGTCGTCGTCACCATTTTATGAGAACTGAGTACCTCCTTAATTTATTTCAAGAAAAAAAATTAAGAAAAAGCAAAGTAACTGGCCGACCAGAAGAAAAACCTTGATTTCAACGAAACTCTTAGAGATGGGAGCTCTTGGATCGCTGGTTATCTTAATTTAACTTGTTTTGTTTTATCTCAAAAACCGAGCGTCCCAAAAAAAAAGTAAAAATTGTTTTGGAATGTCCAAACGAAGCCCTTTCATATGACATGTAACTTGATTTTTTTATGTAACTTTTTTATTTTTGCCCCCTTAAAAAACCCCATATCTCAAAAACCCTTCATCTGATTTTACTCATATACTTACCAGTAAATTTCTCAAGTACAAGCTATCGACATATCAAATTTCATGCAGATCGGATCAACGGTTCTAAAGTTATCGCCAGACAAACATACATACATACATACATACATAAAATGCCAAATCGCCCAAGTTGAAACTAAGATCTTCGTTCGCTTCGCTCACTCGATCAATAATATATAACACCCAGACAGAGAACAAACATCTATGTTCATCACACAAATATTTGTTCTCGGTGGGGATCGAACCCACGGCCTACGGCGCAGAAGGCAGAGCTACTACCAACTGAGCTGTGAAGGCTGTCCTGGAACTCCTTGACACTACACTTAGACCTGCTCTCAATTTTGGCACGTACATTGAGTCTAGGGCAAAAACTGCTTCCATGAAGCTGGGCATCCTAAATAGGGTAAGGCGGTACTTCACACCTGGACAGCTTCTCAATCTTTACAAAGGTCAAGTCCGGTCTGGTATGGAGTACTGCTGTCACCTATGGGATGGCTCGGCCAAACACCAGCTTGCTGCCTTGGACTCGATAGAACGCAGAGCTCTCAGGATGGTAGGTGAGCAACACATGGCGGAGACTAAAGTCCAGAGTCTCGAACAACGTCGCAAAGTTGCTTGCCTATCGATCTTCTATAGGTTACATTTCGGGGAATATGCCCAGGAACTTCACGATATTATACCGCCATCACCATTCCACCACAGGATTAGTAGACACACGGCCGGGTATCATCCATATCTGGTTAGCATACCACCTATTCGCACTAAGCGTTTTGCTTCTAGCTACATTATGCGAACTGCTAAGGGTGGAACTCATTACCGTCGTCTGTTTTTCCCTTAGATCAAGTATACATAATCGATGGTTTTTCCTGACCACTACAATCGAAATCTCTTCAAGGCAAGAGTGAATAGGTGTCTTCTAGACCGCTCTGCTCCAACGTCGACTACATCGTCGCTTACCATCAGGTGAGATTGTAGTCAAAGGACGGTTTATTCATTATAAAAAAAAAGAAAAAAAGGTAAGTAGGACCTACCGGAATGACAAGTTTAAATTTTTCTGGACGTTTAACCTACCCAAATGTCATGTTTTAGTTTTTACTATTTTATTTAACTAAGTTTCAACAGCAACAGCTTATTTTTGATCTACAAGTAGGTGAGTGGTTTTTTTAAATGGTAGGTACGATTACAAATCAAATTATTGCAGTAGGTAGGTACCTGCTTATTGTGTTCTATGAAAAGTGCTGTAAAATGGTACCAACTTACAGCGTACTTAGCTTAGACTAAGTATCATATAGACGTAGTGTTTCGGGTTTTTGGCGTGGCCGTTTTTTGTTAGTTTGTATGTATTCGCGTGAGTGACTAGAGAAGGGACAACATTGACTAACCTATCGATAGAATAAGAAATGGATGAAAAAGGCGTTTTAATTGGAATTCAACTTTTTAATTTTAACTGGTTGCTGACTTTTATTGCGAAAGCTCAAAACCATTATAGACACTGAAACACTATCATCGTCAATAATGTTTCCCACATTGACCTAACCATGAGAGCGATGTCCATCCCACTCGATACACTTTCTTATGGCCATTTCGTCCATGCATAAGAAAATTTTGTAGTCTATCAGTTTTCACGCCTAACAGCTTTTATCCACTCCCGTCTTCATTCTGGGCACTTATAAGAACATTAAAAAATAATGTAAAATTTAACAAAAATTGAGCCGTCGCGAGACGCCTATAAGGTGTGAAAAATTGAAACTACAACATAACAGCCGATCTGACCCGGCGCATTAGATGTTTCATATCAAAATCGGAAAATAAAATATTATCGATAAAGCTAAATTGGTCGGTGGAAGTACATCACTAGAACAGATGACTAAAACAATAATTTTTATTTTGCAATAATTTAAAGGTTTACATCATTTTCACATAGAAAAATATGACTAGTACTAATAAAATGTAATTCCTACAGTCTTTATGGAAGAAAAAACGTATTTTTTAGCATGAAAATAGGAAAAGAATATTACGTATCAAATGACAATTCCGGGTCTTTAACTCCTCCTTTTGTTGTTTTTGATACACAAAACACAGCTTCACAAGACATACTTTCACCTTTTCAAATATATTTTGCCTAGACAATAATAATTCTTTAAAAATTTTCATAATTTCTTTCGCTACATCGCAATGTTGCTGCGAGTTTTTCTAGAACGTCAAAACAAGATCAAAACATTGCATCAACTGACGGCCACGATTTACGCAGACAGTGAGTGAGTGAGATGGAGTGAGTGAAGTTACATCTACTTTTCTTTTACTCGTAGCTAGGCTACATGGGAAGAACAAAGATAGATGATCACTGTTTGATACACAGTTGTAAAAGGATGTAAGTCTTATGGTTCCCTCCAGTATAATACCTCCATGGTACTTAGATTACGAGTTAGCTCTCTCTAGACTCAACTTTCTGTAATTAGTCTCACTTCACCAATAGCGTTGTTACGTCCGTCCGACTACTTACCAACATGTTACATGGACGTTTCTCGACTAGCTCACTTACCTACAAACATTTACTTACTCAACACCTGTTTTTAAGTAAATCATCATCATCAATTCAATAGAAAAAAGTTTATTGTCAGAGAGAGATGACACAGGTATGCCATACCTACATTTTAAATTACAAGTTGAGGAGGGTCAGCACTAATTCAGCGCAACATATTGCTAAAGTTAAGACTGACGAAGTCTACTACTAGACATAGGCCGCTCCCATAAATCTACAGGAAGAACGGTTCCGAGCCTTCTTCAACCGCCGACTTCCTATCCTATATCATCGATCTGTGTGATGAACATAGATGTTTGTCCTCTGTCTGGGTGTTATATAATTGATCGAGTGAGCGAAGCGAACGAAGATCATAGTTTTAAACTTGGGATTTGGCATTTTATGTATGTATGTATATGTATGTTTGTCTGGCGATAACTTTAGAACCGTTGATCCGATTTGCATGAAATTTGATATGTCGATAGCTTGAACTTGAGAAATTTACTTGTAAGTATATGAGTAATATCGGATGAAGGGTTTTTGAGATACGGGGTTTTTTAAGGGGGCAAAAATAAAAAAAAATACATAAAAAAAATCAAGTTACATGTCATATGAAAGGGCTTTGTTTGGATATTCCAAAACAATTTTTACTTTTTTTTAGGGACGCTTGGTTTTTGAGATAAAACAAAAAAGTTCAATTAAGATAACCAGCGATCCAAGAGCTCCCATCTCTAAGAGTTTCGTTGACATCAAGGTTTTTCTACTGGTCGTCCAGTTCCTTTGCTTTTTCTTATTTTTTTTTCTTGAAATAAATTAAGGAGGTACTTAGTTCTCATAAAATGGTGACGACGACCAGGTCTGATGATGGAGCCAAGGTCTGTTCAACGGAACTCTTCAATAAATAGACCAATAGAATTGAAACTTGGTTAACATACCAGTTAGTAGGCGGTAGTCAGAAAAAAGTCCAAAGATAATGTTTGGACTTGCCTCTGACTACAACCTAGGTACTCAAAGTTTTGATGCGTTCGTCGGGTCGCATCACGAGATCTCAGTTCGGGGCGAACTACTAGTATTATAAGTATGTATTTACAAAAAAAAGTATACAACGTGTTTATTAAGAATTGTAGGGATCCGAAAGCAGGATATTCTACCGGTCATAACGAACAACTTTTGTTCTACGACTTTTAAAATTTCAAAGTTTTTCATTCATGAAATGCCTCTTAAACTTTTATCTAAAATGAATCTAAACGCATCATGAGGCAGCCCTATTTACAGCTGTTCTTTGACCTCTAGTTGTTAACCTTAGATAAAATAGGTAACAGAACTGCCACCAATTACCTAGTAATGTGCCTACCTAATAATGATGTTGCTGTTTTTAAAGATCTTGGTATGTAAAAGAAATATTTTCGCGACTGTAATCCCTAGTCACGGTAAACATTCTCTGAGATCTTTGGTACTAATACCTATTCAGTAACTAGGTACCTACGTGGCTACGTACTCAATATTTAATAGAATATTTATTTTTGTTTAATTACTAGATGTCGTAAACCAATGTTTATGATATTCATAGTTCTTTAAATTGTAACATGTTACTTTACCACCATGGTTCATTGACACGACAAAATTATTCAACTGCAATTTTGGGAAGTGCCTAGTCTGTCCTATTTAATCTTTGACTAACCTGTCTGTCATTGGTTGCATTTAAAAACGCATATCCAATCAGGACGGCCGACGGCCGCCGATCAGTGTTACCATTTGTGGCAGATTTCTCCCATTTGGCAGATTTTAAATATTTCAAGAAAAATCTTATTAGTTTGAATTTTTAATGAAATAATATTTATAATTTATTTATTTTTTACCGAACTGGAAACTTCTTATTTGGTTTCTAAACAACTTCTATCTCGTTTTAGATAACTGCAAACCGTTACAAACGATCAAAAGATAGTAACTGAATGTAATGTAGGTATTTAATTTATTCCGTAGCCACGAAGGAGATGGTATGAAGTCATATTTTTGGTATTTTTATCGTCAAGCTTGGTAGATTTTGACAGATTTTTTGGCAGGTGTGTGGTAGAACCACCACTTTTGAGATGGTCACCCTGTTTGTGTTTACATGCGTTGTTGTACATTGTTTTGTTGAGAAAATGTCATCAAACGTGATAAAATGGTGATTGTTATGTAAAAAGCCGTCGTCAGTCAGTGTGTGTATGAGCAGTGCCTACGAGGTAATGGTTTAGTGTGAAGTTTGAAGCCTGTGTCGTGCGAAATCTCGCAAACTTACCAAAATCCAGTTTTATCCAGTGTTATTATAGCCAGTAAATAATGACAAAATCCATAGGAACCAGTAAAAATATCGTGTCAGGGGATTGGCGGCGTACCTACCTACCTACCGAAAGGTAAGTATTTCAAATTATCTCGTAGGTTATCGTTGTTTTTCTCTTTCCTAGATAGAAGCGCGCGTGCGTGTGACCTTGACACGTACACAGACAGGGCTGTTGCAAATTTCTGAGAAAATATTAATTTTACTTTTGTATGGGAATTTCGAAAACGATGTATTCAACCGTTGCACACGTCAAAGTATTCCAGTGCTTGGTCTAAAATACACGCTCTTTGTTTCCCTACATAACTTCATCAACACGTTGTATATTTATTATATCAGCTATCTGGTTCCCATATTACAAGCTTTGGCTTAGTTTGGGGCTAGATAGTGCTGTGTGTAAAGTCCACCAATATTTATTTATCTATCAATCGACTGGGGTCGTCCTACGATTTTTATTTCCGAGAGCTTTTATAACCCAGCGGTTTTCGGTTTTACGAGTTCTTGCCTGCCCGTTGCCAATTCTAATTATTAATTATTCTCAGTGTTATCAATGAACTTGGGTCGCATATTACGGGTTTCCTCATTTCGGACTCTATCACGTAGTGAAGCTCCCAGCAGAGTTCTCTATTCTACTTAGGTGTAATATCACGATAGGTCTGTGTGGGAATTCTGTCGATGGAGAATACTCAAAATCGTTCTTTTTGTAATGTAATGGAAGCCCTATATAGAAACGGAATTTCGACTGCGATAATGATGATGAAGAGATGGTTTTCAAGCGACAGAATTACAAGGATTACTTTTGAAAAGTAAATAATAAGGAGGCCGAATTTCGGAGTTATTCGTAGTGGAAATTCGTAGCACTCGTGCTCTACGAGTGCTACGAATTTCCACTTGCGTAGAACATTACTAGCAGTTAATTATGTAAAGAAAAATGCTTTTTTGTCTAATTGGTGGTTCTACATGTTCAAATGGTAGCTTGAATAAGCGGTCAACCATTGAACCATTGAATCCATTGAAAATTGTCACACGCGGTTTTTTTGCAGTAGGATCAGGAATCTGGAGCGCGGTGGTCAATCTTTTCTACGCCAATTTATATCAGGAGATATAAAAAAAGTGATTCACAGAACAGTTAACCAAACACTAGACCAAGCAATCCGTCCTTTTCTAAACTCGTAAGAAAACAATTAAGCTACCTACCTACCGTACTGATTATCATACAATGTACCTACCTGCTCGTTTGTTGGTGCCTATGCTGTGAAATTGTATGGCTATTTGCGCTTATGAAATTTGCATCGAAGTTGGCCAAGGCCAGTACCACATTGGAGTAATAATAATGCGCAGAATTATGGTAAAGGAAGAGATAAAAATTACTATACAAGTTAAAAAGTACCTACTGATCGTTGGGAAAACGGTAGAGTAAACCTTCCCAGGAATATTTACTCAAAAGAAGTCGTGGTAACTTATACACATACATTCGTTACGATCAAGAAGTTCAAATGCCGCTTCACAAATCTCAAAAAAGTAACCATAAGCCATTTCTCTTATCCTGCGAAAGAAAACAATGTGAGGAAATCCTACATGGACGGGTTGAGATTTGTGCTTAGATTTAAAATCGTTTGGCAAGCTTTTCAAGTACCGCCCGTTGTACCTAGTGCCTAGGTATTTTAAGTTATTTCTGTAATGTTTTATTTCGTGTACAATACCTAATGATTTAATTTATATCGATCTATTAGACGCTAGTCCAGTCTAGTAGTTGGCTCCGAACTGAGATCTCGTGATGTCCGCCCCTGTCTTACATTTTTACAAATAACAATATTTGACCTCTGACTACCCCCTACTTACTTAGGGTACCAGTATTCTCTTATCTGTGCTTGTGGTAACCAAGTTTCAGCTCAATTTGCCTATTTATTGAGTTCCGCGGTAATCAACGGTTCGAAAGTTGTGGCCTGACAAATATAGGTAGGTACATACAACGCCAAATCGCCCAAGTTGATTGTAAGATCTTCGTTCGATTATTCTCACTCGATCAATTATTCTTATTATCTATTGTGAAATCACCAGCAGAATCAAAGGTAAGATTTTCGAAAACAACCAATAAAGAGAAACTATTGTGACCTTTGATGATAATCATAATTGATGAGACAAAGAACAATTTATTTCATTAATTACTTGTACACTCGCTCGCAATTCGATGACTATATTTATAACTAGCTGCCGCCCACGGTTTCGCTCGTAAATCAATACTCATTGCTAACGTTGTCATTTATGGCGTTTTCTCTATATTGGGTTAGTTCGTGTTTTCTATCACTTTCCAGTAATTTTTCGGGATAAATAAGAGCATTGCAGGTACTGTATCTAATTACAGCTATGATGAGTGATGGATGACACTGTTTACGAAGTAACGTTAATATTCTGTTGTATTGATAACAGAACAATACCAAAAACGTTGATATTTACCTTTCCAATAGTGTCGTGTCCACGTTAGATATCAGTGATTAATGACCAATCGAACAAAACAACTGCCTGCCTACTAGATATGAATTTTTCATACCTACGATCATTTTCATTTCTCTCGTTAGCAATGTTGGTCGTTCGTTTAACATTATTGTTTCTACTTGGTTGCAGTGGTAATTGTGGCAATCCCTCACTCATTCCTCCTGATGATTCCATCCCCCAGTTAAAAACATGTGTTGGAACTGTTTTGAGAAAATATTTCTCCAAGGCCCTGAAAGTTACATATTTTGGTTCAGAAGACGAATTATTGGGCTACATCCACTCGCAAATCATTATGAGCACCACGATCAGGACTCTCACTGAAGCAAAAGTGATGCGACTTGATAGATCGTACTTGATTGTTGCGAAAAACGAGAGCGAGCTTACAAAGCATGCCGAGTTAATCAGCACGGGGGGTAACTGGAATCCGTACGTCAAATTTCTTATCGTGATATATACGCTTCAAGATCTGGACAAGGTCTTCACTACTTTACTATCGCTTCGTATTCATAAAGTTGTTGTCGTTAATGGAACAGAAACCTCTGAGCTTTACACCTACAATCCTCTAGAAAATAGCGCATGTGGAAAGTACTACAACAAAATTACTGGCTTTGGGAAATGTTCTACTGTTGAATCGATTGATCTGTACCCTGATAACGTTGTAACGGGACTTCGCAACTGTTCCTTCACCGTGTCTTGCCCCCATTGGCCTCCATATAGTATAAACCCTACACGGTCTGATGATACACCATACGAAATGGGCGTCGAACAAAACATATTTCACCTCATGAGCCAAGTAGAACGTTTCAAGTACAACTTTGTTTACAACTATGATCCTGAAATGTTTTCAACCGTATCGCAGAATATGTCAGTGGCCGGCCCTATGGCTATGCTCCAAGCTAACAAAGTGGATGTTATGCTAGGTGGCTTAGCACTCACCAAGGCGCGAGCAAGAAGGTTCTTCTATGTACACGGTCATCTCGATCAGGTAGAAGAACTCAGATTGATGGTAAAGAGAGCATCTAAGACTCCGGCTTGGAAAAACTTCTACCTCGAGTTTTCGCCACTAGTTTGGTCGTTACTTCTGCTTGTGTCGGTATTCTATGCTGTCATAATAATGATCATGCTGAGAGCGAAAGACAAAGGTCACGTGGTTCTGGTACTGTTGGATTATCTTCTTCTTCACGGTTCCAAGTTTCAAGCGAGTCAAATGGTGAACGTTGTATTTATTTGCTGGGTATGGTTCGCGTACTTAATAAATTGCTTCTATCAATCAAGTTTAGTGAGTCTCACCACGATGCCAAGCACGGAGTATCAGATAGAGAATGAGCGCAGTATGTTCGCCCATGGACTAAAGCCATGCATTAGCACGGTTATGAAAAAGATTAATGCTTTTGAAGAGTCTGAACTAGCGAAATCGTTAGAAAATGACACTATGGATCCATTATGTGATAATTTTTTGAAAAGTATTAGAACTGTGAGCCATTCGGAAGATAGGTTCACTACTGCGCTCTATACCATTTACCTTTATTATAAACAAAAATTCTACGATAGGTATGGGAGCTCGCCAATTTTTTTATTCTCCAAACCGTACACTAAAGTTAACTATGCCATATATTTCTACAAAGGGTTTCCGATGGAAGAGCGGCTCCATATGCTGGCACTCCGGATTCGGGAGACGGGATTAACAGAAAAATACCTAAATTATCATTATTACTTGAGGGCGGTGAAGTATAAATTCCATTCGCGTGGACGGGAGACACGTTTTTCCATACCGTGGTATGTTTATATTATAGGAATAAGTATATCTTCATTTGCATTTTTAGTTGAAATTGCATTTCGATGCAACAAGCAAATGAAAATACCTATAACACAATGACCTGCTTTTACCTACACCTAAATCCAACACAAACGGGCATAAAATTAATATGCCTTCTATGTCCTTTTCTAAGGGCCATTGTATCATCCACTGTATCACACACATAGGCCATCGAACATGACTTGGGTTATTAATCAGTACCTATAATATTTGTAAAATAAAGAAAAGCATTGACCTAAATATTAGCTTGGCTTGAATATCTAGGCAGACCCTTTTTTATATATTTTATTTAGATAGGTAATGTACTTACTTAGTTTAGTAAGAACCTATAGACTTTACAATCTTCAATTAAACTTCTATTAAGATTTTAGTTTTCTAGATAAATAAAAAAAAACAAAAATACGTTATTTCTACAAACTGACAAGCGGGCATTATGCTGAGCTTAAGACCCATTTGCTGCTGTAGCATACCACATAGTTAAACATGTAGGTTTTAACATTGTTCTGTAATTATATTTTTTCCCCTTTTTTTCTATTGTGTTATTATGATCTATTATTCCATCCATGTTAAAATTATTATGTACTTGCCTAATAGGTTAGATTAGAGTATATTATGTTTACTAATAGTTGAAATCCCAGTTAAATCCCTTATGAAGAAAGCCATGGACTCGGTTGTGACTCCTACTCTAGCTACTCTACGGATGCCAATCTTGGCCAATAACGAAAGAGACCATGGATAAAAATATTACAAACCTTCCAAATAGCTGCAGAAAGAAGAATGCTGGGACTTAAGCTAAGATACAGAGAGAGATGTAGTGTCATTCGGAATATAACTAAAACTAGCGGCCTGTCCCAGCTTCGCATGGGTGGTCATAAATTTTTTGAACATTTTAGGATAAACTTAGACCGTGGGTTCGAGCCTCGCGTCTACTTCAACACTAATATTATAAAGAGGAAAGATTTGTATTTTTGTATGTAACGAATAGGCTCAAAAACTACTGGTCCGATTTCAAAAAAACTTTCACCATTAGATTGCTACATTATCCCTGAGTAACATAGGCTATATTATATTTTCAAAAAAATCAGGGATCCTTACTAAAACTCCAATAATGTAACCCAAGGTGGAAAACAAAAACCTTACATCGCGTACGCTGCGAAAACTATTGATGATAGAACAAAATAATGTACTACGATTTTGCAGAACACGTCATTATCTACAAAAAATGTCGCAACAGCATATGTCTAGCTATTATAGTTATGTCACAATAAGTGTTCTTTTATTATAAAAATTTAATTGAAATGCCGCCGCTAGAAAAGGCTCTTTATTTGTACCTTGGTATTAATCCTTATCCAAATAAATCTTTTCATATTCAAGACTGGTTTAATACCTATACATTACTTCTTGAATTTTTCAAATCGGACATTCCATTCAAAAGATTTTAAAAATATAAGGTCACGGGGCGCGTTCTCACCCAGCGCGGGCCCGGGCAAGGCGCGAGGTAGAAGGGCGTGTTGATGGCTCGAACCCACCACGGTCTAAGTTTATCCTAAAACATTGAAAAAATGTATGTCCACCCATGCGAAGCTGGGACAGGCCGCTAGTATTTCATACATTTGCACGCGCTTCTCCTTGAGTGAGTGAAATCGCACCCCGCGCGTGACCCGTAATTTCGTCATATCTTTTGAATGGAATGTCCGATTTGAAAAATTTAAGAAGTAATCTATAGGTATTGAAACCTTCTTAATTATGAAATGATTTATTTGGATAAGGATTAATACCAAGGTACAAATAAAGACCCTTTTCTAGCGGAGGCATTTCAATTAATTTTTTATAATAAAATAACACTTATTGTGACATAACTATAATAGTTAGACATATGCTGTCGCGACATTTTTTGTAGATGATGACGTGTTCTACAAAATCGTAGTACATTCTTTTGTTCTATCTTCAATAGTTTTCGCAGCGCACGCGATGTAAGGTTTTTGTTTTCCACCTTGGGTTACATTATTGAAGTTTTAGTAAGGATCCCTGATTTTTTTGAAAATATAATATAGCCTATGTTACTCAGTATGTTACTTATGTAGCATTCTAATGGTGAAAGATTTTTTGAAATCGGACCAGTAGTTTTTGAGCCTATTCGTTACATACAAAAATACAAATGTTTCTTCTTTATAATATTAGTGTAGATATTAGACGTTACGAATACTTGAAATGGCGATGGGCCGGACACACGGCAAGAACGACCGACAACAGATGGAGTGAGAGGGTGCTACACTGGTACCCGTGAGGCGAGAGCCGCCCGCCAGGCACCCGCGCCGAAGCTGGGTGGACGATATTGTAGCTTTCGCTGGGGTCACATGGACGCGACTCGCCCAGGACCTACTAATCTGGAGCACGATGGAGGAGGCCTACGTCCTAAAATGGACATCCTTAATATAAATATTATTATGAATAACAATGCATGAATAATTATATGAACCAAGTCTTATATTTTAATTAGAACAACAATGTGTGCACATACACAGAATACACACCACCGTACCAATGGCCGATTTCACCATAATAGTATAGGTACCATTTAACTTCGTTCTTTTGTGCATTATCTTTGTATTTGTGCATCAATGCAAGATTTTTCGGCTTATTTGGTATTGTTGTGAATTTTTCATTGTTTTCATGTAGCATTTTGTTTACTAAATTTTCATGTAAGAACTTAATTAATAAATCTGTGCATCAAAATAGAAGTTTTATTTATCTTTTAACTATTAAAATGTATCCTATTTCTAAAATTACTTAATAGCTTGTTAAACATAAGTTGATAAATGATTGTAGATATAAATATAAATATAAATATAAATATTGGTGGACATTCCACACAGCACTAGATAGGTGGGTATATCATTGACTCACTGCGAACCAAAGTTAAAGATAGGTACGGATAGGTCAATACATTCGGTTACATCGAAGGCGAATTTCTGCTATGTGAACTAGTTAGGGTTAGGCAATTTATATACTACAAAGGATTTTGTTATATCATGCGAGTAATAAAATATTACTTACCTTTTATTAATTTAACACGGCTTCGTGTTATTTCCACCTTGTATTTAAACAAAATACCAAAATAAATATATATGGATATAATAATATTGTTGGACATTCCACACAGCACTAAGCAAAGCTTGTGCCTTGTTTTTTTGTTCATACTTACATAAAATGTATTTTATCACCCGAATAGGGAAGAAACACTTATGTTCGCAAAGTTAATTATTACGCAAATGTTTCTTCTTGGTTGAGACCGAACCCACAGCCTACAACGCAGAAGGCAGAGCTCCTGTCAACCAAGCTGTGAGGGCTGTCAAATATAACACCCATAAAATAAACTGAATATATTTATATTTCATGGTTACTACGATTGAACTGATAGGTATTTATATAAATAACAAGATTGTCTTTAATTAGCCGCAAAAAGTATATTCCGCGAACTTTTAACTGTTTAGTTCGCTCTTATACCTAATAGTAACTTTAATTCTGTAGACATTGAGGTAACGCGACCTAGCACTTTCAAGATTCTTGAGATTTTAGAATAGTAGGTACCTACCACCACATACTTCACATAACGTATTCTCTTATCCGTGACATAACTCAAGATTTAAAACTATTTAACTAATCTGTTGGAAACGGAGTTGGTGCCACAATTAGTTTTTATTTATAGTTACCTACCCAATACCAGTAAACCATGTTATATTGTGTTAGGTACTGTTTATTTACCCAAATAAAAGGAAAAGAAACTTTTGCATCTCGATTCGATATTTCTTCAGGCCGAGAAACGATCTATTTTTAATTATGATCTCTATTAAAATCTTAAAATACAAATATAACTTAAAATCTGTTTATTAGTCAATATTTAGCTTATTGTCGTCTAGACAATTTATTTATTAATTTATTTTGAATGAATGAATGAATGAATGAATGAAAATTCTTTATTGCACACCTTACTAACTAACAAAATAGGAAAAATTATAACAATTAAAGAAAAACAAAATGTACAATGGGCGGTCTTATCGCTAAAAAGCGATCTATTATTTTAGTAGTTTTAAAATAGTTTAAATATTAGGAATACCTAATAAAGTGTATAAATAAAATTATGACCTAGATTCTTATGAATCGTATTATTTTTTGTATAGTAATTTAGTCTAGTTCTATGAAGGTTGAAAGATATCCTTGCATTCATTCAAGCCCATTGATATTGAGTAAAAACTATTGTTTGACCGAGAGCCAGCAGCCCAGCCTTGAGACACGATACAATAACAAAAAAGTTGTAGAAACATCGAGTAAGTAGATTTCAAAGGCAATAGAGCACTGGTGGTCTAGTGGTAGCGGTCCCGCCTTCCGATCCTAAGGTCGTGTGTTCGAAACCGGTCGTGCACCAATGAGTTTTTCTGTAAAAAAAATTATGTAGGTACGCAATGCCAGTACTCTCAAACGGTGAACGAAAACATCTTGAGGAAACCGGCATGTCGTAGAACCTAAAAAGTTCTATAACATATTTTGTCAAGTGCTCGAAAGGAGCCTCTTGAGGCGCACTTAAAACCCTTTCACCACACTGTTTCGAAAGAAACTAGTGACACGACGAGAGGGAAAGGCAAATGGTTGGTTCATCCACGGATTGAGCGACAAATGATCCAAAAATTTTAAATTTCGCACTTAATTATTCAACTAATGTAGGTATTAGTAGAATAGGTTAACAAAATGGTGGTCTGAATATTACTTGTATATAACATCTGATCGATCTGATCTATCTACCAGACGTGACATAAAAAGAATGGCATAGGTAATTTAAAAAGTAAGATACAATTATTTTATTGCAGGCGACTGTATCTAATTACAGCTACTGATGAGTGATGGATGACACTGGTTACGAAGTAACGTTAATATTCTGATGTATTGATAACAGAAAAATACCAAAAACGTTGATTTATTTTTCCAAAAGTGTCGTGTCCACGTTAGATATTAGTGATTAATGACCAATCGAACAAAACAACTGCCTACTAGATATTAATTTTTCATACCTACGATCATTTTCATTTCTCTCGTTAGCAATGTTGGTCGTTCACTTAACTTTATTGTTTCTACTTTGTTGCAGCGGAAATTGTGGCAGTCCCTCACTCATTCCTCCTGATAATTCCATCCCCCAGTTAAAAACATGTGTTGGAACTGTTTTGAGAAAATATTTCTCCAAGGCCCTGAAAGTTACTTATTTTGGTTTAGAAGACGACTTATTGGGCTACATCCACTCGCAAATCATTATGGGAACCACGATCAGGACTCTTACTGAAGCAAAAGTAATGCGACTTGATAGATCGTACTTGATTGTTGCGAAAAACGAGAGCGAGCTTACAAAGCATGCCGAGTTAATCAGCACGGGGGGTAACTGGAATCCGTACGTCAAATTTCTTATCGTGATATATACGCTTCGAGATCTGGACATAGTCTTCACTGCTTTACTATCGCTTCGTATTCATAAAGTTGTTGTCATTAATGGAACAGAAACCTCTGAGCTTTACACCTACAATCCTCTAGAAAATAAAGCATGTGGAAAGTTCTACAATAAAATAACTGGCTTTGGGAAATGTTCTACTGTTGAATCGATTGATCTGTACCCTGATAACGTTGTAACCGGACTTCGCAACTGTTCCTTCACCGTGTCTTGCCCCCATTGGCCTCCCTATAGTATAAACCCTACACGGTCTGATGATACACCATACGAAATGGGCGTGGAACAAAACATATTTCACCTCATGAGCCAAGTAGAACGTTTTAAGTACAACTTTGTTTACAATTATGATCCTGAAATGTTTTCAACCGTATCGCAGAATATGTCAGTGACCGGCCCTATGGCTATGCTCCAAGCTAACAAAGTGGATGTTATGCTAGGTGGCTTAGTACTCACCAAGGCGCGAGCAAGAAGGTTCTTCTATGTACACGGTCATCTCGATCAGGTAGAAGAACTCAGATTGATGGTAAAGAGAGCATCTACGACTCCGGCTTGGAAAAACTTCTACCTCGAGTTTTCGCCACTAGTTTGGTCGTTACTTCTGCTTGTGTCGGTATTCTATGCTGTCATAATAATGATCATGCTGAGAGCGCAAGACAAAGGTCATGTGGTGCTGGTACTATTGGACTATCTTCTTCTACACGGTACCAAGTTTCAAGCGAGTCAAATGGTGAACGTTGTTTTTATTTGCTGGGTATGGTTCGCGTACTTAATAAATTGCTTCTATCAATCAAGTTTAGTGAGTCTCACCACGATGCCAAGCACGGAGTATCAGATAGAGAATGAGCGTAGTATGTTTGCCCATGGACTAAAGCCATGCATTAGCACGGTTATGAAAAAGATTATGGCTTTTGAAGAGTCCGAACTAGCGAAATCGTTAGAAAATGACACTATGGATCCATTATGTGATAGTTTTTTGAAAAGTATTAGAACTGTGAGCCATTCGGAAGATAGGTTCACTTCTGCGCTCTATACCATTTACCTTTATTATAAACAACAATTCT
This sequence comes from Chloroclysta siterata, assembly GCA_932294275.1. Classification (NCBI taxonomy): domain Eukaryota; kingdom Metazoa; phylum Arthropoda; class Insecta; order Lepidoptera; family Geometridae; genus Chloroclysta; species Chloroclysta siterata. The sequence continues at coordinate 7,951,372 of OW028604.1, read as the reverse complement.
ACGATAAGTATGGAAAATCGCCAATTTATTCATTCTCCAAACCGTACACTAAAGTTAACTATGCCATATATTTCTACAAAGGGTTTCCGATGGAAGAGCGGCTCCATAAGCTGGCACTCCGGATTCGGGAGACGGGATTAACAGAAAAATACCTAAATTATCATTATTACTTGAGGGCGGTAAAGTACAAATTCCATACGCGTGGACGGGAGACACGTTTTTCCATACCGTGGTATGTTTATATTATGGGAGTAAGTATATCTTCATTTACTTTTGTAATAGAAATTGCATTTCGATGCAACCAGTAAATGAAAATACCGATAACACAATGACCTGCTTTTACATACACCTAAATCCAACTCAATACGTTCTTAACAAAAGGGCATAAAATTAATATTCCTTGTATGTCCTTTTCTAAGGGCCATTGTAGCGCTTCGAACGTGACTTGAGTTATTATTATTAATCAGTAGGTATAATAGTTGTAAAATAAAGAAAAGCATTGACCTTAATAGTTTGGCTTGAATATCTTGGCAGACCATCTATCTTCTATCTATATCTATATATATAAAAATGTTATGTTGGTTTGTGTACGTTTTAAAAACTCAAAAAGTTCTGCACCGATCGAGCTGAAATTTTAGCATGATTATAATCCGCATCAAGGATTGTTTTTATACCATTCAATCACAATGTGCCACAGCGAAGCGTGGCAGGGAACAGTACTTTTTTATAAGTATATTTTATTTAGGTAGGTAATGTACTACATACTTACTTAGTTTAGTAAGTATAGACTTTACAATCTTCAATTAAACTTCAATTAAGATTTTAGTTTCCTTGATAAATAAAAATACCTTATTTCTTACTTAATAGGTTAGATTAGAGTATATTATGTATATCTAATTATGTATAAGTACTAATAGTTTAAATCCCAGTTAAATCCCTTAAGAAGAAAGCCTCGGTTGTGACTCCTACTCTACTCTACAGATGCCAGTCTTGGCCTATAACAAAAGAGATCTTGGATACAAATAATACAAACCTTCCAAAGAGCTACAGAAAGAAGCATGCTGGGACTTAGGTTAAGATACAGAGAGAGATGTAGTGACATTCGGAATACAACTAAAATATTAGACGTTACGAATATGATTTGCCGCTTGAAATGGCGATGCGCCGGACACACGGCAAGAACGACCGACAACAGATGGAGTGAGAGGGTGCTACACTGGTACCCGTGAGGCGAGAGCCACTGGGTGGACGATATTGTAGCTGTCGCTGGGGTCACATGGACGCGACTCGCCCAGGACCTACTAATCTGGAGCATGATGGAGGAGGCCTACGTCCAAAAATGGACTTCCTAAATATAAATATTATAAAGAATAACAATGCATTAATCAATTACTTATATTTAAATTAGAATAACAGTAAATGTTAGTTAATTAAGTACTTTATAGAAGGAAATAAATGGCTTTATTATTATTATTATTATAGTTTACTCCATTTTCATAACCAGTACCTAATGGAACTACTAAACTGTTTTAAAATAGGCAATATTTATTGACCGCATGCTGCAGTTCTATGCAAAAAGAAGAATTAAAGACGTCTTCATCCGAAACTTCTAGGTCAATGTCAGAAAACTGGTAATATGTGTACACATACACAGAATACACACCACCGCAGCAACGGCCGATTTCACCATAATAGTATACCTAGGTACCATTTAACTTCGTTCTTTTGTGCATTATCTGTGTATTTGTTCATCAATGCACGATTTTTCGGCATAATTGGAATTTTTCATTGTATCCATGGAGCATATTATTTTTTTTTTTTCTAAGTACTTGTTCCATCAGCTAGTTGTATAAAAAAAATACAAAAAAAAAACATGTTGAACTTAATTAATAAATCTGTGCATCAAACTAGAAGTTTTTTTGATTTTTAAATATAAAATTTTATCCTATTTATAAAATTACATACACAAATAAATTACAGCTATAGTTACATTAGCTTGTTAAACATAAGTTGATAAATGATTGTAGATAGGTGGGTATATCAATGATTCACTGCGAACCAAAGTTAAAGATACGGATAGGTCAATGCATTCGGTTAGTAGTCAACGCACTACCAGAATGTATACTTTTGTTAGTTAGAAGCTAGTTGTCTTCGTGAGTTCGCACGGGCTTGACGCCGTCGACGCTGTCGTAACATTACCGCGAAGTCATTTCTGTACGATACCGTGATTTGTTACAGGTGATATTCCCAGCACTAATTATTAATTAAAACCAACAAAAGTAGAGCAGTAGAAGGACTTTAAAAGTGTACATCGAAGGCGAATTTTTGTTATGTGAACTAGTTAGGGTAAGGCAATCTAAATACTACAAAGGATTTCGTTAAAATCATGTGAGTAAAAAATATTAAGTAACTTTTATTAATTTAACAAGGCTTCGTGTTATTTGCATGTAGTATATTTAAAGAAAATACCGAAATAAATATATATGTATAATAATATTGATGGACATTGCACACAGCACTAAGAAAAAAACCAAAACGGTCTTTATTCAGTACAATCACAAGAATCACTTTGAAACGTCTTTTATAATAGGTGAATCTATCACCAGTTCCTCGCGACCAAAGCCTAGAAGACCGGGCAAGAAACTTACGGCTTGGTTCCTAGCGTTTTTTTTTGTATGATCCTTTTTATAATTTTATTAGGTACCTACTTAATTGTTTAGTGTTTCTGTGTTTGTAATGAGTTGGGGCATAGTTCAGTCCCAAGCTTTTTTGTCATCTATATAATCAGATATTTATAGTAAGCTTTTGTAAAAAGTTTTCTTTTTGAATTTGCTAATCGACGAAGCAAAGCTTGTGCCTTGTTTTTTTGTTCATACTTACATAAAATATATTTTATCACCCAAACAGGTAAGAAACACGTTCGCAAAGTTAATTATTACGCAAATGTTTCTTCTTGGTTGAGACCGAACCCACGGCCTACAACGCAGAAAGCAGAGATACTGTCGACCGAGCTGTGAGGGCTGTCAAATATACATAATACACTTACCCACTACTAAAATTAACTGATTATATTTATATTTCAGGTTACTACGATTGAACTGATGTTTATATAAATAACAAGATTGTCTTAGATAGATAGATAGATAGATAGATAGATAACTCTTTATTGATTACCACAACAAATAAATATACAAATTTTGACTTAAAAGCTAACAATTGTAGTAATACAATGGGCGGCCTTATCGCTAACAGCGATCTCTTCCAGGCAACCTTGGGTCTTCATTAGCCGCAAAAAGTATATTCCGCGAACTTTTCACTGTTTAGATCGCTCTTATAATACTAACTTTAATTCTGTAGACATTGAGGTAACGCGACCTAGCACTTTCAAGATTCTTGAGATTTTAGAATAGTACATACTTCACATAACTCAAGATTTAAAACTATTTAAATAATCTGTGGTAAACGGAGTTGGTGCCACAATTCGTTTTTATTTATAGTTACCTACCCAATACCAGTAAACCATGTTATATTGTGTAAACAAGTACTGTGTATTTTCCCAAATAAAACGAAGAAAAAAAAAGTTTTGCATCTCGATTCGATATTTCTTCAGGCCGAGAAACGATCTATTTTTTAATTATGATCACTATCTAAATCTCAAAATACAAATATAACTTAAAATCTGTTTATTAGTCAATATTTAGCTTATTGTTGTCTAGACAATAAGCTAAATAATTTATAATACTTCATGTTTTATCTACACTAATATTATAAAGAGGAAACATTTGTATTTTTGTATTTTTGTATGTAACGAATAGGCTCAAAAACTACTGGTCCGATTTCAAAAATTCTTTCACCATTAGAATGCTACATTATCCTTGAGTAACATAGGCTATATTATATTTTCAAAAAATCAGGGATCCTTACTAAAACTTCAATAATGTAACCCAAGGTGGAAAACAAAAACCTTACATCGCGTGCGCTGCGATAACTATTGAAGATAGAACAAAATAATGTACTACGATTTTGAAGAACACGTCATCATCTACAAAAAATGTCGCAACAGCACATATGCTGTCGTCTTAATTATTCTAACTATTATAGTTATGTCACAATAAGTGTTCTTTTATTATAAAAAAATAATTGAAATGCCTCCGCTAGAAAAGGGTCTTTATTTGTACCTTGGTATTAATCCTTATCCAAATAAATCATTTCATAATTAAGACAGTTTCAATACCTATAGATTACTTCTTAAATTTTTCAAATCGGACATTCCATTCAAAAGATATGACGAAATTAAAAATGTTAACGGGTCCACGGGTCACGCGCGTGGTGCGATTTCACTCACTCAAGGAGAAGCGCGTGCAAATGTATGAAATAAGTAGACGCGAGGCTCGAACCCACGGTCTAAGTTTATCCTAAAATGTTCAAAAAATTTATGACCACCCATGCGAAGCTGGGACAGGCCGCTATAGTTAGTCTATCGTCTTTTGAAAACGTTCTGTTTTATTAGTTTTATAGAAATCAATCCCATTCCTTTCCTATAACATCTTTGAAGAAATATTAGCAATAGGCAATACCTAATAAAGTGTATAAATAAAATTATGACCTAAATTCTTATGAATCGTATTATTTTTTGGATAGTAATTTAGTCTAGTTCTATGAAGGTTGAAAGATATCCTTGCATTCATTCAAGCCCATTGATATTGAGTAAAAACTATTGTTTGACCGAGAGCCAGCAGCCCAGCCTTGAGACACGATACAATAACAAAAAAGTTGTAGAAAAGTAGCTAAGGTAATCAAATTGAAACAAACCATTTTGATTAGATAGATATTTGAATTTTTCGATGAATAATTCGATATTTGAACTATGAAGAATGTATCTCATACATACCATACATAACATAACATACATACAAATTTGAAAAAGCGGATGGCGAAAAAGTCAAACCAGACAATGTTTTTTTTAAGTAGGTACTACCTACCTACTAATATGTGACTCATAGTACATAGGTTAGGTACCTACTTACACTCTTACTTATAACTGCTGCTTAGATTTAAATAATGCTTAAAATTTGCTTCGTCGTACATTAGTAAGAGATGGCAATAGTTTTTCTTTTGTGTTATTTTTTTTAACAGTTATCAACAATATCAAAATTACAGAATTTATTTATTTTATTTATTGGTGGACATTCCACACAACATAATCTATCGCAAAACTTATTAAAGCTCTAGGAAACAGATAGCAAATGTAATGATATTTAAGGCTGTTACAGATGCATTAAAAAAAAGCTTGTGATAGGTATCGTCTACGCGCGGTCCGGTTTTTTGATAATTCCTTTGTATAACGTAATCTACATCTACACTAATCTACATCTACACTAATTTACATCTACACTAATTTACATCTACATCTACACTTCTACATATCTACATCTACACTAATCTACACTAATAAAGAGGAAAGATTTGTATTTTTGTATGTAACGAATAGGCTCAAAAACTACTGGTCCGATTTAAAAAATTCTTTCACCATTAGAATGCTACATTATACCTGAGTAACATAGGCTATATTATATTTTCAAAAAAATCAGGGATCTTTACTAAAACTCCAATAATGTAACCCAAGGTGGAAAACAAAAACCTTACATCGCGTGCGCTGCGAAAACTATTGATGATAGAACAAAATAATGTACTACGAGTTTGTAGATCACGTCATCATCTACAAAAAATGTCGCGACAGCATATGTCTAACTATTATAGTTACTTCACAATAAGTGTTCTTTTAATATAAAAAATTAATTGAAATGCTGCCGCTAGAAAAGGGTCTTTATTTGTACCTTGGTATTAATCCTTATCCAAATAAATCATTTCATATTCAAGGCGGTTTTAATACCTATAGATTACTTCTTGAATTTTCCAAATCGGGCATTCCATTCAAAAGATATGACGAAATTAAAAATGTTAACGGGTACACGGGTCACGCACGGGGTGCGAATGTATGAAATAAGTAGACGCGAGGCTCGAACCCACGGTTTAAGTTTATCCTAAAATATTCAAAAAATTTATGACCACCCATGCGAAGCTGGGACAGGCCGCTAGTGATTAAATAAATATGTAGTGGCGCTAGTATCGGGGTAGCCATTCGCCTTAACTCCAAAGTCCGTCACACGCAGGGGAGCTATTATATAAAAATTATGATGACGTACTTTGTTAGTTTTTCATAAATTTGATCTTCCGGGTTGCGAAAAACATGTAGTTCGTGTTTCTTAATGTTAAATTTTTACATCTTTATTTTTTGTGCCAAAGAGTTTAGATAGATAGATAGATAATACATTTATTTGCCTAACTAATACACACAGACACAAAAATACAAAATCAAAGTAAAAACAACAGAATGAAAACAACTAATACAATAAGAAATAACTAAAATAAAAACAACCAAAAGAAAATTTTAAGTTAAACAAACAATGAAAATAATAAATATTTAGATCCGTGTGTGTTGCAGCTAGACAAAAAGGTAATAGCTCAGCGCATAATATTGCTCGAGAGCAAAACACTGATTTTCAGCTATTACCTTTGGAGCCAACAAGTTGAACGAGATGCCATACAATTACTATATATATTATACATAATAAAATAAATAAACAGGTTTTAAAAAAAATTATAATAATAATATTAGTGTACCTATGTGTGTGGTGTGAGTTTACCTATGTATTTTCCTGAGAGTGTGTGTGAAAATTAGTGTAGGTATGTTATGGTGATGGTGTTATAAGAGCGTGAGGGTGTGAATGTGAGTGTGATGGTTCTCCTGATTACACGAGTCTCTTAAGAGCCAAGGTTTCACAGGAGAACCAACAACGTTTGAAAAAGTGCATCTGTGTAAATATGTGAGAACTCTTTGAATGTGGGCATGAGTTGATGTGAATGTGAATGAGTGTTTATGTTGAGTTAAGGTTGGTTTAAAAAGTTTGAGAAAGAGATTTATATACCGCCAATTGGCCTACACAAGTCACTAGGAATTCCAGTTTTGTGTTTGGCAAACGAAGTGTTTTGAGGAAATCTCCTTTTGTTTATTCAATAATAAGGTTTTTAAACGTGATTTGAAAGTGTACTTGGATTGGAGATTACGAATAGGAGGGGGAATATTGTTCCAACACTTCGTTGCCAAATATCGGAAGCTACCAGTGAATGCTGCTGTTTTATGATTGTGATAAAGAAGTGCAGATCTGAGGGACCGTAAAGCAGTACGATTGCTATTATCATAGGTGAACTTAAGCTTTGCGTGTAAATATTCAGGTTTTTTAAATTTGACAACATCAAAAATAAGCCCTCCAAGGTGCAGTTCTCTACGGGAAGCCATATTCAACAGGGACTTGTTGTTTAGAAATGGAGTTATGTGACTACGAGGTGGAACGTTAAAGCAGAAGCGGCAGCATGCATTCTGCACTCGCTGTACCACTCGCTGAGTCCTGACAAGTAACCTAGGTCCATAAACAACATCTCCGTAATTCAACCTAGACAAAATTAAAGCTTCACATAAAGTAATGCGAGAATCTTCGGACAGCTGATTCCTAATTTTATAAAGTACCCTAAGACGGTAGAAACAGCTCCTCACCAAACCAAGAACATGATTTTCGAATCTAAGATTGCTATCAAACATAATACCCAAGTTTCTCGCCTCATCCACCCGACAAACGTCCACGCCATGGATTTTAACGTTAAGAGAACCAGCTATTTTCCTTCTTTGAGTTTCAGTGCCCAACACCATATACTTAGACTTAGTAGGATTTAATACGAGGGCATTACGCTTGGACCAGTCCGCGATCGCATCGAGATCTTCATTTAACCGCAAAACTGCCTGTGACACCTTTTCTGGTGACTCTGACACGTAAACCTGCACGTCATCCGCGTAACAGTGAAGCATACTATGCCTAACCACTCTTGCAAGGTCCGCACTATAGATTATAAAAAGAAGAGGTCCCAGTATGGAACCTTGGGGGACGCCACGATTGACTGGCAATGGGTGTGACTGTGGTGTGGAACCGTCATTTTTACTTAATTTTACTGATTGGAGTCGGTTGGTCAAATAACTCTCAAACCACCTAACTGAATTTGAACTTAATCCGTAAAACGACAACTTGGCAAGAAGAAGAGGAATATTAAGACAGTCGAATGCACGAGAGTAGTCAAGCAGAGTTAGCACTGTACTTTGGCCCCGATCCTGCTGCGCTAATATATTATCGGTGACATCGAGAAGAGCAGTCGTCGTGCCACGACCCCTGCGAAATCCAGACTGAAGTGAAGGTAGTATGTTGTTGGTTTCGACATATTTGGTTAACTGTGAGCTGACAGCTTTTTCAAGTAACTTCGAGAGAAACGGCAAAATACTTATGGGTCGAAGATCTTTGAGCTCAACCGGGCTATCAATTTTCGGTATGGGCGTCACTAGTGCTTTTTTCCATAAGTAGGGTACTATACCGGTTACGATCGATCTATTTATTTATTTTGTCCTGACATTAGATAACGCACAGACTTAACCGCATAACAGGGCCGCGACATGCTGATTGGCAATCAAAACTTCGATTCGATCAGGTAAAAAAACGTTCTGATGTTGCTAGTATTGAAAAAAAATACCTGCATGAATGTTTTGATTGACCGCCTAAAGACACAGTAAGTACACCTAGGCGCGGCGCGTATGGATGTACTACTGAAAGGAAATTGCTTGAAACTTTCACCCCTAATGTAGAGACCTAGGTTTGAAGATTGTACATGACTTTTATATTATCTACATATTCTGCAGGCACAGCACAGCTGCTAACAAATGTTCACAATTTCAAACAGCAATAGTAATGAGACAGGAAATTGGATCTAGGGTATCTACATTGTAAATGTTGGTAATATAATTAAATAATTACACAATATTATGAATATTATGTAGGTACCTAGTCATTATCGTTAAAGAATTTTTGTTTCATCTCGAGTATTTTATAAGTCAACAACGTGATAGGTAGGTACTTACATAAGCGATAAGATGACTACTATGTTATTTAATTAAATTTATAGGAAGATCATCTATTTCCTGCGGAAATTCATTATAATATTTCTAATTTACATATTATTATTGTAAGCAAGTGGGTGGGTCAATGATAATAATTTATTACGTAACCTTGTTATGCCGTAGACTGAGCTTACAGCATTTATGGTCTTTGGAGATTATAAAATTAAGTATAAGTAGGTAAATCCTTAAGTAACCGTACTTGGGGGATTAGGTACAGTCTGCGGTCTTCTTTTTTTTTATTCTCAGGTTTCACAACTTTACTATACATACCGTAGTTTATAGAGAAGTTTACAAGCTAAATTCAACGTCTTTTTATTGACAAGTCTAAAGTAGAGTTCTTATTTGCAAACCTACATATGTATTATCAGTAGGTAGGTAAGTACGAATACCGTAGGTACCTACTTGACGTAATGTATGTCAAAGTTGATAGTGAATATAGAGTTTGTTGGGTTGATATAACTGCTAAAATAAAGGCCAGAATTTAGCTTCTTTTTTGGGAATAATGTCCTCTAATAGGGTCATTTGAAAGATAATTATGTTGTGTGTGATTCATATTACTTTAAGCTAGTAAAACCGGGAATTTTATTCTCAACAGAGTACTTATACCTAGTAGAAATATAAGTTTGAAACCATTGAGGTAGTCACGGACTCCCGCGGATTTTTTTTGGTATCGGTTTAGTCTAAAGTACCTACTAGTTTTCCACTTCTAGTTCCTAGAAGCGAAATGCATCTAACGCATACCTATTACTCTGGTTTGGTCATAACAGCAGGGGTAAGTACAGATTGATATGGTATAACAAAATACACGCTAGGTTAGGGTTCCTTATCAGAAACCCCGGAACCCTAAAAAGTGTAGGTACTTAGTAATTGTCAAGAATACCCATTCTCATCCATTTTAAAAGTATAATCAACAAGCGTGATCTGCAAAAAATGTGCTGTAACAAACAGAAGCACTAGATACCGGAAATCTACATGATTCTTTCGTGATAGGTACCTATGGTAGCTGCTAGAAATAATATTTTACTGTGAGATGAAATGTTTTACCACCTTTGACGTAGAGGTATGCCAGGAAAATACCGCCAGTGTTTGACTGGCCTTGTCTGGTTTATCATACTTCTAAAATTACATTTTGGCTTAGAAGGTATATATTCAGGGTCAAGGGTATAATAACATAAAGGTACTTAAGCCAATAGTTAAATAAAAGGTAAGTAATTAAAGAGTGAAGTAAGCAAGTATGTAACCTTTCATTGGAATATCATATTTATACGTAACAATTGAGAGAAAGTTTTGTCAATATCTTTAACCTTCTAAAAAAGATACCAAGGTTGTCTCTTGGTATAGTAGATCGATATTGAAAACCAAATGATAGCTACAACTTGTTTTTAAAACTACTAATGTCTGGCCAGTTAATTATTCATTATCCGGATTCTAAAATAGATTTTTTGAATTCAAAATACGCATAATTACTTAGTAGGTAGTCAGGTAGGTAGTATCTATAATCTATATTGACAGTAATTTATTTACTAGGTATTTACAATTTTTTTTTATGCAACTAGCTGATGGAACATGCATATGGCCCACCTGATGTTAAGTGGTAACCATCACCTATAACAAAGCATTGCCTCGTAAGTCACGCACGATAGGAACGTGCCCGACGATGCACTGCCCTGCCTCCATCAGCTTGAGGCATACAGATGTTAAGCCTCATGTGCCTGTAATTACACCGGCAACCACACTCTTCAAACCGAAACACTGATTGATGACTGACACTGAAACAACGAGAATCGTTGAATCAATGGGCTAATTATTGAGATTTTTGATGACTTGCAGGTTGTTTCTGGAAATAATGTATAAGTACTATAACCATAGTGTAGTAAAATAATAAAAAAAAATACCATAGTGTATATAAACATGACTTGCAAGTTTACCAAAAGAATTACCACACGACTTGAAATATTTTGGCCGATTTCAGCAAGCTTAATACTTGAGCTTTTCGATGACTTTGCCGCTGGTGTATGTTTCAATTGATGTAACGCAAATAAACATGACTTGCAATTTTATAACAATAATAATTACCATAATAACGCAAGTTGGCCAATCTTAGGGCACATTTACGCATAAAACCGGTCTTCCTGCTTACCGGCGGCAGATGATGAAATACCCAATACAATGGCACTATATAACCCACCTGGGGTAATTCACCCGCGTGCACTGAGTACTAGTTACATTTCTTAGCAGGCTTTATTCACCCATCCATATTTTGTATGATCTTAACAAAATTATGTAATAATGAGAACCATTTTATAAATCAGTTACATATTAAACCAGTTTCCTTCTATGCTCATCGTTTATGGACCAAATAAAGTAGGACCAAATATACTGACCTAGAGCAAGCGTAGGACACCAGTAGGGGTATTTTGTGTGTCACAGAAGTCTGGAGTGTTCACTGTGCTCAAACAAGTGAACACTCCAGAAGTTCTTTATTTACGTATAGGTACATGCTTGCAGATTGCTCAACAGAAATGATAACTGGTATAAAAAACCAACTTTGTAAATGCGCTCTAACTTGACCTGTTTGTGGGTCAATGTCAGTCCTTATTATTATACTCGGTTACAGGTGCTTACTGCTGTGTAATCAATTATCTAGGCTAGGTAACTAGATAAACGTTATTTGAAGGTACACATTCTGTACTACTTAACAGTCAATTGACTTATAGCGATCAAGTTCATCAAGTTATTTCCTCCTGAATGAAAATTCACTGATTTTATTGAAACCGAATCATTGGGTTTTCTTTTTGACCAACCTTATAGTCGGCTCCACTAGAGATGTATGTAGAAGATGTATTTATTTCTTTTCTTTGAAAATTACAATAAACTCTTACACGTCAGAAACTTGTCACTTACCTATTTTATGTAAGTATGATAATATTTACAGAGTGTACTTAAATGATGCTGTGTCACCATTAAAAATAACACAAAATGTACGTAGTGCAGCAGTAAATATGCACTTTACTGCTGTACAACGTACGTCTATGATAGGTTCTAGACCTACCTAAGGTACATAAAGTGAACTTAAATGGAAATTATTCTTATACACAGATGAAAATGAACAGCAACTGAACCGAGGATGTCGGTTGTGAGTAGCGCGGGCGCATCTCGCGCTCTCGGCCGCGAGCACTTGTCGCATCTCCCTCAGCGGCCACCTGTCAACTTGACGTTTCAGGATCTCACACACACCGTGCAAAATGGGAGAAGTGAGTATGAACACAGAATAATTAATAGTATTGTATGACTGTGAAAGAAAGCAACGTGCAAAGCCCTGGCCGCAAAGAACACTTTTCTGCAGGTACGATAAACGCGTGAACGACCGCCCGTCCACTAGCGCGGACTTTCAGACTCTCCCTCCTTATTTTGTAACTCACGAACGGTCCACGACAAGCGTACCTAAATAGGCAATCATGAGTAGGTACTATACGACGATGAAAGGGGGAACACCGAACAGACAGAAATCACACTGCCCACGTAATAAAATAACGTTTCCAGAAAACTTGTGTAGGTATATCAATAATTCTTAGAAAACACTGAAGTGATAAGTGATTATTTAAGTTTACATAAAATTAAAATGCTTTTAGAAACAAGTAATAAACGTAATTTTCCGTCATTTACAATGTTGCTTAGAGTGGTGCAGCGAAAAGGATGACAGATACAAAACAAACAAAGACGTTTGTTTAGGCAATGGATTTTTCTTGTATTTAAATAGTTTATGTGCATTCTAACAGTTGCGGATAGCCTTGATTTGCAGACCGGTAATATTACAATTCTTGTTTATATTAGGCTATTTTGGAGACTTGTCGCAGTTGTCATACATTATCGAGTTATTGACCATAATCTTCGAACTTGTTTTCCGAGGCAGGAGTAGGTACCCATCTGGTTTCTTTGCTTAGCGGTATTCTTGGATCGGTTGTGTCGCTCCAACAAGACTATCCTGAGGGCTGTGTCTGGTTATCTGGCCAAACCCATTTTCAAGCACGGAATTTCCATCCCCATGGACTGAAATAAAAAGTACGGACACTGTTAGGTAGTCCTGCCAGTTTCAGTCATTTTTTACTTATTCAAAGTTATTGTGACCTATTGTTTTTATTTAAATTTATATATATTTTATATATTTTTATGTACTTATATTTAATACAAATCGTGCCTAAAATAAATGTTTTTTTTTCTATTTATTATCAATGGATGAGCCAGTTCAAAAATAGGTATGTAAAATTTTGAACGTATTTTAGCTTTTGATTTTCAAAGGGTTTCAGCCGATTTCAGTCTATCTAAGACACGCTTGTTCAAGTTTTGTATGAAAAAACTGTATGTGCCGTGTATCATTGTTATCATTCATCAGTATTATAGCAAACACGCCAAGAGGTAACCTCTAAAATAAAACCTTGGATTTGTTAGTAGCTATCGTCATAATAAAACTATGACGGACATAATAATGATATAAAAAAACTACTTGATCTACTAGATAAAAAATGGTTCGTGGTTAAATTATTTGGACTCAATTTGGCCGGTAAGTTCAAAAACTTGGTTTAAAGGTTCAATCCTTATTACTAAATAACTTACCAAAAAACTTAGTAAATGGTTTCATTATCTCTCAGATAAAAATATTTAACAGAATTGGTTTGATTTGTTCGTATTTCGAAAACATCTGTCATAATCGTGAGATCTAACAAAGCAGTGACTTTTTTATATTATGGAACTGCATTTTTTACGCAGCTTTTCAGATTTTGAACCATTTGAATGAGTGACTGCTGAGGCATTTACATCGGTTCGCGCCAGCATTTATGTGGCCATAAAACTTCGTCAGTGGTAGAGTTGGCCATGGCTCAGCCAAACTTACCTTCTTACCAATTTTTGTATGATAGTGAGCCCTTGGTACCGTTTTTGTTTAGTTCATAATTTTATATTTTATAGAGAATATTGTAGTGCGTCAGAATTTAAAACCTCTCGCAGTGTTTTGGCTTAGTAATTTTTTATTTTCCTTATTTTTCTGTTGACCTTTGGTCTATAGTAAATCATAATGAGGAAAATTAACATGCATCACGAAAGTTTAGGTTTTATTTAACCTTACTTAAAGAAGACATTAAATAATTTAAAGCCAGAAATATAACCTCTACCTTGCAAAAATAAATAATTCCATAAACAATATTTTAATACTAATAAGCACTTGTTTATTCAGTCAGATGCAAATAAGTGTTTGCTGTTTATTACTATTTAAATATTAGTTAAAAACAATAAGGAAGTGGTTTTGTATAGTTCATGTGTCGAAGATTACAACCTCTTTTATCTGCCTGTCTGTATTTGGCAGTATGAGGTAGGTATAGAAAAAAAATGACGTACGTGTTTTTTTATTCTATTTTATGATGGAACAATCATATGGCCCATTGATGTTAATTGGTAACTATCACCAATAACAAGCATTACCTCGCAAGTCGCGCACGCACTATAGGAACATGCTCTATGATATTTTGCCCTGCGTTCATCAACTTGAGGCATAAAATATGTTAAACCTCATGTGCCTGTAATTTCACCGGCAGCCACACCTTTCAAAATGAAATACAGCAGCAGCAACGCTGCTTGGTGGCAGAAGTAGAGCTCTTCTGAAGAGCTCTACTACTTATCGTGTTGGGTGGTGAGATCTTATTACCTACGATCATTAAAGATATTGATACTTTATTTCAGGCAACATAATATGATGTAGAAAACTACATAGAAAAACATAAAGGAAGGCCCAAAATAAAAACCGAGACCAGACTAACATTATAATATACTAAAACTATGACAAAATTTTGACACTTGCCCACTTTTTGAACTAAAGTATTTCTAACTAGCGGCCTGTCCCAGCTTCGCATGGGTGGTCATACATTTTTTGAACATTTTAGGATAAACTTAGACCGTGGGTTCGAGCCTCGCGTCTACTTATTTCATACATTTGCACGCGCTTCTCCTTGAGTGAGTGAAATCGCACCCCGAGCGTGACCCGTGGACCCGTTAACATTTTTAATTTCGTCATATCTTTTAAATGGAATTTCCGATTTGAAACCGTCTTAATTATAAAATGATTTATTTGGATAAGGATTAATACCAAGGTACAAATAAAGACCCTTTTCTAGCGGAGGCATTTCAATTATTTTTTTATAATAAAAGAACACTTATAACTACAATAGTACAATAGTACATAACTATAATAGTTAGACATATGCTGTCGCCACATTTTTTGTAGATGATGACGTGTTCTACAAAATCGTAGTACATTATTTTGTTCTATCTTCAATAGTTTTCGCAGCGCACGCGATGTAAGGTTTTTGTTTTCCACCTTGGGTTACATTATTGAAGTTTTAGTAAGGATCCCTGATTTTTTTGAAAATATTATACAGCCTATGTTACTCAGGGATAATGTAGCATTCTAATGGTGAAAGAATTTTTGAAATTGGACCGGTAGTTTTTGAGCCTATTCGTTACATACAAAAATACAAAAATACAAATGTTTCCTCTTTATAATATTAGTGTAGATTGACAAGTAGATTAAGTCGTTTTGGAAGGCGATGTATGAATGTTGGTATTATTATAGCATCTAGTATTATCTATGTCTATGTCCCTTAAAAAAAAATTACAAGTAGCGCACTCATCGCTTCGCTTTAACCTACTAATTAATTTCGTCACTAGGTTTTCCATGGCGTTTTCCACATTTTGTGCGCACATGCATAAAAGTCTATTAGCAGTATAAGCGGTACCACAAAAATTTCTAGATCACCAGTGCAAAAAAATATGGAATTAGTGGTATTATAAAAACTAAAGTATCAAAGAATATATCTTGCATCAGCAAGAATATATTATCTTCTCGAGAATGTTGGCGTTGGTAAATCTTTAGAAAGCTGCAGTGTGCACGTGGTAGGTAGGTGCGTAACGTAGTGATTTCATTTCAGCATAGGATATCGATATATTTTTATTGAAGTTTTTTTTCCTTAGTATTTCTAAATAACTGTTGGTTGACATATTTCATGATGAACGCGCACTTGTCCGAATCGATGGAACGTGGTAAACGAGATTAGAATTTTTATTCTTACTGTTGCGTTTAATGAGCTATGTGCAATATTTGATTTATATACAATTGTTAAGTGGATCAATGAACTCAAGTCCAAAATATCACCATAATCATCAGCAGAAGAAGACTAATACTGCCTTCTCCATACATTTTCAGAAAGAACGATTCTGAGCCCTATTAACCTTCTCGCGATCCTTACAACGCGCCTTCTGCGCTCGCCTTTGTTCGGTAGCCTTGTAAGAATCGTCAGACGATCACCAGCAATTAGTCCATTAGAAAAATAAAGATCCTTACCTACAATATCATCCGTCTATTGAGTGTGGGTGCACACTGCTATGCTTCGTATTCTTTGGGATGGTTTCACTATAGATTGAAATATACAAAACATTGCTCGATTATTAGCATACTTTAACTACGTACCGTTGTAAAATATGCACATAATTTCAGTAGTATGTGCTTGTGCTTTCACTGGCTATTTGGGACATTTCAGTAAATACATTTGCCACTAAAATGGGACCTGATATTTTTGTTTTATCTGTAGATATAAAATCTATATACACCCAGTAGTGTTACAGCAAAAGAAAACATCGAGACGAAGTTAAAAATAATTTTAAGGCCTTTTATGGTACGCCTATCTAGCCAAAACCTGCCTCGGTGCGTTATAACTTATAAGTTATCGATAAATTTACATTTAGTCACATCACTACATAATAGACATTACGGCATCTTATAGACATTATAGAGTATCGATGATGACGATTGCCTTTAATTCAAAGGAAATTGAATTGCACGTGACGTGACCGCACTACGATGGCGATTTTGTAGTAGGTAAGTTGTGTGGTGTAGACAGACCGCCAAATGTGCAATCGCTGGGATGCTACCGCCAGACATCTATTCTGTGCCTAGACGTAGAGCATTCCAATTTTGAATGTTGTTTTAAACCTGCAGAAAATAATATATCGATGTCGCAAAATTTTAAGATGTAGACAAATTCTGATTAAGACATGGATGTTTATAGAAAGGTATTGAATCTGGTAAAGCAACTTAGCTCGTTACTTTTAGATACAAGACCTTCTGAAATAATGCGAAGAACTACAAACTGTGGCTGCCATCGGCATATAAGCAGTCTAACGTTATTACCTACCTCAAAGCGCACGTGGACATACATTTTCTATTAGTTATTTTCTTCTTCGAATAAGTTATTTTCTTTTATGAGTGACGACCTATAACAAAACGTTGCCTCACATGTCACGCACGATATGAACGTGCCCTGCGCCCATCAAATTGAGGCATACAGTAAGGCGACAGTACTTCTTCGCCGCGTCTGTCGAATTCTGGCGCAAAACTATCACCCTGCTATATTCAAAGCAAAGCATCGATACTCGTTGCCAAAAGCAAGCGTCCCCGCACTAGAAGTTAGAAAGGAACACGTGACGCGACTGTGGGTTCGACCTAAATACAAATGCAGTTGAAATGCACGTGAACGCACCTCTGTGTATTACCGGTCTACCGTGGAACCGGTTGCGTTATCGGTACCGTAATAGTTACGCAGTAATTATTTAATATCTGGTAATGGCTATGATGTTGATGATGCTGGTAATGGCCATGCGGGGCATACAGTTATAAACAATAGGAGAACCAACCCATTTTACTTCCACCCCTTACTAACCCAACTCCATACTTATGACCTGTAAATTTCCTAGTAACTTTTGCCACTCCAACATTACTCTATTACATAAAAAGGGTGACAAAGCAGAAATAGGAAACTAGGAACCGACCGATAAGCTTAGTATCCCACGTGTACAAGGCTTTCATTAAATCAATTGGACCAGCATGAACCACCGAAGCAAGCTGGATTTCGGCGTGGTCTCTCTACCACGGATCACCTACATTCCCTTAATTAGATAGGTAATCGAAAAACGTCAAGAGTTTAAGCTTCCACTTTATTTAACCTTCGTCGATTACTCTACAGCTTTCGACAGCATCAAGCACTCTGCCATTTTCAATTCATTAAGCAATCAAAATATACCTAATACCTACATCAACCTTTTAAAACAAATTTACCTCTGTAGTACTGCAGCAATAAAAATAGATACAGTATCCATCCTTTTATATCCAGAAAGGTGTCAAACAAGAAGACCTATTTTCGCCAAAACTTTTCAATTCTTCCCTAGAAGAGGTTTTCAAGACGTTAACATCAAGTTGGAGAGAGAAGGGCCTTATTGTTGATGAAAAGAAGTTAACTAACCTCCGATTCTCCTTCAAAAGGTAAATGGCTCGTTTATGGGGAACGGTATTCGCTTCTATAATAAACTTCCAGAAAGTGCCACTGGGCTTCCTATTAGAAAATTTAAAGTGTACATTAAGAATAATCTAATAAGGAAAGCTTATTATACTTTAGATAGCTATATTGTTGATAAAAATGCGTGGCCCGATGTCCCGGTCGCTCTGCCCATCGGCAGCTAACATGTCTGCAATGTCTGTACTGTACCTACTATTGTGTGTTTTTTTTATTTTTCTCTGATTTAATAGATTGTATTTATGCATTAGGTATTATTAGTTTAAGGCGTAGCGTGTGCTGTCTTATAAATTTGATTATGTTTACCTTTTGCTATGCCTACTTATGCCTACGCCTCACTAAACTTCAATAATATATTATATTATTACATTGTAAAAGGATCATACAAAAGAACGGTAGGAACCAAGCCGTAAGTTTGTTGCCTGTTCTTCTAGGCTTTGGTCGCGTGGAACTGGCACCTAGAGTCACCTAGCTTTAAGACGTTTCAAAGTGATCCTTGTGATTTTATTGAATAAATACATTTTGACTTTGACTTTTGACTTGATTTGCTGACGATATTGTACTCTTTTCCTCATCAGCTTCTGAACTTGAAACGATGTTAAACGACCTTAACACTGCAAGCCTCGAAGTGGGACTGAAGATGAAGGTGGAATACATCGATGATTACTTTTACGTAGGCTAACTAGTATCCTTCCAGGGACGACAAGACCTCGAAGTCGCTAGACGTACTGAGAAGGGATACTGGGCCATGAAACACCTAATGAAAGGTACACTCCAGCTATCATTATAGAGGAAGCTCATGGATGTATTCTCCCTATTCTCACCTACGGCGCCCAGATCTGGTCTTTGACTAAACATGAAAAGTCGAAACTTGGGGTTTGCCAGCGAGCCATGGACTGCGCTCCATAGGGGTGAAACTCGCAGACCGCGTGCGTAATAGTTTACTGCGCTCCAAGATACAAATCATAGATGTCGGCAAGCACGCGGTTAAATTGAAGTGGGATTAGGCAGGCCACTCCTGCCGCATGTCAGATGCGTTATGGGCTAACGCCACAACAGATTGGACGCTTAAAGACAGAAAACGACCTCGCGGCAGACCGCGGCGAAGGTGGAGGGACGAAATGGATACCTATCTTAAGGATTGGTCTACAGCAGCCCAAAGCAGATCAGATTAGGAAGAGAAGGAAGGGAGGCCTTTGCACTGCAGTGGGACACTACGGGGCAAACTACGACACCAATTATAACCATACAGTATATTACTGGCGCCTGCAAGTCCATTGCAAAACAGATTATAAGCACAGATATGACTAGGTAGCTTCTATTATTCACCAATATTTAGCCATTAAGTATAAACTCGTCAAAGATAAAACAGCCTATAATAAAAATGTACCGGAAATTATTTTAGACTCTGCTAACTATAAACTTCAGTGGAATATAACAATTATAAAAGATAAAACCATAGTGATGTCAGGTCTGTTGTAATGACAACAGACCTGACATCACTCTTCACGACAAAAGAAATAAAGTGGTATATTTAATAGATATTGCTGTGCCCAACACCCATAATCTCGTAAAGACACACACATAACAATTTGCGAAATATACAGACTTGGCATTAGAACTGAAAACCCAGTGGAGAGTGGATACCGTCAAAACTATACCCATCATTATTTCATCGACCGGGGTAATCCCATACACCTTCACTAGCTTACAAACTCTTGATATTCACAAGCTCACTTACATACAACTCCAAAAGGCTGTCATACTAAACACTTGCCGCATTTTCCGCAACTTTTTATCTCTCAACCTATAATATCATCAACGATTTTTCGTTTGGCCGGCGAAAAACGTAAACTCCTCGCCTAGCGAGAGACAAAATATGTAAAACTTAAATAATAATAATAGGGGATTTGGATCATAAATAACGAACTTAGGTACTTGTTTGTTTTAGATTCTAGTTCAAAACTTGTTTGCCCTATTGCACAATACGTAATAGTTTCAAAACTGAGCTTGCTTCTATTTTGAGCGCGCCTGTATTAGTCCAGCGTAAATTCAGCCAGATCATGAGCTCATGATGCGCTTTGTCTCGGTTCGCCGCCTTCGAAAATCTTAGTCCCAGCGGTTGTGTTGGTTTCTCGAGTTCGATATGGCCCATTGTCTCTTCAACTTGGTTATTTTGAGAGTTAGTTCGGTGACCTTAGAGGTATACCTACTACCTACACATCCACGCCGTCTACACTGTAACTACAAACTACGATGTATTTTTTTGGCAATGTATTCATAGCTTTAGGAAAAAAATTGCTCACACGAGATAGTGTTTCACAAAAGTTTATTATCCGGAGAGAGGGATCATGGACCTTTGGCTACCGACGGTCATACCATTCGGTACGTTCCACGACTCTTGAGATGCTTTTCATTCCTATTTTAAAAATTTTCATCGTTTGTTACACAATATACCACGTTATGTAATCCCTTAAATTTGCTTATAAAGTTTTAACGGATTAGGTAGGTATATTATTGATCAACTAAGGTTTCTCTTTGTTTTCTGTTTCAATTGCTCATAATTCATGGTCACATTGGTCACAGCAGCTCCACTGTTGCTGTATATCATTCTTAGGCTAACGACTTGCCTCACTGCTCAGTTGATGCCTTCCGCACTGTAGATTCAAACATTTGTGTGCTGAAAATATATATTGACATATAATAATTTGGATCCTATATGCGTGAAGGTATTTACAAAACATAATTCTTCTAATCTTTAGCGTTGTGTGAAATCTACCAATATTTAAGTACCTATTATTATTGTAAGGCTTCTTGACGTCATAAGCAGTTGGATTTATAAAAGTGTGGACAGCTTACGTTGATCTTTTGACCTTTGATCCGCTATTGTTACAATGCAAAATAGAGAAACATATTCTAATGATTTGTAGGGCGACGCTTATAATTAATGACAGCAGTCTAGAAACATCGCATCCGGTCGATTATTGTCTAGTGGTGTAAATAGACACAAGGTGATCTAGATGCCTTTGAGTAGATAAATCCATAAATCGACCCCCTGTTTGCCTTAATTCAAGGTAATGTATACAGGAAACACTGGCCAGCAATGTGCAAAAGATTACGAGTGACTAACTTTAGAAGATATTAGCTAAACATTTATTTAATTATATACAGCTCTCACTGCATTTTTTAATAATTTTAATTTGTATTCCATCTCCAAAAAATCTGATAACCTCAAATCTTTTATATTTAGTCAGTTCTACTTCCAAGTAAGAACAAAATCTATTATAGGTGCGTGTGTTAACGAATCCATACAAACAACGTAATAGCTAGTTATGTTGAGCTCTTTGCGTGCGTTTCGAGTCAACAACTGCTTTGGTAGGGTTGCTTAATCTATGTTATACTATATTTTAAACGACATGAAAGTGACACAACATCGCCGTTTACCGAACTATTGCTGCAGATTTTAGCAAAAATAATTGAATAGCCTATATGACAATCGTTTGATGTTTTTATAAAGAATCAACTGCTACTTGCCAACAGATAAATAAAAAAAAACTAGGCATAAAAGACATCATGAAAACCGTGACAACCCTAAAACATAGTGAATGTGCAATCCGATAGTCAATGTCCGCGTATCCTTGTGCTCCATTCTCTGTCGCCTGGCGGCTTCACGTAAACGAATTTGGCTTCCGGCCGCAGTCGTACCGCAGCCAAATCGCAATACGCATACGCAATAAGTCCTTCTGAAGTCAGGCACTATTACTAACATATAATAAGATAATCAATTAAAATATTTAAATGTATCGGTGTATATTTTAATTAATGATAATTGTAGACAAGTCACATCCCTAGCCCGCTGCGCCCGTCGCTTACCTTCAATCCGACCCAATAATAGCGATTACACAGCAAGCTGTAGCTAATTTCAGAGGGGTTTAAATTCGTTGCGCGTAGGTATACTATACCACAGATAAGAGAATACTAGTACAGATACCCCATCCCATACATTGAAACGGTTCCAGTCTTAACTCGGGCTGTGGCTCGGGCAATTTTTCGGGATGTATGAAATAGCCCGAAGCTAAACAAAATAGCCCGCATAGCCGCTAGATGTCGCGAAGTTGCGTTGCGAGCAAGCGGCATCACGTAAAATGCACTTACAACCAATAGATGGCGATAAAATTAGTTCTGCCAACACGCACATACTATTATTTTATACTGTGTCCGCACGCAGTCCTTCGCCCACAATGATAGTTTTGCCAGTTTTGTTTCAAAATAACTTGCATTTAAAAGATACCTATGATAGGTGTATTGTGTTATTGTGTAGTCTATATCTATTCGTTTAAGTATTTTTTTTAGCAAGATGTTGATGCTGCCATAAGAAATTTGTTTAAGTAGGTAGGATTTATTAGGTACCTAACTACCTACCTACTTTTTTGCTCGAACACTAGGCTGTTTTAGTTCGGAGGCACTGACTGATCGCTGTTTCAATTATGCAGGCGTTATTGGGATCTATTCGCTACAAGAAGTAACAGGGTAAAAGTTTGGGAAAAACTCCCAACTTGTGCCTCAATTTAGTTTGACGAGGCAAAATCAGCAACACACTCAGTGGTCATTTCGTCGTGTCCCGTGCTTCGATCAACAATCAACCTAGGTACCTAGATAACGAGTGACTTACAAAATCAAAGCTAATATGATAAAATACTAATACATGATATACTTTTTTTACTGGTAGGTAATTTATAGACCTACTTATACACCCAGACAGAGAACAAAATTCTATTTTCATCACAAAAATGTTAATTCTCGGTGAGGATTGAACCCACGGCCTCCGGCCCTGAAAGCAGACCTACTACCAACTGAGCTATAAAGGCTGTTAGACATACAACGAAATTAGTCTTCCAAATAATCCCCGCGCATTCTCGAGCTCCCTAGCTACTTAGCTCGTATTTAGTTTGTATGTTATGTATTTGATATAAAGTTCACTATGCTATGGACAATTTCGTTGCAAAAAGTCGCTTTCATTCCAACCCGCGGCGATGTAAATTAAGCCTGAGACAAAAGTTTTAAAACAGTTTAAAGTTCAACCTAATCACAACCATAGATCCTTGTAATAAAGTCACAAATCTTCATAATACTATCTCACACTTATGATCATTCGTCACCAAAAACGAGGAAATCTTTTCATTTAGATATGAAAAGACGTAGGTTAAATAACATTTATTGTGCAATCAACCTTAACGTGCAACAAATAAAGTACTTTTCCCCATTTTTACTTTGCAAATTAGATCGTTTCTTTTTGTTTCTTTGAATTTATAATTTTGTGACGAAGTTCATTATTTAAAAAAAAACCCACAAGAAGAAAAGCGATAACCTATTGACTTTGAGATGAAGTCGACCCTCTTATTAGCCGTTCAACTGATGGCCCACCTGATGGCTTCAAGCTGATGTAAAGGCGTTACATCTAATGGCCTAGCTGATGTGGAGCTGTTACCTCTTTTGAGCTACCTGTACCCCAAGTATGAGTTTTGCGTTTTTTGTTTTACGTTTTTGTTCCGTGTTCATTGCGGGTTTTGTATGAAGACGCGATAGGGATACCGATATGGAACTTTACAAAACCCGCAATGAGCACGGAGCAAAAACGATTCGTTTTTGTTCCGTGTTCATTGCGGGTTTTGTATGAAGCCGCGATAGGGATACTGATATGGAACTTTATGTTCTACTACTAATTTTCATCATACTTGCAACATAAAGTTCCGTGTCGTTATCTCTATCGCGTCTTCATACAAAACCCGCAATGAACAAGGAACAAAAACGTAAAACGAAAAACCAAAAATGGTAAGCAAAACTCATACTTGGGGTACTGGAGTCGCGCGGTTACTTCTAACCCGATAATTAGTGATCACCCCACTTGATGTTGAATGGTCACTACCTATTTGTGGAAATCCTAAAGTAGATGATGTGTTTAATAACAGAACCCGTTTTTCGTACAATATGAAAAGGAAATAATTGACAAAAGTTGGTTATAGACGTAATCTCTCAACATAAAATAGCTCACCTGATGTTGAATGGTTACCTTTCACCACCCACTCCAAGATGTTGAGCGCTTATTTCTTGGATTTGAGATACCTAGTAGTTGGCCATCGTCGATAGCCGCTGAACATCAGGTGGGTCTTCTAAAATAATTGAAGTGACACCTGATGCTGAGCGGTTATCTAAAGTAGGTAGGTCAAGTAAACTTTGTATTTACCTACCAACTATATACTTGCGTTGACGTAATAAATAATTTTCTTTCTACGGCACTACGTACGTCCGTAAAGTTTAAGGGGCTGACAACCATCAAACAACTTCTTGCTCGCACGTTTCGACATGTTGAAAGATATTAATCAATCAGTTTTTTCCTTCTAAAAAGTAAAGTAAAAGTAAGTAACTAGTTTTTGTACTAATGCAAACTTTTGAGTCGGATAACTTGTATCGATTAAAAAGTTTTTTTTACTAAAATAAGCATTTACCAATTAAATAATAAACCATTTTGTGTGCAATCACATTGCTTGTGATTGCACACAAACTAAAATGGTTGTCAGCCCCTTAAAAAGGCATAATTTTTGGCTCAGATTTTTGTCGCTGTCTGGCCCGCGCCCGCGCCAGCACTGACAGCGACAGAGTTTCACGTTAGAAGAGTGCGGCAATGTTTAGGTGAAATTATGCAAGATGAATTGCACCTTGTTGCGTCGCAGTAAGAGTCCTATTATTTATTCTGTACTAGTAGAAGTATCTAGAAATTTCCGTGGCTAAAAATCGAATCATGTTAATATACACCGTTTTTTTATATTAATAATAAATAAATTATTTTTTATTTTTTAAATAGGTAGGTACGTAGTAAAATGCCTCTATAAGAAACGAAAAAATTCTATAAACGCAAATAGCGGCATCTTTTGAACTTTTGAAACCGAACCACAACGTAGTTCAAATAATTTCCGCAAGAAAAAACGTGGTCAATATTGATTATTGTAAAAACATGAAGATTTCATTAACAGCTTATTTCCTCATCTTCCTGTGCTTATGGGAGATTTTTTTACAATATAACATAAGCTATTCATGACCTTAATACTTTTTTCTGGACTAAAACAAATATCAATAATTCAATCGCAACCGGTATCGCCATCTATTGATGTTTAATTGGAACTAAAAATGCTTTGTAGGCAATGAGACACCATGACTATACTACTGTAGCTTTTAAATTTAATATTTAAATAATTTTGCCCGTTATGATCCCGTCACAGAAAAGGACCCCCCATTACCTCCCGTGGATGTCGTAACCTCTTACGACTAAGAGAATGCACCAAGGGATGCGCAGCAGTATCTCCCTGCGGTTATCATCAATCTGTTAATCATAATAGAGACATTAAAAGTGCATCGGCACCATGCCTGTATGCGGTGGAACCGTTCATGCGTGACTCATATTCATATGCGGTACACAGTGTACCTAGGTATTATGATAAATTTGCGATGTGTTGTGTTGTGATGTGCGATTGCGATCCGTACGGTACGGCTGCGATTGGAAGCCGGATCGTTTACTTGAAGCCTAAAGCAACTCCACAGTCTCAATTCGACAGAGCCTTGAGTCTTTCGAAATTCTTGATGCTCTATTCTATGAAACGCTGATTGAGTATTTGCAATGTCTTTATGTTTACCTACTTCTTATAGTTAGGTGTAGGTTTATTTCTAGCAATATTGCTAAGATTGTTGGTGTTAACAGTGAATGATGAAAAAGTGTTAGTAGCGTTGAAGTTGTTCAACGATAACCTAAACTAACGATGTTTCAAAGTGATCTTTATGATTTAAGTAAACTAAAGTGGTTCGCCCCGAACTGAGCTTTCGTGATGTTCGCTCCAGTCTTACATTGATACTAAACATGGTATTTGGCTTCTGATTACCCCCTAACCAACTTGGGGTAACGAATGGTATCTCAAAAATCACACATACGTCTTAGAATAGAAATAAAAATGGTATTGGGATGTACAAACCAAACAATTTCATATGATACCACAATCAAAATCAAAATCACTTGGTAAGTATATTTGTGTATTAATTTTTTTTGTTCTTTGAAATCCCCATATCTCAATAACCCCTTGTCCGATTAAATTCATATCCCATATAAATTCATTCTACTATCGGATCGAAGCTTCCGAAATTTAAAGTAGGCAATGCAAATGTAGTAGGAGGTAGACAAAGGCAAGTCCAAATATTGTGTTTGGACTTGTTTCTGACTACCACCTGCTTATAACAAAGTATGGTAATCAAGTTTCAACTGAATTGGCCTTTTATTGAAGAGTTCCATTGAACAGACCTTAGCTTCATCATCAGACCAGGTCGCTATCACCATTTTATGAGATCACCATCTACTGGGCACCTTCTTAATTTATTTCTACAAAAAAAAAATGCAAAGGAACTGGCAAACCAGTAGAAAAACCTTGATATCAACGAAACTCGTAGAGATGTGAGCTATTGGATCGTTGGTAATCTTAATTTAACTTATTTTTTGTATCTCAAAAACCGGACTTCCTAGAAAATAAGTTAAAATGGTTTTGGAATGTCCAAACAAAGCCCTTTCACATTTTTTATTTTTGCCCCCTTAAAAAACCCCATATCTTAATAACTCATCATCCGAGTTAACTCATATACTTACCAGTTAATTTCTCAAGTACAAGCCATCGTGTCGCTCTTCATGCAGATCGGATCAACGGTTCTAAAGTTATTGCCAAAGAAACCTACATACATAAAATGCCAAATCGCCCAAGTTAACTTAAGATTAAGTTAACTTCGTTCGCTTCGCTCGCTCAGTCATTGTGGGTTCTGCAGGGTAAAGTGGCAAAACTTACACATTCAATTACTACTACTTACTTAATAATTAGATATCTATCTACCACTAAAAGTCACCTAATTCGAACGTCGTCGTCAAGATTTCAATGAACCTGCACTTTATGTACCTATATTCCATAAGTTCCCAGTATTGTTCTAGACATTGGCTGTCATGTCACATGGGTGTTGCGAAATCATTGTCAGTAGATAAGGCATCCGTGGAATATTGCCGCACTTATTGCAAGAAACTGCTGAAATACATTGTCATTATAAAGTAACTATAGTGGTTAAGAAACATTTTAGTGGATATTCGGGTATTTAACATTGTTTTGTAGTCAGTCAATCGCTTGACCGTTTTGATTTTAGATTTTTTGGATGAAATAGCTTATGTTGGCTTATATTGGGAGGGAAAGACCTCGGCAAACGTATCTGGATCAGATATCGGTCATTTTAGAGAAAGGCCAGGTGAAAAGTACCCTAAACCGACGAGCATGTATGAAGAATGTTATGAGAGTGAATGAAGCGAAGGAGGTATCTCAGGATCGTAGCAAGTGGAAATCCGTGGTCTCTGCCTACCTCTATAGGAAACAGGCGTAATTTTATTTATGTATGTATGTATTTATATTGGATTATATCATATATCCAACGAATATAGTATATAGCAAACAGCTGAAATTTGAATTTGAAATTATGTATTTTTTTTTATTGAAAATGGCTTTGAGCATAAATTTTTAAACGAGCAATAAAATAATTTGAATAATCTAAAATTGAAATTAAAAATGTTGTTTAGCCGAAACTTTTAAAACTAGCAATAATATTACTGTAGGTACAATGAAACACATTATATTATGTACCTTTTTGCGAAAAATAAAGTAGTAAATTGAAAGAATGCATATAATTCATTTAATTGTATCTAATTATATCCTTTGTATCAAATAATAAATGCATAAAAACAGCTGACCTTTTGACTGCTAAATGACTTTGTAACCCTTAGAGACAGAATGGTGTGTAAATAATTGTATACCGTTCTACCTACCATTAGATGGTATAGTACTATATTTTTACTTAGTAACTAAGTATTCCTTGTTATTTGAGATAAAATAATACATATATTTATTTATATAATATCTTAGATTTTCAATGCAATCCAGTTAAAGAATTTCAACAATGGAATCAATTTGTTTACAGGTTCAAAGTTAATACTCCGAGGTCTAAACGGAGACTTCCGGTCTGGACAATTGACGGCTATATTAGGACCGTCGGGAGCCGGCAAGAGCACGCTTCTTAACATACTGGCTGGATACAAGTAAGTACCTATAAAAAGATTACCATCATCATCGTCAGACTTATGAAGTCTACTGCTGGACATAGGTCTCCCCTATCCAGGAAGAATAATTCTGAGCCCTTTCGATCCACCGATTGCCAGCGATCCTAGGGGGCTTCTTGAGGCTTGGTCTTTGACTTTGACTTCCAACGCGTTTTCTCAAAGTTCATGGTCACCATTCCAGAACCTTTTCGTTTCTTTTCATTTCTCAATGGTAGTTGTGGGATTCTTTAGATCCAATGAAACACAAATATATTATTATACGAGGTTATGCCGTCCGCCCAGCACGCCCGCACCAAGCAAGTGTCGCCAGCATGTCGCTAGTGTTGCCAGCGCGTCTCGGCTAGACACCACATCCTCATCTTTATTAAAATTTAAACACTTCAGAACACTTACAGTAAACCATATTTGTAAAAGAGTCAGTAATCATGAAAGTATAAGGCACAGTTTAATAGTTATGGATTAGTTTATACTTTATATTATTATACTTTGTATATAACACATTTATAAACAAAGCAAACCACAACTTATACAGGTACACAAAAATGTATAAAACACACATGATGCAATGGAGCATTTGTAGCCCTTTGCAAACGCTATTATTTATTACTTACATTTTAGATTATATTGTCACCATTGATTTCCTTATTTACTTACCAATATTCAATACATATTGTATTATGTAAGTACATACCTAAATTATTGGAAATGTAGCATAGGTTGAACAAAGATTAAACACGATGAAATAAATAGTAAAATTAGTTATTTTAACAGTTACTGTTATAGTATAGGTACAACATTTTAAGTCAACACTAACATTTTCAAATATTTTGGAATAGTTATAGGTATTATAAATAATAACTGATTAACTCTTTCCTCTTCCTATCACTACCTATATTCCTTCCCCTTTTCCTTTTTTTTTTTTTTGAATCCTTAACCTTAAACTAATACCAGGTAATAGAATATAATTTGACCGATTCAAAATGTTGAACGTTCCGTTCGCCATTCTATTAATTTGCGGCCTTTAGTATTGAACATTGATTAACATATGGAATTTTAAAATTTCAAAAAGTTTAACTACTGGTAGAACTTACAGGTTAGTTAAGGCACTAATATTTGTTTATCTGTGGTCAAGGCAATCCATTCGTGCTCTTTGATTGAATTTTACAATTCATATTCAATAAACTATACTAAAAGGAAACTAGTTACAATAGTTGGATGAGACATCATATAAAAATCATGCCGATTTCACCTCTTGTTACTTTTATTTGCTGGTTTAAATCTAATATTTCTTACATTCTATCAGCATGAAAGATGCTTTAATTGTTAATATTAACATGAACATTTTTGTAGGTACATTTACAATTTATTAATTGAACGAATAGATTTCATATTCATCGTATTAGTAGAAGGATATTTCTACAAGAATAAAAGCACAATTCTACATAACTCATAAATCTTGTCTGATGCACAACAGATTTTATATAGAAATAGAATAATATCATTATCATAACATTGATTTTGTCAGTCGTTTTCAAATTTGAATGTAACCTCTTTAGTAAGCTGAAAGAACAATTTAGCCTGACTTGGTTCCTAGTAGTTTCTTCATAGCTCAATTCAATTCAACAGGCCATAAGTTTTCTGACAATTTGGGAAGCAACATAGCTTTTTCATTTTAATTGTTTTTCTCAACTGCGTCTAAGGTCTTTGCACAAAGTTTAAGCATTTGGAATGAAAGTGTATATATTATGATATCCTGACCGAAAATGTTTCTAATGTTTTGAAGAAAACCGCTACCATTTTCTTCGAAACAAATGATGGCCCACTTGACTATGGACTGACTTGACTAAAAAGTATTCAATACAAATCACTTGACACTGGCATGATTGTCTGTCGAATGACGGACAGGAGCCATAAATTGAGAGAAGAAGAAGAATTCAACAGGCAGAACATTTACCTCCATGGCAGAACAACTCAGCTCTTGGCGTTTGTTTTGTGTGTTGATTAGCTTATTCTAGTTCTTGCCGGAATAGGTACATAACATCAAGAAGAGGTCAATCCACCGGTCTGATCCAGGATCCGTGCGGATACAATCGATCATACTTTGAAGCAGTCTCTAATTACCCAATTATCAAATTACCTAACCCATTGAAGTATGTAATCACTGATTGATTCTGTTACTCAGATACTCACCATTTTCCAGATAGGCAGGTACACCAAAATGTTCAAGTTTATACAGGACCTTTAGAACAACTAGGGACTAGGGGTATGTAGGTATAAGAACTTACCAAATCTGCCACCAATCCAATTATTGATAATGTTCTCTAGGCTATGCATAACTTTCATTAGGTATCCATGGCAGTATCAAATAGATAATACTTAGGTCAGGTTCCATCGCCCCTACTGCAGCCGGTACTCTATCTAAAACACACTCAAGGTGAATGTAGGTCCGCAGAAGCAGGGGGTGTGAAAAGGCGTAAAAATTTAAAACAAAGATGAAGATCTAGATTTCATATTTTGTCTCTTCACTCTCAGACCATTAACAGACATATCATGGAAAACCAAGGTTCTTTCAAGATAGGTACAATGTTAAAATTTTCATAATAAAACCTTTTATCTCTTTAAAACTTCTTGTAGTAATTTTACCTTGTTTTAAGTATCTAGGTAAATAAGTAACATAATTTATTTATTCATCATCATCACCCTTATTCTAATGTAATAATGGTAGTATGTACACTTAGTCAATATACTATGTGACTTTAAGGTATTGATATAGGTTCAATTCATTAATACAGTTGATATAGCTTTTGGTAGAATCCTTACCAGAAGAAGACACGCTTTGATATATTCAGCTTCGTTCATTAGATGTCTCATGCCTTCAAAGAGTCTGGTAACTTTTATAAGTCAGTACGTTCGTTGCTCACTACCAGTCTGAGTGACCAGTAGATTTTATCAACAATATCAAAATCATACAACACATTGAAAAACTTACTTATTGACACATTAAGAACTGTGTGCAAGGCCAAAGTTAATAAAAGTAGAGATAAAAAATACTTTTTCTCCATTATCAGATAAAACAGGGTAAAATACCAATTTCTATCAAAATATTGCATAAACATTTATTTTTAATTGTTATGTATTACTGGTATTTTATTTCTATTCAAAACCAGTTTTTAAACTGTACTTTGTCAAGTTAAGTTAAACCAATGTAATTCTTTTCCTTTTGTTTACTTGATTATTATATTATTGTCTATTATAAATCTTCATTCGTTCACTTAGTAATAAATACCAAGGTACCTACATACTATGTTGTATGTCATTAGTTAAGCCAGTTGAATGTTCTATTGGCTTGTGATAAGCAGATAGGTTATTTAATACTTACTTTCACACATAAAATTGTAGTTCTAGGCAGACTTAATGCTAATAGCATTATCTATCAATCATCCAGGAAATACAATAATATTGTGAGGTATGACTGTCTCTACCTGAGTAGGTATATAGGCATCGGTACAATAATTTTAATTTTCACGTGGATGTTCCATCCATACACCATGTTTGAACATAGGCACAAGTCTCTTTTGCTGCTGTAGCTACAGAATGTATACTCCTACTAACACAATTTCTGCTTTTGTTTCCATCATTCCTGTAATTGTTTTTTTTTAGAAAATAAATAACCTTTATTTTATTTGCGTAAATGCTGTTGAAGTTTCTTTAAATAGATTAACCACTTTTTAAACAGTTTGATTTACGTATGGCTGTTTTGAATTTATATAGTGTTCTACAATGTAGGTAGGTAGCTCAAAAATCTCTGAACAAAATATGCAGTTATGATTACCATTCTATTGATAGTATGTAGATGAGATAAGTATGTAGTATTTATAATAGCTACCAAGCAGGTCGGTCGATTTTTGGAGTGTTCGTACCAGAGTGGTTTTGACCGCCTTGTTTGCTGTAAATGATGATGGTCTATCTTACATATATTATATTAGCAGAGTTATAATAACATAATTAGAATAAATTGTCAAGGCATTGAATTATATTATGTATTCGAGCATATTTATGCATATTCGTGGCGTTATCAACTGTTAACAGTTGCATTGCCGTGTTTGTGTAGGTTAAGTTTCTTCTTAATTT
Organism: Chloroclysta siterata; assembly: GCA_932294275.1. NCBI lineage: Eukaryota > Metazoa > Arthropoda > Insecta > Lepidoptera > Geometridae > Chloroclysta > Chloroclysta siterata. The sequence continues at coordinate 7,918,605 of OW028604.1, read as the reverse complement.
CTCTTTACATAATACCTACTCACATTTTAATAATGGGAGGTAGTTTGATATCTGTATTTTTACGGAACAAATATTTTTATTTCTTTCTAAAGATGCGGTAATATTATTATAAATTGTAAAATTCCCACACACATAAACTTTTGACAGTAAAGCAACCACTTCGAATAATCAACTAGGTAGATTATACCCACCCAGTAGATTAATTATAATGATAATGGTAAGTATATAGTAAGTTACAAATGAAAAGGAAATCAAGATAATACCCAATAATCTTCCTGTGTTTTGCCTGCCACACCTGGCATTGGTATACTATAACACTGGGTTATTCTAGTTTGGGTACAAATGTTGTTCGAACAGGAAATATCGCAAATGTTTAACATAAACCCAATTTAATAAAATACTGTAATGTTTGTTAACGATTTTAAATAAATAAATTTCATTTCATCTAAAACACTTAAAAGCTAAGTGTTATTAAGTATGTTTGTGATCCAGTTTCCGATGCATATCAACAAAATGAATGAATTATTCATGGCCTTTAATTTTTTATTATATTGTCACATGTGATCACACACAGTGCATTTGATGATTTTTCATTTCTTTTGCCTTTTTGTCATTTCCGATGACCATTTATTAAATACATGGCTTTGTTTTCCATCTCTGATGAAACATTTCTTGCATGGCTTTTTGGTTATCTTTAATAACATTATACATAGCCTTTATATCATCTCTGATGACATTAATTACATGGCCTTACCATCATTTCTGATGAGATTAATTACATAGCCTTTTCGTCGTCTCTGATGTGATGACACTTATTGCATGGCCTTTATTTACATGACCGGTATTTGGAGCCTGTAACATAACACTTTTCATATTAGATATTGTTTATTCATTTTAGGTCGTGGCTCATGCTCAGCGCAACAATAGAATAGCTACTTTGTTGCATTGCCCTTAAAACTGGTGCTGGTTTTTCCAGTCTAGATTTCAGTTGCAATAGGTAGGTAAAAAAGATATAAAAACCATTCACCCAATTGCTAATAAAAATAATAGTAAAATAGCAACAGCCTCAAGACTTTGATTCCCAGGCACGGTAAATATCCTCACACATCCCTTACTACCAAGTATCAACTTAAAGATTTTTGAGGATGTCTAAGGTGGTCAGATACGTCCAAATACTTTTAACATTTGGCACAAACCCACATATTACAGTAGTTGGTATTCCATATACTGTAGTACCTGGTGACGTGGGTCAAGACGTACAGATATGGTTGATGGTGATGTGATGTGTCGTCCAGGCCGATTTTGGCTACGGCAGCATTGTTAATGCTAATAATTTTCAAAACATTTCTACCTTCATAGTGATCAAAGTAAAAATCTTTTCTTTCACAGAAGGTTTTCGTAGGTTAGGGTAGGCAGGTAAAATTATTAAGCAGCGATAAATTTTTCTAGATCTTTTTCTAACAGGTATCTCAATTACGTAAGTAATACTTTGATCTAATATACAGTACCCTCGTACTGTACATGTTAGTTCAACGTAGATCTCGTACTCTGTTTATTGAATTGGAACTTGAACTTCAACTGCAAAATAATTACTTTGGAATGCCATCTATCCCTTCCTTTTCAGTAAAAATGAGTTAAATTACTCACGTTCTCCTCAGTCGCCACTTTGTGGGATTCTTTAGATCCAATGAAACACAAATATATTATTATACGAGGTTATGCCGTCCGCCCAGCACGCCCGCACCAAGCAAGTGTCGCCAGCATGTCGCTAGTGTTGCCAGCGCGTCTCGGCTAGACACCACAGTAGTCAGTCAAAAGTTCAGACAAAAACTTATTAACTTTTTTCAGGAGGTAAAATAAAATTAAGTACAACATGACCTTAGTTGTTTTATCAAGAAGTACTTGACATGTGCCTGATGAAAACTTTTATGACCTTAGGAAGCGTCTGCTTTGGCTTGATGTTGAATTATCTGTAGATGTTAAATTAGATAATAGCATTGGTACTATTATCTAATTTAACACATTTCCTTGAATTCTGGATATGATGAGTCCGATATTGAAGGAAACACACGAGTTCTAGGTTGATGAAAGCTTACCAAGACTTAACAACACAATAAATTAATAGGTATCCTATTACTGTGTGAGTTTATACACAATTGTAGTAAAATTATTTTTCATCTCCGAAGCTGCCAAAGATTTGTTTTAAGCTGTCTGATTGGTGGATTTCGTTCGGTGAAATCGGGAAGCCTCGGAAACTAACAATTTGCAATTGACTAAAGTGGCAATTAAGGGAGGAGGGGTAGGTATACCGAGCAGTGGGTTAATACAATGACTACCAATGTTGATGATGAATCAATCTGAGATTAAATTTTTGATGAACCAACTTTTTCCAGGGTGACAGGAGCGACCGGGACAATTGCTACAAATGGAGAGCTCCGAGACCTTCGACAATTCAGAAAGCTTTCCCGGTACATCATGCAGCAGGATCTTCTTCAGCCGTACATTACAGTGCTGGAGGCGATGACTATGGCAGCAGACCTGAAGCTCGGCACGGAGATGGGATTTCAGAGAAAAGCTATAGTTGTAAGTATACCCATTTAGCATTGTCTTATCATCGTCAAAAACATTATTTTGGAACGTGGTCAGATTATGAGATATTATTATGATCGACCTTGTTCGGGACAATTGAATCATCATCCGAATTTGGCGATGAGAATACGAACCAGCTATGTACATCATTAAAGGTAGATCAGGTACAATGAAAAACTAGTAGACAATTGATAGAGCGAAGGTATTTTTTTTACTTTGTCATTTGCTGCAGTGCGTTTTACTGCGGTTTTAAATATTCATGAGAATATGTACACTTGTCATAAATTTATTGATTGACTAATAGCTTCTGAAAGCTCGATTAAACCTAATCAGTTGTCATGTCACTTGCTATAGCTTGCTTGCTAGTTAAATTTGATATAACAGCTAAAATAGCAATTGATTTAACATCTGATTACTCTTGATCGAGCTTTCAGAAACTGGCCATCAGTTATAGGTCCAGTTTCTATTTTACAAATGCTATGAATACCTAAATCTCGGAATTTTCCATAAACATACTTCCTGTATATTTAATTGACAGTAACATCAGTGCAACGTTTGTTTTATTGCAAATTATGGGTCATAGGTTTAAGTATCTTCATAGACCATAAAAACTGGGTTCCGTAAAAATGAATTGAAGGGACTAAATTGCTAGTGTTTCTGCAGACAAATAAGCAATTTTGTAATGACACCCCAAAGTTACATGTAAATTCTAACAACCTTATAATTTTCGCTAAGTCCAGATTTGTATTACTAACTAAATATTTTAAGAAGAAGCTTATTTCAGTACAATATGGCAAATCAAGCGAGCAAAAAAATGGTTGCAAAATTTTTATGATAAGTAAAAAATGCTTATGCTGATGGTAGAACTTGTTTTTTTTTATCTACACACCATAATATATAAACAAAAAATATCGGAGCAAGTTTTTTTTGTAATTAAAAAACACGCACAAACTCGCGTAACCTTAGCCATCTGGCCGGATGAAAAAGTAATTTACGAAACATCATTTACCTGCTATAAATTGTATCTAGACGTTACAAAACTATTATTGCCTTTAATCTATTTCCAGGTTGAAGAAATTATTCAACTCCTTAGGCTAGACAAAGCCCGAAACACCACGGCAGAGAGATTATCTGGAGGTGAGAGGAAAAGACTATCAGTGGCCTTGGAGCTTCTCAACAACCCACCTGTTGTTTTCCTTGATGAACCGACCACGTAAGATCCCATATTGCCTTATAACGATGTTTGAGCTTAGATCGAATTAACGTATAAAACTCAGGTACCTATTGCTTATTTTCGCTTATGCATTTATATATTGACATAAAGAAGTCTTTCTTAAATTTTCAGCGGTTTAGACGACGTGGCATCATCCACCTGTGTTTCGCTTCTTAAACGGGTAGCCCGAGGAGGTCGCACAGTAGTTTGTTCTCTCCACACTCCTTCCGCACGCCTGTTCGCCGAGTTTGACCATGTTTACGTAGTGGCAGATGGACGATGCGCTTACCAAGGCACTGCCGCCGGCGTTGTGCCATTCCTGAATGAACTGCAGCTGCCTTGCCCGAAGACTTACAACCCAGCTGACTTCAGTGAGTAGCTCCGCTGTGTAGGCAGTTGTATAACTGTACTTATGACAATATTTCATCGAACATGCTTCTTTAAGAGACAATAGTTTCAACTCCCGTAACTTCAAATTTCAGTTATCGAAGTCTCCAGTGGCGAGTATGGAGTACACGCAGACAGAATGGTAGCAGCTATAGAAAATGGCAGAAACCAGCGATGGAGAGATTTCGCTGTAGAAAGTCCCTTTGAAGAGATGGAGATTGAACAGCTTAACGCGGGCGGAGTAGAGAAGCACAACTACAAGCACGGCAGTACGGCTAGCCAACAGTTTATCGTATTGCTGAAGAGAATGTTGCTGCAAACGGTTAGGAATAAGGTAAGTTTCATTTTATCAAACCGCCGAACATTAATGAATAAAGTCTAAAACAATCGACTGTAATCTTAATTTACTACACGTGGTGGCTAAAACCAGTAACATGACAAAATAACCATTATGCAAATATGTAAAAGAAATTGTTATAGTTCCTAATTACATTTTAATACGATATTATTCTTAATTATTTTTTTATTGTGTTATTTTACAGTATTACCTTTGGCTCCGAGTTAGCCTCCACATGTTCCTTGGTTGCATTATTGCGATGCTCTTTCACAAGATGGGCTACGACGCTTCCAAGACGATCTTCAACTTCGGCTTTTGTTATGCATGCGTCATCGTCATGCTTTATATACCTATGATGCCGGTTCTTCTTGCTTGTAAGCACTTATCAAAATAATAGAATAATATTCTAGAATAAATCGTTATCTCGTTTTAACAAACTACATTTTGGTGTAACTATATAGTAGGTACAAAAGTAGGTAACTATTGTGTCAATGAAAACAAGTAATAAATGAGAATAATATATATGAGACCATTTAATATTAAATATCAAACATATTTGATAGCAACCACAGTTCTATTTTTGATTGAATAGCTATTGACCGCTAAACGTTTTACGTTTACATTTAACCATTAGGCTAATCGAATTTTGATTGCCAAAAATTATATTGAGGCCACAGTCCTAATATTTAGGCTCATCAATAAAATTGTGTTGGAAACAGGTTACGAAAAACATAATTTTTTAAGGGCATGATTTTGTTTTAAGTACATAATTTATAAATCCCTCTTTATCACATATCTTCAATGCTGGCAGCATTGAAGATATTTTATTAAAACAATCCATAGCGCCAGCAGTAGTAGTAATATAAGTTGTTGATGTTGTATGTGAAATGAAGCTAGCTTTCATGTTTTTTTCTAGTTCCAGATGAGGTTCAACTTGTAAAACGCGAGTACTTCAACCGTTGGTATGGCCTAAAGCCGTACTATGCAGCTTTGGTTGTCTCCCGTACTCCTGCAACTATATTCTTCAGTCTCATTTACCTGGTTATCACCTACCCGCTGACGGCACAGCCGATGGAGGGACCACGGATAGCTATGTTCACCGCTATATGCGTCATGGTTGCGCTTATTTCCGAATCAATGGGAACTGTTATCTCATCAATGCTTAGTGTTGTTGTAAGTATACTTTACTGTGGTATTTTCTCCGACTCAATCTTGTTAAATGCTTACTAACCCACTGTGTTTTTTTTTATGTCGTATAACTTATAATTTTCGACTGACATGAAACTGAATATATATTTTTCGTAATATCTGTAAACTATAATTCAGATTTTCTTTAATACCTAGCTGCAAAAAATAATCGTATTTTTGTATGCGTTGATACATCTACGCCCTATTTTTTTGTGGGTAAAAATCGAGGTCATTACCGCTGACGTCATGGCTGGATGAATGCTTACAGCAATTTAATAATTAATTAGATCGCCGAATATATACTAGCTGGTAATGACGTAGGCAATAAACAATCCCGTCTTGGTGGCTTTAAACTTGTCTTGAAGGTCGATCCAATCAAGTTACATAAGATTATTCTTTAGGTATAGAACAAAATGCATCAGTAACTTTTGTATCTCTTTATATAACAGTTATCAATACAAACGTGACACACCGTGCAGGTGTTACGAAGTGTTATCGTGAAGCGTGACAATTTTTTATGAAATAGGTGCTGGTTTAGCTGGTGTTAATAATTAGCTTTACGAATTGTATCAACGTGGAAAATTATTCACTCAAAATGACAACCAAAAAAGTGTCTTTAGCAAAATATAATACTTTTGGCCTCCCTGTCAACGCATCACAACTAGTTATCGCTGAGAGCATTGAACAAGTGATCAATATATGGCAAGAAACTCGAAAAAGACGGGAACCATTTCTGATGCTTGGCGAAGGCAGCAACGTTCTCTTTTTAGATGATTTTTCCGGGACTGTAGTGCTCAATAGATTGAAAGGCATCAAAATCACAGAGGATGAAGAGTTTTGGTATCTTCACGTTGGTTCTGGTGAGAACTGGCATGATCTGGTTTGTCATACTCTGGAACTTGGAATTGCAGGGTTAGAAAACCTGGCACTGATACCAGGGCTTGTCGGTACTGCACCTATTCAAAACATTGGGGCCTATGGTGTTGAACTAAAAAACTTCTGCAGTTATGTCGATCTGTTAGATCTTAATACCGGTATTGTTGAGCGTTTTTCTGCACCAAAATGCCAGTTTGGCTATCGCGAGAGTATTTTTAAGCATCAGTTCCGCTCGGGATATGCTATAGTCAGTGTGGGTTTGCAACTGACCAAGAAATGGAGCCCAATACTTCATTACGGTCATCTGGCTAAAATTGATGCAAAAACTGCATCTCCACGTCAAGTATTCACAACAGTATGTGCTTTGCGGCGTAGCAAGATACCAGATCCACAAACATTGGGCAACGCTGGCAGTTTTTTCAAGAATCCAATTGTTAGCGTTGAAAAATATGCTGAGCTGACATTTAAATATCCAAAAATGCCCCAATATCCGCAAGGAGACGGAACGGTGAAACTAGCCGCTGGATGGTTGATCGATCACTGCGGGTTGAAAGGGTTCCAAATTGGTGGTGCAGCAGTGCATCATCAGCAAGCTCTGGTTTTAGTGAATGTAAGCAATGCTATCAGCCAGGACGTGATTGCCCTGGCGCGGTATGTGCGTGAAACAGTCTCAAAACAATTTGGAGTGTGGCTTACACCAGAAGTGCGTTTAATTGGTTCAAAGGGAGAGCAAGACATGATGGAAAAACTTTTGTGAATTTTTTGTTGTTTCAAAGAAAAAGTATTAGATGCTATTGATCGTTTTAATTTTTAGGTAAGACAAGACATGAGCCACAGTTGGTGGCAATTGACAGGCAAAGGTCTTCTTAAATGTAATTTCGGAAACTGCTAAGAAGAATACTGTGAAACACAGGTTTTTAAGGGCAAAAAAGGTAGTATAACTTTGATTTTTTATTTTCAGAATTCAGTGTTTCTCGGACCAGCCCTCAGCGTTCCTCTCATGTTACTAGCAGTGCATGGCATCGGTAGTGGTGACGACCCGCTACCCATCGTGTGGCGACTAGCTCGGGCCTGTTCCTTTCTAAGATACGGCATCGAAGGTCTGGTTGCTGCTATATACGGCGCACCGAGAGAAGACCTCATCTGCCCTGAAGACGTGGACTACTGCGAGTATAAGAATGTCGCGTAAGTTACTGGTTCTTTTCCATACATGTAGATAAACAGATGTATTTTGTATCAGTTTGTACTTTGCGTTATTCTTCTTCCCGAAGTCTCTTTGAGACCAAACCACACATTAATTTTATAACGTATTTTAATTAAATGATGACATTATGACGAATAAAGGTAGTTAAAATAAAATAAGCATAAAGTATTGTATGTTTAGATAAAGTTCCTTATTAAATTAACGGAGAGGCTAAGGTCATATCTAATGATGTAATATTCTTAGAGGGTCAATCTTCAAGTCTGGTGGACAATTATGATTCATTTCATAGAACTGTGCACGAAGAATTTAGAGTTGTGTAGGTTGTTAGGCTTTAGACTATAAATAACTTGGTCCTTAAAGAACGTTGAGACGCCGTTGCTTTTGGAAATCAAGAATTACTGTTACTGGCAGGCAAATACCTCAAAGGTAGTATACTATACAGTCAGTATCGAAAATCAATTTAGATATCAAAGTAGTTTTGAGTAGGAGCCTTAGAGGGACCAGGAGAATTAAACTGTTCGATCATAATTGATTAAGAACATAAAAAAGGGCTTGTATTCATTCATAAAACATCTTGTGGTATACTTTTGATCTATTGATGCGAGAGCACTGGTGGTCTAGTGGTAGCGGCCCAGCCTTCCGACCCTAAGGTCGTGGGTTCAAAACCAGTCGTGTACCAATGACTTTTTTTTTTTTTTAAATGTTTGTGCACAGTGTCAGAACTCTCAAACGGTGAAGGAAAACATCGTGAGGAAACCGGCATGTCGTCGAACCTAAAAAGTTATACTATAACATATTGTGCCCGAAAGGAGCCTCTTGAGGCGCACTTTAAATCCTTTTACCACACTGTTTCGAAAGATACTAGTGACACGAAACGAAGAAGACTGATGCAACTTTTCTACTTCCAGATACTTCGTGAAAATCATGGGCATGTCCGGCGTATCATTCTGGGCTGACTTTGGCGTCCTCGTCGGCATGCTGGTTGCCATGAACCTAGCTGGTTACTACCTTCTGCGTCAGCGGCTGTCGCCCAACTACGCGTTCCGAGCCATCAAAGTTATCGGCAACTTCGTCAAAACCAAAATGAGTTCCTTGAGTTGATAACTCAACAAATTATTCAATTTGGGTTTGGATATGATTTGTATCGAATAGTGGGTTGAAATCTAATTGATATGCTTGTGGAAAAGGATAAGACTGTAAAGCTTGATAAGGGGCGTTATGAGTAGAAGGCAATCTCAGCGAAAATTATTTAGGTAATAACTACAGCTACATAATAAGATCAAGTAGTTTAGTGCCGTGAATAATAAGGGAAATAGATAAGCAAATTATTTAAAATTTTCCAAAATCTTTGTGATAACTTTCAGCTCGCTGAGCTAGAAAGATGGTTTTGAAACCTAGCTTGTATGAAAAACATAATGTGGATGCATTATGCTTCTCATAGGGTTAGGTTTAGGTCGCTCTTAAAGTTATTTGTGTTATAGTATTATTATAAATATCAAGGTTGGTTTATTAAGTTGGTGAAAAGTTAAGATGTCGTTATTTATTTGAAAAATCTCAAATGTAAGGGACCAAAAAAGGAACTAATAAGTTAAAACACAACTTGTTTTTTTTTATTTTCAATAATGTTTTCGTGCCTAATTGAATCTTTGTTATACAGGGTATAAGAAGATCCAAATGACATTTGCAATATAACTGAAATATCACTTTTTTTAAATAAGTCTGTTTTCATGTACCTATTACGAAATTAAGTAAGTTTTCAGGAGTAGTGTTTTGCATTGCAAGTTATTTTTATATTAGGAATTCAATCTAAAAAAAGTTTAACTTTGAATGAAAATATCTTTATATGTATAAGTTAGATAAGTCCAGTGTGATGTTGATATATAAGTTTTTATTTTTATACTTCTTAAATACAAAGTACCTAAGCATAAGTAGGTATAAATAGCTTTATATACACCATTTAATTTTATATACCATTGTACGAGGTTGTTTGTAAAATTCACTAAATTATTTTAAATATTGATTATGATATCTTCTCAAAATTCTCAAGTCGCGACGGAGATCTAAGGACGGCCTTAGAAATCAGCCACCGGTTTTTTTTTTTTTTTTTATATCACCAACTGATGGAACAAGCAGATGGCCCACCTGATGTTAAGTGGTAACCATCACCTATAACAAAGCATTGCCTCGTAAGTCACGCACGATAGGAACGTGCCCTACGATGCACAGCCCTGCGTCCATCAGCTTGAGGCATACAGATGTTAAGCCTCATGTGCCTGTAATTACACCGGCAACCACACTCTTCAAACCGAAACACAGCGTTGCTGCTTGGCGGCAGAAAAAGGCGTGGTGGTAGTACTTCCCCGGACGAGCCCTTCACAAAGAGCTCTACTACTCTTTAATTCACCAAAAATAAAAAATAAATAAACAAGATTTTGAATTGCCTAGTAAGTCAAGATAGTAAGTCAGTAAGTAAGTCAAGTATGGAGTTCTTTAATAGCGGGTATTCCTTAGGTATTGCAGGCGTTCATAAAGGTTACGGTATCTGCTTTCAATCTGGCAGGCTTTGAGCTGGTTCATCTACTCGGTTGTATTTAAAAAAAAAACTGTGTTGTATTTAAAGAGAGAGAAATACGTAAACAGTGCGCGCAAGACTGTATTCGTTACGTAATTTAGGAAGCTTAGAGCTGATTTCACCATGCTCTGTTAGATTAACAAAGGATTAAAGGGCCGTCAAATATGTCAAAATGTACGCGTTTGACTTCTAAGGTTAGATTTAACGGCCTGTTAATCCTTGTAACTAACAGAGCATGGTGAAATCAGCTCTTAACAAGCTCAGTATGTAAGAATTTAATTTATTTCCTTTTGTAAGAATTCAATGCTTTCTCTCATATTACTGCTAAGTAATCTCATATTAAGAGCTGATTTCACCATACTCTGTTAGTTGCTAATCAAGGATTAACAGGTCGTTAAATCTAACCTTAGATGTCAAACGCGTACATTTTGACATATTTAACCGTCCTTTAATCCTTTTTAATCTAACAGAGTGGTGAAATCAGGCCTAATGCTATTATTTTGATGTTACCAATTTGTGCCTAAGATTATAATACATATTTTTTTTTGTAAATACATGAATATAATATATAATAACACCCAGACAGAAAACAAACATCTATGCTCATCACACAAATGATTGTTCTCGTTGGGGATCGAACCTACGGCGCTAAAGGCAGAGCTACTACCAACTGAGCGGTGAAGGCTATCAAACACTTTGCGTATTTCACAAACAACCCTGTATTGTATAAATTCGGTAGTTTTAGGAGACTGAGTTGTAACATAAATGCACATGATACTTTTTGAAACAATTAGGTAAGTAAGGTAGATTTCAATTTCATCACAACCGAAAATACAATGGTAAATCTTGGTATAGTTACCTAAGTGATCTGTACTGTGTTAGTTTGTATAATATGTATTTCCAATAGCTTTTAAGGTTTTGGGATCTGACGTGGTTCAGCAATCAGCATTTTTTCAAATAAATAAATTTTATAAATAAAACGCTTTTTATTTACCAAAAGATGTCTTGACTAAAATAAAATCACGTATTCGCTCAAACAAAATAATAGCTTTTAATTTTATAGTAAAATCATAACAAAACTTTTTTTACAAAACCATGACTAGGACAGCCAATATAGAAGTCGAATGATATTTTGAATTTAAATTTAGTACCTAACGTCTACGTTCAGTGCTCCTACGTGCTACTAACTAAACTGTGCAATATAATTTGCAGTACATAAGTAGATATCTCAGTAGGAAACTACAAAAAGTTATTCATATTATAAGTAAGTACATCGTTATAGTAATTATAATTATATCTATACTTTGTTGTATAAGGAGCTGCTTAGGTAATACCTATACTTAAAATAACAAAATACTACCTAGGTATATTATTTATTATTATTCTGGGAATGTTATAATGAGCATTATTATTTTATAGAATATCATGATTAACAAGCCTAACTTCAAAGTGACCTTAAGGGCTGATTTCACCATACTCTGTTAGTTATTATTAAAGGATTACCTTAGATGTCAAACGCGTTTATTTTGACATATTTAACGGCCCTTTAATCCTTTGTTAATCTAAGACAGCATGGTGAAATCAGAGCTTAGTTTTAAATATTATAAACGCGGTACATAATTGAATTAAAATATAAAAACTACCCTGAAAAATAAAACCTAAACGACCATCTAGCAATCTAATAGTTTGCTGCTATCTATAAAGATCGTCGACTCTATGAAATATTTAATATCGTTTGAAAATATAAAACAAAATAACACATTGGTCAGTTATACATAGGGTCAGTACACATTTTGTATTTTTTTGTAAAGAAAAAAACAGCAATTTTGACATGAGTTGTGTTTTAGAATTTGCAATAACAAGTTTGTCCTAATTACTTATTTGATTTAAAATACCATCGCACCTGATCTACTTAACATACAAGAATGGTATAAATATAACATCGATGACAGTGATATCCGTTTCTAGAAAGACTTGCTTGCATGCTTCATAAAATGTTTAACTGGTTCTAAGATTAGGCACAAGTCACAGAATACAAGAGTAGAGATCAATCTACTAAATACATAATTTAAAGTTTATTGCTAAGTACCTATAAAATATTTACCAATTTACTTATTTGTCTATTTGGTGTGATTTCGGCAGTGTTTTTATGATAGTGAGATGTAGGTTACGATTATTAAAAAGCTTTGATTTTTACTAGGTGTTGTAGAGTAGATACTGATCTATGAAGTGTAGAGTACCGATATATAATATACCTAATACTACGCTAAGAAAATCACCGTTACTTGCATAATCGATTTTAAACCTCATCTTGGTTAAAATACACTTATTCACCACCAATAAATACCAAGATATATTTGTTGTGAATAAGTGTAGGAACATTTGGGATCCATCAATATTGGATACCATTCATGTATTGAACTAAAAATTATAGAGTAAAGTTTTATGAAAATGTATGTACAATACAAATATCTGGAGAGTATTGTAAAAAATAAATAAACAAATAAAGATGTAAATAAAATATCAGTGTAACAAATGTAAAAACAAACAAATATAAATATCAAATAATATTGATTACGTAATAGCTAAATAAACTAATGATGATTTAACAAATACAATGATTTATTACAGAAATAAATTGATACGCACTTAACCTAAGAGTCAAAAATATACAGATCTATAAATTAATTAAAACTTGTACTAAAATAGGCCAACGTTTGTGAAATGATAATATCTAATCTCAAATATTTATTAAGTTTGATCCGTAGTCATAGTTGAGTAGACATGAAACATGCCATTTCTATAAAAAGATCCTTATATACTAATATAAAAGATATTCATTTCTAAAAACAGATTCAATATAACAAATAAATCGATTTTACATCTCTCATGTTCGGTAAGTAGGTTCTTATTACCTCCAAATGGGGCTTGTAGGTGACTAATTAGCGCTCTAGTGTAATAATGTAGCTAGAAAAGCCCTAGAGCGGTAAGTAATTAAAAAAAAACACTTCTTTCTTTCAAAAAGTTCGCGTACATCTAACCATCATACTGGCAATAGACATCATGCATTCAGCCCAATGACCAAAGAGGTGGCTTTGCTATTCAGCCTTGTCTTCGTGTGAGTATAATAGTCATCAATTTTAAATATCGAACGGCGAAGCTCAATTTCGATCTTAAAAAAAAAAAAAGTTCTTTACTTGATTCTTTTTAATGAAAAAAGGCGGGAATAGAAATCTTTTACTTTAAATATTGTTTATTCTTGTAATGCCGGTTTTTTTCTACTTATCCTAACAATCGAGATGTAAAGCAGAATAGTTAGCTCGGGTGTAAGCACCAATTGCACCCTCGAACTATATATCTCGGGCTGCAATTGATGCCTTACAGCCCTTGGATACTAATTAAACGCACATTGAGAGATTTTGTGTCTTCATAATAAAATAGATTCTATTAATTGAGTAGTCAATAATGTATTGTTTATAGTAGTTTATGTATTATTGTTAATTATGAATAAGTATTTATTTTTTTACAATGTTATGTAAAATGTCTACTTTCTTAAGTGCAATGTATGAGAAATAAATGAAATGAACGGAACTGAACTGAACTTAGCAAGAAGTTTGTATCTGCTTTCCATTAAAAAAAGAAAATAAAGTATCTCAGATAGATATTAACAGAATTTATCAAAAATTTGGTTTTCAAACCGAATACATAATTTGTAATATAGATTGCGTTAAAGATTCTATTGGTGTATATTATTTTCTTATACGAGTATTACACAAATATCTTATTTTTCAACTAGTATTTATGTTACTATTTTTTGTTTCGCCACTATAATTACTTATTATAAGTCTGCATAGACAGAGTTATACCTATACAAGAAAATCTTACTTTCTGCATTCACATTCCACTAGCCCGGCACATTGCTCCTATAACTTAATTTATTTCTACATTGGTAACTATAATAATAATTACATTTATAATTCTAGCGATTTAAGTTTGTGTGATCGGTAAGGTATACTAGCATTCAAGTTTTTAGACTTACAAAAGTTAAGTTTACCATTGAGTTTTTTAGTAAAAGTTGGAATGAATAGTCTCTTGTTCAATAATATAAAATAAGAGCAAATACATAATTAACTTTCCATAAAAACTAAATCAGAATGAAATAAATGCTTTGGCACCTTCTAGGTAAGTATACCTACAGTGGGCGAATATTTTTTTGTGACAAAAATGAGTTTTTTATAATATCTAGGTACTATCTTTCTGAAGTTTACAATTTTATACCTATTTATAATTTATTAATGTAAATTGTGACCTTAGTTTGGTATTCTTGCTTTTATTGCTGATTGTAAGTTTCATTAAAATCACAGTGACGATTATTTTGGATAATGGCCAGTTTCCTAAAGCTCGATCAAAACTAATCCGATGTCAAGTCACTCGCCATTTCAGTTATTACATCGAATTAGATAGAGATAGCATTTTGATCGGGCTTTCAGAAACCGGCCGTAAATCACTAGATAAGTGACTCTAGATTATTACGTTTGCTACTGTTTATTTTATTAATTATCATTACAAACTGCCCTTATTTTTTCACAATACAGAACTCTATCACAGAGAATAGGCACATTTAGTAGATAAAATGCTGACTAGGTTTGCTTTCGTCGCACTGTTCTAGGTAAAGGGCAGCTCGGTCCGAGTCTAGGCACGCGTTTAGCTTAGCATGCCTGATCATATTATCACCCTTCTTCTTCCATATCTGGGCGTCGTCTGTTGAGTCGCAAGCCGCGAGCACAACTGTTACGCGATCGTCAGCCGACAATGACACGCAAAGGCTGTGGTGGCGAATCATTTTATGCTCAAAAACCCAATCTTGGTTACCACCAGTGTTGTGACAAGGGAACATTCCTGAAAGCAAGGATATCATGTAAGTTAGATTCTTGACTGACAACTATGCAATGGGAATCATGTCGCGCTCACAGAAATTAAGGGTTACTACTCTTAGAGCTCTTTGTGAAGGGCTCGTCCGGGGAAGTACTACCACCACGCCTTTTTCTGCCGCCAAGCAGCGTTGCAGTGTTTCGGCTTGAAGATTGTGGTTGCCGGTGTAATTACAGGCACATGAGGCTTAACATCTGTATGCCTCAAGTTGATGGATGCAGGGCAGTGCATCGTAGGGCACGCTCCTATCGTGCGTGACTTAAGAGGCAATGCTTTGTTATAGGTGATGGTTACCACTAATCAGGTGGCCATGTTTTTCCATCAGCTAGTTGCATAAAAAATAAAAATAATTAAGACTTCACATGCGATTCTCATAAAGCCCGTTGCAACATAGAAAAAATAATAATATTGGTTGACATTCCACACAGCATTATCTCTCCCCAAACTAAGCCAAAGCTTGTTATATGGGAACCAGATAGCTGATATACTACTTATATATATATTTTTTTGTAAATACATACTTATTATAAATAAATAAATATTGGTGGACTATCCACACAGCACTATCTAGCTCCAAACTAAGCCAAAGCTTGTAATATGGGAACCAAATAGCTGATATAATACATATATACTTTTTTTTTGTAAATATATACCTACTTATAATATTATATAACACCCAGACAGAGAACAAACATCAATGTTCATCACAGAAATGTTTGTTCTCGGTACTGTATAGAGGTACGGTATGCAGTTACCTAGTGTTCCGTCCACCAAGTGGCCCATAGTGTCCATGCAGTGCGTCCCTTGGCGGATGGCGTGCGCAGCGCCGTGCAGCGCCGGGACCGTCAGTTCTGGGTACACGTGCTCCAGGTACCAGCGGAACGGCTTGCAGTGTAGCTTCTCTCGGAGCGTTGTGCGTTCAGATATACTGGAAATGTAAGGTTGACGACTGTAGTTTCCGGGTGGTAATCGAAATATAGCGGAGAGACCTACGTCCAGCAGTGTACGAACAAAGGTTGACGATGATGATGATGATAATGAATCGAAATATGCCCTAAAACCGCTGTGTTCATATACTTGAGGTTTTGGTAAGGTGCTTCAGTGCAAGTGCACAGTAGTACCTACCTATAATAGCATTTTCGTGACAAGAACATTATGTTTGCAATTTGTTTTCAATATTTTTGCAATGTAAATTTTTAGAGGTGCGAGTTAGTTTGTTTACAAGTAGGTAATGGTATAAGATGCGTGTGTAGGTATTTAAATTTATCCTCAGTTTTCATTGCTACTCAAAATTTACAACCAAATAATCTCCTTTAGTAATACAAGTACATAATGTATATTGATTCAAAGTAGCATCGACTTACTCTCCAAAGTTAACCTGTTTGGCCAGTGGTTGTGACTTGTAGTATAGTTCCTTGTAGTCGTCCATCCAGACCTCAGCTGCTCGCCTGGTGTTTCTTGCGAATACGGCTCCGGAGCCTCCAGGGAAGGTGTAAGGGTGTCGTTTGCGGAACACGTGACCGACTCGGGAGCACGGGACGATTTCTAGGGAACCACCGCATTGCCATACTCTGAAAGATAAGAATGTAAATTAGTTACTAAAAGCAATTACTATTTATGATTAACATCAACTCAAATCTTTAGGCCTGAGTGTTCTCTAGAAGTTAAAAGATGGTGATGGTAAACACCAAATTGCAGGTATTGTTTGTTTATGTTTCAGTGTTTTTTTTGCTAAGGGAAGTGTTGTATATTTTCTTGAAAAATAATATACAGGGCGTTTGGTTCATGGACCGACAGGATTTCACCAAACCTCCTGTATAATATGTATATCAAGATATCATAATTTGTCCAACTCGAGGTTATCTAACCGAAAACCAAGGTGATCGACATAGCTTAGTTGATTAGCAAGCTGAAATGGCAGTAGGCCATGTTTGCTGCCGAATAGACAATTGATAGAGCAAACGAATATTTAGTTGAGACCACGTTTGGTAAAGGGCAATGAAGGTCGCTCTCTAGCCAAGAGAGGTGACTATATACAACATATAAGTACCTAAGGAGGCAAATACTGGATGTCAAAAGCGATTACTGGGTTCAGTTTGAGAGACATGTCCAGAATGTGGGCTTGTATAGGTTGATAATAATTGATGCACTGAGCCAGATACTCACCAGCCCTCAAGTCACGCGTCGCCCCGGTAAGAGCCCAGATAAAATTTTGAAGACCCGGTAGGCCTCTGTACCCCGCACGGACCGAGAGTCATAACCTCAAGAGCAGCAAATACGTAGATTGGATAGCGAGACCATAGGAATAACCTCTCACCTGAAAGATATTTCTAAGTTTTCTCCACCCCACACGTCCATCTTCATGTCGTATTTCCCCAGCTTGTTGAAGTATTGCCTGTCCATGCTGAAGAGTCCACCAGCTATCATGGGAGTACGGATCACTTGGGTGGGATCGGTGAGGCGGGCGCTTCTTTCGGCGGCAGAGAGGTACTCCCACTGAAAATTTACAATTAAAATGATTGAATCTGAAAGTGTTGTTAGTGGAGTATGGTTCTTGAAAAGGGTAGAGTCGGGAGGATAGTTTTATGCAAGTGATAAGTAAAATAAATATTGCGCGTTTAAAATAAAAGCTGTTGTATCCAACAATAATCTGGAGATTCCCAATTTTACCTTACATCTAATTACTGTAGCACCTGGAATAAATTACTGTATCAGATTTCAGTTTTTTCTTGTTGTTCAAAATGAACACACACGAAACATTGATTAAATCTTTTAAACATTTATACGGGCTTGTAAAATACTCAAACAACTCTTACAAATATCCTCAAAAGGTCTCGAAATGTTAAGACGTGGTCTTGATATTAGTCTGGTGTTTCATAATTTTAAACCTTGATTTGTATGTTAAGTAACATATATTTCATTTAATATCCATCTAGCATATTCATTTGACATTTGAAACGTAAATTACCAACATCCGTTCTAGACAGTGCGGAAAAAAAGCAGCACATCGCAATCAAGATGACGACGGTGCCGCGTGTAATCCTAATGTCAATAGAAAACTCTTTATTAACTAAGCATTAGTAGGGCTCTATGAGAAGGACTAATCTTGTTTTTTCCTACCACAAAGCAGCGTGGGAGCCAATAATGTACGGCCAAATAATGTACAGCATGATATTGCACAGCACGATAATGCACACCCAGATAATCCGTGTCCACTGGTTTGAATTATTGGGTGTACATTATCATCCCGTACAATAACATGCTGTGCAATATCGTCACGTGTTGATAATGTACACCCAGATAATGTATAGCATGATAATTGGAAGCCACTTTAGTACCGTTGAGTTGGATTGGTTAGGTTATGTTGAAACATATAGGGGTGCTAGGTCGGGGGGTGCTAGGTCGGGTAACCTCCTCGTGGTGCACCCTGGTAACAATGAAACACGCCTGCAGAGTACTGCGGACGTGTTTCATGGTGGCTAATAACCCGACACGGTGGGCCTCTCCGCCCTCTGACTAGCAGAGGACACAGCGTGATGAGGCAGGGTAGACCTATGGGTCTACCCAGGCGGTAGAGCGCGCGCGAGAGACGCGGAACTTCTCGCGCCGCTCATGGTGGTGAATAGCGGAAGAAGACCTGGAGGGGTCTTCTCCCGCATTGCACTTATTCACCACCCCGTCAGGCGGGAACGGCCGGGCACTCACGGTCGTTCCCGGGTCCCTCCCTGCAAAGGGGGGGGCGTGCGGGCCCCGCCGTAAAGGCGGGGGCGTTGCGGGGGCCCCGCTGTCATGGCGGGCCAATCGCCGGCGGGGGACTGGATGAAAAGGCTCTGCCAGTTTCCCAGTTCCCTTCCATATAGGCGACGCGGGAGTGCCGCTGGGTTGTTTAGTGGGTATACCGGGAGCGGAAAACCGGGGAGTCCCACATATCCCCTCCATCCTCCAATGGGGGGGAATGCGTAATGCATTTTTCCCAGCGTCAAAAAAAAAAAAAAAAAAAAATTGAAACATAAATTACGCACGAGGCGAGCGAGCATAGCGAGCGTGCCGCGGCAGCGGCCGCCGAAGTAATAATAATAATAATAAAGCCATTTATTTCCCAATATAGTACTTAATTAACTAACATTCATTTGATTGATTTATTACATTGTTATTCTGATTTAAATATAAGTAATTGATTTGTATAAAATTATTCATGCATTGTAATTATTAATAATATTTATATTTGGGATGTCCATTTTTGGACGTAGGCCTCCTCCATCGTGCTCCAGATTAGTCGGTCCTGGGCGAGTCGCGTCCATGTGACCCCAGCGACAGCAACAATAACATCCACCCAGCGGCGGCGCGGGCGGCCTGGCGGGCGGCTCTCGCCTCGCGGGTACCAGTGTAGAACCCTCTCACTCCATCTGTTGTCGGTCGTTCTTGCCGTGTGTCCGGCCCATCGCCATTTCAAGCGGCAAATCATTTTTGTAGCGTCTATTATTTTTGTTGTGTTCCGAATATCACTGCATCTCTCTCTGTCTCTTAACTTTAGACCCAGCATGCTTCTTTCTGCAGCTCTTTGGAAGGTTTGTATTTTTTGTATGGTCTCTTTTGTTATAGGCCAAGACTGGCATCCGTAGAGTAGAGTAGGAGTCACAACCGAGTCCATGGCTTTCTTCTTAAGTCGTATATTCAACTGAGATTTAAAGATGTGTTTGAGTGACCAGTATGAGTTCCAGGCTTTTTTAATTCTCCTTTCAACTTCTTCGATGTAGTGATTTGCGAACGAAATGTTCTGGCCCAGGTAAATATATTGGTCAACGTAAGCAATACTTTTGTTATTAATTAATATTGTTTCTCTGCTACCATTTGTCATAATACATGTTTTTTCAGGATTCATCTCAAGCCCACACTCTTTACTATGCGAATCTAGAGTTTGTAGCATGTACTTGAGGTCTATGTGGTTATCTGTTAATAAGACAATGTCGTCAGCAAATCTTAAGTGACTTAAAAATTCTCCGTTTATATTTATACCAAGTCCGGTCCACTGCAGCTTTCTAAAAATATATTCTAAGAGAGAGTTGAATAGGTTCGGTGAGATCGGATCGCCTTGTCTTACTCCTCTTTTTATTTCAAAAACAGAACCTTTCTTTTCCAGCTTTACAATGGCTTTGCTTCTTCGGTATATCTCTAAGAGAACTCTGATGTATTTATGTTGTATCCCTTGCTCTCTTAAGGCTCTCCATAACTCATCGTGTAGAATGGTATCGAAGGCTTTAGAGTAGTCTACGAAGGCTATATATAAGGTTTTCCCGTACTCTTTGTATTTTTCCATTACTTGTTTTAAGGCATAAATATGATCTAGAGTGGAATACTTGCTTCTAAATCCGGCTTGTTCTCGTGGTTGTTGTGACTCTAGATCTTTTTTAATTCTATTTAGTATTATATTAGTGAACAGTTTGTAAGTAGATTGTAACAGGCTAATGGGTCGATAGTTATTTATATTAAGCGGGTCTCCTTTTTTGTAGAGCAGTGTAATTATTGAAGTTTCCCATTGTTCCGGTATTTGCTCTTGAATAAAAATATCGTTAAATAAACTGGTAAGAATTGGTGTCAATGGTTCAACTAGCGCCTTGAGAACGTCATTTGTGATATGGTCGTCACCTGGGCTTTTCATCGTTTTGAGTTTCAAAATAGCGTGTTTTGTTTCTATGTCTAGTAGCAGAGGTATTTCTTCTATTGTGTTACTACATGCTTCTGGTAGGTCGTAGATGTAGATTTTGCTGGGGTCTTTTGTTTTGTAGAGTTCTGTATAGAAGTCTGTAGCTATTTTCAAGATATTTTCTCTGTTAGTTGTTCTTGTGCCGTTAATATTTTTCAGTGTTTGTATCCATGGTTTTGTAGTATTAGTACGTTTATTACCTCTCTTAACAGAACATCTTTTATCTAGCTCTTCTTCAAATATTTTCATTTTGTAGTTTTCTCTATTTCTTTTTATATTTTTTCGGATTTTCCCATATAGTTTTGTGAGTTTGTTTTTTTCAAATTTTGTTTTTGATGAGTTTTCTTTAAGTTTGGTTCTTTCTTTTATCATATCTTTCGTTTTTTCAGTTATAATGTGCTCTATTCTATTTTTCTGTTTTAATCCGGGTATTTTATTTACACTCGTTTTTATTCGGTTCAATAAGCCGTTATAGGTTTCTTGAATGGTTTGAGTTGTTTCTATTCCTTCTAGCTTGATGAAAGTGTCGTTCAGTGTGTCTCGTTCTCTCGGTGTAAATGCCAATTGTCTTCGTTGGAATGACTTTCTGTCGCTATGCTTCATATTTGTTGACATTGTTGCGCGAATCATCCGATGGTCTGTTGGGTGAGTGGTATTAATGACTTCTATGTTTTCTATAGTGCGTACTTGTGATTTGCGTGTGATTATAAAGTCGATTTCATTCATTGTCTTACCATCTGGTGATCGCCATGTCCATTTGTTTTTGTCTTTTTTCTTAAAGTAGGTATTCATGATATAGAGTTGGTTTTCAAGGCAGAATTCAATAAGTGTTTTTCCACGGTTATTTCTTGTCCCATATCCCCACGGACCTAGGGTAGTAGAGTCATCCGGAGTAGGTTTACCAATTTTTGCGTTGAAGTCTCCCATTATTATCGTGTTTGGCAAAGTATTCTCCAGTGCGCTCCTTAAGTTGTTATAAAACGAATCTATTTCTTCTTGATTTGAGTTTTCTGTCGGGGCATAGACTTGAATGAGGTTTATGTTGGAAGTCCCAAGTACCATGTCTAACCTCGCTACTCTATCCGAAAATGGCTTGAAGTCTATTATATTTAATTTAAATTTCTTTTTAATCATAAATCCTACACCGTTCCTTCCACTTTTCTTTCCCGTGTGCAGTAAAATATAGTCGTGGTGTTCTATTATGTGAGTCCCATTTTTTTTTATTTCTGAAAGGCCAAGTATGTCCCATTTAATATTTTGTAGAGCATATTCTAATTCTTCTTGTCGGCCGATTCCTACAAGCGACCTTACATTCATTGTGCAGATGTAGGTACGTTGATTGGCTATAGTTATTTCTTCTTGTTTGATGGAGGGTGGCGGTCTACTACTCCCTCGGTGACCAACCGTATTGGGAGAGATGTGAGAGAGGGCAGTGGAGCATTTTTCGGTGACCTCATCGGTCAGCTGTCTTGGGGGAGGTGGAGCGACTCTACTTAAGCGTTTTTTGAATTATAGTTTTTTGATGTACTTGCGGTTTGCGTCGCTGTCGTATGGTCAGTACGGAGGTATGACATAATATTGGCAGTTTTGTTTTTCTTCAAGACCTGCTTTACATTTCTGTCTTGCTCTACACCCAAAGTGCTAGGCATCTCTGGTGATTTCGACATATGCCTCTTTTGTTTACGTGCATAATATTCAGTACTTGTCCCATGACTTTTGAGCTCTACTATTTTATCGTAGCGGAGTACTACCTTTTTGCCTGCTTCACGCTCTCGTTTTAGCTCTTCTTGTAGTGATTTGCGTTTTTCTATGACCTTTGGTGGGAAGTCTTCTTTGACGTACATCGAAGAACTTTCCAGTGATTTTTTATTTTTTAGTACTTCGATTTTTCGTGCCAAAGTTGTAAATGTTATAACTATTGGTCTTGATCTATCCGCTTTCTTACCTAATCGCCTTACTTCTTCGATTTCACTCTGCTGGCAAATAATTTTCATGTTATTCGCCATGGTGTCTAGCACTAAAGTTACCAACTCGTTGTAACCGTGTTCCGTTTCATTCACTCCAAACAGTATTATATTTTTCTTTCTTGCTTGTTTTTCCATGAAGTCTATAGTTACCTGTTGTTTTTCAATTTTGTTTTCTAATTCTACAATTTTTTCGTCCATTTGAAAGAATTTCTCATTAATATTACTATTTATTGATTGTTTAATATTTTCCTCCATACTTCTCATTTCCTGCTTTTGACTACTCAGGTCTTTTTGAATGGTTTTTAAAATGTCCATTATTTCTTCCATCTTGCCTTTTGTATATTAGCGACCTCTTGTGGTGGGTAGCGGTACTTGGTGGATTTATGTGCTCAGAGATTCAAACCAGGTTTGAATAAATAAGGTTCCGCTACTTCACGCTAGGTGGCGCTGTTCTTAACTATGGTATGGACAATTACAATGCAGAATTTGAGCTTCTGAGGTTATTATTTACATCAATTCTAGGAGCACTCTTTTTCCACTTGTGTTTTCTAGTGTACGTGTAGACTAACCTTTTAGAGTTAACGGAGTTTTTACAGACTGACGTTTACTTCCAGAATAATGACTCTTTCTCCGGGTTACGTTGGTCCACTTTAACTTTGTTTTCTTCTTAATCCTCAGGGTTTTGTTGTTGGATAACACTTGTGTAGCTTCTTTAGATATTGTTTCACGATATTATAGACTTTACTTTATAGTTTTTACACTGTTTTTATTTTTAGAAATCAGAATTTACGGAGTACGATGTAAACACGAGCCCACTAGCGCCCTCTCCGCCGCCGCCGGCCGCCGAAGTGCCTGAAATTAATTTTTACGGTACCAAAGTGGCTTCCAATTATCATGCTGTACATTAACGTGCTGTACATTATCATGCTGTGTATTAACTGGCTGCACATTAACTACACGTGTCAATATTGCACATCAGATAATGCACACTCCGATAATGTACACCCAGATAAAACGAATCCAAAAAGGTACCAAAGTGGATTCTAAATATCATGCTGTGCATTATCGTGCTGTACATTATCATGTCGTACAATAACCGGACTCAGCAGCGTCGCTGATGAGGCTTATGAGCACTTATGAGGCTTAGATCTGATTTCACCATTGTCTGTTAGATTAAAAGGGCCGTTAAATATGTCAAAATGTACGCGTTTTACATCTAAGGTTAGATTTAACGTCCTGTTAATCCTTTATTCGTTAGTTACAAATAAAGGATTAACAGGACGTTAAATTTAAACTTAAAAACAGAGCATGGTGAAATCAGCTCTTAGCACAGTAATACTCGTCATAATGTGTGAGGATTTTTTTTTATATAGGTCACTTAACATCAGGTGGGCCATTTGCTTGTTCCATCAAGGAGTAGGAAAAAAGTATTACGCCATTAATGTCATATTTCTCAATTCTAGGCCTTATTTGCACTCGTCAGAGCTCGAGGCTAAATCAAGGTATTTTTAATAAACCTTTAAAATCTTTTAAATGAATTTGTTTGATGCGTCGTATTAACTGTATGCTCTCAAAAATGACCAGCATGTTAAACAGGCTACCGTTTATTTTAGCCTGTCGCTATTTTACCTTGAACACGAGGTTCCAGTCGAAACCACCGCGCAGATCGGCCGACGCGCCTATGTACTGGAAAGTGTCCATGCTGATGACGTCGATAACAGGACACACCACTCTGCTTGGGTCCTGAAAATAACACAGTAGAGTGAGAAAGGCATGTTGAAACAGCGAGGAAAGAAAATCACCAACTGGTAATAAACATTGCTATTTTTAACAGATACGCAAAAATAAATAAAAATCCAAAACGCGTATAAAACTACAATATAGTAACGTATGCTGATATTTTCAGCTTTTTAAACTTTGTAGAGGAATTCGTTATTCAATGTCAAAAGCTGTCGAGTAGTCCTCAAATCTGGAGGGTGCTCAACTTTCGCTAAATTTTCATGCTCCTTTATGATTTTTCTCTTCATCTGGCCCAAATACCTTTGAAAAGCTTTTACTTCTTGTCGAAGTGTTATACATAATATTTTAATCATCAGGCTGTTTAACCATAAACAGAAAAAGGCCTAACTTTTTTGTTATCATCAAAAATACATAGAATGCCCAATGTACCCATCTGTTATTCTAATTTCACGAACAATTTAACTTGGTTATGAATGAGCCCGCAACATTGCTTGTACCTACACTATTTTGTATAGACCATGACCGATATACAAACTGAAACAGCTATATGAAATCGGTTCTAAATAAATCAATTGCTAACAAATCAAAGGTCAAACTTAATAGTCTAGTTTGACAAGATGATCTTAGAGAAATAATCAGATGTGATAAAAGGTTTTTATTGTGCTTAGAGCTGATTTCACCATGCTCTGTTAGTTACTAATCAAGGGCTAACAGACCGTTAAATCTAACCTTAGATGTCAAACGCGTACATTTTGACATATATAACAGCCCACACATCATGAAATCAGAGCTTAATCTAGCTATGTGAAAATGTCCACCAATATTGATTTAGCTATATATAGTAACTAAATATAACCAAGCGATTCATTACTTCACCACCTACATAATTAGTTAAACATTCTATAATATTAAATAATCATAATAATCAACCAATGATCTTGAGATAATAAGGTAAAAGATCATCCCGGACTTTCATTGCCATGTCATAATGTCAAGGCTGCGTCAACACAGCACTAAAGAGAAACCGGATTCGACGGTGCTATAACGTCATTTATGTTTCACGTCGTCGGGTCAAGTTGTTTGTGGAATGAGCCGATGAGTTTGCAACCTGTCACATTTAGGTACCTATGCATTCTTGCGTTGTTTACCAAGCAATGGTTAAGGATCGTTATCATTTATTTGTTTTTAAAATTAATAGTGTCTACACTGACAATCATTGCTATAGTTGACAGTTAATTGGACAAGTGCAAGGGAATGATACTCTTTAGCACCTGTATTATTTTAGTGTTAAGGTTTATGCCGGCTTTTTAAGCCGGTTTTTTAGTTTGCAACCTGTCACATTTAGGTATGCATTCTTGGGTCGTTTACCAAGCAATGGTATAACATCGTTATCATTTATTTCCTTTTAAAATTTATAGTGTCTACACTGTCAATCATTGCTATAGTGCAATAGTTGAAAGTTAATTGGACAAGTGCAAGGGAATGATACTCTTTGGCACCTGTATTATTTTAGTGATAAGGTTTATGCCGGTTTTTTAGTTTGCAACCTGTCACATTTAGGTATGCATTCTTGGGTTGTTTACCAAGCGATGGTTTAAAATCGTTATCATTTATTTCCTTTTAAAATTTATATTGACTGACAATCATTGCAATAGTGCAATAGTTGAAAGTTAATTGGACAAGTGCAAGGGAATGAAAGGTACTCTTTGGCACCTGTATTATTTTAGTGGTAAGGTTTAAGCCGGTTTTTTAGAGGTTAAACATTTAGAAAGGTATATATATTTCCAACGTTAATCAAATAATAAAATCTTAGTATACATCTTCTAGATAATAGTATGTCATTACTTTGGTATCACGTCCGATAAGTCTATCATTTCTAGTAATACTACTGCATGCGACAGTACAAACAGTTTTTTTTGTGTTCTTGCTCAAGCATTCTCAACCATTCTTATTATATCGTTAACCGTACAAGGCATCTAACAAAACCTCTTTGGATATGTATCTACCTACAAAGCGTGATCAAAGTCAAACAACATATGCAAATATTGCAAAGAATGATAATATTCTATTGTCATTCATAATAGAGTTATAAACAATGCGGCATGCAATGCAGAATAATAACACGAACGCGAACCAGCAGTAAATCAAATGTAGCGAATGCGAGGGTGAAGGGATAACCACGTTGCACAACTGAGTTCTTCCGCTCGGCGCTTGAGCAACTGGCGGTGGGAGAGAAAGGAGGTAGCGGCCAGCAAAGCAGAAGACGGTGGAACAGATTTCACACGTTTAGCGAAATATTAAGTTCACTTTAAAAACAAAAAACGGTATATATAAATACCAATAAAGTTTGATATAAACTAATGAAGGACGTTAGAGGCTACCTTCCCACAACACAGATTTTACCCGGTGAGAAGATAGTGGTTCAAACTATATTAATTAATAATTGTAAATTATGCCACTAACTATTGTAATCTGTTTCGTTGCGAAAGTAAATATTCTATTCTATTATAATAATGTTCACACCACAGAGCTAAAATTTCTCTGAAATTAGATTGTTGCGAATAGAGTACGACAGGATGACGCGCAGTAACAGACCAGAGCTAATGCCACAAAAAACGTGTTTACTTGTGTCTAGTCTTACTAGATAATGGTATTTTTGTCCTACTACGTCTTATACCAAGAATTACACTGTGCATACGCAATGTAGCATGTACAGAGATATTACAGAATGACCGGCTCAAAATTACACTTTTTCCGAAGTACGCTAATCACTCACTCTATAAGCCGTCTGCAAAGGTGCAATGAATATCTGTAGCCACGCAAAGCAACCTGCTTTCAAACGAATAGATTTTGCAATAGTTCGTAAGTATTTGGTTTTATCTTGCTTATAAGGATGTCTTACTGTATTTTTTAGGGTCCCGGTCTAGTTTGAAAATTCGGTATACATATACAGTTTAGGTCTCACTTCACTGCCTGTCTGTCAT
The DNA here is from genome assembly GCA_932294275.1 of Chloroclysta siterata. Classification (NCBI taxonomy): domain Eukaryota; kingdom Metazoa; phylum Arthropoda; class Insecta; order Lepidoptera; family Geometridae; genus Chloroclysta; species Chloroclysta siterata. The sequence goes on along the minus strand of OW028604.1, from coordinate 7,890,912 downwards.
CATTAACAGAGATGAGTTCATTTTCATAAGAAAGTCTACTTAATTCGATTAGTTTAGGATTAAAATATAAAACTATACTAAAACAAACTGTATCATCATTGGTAATGACAAATGAGACAAATGGGAGCTCATGTTAAGCTTGGCTTAGTATTATTAATAAGCAAATATTTTGCAATTCGCCACACTGGTAATTTCCTTCAGAACACTGCTGCAAGTTTTACTTGCACCTTGTTCAATTTATTTGAATGTGATGTAACTTTAGTTCCGGTCCAATAATGATGCCGCCAGTCAAATGTTTATGGATTACAGTTTGATTCATCGGGTTTGAGGTTATAAAGACAAGCTAAAAAAAATATAGATTTGCTTTTGTTATATTTTTTTTTATTTCTCAGTCAAGAGCGTAAGATATGGAACATTTTAAATTTTATAGAAGTGTGTGAGTTTGTAAATTGCAATTGAAATACATATCTGTGATTAAGATTTTTCATGATCTAGATTTGCTCACTTCAAATAAAATCACTTATAATACAGCGATAGTATCGATAGGTATACGTTAAAATAATCATCATGATCAGCATTATCCAGGAAGTAAATCTCCCGCAATATTTACTATGTCATTGAAATAATCACCAATAAATAGCGAAAGCGGTTTTCTTAACACGGATCAGGAAGAAAATCATCGTTTCTATTCTACCACGCAGTATAGCGATTGCCTGCTATTAGCTGGGTGTTTATGGTTTGGTTGGGAAACTGGGCCCGCCGCATACAAACGGCCTTTAGTAATGAATCTTTACGGCGATCGTTACGGCTTGTGAAATTACAAGATAGAAGCATTCGCTTCAATGTGTTTTTCATTGCTATTGATTATCCTTAGCACTTCGCTTACAGTAAATTATGCAATATTGCTATTAAAGAAAATGTTCAACTAAATATTATCTATAAATTGGCAAGCTCTATAAACAACGTGATTCAAGCCCATCCCAAATTGAAAGGGACTTATCCTAAACACATACTCATACCTATAAAATTTGTATGTATTTTGCTTGATAGGTACAAGTAGTTTTTTTTACCTAAAACTGATTCACTGAGTTTGGAGAGACCAAAACTTTTTTCGCACTGTACTTTTCACAAAAGTTATTGTCTTATAATGTGTACAACAAATCCCGCCATTTTATGTTGTAATATATATTAATACGGTGGGATTGACTTCCGACTAATCAGAAGCTTTATAGCCCTTAGTACTATCGTGGGAAAATAGTTATTGCCTTTCCTTTTTGCAGTACCCATCTAAGATGTTCCTTGGTCGATATACTTAGCAAGAAATTATTGTGTAAATAAAACAAACTTAACCTACATCTTCACATTGTTCAGACGCAGATCGAGCCCTCAAAATAGGTTGGAGTATGAACTCTCTCATGACCGATATAGTGCATTCCTACAAAGGTGATGCTTACAAAATATTTTAAGAGTAGTAGAGCTCTTTGTGAAGGGCTCGTCCGGGGAAGTACTACCACCACGCCTTTTTCTGCTTGAAGAGTGTGGTTGCCGGTGTAATTACAGGCACATGAGGCTTAATATCTGTATGCCTCAAGTTGATGGACGCAGGGCCAGTGCATCGTTGGGCACGTTCCTATCGTGCGTGATTTGCGCGACAATGCTTTGTTATAGGTGATGGTTACCATTTAACATCAGGTGGGCCATCTGCTTGTTCCATCAGCAAGTGGTATAAAAAATGACGCCCTGACCAAGATTTTGTACAGTGTATAGCCGTGGCTAACAGTGAGTGTGAGACGTCACAAGTCTTTTAGGGTTGTGGGCATGCCCATCGTGCCGACAACGGTAGATCCGCCATTACATCATAAGGCACTGTTGTGTTCTAGAGTAATAAATCATCTTACTTTGATTGCCAATGCTCACTGCCTACATGGAGAAACATCGTCGTAATGGCCACGGTGAATACGGAACGGAAGACCAGTTTAACTTCCGTATTGGCTTATACGGGTACCTAGCTCTAAAATATTACATGTGGCAGAAATAGAAATTGCACGCAAGCATCTAATAAATCAACATGTCGCGTTATATAAAAACAGAAGCAGTTCCAAGACTTTTATTCCCAGCCACGGTAGATATCTGATTTTTTTGTATCAACTATTCTAGATATCTCAAAGGGCAAGTATTGCCTGTTCTTCTAGGCTTGGTTGCGTGGAGCTAGCACCTAGATTCACCTAGCTTTAAGACGTTTCAAAGTGATCCTTGTGAATACCTTTTGACTTTGAAGATTACATTGGGAGCATAGTTACATTTCGCAGCAGTTGTATTCCATACGTGACAGGTTGCAAGTCCATCGCCGCCGTTAGAATACTAACTGGTTTCCTAACGATCATAGCCTTCAGAAAAAGAGAGCACTGGCATTGGGAACATCTTTTTCGAAAAGAAATATCCATAGGTGCACCTTACAATCAGAAAGCGAGGTCAATCGCACTAGACCACCGATGCTCCATTATATCCTCGCCTATAATCATACTGTCAGCTTCAAAAGACTTGGTATGTATTCAATACGATAGTATTCATTTGAACTATGACTTCATGATCGGACACCCAAGCGCAGCCGACAATTTACTACCTACCAGCTTATATGGAAGCAGCTAGTTCACCTTGAATTCAGTGACATGACAACCTGGCTTCATTAAATAGTAAATTTTCGTTTTCGCTTTTACTGGCATCACGCAACAAAAATATACCTACAGTATGCACGTAGGCGGTCATTTGGTGTTGTCTTGGCCTCTGCGTCAATGCGTTTGCGTTTTGAGGTCAAGGTCTTCACTCGCCCTCACATAGTTTTAAGATGACTTCTCTACCCGGGCACAGACAGGAGGCGAAGTCTAAGTGTCGAACGTCGTAAGCGTGGCGGTTTCTTCATAGATTTTTTTTCTCTCAACTTACCTATTTAGCTTTTTACTTTCATAGCTAAATAAGTTGATCTTATATTATGATTTGTGGGGTGCTAGGTCGGGAAACCTCCTCGTAGTGCACCCTGGTAACACCATGAAACCCTGGTACACAGCAGAGTACTGCGGACGTGTTGTTTAGTGGGTATACCGGTAGCAGGAAAAACCGGGGAGTCCCACATACCTATCCCTCCCATCCTCCAATGGGGGGAAGGGGGGAATGCGTAACGCATTTTTCCCAGCGTCAAAAAAAAAAGTTTATGATTTGTGGACCACCCATGACTACTTGGTGACGTATTTTATTCTAATTCAATTTCAATGGCTGGTCTGTGATCTAGCTGTTTCTATGACAGTCTATAATTGAGTTGTGCTCGTCAAAATGAAAGGTCAACTTTTCAATAATCTTGAACTATTGAAGAATAACTTTAAAAGCATGTGCACAATTTATTTACGTGGGTACATAATCGGTATTGCCAATGTTTAATCGTTTGTGGGCTTTCATGAAAGTCAAAGTTAAATGTTTTACAAAGTTAGAGCTGATTTCACCATGCTTTTTAGTTTAGCTTGTTAGTTACTAATCAAGGATTAACAGGCCGTTAAACTAACCTTAGATGTCAACCGCGTACATTTTGACATATTTAACGACCCTTTAATCCTTTGTTAATTTAACAGAGCATGGTGAAATCAGCTCTTAGGCCCAGTTTCACCATGTTAGTTACTAATCAAGGATTAACAGGCCGTTAAATCTAACCTTAGCTGTCAAACGCGAACATTTTGACATATTTAACGGCCCTTTAATCTTTGTTAATTTAACAGAGCATGGTGAAATCAGCTCTTAAAATGACAAATAATCTATTATAGGCACTGTCGCCCGATTAAAGAACACCATAGCCTTTTTGTAGCCTTGACATTAGGATTTGAAGCAGAAATGTCGAATACCTATGTCACGCTATGAATGTATATTTTTAGCATATTGTAGCAAGCCTTCTTTTTACACTTGTAGGTATTTAGTAGGTTTGCTATCAAAGTAACATTTGAAGAGACACTTATTCATGAATACGAATAGCGCTTATGTACTTATGCTTGCTTTGATTATTACCGCGTGCTTCTGATCAAACGATTTATGGGTACCTACTCTTACCAACCATGAGGATTGCAGTCGTGAGTGTTTTTCTTAGTCTCCATATAAGTAGTTATCTAGTTAATTAGAAGTATTTCATAATAAACCCTCTTCTACACGTTATATTAATGTTTATTTTCATAATACTAACCCCGAAAAAGCCGTTTTTCTCAAATGTAGTGATTTTAAATGATTAACTTACGAACCACTCATTTTCTGTAAATCGTTAGGTATGGTTTTGTGCCGCTGGAACACATTCGTATACTTGCTTGGTTATTCTTAAGTCTTAACCAATAGACAGATAAATAGATTATATTAGATATTATAAATACAAATAAATATTGGTGGACTATGTTTCGCGTTTGTTTACATGGTCTTATAGGTAAGGTACAGTCCATAACTTGAGCCTCGCTGGGGTACTACAATATTGTAATAGCCTATAGGCGTAAACTAAATTAGGTTTAAACTTATGCCATTGGGCTATTAGTTACTTTGTTTTAAGATTATGCCATAGGGCTACTAAGAACTTTTACATTCTTATTATTTACTTATTATTATGACTCCATAATTTAGATTTAACTTAGGGCCGTTTTCACCAGGCTCTGTTAGATTAACAAAGGATTAAAGGGCCGTTAAATATGTCAAAATGTACGCGTTTGACATCTAAGGTTAGATTTAACGGCCTGTTAACCCTTGATTAGTAACTAACAGAGCATGGTGAAATCAGCTCTTAGTAAGGCAATGTTAAGCGCAGTCATCATTGATGGGCCATGCTTCAGCGGGTTAGGGCAGCCTAAAAACGCCATCACAAGACTTGACTTCAGGCTCATAAGAACGTAGTTACTTACCTAATTATGTTATGCTGGACTACCACGACCGAATAGCTCATACAAAGTTACTGACCTACTTTACAACACAACAGTTTATCGATTTTTGATGTTATGAATATTGCACACTAGCGGCTGTGCTGCGGTGAGTTGTTTGTGTGATTGCATCCGATTCTTCAGTAATGGGACCACAGATTAAAGAATGTTACTTCAATGGGACCTCAGCTTACCACGATGACGCAATGCATTGCGAAACTGATGCAGATGCAATCATTATCAACGTTCACTACGATCGAATTGAGTTTCGTTATGAACCTCTATGATCTTTTATGATAGGCATATATACCTACAGTTGGAATCAGTTGGACGTATTATTTCATAAATATTTTAGAAGGTTTTAGAGTTATGTTAGATTTATAGCAAGTTATAAATCTTAAATCTAATAAAACGTAGTTTTGAAAGAATAGGTATAATATTGACTGTGATATTGATTTACAATAACTTTGCTAGATTTATGAAAGAAGGCAACTAGTTATACAGATTCTACGCAACTTTTAATGAAATGCTTTTAGTCAGTCGGTTCATAGTTTGTACAAAATGCCTTGCAGTTTATGATAAAACGTTTTCTAAAGGTCACTGACGCCATAAATTACGTCACAAATACAGGAAAGCGTTGAATAATTCAATTCGGTTTTGATTATTTGTGTCTAATCAATTGCAAAGGTTCTCGGATTATTTTACAAACTTAAATTTTAAGCCGGTCTAGTTTCCAGAAATCAGTAAAATAGTTTTGGATAAGCCGTAAGTTTGTTGCCTGTTCTTCTAGGCTTGGTCGCGTGAAACTAGCACCTAGCTTTAAGGGGTGTTGAAATGATGCTAGTGATTAAATTTAATAAATACCTGGCTTTGTTTGATTCGTTACAAGAATTAGGTATAAGCGCTCTCTATCGTTTTTTGTGACAGTTGAAGAGCTTACCTCTTTTATCCTCTGCAGAAGTGGTTCAAGCCAGTGCACGTTGCACTCGACATGAGAGTCTAGGAAGGTCAGAACGGGTGCTGTGGCTGCGTCCGCTCCCTTCACACGACTCCGCATCAGACCCTCGCGCTTGGTGTTCCTGATCACTTGGACTTTGCGAATCGCGCGGAGAGAGGCACCGTCATCCGCTGAAAAAAAAATATAATTCATTTTTGCGTCCATCAACTTGAGGCATACAGATGTTAAACCTCATGTGCCTGTAATTACACCGGCAACCACACTCTTCAAACCGAAACACAGCAACGCTGCTTGGTGGCAGAAAAAGGCGTGGTGATAGTAGGTACTTCCCCGGACGAGCCATTCACAAAGAGCTCTACTATTCTTAAACCGAATACGGTTTACTATCAAGTATATACATACAATATTTTGAATGCAAGCTGAAATACATTCAAAATACGTCTTAAAGTCGTATGGTATTTAGTGGCCATTATGTGGTATAATACATATTTTTTGTAATATGAAGTTCCGGCTGTGCCCAATAAAAACTCAAGGTTTTTTACGCAAACATTAAGAGTAATTTCGAAATAATGTGTTATTCACACACCATATTTATGAATGGTTACCACGTTGTTTCGTTAATGTAATTTGTCTCAATCATATCTAATGATGTAGACATAGAATTAATGCCTACTTTACTCAATATACATTAAAAATATATAGCTATTTTTCACAAACATACCAATTTAGAGTTGACGAGTTTTTCTTTTAAATAACTAGCTATGATAACTTGTTACGGCCGACATTTATACTACCTACTTTGTAGGTATTGGTGTCTACGATATTAATACCTTTTTATTTTTAAAACCTTGGTACGTTAAAAATTTATTTTCTTGGGTTATTCCATTTTCCATTGCGTAGGTGAAGTCATCAGACACCAGCACAGAACACAGAAATATAGGCCTGAATATACCTTTTTTATTTTCTTTGGTCTCCAGGAAGTCTCAAAATGTTATGATAATCTAGTCAGTGTTGTATATGTGTAGGACTTATACTTCTATACAAGGTGTTCCATAAGTTGTGTATATAAACTTAGCCCCCTGAAGTTTATATACACAACTTATGGAACACCTTGTATGTATACAATTTTTTGTGTAAATGTTGTGATGATATTGTAAAAGCCGTAATAGCTGTATCACAAAACACAGTAAATATATCTCGTCTGTTTTCTGTGAGCCGTATTGTATTTTTTTGTGATATCAATTATTACCCTGATTTTTGTCAGTAACTCTTTCTTCCTCATCCTTTTCTAACAATAATTACGGGCCTATGATGCTCGTGACTTGAATTAATACTTTACAAACTTTATTATTTCATTGTTGTTGATTTTTTACCTGCCCATGTAGGTATAGCTAAGGACTTGTTAGTTGCGAAACACGCTTGTTTGCAGTCATAATATAATATCGAGCAAATATATTATATCTATGCCTTATAACAATCTCCCTTTTTTGTCATATCACTAGTTTCTTTGAAACATTGTGGTGAAAGGATTTTAAGTGCGCCTTTAGAGGCTCCTTTCGAGCACTTGACACACATGTTATAGAACTTTTTAGGTTCTACGACATGCCGGTTTCCTCACGATGTTTTCCTTCGCCGTTTGAGAGTACTGGCATTGTGCACATACATTTTTGAACAGAAAAACTCATTGGTCCACGACCGGTTCCGAACCCACGACCTATAAAATATGATTATAGTCCTAGGTTCACAACAATAAATTGGTTCTGTGGTTTAGAGTAGTTAGTAGTATATGTACCTAAGTATAATTACATTTGTTTCATTTCCATGCGAATTGCGAATACCTACCGAGCTCTAGCGTCGTGTGAAGCCGTTTGTTTTCTGTAATTGTGAAACTAATTCTATGTAAAGTGAAAATGAATTGTAGCCTGCGCCCGCGCTGCTATTGTTGGTCTAATGATGAGAAAAATCTTGATCACTCTCTTTTATTATTTTTACAATAAAGATATGTAACGAACAGTTATAAACGTAGTTGTAATGAAAATATAATAACAATTGTTATGATTTAGGTTAGTTATGCAAAGAAAGTCATGCTGTCGTCAATTTCTTTTAATGATTAGTTTTTTATAATTTAGTTATTGAATGATAGAATACTTACGGTTATCACTAAAGTCGTCTACTAGAATAATTTCTTTGATGAGATGCTCGGGACTTCGGTTCAGGACACTGAAATAATTCCAAGCAATATTTGCATAAATCTCAAGCGGTGACTGCAGAAAACTTAGAGCTGATTTCACAATGCTCTGTTAGTTACTAATCAAGGATTAACAGGTCGTTAAATCTAACCTTAGATGTCAAACTCGTACATTTTTACATATTTAAAGGACCTTTAATCCTTTGTTAATCTAACAGAGCATGGTGAAACCGGCCCTTAACCTGGTTGTTAGATAGATATAATTATTTTGAAGGAAATTAAAGTGCTTATAAACAAACTTATAGACAAACCTATTTATTGTAATAAATATTATCATAGCCCATATACTAAGATTTTTAAGAATTTTAGTTTAGTTTTATGAGTATTTTATCTTATTTGCAATTACTATGAAAATTTAAAATCAGGAAATGAATCCAATTACATTCCAGTGCAGCGAACTGTATTCAGCAAATACGTAGTTCATGCAAACATGTCCCACCACGGAATTTGTACCCGCAATTCTTAAGTCTTAGCCGATTCTTTATGTTAAAATAAAATAGAACGGAGAGAAACTAGACTTGCTAGAAAATATATCTTAAGTTGGACATGGGCGTAATATACTTGCGAACCCCCTATAAATAGACATCATATCACCATCTGCCAGTTCACTATCCCAGCCTCATAAATAGAACCTACTTTGGCCATGAACGGTGTAGACACATTCGGAACGCCATACCACTAGCTGGTAAGACAAGGATTTTAATCTCACTGTTCATAATATCCTAAAAGTCCCACAAAGACAAGCACAAAGATTTTATCTATTTATTAATTAAAAATTAGTTACTAACTGTTATTAAAATCACAGAAATATTTGATTTTCATAGATAGAAATGTAATATAGTCTGGTTTTATAGTTTTTTGAAACTTTTTATACTTATTTATTAAGTGATTGTATTACTGACCTTACAATGGTGCGTAACAGTGTAGATCTAGCTTCGTTGTGGAATGTGATAATTACACTAGTCTCTGGCAAATCTTCTTCGTATTTCTTCAATCGGCACCTAAAAATAAACAGTCAGTTTGAGAGCACATACATTTTTCGAAGGGAGTTTAAAATTCATTGCTGCACGACCGCATTCGAACCCACGACCTTACGATAAGAATGCGGGGTCGCTTCCACTAGATCTCAGGTGCTCTCATAGCATACCTGATACAGACGTAATCATAACCTACCTAGGTACAATCGGCGACAAACTGATGCTACCATTATTTTTTTTAAACTGGAGTACACGAGTAATATTAGAGGTATAAAAATTGGAACACCTTTATAATATCAACATGTATTTCTAGCAATAAATTGATTAGATTTGATTTAACTTGATTAGATTTATAGACCATCTATCTAATAAATGTATACTGCGGCAAGATAAATTCAATGTAAATTACATTAGCTTGACAGACGTTCACGCCAATCAAATGTCAATTACATACAATTTATCTTTTGCCAGGTGTTTAGTCAACAGAAAGTAAATCTTCTTTAGATCCCATTTTATTTTAATAACAATTTACCAATCGTTTCCGAAGACTTAAAAATTACAAGAGTATCAATCAACATATTTATTATAGCATGCACAAATATAAATTTAAAATATTGGTGGATTTTCCACAAACCACTATCTAGCCCCAAACTAATCAAAGCTTGTTATGGGAACCAAATAGCTGGTTTAATACTCACATACCTTTTTTTTTGTAAAATACATACTTATAATAATTATAACACCCAGACAGAGAACAAACATCTATGTTCATCACACAAATATTTATTCTCAGTGGGAATCGAACTCACGGCCTACATCGCAAAAGATAGAGTTACTACCAACTGAGCTGTCAAAAAAAAATAAGTAATCGGTTTATTACTACTTTTGACGATGGCTGTACGTGAACCTTGTTAACCTTTAAACAAGTGTAGAGTGGTCGATGTTCCAGTCGCCACACTAAACTGACATTAAGTACATTAATGCATGTCTCGTAGGAGTAGTTAATAAGGCAACTATCTTCATTATTATACTGTAATTCAATGAGCTGTGTTTGATGGCTCTAAGATTAATTGAATGATAGGCACTACCTCATCAATATAAGCTTGCTTGTTCAGACTGATGACGATGCTTGATATTAGGACTCCTCCATTATGCAAGAAGTTCTTCTTGATTTTCGTGATTTTGGGGCTTTTTATCCACCGACGACTCTGACCCCCCTTAGGGATGTCTAAGGGGGGTCAGAGTCGAGTCAAAGCGTTTGAGTTGGTACTTAGTACTAAAAAATCTTAGGGGATATCTATATCTGTGCCTCTGGGCTCTGGGGATCAAAGATTTAAAGCTAGTCCTGTTTTATCCACCGCCCTGCGTCCATCAACTTGAGGTATATAGATGAGGCAGTTCATGATGTGCCTGTAATAACACCGGCGACTACACTCTTCAAACCGAAACACAGCAACGCTGCTTGGCGGCAGAAAAAGGCGTGGTTGCACTTCCCCGGACGAGCTCTTCAAAATAAGCTCTACTAATCTTAAAACTACTACCACGTATTAGGTACCACCACCTACTTAGTTATAATTTATGAAAATAAGTCTTCCTATCGAGCTTAATATCTGCAATTCATTGGGTAATTGACTACTTTTGAATGAGCTCTGTAATAAGCTCTCACTTTCTGAAATCTAATTGCTTTTCGCAATAAGTAACTGATTCATCTTGTATTCATGCTATGTAACGGATTTGATCAAAGATAGATTTTCATGATTTTAGACATGGTGATTAAACACAAAAATGGTTTCGAATAAATTTATATGTGAGTACCTAAGAATGAGTACTTATAGATATGCTGTGTACTGTACCATGGTGTCTCATTGCCTACAAAGCATTTTTAGTTCCAATTAAACATCAATAGATGGCGATACCGGTTGCGATTGAATTATTGATATTTGTTTTAGTCCAGAAAAAAGTATTAAGGTCATGAATAGCTTATGTTATATTGTAAAAAAATCTCCCATAAGCACAGGAAGATGAGGAAATAAGCTGTTAATGAAATCTTCATGTTTTTACAATAATCAATATTGACCACGTTTTTTCTTGCGGAAATTATTTGAACTACGTTGTGGTTCGGTTTCAAAAGTTCAAAAGATGCCGCTATTTGCGTTTATAGAATTTTTTCGTTTCTTATAGAGGCATTTTACTACGTACCTACCTATTTAAAAAATAAAAAATAATTTATTTATTATTAATATAAAAAAACGGTGTATATTAACATGATTCGATTTTTAGCCACGGAAATTTCTAGATACTTCTACTAGTACAGAATAAATAATAGGACTCTTACTGCGACGCAACAAGGTGCAATTCATCTTGCATAATTTCACCTAAACATTGCCGCACTCTTCTAACGTGAAACTCTGTCGCTGTCAGTGCTGGCGCGGGCGCGGGCCAGACAGCGACAAAAATCTGAGCCAAAAATTATGCCTTTTTAAGGGGCTGACAACCATTTTAGTTTGTGTGCAATCACAAGCAATGTGATTGCACACAAAATGGTTTATTATTTAATTGGTAAATGCTTATTTTAGTAAAAAAAACTTTTTAATCGATACAAGTTATCCGACTCAAAAGTTTGCATTAGTACAAAAACTAGTTACTTACTTTTACTTTACTTTTTAGAAGGAAAAAACTGATTGATTAATATCTTTCAACATGTCGAAACGTGCGAGCAAGAAGTTGTTTGATGGTTGTCAGCCCCTTAAACTTTACGGACGTACGTAGTGCCGTAGAAAGAAAATTATTTATTACGTCAACGCAAGTATATAGTTGGTAGGTAAATACAAAGTTTACTTGACCTACCTACTTTAGATAACCGCTCAGCATCAGGTGTCACTTCAATTATTTTAGAAGACCCACCTGATGTTCAGCGGCTATCGACGATGGCCAACTACTAGGTATCTCAAATCCAAGAAATAAGCGCTCAACATCTTGGAGTGGGTGGTGAAAGGTAACCATTCAACATCAGGTGAGCTATTTTATGTTGAGAGATTACGTCTATAACCAACTTTTGTCAATTATTTCCTTTTCATATTGTACGAAAAACGGGTTCTGTTATTAAACACATCATCTACTTTAGGATTTCCACAAATAGGTAGTGACCATTCAACATCAAGTGGGGTGATCACTAATTATCGGGTTAGAAGTAACCGCGCGACTCCAGTACCCCAAGTATGAGTTTTGCTTACCATTTTTGGTTTTTCGTTTTACGTTTTTGTTCCTTGTTCATTGCGGGTTTTGTATGAAGACGCGATAGAGATAACGACACGGAACTTTATGTTGCAAGTATGATGAAAATTAGTAGTAGAACATAAAGTTCCATATCAGTATCCCTATCGCGGCTTCATACAAAACCCGCAATGAACACGGAACAAAAACGAATCGTTTTTGCTCCGTGCTCATTGCGGGTTTTGTAAAGTTCCATATCGGTATCCCTATCGCGTCTTCATACAAAACCCGCAATGAACACGGAACAAAAACGTAAAACAAAAAACGCAAAACTCATACTTGGGGTACAGGTAGCTCAAAAGAGGTAACAGCTCCACATCAGCTAGGCCATTAGATGTAACGCCTTTACATCAGCTTGAAGCCATCAGGTGGGCCATCAGTTGAACGGCTAATAAGAGGGTCGACTTCATCTCAAAGTCAATAGGTTATCGCTTTTCTTCTTGTGGGTTTTTTTTTAAATAATGAACTTCGTCACAAAATTATAAATTCAAAGAAACAAAAAGAAACGATCTAATTTGCAAAGTAAAAATGGGGAAAAGTACTTTATTTGTTGCACGTTAAGGTTGATTGCACAATAAATGTTATTTAACCTACGTCTTTTCATATCTAAATGAAAAGATTTCCTCGTTTTTGGTGACGAATGATCATAAGTGTGAGATAGTATTATGAAGATTTGTGACTTTATTACAAGGATCTATGGTTGTGATTAGGTTGAACTTTAAACTGTTTTAAAACTTTTGTCTCAGGCTTAATTTACATCGCCGCGGGTTGGAATGAAAGCGACTTTTTGCAACGAAATTGTCCATAGCATAGTGAACTTTATATCAAATACATAACATACAAACTAAATACGAGCTAAGTAGCTAGGGAGCTCGAGAATGCGCGGGGATTATTTGGAAGACTAATTTCGTTGTATGTCTAACAGCCTTTATAGCTCAGTTGGTAGTAGGTCTGCTTTCAGGGCCGGAGGCCGTGGGTTCAATCCTCACCGAGAATTAACATTTTTGTGATGAAAATAGAATTTTGTTCTCTGTCTGGGTGTATAAGTAGGTCTATAAATTACCTACCAGTAAAAAAAGTATATCATGTATTAGTATTTTATCATATTAGCTTTGATTTTGTAAGTCACTCGTTATCTAGGTACCTAGGTTGATTGTTGATCGAAGCACGGGACACGACGAAATGACCACTGAGTGTGTTGCTGATTTTGCCTCGTCAAACTAAATTGAGGCACAAGTTGGGAGTTTTTCCCAAACTTTTACCCTGTTACTTCTTGTAGCGAATAGATCCCAATAACGCCTGCATAATTGAAACAGCGATCAGTCAGTGCCTCCGAACTAAAACAGCCTAGTGTTCGAGCAAAAAAGTAGGTAGGTAGTTAGGTACCTAATAAATCCTACCTACTTAAACAAATTTCTTATGGCAGCATCAACATCTTGCTAAAAAAAATACTTAAACGAATAGATATAGACTACACAATAACACAATACACCTATCATAGGTATCTTTTAAATGCAAGTTATTTTGAAACAAAACTGGCAAAACTATCATTGTGGGCGAAGGACTGCGTGCGGACACAGTATAAAATAATAGTATGTGCGTGTTGGCAGAACTAATTTTATCGCCATCTATTGGTTGTAAGTGCATTTTACGTGATGCCGCTTGCTCGCAACGCAACTTCGCGACATCTAGCGGCTATGCGGGCTATTTTGTTTAGCTTCGGGCTATTTCATACATCCCGAAAAATTGCCCGAGCCACAGCCCGAGTTAAGACTGGAACCGTTTCAATGTATGGGATGGGGTATCTGTACTAGTATTCTCTTATCTGTGACTGTACCAATAACCATTAATTATTCAAACGTCGTCTATCCACCTATACCTTAAATTTTGATTTGATACTTGGTACTAAGACATCTGAAGGGCTATCTACCGTGTCTGGGGATCAACATCGTGAAGTTGTTTTTTTTTTACCATACCTACCTTCTTTTCAACATCAATGAACTGGGATCAAGAAAGTGAAAGATTTTTTAAGCTTATCCTAGTGGAGAGGCACCAAATTTCTTCATATTCTTAGGGAACGTTGAAAAATTGTCATAGACTCACATAGCATTTCTAGTATCAGTCACGGGCCGGTTACTGGGAAGGTTGTCAGACGCAGCCTGGTTAAATCGGTTCCTGACATAGGGGTCCTGATCTCTGAAGCCACCAGCCACGTAGCCGCCTTCGTCGAAGTAAGACCGACCCGTGCTGCCGGGCGCCGTGTCCTCCGGAGATGATGGACTGCTCTCTGGCTCTTCGATGTCATGGTGCTGTTTGATCAGCCGTAGAGCTATGTTTTCTTCCTGTGGAGAAAGAAGCAGGTTAGATCATGATTGTTTTTTATGCTTTTGCTGAAAAACGCTTAGCCCACACACGCTGTCCGATCATTGTTTTTACTAATGCTGGAGATTTGGCATTCCTATTAGTTAAGTAAATAGTCCCCTATTTATTCAAATCATTTTCCTAATGACTGGAATTTTATAATCCTACTAATATTATAAACGCGAAATTTGTAAGTATGGATAGATGGATGGATGGATGTTTGCTACTCTTTCACGTAAAAACTACTGAATGGATTTTAATGAAACTTAACAATAATATAGCTTATACATCAGAATAACACACAGCTAGAATTTATAAAGATATTGTGTGATTAATCCTGCGCAGACGAAGTCGCGGGCACCAGCTTGTATGTCAATATTTTAAAGAAATAATGGCTTTTTCAGTGGACCAAGAAGCATGGTCTGTAGGTCTAGTGTAAATTTTCAGAAGTTTTTTGGACCCTGTTTTAAAAACTTTATTCGTACCACAGATAAGAGAATACTATGTATTCATGTATCCATACCCGAACTATAACAAAATCATGATATCAAGTGTTATTTAAATATTGCCAAACTAAGAAGGTATACCTAACCTACCTTATGCGTAAGTGGATACTCAAATATTATTTAAGTCACAAAATGTTACAAAATCGATAATGACACCCACCAGACTAGTTTTTAAATATGCGCTATTTGTAGTGTGCTATATGTCAGGGTCGAACGAAACCATTATGGTGATAGAAATCATCGTACCTATAATTATTTTTATCAGGGTTAGATCTTGTGGCACCATCAAAATTGCTAAAGCGAATGTAAAGTATATACCACTACTGTATTTAAACTAATTTTGTAATATTGCTATCCTTGTATAAAAGGGCTCAAGTCTAGCTAATTTCCCAAAAATCTCTACCACCAGAGTTGACCACTAGTTTTATAGTCGTTATAATTTCTTTCAGTCACTCACTGACAGACTGAATCAGTTAGTGAGTGAATGACTTACTCAAATACTCATGAAATCTTCCGAAACTACAGAGCTTATAGAGGTGTTAAATTTGAGAGGCACTATTTGAGGGGTGTAGACGCTCACATTTTAGTATACGTTTTATGAAAGAGTAAAAGCTAACTACTGATTAAAGTGGAATAATACATTTTTTTTCAACAGCACTATCTAGCCCCACAATAAACAAAGCTAAGGGAATCAGATAGCTGATATACTTTACTACTTTTTTACTCATTTAAACCTACTTATTTTTGAGAACACATACTTATAAATACACCAATATGCATACATAGCGAGTAAACATTTATGTTACAATAAATTTATGGCTACTTAACTAAAGTTTAGGTAAACGTTTAGTTCAATAGGTGTATCTTGAACTAAACAATAAGACCAAGTGCTCATTTCCACAAGTCACGGTTCGTTATTGTATCTGCTATAATAGTTAAATAGCTATTTGTGGTTTTATGTGATGAGGACTGGTGGCTTCGTTATGGCCTCTTTGTTATGGTAGTTGTAAGAGGCGACTGCCGGTAATTCTATTTAAAAGGTTTTATTCGTTCTCCACGATTAAACGCTTTAAATTACCGAGTATCATACTTTGTATAATGCTTTAATTCTATGAAGAAAACGTGTCTGAGAAATGAAAATGAATAGTTGTGCTAAAATGGCACGTGCAGCTTGCATACAAAATCAGATGGCTCACCTTTTTTTTATAATGAATATGCCGTCCTTTGACTACAATCTCACCTGATGGTAAGCGACCTAATGTTGAGCGGCGTCATCTGTCTTTACCAAATATAAATAAATTGTTGCACGTTGCATTGTGATCACCATTCTGTCGCATGTGCCTGTAATTGCACCGGTGGGTGCAGCCCCGGCTCTTGATTTTTTTCGAGGTGGGAGTATTTTTATCTTTATCATCATCAGATATGGGCCTCACGGAAAGAACGCCACAATGATCGGTCTAGCGCTGTTAATTCTGTGTTAAGCCTTTTTTTCTTAATAAATATTCATGCATGGATGTGTAGAACATAATATATCTTTTAATTACCTACACGGAGAGAAATTTAGTATAAATATTGCCATGCTATTTATTTTTGAAAAATACTCTAATTCGAGTAGTAATCATGGGCCGTTGCGACTTTTTACTTTTGATTTACAAAATTTTATTCTTTCGGTGAATAAAAATAAATCAGGTGAATATTTAATCAAAATTACGACTAGAAATTACCCCTGTTCAAGTAAACACTCTTCATTTTTTATTCGTAGGTTATCTTAAAGCTTATGATCTAATGTTTTGGTGTTTATTTTCGCAGTTCCTTAAAGCACACTGAGGCATTTTAACACGTCTGTACGTTGGCTGTGGTTGGACCAACTAAACTCAAATAAGAGCACAAATTTATTTGTGCTCTTATTTTTTTGGCCATTTTAAGGCCGTTATCGTTAATCTAGGTTGTTTGTGGATCGAGGTCTCTGTGATCAAAGTTGCGTTAATGATGAGTTGTGTATTCGTCTGCCTAGTTTGAATTTGCGGCCCTCTGAATTTGCCGCCTGGGGCATGGACCCGGCTTGCCCCCCCTAGATCCAGGGCTGGGTGGGTGTACCCATACCCCTTCTCATATTAGAACGCAGTACGTATTACCAGCATCACTGCTTGGCGGCAGAAATAGGTAAGTATGAACTATTTTGTAAAGAGTTCTACTATGTACCGAAATTTTATTCGGCGTAGTTTTTATTGTTTGATTTTGAAGCAGCAAAACTTTTCAAAAAAAAATGGAGACGCCATTTTAGAAATATTATTAGTGGCTAGCTAGCTTTTTTATATAAACCTTTAAAATTTAAAAACGGTGAGTACACATACACACCTAATAAAGTTATGGTCAAGTGGCGATAAGAAGTGGTTCAAGTGTCAAAAGAGAGTTGTAAGAATGTGGATATAGGTACATTTTATCGATCACTTCACTTGCCCATAGGAAAGCACATCCGAGTAGCACTTTCTCATTTTATCTGAATTTTCCGGTTATTATCAGGAGCCGGCGGTCCAGCTTTCTATGCATATCCGATGGATTAAACCGACAGTCGAGAAAGTTGACTAAGGATTGTCTGTAACGATAAACGATCGTTTTGTGTTGGTATTTTCAGTTACACGGCGGGTGAACGCGACCACACGTCCGCACAGTTGAGTTATCGTTGCCGCGCATATATTTTTTTACCTTTTTTACAGTATAATCACAAGAATCACTTTGAAACGTCGTATAAACTAAATGAACAGACCCATCGATTCGGTTACCGTTATGCAAAAGGTAAAAATAACAGATTAGTTTTGGTTATATTCAGAATACCCGAATCCTTGAACAACATACAACACAGGGTAGTGTAACCTAAATTGACAATACGAAACTTTGTTTATCGTTTTTGAGTAGACCCCCAGTTCTGCATCACTTTTGGTGATCATGTTCGGGTCATGATCACGAAAGGTTTCAGGTACAACTGAAATTTCTAAGCAATGTAAAGGGTGCCCGCAAAAATAAAGGGTCACCTTTGAAAACAGCAATATCTTCAAGAACTGATCAACATAACTTCTTTTGTTAATGAAATTAAACCAAAAGAGGATATGCGGACTGTATGCAACCCTTCATTTATCCTTTTTTACTGTAATGGCATAAAAATGCGTTATAAGTAAAAACAACCTGTTTTCAAATTGTGATTCATTTTTCAATTTATGCTTCTTTGATTTTGTTTTTTAATTTTGTATAAATATAGGACTTGAAATTGATTTTCTTTATTCAATTCGAGTTATTTGCTGAATCATGCCTTTGACTTTGGAAGAATGTACCAGAATTATCACCATGTGAGTTTGGGTTTAGCAAGCGCAGAGTAGTGGTAGTTTATTTTATGCGTAATTACATTTTCTTTCAGATGCTTTTTAATTTAAAGAGCTAGATTGTGTGGTTTAAAAGTTATTTGGAGTTAACTAGGTGACCCTTTATTTTTGCGGGCGAGTGTAGTTTTGTTTCTACAGTATTTTCATATCATTCATATATATATTTATGTACTGTGTTTGAACATGACAACGGTCTGCGGCCACATTCATTCGCCGCATCCTTCATACAACCTCCATAATATTCTCTACCGTATTCTCAAATGACTTATTTATTTATTTAACAATATAACCACAAAGTAACATACTGGACCGAAACGACTGTGTACCGCTAACATATTATAGATTTCCATAGATATTTTATTTACCTTTATCGTGAGAAACTGGCGATAGATTCACCGAGTATATAAGAAGTTTCATGGTGATCCTTGTGATTGTACTGAATAAAGACCGTTTTGATTATGATTTTTTTGATTTTGATTTTATAATTAGGTAGGTACCTATGTAAAATCTATGTACACGCTTAGGTAGAGTTATATCGCTATTTCCAGAGTAAGACAAAACTACATTGTTTTCGTAACCATTGTTAGGAAGTGATACACTAGAATGCACTTGAAAAGAAAACCGCACCACTGCCAACATTGTACAGAAACTTAGTATTTATAGGTATACGACTCTGAACTTTATACTACAGCAATAAAGCTCGAATGGCACCTAGCATTTTCTTTGCCAAGAAGCACCGCATTGCAGTCGAAAGTATTCGCAGGTATAGTACCACACTTGTCATGGTTGACAAAGCATGACCTTGTGAAGATAGTTAGTACGAGATGCTTGTTTAGTGTGCGTAATTTTCTGCTGTGGTAGGTGTAAAGATGAGTGTTGTAGCGGCAATAGTTAGTGTGATTGTTACTGCGCCTTTATGTGGCGTGGCTATTCGTTTTTATTAGCCGGAACGTGACGGGAAATCCCCTTGATATAATTACCTTTATGATTATACAAAATCTGTTTATTGAATTGTTGAGTAAGACCTCAATTTGGATAGTCTGTGCTATAAAACATTATTACAAAACTGCTTTGTTCTATAAATTGTAGTGGAAAGGAGTACCAAATTAACTAGTCGATATTTTAACATAATACCTACCTAATAACTGGAATATTGAGGCAACATGGTCACTGATTTTTCATTTAAATTGAGAAGCATAAAGGCAAAGATCCGAACCAAATAAAAAACTCGGAACCGCGACACTCGAACCACGTCACTTAAAAACCACGAAAGGAGTTGGTAAAATCGAGGTGTAACTAGATCACTCGATTGATTCACGTTCTTGCCATTAAGGGTAGGTTCGACCAACTCAAAAGTTTGTAAGTATGGATGGACGTATGGATGGATGGATGGATGGATGTTTGTTACTCTTTCACGTAAAAACTACCGAATGGATTTTAATGAAACATTACAATAACATAGCATAAACATCACAATAACACATAGGCTACAATTTATAAAGATATTCTGTGACTAATCCTGTGCGAAGACGAAGTCGCGGGCACCAGCTTGTACATACTACATACTTATACTTTTACACATTCATTTAACTAGACTCTTCTACGACAAAAGCAATGTTATACAATCGGTTTGTATTGTATGCAAGTTCATTCAACATAGCTTATTCTTCTACTGCCAAGTGTACGATTGGCATTGTACAAGTTGTACACAAGTTCAACATGCAGTACAAAACAAATAGAGATACTTTAAGTTGGTCACACCCACGCACTTAAAAATAGCGCCTACTACGATAGCTCGAACTCGTACTCGATAAAACGTTGGCTTCGTGGGCAGTGGCGGATTTACATATTTGTCGCCAGTAGGCTATTCATGCCGCCCCTACTGACAAGGTACATGATTGAGCTTTTCTTAGCTAGGAAATGAAACCCAAAAACAATATATACTTATTTATACATACAGAAAAAAATCCTAATTTGCCACCCCATAAAATCTGCCTCCCTAGGCTCCAGCCTACTCAGTCTGCTGGTAAATGCACCTCTGTTCGTGGGTAGTTGGTGAGAATGCTCAAAACCAAACTTCAATGAAATTTATAGATTTTTTTCAGCCAAACAGATGAAGTTTTTTTTTTTTTTTATTTTAAATGTAGCTATAAACGACTTCTGTAGCGAGTGGGCGTGATAAACATTTGTAAAATTGTATCTTTATGACAGCGTGGGATTATGACCATGTATGGTATGTGACAGTTGGGTCGGTGCACATTATTATGCTAACAAAATGAAAAGGTCGTCACAAACCACGTCAAGTTCAGCACTTGACAACAACTACCATGTAAACTCGAACTAAGACCGGACCGTGATGTAACCGATCAAGGACGCAGTGCGACCGTACTTTCACTCTCGTATACGTGGATGCGTAATTGGATTAGAATAAGTATTCGAAACTATTTAGGGTTGTCACATAAAACTATCAGCGTAAAATGAAATACCTACTAAGAATTATACCTTGTTTAAAATATGTTATGGTTTAGATTCTTTAGATAGTTAAGAATATACATAAGAAAATTACTCTATTGTATTAGGGTAGGTACTTCTGGAAAGATAACTTAAAATAAATATTTTATTATTTTATCAATAATCATTACAATCAATATTCTGATTAAAATTTGTGCAGTGTTTGTTAATCAAGTCAAGTCAAGTCAAGTCAAAATGTATTTATTCAATAAAATCACAAGGATCACTTTGAAACGTCTTAAAGCTAGGTGACTCTAGGTGCCAGTTCCACGCGACTAAAGCCTAGAAGAACAGGCTTAGAACGGGCAACTTACGGCTTGGTTCCTACCGTTCTTTTGTATGATCCTTTTACAATGTAATAATATAATATATTATTGAAGTTTAGTGAGGCGTAGGCATACAGAAAAAGGTAAACAAAATCAAATTTATCAACCTAACCAAGGTTGTAATTTTTGATGTAAACAAGCCTCTGCAATTTTGCATCTCTTGTCGATCATTTATACAGGGTCTAGGGCCTAAGGGCAATTTTCATTCATGCTCTTATTTACGGGACGCTACTGCGCCTATATACATTTTTATTCGTTTTATAGTGTTTACCTACACTTAAGGAAATCACAAAGATTTTTTTAATATAGTCCCAAAGAATCCGATGGCGCAGTTGGTTCGCGCGGCCCCGTATCAAGGGGAAGGTCGTGGGTTCAAATCCCACTCGGATTATAACTTTTGGAACTATATTAAAACATCTTTGTACCTCTATAGTTTATAGTTTTGAAGTGTGTTGTGACTGGGTTGTGATGGATTTCACTTTTAGTTTAAGGTAAATGGCAACAAATGCGTGTGTGGACATGGGAGAAGTTTTTATAACCCGAACTGCTTGTAGCAAAAATGTATCCAATTAAAAGAAAATTCATAAGAAAACAACTGATAAACAAACACTTTGGGCAGCCCTAAGTTAATTCAAGTGCGTTTTTGTTTGTGGTCATCTCGATATCGTTATGTAAGCGGATGCACACATACCAACGCATAACAACCGACGCAGTAGGCAATCATCATGTGCCACTTTGTTATTTTATCGAAACCATCTGTAATTGTATGTCTTCGTTGGTCTTTTCATGGAGACCGTGAGCAGAAGAGTAGTATAACAATAATGATGATAGTTTCTGCTAAAATAAATGAAATTTATACTCAATACCTTGATGCTTTTTTATTAAAAGCGCTGTAAAATATTTTAGCATGCTTAATGCATTAGTTATTTAAATGCCTGTCTAATGTTTGTATGGAAATTGTGTAATTGATTATGTTCTAAAGAATACCCACTATACTTCTAGTTACCTTCCAACTCTAATAAAATGCCTTTGTTTGAGCTTTTATGACTCAATAAAGGAGTTTTAACTTAGTTTCAAGTTAGATAAAAATATTTTCACATTTTTGACAAGTTTATATTTCATGTTGAGACAGATATTTTTTTAACTGACAGATAGCGTTGCTTGATATAGGAAAACGCGCCCTTAATCAGTCACGTTTTGTAGCGTTTTGCGATCAAGAAAGTATGGAAATCACAAACGCGTGTCTATAGACTTTTAATCTGAAAATATCGACGGAAGACACATCAAGGATCAGCGGCAGGCCATTCCTCTTATTGAAAAAACAGTATAGTAGCTAGCTACTTCCAATGTGCAACATCGGATAGATATAAAATATAATGTTGTGTATGTATGTACGTAAATACCTATTTATTATGAGACCTGTAACAAATTTGTTATCAATAAAATAGTATGACTATGTCTATGCATATCGTCACCAATTTACCAGTGATCAGTGTTTAGTGTGTGAAAGATTACAGTTCCTATAAATAATCTCATTATCCAATCAAAGCATGTTTATTCAAAATGGATTGTTCACAGAGACTAACAGACCGTGCTTATAACTGATTGCATATTGCAAAAATAATTATTCTCTCATTCGTATACAAACGCTAATTGAATTTCACACTTGCTTGTGATAAAATGTTCATGAGAATTTAGCGATAATTTTAATTAATGTTATCGTAAGCTCATAAAACACCAAGGATTATACCTAGTTTAACTTGTAGGTAATTATTTTAATGAGGGTCCTAATTTGATTAGGAAATTAATGTTAGGGGAAAATAAGTTATGATTACTGGTGATTTTGGTCTAGCTTTGGTCATGGTATTGTTCAAACTGATATATGTAAAGAGGAAAATAATGAATATGTCACACAAAGATCTTGTAAATAAATGTTCCAGTAATAATAATGCAGAATCGCAATACTTTAGCACCTCGTAGCAAAGTGGTTTCTTTTTTAAATAAAAGATTCCTTTTCAATACAAAATCAAGTTTAGTAAAAAATAATTTAAATCGATACAAGTTTTCCAACTCAAAAGTTTGTATAAGTACATAAACTAGTAAAGCAAACTTTTGAGTACGTAAACTTGTATCGATTAAAATGATTTTTTTACTAAACTGTGTGCAATGTCATTGCACACAAAATGGTTCATTGCGATTTTGCGAACATGGGTTGAGTGATTTTATATCTTTCAACACGTCGAAAAATGCGAGCGAGATGTACATTAGCTTTTGTCTTCGCCCTAAGGGGCAGTCATTTAATATAGGTTTGTTTTTTTATACAACTAGTTGATGGAACAGACTTACTACCTGTTGTTAGGTATATTGACTGTGTGGTATCGGCGTAATAGACAGACAATATACTACTATACTCAGTATTACTATTGTATTCAGAAAATAAACTTGCTTCGATTATTGATACTTAAAGTCAATTCACTTGGCTTCCAGAAAACTGCAATTTTCGCAACCCCCATGAATACTGGTTACAAAAATAGTTTCAGAAATATGACTCCAGAACCTTCGAGTAACATCTTGAAAGGCGAAACGTCGCACAAATTTTATATTTCCATTCGTTTCCCGCGAGACCGGAAATATTTTACAGCAGACGTTATTTATAGTTTTGAAGTTTTAAAAATATATTTTTAAATATATAAACTGGATATTGGAGTTTAGGTATTTGTAGCAAAAATAATTCCTGTAACGCGTGTACTCGACGAATAAAAGAGTACCTTTATTCCAACTCAAAACCATCCACGTTTTCCATAGAAATAATAAGTGAATGATGACTTGGTTCAACGTGACATTGTTCAACATCAATGTGCATACTGCCAGTGCTATTGTGCATCATCTTATTTTCTTGTTAAAAAATAAAGGAAACACAGACGTTTTACTTCATTGTTTTGAGTATTTTATAGATATCTATCAACACAGCCGGTTTTACTAGAAATGGTTTGGATTTACAAACAAGTTGGAAAGTTACTTGTAAGCTATACGCTCTCAAGTCACGATCCTAGGCTAAGCTTGCCACTACTGTTATGTAGAAGTGTTCTTTATTGTGTACGTTATTAAGGCCACATTTGATTGCGAGAGTGGTTCAGGAACTTGCAGCGTGTTCCTATAAATTCAATTACGGGGACTTTCCGACCGCACCGGAATTTAACCCTCGGTTACGTAACGTAATATAAACAAATCGATCAACCAGCCTAACCAGCTAAAGTGTAACGACCAGCAAAACAACACATCCGTATCCTTGTAAATATAGGGCGAAGAGGAACCTGCAAACCACACTTTAAAAAAATAAAGATCCTAATGTTACCTAGTTTATATATTCTAGAAATGTGCCAATTTGTAAGAAAATATCCACATTTATATAATAACCTAGAAGACCTGCCTCGTAGGTCGTAGGTAGGTAGTTAATAAAACCGCGTTCACAACTTTAAATGCACAGCGACGGCCCATACGTAATGTCGATAAAAAATTATAATAAGCTTCCGATTCAAATAAAAAATTAATTGAAAAATAATGTGTATTTATTAAACATTAAAATCATTTATTATTAATAAAACATACTGCGACATAAATGAATATTTGCTATAACTACATAAACGTATAATTTAAATTATAACATACTTATAACTTATTTTATTTTAAACTTGACTTTTAAATTATCTAGATTATTTTAATTTGACTTAATTACACTTTGACCTAAATATTGACTATTTTAAATAAATAATTCCTTAATACATATATTAATTTTGACATACATACCCGATACCTGACTATAATTTTTTTTGTGCCTATTCTATTATAGATAATATGTACTTACCTAAAGGTTTTAACTGTAACTATACCTGTCTACCAACTATATGTATAGTAGTTTAAAACCTCGGCCTGCTTCCATGTTGCCATACTCTATGCAGGGTCCATGTGATACTTACTAACACCCAACAACAATGTATGTAGGTACCTAAGTATTACATTAAATTTTATTTTTCTTGATTGGTATATCTTATTTTCTACTTCTTTAAAAATATGGAATTCGAACAATCCCACTTCCGTAAGGCAATATTATGCAAAAATGCAGGCCGATCATAAAAAAACTACAAATTAATTTGTTTACCGCAAAAAATTTAGATTTTTTATAAATGTCGGTCACGCTCACGCACGCTGTACAATTTAGATAATCACGTTACGTAACACTGGTTTCATTCCGAACAAGTGAGAGTAGGATCACAATTAATGAATACATATTTGTACAAACGTATATCAGCAACATCAGCTACCATAGCTGGTAATCCTTATGTGTCAGGGGCCTTATGCTCACTTCGAACGAGATTATCTCACGGTGGAGATGACGTCATATCTCGTTCAATAACTCGTTGACGTTGCGTCTCGCATGAACTTTGAATGAGAAAATTGGGGAGTAGGATGGTGAGAATGGGGATAAATAGTTATTGAGCGAGATGTAGCGTCATCTCCACCGTGAGATAATCTCACTCGAAGTGAGCATAAGGCCCCAGATGGTGGTAGTCTTGCGTGCTTATAGATGTGGTCCAACCTTAATTTGACTCGTAGGCACGGAACAAAAAGTTAAAGCCTTCTAGTTGAGCCGCCAAATAATAAAAGAGCTGTGGTGGACTCGATACCATCTAATATGATGTTAGCTGCCTGGTTTAATATATTTTAATAACAATAATAATCCATATTATCCAGCTTATTTGAGCAAAGATGGTATATAGAAAGGCACAGTCTATATAAAAACTAATGCTACTAATATTATAAACGCGAAAGTTTGTAAGTATGGATGGATGGATGGATGTTTATTACTATTTCACGTAAAAACTACTGAATGGATTTTAATGAAACTTTACAATAATATAGCTTATACGTCAGAAAAACACATAGGCTACAATTTATAAAGATATTGTGTGAATTGTCCAAAATATGACGATAAGTGTAAGTAGGAAAAAATCTACCATCTGCGAGCTATTCTGGCGTGCGTTGCCAAAACCGCTAGTGTTACAAATGTACTACGCCACGCTAATATAAGCTACTCGAAATATTAATCCTGCGCAGACGAAGTCGCGGGCACCAGCTAGTTATGTATAAAAATATGACACAATGTAATCATATTTCTATACTGATACTGATGGGATAAGTGCAGGAAGATGATGACAACATAAAGTATGGATTTCGGCAATATTATTCATATATCTCTTTAAAATCTCAGATGAGATTTTTAATCTAACAGTTTTGATATTAACATATTTATAGCTTTGTGTAAGTAAGATAGATATACCTATCAAATGGACGAAGATTGAAGGTAGGAGGTAGTTGCTGCACATGCACAAGCCTACTCTATCAATGAACCTGGTCGAGGCACTACAGCCAGCGTTCTGTAAATAGGAGTAAATAGTTCTTGAAGCTGTATAAATTATCCCTAATGCAAAGGCCATAACTTGTTGGAAATTGCGGACTATTCAAAATGATATTATTAAAAAAACTTGCATTCCTATTTTGATTATTTATTTGCATATAAATCTACCAACTAACCTTCAGAAACGCTAAAGGATTTTCTGCAAATCACTCTACAATTAGCATAAGTTATACTACATAAGTACCTAGCTTAGTATTTGACGACCGGTTTTCTAAGAAGCAGCCACTGCCAGTGATGGGTACTAGCACTGGAGAACACGTTTTTGAACCAAACTTTAGTAAAATAACTAATCGGTACTAGGATACATTTGATCTAATAAGTGGCGCAAGCGCCAAGACAATTTGATAACACTGTGCAGGACCAATAACTCACACACAACCGAGCCACAAACGTCAAACTCATTCGTGCTAGGTTTCCATAAAAGTCACTTTTTTTTGCTGGAGTCCAGTGTGTCTACCATGACTATACTCGCTGGTGAATGTAGCACTGTAGTAAAATTACGAATGAAAACATGACATCTGTCAAAATTTTTGCCAGGATTTCATAAATGTTTACTACAATCGTTAGCGAGTGTTGTCTTGGAAAACTCATGCTAGACCCACTTCTACTACTTTTGAACAAAAGTGAACCTTTTGTTTCCATAAGCACTCTCAACGTTTATAGGTAATTTGTGTTTAAGATAAACATGGACATTTTATCGTTTTACAATACTCTAGCCTTGTGTGTGAACTAGCGAGTGCCGACTGACCTGTATCATTCGAACCGTAATGAACTGTTGCAAAGTGAACATTCATTTATAGTCAGTCCAGTGAGCCGAGCCACTCACCATTGCTTTACGCAGATGCTAGAACGCTGTTTTTTTTTCGCGTTCACAGTGTTGTTTCCTTTAAAAGTTATTCATATTGATGGGTAGGTACTTTAGCCCTCTGAAGTTTTAAGTACAAGTATTGGAAACCTTGTATATACTTATAGGTACCTACCTACCTATATAAAGTCAGTCACAAGATTTTAACTTCTTTAAATCAGTCTATATAGCAATGGGTTTCTACAGTATTTGCAACTCTGTAAATCAAAGTCGAATAAAAACTATTAAAAAAACAATGTTAACGCAAGCACACAAGTTCATCAAATAATCTGGTGTATTGTAGCAGTTAAACTTCATAACCCTACATCGCATTCAGAGTGGTATAAAAACAAATTGGCCATTGCATAACTAGACTGGTTAACTGCTACATTTAGTAAATAACAGGTGATGGATGTACGAGAGAGAAAGCCGTGATGGATGCTGGAAAGCACAGATCGATATAAGGTGATCATCATTTCATACACGTGCCATTTGAAACAGAACAAGAATTACTCATAAGTATGCAACTGTGAATGTGCTACAAATTATAAGTATTTAGTAAAGTGAAACATGGGCTTTTATAATTGATATATAAATGTATATACAAATAGCCATAACAAATGGCTTGGTGCGCGACACAAAGACACAAAAGCTTCCCGCAGGACATCTTGAGTTGACACGTTTTCTATATCGTCAGGGCACTAGAGCACTGGTCTAGTGGTAGCGGCCCCGCCTTCCGATCCTAAGGTCGTGGGTTCGAAACCGGTCGTGCACCAATGAGTTTTTCTGTTCAAAAATGTATGTGCACAATGCCAGTACTCTCAAACGGTGAAGGAAAACATCGTGAGGAAACCTGTAACCTAAAAAGTTCTATGGTGTTAAAGTGTTATATAACATGTGTCAAGTGCTCGAAAGGAACCTCTTGAGGCGCACTTAAATCCATTCACCACACTGTTTCGAAAGAAACAAGTGGCACGAAAAGAGAGAGAGAGGGCGGATTTTGTAAGGAGACTCGATAGTCGGAGTGCTGAGAACTCTTATGGCTCTATACAAAACCCAGGCTCGCAATACCGAAAACTAAATACCGAAAACAAAAAAAACGGACTTGTACAGAATCAGAAATAAGCAGCAAACTAAAATACTTTATTATACACATCAAACAAAACAAAATATGTAGGTGTAGACTTAGGAGATAAAAACTGTACAATGGTCAGTTTTATAGCTGAAAGTCACCACTTTCAGACAACCTTTGGTTTTGAACAAATCTTTAACATCAACATAATACACTTGGAATTTGTAGACAGGGAGCTGTCTGAATTGAATATGTGTTTTAATAAACACAGGGTTATTATGATTTATCCTTGATAAACATGGATTTGCATAAAATGTTTATACTGCAATATAAATAAAACACTAGTTTTTTTTATATATTAATGGTTCTATCAAAATAATTGCTTTTATGCTTTTTTTATTGAACTTACAAACTGGATTCTAATGGCGATACTTAATCTTAAAGAGGATATATAGATAATGATTTGAAACTATAAGCAGGATATAGATAATGATTTGAAACTAGCTAAAAAAGTTTTTTCATATCGTTGTGAAATATTTGTCAAATTAAATGTCTTTTAAGAATAACATTTGTTTTATAGTTCTTGCATCCGGTTCGTAACATCGAGTTGGTAATATTTTCTGTGTGCCAATTCAGTAAAGAAATTCTTAACCGCAGTGTGGTCAGGCTGGGAAATATCACGTATAACCCGGGCTAATAAAGAAACGAATTCAAGATTGCGTCACTTATCTTTACGTCACATTTGCACACTATTCAAAATAATAGAGTGCGAGAGAGAGGTTATGATTATCGGCACTTTTTATTCGTATTATTTCTTTATTGGTGTTGAACATGGTAAATTCAAGATCCTAATAGACTTACTAGCGGTAAGTATAAAATACACGCTTACTTAAACAAATCTAATAGACCAAAACTTATTGGTGTATATAAGAACAGGGTGTCCGATTTGATTAAAATCGGACTCTACTTAAAGTAGCCCATTAAGCACTACTTTTTTTTATGATTATGAAAGCTAAGAGCCTGGAGAATTCTCGGAACAATGAAGCCACCAGTTTGATTGTTAATTACAAGTAGAAAATTTAAGTTATAATTCGTCGAGAGTAATTTTTTCACTTTACACCAATATTTTCATAACTTTCATGAAAGTTATGGAGCTGATTTTTGTGTGCATAAAAGAACAACTCATGAAAATACAGTTGCAAAAAAACTCTATTATTTAGAGTATTTTTGCAACTGTATTCTGTAATAACTGTCTTGGACATTTCTTTTTAGAATTTGTTTAAGTTGTTCACAGATCGACAGTTCTTCGACTTGACACTATTTTTTGGGACACTCAGTATATTTAAATATAATTCATACAAAACAAGCAAATATAACCTTTGTAGGAATCAAAATAAAGGAAGTTGTTCACTAAGTTGTGTAAAGGAAATAAGACAGGTTGTGTAATGTAATGTCTTTATTACAAAATGCTCTAGAGCTTTCCTTGTTGTGAGAAATATAGTACTTTTACTTTTATGGGCTCTTTGCTTAATGTCTTTTCCACATTTACATTAGCCAACTGACCGCATATAATCACTAAATTACTCATCTTTAGAGTTTCTTTCAATAACGGAAGGTAAGATGATAAATTACTTGTGTAGCCTTTTTTTTATGTCCAATATTTTCTTCTACAAAATGAGTTATTGAGATCAGCCCGAAAATGTCCACTGCTGAACTTAACGTTCTTATAAATTTCCAGGAATTAGGATTTAAGCTTATACCCCGATTTCTAGCGATGTTCAAAATGTCTTCATCTCATCTGGTGGTGGCCTTCCTATGATTCGTTTTCCGATCGCGGTCGCTATTCGAGTATCTTTATTGCCCAGTGGCTGTTGGTTCTAGAGGTACAAGCTATTATGGCCTGCCTAATACCATTTCAACTCGCTGATTTTGAGAGCTATATACAAATTCCCTCATTTTGGATTTTATATAGTTCCCGCATCGAGGTACAATATTGGTTTAGTTTATATATTGGTTAAGAGAGCGTAGATTGAAAAAAAAAACACTAATATTCACGATTATTATACACGATTATTTATCACGTAGCTAAACTCCCAGCATAGCTCTTTCCATAGTTCGTTATGCGACTTTCAGTTTATACAAAATCAGCGAACCACACAAAAAATACATGATTTAATCTTTTAATATATTCCGCAATAAAATAGTTTTCACAAAATCCTAGGTAACCTAGACCAAATGATGTAAATGAATTCCAGATGACAAGATAATATTCTATTGTACGGATAACAATGATATTGCCCCAGAGCCCCAAAAGAGTTCTACATATTACGATTATTTATCACGTAGCTAAACTCCCAGCATAGCTCTTTCCATAGTTCGTTATGCGACTTTCAGTTTATACAAAATCAGCGAACCACACAAAAAATACATGATTTAATCTTTTAATATATTCCGCAATAAAATAGTTTTCACAAAATCCTAGGTAACCTAGACCAAATGATGTAAATGAATTCCAGATGACAAGATAATATTCTATTGTACGGATAACAATGATATTGCCCCAGAGCCCCAAAAGAGTCAAGGCTTTATCTAGATGTTCAACATGATAATAAATAATAGCTCATTGAAAAGTTTTTATTATAGTAGGTATTTCCACCTTAGATCAGTTCTAGGTTATTACTACGTACATAGGTATAGTTAAACTTTTAATGAAAGAAGAAGGAAGACGATGCTCCTCTCAAAATAATGGTGTTAAAATGTTCAAGAGCCGTCTACAACCTTAATGTTAAGGTCTTGAAAATAATATCGCAACCATAACCCACCTACATAGATCATATTATAAATTTTATAGCTATATAATTATGTATTGTTGTTCATAGAAATATTCTAAGATAAACAACTTAGAATGTCTCAACATCAACTAAACTGGAGCTGTCTAAAAGCATTGAAATTGAAAAAACAAAATATTCATTCCGTTGCAAGTTTTAACTCTACGCCACACTGGTTCTCTCATTCTACTTTGGTTTTGTTTTCATATTTAATGCTGTCAAAGCTTTCTTTTCTACTACAATCAACTTTTATTTTATTTGTTTGTAAGTATTCGAGTTCTCTGAAACTGCTCTCAATGAATTGGAATCCTTGGAATAGCAGGAAAAGTCAAGGTTCTAAATATATTTCAAAAAAGTCTTCTGAGAAAACTCAAACTGTTTTTCAGAAATATTGTATTATATTTTTATTTTCATTGTTTTTGGCTAATACAAGAACAAGGAGGCTTCCTTGTTCTTTAGCTTGTAAGTTGCGTTTTTTTTATAAAACATTCGAAATAGTAACTACTTTTTCGAGTAGTTGAGCTTTTTGTGAAGGGCTCGTCCGGGGAAGTACCTTTTTCTGCCGCCATGCATTGCTGTGTTTCGGTTTGAAGAGTGTGGTTGCCGGTGTAATTACAGGCACATGAGGCTTAAAATCTGTATGCTTAAAGTTGATGGGTGCAGGGCAGTGCATCGTAGGGCACGTTCCAATCGTACGTGACTTACGAGGCATTGCTTCGTTATAGGTAATGGTTACCACTTAATATCAAGTGGGCCATCTGCTGCTGCTGAGACATACAGATGTTAAGCCTCATGTGCCTGTACTTACACCAGCAACCACATTCTTCAAACCGAAACACAGCAACGCTGTTTGGCGGCAGAAAAAGGCGTGGTGGTAGTACTTCACCGGACGAACCCTTCACAAAGAGCTCTACTACTCTTAAAATATTTGGTCTTGTAGTAATACTAATACCACAATGCTACTGACTGGTTAACCAGTAAGTACGTGGAACGTTGGATTAGTGTTATTATTGTAAGGCCAATTTATTTATTGATTTCTTCGGCTGGTCTACAAAACCTATGGAACTATATACTATGGCGCAACTATTGAATGTATCCGAACAACAATGAAGTTGCCTCACAGCTCTGAAAGCTGCTTCATCCAGATGTTACAATCATTATGATAGCTAATTAGATCTATTACGAGACGTACGCTGCCTTGTTGTGATGTAAAAATAACCAATATGCAAATGAGATCAAGGAAGAGACGTCTAAAATTCTTGCATTGTAAAAATCATTGTATTTGATACTAACTGGTGTCCGCGACTTTGTCTGCGCAGGATTATTATTTCGAGTAGCTTATATTAGGCAGCGCACGCCAGAATAGCTCGCAGATGGTAGGTTTTTTCCTACTTACTTGACACTTATCGTCATATTTTGGACAATTCACACGATATCTTTATAAATTGTAGCCTATAGCCTATGTGTTATTTTGATGTATGAGCTATATTATTGTACAGTTTCATTAAAATCCATTCAGTAGTTTTTACGTGAAAGAGTAACAAACATCCATCCATACTTACAAACTTTCGCGTTTATAATATTATTAGGATAATTTTAATGACAAATAAAGCAAATAGATGAAGAACCAGCCATTTAAAAAAAGTAAAAAAAAAGTAAAAAAGTAAAAAGTAAAATAATTCCGTTTTCCTTGTGTGTTTGTTCTCACGCGTACAATGTGATACAATAATCTCGATGGCATACAGCGTGTAATCGTGAGCATCGTGCGTGTGGGTCAGATCATGCTCTAACTAGCGGTGGACTTTTACTCGCTTACGTAACTCGAGTCAAGTGGTAAATAACGAGTAACTTACTAGTTAGTAAAAGGTACAAGTGCTCTTCTGAATAGAAGTTTCAGGGTAGCGCTGTTGTCGAAGTGTGAAGTTTTTGGAGTAGGTGCTTATGTAGGCTGAGTTGTTATTATAAGCAAGTTCGCTGTATCAACTGAACTAAACTAAACTTATGAATAATTTTGATCAGTCAGCTTACATAGATGTATAACGTTCTTTAGTTTCGGTTTGAAGAGTGTGGTTGCCGGTGAAATTACAGGCACATGAGGCCTTACATCTGTATATGACCCATGACGCAGGGCAGTGTTTTGTTATAGTGATGGTCACCGCTTAACATCAGGTGGCCATCTGCTTGTTCCGTCAAAATTATTTTTTTAAATAAATAACTGGAAAAGAAATCACATCCGGTGCAATTTTGAACGGCCTGTTTTTGTAACATACATTAAGCGAATTAAATAAATTTAACTTCCTATATTAATGCAATAAAAAAGTGCTAAATGTTGCCAAGTAGAAATTTTCGTGGTCTTAGCAATTCCATAAATTTTATACTTTCACAACTTTATAAAAATGGTAACTACCAATTTAAAACTAGTTACTAGTCATAGTAACTATAAATTATAAACCTTACTTACCTACATTTTACTAATTGAATGTAAGTAGATAAGGACTCTAAGTGAGTAATCAGTCAGTAGGTTCAGAGGCCCCAACTTTAACAATTAATTATTATTTTATCTGTTTAATAAATGACGAATGATAATAAAAATTAAGATGTTCATTTAGAAGGGGAAAAGATCTTATGATAAGAGGTTTTATAAACATATACATTATACATATAAACTACATTCACCTTCAATATGTTTTTATGAATCATAATAAGCGATACGACAAATAATAAATTTTTCGTACATCAACATATTATTTGGTAATTAAAGTTGTATCAATATTATATTTGTAATGTTAAGGGCCGGTTTCACTATGCTCTGTTAGATTAACAAAAGATTAAAGGGCCGTTAAATATGTAAACAATGTACGCGTTTGACAGCTAAGGTTAGATTTAACGGCCTTTTAATCCTTGATTAGTAACTAACAGAGCATGGTGAAACCGGCCCTAAACTTGGTCGTTTGCAATTTTATAACTTTATAGTTATATAGTTTGAAGATATGTAAAAATATATTAAAGCAATGATTTTTAAAAATAATCAGTGTTTTTATATCTTCAAATATTTTGGAATGCGCTTTACGTATAAGAAGTTGTTTGACGATTGTCTGCGTCCTAATACAACGACGTTTTGTATGTTACTGTCTGGGGTCACCAGCCACTTTAAATTAAAGTTTATGTGATAAACATATTTTTAATGACTATAGTAAAAAATACATAGAATAATCAGGTATGAGATTAAGCGATGAAATAAATTCATAAATACTTGGCACATACATTACACAATCAATTGGCTCGTACTGGCTCGTTTATAGTGTGTAAATAAAAAACTAAAATTACATCATGTTATCAAATCTGTTATGAATAAATAACTATGATTAGATATAATAATGTTTCATACTGATATTACTGCAAAACTACTGCAAAATGTGGGTATGTGCCAAATGTAATGGTCGTATCTCTAATAACTATCGCTCTAGATGTAACTACTCAAAGAATCTGGAGTTCGTACTTGGTACAAAGAGATCTGAGGGGATCAAAGACTGTTACTTAAAAAAAGTCATGAAGCTGTTTCAGTTTTCAGATAAATTAATGGCTCGAGAAGGGAGTCAGCTGAAGGAAGTGGATTGAGAAGGGAGTCAGTTGGAGGAAATGGCTCAGAGAAGAGAGTCCAGTTACTGGAAATGAATGGCTCAGGGAAGTCAGTCAGTACGTGAAAATGGCTCAGGGAAGAGAGTCAGTTACAGGAAAATAAATGGCTCAGGGAAGAAGTCAGTTCCAGGAAAAGGCTCAGGGAAGAAGTCAGTTGAAGGGAATGGCTCAGGAAGAAGTGAGTTGGAGAAAGTGAGTAGAGAAAAAGGACTTTTGGAAGTGATAGTTGAGTGATAATTAAGTGTGCTAAGTAGTGTTTTAGTTTTGTTATGTGAGTTAAATAAATAAATCAGTTATCTCTTGGATTATTATTGTGCATTTTCTATCCATACGAAGCCAGAGCTCGTAACAATTTTGATACACATAAATAACAAACGTTTACATTTTTACTGCTAGAAATCTTGATTTTTCTAGTGCTAAGTGTTTCAAATTTCTCGATCGCCACTTTCTTTACTTATTTACATTACAACTTAGGTACATTCCGAATCTTGAAAAAGCCTCTCGTATTGCGTAATGCATTTATCACACCGGCTGCCAACAAACTGACACGTGAAAGGCAATTTTTTTATTTTTTTTCAATTTATCCAACCGTCTTTGACCATAATGTCCGATTATGGTCAGTATCAGATTGTGTACTTCCTGGGCCTATTTTTAGAACTTTAGGTTTAAGAAGATCGGTGTCCTTTTCACCTTCTGAAAATTCTGAAAACAGTTTTATATTTAATTCATAGTCAAATAATTTGATAAAATAAAATCTTAATTGAGGCATATCAATTATTTATTTGTATTTCTGGAACAAAACCGAAAACGTTCAATATTGTAAAGTCGGCCTTATAATAAAAAGCATAATAATATTAATTCATTATAATAATATTCCCCTATAATGTCCCCTGTCGGGTCAAGCCAAGATGTTATATAGGTTGGCAGAATTAGGGTTAATTAGGTAGATTCAGTTTTGATACGAGATGTATTTTTATGTGTTGTTTTATTATATAAGGCAGTGTGGTCGCCCAACGACAAAGCCCTAAAATTAATAAAATAATAATAATATTAATAAAAGGTTGGTGAGAGGCTATCGGTCTTAGAACTGAAGAGGAGAGTCTAGGGCCAGTTTATCCATCCAGTCAAAAGTTTTCATTGTCGTTGTGATCGACTGTCTCAAAAAAGAAAATCCATTTTCAATGCATTTTTGTTGTGCATAACTAAATATTCTCCGTATTAATTGAAATTAAATATATTCTATTTTCATCCTAAGACTACTAAGAGATTTGAGGGAAATCTACCGTGCCTGGGAATCAAAGTCTTCATGACTTTGATTCCCAGGCACGGTAGATATCCCCTGGTTCAGTTTTTTCAGCTTATTTTTTTTTAGAATGAAAAATCCTCAAAGTTTACTTTCAGCATACCATTTTATTACTTTATAACCAAAGGCGCTTAGTATCCTAAAGATACTTACAAATAAATAATATCCATTCGCCTTCCATGGAGGGTCGGTAAAAGCCAGTAAATAATACATTTGGTCGAGGCGTGCGCTCGGACGGGCGACTAAATAATTGAATAGTACCTGGTTGTTTTAACTGGGCAATGTAAACAGAGATAGTCGGGAATTGTGCTTCAGAAGTAAATAAAACTTTTACTGTGGGACAAATAATCCCTGCTGCATGTGTTTTTATATAGCTTCTAGAATAGTGGTTCTACAATCGAAATTAGGAAATTGTGAAAGGGTCCAATATTTAGATGGCAGTCGAAATAGGAGTGAGACAAATGAATTTACATACATTTAGTTTTTGTAAGCACTTTTGCACGCAATGTAAGAAAATTCATCTTATTTAATATTTTTCTTATGAAATAAAAAAAATTACGATAGCAGATTATCTGTAAAACGACTAATTCAACATGTATTTTTTTTGTAAACGAGATAACTTTTACTACTAAGGGTAGATTCAACCAAACTTAGCCCAAACAAAATAAACCCGTTCATAAACAGTGTTTATAATGTATGTACCTATATACCTATGTAATATACAAGGTGTTCCATAAGTTGTGTATATAAACTTCAGGGGGCTAAAGTACCCATCAATATGAACAACTTTTTCTAAGGAACCAACACTGTGAACGCGAAAAAAAAAACAGCTGTTTCATACAAAAGTTCAATACCTACCAGGGTAAAATGTATGAAACAGCTGTTTTTATTTTTCGCGTTCACAGTGTTGGTTCCTTAGAAAAAGTTGTTCATATTGATGGGTACTTTAGCCCCCTGAAGTTTATATACACAACTTATGGAACACCTTGTATACATACATACATAAAATCACGCCTGTTTCCCATAGGGGTAGGCAGAGACCAGGGGTTTCCACTGTAATATATATATATATGTATATAGGTATGTGCTGTATTCAATAAGTCCGTCTCTACTTAGACATGTCTACAAAGACAAAAATACTTTATCTGACGAATAGCGTTACTCTGAAATTTAGAAGTAGGTAAATAACTCTTTAGAACAAAGTTACAGCCAAGTTCAGTAAACACGTTAGCAACCAATGTCACATGGCGGCAAAAAATGTATGAATAGCACTCTACCATTATATCGCGCAACCAACAATGGAGTTATTTCGTTATTGCGGCGTGTGTGCTTTGGCCCCCTTTCTCACGATTGCGACATTTTCACTAATTAGTCCTAATGGTTCAGTGTCATTTGAAAGTTGAAAATTTTATTGAAAGTGTAATAAAGGCCTTGTATCTTATCTGTTATGATACAATTGTTATGTTGATCAAGCAGAGACAATAACGTTGTATTTATAACTCACCGGCGGCAGAAGCGTGGAATGTAAAATTGTAAAAGTGTTTAAAACCTGTAAAATGTGTTAGTACCTAGTTTTTTTATCGTGCTTTGTATAACAGATAACACCAACCTAGAGGTTTTTTACTGTAACTATACCTGTCTACCAACTAGACGCATTATAATTTAAAACCTCGGGCTGCATCCATGTTGCCATATCCTATGCAGGGTCCATGTGATACTTACTAACACCTAACAACAATGTATGTACATAAACTAAACCATGTGAAAGCAATAAATGTATTGAGTATTGAGTATTAAAAGTACGTCCCACACTTCTTCAGTTTCTTTAATTTTCGTCACCATTATTATTAAAAGTTTTGTATTTTTACGTGAGTATAATTTCAGAGTTATATGGGTAAAATTTCAGAGTTTTTTAATTTTTGATGTGCCTGGGGATTGCAGTCTATCACCAGTTTTTTTAATGCAATTTTACCAATTACCAATAGTAATTATTTCACACTGACAGGCAAACTAGCATATCATAATAGCTTGTCATGTGTAATCTCTAGTTATAAATAAAGTTACAAAAGCTTCTATGATAAACATTTTGTAACACAGGCAAGTATTGCATTACTAACATAATTTGCATAGTTATATCGGCCCTTGACAAAACTTATAATTTATCAACGGATTATAATATAGCTTACATAATCCCGGCCGTACCTATAGCTAAACATAAATTAAAGGTTACGAATTCTAAAGCACGTCCAAAGCAGCAAACCTGTTCAAATAATTAAAATTGGTACGTGAACTGCCCATATACCGTATTATTTTAGAAATAATTTATCTGTCACGTATGGAATATCAACTACTACAAAATGTTATATTTGGGCGTACCTCTGACTACCTACCTCAGACATCCACAAAGAATTTTAAGCTGGTATTTGGTACTTATAGATCTGAGGGGATATCTACCGTGCCTGGGGATCAAAGTCACGAAGCTCTTTGTTTTTTTTTATTTTTTTTGACTGAGGCTCTCTTTTGTGCCCACAACCTTCAGCGCAGAAGGCAGAGTTACCACCATCTGAGCTGTGTGGTCTCTCAAATTCCAAGTTCATTAAAGTAGGTAGTGGTATACCCATAATGGGCATGGACATAGCGGGTATGGTCAAGTAGGTTGTTTTGCCGTCAAATTCTCGCTCGAATATGTGGTCTGTTTAGCACGAATTGTGTCAATGAAAAAGTGGTTCGGTGTCTTATAATGAACGTTTCTGAACAAAACGAATATAAAGAGTATAATAATACTAGTTCATTCATAATGTATAAACCTATATAAATACTTGCATAAATGTTCCATACTTATTGTGTAAATAATAAACTCATGCCTGCAGGATTCATTTATATTGTACTGTATCTATTGTTTAAATGAACAAAAATATTTCATATTTCTTCAAATAAAATAAAATTTGTAACTCACTATAATATACTCACGGCAATCTGGTATTACAATACTAAGAGCGGGTTGAAAATTATTTTCTATCAGTACAGAATATATAATAGTTAGTATCAGGTGCATATAAGATTGCTTAGCGATACTACAATATAAAAAAAGTGTTCGTATATATCAAGTTGATGGACGCAGGACAGTGCATCGTGGGCATGTTCCTATCGTGCGTGACTTACGAGGCAATGCTTTGTTATAGGTGATGGTTACCACTTAACTTAAGGTGGGCCATCTGCTTGTTCCATCAGCTAGTGGTATAAAAAAATATATATCTTAATTAAGAAAAAAAAAACTACTAGAAAACTTTACACCATAGAACCTAATCAAAAGTTAATTTATGGCTAGGCCGCCCGCTGAGAAAATCGCTACCGTCACCCATCCATGAAGAGGCTCAGAAAAACTAATTGCTAGTTAATTGTTTCAGATGTCAGTGAAATCGAACGCGACATGGGGCAAACCATGGAAGCCATTGATTGTTCAACACTTTCATAATCGCTTTCGAGCGCATCCAAGCAACTGGGCTAGTAATTGGTAACATAGGGATAGAAAGTGTTGCTTTACGGGTAAATTATGATGCTTTGTGTAGCCTAGCAAGACGGAGAGAAGAATGCGCAGGTGTTACCAGGTATAGCTGACCAGGTTAGCTCTTATGAACCTAATTAGGTACTTTATATAAATCCGATCAAGAAAAACGAAAAAGAACCATAGTCACCGAGTAAGCAAGTTAAAGTGGCCTTTGGCAGGTCCTATTTAGAAAAGTAAAGTAAAATTTTATTTTCATGAAAACAACAGTGTACAGAGGTAATAATATTAATAATAATAATAATATTTCCACTTACTATTAATGATACAAATTATTATAACTCACCTAGAAAAGTTCTGTTACCCGCGCTAGGTCTCTATCGAGCCTGTTTATTGGGCTAACTACTAGCTATGTTTATTTCCAGTTCAACTTCAGGAAATCAACTTTCGACGGAAAAAAAGATCAAAGAATGGATAGATTCAGGCATAAACCGAAAGACGAAACGTTAGAACGCCACCCAAACCAATATCATTGTGAAAATCTTGTAGATGAAGATCTTGTGAGTTTCAATTTCAATATCGGTCTTGCTGGGATGTCGTGTTTGTGACCTAGTGCAACAGTGGACTTCTTCACGAGGATGATGATAGCGAAAATACAGGAGCGTATAATTCGCATATTAGGATTGATCTAAATAACGACTGGGTGGATCAGTCAGTAGAGCTCGTTGTGAAGGGCTCGTCCGGGGAAGTACTACCACCCGCCTTTTTCTGCCGCCAACTTAACTTCTGTATGCCCAAGTTGATAGATGCAGAGCAGTGCATCGTAGGGCACGTTCCTTTCGTGCTTGACTTACGAGGCAATGCTTTATTATAGGTGATAGTTACCACTTAACATCAGGAGGGCCATCTGCTTGTTCCATCAGCAAGTTGTATCGAAAAAAAAAGTTTGTTCCTATTCTAATATAACTTATTACTGTTCTTTGACCATATGTACTTGCCTACCCAAAATGTGTCAAACTGTGCTGAATGCAATGTGATCTAGAGGTAAATACTTTTCAAAAAGTAAAGTGATAATTTTAGAAACTTCGAACGTGTTTTTACCTTGTAACTACGCTCGTTTAAAGTTTCTAATGTTATGTAGGTAAGTACTACATACCTATTATCTTGACTCATATACTATAATAATTGGTCAAGTCAATAGGTATGATCAAGTCAGTAGTACCAGTTAAACAAAAACTAAAAAAAAAGGTTTGAATAAAACTTAAAATATTATTTTCTATTGAAACAAAAACCACAATAATAATCCAGCAAGTCACGAAACTGTACTAATCTAATGAAAAAAGGTGTTAAAAGTAAGTGACCTCTATGTTAGTACCTACTATTATTTATTCTGTGCCTCAATAATAAAATTATTTTAACTATCACGCCTCAATCTAGATCCCAATTAGAATATTACCGCACTAATGAACTGCATAAGCTTTAGTGAGTGCGACGCGGTTTTCGCAACGTGCCATCATCCATTTCGGGATGATTAGTGTGCGGTGGCGGCGCCGTCGTACTAACGCTTCATTGAACACGTCATTGAGCGGTCACGCCTATCGGTTCTATTGGTTGCGTTTTGATGAACCTCTTGGCTGTAACCGCTAGGGTTGTCAATGTCACGTTCGTTTTGAGTTTTGTGTGCTCGAAAGCGCGCTTAAAATGCTTTCATAACACTCTTGAAAGTACTAGTGACACGACAAGAAGTGATGAATAATTTATTGTAACTGCTCGAAGAATGTATAGATTATTAGGCGAATTAACCTTTTTTTACGAATATAATTGCTTGGTTTGCCGACAACCACCGACAATACCGATACAAAAAAAGAATAATTTAAACTACTTTAAGTATTAAACTACCTACTACATAACTTTATTGTTGAATTTCGGTTTCAGTTTCTACAAACAAACAAACAAAACAAATGGAACGGTTTTGCTGACGGAAAACAAAAAAAAGTTTCTGCTAGGCTTAGCTCTGATTTCACCATGCTGTGTTAGATTAACAAAAGATTTAAGGGTCGTTAAATATGTCAAAATGTACGCGTTTAACATCTAAGGTTAGATTTAACGGCGTGTTAATCCTTGATCAGTAACTAACAGAGCATGGTGAAATCAGCTCTTAAGCATAACTGAAGTAAACTACATTTCAATTCACAAACTATTTGCCATAATGTACAATTATATGTGAATTATATGTGAATGTATATTTAACCATGTTATTTTATTTAGGTTCAGAACCATTGTAGTGTATAACAATAAACTATGCGCGCCGACTGGATAGGCGGGGAGCAACCGTACGCACCACGGTCGGGGGCACTCGATTCCAGCCAGCCGAACCAGGCGGGCGTTAGCGTTACAATAATTAAAAGTATTTTATTTGGTGCCCAAGCAACCTGTATAGTACAACCATGATAGTTTGAAAAGTTAAAAAATATTTATCTAATTTCAAGTTTAGACAACCCTATAGCCGATGAATCTCTTCGCATCAGATATTAGTTATCCGAGTAGTTGCATTACGGAAAATGCTGCTTTTATTAGACACGCTCTATATAACGAGATTGTTCTAAATTGCAATCTAATAGCAAATTAATCTTTATGTAAACATTGCGTATCGGATTTATTAGGCAAAGCGGCAAAAAACTATTCGTTACAAATAAATGTACTTGTAATTGTAATAAGAGTAGGTATAATTTGTAGTTAATTTATTTGAGACTGCTGTTTTTTATACCCTTTGTTAACGGAACAAGCGGATGGCCTACTTGATGTTATGTGGTTACCATCAACTTTTAGAATGTTTTATTTATTTACTTATTTATACAGGTTATCACTATGCGGTATACAGATTCTATGTAGTTTTTTTTATACATCTAGCTGATGGAACAAGCAGATGACCCACCTGATGCTAAGTGGTAACCATCACCTATAACAATGCAATGCCTCGCAAGCCACGCACGATAGGAAGTGCCCCACGATGCACTGCCCTACGTCCATCAACTTGAGGCATACAGATGTTAAGCCTCATGTGCCTGTAATTACGCCGGCAACCCACTCTTCAAACCGAAACACAACAACGCAGATTGGCCGAATACTGAAAATTGTGGTAGTTAAAGAAAAGAAGAAGAAAGAAAGAAAACTTTTTTATTTGACCCAAGTAAAAAAAATAAACAATAAACAGTAGATAGAAAAAAAGACAGTAACATTAACAGTAATAGGTGAAAAAATAAAATAATTAAATATAACATGTAGCTGCATCGTTGTGTGTTAAAACTCAACGAGAAAGAAAGATTCAATATAATGATGTATAGAAATCATTAAAAATATTTAAAAGTGATATTTTAATGCTTGTATGTGTTGTAGGTAGGTATATCAATTAAATTCCACAATGCAAACTTTCTTCTCGGTTGCACTGTACTGTGACCAATTTAAATGTCGTTAGATTCCATACAATTCCTGCATCAGAGTGTACATAATGTAAGTACTGTCTTATTAGTACGACAATGCCTTATATTTATTCTTCTTACAATAAAAATTGTGTATGGTTACACAAGGCTAAAGTCACTTAAAGTATGATTTTTTCATAAGTATGGGTTTGATACACTTCAACCCTGCTATCCTGCACCCTTAAGGGCTCAAATTTAAGATATTCCTTAATACACCTCACGCACGAAATAATAATGGTACCCAAGCCTAAGTTGTCTCAAGATGATGGACATTACGAGGCAATGCTTTGTTACAGGTGATGGTTACCACTTAGCATCAGGTGGGCCATCAGATAGTTGTAAAAATAAGTTTTTTTTGCTTGGTCTTTTTAAAGCGATCCTTATGATTATTTTTTTTGCATTATCCTCAAAATTCCAAGTCTACTATTTTGAACACAAAATAGTTACTACTTTCTATATTGAAACTTTGTTTCACATAGAACAGTGTGACTAAAGTATCTCGCATCTGTGACGAAATAAGGTCAACAACACGGTGACATAATTACACTACTTGCCTACTTGATGAGGATAGGCTCCCAGAGACAAAAGCAAATATTTGCACGATCTCAGAACATACACTGTAGATGGGAGCAAACACCCTGTAGAAATGGATCACTTGGACCACGTTCACTTGGAAAATCTTGTTAGAAAATTCTGGTAAGAATTATTTAGTTCACATGATTTTTACAGATTTCAACTGGTAGTTTCATAAAAGAATAGTTTACCAAGCTGTGTAGTATTAAGGTAGTAATAGCTAGTATTCTCTTATCTGTGGTAATAGTCAGTCAGATTTGCTTTTATTCCCATCTGTGATAAAGTTATTAATAGCATAGTAAAGTATAGAAAGTCCCTTGAAATGCCTCCGAAAAATTATATCGACAAAGAATTGGCACTTTGACAGCCTTCACAGCTCAGTTGGTAGTAGCTCTGCCTGCTGCGCCGTGGCCGTGGGTTCGATCCCTACTGAGAACAAATATTTTTGTGCTGAACATAGATGTTTGTTCTCTGCCTGGGTGTTATATAATATTATAAGTATATATTTACAAAAAAAAAGTATATAAGTTGTATATCAGCTATCTGGTTCCCATATCACAAGCTTTGGCTTAGTTCGGGGCGAGATAGTGCTGTGTGGAATGTCCCCTAATATTTATATTTTTACTTATAAAAATATCACAATATACCATTTGATAGAATTTCTTTGTTTTGGAAAGAATCCAGTCGTGCAACAATAAAATTCTCTCTTCAAAAAAACTGTATGAGCAATGCTAGTGCTCTCAATCGGCGAAGGAAAACATCGGAAATCAGTTGG
The DNA here is from genome assembly GCA_932294275.1 of Chloroclysta siterata. Lineage (NCBI taxonomy): Eukaryota > Metazoa > Arthropoda > Insecta > Lepidoptera > Geometridae > Chloroclysta > Chloroclysta siterata. Next base: position 7,845,950 of record OW028604.1, on the reverse strand, counting down.
TATTCTAGCAGCAGCAATATTCTTTCAACCTGTCACGTATGGATACCAACGACTGCAAAATATGGGTACCACCCAGACATACTTAAATTATCAATGGTAAGTAAAAAAAAAAACAATTAGTATCGGAAAAATAGTTAGTATTCTAGCAGCTGTAATATTCTTTTGACCTTCTTTTTCATTCTGTCACGTATGGATACCAACTACAGCAAAATAAGGGTCCCACCCCAGACATACTTAAATTATCTTTGGTAAGTAAGATATCTTAAGAGATATCCACCGTGCCGGGGAAAAAGTCTTCGAAGTCGTGAAGCTGTTTATTTCTTTTCTGTTTTTGGAAAAGTGGTTTAAAAACTAAGTGCTCAGTACTTTCAAAATGTAGTACCTAGTCCCAATTCACTATGCTAAATATGGTAACGTAATTTAGAAGGCCCACTTTACGTCATCCGTGGTCTATAAACCTACTAGACGTACCGCTCAAAGTCGCTAAGCTATGCGCTAAGACTATTTAATTAATGCTTATCACGTGGACCCTAAATACCGAGTGTTCTACCAAGCTCTATCATGCAATTCAATTCAATATGTATGTCCTTGGAACTCCAGTGGAAGCCACACGACCTACTTTTATAATTAAGCGTAGTAGACGGTTTCGGAAAACTTAAGAACACAATGGCAGAGATTTTTGTAGGGGTTGCAGTCAGCATCAAAATTAAATGACGAACGGTCATAGTTGTAAGCGAATACTGTAAACTAGATTTTTTTATTATCTTAATCAATATTTTGATTGAGTAATAAGAATTATGATAGACAAACTAGAGAATTTCTAAATCCTGAAAAAGTCATGAGCTTCTGATGATTGTCTTTGACCTACTTATGATTCATTCAGAGTAATATAATTTATTTTTCCATATTATCACTGTAATATTATTTTTCATCAACGGTATATTGCGATGCTGTTTGTTCACAAATCATGTTTATCTGGTTTCATAACCGCACATTAGGTATTAGTCATAATAATCTTTGGTTTAATTGACTTTGTTTCTATTATTAATTTCAACAAATGTAATATTGTACCTGTTTCAGTTATGGTGATAAAAGACGCAATTTAATATATAGAGAAATTCGTTGTACGATCCCTAAAACATTCAAGTATTCGTTGACATTTGTTGACCCGAAATGTATTCCTAAAAACATTGGGGGAGGTGGAATTTCTCATGCTGGTGATGATGATGATGGTTCAAGTGTTGAGGTTCGACACCATCAAGAATACAATAAGGTGGATCGTGGACCAGGTCATAAAAAAAAAGATAAGACTGAAAATTTAAATCAGGATTTTGACTCTCTGTTACTTCAGGCAGATAACAGATAACAGAGGAGTGTTATCGTCTTAACAGTGTACAATATGATATTATGTAAACATTTGACTTTGATAAGCGACAACCTCACGTAACCCCGAAAATTCTGAACTATTCAAACTTTGATTTCAAAATAAAGAAAACCAGTTTTCGTGAACTTGGGACTTAAAAATTTACGTACCTACATTTACCCTAATTCATCAACATCATTATCAGTCTGAAAATAATATTAAGCATGTCGTATATTCCTCTGTAAAGTTCTTTTGAGACATCCGCTCACATGGTTCACATACATTCCAAAGATTGAATAAAATAGCACCCTTTTCTTCGATAGTGAATTTGACAATATCATGATGCGAACCCTCTGTTTTTATTTCTCCCTTGCATTTTCTATCGATTCAGGGACCCTCGGTTTTTCTCTGGGGTAGTCGTAAGCGTTGCTCTTTCAACATTATTGTTGTCTTTGTCTTATTTTTATGTAGCGTGATGCGAATGCAGAAATTGCATGCTTAAAAATAAAACCGCGAAATCTTTCTGGCGATCTGCCCAACAAAAGTGAGAGGAATTGAAGTTGAAAGTTTTAATAGTTAGATAATGTGGATAAAGGTGCACTTTGAATGCTAAATTCAATCTAAACAGGATTTAAGCATCGCATGTATACTTATAAAAGTCTGTAATCTCTGATGAATCTGTACGAAACCTTATTTATATTCTGTGTGTGTTTGTTTACTGAAATGGTATCCTCATCATCACCACCAGCCTGAAGAAGTTTCGTGCTGGATATAGGCCGCTATAAATTTCCAGGAAGGAAGATTGGGCCTTCTCCATTCACCGATTCCGCGGTGTTTACAATGCCGTCGGTCCTTCGATTCAATGGGTGTGCGCTTCGATCTTCGGTTTTTGGTCATTCGAAAATTTATATACTTTATTTATAGTTCCATAAGCTATATAATGGCCTGTCTATTGCCATTTTAATTAATTAATTCTGCAAGCTATGTTTGGAGAGCTAAATACTAGTTGGGTTTTTACCAGCCAACCTTAAAAGGACAAGAGATAGTTTTCCGTATTTGTTTCAAAGCGGATTCCATAAAACCTAATACATTTCATGCTTATTGGGTCCTAAATATTCCTTTTGGCAAAGTGAACAAGGAAAACCAGATTGAAATCTTTTCCCGGATAGGTTCTAGAGTTCGTAAGTCATGACTTCCTCGTAGGTGATTCACGGTTGACAAAATCATATTGGCATTGTTCAATTTTCATAGTAGTAAAATGTATATCGGATATCGATTCCACAAATGTCACGTTATAGTTTTTTTTTTTTCGTTTTTATATTTTTGCTTTTGAAAAAAAAACTTGAGGTACCTACTGTCATTTAAACGGATTTATTAATTATAGCTAGACTGTAGAGTAGTAGAGCTCTTTGTGAAGGGCTCGTCCGGGGAAGTACTACCACCACGCCTTTTTCTGCCGCCAAGCAGCAACGCTGTGTTTCGGTTTGAAGAGTGTGGTTGCCGGTGTAATTACAGGCACATGAGGCTTAACATCTGTATGCCTCAAGCTGATGGACGCAGGGCAGTGCATCGTAGGGCACGTTCTTATCGTGCGTGACTTACGAGGCAATGCTTTGTTATAGGTGATGGTTACCACTTAACGTCAGGTGGGCCATCTGCTTGTTCCATGAGCTGGTTGTATAAAAAAAAAAAAGACTGTAACATTTTCATATTCTTTTATTATCAAATGTTCAGTCTCCACGATAAATAGAGGAAACTAGAGGACCTCGATCACGAAAAATTTTGACATTTGTGGCGTTAAGCGTATCATACCGATATCCGACCTTGTTGTAATGTAGTAAGGGGCATGATACTTTATTCGTGATAAGGCTCTTTAAGGCTCATTACTAGCATAAAAATAATAAACGGTGGTTAAAAATTATTTAACCAAAATATTGTTGCGAAATACATTTAAACGAAATTTTAAATCGATTTACTCGATTAAGTTATTACGATCACACACGGCTCGTATGTAAATGTAAGATAATAAAACCGAGATGAGACCAAAAGTGAAGGCGGTTACTGTGGCGTTGCGTGAGTGCTGTGCAGTTAACACGACCATGCCATGATGCTACACTGAAAGTAAAATGATACTTACCATAAATTTACACCTACTTGAGTTGTGTTTGCCCACAAAATTACTGACATAAATATTTATTTCTCCTGCAATCTCGCAACTGGATTTCAACCTACGATGGAGATAAATCTGTCAGGTGCGGAACAGTGAACATTTTAAAGTGGGCGTAGATGCCGGATTCATGTAGTTTTAAATTTCTGAACATGAAACGTCGAAGTGATCGCAGGACTCTTTTTTTTTCAATTACCTACCAACCATATAATATAATTAACCGATGAGTTTTAGCCAACTAAGGAAGGTTCGACCAAACTATATAATCGTTTATACTTAGTCTACACTAATATTATAAAGAGGAAAGATTTGTATGTTTGTAACAAATAAATGTCTACCTGTGCGAAGCCGGGGCGAGCCGCTAGTATTAAATAAATTAATTTCTAATATAAGACTAATAAAAAAAATTACAGATAGCATTACTCTTTGATAGTTAAATCAACCTTAAATATTTAAATTTAAGTTTAATTAATTAAAGTTTAGATATTTCTGACTTAACGTTGCGAAGACTGGATGAAACCTGGAATAAATATAGTCCGTGGACACACTTTTATTCAAAGTTACCAGGTACTATACGCGACACGAGAGAAGTCGCGTGCGGAGGCTAGTCATGCTACCTGCAGTTAATATTGCTCTTTCATGGTAGCTTTATCGAGTCGTCGCCACACGAACGATGCAAGGCTGTCAATGATGTAAAATTCTTCAGGAAACGCCTACTGACACCGTTTTTGAAAGTAAAACTAAAGTGCTTGAAAAGATGAGATACAATGCAAGGTTACTAAAATGTTACAGCACGATCTGACAGACAGTTATTTGCAAATACTCACAATCTATTTCATGCTACAAAATAAGAAGGTACGTTTGTAGCTGTAGCCAACTTTGGTACAGTTGCATACTTGACACTTCATTGCTTTCAAAATGAATTTGTATTTACTTCTGTTAGATTTGTCTTGAATTCTGTATGTACATCTTACTTCTTAGATTTATCAGACTTCTATCCGGCAAGATTATAATAATAAGGTAACTATACACAAGTTAAAATAAGTTACGTAAAGGGCAACATAGGGCACGTTCTTTACGCGCGTGACCTTCGAGGAAATGCCTTATAGGTGACGCTTACCACTTAGCATCAGGGGGCTATCTCTTTATTCTATTAAAAAGTGGAGTAAGCAGAAAAGTAAAGCTAGTAAAGAAAGATAGAAGTTATACAAGGTGTTCCAATACTTGTGTTTAAAAACTTCAGGGGGCTAAAGTACCCATCAATATGAATAACTTTTTCTAAGGAACCAACACTGTGAACGCGAAAAAAAAACAGCTGTTTCATACATTTCAGCCAGTTATGAACTTTTGCATGAACAGCTGTTTTTTTTCGCGTGTACAGTGTTGGTTCCTTAGAAAAAGTTATTCATATTGATGTCTGAAATTTTTACTCACAAGTATTGGAACACCTTGTATAGATACATTTTACAAAGGTGCTAGTTTTTCTCAGAAGTGTTTTCTGTCCTAAAATTACGGCTTAGCGTTTTGTTATGAGCACGCTGAATATGGATCCCTAGAATGACACTTTTACTGTAGCAAACCGACCAGTATACTTCTGTTAAGCAGTAAGTGTACCTACTGGTGATCGTAATCTTTAAGTTAAGCACGATTGACCGACTTCAGTATCAAATATAGGCGGTGAACGTTCTAATACGTAATTACATCATTTGACAGCTTTTATGCCTGTACTTGCCGAGAACAGGTTAGAATAATGTAATAAAAATATCCTTGATGAAGTTTTTAATACAAATCTATAATTCGTTTTTTTTATTTCTTTTCTGACAATAATATTTGGCATAATTTTCGCAATTTATACCAATAAACTGTTTTAAGAGTATGTGAATATATTCTTATAATTTTTCTAGACTAAGAATAAACCAGTTTAGTAACTCATATATAATTATAGAGGCAAACTAAAATTAAAACATTAAACTTTAGTAACCGCATCAGTAGAATATTGATTACATATTTATAGCCTCAGACAAAATTTGTTATGTCCAATGATCTTTAAACTGCTTTATAAGTAGGTACTTACTAACATACGTATTTAAGTAATTTGGAGTGAAATTTAATGGTTATAGTAATGATGCAATGCTATTTAAATTAAAGTAGGTGAATTTATATTTTGATCAATTCTGTTGAGGAGGTTTTATGTTTTATAAGTTAAGGCGAAGACAAGAGCTAATGTGACTCTCGCTCGCACGTTTCGACATGTTGAAAGTTATAAAATCACTGAACTCATTTTCGAAAAATCGCAATCAACCATTTTGTGTGCAATCACATTGCACACAGTTTAGTAAAAATTTCATTTTGATCTATACATGTTTTCCTACTCAAAAGTTAGCTTTACTAGTTTTTGTACATAAGCAAACTTTTAAGTAGGTAAACTTGTATCGATCAAAATGAAATTTTTACTAAACTGTTGGTACTAAAAATGGTTGATTGCGATTTTTCGAAAATGAGTTTAATGATTTTATATCTTTCAACATATCGAAACGTGCGAGCGAGAAGTTGTTTGATAGTTGTCAGCCCCTTAATATTAAAATAAAGGTTCAAAGGGAGAGTTGTGGGTTCAAATCCCTTTCCCCTCTATTCACATAAGTATACGAAAAGTTATTTGTAAAGGATTTTAACCTTCCAGATGAACTATCCTTCATTTTCTGTCACCGAGTATAATTTCTAACCAGTTACAAATTTTTGGGACACCTTATAACATTTTGGTTCTTTATAAGCATTAGAAAACGCAATAAAAACCAGTAGCATTGCATTTAGGTTCAGAGTTATTGGACTTGAGAGATACGCGGATGTTTGAATTTCTTGAACATACTTTTTTGTGCCAAGTAGAGCTTTGTCCGCAATGCGTAAACGTTACACTTTATTACCTGATTGACAAAATTGTAGAAATTGACACATGAAGCTTTGAAATAAGAACTTAACTTGATTTATAAAGAACTTCTACTGGATTTTTGACCTCATCTTCATTATCATCTTAGCCCGATATCACCTTACTGCTTGGTAGGTACAGGTTTCCATCATTTTCTGCCAGCCTATGCTTCTCTGATCCAGGTGTTTCCTGCGACCTTTACGAGATCATCGGCCTATCGCACTTTTTTTTTTATATCTCGTACTTTTAATTTTATTGACATGAATACCTAAGAATTAGCTGAATAAGTTCAGCCTATCCTCCTTCCCATCCTACTAATACATAACGGCGAAAGTAACGATGTTTGGATGTTTGTGGTTACCTATATCACGTCCTAACCACATAACCGATCGGGGTGAAACTTATGACAAATATAGTTCATAACCTGGATTAGAGTATTAGACTGTACAACGTTAGAAAGTGGTCCTTGTGATCCAATTAAATAAATATCTTTTGACCTTGACTTTCATAGTCCCAAAGAGCAAGTTGTATTAACTAAATGACAATATATATGATTATTTTAAATATTTACATATCCAGCGATTTTATGTTCGCGTTTCACCATAATCCTCTTTTTAATTAAGGTCTCTCTTCATTTCAACTAATCGAAAATCGAAACAGAATTTTACGAGAGAATTTTACCAAATGAAGATATTTTATGAAACATAAACTTACATTGTTACATAACAGTAAATTGGATAAAAATACTTCTATCGTATAATATTATGCCAATGTAGATAAATAAAAATGAGTTTTTAATTAAACTAAACAGGTAAAAAGTATCTAATCTAAGCTATTATATATGATAGCTTTTCCTTCCAAAAATGTTAATGCAGGCCTTGAAATCTTAAATATGCAAATTAGTTCTATACAAGTATTATTATCCTATCGCACGCGTTTCTAGTTTTACTTTCAGTGGCTGATTCAGGTCAAGGCAGTGAACACGCACATTTACCAAATTATAACGTACTTTCTCTGAACATTAGGATAATTTCGTGGTTTTTATCCATTTACAGTGCGTTTATCGCGCTGCGTGGGACGCCATGGGTCATGCGCAATGAACTCCGCGCTCACATTGCAGCGATTTCTTCCCAAACAGCTGATTCTTGATAAACAACGATCCTTCGGCAATCGATAAAATGGTTTACCTTTGACTGAACGGAGTCCGGCTGCATATAGTAAAATACTAAAAACATCCACACCGCACCGACAAGGAATAGAAGTTTCACGTTCCTCCTCATTTTGACACACAGTTTGAGCCACTGTTTTCCGAATACGCGTTCGATTTACGCGATGCGCGTTTGTTTTTATTTTGACGGACGCGGAGCGGCGCGCGGCCGCTCTTCGTAGAGCGAGCAAACTGAACCCAGCTAACAGAATACAGATAGTCCGGTCATGCGCGTATCGGTCCTCGACATGATACTAAAATAGAACTTGCACTGTACAGCCACTCTGATAGACTGTAGTGCCGGGTTAGCCCTCTCACTCCATTGTTCGCCTTGGTCAGTGTCTAGTCACCCGACTGGGTCGACTGAGAAGCGGTCTGCAACATCTTTGTGATCGACTTGACCTTAAGGCTTGTTTTCAGATTATATTCATCATCGATACTAATTTATGCCAAATGATTTCTTACTAACTTGAATATGGTCCTAAAAATACGAGACTGTTAGATAAACATGTTTGCCCATAAACAATATTGCAGTAGTTAAATAAGCGGTTAGGTAGGTAAGGTACCTTTCTTATAATTTTTTTTGTTTTTTTTTTCATTTCTCCAACAGTATTTTATATTGTTACTCGTATGGGCTAATAAATTGGAACATATCTATATTTTTTATTGATAGATTATCTAGCTAAAATACAACAAAATTTAGGTATCAATAAATTTATATTTAATACAGGGTGTTAAAATACTAGTACCCAAAACTTCAGGGGGCTAAAGTACCCATCAATATGAATAACTTTTTCTAAGGAACCGATACTGTGAACGCGAAAAAAAACAGCTGTTTCAAGCTAAAGTTGGCTAAAATGTAAGAAACAGCTGTTTTTGTTTTCTCGTTCACAGTGTTGGTTCTTTAGAAAAAGTTATTCATATTGATGGGTATTTTAGCCCCCTGAAGTTTTCGGTACTAATATTTTAACACCTTGTATAATCATATTTAATATACCTTATATTATTTACCTATACCCACTATGCTAGGTGCATGGTAGGTATTTCTGTGTCTTGTGGATCCCTATAGGTAACCTGAACCTGCGAAATGACTCGATCTTACAGCGTTTGCCTCGTCGCTTCTTGAGATAAGCTCAAGTCGGTATTTTAATGCAAACTTCCCAGCACAAAATAAAAGACTTTCGCTTAAAAATGATCCTAAAAACATTGTTTCGGCGCGCAAAAGCCCTTGCTTTGTCTGATAGAGATATTTTTTAAAATTGGGTCTTCAAAGACTTTTTAATTAAGTTGACCCGCGCTGGTGCAGTTGTTCTAAAATAAACGTCCTTTGTTAGTAGAATAAAGGCATAAAGAGGGGATTGTCCTGTTAATGACTTTGTATATTTTTTGTATACGCATGGGATAAACGAATATATACCTATCTCATATTTTTTTCCAATTTTAATGATAGCCGTAAGTTTGGAATTTTTAATTTGATTAAATACAAAATGAACTAACACGTAGAATGTAGAGGCAATTTCTAGTTTCCGTATTGATGCAAAAAAAAAAAGAATTTTTGCTAGACTCATAAATTACGCCTACAATAAAATATTTTTTAGGTCATGCACTAGGAAATTTTTCATATTCAATTAAGCTAGAAAGCCATCTATTGGATATATTCAGAATCAAGTCTGTTCTCTGCCGTGGTAGAGTCTAAATTGTAGAAGTAAGGTATGACTTGCGCCACAGAGGGCGCTAAATTAAAACAAGTTACACTTTCTACGTGTAACATAATTATTTACACCCACAAGGGTGGCTTTTAATATCACAGAGTAACACTATCTGCCATATTAAAATATTTCCGTGATTGATTTTGACAAGTCTAAAGTCCTGAATTATTTAATACTAAGTAGCTGAGTGAATAAATGTAGCTTTAAGTAACACTATTTATATTTTTGATGTACATATATTTTATTTGAGTGATATCGAGGTAATAATAATCTATTTAGTAACAGTCATATTAGTAAACAATGAAATTATCTTGGCACTAGCAAAGCCTTAACCAAACTGGTGTCTTTATTATTTTTTAAGTTATACATATACTTACTAACTTTCATTATTCATAAAAAATATAGAGAGTTTTTTTTTATAAGAACCACTAATTGATGGAACAAGCAGATGGCCCACCTGAGTTAAGTGGTAACCATCACCTATAACAAAGCATTGCCTCGTAAGTCACGCACGATAGGAACGTGCCCTACGATGCACTGCCCTGCGTCCATCAACTTGAGGCGTACAGATGTTAAGCCTCATGTGCCTGTAATTACACCGGCAACCACACTCTTTAAACCGAAACACAGCAACGCTGCTTGACGGCAGAAACAGGCGTGGTGGTAGTACTTCCCCGGACGAGCCCTTCACAAAAAGAGCTCTACTACTCTTAAAATATAACATTAGATAACGTTTACGATTAAGGTTTTAATATATATATATAAAAATGGTGGACTTTCCACACAGCACTATTTAGCCCCAAACTAAGCCAAAGCCAGTAACATGGGAACCAGATAGCTATAGTAGATATACTATTCATACAGTATACTTTTTTTTGCAAATACATACTTATAATATTATATAACATCCAGACAGAGAACAAACATCTATGTTCAGTGTTTTAGCACAAATTTTGGTTCTCGGTGGGGATCGAACCCACAGCCTACAGCGCAGAAGGCAGAGTTACTACCAACTGAGCTGTGAAGGTTGTCAAAAATCATTAAACTTAGTAAGTAGTACTTAATGACATTATATCTTAAACCTACTACCTCTACAATGTTATTGTTCGATACATTAAGTTCAAACTATGTATAAGCCTAACAAAGCAATAACTCGGCATAACTATTTACCTCAGGTGAAATTGAGACTAACTACCACCTACTGCAGCAACACAATTTGCAATCATAAAGACCTAATCGAGTTGCCCTCATAAATACATTTACAGTGCCTATAAAACTTGCTTTCGTAGAAATTAAAAATAAAACTTTTTTGGGTTCCGAAGTCCGACAAATTACCTGTACTATATAATATACTAATAATTACGGCATGTCCGTCTGTCTGTCTGTCCTTAGCCTGAACTGTTTTGTTTCAATCGTTTAATGTAAGTATCAGAATTAGAAATCAGAAATTATTTATTGTAGAGGTATAATAATAACTGTAGTACATAAAAGATCTCATATCTATGGTATAACCATGCTAAAAATGTTTTTTTTCTATCTAAGCAAGTGAAATGTCGTTGGATTCGTCCGTCACAATTAATTAAAAAAATAAAAATAATAGCCTTTATTCTATTAAAATATTTCAATCAAAATAAAATTCACAACAATAAGAACTTTAATAACTTAATATTTTAAAATGATGCTTTAATAAAATTGATAGTTCATATATCAATTAAAAATAATTTGTAGCAAAATAAAAAGTCTCGCAATTAATTAATAAAAAAAAAGTTTCATGTAAAATTTAAATTTGATCATTCATTTTGAAGAAATTGGTAAAACAACATCACTATCATAATGAATAGTTCCGATAACCGAATAAATAACACAAATAAAAATCTTTACCAAGATTGTACTCTAATTCCAATAAATTAAACTTTAAACGTCTTCATTACTGTTGGCGATGAAACAGTCTCCTACGCATCAATACGGAATAGTCGCATGAAAAGAGTGAGACAGCATGACTAAAAACATGTAGTGGTTTTTAGAAGGAGGTGGCTAAAAGTGATATGTCTGTCTCCCTCTATTCATGGCCTTATTTTTGCTTATGATTAGATTAGTATTTTGTTTGTATTAGGAATAAATGACAAGTTACGGTTTTTTTATTTATGTCAGGAAATAGGGAAAATTAGCGTCTATGTAATTAATAAACTAGGTAGGAAATAAAGTTGGTAGTTTGAACATAGTAGTCGAAGAAACATAAATAATATTTTGTCATACTGAAATTTAGCATAGATATATGTAAGCTAGAAACAAATAAAGGCCTGTAGGCCCTAGGGGAACTTTTGACCTGAGAGGGGGGCACTGTGCCCGTCAGGTATCCTAGATACTAAGAGTTTTTGTTAATAAATGAGGTCGGTATGGAGTGAAAGAGGGTTGACTAAAGGGTGATTTAGGTAGAGGTAAACAAGGGTTTGGGCCTCGGTCTCCTTAAGGTAATGCTTCGAGGTACGTAAGGAGGCGAGGTCCGACCAGTGGTGTGGTATAACATCGGTAATGGTATCTACTTATAACTGGAAGAAGGGAATCAAGATCCGAAAAAGTCTGAGGAGCAGTTCAGGATCATCACCAAGGCAAATGCTAATTGCTGTAGGAAAGTCAACCCCCTCGCACCCCCATTACCGCCACCGAAAAGTAACCTTGCGTTTCTTTTGGAACAACAGTAGCAACACGAGGCCCTCCACCTCACGCCCACCCCCAACGGTGACGGACGGCTACACCAGACCCAGCAAACACCTCCACTATCAGGTGCCGTTTAGGCCTAGAGCTAACGGCGGCGCAAGCTACCCGTGCTCGGTCCACCTGATTGTGGAGAGGCACCCGACACCGCCCTGCAGGGCGTGTGCAAGGTGCGGGGGAGTCCTATACGCGACCCCCCACAGCTGGTCCTTCGAGCCGGATCTGTGTCATACCGTAACCATCGCCTTGGGGGCGGCTGCTTCTGTTGTTTATCGGTGCGAGGGCGTCTGGCGACTTTCCGTAAATCAGCTAGCATTGGGGCCGAATTACCACTTGCTGACGGAGAGTCTGGGAGCCGTCACGGCCTTTCACCCGAAAGGCTGTGCGTGCATACCAGGGAAGCAGACGACCACCCGACACCATGCCCGTGACCCGCAGTCGCGCGGGAGCGAATCGCCGTCAAATGGAAGAGGAACAGACCCCGGAGACCACGGAGGCCTCCGGGACGTCCGGGACGGCTGCAACAACCACAGACACCACGGGTACGGCCGGTACCGCGCTGGAGACCAGAACCCTGGTCCCTAGCGCCCCGGAAAGAAGCAAAAGAAGGTTAAGTGAAGCTGGAGGTAAGTCCAGTCATCCTAACTCAGACAAACCCTCGTCGGCGGCAGAGAGGACACGGTTGCGGCGGGAGGCCCAACTGCGTGCAGAGATCAGCCGCAGGGAGATGCAGGAGGCCCAGGCCGCCGCCGCGCTGGCGAGGGCAGAGATGGATCTGTTAAGGATTGGTGAGGACTCTCCAGCAGAGGACTCGGCAGATGAGGAGTCTGCCGACGATGAACCCGACGATCGAGCCAAAGAGGTCCAAGACTGGGTTAACGACACGGTAAGCAGGATGTCTGGTGGAGGACGTCAGGGAGAAGGGAGGACGCCCGCGGAGGGGCGACCAGGTGGGACCAAGGATGGCCCCTTAAAATCCCAAGCTCCAACTGCAGCCGAGGTGAAGCCAGAGGACCTAAAAGGTATGGAGGCCGGCAGCATAGGATTGTTGGCGAAGGCAATCGTGAGCGCTATTGGCACTGCTCCGAGGACCGGATATACGCACCAGCCCGCGTATATGTACGAGTTACCGGTTTTCGATGGGAGCAGTGGGGAATGGCTGGCCTTCAAGTCGGTGTATGAGGATACGGCGTCCTTGTTCAGCACGGTGCAGAATATGGCTCGGCTGAGAAGAGGTATCAAGGGCGCGGCTAGAGACACGGTAAGAAGTATTTTATACTCTGAGTGCGCACCGGAGGAGGTGTTGGAGTCTCTACGCCGAAGGTACGGCAGACCAGAAGCCCTAGTCTTGGCGGAATTGGAAAAGGTAAGAAGCCTATCCAAGACTACGGAGAGCGCGCGAGATGTGTGTATGTTTGCTGGCACGATTAACAACACCGTCGCGACGATCAAGGGTCTAAAGAAGCCGCAATATTTGAACTCTCCTGAGATGATAAAGGTAATCATAGATAAGTTACCAATGGTGCTCAAGTACAGGTGGTACGACTTCGCGATCGAGCATGAGAACCCAGACTTGGTGCTGATTGCTCAGTTCCTGAACCGAGAGGCCGAACGGTGTGGACCGTACGCCGCGCAGGAGACCGTCGTCTCCAAGAAGGCGACTCAACAACGTCAGGCGACGCACGCCACGACGGAGCCGCAGGAGGCGCAGCAACTTTCATGTCCACACTGCGAGGGAGGCCATCACCTAGAGGAATGCAAGAAGTTTCTTCAAGCTTCAGTAACAGACAGATGGGCCATAGCGAGGAAGTCGAGGTACTGCTTCAAGTGTCTCCGCAGCAGACACAGGAAGGATTCGTGCAGGAGGCCATCGTGTAAACACTGCCGTAGATGGCACCACGCCTTACTGCATGAAGAGCAGAAGCAGGCACCGGACAAGGTGACTACAGATCAGGAGAGTCCTGCCAGGGAAGTGGCAAACAACGTTCATTCGATGAACTACAACAAGGACGCAAGAGCGTACTTGAAGATGGTACCAGTGGAGGTGTACGGGCCGAAAGGGAAAGTCAGGATATTGGCTTTGCTGGACGAAGGATCGACAATCACCCTCATCGACTCAGCGGTGGCGGATGAAGTCGGCCTGGAGGGACCCAGGCAAACCCTATCGTTGGAAACGATAGGGGGGCGAGTCATCAGGAAGGATGACTCCATGCGGATTGACATCAGCCTGAGGGGCATTCACTCGAGTCAACGGAAGAGGATCAGCGGGGCGCGTACGATCGACGAGCTCAGGCTATCTCCTCAGGCGATCAACCGGTCGCGACTCGACGAGTGCAGCCACCTCAAGGGGTTGTCAGAGAGACTCTACTACGAAGAAGAGTCACCGAAGATGCTCATAGGTCAAGACAACTGGGAGCTCATCGTGTCACGAGTAACAAGAAAAGGTAAACGCGGACAACCTGCTGCCTCCCTCACGCACCTGGGATGGGTGCTACACGGGACAGACGGGGGAGCAGCTCAGAGGGTGAACTGCCTTACCTATGCGAAGATCTCTGCTCGTGAAGAGAGCTTGGATGAACTTATGAAGGAGCACTTCGCGATAGAGTCGTTGGGTATACAGCCGCGACGACCTAGCACGGACGCCGAGGAACGCGCCGTGCAACTACTTCGTCAAACCACGCGTCAATTAGCAAACGGACGCTTTGAGACGGGAATGCTGTGGAGAACTGACGAAGAAACAATGCCGAATAACTACGATTCGGCACTGGGAAGATTGAGGAACATCGAACGCAAGTTGGACAAGGACAGGGGCCTGAAGACTGAATACGAACGACAGATCAACCACCTTCAGGTCAGTGGGTACGCAGAGGAAGTCACCCACGAGTCCGCGTCGACCAGGAAGTGGTACCTGCCGCACTTTGCCGTGACACACCCCACTAAGGGGAAGATAAGGTTAGTGTTCGACGCTGCTGCAAAGTGTGGAGGCAAGAGTTTAAACGACGCGCTGCTACAGGGTCCGGACTTGCTTCAGTCGCTGTTTGGAGTGCTACTGCGCTTCAGAGAGAAGCCAATCGCAGTAGTGTCAGACATTCAGGAGATGTTCCTCCAAGTGAAGATACGAGAGGAGGATAGAGACAGCCTACGCTTCCTATGGAGAGGGGCGAAGCGCTGTGGAGCGCCTACAGAATACAGAATGACGTCCGTTATCTTCGGTGCCGCTTGCTCACCTAGTTTGGCGATTTATGTGAAGAATCGCAACGCACAAGATGCGGAAGGTGAATTTCCAGAAGCAGCAAGGGCAGTGGTGAAGAACCATTACATGGACGATTATCTACACTGCTTCGACACCACGGAAGAGGCGCTGACGATAGCACGTCAGGTAGACGCCATCCATCAAAGAGCCGGCTTTCGGCTGCGAGGATGGGCGTCAAACAGCCGGGAGGTCCTCAGGGGTCTCACAGACCAGGTAAACACAGAGATAGAGCTCGGGTCCAAGGAGGAACGGACTCTGGGGCTGCGCTGGTTTACTGAAGAGGACGAAATGGGATTCAGGACGCAGCTACGCAACGTGGTCAACGTCGTGAACCAAGAGAAAACTCCAACCAAGCGTCAGGTGACAAGTGCAGTCATGAGCACTTTCGATCCCCTGGGTCTAGCTTCTCCTGTTCTGATCCAGGGGAAGAAACTGATGCAGGACGTGTGGAGAAGCGGCGTCGGCTGGGACGAGAAGGTAACCGACACGGAAGAGGCCTCGTGGAAGATCTACCTACAAGATCTTCAACTGCTGCGACATCTAAGGATCGTGCGATGTATCTCCCGCTGCAAGGGAGAAGGAGACATGCACGTGTTCACGGATGCCAGTGAGACGGCATACGCGTGCTCGGTGTACTGGAGACAACGCAGCCAGGAGGGAAGGTACAACGTGACTCTGGTAGCCGGTAAGGCACGAGTCACCCCACTGAAGCCGGTCTCCATCCCAAGGTTAGAGCTTCAAGCCGCGCTGCTAGGTGCCAGACTGGCGCGTTCCATCGAGGAAGAGATGGACATGAAGGCGTCCAAGAAGACGTACTGGACAGACTCGAGTACGGTACTCTCTTGGATAAGGGCTGACGCGAGAACATTCAAGCCCTTTGTCGCGCATCGTCTGGCGGAAATAGAAGACACGACACGACCACAACAATGGCGTTGGGTACCCACGGCGGAGAACCCGGCTGACGACGCCACAAGAGAAGTCCCCAGGAATTTTGACGGCGGCCACCGTTGGTACACGGGGCCGAAGTTCCTTGAGGGGGAAGAGGAGGGGTGGCCAGAGGACCGCACATTCAATCGCAAGTCTACGAGCGAAGACAAAAATGAACTGAAAGTCGCTACTGTAAGATCACGTGAGTACAATCTAGGTACTCCCGATCCCAAGAGATTTTCGAAATGGACGAGACTGCTGAGAGCGACGGCAAGAGTATTTCAGTTCATCGACTTGTGCAGAAAGAAGGAAACAGTAGGTGCGGCCAGGGGGGAGAGGGAAGACCCTACCTGGAGGAAGACCACCAAAACCAAGAAGCAGGCCTACAAACGGCCTATCATAAATGTAAAGACACGATCGTTTTTACCTTTAGATGTCGGCTGCTTGGAAAGAGCAGAGCGGGCGCTTCTCATGAGGAGCCAAGACGACAGTCACTTCGAGGAGAAAGGAAAACTCAAGAAGCTTGACGTCGTGAAGGAGGGCGGCCTCATCAAACTACGCGGCAGAATCGACGCCGCCGATATGACAAGCCAGTACAAGCGGCCAATCGTCCTGGACAGCCGAAACGAGGTAACAAGACTTTTGATAACTCATTACCACGAAGTCTTCAACCACGGCAACCACGCGACGGTCATGAACGAGATTCGTCAACGTTATTGGGTCCTCGGGTTGCGATCAGCGGTGAAGGCTACGAGGCACGGATGTCAGTGGTGCAGAGTCTACAGAGGGGGGCCGCAACGCCCGCCCACTGGAAACCTGCCGAGGGAGCGCCTACAAGTCGGCGAACCACCCTTCACGAATACCGCCGTCGATTATTTCGGCCCTATGACGGTGACGGTGGGACGGCGGCACGAGAAACGGTGGGGCGCTCTATTCACGTGTCTAACTACCAGGGCTGTACACCTCGAGTTGGCAGCATCCTTGTCCACAGATTCCATGATCATGGCACTAAGAAGGATGGCTGCACGGCGGGGGCAACCGAGGACAATCTTCAGCGACAATGGCACCAACTTCGTGGGGGCCAACAAAGAACTGAAGACGGCAATCGACGAACTGAACACGGCGGGCTTCGCAGAACAGGCCATGGCAGCAGGGGTGCGGTGGAAGTTCATCGCACCAGGCGCACCGAACATGGGAGGGGCCTGGGAACGACTGGTGAAGTCAGTGAAGAGCGCACTGAACGTGACGCTCAAGGAGAGACACCCCAAGGAAGAAGTCCTTCACACACTACTGCTTGAAGCGGAGCATGTGGTGAACTCAAGACCGCTCATACAGACGGAAGAAGAAGAGGAAGGCCTCACACCGAACCATTTCCTCATTGGGAGGTCATGCGGCGCCCCCAGGCTGGGGGCATTCACCGAAGAGGACCTCACCGGACGGCGGTCGTGGAGGACGGCGCAGCGACTAGCCGATCACTTTTGGGCTAGATGGGTGCGGGAGTACCTACCTACACTCCTACCCAGGCGAGTCGACGGCGCCACAACTGAACGAGATCTGCAGTGTGGGGACACGGTCCTCATAGTGGACCCCACACTGCCACGCAACGTGTGGCCTCGCGGGGTCGTGACCCGTACCTACCCAGGGTCCGACCACCGCACCCGGATCGTGGACGTGCGCACCCCGCACGGTATCTTCAAGCGGCCAAGCAGCAAGGCGGTACTTCTGGTCCCGACGACAACCCTAACGTCTGAAGGGCCAGAACACGCCGCCCCGCTCCTGGTCCCAAAAGACAACCCTAACGTCTGATAACGGACCAGGGAGCCACCGGTCGTCGAGTCACCGAGCTAGGATCGACGATCAACGGGATGGCGCGATGGCAGACGGGGGAGCCCTCCAGGCTCCTCGGGATGGCGCGCTTGCAGACGGAGAAGCCTTACCACACTTCAGGATGGCGCCAAACCAGGGAATCGGTGCTGCGCACGAGGGGGAGGATGTTGGCGATGAAACAGTCTCCTACGCATCAATACGGAATAGTCGCATGAAAAGAGTGAGACAGCATGACTAAAAACATGTAGTGGTTTTTAGAAGGAGGTGGCTAAAAGTGATATGTCTGTCTCCCTCTATTCATGGCCTTATTTTTGCTTATGATTAGATTAGTATTTTGTTTGTATTAGGAATAAATGACAAGTTACGGTTTTTTTATTTATGTCAGGAAATAGGGAAAATTAGCGTCTATGTAATTAATAAACTAGGTAGGAAATAAAGTTGGTAGTTTGAACATAGTAGTCGAAGAAACATAAATAATATTTTGTCATACTGAAATTTAGCATAGATATATGTAAGCTAGAAACAAATAAAGGCCTGTAGGCCCTAGGGGAACTTTTGACCTGAGAGGGGGGCACTGTGCCCGTCAGGTATCCTAGATACTAAGAGTTTTTGTTAATAAATGAGGTCGGTATGGAGTGAAAGAGGGTTGACTAAAGGGTGATTTAGGTAGAGGTAAACAAGGGTTTGGGCCTCGGTCTCCTTAAGGTAATGCTTCGAGGTACGTAAGGAGGCGAGGTCCGACCAGTGGTGTGGTATAACATCGGTAATGGTATCTACTTATAACTGGAAGAAGGGAATCAAGATCCGAAAAAGTCTGAGGAGCAGTTCAGGATCATCACCAAGGCAAATGCTAATTGCTGTAGGAAAGTCAACCCCCTCGCACCCCCATTACCGCCACCGAAAAGTAACCTTGCGTTTCTTTTGGAACAACAGTAGCAACACGAGGCCCTCCACCTCACGCCCACCCCCAACGGTGACGGACGGCTACACCAGACCCAGCAAACACCTCCACTATCAGGTGCCGTTTAGGCCTAGAGCTAACGGCGGCGCAAGCTACCCGTGCTCGGTCCACCTGATTGTGGAGAGGCACCCGACACCGCCCTGCAGGGCGTGTGCAAGGTGCGGGGGAGTCCTATACGCGACCCCCCACAATTACCGTCTTCGTTTCTCCAACTACCGTTCTTTATGTTATGTGCAAAGCAACGGACAGGATACTAGTAACATATTGCATAAAGAAGTTTATGCGTTTTATGTTTAAAAATCATTTATAAAAGCTCATTTTCCCTCCTTTCAGTCCCGTCCGTCATCCCGCACAGTGTACTCGCTGTCCGGAGGGAGCGCGCGTGCCCTTGGATCGTGCTACCCGCGACCGCGAACTTCGAATTTCGAACGATTTTTGAAATCGATGTTAGACGCATTTCATTGTTTTGATTTATGGAATACGCGTATTATGTAGTAACTAAGTGATATTTTAAATCGAGGGTGTGAAGTTTTAAGTTTAATTTAGTTATTTGAATTATTTGGGAAATATTCTGAGGTAAGAGTTTATCGTGATATTGAGTACTTACCTACTAATTTTTATACTAACGGTTTTTTTAAGAACAGTTTGGTTAATTTATTATTTTTTTAATATTAGTTTTTTAAATATTTTTAATAATATTTTTACTGTGGAATTACGTTTGTTCTCGTGTCTGAGATTATGTGTGTGTGTTTCTTGCTTGTATTATATGTTTATTATATGTTTTCCGTATTAATATTAACTTTATTTATTTATTTTATAGCCATATTTCAGCTAACTTTATTACACTTGTTTTATTTTAAAAGTAAGTAATTTAGCATTTTAAATCGTTTATTTCGTTTATTGAAAATAATCATAATCATTTCTATTGCAAAAATAAGTATTTTTACATCTTTAACAAGCCATCTCTTTAATTTCAATTAAGTATCTCTATCAGGAACAGCTCAGCAACAATAATGATAACTACAGTATCTCTACAACGTTCAGCAACTAACTGAAAGCACTGGTGGTCTAGTGGTAGCGGCCCCGCCTTCCGAACCTAAGGTCGGGTTCGAAACCGGATGTACGCCAATGAATTTTTCTGTTCAAAAATTTAAGTGCACAATGCCAGTACTCTCAAACGGTGAAGGAAAACATCGTGAGGAAACCGGCATGTCGTATAACCTAAAAAGTTCTATAAGATGTGTCAAGTGCTTGAAAGGGAGGCTCCTGCAGGCGCACTTAATATCGTTTCACCACACCTGTTTCGAAAGAAACTAGTGACAGGACAAGAGAGATAGCAACTAAACGAACAATATTTTATGGGGTCTGTTCACGATATTTTAGCAAACATCAGCATCAGCGCATCAGCGTTTTAAATGGTTAATTGACCAGCTTTTTGCTTTACTACGTGCCTGTGTGATTATTTCGACAGCATAGTATTTCGACACGATAACAGTACAGTTTTCAGTTATTGTGTATCTGCGTATATTATGTGTGTAGGCAGGCAAGCTATCTACAGATATTTAGCATACACTTTGAGTACTTAACTGAAAATTATTTTTCGTCGCGAGGTTGAGTCAAGTTTAAAAAAAAAGTTTATTTACCAAATACCGGGGTTTAAATAACAATTAGACAATGCTGAATTCCTATATGCCAATGTTCAGTGTAGTTTTAGTTTTTAGTTATCAAACTACCAACAAGAAATCTATAGAAATATTTCAAAGTCAAAAGGTTTCAATAAAATCACAAGGATCACTTTGAAACGTCTCAAAGCTAGGTGACTCTAGGTGCCAGTTCCACGCGACCAAATTTAAACCGTTATCAATATTTTTCTCCAGCTGAAAGCTCCATAGCTTTCATTATAAAGAAGATTATTTCTTTATACCATTATAAAGAAGCAGAAGAATAAAAATAAATATTGTTGAACATTACAAAGTACCATATCCTCGTAACAAAGCAAAGCTATCTGGACCAACTAAAAGTATATCAACATGTTGTGTGAACATACTGTAAGCAGTATACCGTGTTCATAGAACCCTCAGCCCTCCCTTAGCGGCCGTCATGTGCAATTGCACTCACCCTCACCAACCGATGCGGAGGCATCTAACGATTGGTCGCCGTGGTGGATGAATAAGCTATAACTATGCGGGTGTATGAATGTTATCAGAATATTTTGTCATTATATCTTTCTAATATATTTTTTGAAAAAAAAAATTGCACTATGCCAGTCAAAAAAAAGCATCGTGGTCTAGGAGGCGGTGCGATGGGCTTGCAACCTGTCACGTATGGAATTAACTACTGCAAAATGTGAATATGTGCCGAATGTAAATACTTTGACTTACCTCTGACTACCCTTTTGACATTCTACAAAAACCTTGGTACTAAGAGATCTGACATCGGCTACTTGGATCTAAGTCGTGAGGCTGTTGTTTTTCTAACATTTCTTTAATTTGCATCCGAATCCGAACCATAATTTACTGTGTGAATGAACATTGATGTTAGTTTATATTTGGGTGTTATAATATTTTATGTATGTATTTATAAAAATCAGCTATGGAGCATACTACGAGTATTTTGTTGGTGTACAAGAAATCATTCACCTCCTTGTTGGATACCTACTTCGCAAAGCTCAGAAAATCGAAGCACGTGTCGTCGATTTGTGCTGGGCAACCTTGTGTTGCATTCTGACTCATGGGAGTAAGAGATAAACACTTTATTGCGAGAGGTAGCAACACCCAACTTGATTCTGGTATTTTGAGGAGAATCATAAAAATAATTCCGTTAGTCCTGTAAAATACACTTGAGAGCAAAGGATCTGCGTCACGAATAGAAACTCAAAGAAAATAAAAGTTTACCAGCTTGCCGTCGAAATGATTCGGACCGTCCGTCGTATGATTAATTTGCTCTTGGTGTATCATATAACTATAGCGCCCTCTAATAGGTTGGATATCATAATTATGCCCATCAAAGAGGTTCTATAAAAGATAAAAATATTGCACCAAGTGCCCGATAACTGTTACCATCAGAAGGTATAGAATAACAATAAATACTTCTTAAATTGCGTCATAATTGGGGTTACAGTAGTCGCAGTCAAATTCGATGGCATAAAATCCGAAAAGCATCCAAGCTAAAAAAAGGATATTATAACTATTATATCTCTGGTTCTCATAGCACAAGACTTGCTTAATTTGAGGCTAGATAGTGCTTTGTAACTATAAAAATCATATCAAGTAACAGCAAAAATGCTTCATTTTCAGGGTGATTAACAAATTACGGTCCAGTCGCAGACCGTCTATACTGCCCGACTCAGTTAAAAATTGTCTGAATTAGTGTTTGCGTGACAAACAACCCACACGTGCTCTCTTTCTAATTGTTCTAATTAGAGATTGGTTTTGAGTCATTTGTCGGACAAATTCTGTAGTTTTGTCCTCTTTTGTCCCGTTCATTAGCGCCGAATGACTGAAACTTTGTTAATATTTGAATCCGGTAATACCCATGACCTAACTTTCGGAGCTTAGTTCCAGTGTTTATTGTTAGTGTTTTGGGTGGTTTAATTTCTGCTAGGTTTTATTACCAACGGCTGATGTAATAAGTTCGGGGTAAAATCTGCTGATATCTAGGTATTGTTGTTTTTTCATTAAGTGGCCCGGCGGAGCGATGCTTCGGCGCCAATTTAATGAATACAAATTAAAAAATAAGCAGATTTCAGTGAAAAAACTGGATTATGTATTTTTGAACGGAGAGCGGGTTTCATTACTTTTTATCGAGCAATATAATGGAATTCTATAATGTCTTCTGTTCTGCGCGACTTTTCGTACATAAATTGATCTAATAACATATTTTTATAGTTTCTTTGTGTGCATATATTATTTTTGTGCCAAATTTGAGTGAGTGGACACGCCATTGACGCAAAGCAGCTCTAGGTCTATGTGAGCTTCTCTATACTTTTTAATACTTATTTGTTTTTGGGTTCGTATATTTTGCAAGTATATTGTATCATAGGTTTGTACATCTCATTTTATAATGTGTTTTTCTTTCTGATCTGAAATTTCTGTAATATTATAAAATTCATAACTGTCTGCAGATGGCTTAACTCTTTCATTATTATTTAGGTAATCTTAATATTTTGTACATTTTTTTTATGCTTATATTAATTAAGTTTTTCTTTGTAAATAAATGTATTTTTATTTAAAATTGTAAAAAGTTGGCGTAGGTACAACTAAGCCTTAAAAGTTATTTAGGTATTATTTATATTCTATATGCTTACTTTTAAGGCTTGAGGGCCTCACATGTGATCTTAGCTACGAGAATACCTTAGGTATGTGATTTTAGTGAGAAGTATAAATAGTATAAGTAGGTGTAAAATCCAGGTTTTAATAAATAGGTACATATATATGTAAATACAACTTGATCATACATGTGTGTGGGCTACCAAGTCTACCAACTTAACGACAGTCGGCAGCGTGGCGAAGCTTAAAGTGCGACGAATCATTTTTACGGTCTTGTGTTATTTTCACCGACTATAAAACCTGCCTGCATTTACTATGACTTACTCTATGGCTGGTTCTGTCAGGTAAGCACGGTATAACATCCACTTACAACTATTCATTTAAGTTATAGCCTGTCCTACTAATATCATAAACGCGAAAGTTTGTAAGTATGGATGGATGAATGGATGGATGTTTGTTACTCTTTCACGTAAAAACTACTGAATGGATTTTAATGAAACTTTACAATAATATAGCTTATACATCAGAATAACACATAGGCTATAATTGATCGAGTGAGCGAAGCGAACGAAGATCTTAGTTTCAACTTGGGCGATTTGGCATTTTATGTATGTATGTATGTATGTATGTATGTATGTATGTTTGTCTAGCGATAACTTTAGAACCGTTGATCCGATCTGCATGAAATTTGATATATCGATAGCTTCTACTTGAGAAATTTACTGGTAAGCATATGAGTAAAATCGGATGAAGGGTTTTTGAGATACGGGGTTTTTTAAGGGAACAAAAATAAAAAAAGTTACATAAAAAAATCAAGTTACATGTCATATGAAAGGGCTTTGTTTGGACATCCCAAAACAATTTTTTGTGACGCTCGGTTTTTGAGATAAAATAATAAAAGTTAAATTAAGATAACCAGCGATCCAAGAGCTCCCATCTCTAAGAGTTTCGTTGACATCAAGGTTTTTCTACTGGTCGGCCAGTTACTTTGCTTTTTCTTATTTTTTTTTCTTGAAATAAATTAAGGAGGTACTCAGTTCTCATAAAATGGTGACGACGACCAGGTCTGATGATGGAGCCAAGGTCTGTTCAACGGAACTCTTCAATAAATAGGCAAATAGAGTTGAAACTTGGTAACCATACCAAGTTAGTAGGCGGTAGTCAGAAAAAAGTCCAAAGATAATGTTTGGACTTGCCTGTGACTACTACGTACTCAAAGTTTTGATGCGTTCGTCGCGTCGGGTCGCATCACGAGATCTCAGTTCGGGGCGAACTACTAGTTTATAAAGATAATGTGTAAATTGTCCAAAATGTGCGCAGACGAAGTCGCGGGCACCAGCTTGTATGTAATATATGTAATAAGTAGATCTGAAGGGATATCTTCAATGCAAGAGTGAATAGGTGTCTTCTGGACCGTTCTGCTCCAACGTCGGCTACATCGTCGCTTACCACCAGGTGAGATTGTAATCAAAAAACGGTATATTCATTGTAAAAAAAAAACTATCGCGGATCAAAGTCGTGAAGCTGTTTCGGTATTTCTGGTTCTGCGTAGTGTTACAATAAAAAAAAACCTATTATTTGTTAAGTTCTTTAGTTGAATTTAAATCAGAAGGCACCTTAGGCTCTTGTCTTGGGTTTGCATTCATCAATATGTTAAATGTCCAATTGTGTGTTAATTTTCAATTGTAAGGCTTCAGGCATAGAAAAATATAGTTTCAGATAGCTGATAGAATACTTACATTTATATTTTTATATGTAAATACATACTTACAATGTGTAATAACACCCAGGCACAGAACAAACATGTTCATTACACAACTGTTTGTCCTCGGTGGGAATCGAACCCACGGCCTATAATGCAGAAGGCAGAGCTACTACTTACACTAGTTGTGATGGCTATCAAGGGTTAGGTGTTGTTAAGTTTATAAACCAATCAGGTATAACCTTTACATACTAAAAGAAAGAAGAAGGAGCAGGAAGCACTTGCCAATCTTCACAGTGAAAGATTCGACAGTTCTCAAATTCTCAATACGGCACGGATCAGCCCTCAGAGCAAATTGCCCACACAATGGTGGTCCACCATCCACCATGCATTTCGTTCGCACCATTGGTTTCTAGTGACGCACTCCTTTTCCGTAAATGGCGGATAATCCGGATTTTCGGATAAACGGTGTTTGGGTAATTGCTTTGGGAATCGAAAGGGAAGCCGGTTGTTATTCTGCATCTAAATTGAAAATAATAAATAAGTATGTACTAATCGTTTGCCGCTGGAAAAGTCATCGTAAATTAATTAATATCTTTTATGGGTTCCAAAACAATATCTGAAGAGAATCGGAACCTTTATGGCGCGGCTTTGTCCGCTCGTCCATCTACTACAGCTGGTTATTTCAGAAACTACAATAAGTGTCTGCTTCCATGAGGTTGATAATATCATGTGTAAAGAAATTCTATGACAGTTCAATGTTTAGTTTATGTGACTTATGATGAGAAATGACCAAAAAATTACGCCACTTCATATATCTCTACAGTTTGCGAAACGAAATAATTTAAATAATTACATTATGTAAGAAGAAGGAAAAGTAAAACGAAGTCTCTTAAACGGTTTTTTTTTATTTAAATAAAAAGAGTCAGTAAATTTGGCAGCTATGGTATCAGTCAAATTCGAATCACGCTCAACTGCATAAATCGGCATACTGTCCGTAGTTGCAAATTCCCATCACTAGTTTCCATTGCAGCGTGTCGTCCACAATAGAACTATTGAAAAGCCAGAACAATAGTTAGGCCGTGTTTACACTGGAGGGTTTTTTCGGAACGTCAGCTTGCGAACGTGAGTGCAAAAGGGTGATTCGCGTGTACATTGTATACATATACATAGGCATAGCATATCTGAACTTGTCAAAAATGCAGTCTTTTGAGCGCAGTGTTCCTAAAACTCTTTGTCGGGTAAAACAGCTTGTGAACGCAGGTCTAACGAACTTCGTTCATCATTATTCAAATCTTTAAGAATTTTGATATGTGCGAGCAGAGAATTGCTAGGTTGGCAACGTCTTAAGCATTGATCTTGAAATGATGTATCTTTTGACTTATTTTATATGAAGGGAGCTTCCACACATGACCGGCGGCATGCCACTGGCATAGGTTATGTCGCTGCGACCTGTGGCAGTTGAAATGACAAGCCGTGGAAAGCCGGTGGCATAAAGGCCAAGATAACTACTAATCTCTCTTCTCTCTCTCTTTCTCTCTTCTCTCTCTCTCTCTCTCTTGTCGTGTCACTAGTTTCTTTCGAAACAGTGTGGTGAAAGGATTTTAAGGGCGCCTTTAGAGGCTCTTTTCGAGCACTTTACACTGTAATAGAACTTTTTAGGTTCTACGATATGCCGGTTTCCTCACGATGTTTTCCTTCACCGTTTGAGAGTACTTGCATTGTGCACAAACATTTTTGAACAGAAAAACTCATTGGTGCACGACCGGTTTCGAACCCACGACCTTAGGATCGGAAGGCGGGGCTGCTACCACTAGACCACCAGTACGTCTTACACATTTCAACATTTTGTCATAAAAAATCAGGGATTTTATATCTTTAAACATGTTAAAATGTGCAAATGAGAGGAACGTTAGCATTTGTCATCGCCTTAAGTGAATGTGGCGTTGGACGTTATATTATCCACTTCGATCAACAATCAACTAGATTGCGTGTCACATACAAAATCAAAGCTAAAAACTGTCCGCTTGAACATCTACTTACACACACATAAACAGCTACATCGAACTGATTCAAAGGTTTTTAAACAGTTTCAAGTTCAACCTAATTACAACCATAAACCCTTGTAATAAAGTCACAAATCTACAAAATACTATCTTACACTTATGATCTTTCGTCAATTACAGCCGTCACCTTGAAATTAAAAGACATAGGTTAAATAACATTTATTGTGTAATCAACCTTATGTTGCAACAAATAAAGTACTTTTCCCCATTATTACTTTGTGAGTTACATTATTACTTTCGTTTCGTTTTGTTTCTGTTTGCTTCTTTGTATTTTACTACTCCTCACACACACTACAGGTGCCTCGATGGCGGACTGGCGGAATAAACGACAAAATATTTGTTTTTAATTGTTAACAATGATTTAAGCATCGCAAAACGGAAACTGACATGTAATTACCGAAAAAAAAGACATTCCTTCTGAAACCTTACTGTTTTAGGGGTTATTTTCGCAGTTTTAAAGCACACTGAGGCATTTTAGCACGTCCGCACGTTAGCTGTGGTTGGAGCATACTAAACTCAAATAAGAACACAAATTTATTTGTGCTCTTATTTCTCGGGCCGTTTTTGAGCCCGCCACACGTAATCTAGGTTGATTGTTGATCGAAGATTATCCATTTTTATATACTTATTCACAAACAGATTAAATAAAACTACTACCTACCTACTTATGAGTGTTTGTTGATCGACCATGCAATAAAATAAACTACATTTTTTTATTCAAAAGCCAGAATTAACCCGCACCGCTACCCGTCCCGTCAATCATTGCATTGAAGAGCACTACTAAACTGGGGTACGGGGTAGCTACCCCTTAATCAAACAAAGGAACTTTAAATTGGATCCAACTTACTGTCGAATAAATCGAAATGTGCATTCTTTAGTAGTTGTTTTGCAACAATGGTTTCTAATAAGGTCGTTGTAAGTGTTGATAGGATTTTAAATTCAAAGGGTTGAAAAAAAAATCGTTTTTAAACTCGTCTTCTGAGAAAACTGGTGGTAAGCACTAAGCAGGTAGTTTTATGATGTACACAATATCTTACATCACATTTCAAGTTTTTTTACAATATTTTTTTTTTAACAATATTATTTTTATTATTGTTTACAAGCTGGTGCCCGCGACTTCGTTTGCGCACATTTTGGACAATTCACACAATATCTTTATAAATTGTAGTCTATGTGTTATTCTGATGTATAAGCTATATCATTGTAAAGTTTCATTAAAATCCATTCAGTAGTTTTACGTGAAAGAGTAACAAACATCCATCCAACCATAATTACAAACTTTCGCGTTTTATAATATTAGTAGGATGACACCTACAAGTCAAAAGTATAATTCTTCTAAACTAAGACGGTGATTTGTTTTGGTGGGTATACTACAAATAAATAATTGATATAAATCATATTCTGATAATGATCATATTCGTTTAGGTAAGCGTAGTGTAGGGATCGTCACCCCTCCAGCGAAGTGGGGTGACGATCTGCGAAATGTAGCTGACAAACACTGGATGAGAAGAGCCGAAGACTGTTCTCAGTGGCACGAGAGCACTGGTGGTCTAGTGGTAGCGGCCCCGCCTTCCGATCCTAAGGTTGTGGGTTCAAAACCAGTCGTGCACCAATGAGTTTTTCTATTCAAAAATTTATGTGTACAATGCCAGTACTCTCAAACGGCGAAGGAAAACATCGTGAGGAAACCGGCATGTCGTGGAACCTAAAAAGTTCTATAACATGTGTCAAGTGCTCGAAAGGAGCCTCTTGAGGCGCGCTAAAAGTCATTCACCACACTGTTTCGAAAGAAACTAGTGATACGACAAGAAGAAGAAGAAGTGGCACGTCTTGGGAGAGACCTACATCCAGTCGACTAACATAGCCTGATGATGATGATGATATTCTGTTTAAATTATGCTGTTAAGTAAAATAATCTGTAGAGCATTATGATGGTGAAATCAATTTTGAGATCGCTAAACTTCTCACCTCAAGATATAATTAGATATCCACAGATAATCTTTATAAAACCATCGAGCGCCGGCAATGTTGAAAATATTTTACAAAACAAAAGTTGTGCCGTTCCGAACCATTGTTTCACAAAGATATTCGATAGAAGTCAAAGTAGAACTTCCATCAACCCGAACATCCGAGAACTCTTGAACAGTCTTTGGAATATAAGTGTTTGTTTTATCGACTTTTCATTGGGTTCTTAAGTAAACTTTGCAGATTCCGGATAAGCGAAAACTCGAATGGAGATAAACCACGATAAACTCGTCTAAAAGACTATTCTCTGTGTAAAATAAACCACAAGACAAGAAGAAGTGTAAAATACTGTTCTTGATAAGTGGAGGTTTCTTTTACGAGACAAAATAGTTTTATAACTATGTTAAGATTATTACTGTTTTTGTGGTTCTTGATAGGATATATCATTTAAGGCGAAGACAAGAGCCAATGTGACTCTCGCTCGCACGTTTCGACATATTGCAAGATATAAAATCACTAAACTCATTTTCGAAAAATCGCAATCAACCATTTTGTGTGCAATCACATTGCACACAGTTTAGTAAAAAAATCATTTTGATCGATACAAGTTTTCCTACTTAAAAGTTTGCTTATGTACGAAAACTAGAAAGGCAAACTTTTGAGTAGGAAAACATGTATCGATCAAAATGAAATTTTTACTAAACTGTGTGCAATGTGATTGCACACAAAATGGTTGATTGCGATTTTTCGAAAATGAGTTTAGTTATTTTATATCTTTCAACATGTCGAAACGTGCGAGCGAGAAGTTGTTTGATAGTTGTCAGCCCCTTAAAGAAGAGTTTGGGAACTATTATTTTACAAGATTTTTTTTTTCCACTAGCTTCACGCAAACGATGCCGTGTATGTAACCACTGGTGAGCTATAAGGATCATATATATCATCTAGATCACCTCAAATAAATTCGCATTTTCATGGCATCGGAACCTTCAATTATTTGTCTAGTGGTAGTAGTTGTTTTTTTGTTCTAGTGGTAGTAGTTGATCTAGATTAAAAAAACGGTTAAACATATGAAAAAAAATATATACTAGTAGTTCGCTCCGAACTGAGATCTCGTGATTCGACCCGACGAACACATCAAAACTTTGAGTAGGTAGTAGTCAGGGGCAAGTCCAAACATTATTTTTGGACTTTTTTCTGACTACCGCCTACTAACTTGGTATGGTAACCAAGTTTCAACTCTATTGGCCTATTTATTGAAGAGTTCCGTTGAACAGACCTTGGCTCCATCATCAGACCTGGTCGTCGGCACCATTTTATGAGAACTGAGTACCTCCTTAATTTATTTCAAGAAAAAAAAATAAGAAAAAGCAAAGGAACTGGGCGACCAGTAGAAAAACCTTGATGTCAACGAAACTCTTAGGGATGGGAGCTCTTGGGTCGTTGGTTACCTTAATTTAACTTTTTTGTTGTATCTCAAAAACCGAGCGTCCCAGAGAAAAAGTAAAAATGGTTTTGGAATGTCCAAACAAAGCCCTTTCATATGACATGTAACTTGATTTTTTTATGTAACTTTTTTTATTTTTGCGCCCTCAAAAAACCCCATATCTCAAAAATCCTTCATCCGATTTTACTCATATACTTACCAGTAAATTTCTCAAGTACAAGCTATCGACATATCAAATTTCATGCAGATCGGACCAACGGTTCTAAAGTTATCGCCAGACAAACATACATACATACATACATACATACATAAAATGCCAAATCGCCCAAGTTGAAACTAAGATCTTCGTTCGCTTCGCTCACTCGATCAATAAGTTTCACACCCTGTTTTGTTTTCTTTAAATAGCTATAAAAGGTACAGTATATAGCTTTTAGTTTGTTGAACTGTTGCACCCTGATAAATACAGTTAGGGGTTCATGTTTTAGAGAAAATAATAAAACGCGACCGAAGTTGAGGGCGGTTCACTGGCGCCTAAATAATAACAATTTTGCTTTTTGGATAAATAAATAGTAACCACTTATTTGTATGTTCTTGCTTGGATGGAAATACCTCTTTGCATTACAAATTCTCATAACATTGTCATGTTGCCGTAAAATTTATTTAGCTTTCTAAGTATATCCAAAAAAATTATTTTCCAAAAAGCGTCACGTTAAGTTAGCTTTGTTCCCAAAAATGTATTTCTATCGCATACAGCGGAAACATTACAAAGTTGCGTTGAAAGTAAACTGAAGTACACACATAAAGCATGCAAACATCCGCGGGCCGATTATAACATCGCGCGATAAAGGGCCTGTTGTGGCATTGTGGGGCTTAGTATTCTTGCCACCCAGTAGGGATCATAAGATAGTATCATTGCTCAAACATACCATTCCATTCGGACTTTTCAAACAAATAATAAAGTTGAATAAACGGGATCCATATTCTGCTAGCAAATAATTATACCCCAATCGAGAGCAGTCTTCTTGTAGTGTCACACTTTCTTTCGAAACAGTGAGGTGAAAGGATTTAAGGTGCGCCTCAAAGAGGCTCCTTTCGCGCACTTAACATATGTTTTAGAACTTTTTAGGTTCTACGTCAGAGAGCAGTTGAACGCAGGTATAAAAAAAAATTAACACATTAGAGAGGAACACAACAGAGAAGTTAACATATGAATATAAAACAATATAAAAA
The DNA here is from genome assembly GCA_932294275.1 of Chloroclysta siterata. Lineage (NCBI taxonomy): Eukaryota > Metazoa > Arthropoda > Insecta > Lepidoptera > Geometridae > Chloroclysta > Chloroclysta siterata. The sequence goes on along the minus strand of OW028604.1, from coordinate 7,814,223 downwards.
GAAAGAAGTAACAAAAATAAACAAAATAATTATGTCAATTAGTCCTGCTCTGTGCCTAGTAAGGTTAAATTGGTTCTATCTCAGCGTGATGCTACCCCGTGCATGAACCATGTAAGGGGTAGCGCTGGTTTCTATGAGTATGCAAAATTATAGCTAGCAAACAGTGGATAAGAAGAGCCAAAAATCAGGCTCAGTGGCGCGTCTTGGGAGAGATTTACGTCTCGGACTGGACTTATTCGTTTGTATGACGCAAAAAGCTTGTTACTTTGTGTTGTTACACGTCCTTTTTATAACAATTTATAAAGGTTAAAACTTTTTTAAATTATGCCAGTTTAAAACCTACTGCTTTAAATACGCATGCCTATTCCAGCATCAAATCCGATACTAATCGATTGATTCGAGAATACCTCACCACTCCTCTGTTCATTTAATTTGTAATGAAATACTCGACAAACAGTACTGTAATCCTTTTTAAACTTTTTCACACAGGATTAGAGTTCAAAGTTGATTGTTTTATTCTAAGTTTAGTTAAATTATGGCAAATACTCCCCTCGTTATTTGTTGAAGCGTCAGTTTTCTAAAATGTGAAGATCGCTATAATGATGGCGTATCGATCAGACTACAACTGACTTTGTGTATCCGATCTCATCAGTATCGTTAGTAAAAGCCGTTTTAACATATAAACCTCGGTTTAGTTTTTAATTTTTTATTAACGTGATACTGTACTCCTAGGGACATGATTCAAATATTTAGATGAAATAGACTTGCCTAACAGCTATAGTATCATCTCAAGCAGCCTTCTCAATACAACATGAAATAATTTATGCCCCAGATTAATAAGTATACAAAAATAAACATAGAAAAATAATTAACATATATAATAGGCTGCCACTTTTTGTGGCGATTGAAACCGAATTTAATTTTCACAAGTTGCATACGCAAAATGACAGCCACCGCTATCTGGAAAACGATGGCTAGGGTCGTCAATAAGCCGATGTGGACGCTTGTTTTAAAATCAACAAAACGAACTCTCTGGCGGCAAATATGGGTGTATTTGTTCGCATTATTGCATTTTGAACAAACATTTCATACCCCGTGCGTAAAATGTTTGTGCAAAACTCAATAAAATATTATCTTCATTAATTTTCCATCGGTGCGTTTACTATTACTATTCATTCTATTACTGTTGTATTTTAATAATTTCAACATCATCCATTCACATCGGTCCAACAATTTGTAGGTACCTTTTATAAGTAATTCTCTAGATTCTTTAAATCATTTTCTAACAGCGAACATTTCGACAGCATTCACACCTCAGTTGGTAGTAGGTCTGCCTTCTGTGCTGTAGGCCGTGGGTTCGATCCCCACCGAGACTAAAAATTTGTGTGATGAACATAGATGTTTGTTCTCTGTCTGGATGTTACATAATATTATAAGTAATAAGTAAATATTTACAAAAAAGTATATTTATGTGTTATTCAGATATCTGGTTTCCATAGTAAGCTTTGGCTTAGCTTGGGGCTAGATAGTGTTTTGTGCAAAGTCCAACTATATACATATATAATAATAGAGGTATATATATATTTTCGTGTACTCAAATCAGCAAATGCAAAAAAAAAATATATAAATATTTGTGTCTATAATATTGATGACGTCAAAATTAGGGCCAAAGGGTTTCAGTACATGTGGAAACCAACGTAAAAAATATCAGTCTTCTGGAGACCAAAAATAACATCAAGGAAATGCAGCCAAAGAAACGGGATTATATTTACCTACATATAAACATTTGTTCTGTTTACATGAAGCGGCTTTACAAAGCTCGTGGTTCATTGACTCAGATGTTATTGTTACACCTGATAGAGTTCTGTGAACGTGATGCGCAGGGGCGATAGATCAGCGGTTTGCTTGGAAGATATCGGTCGGCGGGTCATAAAACAAACAGAACAAATACTAGGCGGAAAGATTGTATGAAACTGACAGTAGTTTGGCGTGAGCATCTGTCAAACTAATGTCATTTCCGTACGGCCACAAAAGCCATAAATCAAGAAGAAGGTTGCCTACAGCCTTGCTTAAGAGAACACAGATGAAACTGACGTCCTCTTACTTTTAAAGAAATTAGGGCTAGTTTACCGAAATTCAGCTTTGAGAAGTCTAATCCTTGTTTGTGATCCTTGTGATTCAATTGAATGAACTACTTTTGACTTTGAGTTCTTAGTTCAGACGCTCATTACTATATCCGGTACCATAAGGACGTAGAATTACGAAAAAACCTCTGTATCTAGCCTGACCATCTGACCCACTCTTGACTTAATTTGTACGAGTATATACGTAGGTAAGTTGAAACTGCAGAGGACAAAAATTCCAAAAACCTACATGCCTGAAAAAGGCTGCAAAGTTTTTTCAGCAAAAATAGTCTGTCATGCTGTACAAAGGGATTTTACAAAAAAATAAAACGGGGTTATTTTTCGTGCTGGTGGCAAAAAGTGTCATAAAATAATCGCCATGTGATGTTGTGTGTACGGCTTAAACAAAAACTTTTATATTTATTTGGAAGATTTTCATCTAAGTAAATAGGTTTCCTGAAAATATTACGCAGATACCAATAATGATAAGGGTTTGGGGTCTTGATATAAAGGCCCATATTTATAGCCAAACCGCCCCGGGTTAAATGCGGAGTACTCTATGTACCTAATATTGCTTATAAACTGTTTGATTTTCTTCGCACTTCCTACATAAATTATATAAAGAACACTTTGGAAAATAATAATTTTATGGTTTCCTTACAAGCTTTGCTTAGTTTAGGATTAGATGGGTGAAAAGTCCTCTGATAAAAAAATGTGCTGTTAATGCTGCACTTAGTCTGGTAAACCTGTAAACCTCATGAAAACTACCTACAACCTATCTAACTACCTACATACACACAATGACACACTACACTACACATTAATTACTTACTTATCACGTTTTACTAACACTTGTTTTTTGCGATTAACTTTAACTTCAACTTTGATTTTTTGTTTTATTTGTTAACTTTCATCTTATTATTTTGGTTTGTATTATCAGTATCATCTACTTAGCTACTTACTTTGCTTATAAAATGTAGATTCAATTTGGTTAGTGCACAGTGTACATCTAATAGATTAAAATAGACAGTAAGAAAAACTGTGAATCTAAGAATAAATAAATAAAACTTAGATCAAGATAATGTACAAAATTTTTGCGTTTTGTTATGAAATAAATAAATCAATAAGTAACATAGGCTGCCGATGAAAGAGCGGCTAAGATAATTATGATGAACTGTGGCTAAGAGCGCGTCTTAGTATTCTTCCTTTTCCAGAACAAAGAAGATGCGAGATCTATTGGGAATTAGATGCAATTTCATGGACTTGAAATGAGAACGCCGTGCGTCTAGCTTCGTTTGAGTCGGATATTGAATTTTTAAAGCCTTTGTCTACGATTGAAATTTTATTTTATTTATGAGCGTGTCTTAGGTTCTGAATTGAAAAGGTTATAGTATATCTATTATAAAGTAGAGTTATAGATAGTGATTTTATATATAGAGATAGAGAGCTTGTGGTTTTATTAAAACTGTTCCTGGTTTTAAACATCCCCAAAGAATTTTAAGTTGGTACTTGTTACAATGTTATCTGCGGAGATATCTACCGTGCCTGGGGACGTCTTGAAGCTTTCTCATATCAGTTAGATATAATAAATATCATGCATGGCATAACCTATTCATAATATGAAGATAACATGAAGATTGGTTTTATTTTAAGTACTTCAACTTTTAGGTATTTTAAACATTGAAATTTCTGGAAACATGCGCACTTTTGATCAAAGTATTACGCTTCATTTGAAGTTCTGTCTTGAACCATGCCTAAGCAAACAAAAGTTCCCAATTCTTAGCAAAAATCAGATAAAAATATGAGGTGTAAAAGCATGTCTGGATAACTGGAATTGTAGATCTACTTATTACAAATTATTTATTCACTTAAGAAATAACATTACATGCAGATATAATCCAAAGCGTTATGTTGATGTTAAACTTATGTCGTTCGACTGGTACATGTCATGTCTGTGTGTGCATGATCAAAAAATATAGCTATCTCTGTTCATCTATCCTGTCTACAGCACACACTAGGCATATTATGTCTCTCTCTATTACATCAAGTTCAACATCAGTTCATCTCAAATATTTTTTACAGAATAATAATACTTAATCATTAATCTTAATATTCATTTAATGGGTAAGGAACGTTGAAAATACGTTTGTAATAAAGCTCTTTTCTGTAGGAAAAGCTCATCATCATATAAATAGAGTTAATGAACATAGATTTCTACCATTGCAAAGCAAATAAAAAAATTACCGACATCGCGTTTCTGACTAGCATAATAGTAGATGTAGACTATGTTAGGATGGCTGGTTCAAGCCATGGTATTGCTGAACATATTGTTCCGAGACGGGCTTACAAACACGTTATCGCGTTCGAAAAAGTCTAAGGTTTTTTTCTGGTTGTCAGTTTAAATCAAAGGAGAATAAAAAATCATTGGCATTGTGCACATAAATTTTAAAACAGAAAAACTCATTGGTGCACGACTGGTTTCGAACCCACGACTTTAGGATCGGAAGGCGGGGCCGATACCACTAGACCACCAGTACTTGCTGATGGAGCGGATATTTACTTATAAGAACACCTTTATTTTAGAGACATTGTAGATAGCGGGGGAAGTTGGTATAGGGAAGTGGACTTCAAGCTTATATGATTATGATGATTTTAATCCGAATTTACACCTTCCACATAATAGATTAAATAATAACAAATAAATAAATATTGATAGACATTCCTTACAGCACCATCTAGCCCTAAAGAAAGCAAGACAATGGCAACTAGTTGTTAGCTGTTCTTGTATAAGCTGTGGTGTTTGCTAATTAATATCTCTGCTTAGTAGCATCCCAGCTGTTAACTTTGCTTTTTGACTCAATTCGCTTTGTATGGACTTGCTGTTGAGCTATTGTCCTGCTTGATTTTTATCTCGTTGGCAGAGGGAAATCTTATTAGCTACGTAGCAATTTGTAATTGTAGAATTGTGTAGCTAAAGAAATATCTAGAAATAAAAAGAATAGAATGTTGCTCGAATACTAAGAGATAAAATAATTATTGTATTTTTGTCGACTTTAGTTATAATTATGTATGGTTCTGAAGCACGAGGACTTGAAGACCACACACCAAATTACAGGCCAACAAATTACAACAAATTACAGAACATTACAACAAATTACAGATGCATAGGGCTAAACATAAGGCAACATAGGGCATACTAGCGTGAGACGCCTCTTAGACGATGGACCGACGACCTCGTGAGGTTCGCATGAAGTCGGTGGGTGAAGAGGGCCCAGAATCGTGATGATGATGATGATGATGATGATGATGATGATGATGATGATGATGATGATGATGATGATGGCTAAACAATGTGTATGCCTCAAGTAGATGGACGCATGTCAGTGCATCGTAGGGCATGATCCTAACGTGCGGACTTGCTTTGTATGTGATGGTTACCTTATAACATCATGTAACCAATGTCTTTGTTGTATTTACAAAGAAACACGGTAATCAAAATGTCGTGCTCCTTTTTTACGAGCATTCATTAGAACCACTATAATACTTGTCGTTTACATGGATTAGGTAAGAATGGTAGTGTTTCCAACACCTTACCTTTACCCCATTCATAATTTATTTCACGTGTTCTTCATAAATAACCTGCTGCATCTAATCAACTCATAAAGTATAATGCATTTCACCCAAGACGTCCGAATCATTGCATTTTGTTCTTTACATTAATGGCATAAGGGTCACTGAACGCATCATAACGCAATGCTTAAGCTGGTGATGTTATGTGTAGTCACGGATAAGGGTATGCCGGAGTCTAATGAGCGATTACTCGGAGGGGAGAGGCAACTAGCATACAATCTACGTTACCTTTCGTTACAACCCGTTAAGGGTATCTAGTCAAGTGGAAGATTTAAGTAAAGCAGCATCCACACTCCACACTCCTGGCTAGAACTTTGCTGGTATAAAAAGTAAAAACAGCTATTTGGCAAATTGAACTCAAATCCTTTGATAAAAATATATTTTGGGAAGCGTATTAATTTATTTGAGAGGCTTACGTCCAGGCAGTCTACAGTTCTGACGATGATGATAATATGGCAATTTTTTAAAGTATCTATATGTATAATCTATTGGAAAAAATATGGGCATGTCGATAGTATTAACTTACAGAATGCAATTCACGTAAAATAATACATAACATACCTAGGTACCTTACATTAACAGAAGATGAATACCTACTATATTCGAAAAAGCTGCAGAGTACTATGAGCTGTATATTACACAATCTTATCATTATCAAGCACATCAGGGAAATGAATAAACAGTAGCGCCCGACGCTGTTTAAAAATATATAAGCTATGCAAAAGTTGTTAAGGTGAGCTAATAGACATGCAATGAGCACTATAATACTTACACGACAACAGAAGACGATCAATGTTCCGAAAATTGCATAAACTGACAACGCCACGTTCTACTACGAAACCGTGTAGATGCTCTACGAAAAGTGGAAATGGGCTTGGTGTTTTTTACGTAGACCTTTTGTAGAGCTTTAAAAAATAATTGGCCACCAAGTCAGGTCAGTGGTGCTTGTTCACATTCCAGTGGTCTAGATCCTAAGGCTTGATTATGATGCCCATCTTACATCTCAGACATCTTTTCATAAACGCATCTTTTCATGAGAGCGGACATGACGTCGCTTTCTCTTAGGTCTATTTTCTTTATGTATGACATGAGTAGCGAAAATGTAAGAACGAACAGTAGTAAAGCCAACCTTCGCAAAGAAAATATACTAGCATATGCTTTTTTAACGATCTCTGTGGTAAAGTAAGAAAATAAACGGATGAGACCCAAGAGATGAGGGGAGAGTGAATGGTTGTTATCTGAATGATCGAACAGATTTAAAACTGATTTTAAAAAACCGGACTAAATCGGAATACCTACGCTAATTTAATAAGGTGTGCTACGATGGCGTTCAGATTCTATTTCAAGTTTTAGTAGCAAATTTGTTTGATCAAGAGTTTGTCCGGTAAAGTGATACATATTTTGGTCACCAAGCATTGCTGTGGGCCGATTTAAGGGTATGCCCATGCAATAACAGGCAAATGAGACAGATATAGTGCTTGTCCTCGATTGACGTGCACTGTGAGGTACTCAATGCAATTGTGCTAGGAGGTAGTCGCTTAGCATCAGGCGTTTCATCACATTGTCACTTATAAAGTTTCATTCAAATCAACTAAGTCGGGGTGATTGATGTACAAGCTCCCTGCTGAGGTTTTCCCGATAAACTATAGTATGGGGCTCTTCAAAATGAGCGTTTTAAAATTTTTAAAGGGTCGGCAACGCGCTAATGATTCCTCTGGTATTGCAGGCGTTCATAGGCTGCGGTATTTCCCATCAGGCGGGCCGTAAGCTTGTTTGTCTACTTTGTTGCATAAAAATGGAAATCCGTTATTGTCTGTATGTTAGAAACCTAAGTATTTACATTGTATCTTAAGAGCGGTGGATTTTGTTCAAAAAAAAAAAAAAAGTTTCCGAAACTGTAGATTAGATGCGGCATTAGTAAGATAGTAACACAATAGCCAAGCTACTGAACCTGGAACACAAACAAGCATGTACCTAGCACCACAGAATGAAAGCCTTGTTCGTGTGAGGCATCACGAGCCGCTTTGAGCACTATCACAATGGCAGGCGAGAGTGAACAACCTCCCTTCAATGATGTACTGTCACTGGGGTTGAGATAGATAGGAACACTCGCAGACTAAAGAAGATTGATTTTAGTCATCTCATGGCTTTTTATCTGGACTTGCAAAAAAATTACACTTCTGTTAGAAGGCATCAAATAAATTAATGTACAATCATGTTGCAAAATGCAAGTTCATATCCTTGTGACTAACCTAAGTTAGTGACTATGCTTTATAACGTTTTTTTTGGTAAGTTAAACGTTTTTGCTTTTATAACATGTTTTAGAGTAGTAGAGCTCTTTGTGAAGGGTTCGTCCGGGGAAGTACTACCACCACGCCTTTTTCTGCCGCCAAGCAGCGTTGCTGTGTTTCGGTTTCAAGAGTGTGGTTGCCGGTGTAATTACAGGCACATGAGCCTTAACATCTGTATGCCTCAAGTTGATGGACGCATGGCAGTGCATCGTAGGCCACGTTCCTATAGTGCGTGACTAACGAGGCAATGTTTTTGTTATAGGTGATGGTTACCACTTAACATCAGGTGGGCTGCTTGTTCCATCAGCTAGTAGTATAAAAAAAAATGACGAATCATCAGTCGAATAAGTCCATCGTCGGATATAGGCCTCCCCTATGCATTATTCTGTGCCCTCTTCCCGCAATCATCACAATGTCGTCGGTCCATCGGGTAGGATGGCATTCCACGCTTTGTTTTACAGTTTATGGCCATTCGAGAACCTTTATTCCCCAGCGGTTGTAAGTTCTTCGAGCTATATGACCTGCCCATTGCGACTTCAACTTGGTATTTCTGCGAGTATTGTAGAGGTATACCTACTAAAATTTATTTTTTAGGTTTTTGTCGTGTCACTAGTTCCTTCGAAACAGTGTGGTGAAAGGATTTTAAGTGCGCCTCAAGGGGCTCCTTTCGAGCACTTGACACATGTTATAGAACTTTTTAGGTTCTATGGCATGCCGGTTTTCACGATGTTTTCCTTCACCGTTTGAGAGTACTGGCACACTTCTATTCAAAAATAGTGCACAGTACTATTTTTGAACAGAAGAACTCATTGGTGCTACTATGATTAGTATAATTATACTCCGATACTAAATAAAAATCCTACTAATCGTAATGTTATCCATAATTAATTACTACGAGTAATATTTTCCAACTTTACCCACATTAGTGTTTAGAAGTCCTTCTGTGAGTTCTGTAATAATAACAATAAAGCTCTTTAAACCTAAGTTGTAGCCGCTGCGGCGCTTAGACGCTGCAATGTAAGTTATGAGAGAGATGGTAAAAGAACCAGCGTGTTGAAAGAATAACGCCCTATTCAGAAGATTCATCGGCATTCTGTCTGAGAAGTCACTATCTTAGAACGAATAAAACTTTCACTTATTGGTGCACGCACGGTATTTGAACCAACGATCTTAGGATCGGGAGCCAAGGTCGTGATACAGTACCTACCACACATGATTATTCAGTCACTGTCGTAAAGGAATATGACTTTCCTCCCGAAATATACAGGGTATAAAAATACAGCTAGCAAAAATAAAAACGTAAATTAAAAGTTTTCTTCTTTTATTGTTTCTTTTTTCAGTTAAAAAAACTATTCATTTCAGAAATTTAGTAATACTGTGCGGTTTTTTATGTCTAGTTTTTGGGAATTACAACCTTATCACACCCTGTATACTGTTGGTATTCATCTCGTGGTCCTATCTTCACAAGATGAGCGTTAATGGTAGATTAGATAACGAATTTTGTGATTATCTGCACGTGTTCTAAGTTTCAAATGTTCGTGTAATTCTAATCTTCAAATGTAGTACTAGTACGGTATGTGCCAAATGTAATGTTTGAACGTACCTCTGACAACCTCAACTAGTTGTAAAAAAAAACCTTCCTTAGACATCCTCATAGGAATCTGGAGTTCGTACTTGGTCTAACAGATCTGAAGAGATATCTACCGTGCCTGGGTATCAAAGTCATGAAGCTGTTTCAGGGTTTTTACCTACTTGTTGTAATGAAAAACTTTAATTCAAACTTTATATTGTACCCTGTCAAATAGGGCAGACTGTTTGTATTATTAATTTTACTTTAAACAGTTTACAATAAAGACGATTCTGATTCTGTTCATCATGTTCGTTTCTATTACCTATTATGGATCACTTTGAAACGTCTTATATACTAGGTGAATCTATTGCCAGTTTCTCGCGACTAAAGCCTTATAGCAAACATATCTTTATGGTGGCGTTGTCTTTATAACATAATCGCGGCATCAGCGACCGCTACACCACCGAAGCGTAACTACAGCCTACTAAACGCATTTTTTTAAATACACAAACTACCCACTAGGACCTTACTATTTTTCGTTTTTTTTTATGATGTGTTATGCATATTTTATATTAAGCTGCTACTTGAGCCGAAAGGCACGCTAAATTTAGTTACCCTTAGTTTTGTCTGTAAGTGAAGTGTACCTAATTCTTAATATAAATTAATATTTTCAACTCATTATCGCAGGCAGCACTTTCTTTGACGCTGGTGTAATTAATAGCAGTGACTTCGTTGGCGTTATCTTATTTTTTCACAGCCTTGGTCCTTCTGCGGCGCTCTTTAGGGATACATTAGAATGATGACGAGTATATAGTTTATGCCATTTAATTTTCTCACATCCTAAGCTGTTTCTTCTGCGCTCTTTAGCACACTTCATCATCCTCATCAGCCTAGATGTCCACTTCTGGACATAGGATTCTTTATTGGGCGACATAGCAAATAGAGCTTGTGACATTGACTTATTATAATACCTCGCTGGCTTGTGATTGGAAAATTCCAGGTCAGGCACCAAAATTTATAGTAATAGTGTGCGCAGAAGAAAATATAATATATGTGCTTGTGATTGGAAAACCCCAGGTCAGGCAACAAAATTTATAGCAATAGTGTGCGCAAAAGAAAATGTTCCCCAGCTCGAGCTCAATTATATACCTAGCACGGCTGTTCCCCAAAGAGCACTTCCCACAATTAAACTGATTACATTCAGCCCCGGGAACCATGACTGTAACCCAGATTATGATGTAGGATTACAAAACGGAATCCCCAAGCTCATTCACTAGAGTGTCCTGGTGTCCTCATGCTAAGAAATGTTTTTTTTTCAGCTTCGACTTCAGGACAATCGAGGGGCGTGATGAGTGCCGGCGGGGCGAAGGGGGGGAGGCGGATTCCCACCCCAATGCCTCCTCCTAGAGAAAATATGCAGCCGAGGTAAGATTGCGAATGAGAATTATTCATAAAGTATTATGAAAGTGTATTTTTTTTATTTTAATGCATAATCTGCAGCGGTTAGCTTGGGAAAGTACTATTTTGTATGAGAAAAGGTAGTGCAAGGTTCAAGAAGGTTTGTCTGGTGCGCAGGCCTCGGTTTGAATACAAGGGATTTTCGTATCAAAAAAAATTAAGCGTACCTATTCTTGGTATTTTCATGGCGAGAAAGAAATTTTTTTTTCTAACATAACAACAATATCGGGTATATTACTGATTTATATTTTGGCAAAACTCGGACGTGACTCAGACTATCCCACTTGTGCGTCCTAATAGATTTTTACAATGAATGAGTTTTTAGTGACAACGGGATTTCCACTAAGCTTTTTATATTCACACAACCTACCCCATTTTGGATATTTATGCTATATCAAAACTTAAGGTTTTTGTCAGCTGTAAGCTAATTGATACAGTTTCAATATAAACGTTGATATCCAATAGCTGCAATTCACACCATTATAAACAGCTATTTGGAAACCATTAAAATAAACCTCACATCGGAACACAGATCAACTTAGACTGGTAGGTCCAACAAAATAATGTATGCCTACCGAAAAGTGAGCTCTACCATTGAATACCAGTGGCTTAAAGGGAAGTTGTAAATAATTTAACTTTTATTAGAAAAGTGCTCTGAACTTTCGTGGTTAGGGCTGACTGGTAGGCGGACGTAACCAGATTTTAAATCTCTAGCCAGCATGTCAATTAAAACAATTACCTGACCACTTCACATCATAAAAGCAAAACGAACATTATAAAGAAATATACATTTATTTAGGACACTGTCACAAACAGAGCAAACGTAAAAGTACATAGGTAAGGGACCTTTTCTTCAAATGAAAGAGTATAAGTAACATAGGAAACTATTTAGCAATTGAGATTTCCCCTAAATTGTGGTCGTTGATATTTTCTACCCCGATTTTTTAAAGAAAAACAATAGCCTAGATTGTAATCTTGGCTACGAACTTTACTTCTTTTAAGTTTCATCCCGATCGGTTCAATCGTTTCGATATTTTCTTACGAATTATAATGTGAACGGTTCAATGGTTACGGCGTGTTTAAGCTACAAACACTCGAATATCCCAAAATTATTTTTTTTGCATTTATTGATCGAGTGAGCGAAGCGAACGAAGATCTTAGTTTCAACTTGGGCGATTTGGCATTTTATGTATGTATGTATGTATGTATGTTTGTCTGGCGATAACTTTCGAACCGTTGATCCGATCCGCATGAAATTTGATAAGACGATAGCTTGTACTTGAGAAATTTACTGGTAAGTATAAGAGTAAAATCGAATGAAGGGTTATTAAGATATGGGGTTTTTTAAGGGGGCAAAAATAAAAAAAGTTACATAAAAAAATCAAGATACATGTCATATGAAAGGGCTTTGTTTGGACATTCCAAAACAATTTTTACTTTTTTTCTCGGACTCTCGGTTTTTGAGATACAACAAAAAAGTTAAATTAAGATAACCAGCGATCCAAGAGCTCCCATCTCTAAGAGTTTCGTTGGCATCAAGGTTTTTCTACTGGTCGGCCCGTTCCTTTGATTTTTCTTATTTTTTTTTCTTGAAATGAAAAGAAGGTACTTAGTTCTCATAAAATGGTGACAACGACCAGGTCTGATGATGGAGCCAAGGTCTGTTCAACGGAACTCTTCAATGAATAGGCCAATAGAGTTGAAACTTGGTTACCGTACCAAGTTAGTAGGCGGTAGTCAGAAAAAAGTCCAAACATAATATTTGGACTTGCCTCTGACTACCTACTCAACGTTTTGGTGCGTTCGTGGGTCGCATCACGAGATCTCAGTTCGGGGCGAACCACTAGTATATTAGGAGGAATGAAGTAGGAATTATTATTAACATTACCTAACATCTAACAGGTACGTCTGTACATCTAACAGGTCTGAACGCAGGGTAATGCCTCGTAAAGCACGTTGCTATCGAGCGTGACTTGCAAGGCAATGCTTTGTTATAGGTAATGTTTACCACTTAGCATCTGATCCATCAGCGTGTTCCATCACAATTTAGTATAAAAAAAACGGAAAAAAGGGTTTTAGCCGTATGTGTCTGACAACCCTAGCCAGGGCTGTCAGGCAGCTTGCCCATTCAAAAACCGTTATGATACTTCATAAAGACATTCGCAAGATTTTGTAACTGGCAAAGTTGTGAAGTTTGGTTTTGTAATTTAGAAATTTGGACTGGAGTTTATTTGAAATCTGTTTCAGAGTTTTGTTTCAGACTTTTGCTGAAATTTGGCTCGGGTAGAAATGGCGTAATTTAGTGTTTTTTGTAAAGTAGAAGCCCTACGGCTCTTATTCCAGAGCTGAATCAAGACTTTTGAAAAAAGTACGTTTCGAAATTAAAAGAAAAAAAACCTAGGCTCTTATTACTTGCCTAGTAGGTAAGTAAAGATATTTTATTTGCAAAACATAAGTAGAATAGTTGCATTCAGGTATTAAAATAGGATATATAGGTTTCATTATATTTTGTCTTGAAATAAGGCGTAAAAAATCTTATTTTATATTAAAGATAAATTATACAAAGAGACATAGGTAAGAGGTCAGCAACCCACCTGCCAAGAGTCGTGCCTACGGCAAGCCCCACAAATATTCTTATACTAACTGGTTACTTCACGATTCTTTCACCGATTTAGAGAATTGTGCATTTTTTGAAGATACATTTCCATTGGTGTACCTACTACCGGACTAGGACCTACGACCTTACGATCTTTACTTCCACTAGACAACCGGTGCTCTACTTCTAAGCGTACGATCATGATGATGAGTAAATACCAACTTTAGAATTCCTGGGCGTGCCTAAAGAGGAGTCATTTTTAACCAAACAAAAACTGTCACATTATTATAAAGACACGGGCTCAAGATTCGGATACTAATTTGTGATACATGAATTACTAATTTGTGTGTGTTGTATAAAGATACATAGACGGCTGGTACTTAGTCACCATGTTTACCGAATTGACTTTTGACCCAAAACTAAATTAAGTAATAATAACTTTTGTTCTACTCATATAAGACATTTATTACAAACATACCAGCGAGTTCTCATATTATTTTAACATGTTACACAACAGTATCGAATTTCAGTGATCTCGCTTACTAAAGTACCTACCTATATTTGGTTTTCCGAAAATGAACGACCGGCATAATTGACGCCCGTAAGATGATTACGGGCTGATTATGATTACGAACCATCGAAGCGTAGGACGCCGCCTACCGGCCATTTCAGTACCGAAATGAAGCATAAGGCGCAGACAACCGCTATATACTACATAACTTCATGCAGTGATTTTATATCTTTAAAAATGTAGAAATGTGCAAACAAGAGGTGCTTAAGCGGTTGTCAGCGTCTTAAACCACGATATTTCTGCCGCCAAGCAGAGTTACTGTGTTTTGGTTTGAACGGTGTAGTTACCGATGAAATTACCGGCACATGAGGCCTAAATCTGTATGCCTCAAGTTGATGGACGCAGGGCAGTGCAGTGCATCGTAGTGCGCGTGCCTATTGTGCGTGATTTGAAAGGCAATATTTGTCATAGGTGATGGTTACCTATAAACATCAGGTGGGTCTTCTGATTTTGCTTGTACCTTATAAGCAAGTAGTATAAAAAAAATTATCGCTAATTATGACTGCTTAATACCGTCATTTAACAATGATGTTCAGTCCCTGCTTGTGCAGGCTTTTTGTGCCTGCTTGTGTCTCGTCCGCTGTGCCACAGAGATATTTATTATCATTATCATCAGCCACTCTTCTTCTTCTTATCTATCTTACTAGTTCCTTCCAAGCAGAGTGGTAAAAGGCTTTTTAAGTGTGCCTCTCCTTTCGAGCACTTGACATTATGTTTTATAACTTTTAAGATTCTACGACATGCTGGTTTTCTCACGATGTTTTCCTTCAACGTTTGAGAGTACTAGCACTGTGCACATACATTTTTGAACAGAATAAACTCATTGGTGCATGACTGGTTTTGAGCCCACGACCTTAGCCACGACCTTATCGGAAGGCGGGGCCCCTACCACTAGACCACCAGTGCTCTGAAACTAACAGCGACTCTGACGGTAGCTGTTTCTTAGTAAACTAAAACATGAAAACTATTCCTTGTTCTGTTGTCACCATATTGAGGTCTGTTCTAAAAGATGAAGTCATTAGACATTTCATTAAAATAAAGTTATCTTGGAATGTTTCGTGAATAAGGGTTACACAAGCAAACATTGTGAGAAATCGTTACGAAAGTAACCGATATTGTAAAAGAAACTTATTAACTGCATCCTTATAAATGTACGAGGGCTCGTTTTTCGAGGAATTTGTTCCGTTACGAAATAAGCTAAGTAGCTCAACGTGTTTAACAACACTACCATTAGTCCGCGGGTTAACTCTGTTCAGATTCAATTTGTGTTTTCAGGCATTTTCATCATAAACGTGGCTCGTAATATCAAAAAGAACTTTCACATCATTCATCGTTAGGTTCGTTTAGTTCACAATCATGAGTCATTATACTTGCCAATTATTCTTATTCATTTATTTCAGATTAAAATCCATACAATACAATATTATTAAATTAACACAAATCTTACAGCTAAACCTCACGTAGTGATAAAAATAATTAAATAAAATGTCACCAGAAATTGAAAATAGGATAATTATGAACAATAAAAAGTTACAACAAATAAAAATAAAATTATATAAAATTATGTAAATTATAAATTAAAATTAGAATTTGGATGAGATAGAGCCCATCAATATCTGCATCAACCTGTATTGAAAAGGACAGTGCTACAATCATCTTAATGCAAGGCATTTTATTATTTCAAAGATGGCTCCATCCAGTTAGTATCGAATTGAAGTATAATGTGTACAACGCTACACACAACAGCGACGTGTGTAGCCTCAGCATACAAAGATTGTGGTCTATTATAACAAGCTCAAAATCAAAATCAAAACGGTCTTTATTCAGTACAATCACAAGGATCACTTTGAAACGTCTTATATACTAGGTTAATCTATCGCCAGTTCCTCGCGAAGAAGAATCGCCTAGAAGAACAGGCAAGAAACTTACGGCCCGGTTCTTAGCGGTTTTTTATATGACCTTCTTACAGTTAAAGTAGTTATTTTTTAGTTTTTGTAATGAGTGGAGCCTAGTTGATCCCAAGCTTTTTTGTCATCTATATCAGATTTATTTAAAGTACGCTTTTGTAAAAAGTTTTCGTGGTATAACGTGATAAATGTTGTGAGGAGTAGTAATGCACTACGTCATTCGTCACAAAAAATGATGTCGAATAGTTTCAGTGTATTTTTAAAAATATATTCATAGGTGCATTTAGGTTGGCGTCACAACATGCGCTAATAGCCTGCCTTTGCCCTCTTGTATGTAATGTAAAATATAAGCGGAAGCGATTATATAACGACATTTGCCTTCATACTGTAAAATGTGTTTACATTTAAATAATGCTTAGAATTAGCGCTGTCTCTGTTTGCCATTACGCATTGGTAAGAGAAGGCAATAGTTTAAGCATATAGTTTATCGTTTGACAGATTTTTTGTAGTAAGGCCGAAATTGTAACAGACGCTAAACAACATCAAATAATTAACTTTATACCATTCCCCCTCTAAAAAGCTTATTTTATTCACTGAAAACAGTGACTAAAAAGCACTATTTTGGTGTTTGAATTTAGAATTTATTTAAATGCTACACAACCTCCTTGCGCAAAAAATACTCGATACAAACTCCTTATGCAACGAATACTCGATATACAAACTCCTTGTGCAAATAACTCCTCGAGATTTGATTGGTCGACATTTTCGACACGGAGTTTAGCATTAGAATAAAAACTGTTTTGTGTTCATTGCTGTCATTAGTAAATTGGCGCTATTTTGAATACTGTAAGTTGTACAAACACAAAGTTTAGTGTTTTTTTTTTTTTTTTTTATACAACCAGCTGATGGAACAAGCAGATGGCCCACCTGATGTTAAGTGGTAACCATCACCTATAATAAAGCATTGCCTCGTAAGTCACGCACGATAGGAACGTGCCCTGCGTCCATCAGCTTGAGGCATACAGATGTTAAGCCTCATGTGCCTGTAATTACACCGGCAACCACACTCTTCAAACCGAAACACAGCATTGCTGCTTGGCGGCAGAAAAAGGTGTGGTGGTAGTACTTCCCCGGACGAGCTCTTCACAAAGAGCTCTACTACTCTTAAACTGTTTAACTTAAGTGTTACTTAATAATAGCAAAAAATTAAGAAAATTACTCTTTATTTAAGTTATTGTTCCAATTTTAATGTGTATTTGCTGTATTTCGGTTTGAAGAGAGTGGTTACCGGTGAAATTACAAGCACATGAGGGTTAACATCTGTATGCCTCAAGTTGGTGGACGCAGGGCAGCGCATCGCAGTGCTATCGTGCGTGCATTACGAGGCAAAACTTCGTTAGAGGTGATGGTTACCTCCTAACATCAGATGGGCCATGTGCTTGTTCCATCGGTATATAGTATAAAAAAAACTTTGAAATACAATCTAAAATTATTAGTTTCAGTTGCACCATACCACAAAATAAAAACACGTGCTCGAATGTTTGTGTTCGCTGTCATCGAAAACGCGCAGAGCAACCTCCACCGGTGGGTTTTAATTTTTTACAAACATCAACGAGTCGGTCAAAGTAAAAACATTTATATTTAACGAGTAACTACGCAGCTTTGTACATGGAAGGGTTGTTGTGTGTGCAATATGCATCCGTCGTGATGTGACGTAATGATGTTAGCTGGACTTTTTTCAATTTATTATTTTCTTATTAATTAAATTTATTAGTCTTGCTTGGAGTTTTTATGTAGGTAGGTACCTACCTGTAACGTAATGTAGAAAAAAGCCAGAAGAAAAACTATAGATGAGACAAACCCATAAACAAAACTTAAAGTGACTATATAATGGTGCTTGTAAACTTGTGGGCTTGTTTGTGGAAAAAAAGATAACAGCAATTTTATCGGTCTTGTTTACAAACTATGCGTATAAACAAGATAGTTATACAATATTAGCTTGAAATTGCCGTAATTTCTTTAACATTTACAAAATATTTTTTTTCGTCAAAATAACGTTTTCGTCTTAGACGGAAACATAAATTAAAAAGCTACCTAGAACCCAATTAAGCAGTTTCAAGTATGCATTGTTCGTTTTACCCCGCCGCGCCGTGACCATCTTTCAAGAGCACAGCAAGCCGCGCAACGAACTTGGGTAGCTACTTTGTATATAAGAGGGTATTCTATGTTCAACCACGTCTGATGATTATAAAGAAATCATTAACACACAGTTTATTCGGGGTTATAGTTTATGTGACTCTGACTGGTCACACAGCTCAGTTACAGGTTGGCTTGCTGCGTGGTTGTGCGTAGGTATAGATAGATAGATAGAAAATTCTTTATTGCACAAATAAAACATACTGTACATAGGCGAGCTTAATGCTGGATAGCATTATCTACCAGCTAACCTTTAGGTATGTGTAAGGTATGTGTTCTATACAGGAGAAACATAAATAATTTTTCTGTTGTTTTTTAAAGTTTAATAATTTTTACTTTTTTACTAATATTTTTTTATTGAGACAATATACTTTCATAGCGTCAGAATATTTCATAACTTTGAAATCTACCATCATTGATCTTATCATATTTTTCATCGGATTACTACTTTATTGTTGGAGTTTTACTGCTTAGTTTTAAAAATAATATAGAAAACTCTAAATATTTTTTATGCACAAAACCAAGGAACACTCATATTATAATTTCCTTTAATTGTATCTACAAGACTCAGTTCTTTTATCAAAACAGAAATGAGGCCCTATCACGAAGTCTTGGAATTAAATTCTTTAAATCGCTGTCATTTGACGAATTAAATGACTTCTATGCCGTTGTGATAGTGTTCATTTGTTTACATCGTAGTAGTAGGTATTCGACGACTTTGGCTCTTTGGTTGCCTCGCGCAGCGAGATTTTTTTCCTGATATTTCAACGGTAGTAGTAGAAATTTGCCGGTAAAGGCTCAAATGATCGGTTCGGCTCGGCTTGGTTCGGTTTTTGCTCGGCCCGGCCGGTAAACGCTCAAATGATCGGTTCGATTCGGCGTGACTCGGCTCAGCTCGGCTCGGCTCTACTTTCTTTACTTAATTTTAACGGGCGAGCTTAAAATGAACCTATTTTTGGGTGTAGTAGGATAGGTTGTTCAAAAAGATTTTTCAGATTGTGATACTTTTATTATTTTTCTTTAAAACACATACCAAATAGTTTATACACAAAAACATCGTTATTCAACTTACTGCTACCAAATAATTTTACGAAATCCGTCATACTATTTCCGTTAAACTTGTAATATAAATATGTTAAACAATACTCTCCACAAACTGAAGTCAAGTCATGTTGCAGTCTGTACCTATTGAAATTCCACTGTTTTGTTGTCCTGTTCAAGAAACTTCTATGATTTCCTATAGGTGGTCGTCCATAAGAATCAAAATACTGTCCAACTCCATTTGACTCTATGTGAATGGCTACCCAATGGGAGCCTGGCTCACTATCTGGATCCAAATTACTTATTATGAATGCAGGAGTATTAATATGTAAGGGTAACCTGTTTGCTGGATAAACATGCTTTTGCATCGAGGGATGTATGAAATGCAAATGTTTTTGAACTTCTAATGTGTTCATCGTTGTGGTATCTTCTATTTACAAATTAAGAATGTGAAACTAAATAAGCTGAACTTCTTTATAAAGGTAGAAATAAATAAAAGGATTGGATTATGTTTTAATGATTTTTTATTTCATATTTATAACTAGGTTTATACAAAGTCAACTTAACTACTATAGTCTACGGTTACATTACGATTCCTATTGAAATAGACTGAAGCAGATGAACACTTTAACACCTCTTATTTATTCGTAGAACACAGGTAAAACAATTTCCCTTTTATTCTTCGCACTTGTTACAGATGACAGTATGTTAGCCAGTCAAGTTTACTCCACCAAGTCTCTTTCCAGAATGCCACATTTTTTTCAATCCTCTCCTTTCCCACTTTTTACAGTTCGGCAACCTACCAACGTTAACAATCCTACCAACCTTACCGACCAAAGCTACGACTTGGCGGTCAATTGACTGACTAAAAGACAGGAAGATATAAAATTAATTATACTACTTCAATTTTAATCTAAAAAAACAAGCTTAATATTTACAAAATTAATTATAAAATTCGAGAAATCATTACATTCGGCCATCCGCCATCATGCGATCTCCTGACGCATGATCAAATAAATAAACTGAACGTACTAATCAATTAAGAATATTTATATTATTTTAATTTTAAAGAAGAACAAAAAAAAACTTTTTCTTTTATTGTAATAGCTTACATACAAATTCATTTTATTATTTCAGTCCTTATCAACTTCAATTTCTTATTAAAATTTATTTTATTTTATAATTATAGAAAATACTCAAATAAATTGAATTTACGATTTTAACACAATTACATTTTCAGTAATTATAAAAACAACATGTGAATAACAAAAAAAACAATAACTCCCAGTGTTTCGCTACATTATTATACTAACAATATTACTTTAAATTATTAATCATTACATTTGGCATATAATTAGTATCAGATCTGACTGTATTATTTTGTTGCCGACCTTTTGTAGGCATATTTTCGTCATCATTATCCTCGCTTTCGGATGAAGTATTACTTTTGTTAGATATTAGCATCGTTGTTATGAGAAAGGTTAACATTGATCCAAGGTCGAATCCGATCAAAAGCAACTTCGCTATCGTATTTACTTTTAAGAGTACTAAATCCAGTAAGTTCAAAAATTTTATATCGATCATTATATTATATACTTCCGTGATCTTAAAGAAGCCTATAAATTTTTATAAGAGCTTAGTACTATTGTCTTTATTGTTAAAATTGGTTCTCGGTTTTTTTTATTAGAAATAAATTAGAATATTATTATTATTTACTGTAACTGTAACGATGACATGGGTGTCGGAAGACCAGCGTTATAATAGCGTATGCTGCTATAGCATTAATGCCGAGTGACTGCCAATTTATATCACTTGCCTACTTACTTGTATTGTCTTTTCTTGTATTTTTTTTTATAAACTGCATTTACGTGTGGCATAAATAAATGATTCTGTTTTGTATTGTATTGTATTGTAAGATGACATTTTCCATTAACTACGTGATAAGCACCTTGGTGCAATTTTGATCGATTGATTTTCTTTACCCGGTTCAATACTACTGTAACCTTCCACATACACATCCCCTGAAAAGTTAGATCCCTACGCTATAACTTCAACTAACCCTGACAAAGGAACTTGGGTAGAATTTAATGTAGTCAAGTTTGCGTTAAGAGCAGGACTTTTGTAGAAGCATAGTTTGCAATTGTCTTTGAACACAGACACAGAAGAAAACTCTATAAAGTTTTGCCCTATAAGCAATGCTGTTGTCACAAACTCATCAGTAACTACAAGATCTTCGATCGTCGCCTCAATATCATCGATTTCAATGTTCACAAAGCTTCTATAGACAGGTGTAACTACAGAATTACCGAAACCTTTGATGATAGGCAATTGTGTGTATCTTTTTAAGAAGTTTAGGTCTTGAGCATCATCTTAACGAACTTCGATTTATTTGAAAAAAATACTGTTAGTATCACCAGTCGTGGAAATAGTCAAAGTTTTCCGTTCTTCAACGTCCGTACGCGAAACGCGGTATCATTGGTAGAAGTTTACAGTTTTCATTGTCGTGATCAACCCTTTGGACACTTTTGGCATTTTACTAACGGCTTAGGGCATTTAAAGTAAGAATGACCTTTTGCGCGACATTTAAAAAAAAGTCGCTAAGCCATGGAGGTAATATCATAATGGAGAGTGCGATAAGATCCACAACCTTTTACAACTGTGTATCAAACAGTGATCATCTATCTTTGTTCCTCCCACGCAGCCTAGCTACAAGTAAAAGAAAAGAAGATGTTAGTTCACTCACTCCAACTCACTCACTGTCTGTGTAAATAGTGTCCGTCAGTTGATGCAATGCTTTGATGTTCTAGTTGGAGTTTGTTGAAATATGCGGTGAAGCGAAATAAATAGTGAAAAATCAAAAGAATCATTATTATTTAAGCAAAATATATTTGAAAAGGCGAAAGTATATCCCGTGCAGCTGTGTCTTGTGCATCAATAAAAACAAAAGGAAACAAAACAAAAGGAGGTTAAAGACCCGGAATTGTCATTTGATACGTAATATTCTTTTTCAGTTTACAGACTGTAATTACATTTTATTAGTACTAGTCATATTTTCCAATATGAAAACGATGTAAACCCATTAATTATTGTAAAATAAAATTTATTGTTTTAGTCATCTGTTCTAGTGATGTACATACACAGATTAATTTAGCTTTATATTTCACACCTTCTAGGCGTCTCGCGCCGGCTCAAATTTCGTTAAATTTTACATTATTATTTTTTTAGGTTCCCGAAATGCCCAGAATGAAGATGGGTGTGGATAAAAGATGTTAGGCGTGAAAACTAGGAGTCCACAAAATTTTCCTATGCATGGACGAAATGGCCCTAAGAAAGTATCGAGTGGGATGGACATCGCTATCACGGCCAGGTCAACATGGGAAATAATATTGACGATAATAGTGTTCCAGTATCTATATTGGTTTTGGGTTGTCGCAATAAAAGTCAGCAACCAGTTAAAATTAAAAAGTTGATTTCCGATTAAAACGCCTTTTTCATCCATCTCTTATTCTATCGATAGGTTAGTCAATGTAGTCCCTTCTCTAGTAACTCACACGAATACAATATCGACAACTGCACACTAACAAAAAAACGGACACGCCAAAAACCGAAAGGCTCCGTCCAGTATGATACTTCGTCCAAGCGCTAAACTGTTGTTTGAAGTTGACGCCAAATCTCCTGCAGATGTCTTCGAAGACTTTCGCTTTCGTTTAGAATGAGTGTGTGTAACAGGAGGATCCTCCTCAGGAGTCATCGCACCGTCGGAGTTCATAGAAAGAGAAAAAAATACTGTAGTTATCATATTCACCAGATAAAACTTATTTCTTAGTTTCTAACTTTTTTTTTTTTTTTATATTTATATTCAAGTTTTATTTATTTTTTTAATTTTTCATATGGTTTACTTGGCTTAGCATAACAGCTGTTCATGTAATTTTGCGACGTACTTAGCCACTTACAGGTCCAGTGCTTAAATGCTTATATATATATATATATTTTTGCACAATTGTACTAATTATTTTGTTAGTTTTGAACTTACAGGTATACATACCCCATTTTTCACTAAGAAATTCACTAATAGCGCACCTGGCTAAGCTCTGGCATACATAGCCTGCTAATAGCGCACATGGCTAAACTCTGGCATACATAGCCTATACCTGCATACATAGCATGTACCTACTACCTACCTATAAATATATCTATAAATTTTTACTTTATACCTCTAGATATTTAATTTAGTACACTTTGCTTCAGAGTCTCGCATCAGAGGGTAGGCTTGATCATCGATATATATAATTTTACGACAGTTTATCAGGTGACAACTATAGTATAGTTAATTTCTGCTTGATATAGGTAAGACAATTTTTATTGCTATTGGAATATTGATAGTAGCAATAATGTGAAATGGAATAAGTCTCTGTTCAGTACAGACCAGTTCGTGTGAGGAACAATTCAAAATGCGAATATAAAATAAGATAAAAAAAATAAAATAACCTACCCTTCAATGTTAAAATTATCGGATAATATTAAAATTTGTAAGATTTCACCTACTTTATTCTAGAAAAATTTGCTCAATATGTATTCAACTTGAATGTTCATGGGTAATAGTATAGGCATTGACAATTAAAAAAAAAAAGAATAGTGCTGGTACGGCCAGATAGTCTCGGGGCAATAAGTCGAATTTAATAACCTTTGACTCGAAATAAAAATATCATAATGTGGATGAAATAAATTTTAATCACAGCTACAGTTACCAAGTAGGTAATTATTTGGCAAATATCAGTGCATTGTGTACGTAGCAAAATTGTTAGCATTATCTAAATAAATTTTATGGCATACATAGCCCCCTGAACTCACTTGGTCCATCACAGCATACCCTACTTATTGTTATGGCATACATAGCCCCCTGAACTCACTTGGTTCATCACAGCATACCCTACTTATTGTTATGGCTTATATAACCTCCAAAACTCACTTGGTTCTCTACATCACTATATTTAATTTTTTTTTTTTTATGTAGGTAGACTTTTTATCGTAAAATATTCTTTCAATTAGCAACATGCCATGGTGGCAAAAAGTTTCACCAGTAATAATTTTATCAAGTAACTGCGGTAAAAATTTGATGAAAGACATCAATAAGTTTCAAACTTAATACTTACGAGTGAAACAGCATGAATTTTATTCCTAGTATTCGTTAGACTCCACATTGTTAAAAAATATAATTTTAGCAAAAATTGTTATGACAAAAACTTTTGTGACGGTATTAACAAAAAATATTTTCATAGATATGGTACAGAAAAGCAACTCATGATCACACACAGTCACTTGCACGTTTAGTAGATTGGTATTCTTTGTCGATTTCTATCAGCTTTTTCTAGAAAATCTATCCAGACTTTGTAAATTTTATGTTTAATGGGTAGGCACAAGTACCAACAGCTCCATAAACCGAATAGTGCTAGCATGGCCAGATAGTCTCGGGGCAATCCCGACTGGACCACGCCAACAAAGATTCAGTAGAAATAAAGCCGCTAAGTACCTATGCTTTCAACTGAACAAAACTAGCACGCTCGGATAGTCTCGGGTCAATCCCGACCGATACATGCTAGTGAAATCTGTATCTCCATTATACTTAAATGGAATAAAATATTGTACCAATCTTCCAAGCGGCAATAAAATAATATCATGTGGGCAGAATAGGTAACATCTTACATACCTTGGTTCAATCCAACTTCTGAGATGAAATAGACTGAAGCAGATGAACACTTTAACACCTCTTATTTATTCGTAGAACACAGGTAAAACAATTTCCCTTTTATTCTTCGCACTTGTTACAGATGACAGTATGTTAGCCAGTCAAGTTTACTCCACCAAGTCTCTTTCCAGAATGCCACATTTTTTTCAATCCTCTCCTTTCCCACTTTTTACAGTTCGGCAACCTACCAACGTTAACAATCCTACCAACCTTACCGACCAAAGCTACGACTTGGCGGTCAATTGACTGACTAAAAGACAGGAAGATATAAAATTAATTATACTACTTCAATTTTAATCTAAAAAAACAAGCTTAATATTTACAAAATTAATTATAAAATTCGAGAAATCATTACACTATCTATTTCAATAACATTGTCAAATTCTGCATAAACAATACAATTTATTGTTTGAGTAAGTGTAGATTCAAATCGAACCTCTAATCTAACACTACCATGTTTTATAAGGTTCCAATGGGTATTTGAATTTGAGCTGAGATCAGCTGTTAGATCAAATGCTAACAAACAGTATCCTTTTGCATATTGTTCCCTAGATATCCCATTACCTTCATTGAGAAAATGTATACCTGTCCCTGAAAATAGTGTATGATAGGCTGCAGTAAAAATATTACTATCAAACGATGGCTGTAAAGCTTTTGAAGGTATTTGCTGCCCATCAATGTACAAACAAAATGTATTCAAATCATAGTTTTCAAAATTAAATGGATTTTTAGTCAAACTTCCATTAAATGCGGCATTGTTTACAAAACCAATTATACATCTTTTAGGGACTTGTCCCAGAAAAATATTGTCGAGAGTTTTGCCCTGAATACCTGAAGGTATGGTTAACACTTTGACTTCCGCTCGAGTAATAGGATATTTTGCAGTTGTAGAGGCTAACACTTTTTGATGGGCTAGTAAAACAGTTGGATTGATTCGTGCTCTACGAACAATAAGGGTTGCATCTGTAATGCATACTTTAAATTTTAAATCTGTTGAAGGAGCCATAAGACTAAATGTGTCTCTGGAGCGAACTAGTTTAACACTCATTTCAACCCCGTTAATTAAAAACTTTTCCTGGTTAAATATATCACCATGAAGATGACCAATCATTTCTATTTCTTTGCTTTCACATGCTAGTTGTTGCCTTTTAGTAAATCCTTCGTTTTTTTCATCGGTTGAATTCATTTTTTCAGCTGTATCTTGATACCAAAGAGCACAAGTCAAATGAGAATCTTTGGCTGCAGGAGCATAGTTCAACAAAGTTTCTATGTAAGCACAATAGGCATATGTATTGTTTGGTGGTGATACAAGCTTCTGATTCAAATAAACATCTAGTTCTCTAGAATTGGTTACACAACCACATTCATTATTTTATCGATTTAGGTAAGGAATTTTAAGAGATAACTAGTACTATCTCATTTGGACTTCGTTTGAAGTGATTATTAATGGGTATAACCGCATTACATTAATTAATTATTTTATCAATTTAGGTAAGGAATGTGAAAGTGATAACTAGTTCTATCTCATTTGGACTTTGCTGGAAGTGATTACTAATGGTCTTGATTGTATTGAAATGTTGGGTATATAAGATGTACATTTTTAAAAATTGTTAATATTCCCTAGCTTGTGCATCGTAAGGCTTCCGATTGAATCCAGTGAGTTGTGTGTTTAAAGTGATCTACAGAGACAATGGAGGTAAGTTATTTTCAATGTATTATTATAATTGGTATGATATAAAAATATATCACATTTATAGATTCAAACACTTAAATATTTTAAATTATTATTTGCAGAACTCATTCAATATCGAGGAAGAAAATACATTCAAACAATATTATTATGCTTGTTCAGATGATGATACACAGGAGCTTAAAATTGTAAAAGATCGATTGCCTCAAAATTTATTAAAAAGAAAACCATCAAGTGAAAGCTTAGACGCATTGTTCGAAGTCTCAAAAACAAAGAAGAAAAAGTTGTCATCCACAGTTTCTCATGCTCACCGAGAAGGTGGAAATGTTTTTTTATCTACAAATGAAGATGATGGCCCTCGCTCAGATTACATGATAAAAATTGAAGTTTTCAATATGAAAAAAATTAGTAAAGTTGCATCAAATGAACAATGGAAGCATGCAAGCTATCGAATTAAGTATTTTGCTAATGAAGGCAATCAGAACTATGAGAGTGCAAAAAAAATAATTTTTAATGTGACTAAAGAAATTGTAACAGTACCAACATGTAAAAAATATCATTTTAACAATTAGTGCGTATGTAATTTAGGTCATTTACAACAGTATAGTAGTACTCATTATATAATTAAGTTTGTAACTGTTGTTCCTTTATATAGTTCATACAGACATCCCTGTAGCATTAGTTCAGTTTTAAACCTTTAACCGTAGCATCTCTTGAACAAAATGGCAAATAAAATTGTGGAACGTGATAGTGTATTTTTCAATACGAATTCTGAAGAAGAGTTATGCGAAAAACTAGATAACTGTATGGTGTTTGAAGATGAATACAACGAGGATCTATACAATCTCTGCGCTTATGAAGAAAATTGTATGTTATTAGAAGATCAATACGATGAAGAATTGTATAATGAATGTACCGTCGTTGAAAACAATTTGATGTAAGTAATACTCGTAGTGATCCCATCACTTATCTCTAATACTATAAGAATCAAAGTCCTGACTGACTGACTGACTGACTGACTGACTGACTGACATATAGACAACGCACAGCCTAAACCACTGGTCCTAGAGACTTGAAATTTGAAGAGTACATAGGTCTTATGGCGTAGAGGTGTACTAAGAAGGGATTTTTGGAAATTCAACCCCTAAGGGTGCAAAAAGGGATGAAAACGTTTGTATGTAAAATCGTATTCCTTGAACCTACAAACTTGAAACTTGGAGTACATATACTTCGAGGCAAAAAAATAGGTAAGGCATTTTTAGTTTTTTAAAACTACCCTTAATAAATGTGCAAAGGGATGTAAAAGTTTGTATGGGAGTTTTTTGACCGCTGGTCCTAGAGACTTGAAATTTGAAGAGTACATAGGTCTTATGGCGTAGAGGTGTACTAAGAAGGGATTTTTGGAAATTCAACCCCTAAGGGTGTAAAAAGGGATGAAAACGTTTGTATGTAAAATCGTATTCCTTGAACCTACAAACTTGAAACTTAGAGTACATATACTTCGAGGCAAAAAAATAGGAAAGGCATTTTTAGTTTTTTAAAACTACCCTTAATAAATTTGCAAAGGGATGTAAAAGTTTGTATGGGAGTTTTTTGACCGCTGGTCCTAGAGACTTGAAATTTGAAGAGTACATAGGTCTTATGGCGTAGAGGTGTACTAAGAAGGGATTTTTGGAAATTCAACCCCTAAAGGTGCAAAAAGGGATGAAAACGTTTGTATGTAAAATCGTATTCCTTGAACCTACAAACTTGAAACTTGGAGTACATATACTTCGAGGCAAAAAAATAGGAAAGGCATTTTTAGTTTTTTAAAACTACCCTTAATAAATGTGCAAAGGGATGTAAAAGTTTGTATGGGAGTTTTTTGACCGCTGGTCCTAGAGACTTGCAATTTGAAGAGTACATAGGTCTTATGGCGTAGAGGTGTACTAAGAAGGGATTTTTGGAAATTCAACCCCGAAGGGTGTAAAAAGGGATGAAAACGTTTGTATAAAAAAAAATATTCCTTGAACCTACAAACTTGAAACTTGGGAATACACATACTTCAAGGCAAAAAAATAGGAAAGGCATTTTTAGTTTTTTAAAACTACCCTGAATAAGTGTGCAAAGGGATGTCAAAGTTTGTATGGGTGTTTTTTAACGCGTGGTACGATAGACTTAAAACTTGAGGTAAATATACTAAGAAATAAATAATTAAGAATGACGCATTTAACTTTTGATAACTACCCCTGCGAAGGGTGCAAATGACTGTAAAAGTATAGTAGTATGGGAGAGTTTTTAACGCATAGTGCGATTGATTTCAAACTTGAAGTAAATAAACTCCACAATAAATAATTTAAAATCACGTTTTCAATATTTTAAAACTACCCCTGCAAAGGTTGCAAAAGACTGCCAAAGTTTCAAGGTTTGTATGGGAGATTTTTAACGCGTAGTGTAATTAACTTCAAACTAAAAGAAAATGTGTTCTGTTGGTAAATAACAAAAAGACAGTTTGATTTTTAAAAACAACCCCTATAACGTTATCCTCCTTCGTTGCGCTCGAGTAAAAAGGATACAATGAAGCGTCAATGTTTGTAAGGGATATTCTAAAAACGGGAATCTTGAGTTGGTAGGAAGAGATCTGAGGGTATCTACCGTGCCTGGGGATCAAAGTCGTGAAGCTGTTTCGTTTCGTTTGTTTTTGGGGTAGAAACTAGGAACAAATAAATACATATTTTCCGTGTAATCTTTGTTGTATTTGTCATGTTTGTGCTAAACTCAGTACCTATACCTACCTACCTAATATAGGTAATGTACGCCTATAGGTATCTCTTATACCTACGTAGGTATTTAAAATCCTACCTTAATAATATACAAATCAATGCGAAAGTTACGATCTGTGGATGTTTGTGGCTCAATCACGGCTCACCACTTCAACGCGTGCGAAGCCGCGGGAAGCCACTAGTAATGTATATTTGATTTCATTCAGGATTGTGTCTCATAACGCTTTCTTATTGTTTTAGAAAACAAGTTGGAGGAGCACAAAAGAGAAAGCATAATACTGAAAGTGCTAACATCAAAGTGAAACGAGCACGATATGAAGATGGATTCTCTTCTAGTATGGCAGGACCCAGCAATGAATATATCAATGACAATGAAGGTGAATATCCTAGTTCCATGGAAGGTGATGCTGTTATGATGACATGTAGTACATGTCATGTTTTAGTTAAAAAAAGGTATTTTTCAAATCATTTAAAAAGTAATCTTCATAAAATAAAACTTGAAAAAGTTCACAACTCTTTAAAAAATGTATCAATCGTAGAATCAGCCTTTGGTCAAAGAATAATTTCTTATAAAATTCATAGTAAGAATGATCATCATACATCAAAAAACTTTCAAACACCAGAATTATTCATGAATTCTATAAAAAATGATATTTTCTTATTAATCGAAGAATCAATACAACAGCATACTATTTTCAAAGTCAACTTTGTTCTGCACGCTGATTTCATCCAACAAACTAAAGACGATTCATTTCAAACATTTGATTTCCAAACGTATAATTACATAGTTTTTCGAGGGGATGATCTAAATATTTTGTTTTCATCTTTGTGTAACACTCTGGCAAGTAAAATCAGTACTTTTGAGAAAAAAGACAGTGGTTGGAGCCTTAAAGAATTAAGAGCAATTGATATGAATGTAAATAAGTTTAATCCACTACGTGGTACTTCATACATTGAGTTACCAAAGGACATTCGAACAAAAAAAGCAATAGTTAACGTTAAAAATGCTGACAATTTATGTTTTAAGTGGGCATTGCTCTCTGCTTTGTACCCAGTAAACAAAAATGCGGATCGAGTAACATCTTACACTGTGAATTCCAACAAATTAAAATTTGATGGAGTACGTTTTCCTGTAAAGTTATCTGATATATCAAAAGTAGAAGAACTGAATAATATTAGCATCAACGTGTTTGGTTTAGAGTTTAACAGAGACAAAAAGTGTCATAGTGTGGTTGGACCGTTATTTTTAACAAAATCTCGCAAAGATGTACACGTTAATTTATTACTGATCTCTAACGGAGCAAACAATCATTATTGTCACATTAAAAACATGTCACGTCTCGTAAGCAAACAAATTTCCAATCATGAGCACGCAGTTCATATTTGTGATGGATGTTTATTACACTTTCCTACACAACAAAGATTAATTGACCATCAAAAACATGACTGTGCTCACATTGTCACAGAATTACCAAATGGTGACAAAACGTCAAAGGATTGGTATGGTCGACCAACATCCAATGATAAATTAAAATTTGATAAATACAACAGGAAGTTAAAAATACCTTTTGTCATATATGCTGATTTTGAAGCTTTTCTAAGTCCGATTAAATCATGTTTTAACAATCCATCTAAGCCTTATACAAGCAATACTCATGAACACGAACCATATAGTTTTGGCTATTATATCAAATGTTCATATGATGATAACTTATCAAAATATGAGGCTTATAGCGGAAAAAATTGTGCTCAAGAATTCATGAATCGTTTGCATGAAGATTTAAAAAAAATATGTAGGAAAAATAGCTTTCAAGTTCCTCCTAAGCCACTGACGGTTTATGAGGAAAATGAAATTTTAAATGCGGTGATATGTCACATTTGTGAAAGTAATTTAGATGGTGATGACAAAATCGATCATGATTGGCAAACTGGTCAATTTCGAGGTGTTGCACATGAAGTATGCGCAACCAAGTTTCGATCATTACGTCATATTCCTGTTTTCTTTCATAACCTGAGCAATTATGATGCTCATTTTATTGTTCACGCTTTAAATTTTGTTGAAGGTGAAATTGATGTTATCCCTCAGACTAAAGAAAAATATATTTCATTTTCAAAAACTATCAATATTAATAATCATAAAGTTAGTTTGCGATTTGTAGATTCCTTAAAATTTATGTCTTGCAGTCTCGATCAGCTAGCAAAAAACTTATGCAATGATCAATTTAAAGCTTTAAAACTTAATTTTCCGCGCAATGAAGATTTTAATCGTCTTCGAAGGAAAGGTATTTACCCTTATGAATTTATGACATCTGAAGATAGTTTGAAAAAAACAACGCTACCTAGCCAAGATGAATTTTATAGCACATTATCTGATTCTCATGTATCAGATGCTGATTATAATCATGCCAAAGATATTTGGCAGCACTTCCATTGTCGTACTATGCTAGATTACTCTGATCTATATCTCAAAACTGATGTTTTATTGTTGACGGATGTTTTCGAAAGCTTTAGAACTTTATGCTTAAAAACATATCACTTGGATCCTGCACATTACTACACAGCACCTGGGTTAAGTTGGGATGCTATGTTAAAATACACTCAAATAGAGTTAGAACTATTAACTGATATTGAGAAGGTTTCTTTTATTAGGGCCGGTATACGGGGTGGTGTATCACAGTGTAGTAACCGCTATGCAAAAGCTAATAATGAATTCATGGAAGATTATGATAAAGATAAATTAAAATCATACTTGACTTATTTAGATGCAAATAATCTTTACGGTTGGGCAATGTCTCAATGTCTTCCAGTTGGTGGTTTTGAATGGGTTAATGTTGATACTAGTTTTGATGTGTCTGAAAATGCAGAATACGGTTTTATTTTAGAGGTAGATTTAGAGTACCCTGTCGAACTTCATGATTTGCATTCTGATTTACCTTTGTGCCCTGAAAATATCCAAATTGGAGATTCCAAAGATATCAAATTGGTGCCAAACCTGAACAATAAAACTAAATACAAAATTCATTATAGAAATTTGAAACAATGCATTGCGATGGGTATGAAGTTAACAAAAGTTCATAGGATTTTAAAATTCAAACAACGTCCTTGGTTAAAGCATTACATAGATTTAAACACAACTTTGAGAACATCGGCAAAATCAGAATTCGAAAAAGATTTTTACAAGTTAATGAATAATTCCGTATTTGGAAAGACAATGGAAAATATTGAAAAAAGGGTCAACGTTAAACTATTAACGCACTGGGAAAATAGAGGTAAAGTTCTTGGTGCACAAGATCTGGTGGCAAAACCAGAATTTCATAGTTCATCCACATTTGGAGAGAATCTAGTTGCAGTTCAGTTAAAAAAAATTAAATTGTTTCATAACAAACCAATTTACTTAGGTTTTTGCATCTTAGATATTTCAAAAACTTTAATGTATGACTTTCACTACAACTTTATGCTTAAGAAGTTTAACAATAACATTAAGCTACTTTACACTGATACTGATAGTTTGATATATCATGTTTTCACAAATAACTTTTACGAAGACATCAAACCAGATCTCTCTTCAAAGTTTGATACATCTGATTACCCGGATGACAACATTTTTGGGTATCCGAAATTAAACAAAAAAAAGCTGGGGTTATTTAAAGATGAAAATAATGGAAAAATATTTCGTGAATTTGTTGGATTAAGATCTAAAATGTATGCGTTGGATGTCGAAAGTAAATTTGTATCAAAAGCTAAAGGTGTAAAAAAATGTGTTACGAAAAATATGAAAATGGAAAATTACAGGTTATGTCTATTCGAAAAAAATATACAATATGGTACTATGGTTTTATTCAAATCACTGAAACATAAAATATTTACTCAACAAGTTAACAAAATATGTCTATCCTACAATGATAGCAAAAGGTTTATTTTACCAAATAATGTAGACACATTAGCTTGGGGTCATTACAAATTAGGATAAGGTATCTATTGTATTTTAGACAAACTTGTTTAAACTAAATCATTAAGCATTCGATGTTATTGATAAGTTTATTGTTTTAAGTGTGTGTATTATTAAGAAGAAAAATTGTAATGTAATATATTTGTAATGTTGTCATGTTAACTAGACGATGATAGCTATATTAATGATTTTTGTAATGTGTATATAATATGCCATCTTATATTAAAATAAATATAAATAATTGATATTTGAACATTTGTTTCATTATTTTTCCGATCCTCTCACAATCAACACAAACATTAATAATGTTTCATTTTATTCATCCATTTACGGCAATAGTGGCTGGTCCAAGCGGTTGTGGGAAATCTAATTTCGTAACAAATTTTACAAAGTTTGTGAAAGAAGTTTGTAGTGTTGAATTTACTCAAATAACCTGGTGTTTTGATGAAATGCAACCATTGTATAACCTGAAAAATATAAACTATTGCCAAGGAATACCAGATCTCAGTATGTTCGATGGAAAGGAACCTCAGCTAGTAATCATTGATGATCTCATGAGAGAATCCGATGGACGCATTGTTGATATATTTACAAAAGGTAGTCATCATAGAAACTTGAGTGTTTTTTATATAACACAAAACTTATTTCATCAAGGTAAGGGTCAAAGAGATATATCTTTGAACTCTGGTTATATAATTTATTTTAAGAATCCTCGTGATAAAACTCAAATTAAATATTTAGCACGACAAGTTTCACCAGGAAATACAAAGTTTATGGAAGACTCATACAAGGATGCAACTAAAGAGGCTCATGGATATTTGATGATAGATTTAAAACAAGACACTAGCGATTTGTGTCGTTTTAAAACTAATGTATTTCCTTCAGATGGATATTGCATTGTTTATATTCCAACGAAATTATTTAAATATGCCAAGAATCATCAAATTCCTGTCATTCATAAATAATGCATCAAAGCCTACAGACGCATAAAGATTTACTTAGTGCTTTACATACACTTAAACCAGAATATCAGAAAGCACTTTTAAAATCATGTGATGAAGAAGAAATTAATTGCATTTGTGAATGCATTCATAACGTTTTAAAGGGTAAAGTACCTCTTGAAAAAAAAGCAAAGAAAAAGTTAAAAAAATACAAAGATCTACTTCGTAAACTAGTGCGAAAAAGTACTAAGCAAGTTCGGAAACGTTTGATAGTTCAAACTGGTGGATCTTTTTTACCTTTAATATTGGGATCAATTTTAAGTGGATTGGTTGGTACTATTGTTTGAAAAAAATGGAACATGCTAAAAAAATGTTATTGATTGATCCAAGTTCTATTGAAAAACTGAAACAAAATGATTCTGTTCATAACCCTATGTCACGATTAGACGCTGAAATGCAAAACATTTTGAAAAGTGACATGGAAGATAGAAAAAAATGTATGCTATATTTACAAATATTGCAACGATACTTACATTTTTCCGAAGAAGAACGTAAACCTCTTGAAATATCTTTAGTTAATAATATTCTGAAAACAGAAAGAGGGGATGAAGTAGCAGATAATGGTATGGTGGATATTAAAAACAAAAATATTGATGAAAAAGAAGTAGTTGCTGATCAGACACCCATTGAAAACGATGAACAGGGAGCAATTTCTAGTTTGAAAAGAAAATCGATTTACTCTCCTAAGCATATACTCAGCTTGATACCTAAAACATATATAAAGAAGGGTGAGCGATTATTATACTTGATATCTTCGAATAAAAATATAATTGACTGGGATGATGATGGTACAATCACTGTAGTCAAAGAAAAAATTCCTGGAAGTAATATTATAGACTTAGTAAATGATTCTTTGAGACCACTCAAAAAAAATGATCCAATAGGATGGCAAAAATTTGCACAAGCATTGAAACATATTAAAATACCACTTATTTATATTGGAAATCCAAAAATACTCGATTATATGAATCAGCTTCAGGTCAGCGAATATAAAGAATACACACCACCGAGGGAGGTGGAGGAGGTGTTTTCAACACCAGTTTCTCGAAGAGTCCGACAGAAAATTGATTGGGAAAAATGGAGTCCTTACTAGAAATG
Source organism: Chloroclysta siterata (assembly GCA_932294275.1). Taxonomy (NCBI): domain Eukaryota; kingdom Metazoa; phylum Arthropoda; class Insecta; order Lepidoptera; family Geometridae; genus Chloroclysta; species Chloroclysta siterata. The sequence continues at coordinate 7,778,594 of OW028604.1, read as the reverse complement.
CATTCATAACGTTTTAAAGGGTAAAGTACCTCTTGAAAAAAAAGCAAAGAAAAAGTTAAAAAAATACAAAGATCTACTTCGTAAACTAGTGCGAAAAAGTACTAAGCAAGTTCGGAAACGTTTGATAGTTCAAACTGGTGGATCTTTTTTACCTTTAATATTGGGATCAATTTTAAGTGGATTGGTTGGTACTATTGTTTGAAAAAATGGAACATGCTAAAAAAATGTTATTGATTGATCCAAGTTCTATTGAAAAACTGAAACAAAATGATTCTGTTCATAACCCTATGTCACGATTAGACGCTGAAATGCAAAACATTTTGAAAAGTGACATGGAAGATAGAAAAAAATGTATGCTATATTTACAAATATTGCAACGATACTTACATTTTTCCGAAGAAGAACGTAAACCTCTTGAAATATCTTTAGTTAATAATATTCTGAAAACAGAAAGAGGGGATGAAGTAGCAGATAATGGTATGGTGGATATTAAAAACAAAAATATGGATGAAAAAGAAGTAGTTGCTGATCAGACACCCATTGAAAACGATGAACAGGGAGCAATTTCTAGTTTGAAAAGAAAATCGATTTACTCTCCTAAGCATATACTCAGCTTGATACCTAAAACATATATAAAGAAGGGTGAGCGATTATTATACTTGATATCCTCGAATAAAAATATAATTGACTGGGATGATGATGGTACAATCACTGTAGTCAAAGAAAAAATTCCTGGAAGTAATATTATAGACTTAGTAAATGATTCTTTGAGACCACTCAAAAAAAATGATCCAATAGGATGGCAAAAATTTGCACAAGCATTGAAACATATTAAAATACCACTTATTTATATTGGAAATCCAAAAATACTCGATTATATGAATCAGCTTCAGGTCAGCGAATATAAAGAATACACACCACCGAGGGAGGTGGAGGAGGTGTTTTCAACACCAGTTTCTCGAAGAGTCCGACAGAAAATTGATTGGGAAAAATGGAGTCCTTACTAGAAATCAACAATATCTACTATAACCCATCACACCCCGCTGGGTATGCTAGTATTGATAAACTAGCTAAAGCTATGAAAGGTAAAATGAATAAAGAAGATGTGAAAAAATGGTTACAATCACAAGAAACCTATACACTACATAAACCGGTTCACAGAAAATTTCCACGAAACAAATATGTCTTGTCAAATCTTAATGAACTTTGGCAAGCTGACTTAAGTGATATGAGAACTTACTCAAAATATAACAATGGTTTTAATTACATTCTTTGTGTTATTGATGTCTTTACCAAATATGCATACGCCCGACCCATGAAAAGTAAAAATTCTGAAACTATTAAAACATGTTTTAACAGCATATTTAATGAAGCTAATACAACACCAACTCATATACAATCTGATAAAGGAACTGAGTTTGTTTCAAAAGATGTTCAAAGATTATTTAAGTCAAAAAATATTAATTACTACACAACAAATAACCCTGATATTAAAGCCAGCATTGTTGAAAGATTTCAAAGGACACTCAAAATGAGAATGTGGCGCTATTTCACCCATAAAAATACGTATAAATACATTGATATTTTACAAGACTTAATATATGCGTATAATCATAGCTATCATTCAAGTATCAAGATGTCCCCTTGTGATGTAAGCACGAATAATATAATGACTGTATGGAATAACTTGTATGATAGAAAAAATGGTCAAAGTATCACACGTACAGCTTTGCCAAAACTTCGCATTGGTGACTATGTAAGAATAACGAAGTATAAGCATGTATTTCAAAAAGGTTATGAATCCAACTGGAGTGATGAAATATTTATGATAACTTCAATTATAGAACGATCTCCATTGGTTGTGTACTCGCTAGAAGATTTAAAACACGAAGCTATAGTTGGAACGTTTTATGAAAAGGAATTACAGAAAGTGTCTTATGACCCCACCTCTAAGTATAAAATAGATAAAATTATTAGTTCACGTTATTCTGGTAGCAGAAAGCAAGTGTTAGTGAAGTGGAAAGGTTATCCAGATAAATTTAATAGTTGGATTTCAGTTTCTGAATTGAAAGAAATATGATAAAAGAAAGTTTTTATTTAACATTACTTAGTAATAGTTCCATGGAATACTTTCCAGACAATATGACTACACGATTTTCAACAAAGTTACCAAAATCTATAAAACTTGAAGGAGAATGGTCAGTTGGAGTTGTTGAATTTCAATACCCTTGCACAATGTATACTGTACAAGAGCATGAAAATATAATTTACATATCGAAATTGATGTTAATGCCAAACGAAGAAAAACCTTCACTGGTGTATTATAAAACACATATCCCGGCAACAAATTATGATAATATTAATCATATTTTAACAGCAGTGAATAATATAAAGGAGAAAGTTAAATTTCGATATGATGAAATATCAAAGTTTGTGTCTGCTGCTATTATGGATGAATCTATTAAATCATTGACATTGTCACCTAAGTTAGGTATACAACTCGGCTTTGAACCGAACAGAAATCTTGTGATGAATGGTTTAGGTAAATGTCCAGCCAATTTACATTTAGGGCTACCGTATCAATTATTTGTTTATTGTGATATTATCGAACCTCAGATAGTGGGGGATGTGATGACACCTTTACTAAGAATTATACCATTGGACCCCGCAAAGTATATTTACGGAGCAAATAAAATGCATGTTTTTTCACCTCCACACTATTTACCTGTTATGCGTAGAGAGTTTGATACTATTGAAGTAGATATAAGATCCGGTACGGGTCAAAAAATACCATTCCAGTTTGGAACACTGTGTGTAAAGCTTCATTTCAGAAAAACATAATAATGTACTCTCGTAATATAACTTGTCCATATGAACATTATTACTCACATCAAGCTGGTTCGGGAATTGGAGTGATTTATAAAGGAGCACCGTATCAGCGTGGTCATGGCATTGGCAGTTTCTTAGGTGGACTGTTTAGATCTGTTCTACCATTACTCTCTAGTGGTGCTAAAGTTATAGGTAAAGAAGCTTTAAACGCTGGTGTTGGTCTTTTATCAGACATGGTTAGTGCTCGACCAATGGAGGATTCAATAAAATCTAGACTTAAAGAAGCAAGTTCAAATCTGAAGAGGAAAGCAGATAGTAAAATAGATAGATTAAATATGTCTGGCTCAGGATATAAAACAAAAAGGAAACGGCTATCTTCCAACAGTCTAACACCGACCGCCAAAGTGAAAGCTACAAAAAAATCAAAAGCCAACAATTTAAAAGATATATTTTCATAAAATAAAATAAACATGTCGTTTTTACATAGTCATTCTTGTGAGTGTATAAAATCAGAGTTGGATTTATTCGCTTTACCATCCACACAAACCAGCATAGAAAGTGGGTTATGGATACACTACAAACCCATTTCATCACTTGCTGACGATGGCCCCATAGAGTTTCAAATACCGGGAACAGGGGATGATTATATAGATTTATCCCACACGTTGATACATATAAAAGCTAAAATATTCAATCAGGATTCAACCAAAATAGCTGCATCAAGTATTGTAGCCCCAGTTAATAATTGGCTTCATTCACTCTTCAGTCAACTAGATGTTTATTTGAATCAGAAGCTTGTATCACCACCAAACAATACATATGCCTATCGTGCTTACATAGAAACTTTGTTGAACTATGCTCCTGCAGCCAAAGATTCTCATTTGACTTGTGCTCTTTGGTATCAAGATACAGCTGAAAAAATGAATTCAACCGATGAAAAAAACGAAGAATTTACTAAAAGGCAACAACTAGCATGTGAAAGCAAAGAAATAGAAATGATTGGTCATCTTCATGGTGATATATTTAACCAGGAAAAGTTTTTAATTAACGGGGTTGAAATGAGTGTTAAACTAGTTCGCTCCAGAGACACATTTAGTCTTATGGCTCCTTCAACAGATTTAAAATTTAAAGTATGCATTACAGATGCAACCCTTATTGTTCGTAGAGCACGAATCAATCCAACTGTTTTACTAGCCCATCAAAAAGTGTTAGCCTCTACAACTGCAAAATATCCTATTACTCGAGCGGAAGTCAAAGTGTTAACCATACCTTCAGGTATTCAGGGCAAAACTCTCGACAATATTTTTCTGGGACAAGTCCCTAAAAGATGTATAATTGGTTTTGTAAACAATGCCGCATTTAATGGAAGTTTGACTAAAAATCCATTTAATTTTGAAAACTATGATTTGAATACATTTTGTTTGTACATTGATGGGCAGCAAATACCTTCAAAAGCTTTACAGCCATCGTTTGATAGTAATATTTTTACTGCAGCCTATCATACACTATTTTCAGGGACAGGTATACATTTTCTCAATGAAGGTAATGGGATATCTAGGGAACAATATGCAAAAGGATACTGTTTGTTAGCATTTGATCTAACAGCTGATCTCAGCTCAAATTCAAATACCCATTGGAACCTTATAAAACATGGTAGTGTTAGATTAGAGGTTCGATTTGAATCTACACTTACTCAAACAATAAATTGTATTGTTTATGCAGAATTTGACAATGTTATTGAAATAGATAGGAATCGTAATGTAACCGTAGACTATAGTAGTTAAGTTGACTTTGTATAAACCTAGTTATAAATATGAAATAAAAAATCATTAAAACATAATCCAATCCTTTTATTTATTTCTACCTTTATAAAGAAGTTCAGCTTATTTAGTTTCACATTCTTAATTTGTAAATAGAAGATACCACAACGATGAACACATTAGAAGTTCAAAAACATTTGCATTTCATACATCCCTCGATGCAAAAGCATGTTTATCCAGCAAACAGGTTACCCTTACATATTAATACTCCTGCATTCATAATAAGTAATTTGGATCCAGATAGTGAGCCAGGCTCCCATTGGGTAGCCATTCACATAGAGTCAAATGGAGTTGGACAGTATTTTGATTCTTATGGACGACCACCTATAGGAAATCATAGAAGTTTCTTGAACAGGACAACAAAACAGTGGAATTTCAATAGGTACAGACTGCAACATGACTTGACTTCAGTTTGTGGAGAGTATTGTTTAACATATTTATATTACAAGTTTAACGGAAATAGTATGACGGATTTCGTAAAATTATTTGGTAGCAGTAAGTTGAATAACGATGTTTTTGTGTATAAACTATTTGGTATGTGTTTTAAAGAAAAATAATAAAAGTATCACAATCTGAAAAATCTTTTTGAACAACCTATCCTACTACACCCAAAAATAGGTTCATTTTAAGCTCGCCCGTTAAAATTAAGTAAAGAAAGTAGAGCCGAGCCGAGCTGAGCCGAGTCACGCCGAATCGAACCGATCATTTGAGCGTTTACCGGCCGGGCCGAGCAAAAACCGAACCAAGCCGAGCCGAACCGATCATTTGAGCCTTTACCGGCAAATTTCTACTACTACCGTTGAAATATCAGGAAAAAAATCTCGCTGCGCGAGGCAAGCAAAGAGCCAAAGTCGTCGAATACCTACTACTCATCGTTTTCACCAACTGAATCAGAATTCATGGTTCATGACTTCAAGGCACAAGTTTTTTCACTACAGAATACCCATTGCATCTATAGTCCATAGTCCAAACTGTACCACTGGCTTTTAAACTGCTGTTTTTATTCAATGAGCGAGTATTTTGAGCATTGTAAAAATAATAATGTAGGTACTTGTACCTTTTGTGTAAAAAAAATATGTAACTGTACCTTTTGTGATAAATGGGTAGGTACCTAATGCCAGATGAAGTTTGCTATAAAACTGTCCACCAATATTTATATTTATTTATATTTATTTATAAATAATGAGTACTAATTAATGTTTGTTTATTTTATGTTTAATATAAAATAAAAATTTGAACGTCAAGGCAAAATATAATGAAACCTATATTACCTACCTACTTTAATACCTGAATGCAACTATTCTACTTATGTTTTATGTGAATAAAATATCTTTATAGGTTAAGATCTTGAGCAGGTAATAATACCTAGGTATTACCTGCTCAAGGCTGCTTAGGCTGATAATCATGATGATGATTACCTGCTCAGCTCAGAGCTGATTGAGATTGAGCTGACTGATGAGAGTGTTTATTGTTCTAAAAGATTGGAATCATGAGCTAGTTTCTATTTTGAGAAAGGAACCTCAAACCAAAACGTCCATATATTTTTTGGTTTTGTTAATTTTTTTCAAGTGCTAAATCCATTTCGATAAAATTGAGAAGTTCCTCCTTTTCGCAAGTCGGTTAAAAATTTGCCATGCATCAAAACACTCATAATACAGTGAAATAAAGGTATGCTTATAATAAAAGGTATATTCGTCTGGGATTTTTATTTGGACAGTAGAACACAGAATGGCGTTTACTTTCATGCCAACTGCAGCATGCAACGAAGCTTAATATTTAAACATCTGCAGAAGAAATAACTTTTTAGAGTTCCGTACCCAAAACGTGTCGGCGAAATCTTATTTACGCCAATATTTGTCATAGGATTTTACCATTATAGAATAGCACAGTCCATCAGATATAAATATTTAAGTATTGTGCTTTTTTTTCTTGAGGAGTACTAGGTGGTCTAGTTAGAGTGACTTCCGATCGTTTGGTCATAGATTCAAATCCAGTCGTGCACCAATAGATTTATCCTATCGAAATGCTGTTAAACGGTGAAAGAAAACATCATGAGGAAACCAGTTAGTATTCTAACAGCGGTGATGGCCTTGCAACCTGTCACCTATAGAATTCCAACAACTGGCAAAATATGGGTATCCACATTTTGCCAGTTATTGGTATCCCATTACATTTGGTACGTATGTCCAAACATTACAGTAGTAATGTTTGGACGTAATTCTGACTACCACCCTTAGACGTCTTCAAGAATCTGGAGTTCGTGCTTGGTACAAAAAGATCTGATATCAACCGTAGCCACTTTTTTTTAATTGTACAAATAAATAATTTTGCATGTATAAAGTGGCTATATATATAGAACTCTAGTGAACTAATTTGTGTTCCACTTGACCGGTTTTTAGTACGTATGCATTCTTTACAATGACATTTCCAGTTTTATAGCAAACCTCATCTGGCATTAGGTACCTACCCATTGAAGCTGCTATTATGGAGCCTTTCTCTGGACAATACCGTACATTAAAGCCTTAGTAGTTCACCGTAGCAACATAAATCACAATACAACTGCAAACAGTAACTACAGTTTGAGTGCTTTACAAGCTTTTGAATAGTCTAAATCTTACGACTTGTGTTTATCAGTAGAAAAACATTTGCAACAAATGTTTCAAACAAAACATGTGCATTCATTTAAATTATAATTAATTAAAATGTTCCAAAACTAAATATTTCCATACTTTGGACTTGACAAAAAAAGCCGGCAATATTTTAATCTCATTGTTTAATAGTTTAAGAGCTGATTTCACCATGCTCTGTTAGTTAATAATCAATGATTAACAGGCCGTTAAATCTAACCTTAGATGTTAAACGCGTACATTTTGACATATTTAACGGCCCTTTAATCCTTTGTTAATCTAACAGAGCATGGTGAAATCAGCTCTTACCATCTCAGAGTAACACATTGTTATTCTGAGATGGTAAAACTCGCCTTTAATAATTTGTATGTATTTAAATGTATCTTAAACTTACTTCATTATTTATACTTAACCTATACCTATAATATGATTCGTTTAAAATTTAACCGAGTCATATTGATTTAAACTTTATTGTAACGTTACAATCCTCTTCCTAAAGAGGATTGAACGCACAAGTTAATTTAGAAGAGGACTTTTACCTATCCTAACGTTTAAAAAAAAAAAATGGAACAAGATGACTAAGTTTTATTTAAAGTAACCAAGGTAGCAGATGAGGAGACGGCAGTACGGCAGACGCTGAGGCAGGGAGAAGTGGAGTTGGAGGCGAGGATTCCGTAGTAAGGCCCGGAGAGGATGCAGGTGTAAGGCCCGGAGAGGGTGCAGGTGTGGAGTAGACGTAGAAGATTCCGTAGTAAGGCCCGCAGAGGATGCAGGTATAGAGTGGACGTCCCCGCAGACGCTGATGGAACGTCCGAAGCAGTCGTAGGTGGAATTCCGTTTGATGTAACCTGGAGAGGCGCAAAGGAATTTAGGTTTTGAGGATTTCTTCAAGTTGATAACCCAGGGGTGTTGGTTGACTAGGATTTAATCAACCCAGGGTATCCGACATCTGTTGGACACGTTCCAGCACGAGCACGGTATCTGGATACAGTACAAGGTGTGCTCCTTTCCGATTTGTAGGTACTTGTAACTGGGTAACTTGTAGGACTTGTAGCTAGGTACTTATGTAGTACTCTCCAAGGCGTCTGCCAATGAACTCCAGAATTGTCGCCTGGTTCCGCTTATATAGCAAAATCCATCCAAAATATTATCTTTTTAATTTTCAAAAATGGAACCTTCAGCTGCTAGCATCTTTTGTTGTAGAGTCGAGTTTGGATGACGATTTGTAAAGCAACCTATCGAAATTTGAGATTTAAAACTAAAAGTTTGACAATACGACTGACAGTGTCGATATTGTCAAGAGGAAAATTTCAATGTTTTGATAAAAATAGTAATTTAGAATAAAAATAGATATAGCTTCATTTATACTCCTAGGATCAGAAAATTCTGCTCTATCGATTGGTGTTTAAGTGAAAATTTAGAATTATAAAGTTAAAATACCAAAAAGGAGCCTAAAATATTGATTGTAAGTACCTAAAATGAACAGTAACTTCCTTCCTAGAGAGTATTTACAGAGAAGTATTAAGAAAAAGAGTAATAACAGTGATATAAAAAGGATTAGAAAAGATTAACACTACATTATATCATACATTCCGTACTCGAGTGTTCCTACCGTTAGATTTTTCTATTGTGGCAATAAAACAGAGTTCAACGTAGCACGGTAGAGATGTAGAGCTCTCATTCATAGCTTCAATATAATAGAGCCAATTTTTAACGAATTATAATTCAGGACAAGGAGCCATTGAAGCGGGCTTTGTTCGAAATTTGCTTTTGACTAGCTTAATAAATCTAATTTCGTAAGTAAATGGGTTTTTAAGTTTTGCCATTGGCGGCCATCTAAATTCGTTGATCAACAATGAAATTAGTCGGACGTAGTTTTTTGTTTGAAAAACGATGCCTAGATGATACATCAATACATACCTACTGTTCTGTTAGGATATTTTATTTCTCTACTAAGTTTATGAGATTGCGGTTATTACCCATATTTAAAAAGAACACAATAACTTCATAGAAAGGCAGATGAAGAAGTATTTTAATCGACAGTCGAAGTAGAGATAAGATACGACACACAATGATGCTGTGTACTATAATTAGGTAACGTCATTATCTTGGAGATAAAATTGTTGTCTAAAACTTATCACAAAATAAAGGTATCTCGATACAAAATATTAAAACCGAATGCCATCTAAACATAAAATCTCGAGAAAATAAAATTTATGCAAAAACATTTGTCAGAAGTGGGATTCGAACCCACGCCCACAGAAGTGGACTGCGACCTGAACGCAGCGCCTTAGACCGCTCGGCCATCCTGACGTTGAGCACAAAAACGAAATTAGCTATCAGTATCTTGAAAGCTATAACATAACTCTGAATAATTTTGTTTGAGATAAAATATGTACCAGTTCGCAAAATAATTCTTAAGAAAGTTAGGAAGCTCTAAGTAAGGTATTGTCCACAGTTTCTAAAATATTATAGTCGCATTATCCCTTTTTTAATAAAACAACAATAATTTCATATCCCTGCAGGAGAACGTGCTTAAGAAATTGTCCGAACTGCGAAATGCACAACTTTATCGCCACAATAAAGTCCGTCCGGTGTTCCGTTTGATCTGGCCATGTGGTTCCGGTGCCACGGACATTGTTACACTTGCACTTTAGTCATTTAGGAACCATTTAAGATTACCTACTTAGCACTTATTACATTTTCATATAAGTAATACCTATTTTAAGAATCCTACTAATATTATAATCGCGAAAGTTTGTAAGTGTGGATGTTTGTTACTCTTTCACGTAAAAACTACTGAATGGATTTGAAATTTGAAACTTAATAATATAGCTTAAACATCAAAATAACACATAGGCTACAATTTATAAAGATATAGTGTGAATTGTCCAAAATATGACGATAAGTGTCAAGTAAGTAGGAAAAAATCTACCATCTGCGAGCTATTCTGGCGTGCGCTGCCAAAACCGCATAGAGTTACACATATGTACTACGCCACGCTAATATAAGCTACTCGAAATACTAATCCTGTGCAGACGAAGTCGCGGGCACCAACTAGTAAATAATAAAAAAAACATAAAAATTTACAATACAAAAAACTACATACACCGTGTATTATACACATAGCAAAATAATTATACATGTTGAGTCCAACCGATGAGATCATAAAGATCTAAAGATAGCTAAAATTAATACAATTATAAGATTAAATTATAGAATAAATATATTTTTTAAATGTTCTCATGATTAGTGTTTAAGCACAACTATAAAATGTAACAAAAATTAAAAGGTACTTCTTATGTTAAATTCACTCCCAGAAGATTTTCTGTGGTCTGTGGTAGATATCTCCTCTTTTTTTTCCTCTCTCTTACCTCGCCATCAGCCATATCTGTTCCTTATGTATGAGTCAGCACAGAAGAAATAATAGTAAGACAGATGTTGGTAGAGACACGCGTCCGGCTTTTGATCGCAATGTTTCTGTTGATCGGCTGATGTTTTGCACGTGCTAGCACACGCATGTGGAGTTGAATCAAGCTGTTCTTATTATTCAGATTCATAGTCAACAAGGTTCGTATCTAGACTGAATGCACTCAATCGTAAGCTTATATATCCATAGTATTTATATATGGCTACAGTTGTATTCATTTTACTATTTGTTGATGAAACAAGCAGATGGCCCACCAGCTGGCTGATCACGTAACTTTGTTGCAATCAGTTTCAATCAGTTTCTGTTTGTAATAAGTAAATATAACGGCTATGCGGTTACACTTTAGTTTTCTAACAAAGTTAGATTACAACTGGTGTTTCTGTTGATGGATAATCGCAAAACTTTCATATTGTTTTATATACTTATTGGTTTCATATATAAACTGATTGCAACAAAGTTACGTAATGACCCTGCTGATGTTACCATCACCTATAACAAAACATTGCCTCGCAAGTTACGCACAATAGAAACTTACCTTACATGCAATGCCATGCTTCCATCAACTTGAGGCTTAAGTAACTTCTACCATAAGAATCTGCTCGAGATTATTAAATAAGAACAATAATGCATCATATTATATGAAAAATATGATCACAGGGCTCATCCTCTGTGAGGAAATGCGATTGTTATACGCAAAGGTAATCGCTCAACATCAGGTCTGACGTCTGCTTATTTCATCTCTTATTTCCATTAAAAATATAGAATACCTAACTCATATATGGTAAAGACATATTATGCTGAGGCGCCACTAAAAAGCATAATTAAAGGCTAAGTGGTGTCCGTCTTTCGCCATCATTGTTCCCTAAAAGGTTTTTGTGAAGAAAATAATTATTTTCTATTCTATTCCAAAATAACCCAGATCAAGCATTTGCACGGCATAACTTTTCCAAAGCTTACCTTCTGCAAATGAAAAACGGCTCATGTCTAGTAAAGTTGCCAACAAAATGCCAACAGGCAGTCTGAGAGCTGTAAACTGCACTACAACTCTTTTTGATTTCACAGCAGACAGGTCAGCACGGGGCCTGAGGGACGGTGCTCAGGGGGCCCGGGAGACGGTGCTTACGGCTCCCCACGCGGTGTAAATAGCAATAGGGGCGCGAGTGTATGTCTAATTGCCTGCGGATGTGTCGCAACTCAGTTTTGTGCGGTCACGATGTCCCTGATAGGGATGACACTAAGCTAACATGGGTTTGCTTTGGACTTAGCTTTTATCTTTGACAGCCCTCACAGCTTAGTTAGCTCTGCCTTCTGCGATGCAGGCATATGTGTGCTGTAGGCCGTAGATTCGATCCGCACTGAACGAACATTTGTGATGTAAACATAGACGTTTGTTCCTGTCTGTTGCCAGTCCGTGGTGCTATATTTTTGCATGTCAAAAAAAGTATAGGTAAGTAAAATATCATCTATCTGGTTTCCATAGTACAAGATTAGCTTAGTTTGAGGCGATAGTATTCCCGGGAATGTTTGTTAATATTTATTTATAATTTTCCATCACGATACATAAAATCGTAAGGACTCAAATATTTTGAAGGATTGCGACCTAGGACTGCCTTTTATTCGTTCAAAGAAAACAGCCAGTGGCAAGTAGGGGCAACCCTATTCTCAAGTACCTGTGGCATCTTATAGTGCACTTGCAAGAGGGTGTAAAAATACCTAACAGAGCACACACTTCTAAAACACGCACACAGTTACATTTAACTGCACACACGAGATTGCGTGCACAGCCTTGCGGAAGTTTGGTCGTAAAAATGCATAGATAGGCGGTTCGGTAAAGTGCGGGGTGAGAGATTAGCAACTAATCGTGCGTGCTCTGTCTGTTATAGCTATGACGGTTGTAGACATAACATATAAATAAATTGGTACAAATAAGTTTATACAATATACCTACGATAGTTACAGAGGCTTGACCACACCATACAATAAAATTAGTTATTACCCTATGTTTTCTGATTTTTCTGTGTGTCAAAATGATTTTGTATTTATAATTCTGTTATAACTTTTGCATTAGTCTTGTAATCTATGATTCTATTTTTTTTAAATAAATTTCTCAGTCTTTCTGAAATGTGAAAACCTTGACAAATTAGTAGCGACATCTAGTGACTAGCTATGAAGTTTTGGGCTCAGCGCCACGCCACCTACCGTCAACAGGATGTACACATAAAAACGAACCTCGAGCTAACCACGCGCGTAGGTGGTTAGCTCGTAGCTTCGTAGCAGACGTATAAGTTCCGATACTAGGCACTAGATGGCGCCAGTTCAAAGTAAAACCGTAAAACGAATTAGAGTGACATAATCTATGAAAGAGGAAAAGGTAGCTAGATTTCCATGGGTATTTCTTGGGTATCAGTTACCCAGAGTACCTAACGTGGTACAAAATGAAGTTTTTCCATCTTAGTGCATGCGTACCATAATAAGCTGACCTGGAACAAATATTTGCAGATATCTGTTCTACTGCGGTAATCAAACCAGCACTTCTCATGTCTCAATCAGTTAGTGGCTCGCTATAGCTTTCTAAAAAGAGTAAATGTATAACTTTAAAATAACGCCTCTGAACAATCTAGCCTGGTTATTATAAAATGGGAGCAAGGTATTAGCCCCACAAGTGATAAATAACATTTTCATTGCTACCCTTTCTCAGAAAGTGGCGAGTAACTTGTGGCCATCAGTGCAGCACGCCTGCACTGCAACGCAACAACAAAGCCAGTGATTTATTGGCACTATGAGTAAAGCTAGGTTTTGTCGGGTCATAGAGTATACCATAAAGAGAAAACGTTTTCACATTTTTCACATTTTCACAAGTTCTATGAGCTATACCTTGAAGATGAAACCAATATATTTTAACTTAATTTTTTACGCACCTGTACCGTGAAACTGACGTGGAGATGGGTAGGACACTTAGCAAGAAGAAACGACTGGAGATAAAAGAAAGCGGCTTCAGAAGGTGGCCAAGGATGCCCGAAGACCTAGGGGCAGACTACCCGACCGTTGGTCGAATGACATTGTAGTGGTGAGGGCTGGGAATGAATGGATAAGACTCGCAAGGGATCGGAAAGAGTGGCGTATTAAAGAGGAAGGTCTATACTCAGTAGTGGGTGCAAACGGGCTAGCAGTTAATACATAACTGATGCCCCACATCATTACTACGATATTTATTTTGATCCATCCTCAATTTAAATCATAATGCTCATTTAAGCCCAGATTATGGTAACAACAATTGAATTCGTGCCCTCAGGAAAGATGTTTCTTAGGGGACATAACAATAGCCAGATAATATTGAAGTTGGTAAAGTCGTGGAAACGGAGCTGGAGTACAAGCTTCTTTCAATGTTTTGAAAAATAATAATAACAACTACGAATAAATAATTATTTATTCTTCTTACCATCTTCAAATTTTCTATAATTCTACTTCTACTATAATATATAAAAGCGAAAGTCACGATGTTTGGATGATTGTGGCTCAATCACGCACTTATCCACGGAACCGATCGAGATAAAACTTAGGTATATCGATATAAAAAATATCGTTCATTTTATGTCGAAAAATTTACGGAAACGAGGAATAAAACATAAACGAACCCAATAAAGTGAAATAATTATGGTAAAATATCGAGCGAAGACACAAGCAGGTCAGCAATAAAGGCTCTTTATTTGTACCTACCAAGGTACAAATAAAGAGCCTTTTCTAGCGGCGGCATTTCAATTTAATTTTTATAGTAAAAGAACACTTAATTGTGACATAACTATAATAGCTAGACATAATGCTGTCTTGACATTTTTTGTAGATAATGACGTGTTAATCCACATCCAAATAAATCTTTTCATATTCAAGACTGGTTCAATACCTATACATTACTTCTTGAATTTTTAAAATCTGACATTCCATTCAAAAGATTTTAAAAATATAAGCGACGCGCGGGTCACGGGGCGCGTTCACACCCAGCGCGGGCCCGGGCAAGACGCGAGGTAGAAGGGCGTGCAAATGACTCGAACCCACCACGGCCTAAGTTTATCCAAAACATTGAAAAATTTATGTCCACCCATGACAGGCCGCTAGTTTGATATAAAGAGAATGGTGGAGGTTTCTTCAAAACTTACGAATCGTTTTCATTTAAATCATGCAGGATATCACATAACACGATTTCAGTTGAATTGCTAACACTTTATTGTTAGACCTGTAGTTATATAGGTTAAAATACCACCCACATTACACAACAGAACTCAAAAGAAAAAACTAAGTTGCTTCCCAATATGACAAAAAAAGGTATCTCTGATATACTCGTACTTCTTAGGGCGGCTTGTCGGTCGAAGCCGCTCCGATACGGTTATCAGAGGCGTAAGGCGTAAGACGTCAAGTAAAAATATTTCTGTCATTGTTTTTGACAACTCTTAGGTAGAGATGGAATTATTTAATCGGGCACCAGGCGATCAGAGCTAAGGGCCGAAGCTAGTCCTAAATGGACGGCATACTCCAAGGCAGTTGCCCGCAGCGTTGCTATCACACTGATACACCTTGATAAGGTTGCTAAGGAAAGCGGGATGTTTACCTGAATGCTCAAAAGTAATTGATTTCTTTAGTGAAAATAAACAACGTTACTACTGAAAATAAATGTGATACAATAATGTTCCATCCTTTGGTTGCAGGCAAAGTCAATATAAAAAAAAACACTATTAACTTGACGTTTTGACGGATGGATTGTAATTTCAAGAGATCATGAAATGCACATTTTATACTTTTTCTACAAAATTAAATAATTCTGTACAAATTTAACTTAACCCGCATCGAAACAGGACTAGTAAAACAAATAAAAAAATAAAAGTACACTGATAATTGGAAAGATTCTCCTTATTTGTTTTTTATTTTTTTTGGGCTAAATTAACATTACCTACAGTTAATTTAAACATGTAATATAAAAGTGTAATAATCGAAACTTTTGGTTTAACATACAGTTCTATAAGACGATCATATGACCTTACCTATACTTACTTATTTAGAAATAAAATAAATAAATAAAATAATAATAAGTGGTTAATACGCTAATTCCATTGGAAAGTAGGTACCTAGTATAAAAAAAAAACAGCTTATACTTACAATCATCATTTATCTGGCTTGACCTACTAGCTACTAGCGTACTTAAGCACCTCAATACAGTATCTCAAACTTTTATCTCCTCATTCTAAAAATGTAAACCGTTCGTACTTTTCCTCACGGTCTCTATGTAGATTCGACTCAGACAACTAAGCATAATTTATTTCACCAGTCCACTTTGAGTGCCCGTTGCAATGCTAAACTCAAGCAGACGGCTCGTCACTGAGTTCGTCCTCACGTTTTCAGGGGATAGTCGGGCTGCTTTTTCATTCGGTAGTAAAAATATTTAACTTTTGGTCAAGTATCCTGCTAAATTAAAGTGTACCCTACCCATTTCTACCCTGCTTAGTAAAATTATGTAGGTATAAGATCATGCTAGACTGTTATTTGCAACTACAAAATTTAAATCGTTTTTTTTTCTGTAAAAATATCCCTAACAACGTCTAAAAAATAAAAAATAAAAATGAAATTTATAGAGTAGGGGTTAGTAGTGTTGACTATTACGGGTAATTTAAAAAAGAATTTGGCGTTTTGACTTATTTCTGGGAGAATTTATATAAAATAAATATATTGCCAATATAGTTATTATCCAACACAGAAAAAAAACAGACACGAAGTTTTTTATTTATGCCAAAGCTGGCAGTCGAGCATACGGGCCACCTGATGGAAAGTGGTCACCGCCAGACATCTGCAACACCAAAGGCGAAATAAAATAAAAAAGTTAATAAAGAAATAAGCTTATGACAGTGACCCCACTGCATGGTAGGCATCCCTTCAGATTGAATAATACTTCTAGTACGACCTATTCGTGATCTTTTGTGATTTTCTAACGTATCTTACTTTTGGATAAAATTGCCGCTACCCGACTATCCCCTGCCGTTTCCCAAAACCGCTGTATTTTGACAGATGTTCAGCAAAATTGTTATTTTTATCGACGGGGTGTTAACGGTGTGAGACGGTGCTTATTTATTTAGCGGGATCTGTGACGTGACAATTAGTGGAGTATACTCTGTCTTGTTAATAGGTTTAAAATAACTGTGGGGTCTGCCGATAGCTAAGGGACCGTTTGATACCGAAATTTTGGTAACATTTTGACTACAAATGTTTTCATAATGTTTTATTCTCAGTTTTAAGTGGTATACTGTTTGCCTACAAACATTTTATAATTATCCAAAAAGTTAATAACCGACCAAGTGGAATTCAAACTCGCGACTATGATATAGGTACGTTTCTCAACTGCACCATCGATAACCTTTATAATTATCAGGTTATATTAAACTTTGGTTAAAATAAAGCCAAAAATATTACTATTCTAACTTCTAACTAGTGTCTAGTGTTAAATATTTTATTTATTCTATTAAGCTAGAACTGACTAAGCCCCTTAGATATCCTCAATTATTAAAAGACCTAAACTATTTGAGGAACTGCTGGTTGCAGAAATAGGGCGGTAGTATAAGGTACTTCCTCGGCCGGACTCTTTCACAAAGAGTCTACAAATACTTTATGTTTCTACGTTATTTAGTGAGATAGGTAAGTAGATTTTGTTGATAACGACTTACTTACCTATACTTACACCTGACACTCCTCTTCTTACTTTGACAACTCCTTTACAGTGCAGGCTGGTCGACTATGGAAAGCATTGCCTGTTGCTATCAGACGTGCTAAATCGCTTTTTATTTTTAAATCTATGGTTAAGGAACACTATTTGTCCTGTTGTTACTAAATTTTTCCTGCTTGCTTCTTTTATTACAATTATTTATTTATGTATAGTATAAATATGTATTAAGTAATTATTATATGTAACGTGGTATAATGTAAGTATTTTATTTATTATATTTTTATATATTTGTTTCTAATTCTTTTTCTTTTATATGTATGTAGCATAGCCTTTTTCATACACAAATTATTTTTTATCCCTACGCACACACGCACCTCTTCAAAATTGAATGAGTCCACTTCATCCAACGGTTGTCTGGTAGAGATCGCTATTTAGCGATAAGACCGCCCATTGTACTTTGAAGTTTTAAGTCTGTTTTTTTTGTTATATCCTTAAGTTGTGTGCAATAAAGTATTTCCTATCTATATATCTACTTACCATATTACCCCATGGTTTGAGGATTGAAGTGGTAAGCCAGTACCAGATAAACTGTGATCAGACTAATAAAACTAAACCTTTAACCAGGATGCCCTACAGCACTCCCGTTCTCGAAGTCAGAGGTCATTGTTGTAACATTCGACATTTCCATATTACGAAACAAAAGCACGACGATACTCGACAATGCTGCCAAGATGACAACAATGAAGAGGCTTGCCGTGATCGCGTTTACGAAATCGATGAGCAAAATATACCGTATGTTATAGACGATACGGTTGAGATTGGTTTCAAAAAACCTGAGAAATAGGTGAGTATTTGAGAGCAAATATTGCACGTGCTTTGAGATGACAAAGCGATGAAAGAATGTTGGGATAAAGGTAGCTTTCTGTATCATTATGAAAATAAAATATTACAGCCATTTCCAAAACTATAAAATGTGTGATGCGCGGCAATGTAGCCAGTTCTTGGGGACGCTGCAGATTAGCACTAATTTGGATCGGTTGAGCTAATATCTAGATCGTTAGCAACGGTCTGTAGATAACTCAACTGTTTCATGTGTAGTAAATACATTTTGTAAATACGTATAATTTTCGTTGTAAATAAATATGCTATTGGTATATTGACATATTGTAGGAGAACCAAAGTAGCCGACATATCTCGCAGAATCAGCAAGTTGAAGTGGCAATGGGCAGGTCATATAGCTCGAAGGCCTGATAACCGATGGGGAATAAAGGTTCTCGAATGGCGACCACGGACAGGAAAACGAAGCGTGGGACGCCCTCCTACCCGATGGACTGACGACATTGTCAGGATCGCGGGAAGTCGGTGGATGGAGAGGGCTCGGAAACGTTCTTCCTGGAAATGTATAGGGGAGGCCTATGTCCAGCAGTGGACTTCTTAGGCTGATGATGATGATATTGACATTTAAGATTATAGTCAATGTAACAATATCCTGATTAGGCTCATTTTGTTTTGTCAGTATTTAGCCTTTCTTTAGGTTGTTCAGTAGATAATTGTGTGTCCTATGTTTTCGGAAAATAAACTTGTATTTCTTTATTATACTTACTTGATAGGTCTGTTACTCTATAATATTTCGGCATACATATCGTTATCTTCTATTAGGGACTCGTAACCCACTTGTGGCGGTATTAAACGCACTTTAGCGGATATGGCAGGTTTATTGCCGAGGGGCCCAAGTCGAGAACAAATATTTGAATGGAGTATCTTCCAGTAGGGATCTATTTGCTCCGAGTTTGGTTCTAGTTGAAATACGGAAGCCAGTATATAGAAATTTATTATGAGGTCATCTGTGTCAAGTCCAGACTCTAAACTTACTTTATTTAATCGTTTACAATTTAGCACTACTGTATAGCGTTGAACATTAAGAACTGGTCTCACCACGCTCTGTTAGTTAAACTAACTGCTTGTTAGCCATTTAACTGACTGTTAAGGTTGTTTCACCATGCCCTAACAAAGGATTGCCTTCTTTTACAGGCTGTTGAACTTATCTCTGATCTAGCGGTCTGTTAAATATCTAACAGAGGATTCAGATGTCAATTTTTTGTCCAAATAGACGCGGCTCATCTTTTTTTTTCAAGAAACTGTTTCAGAGTATATACTATATAATTTGGAGATAATTGTTTCAACAATCTATCTGCCAAATTTCTTATTTATTTGCCCTTTTCGCCATAAGAATAGGCAGTTATGTCGGCTTTCCATTTGCTATGATCCTGCCTAAAAATCATGAGAGTAAATGAAGTATAAAGTATGAAGTATAGTAAGTGTACTGTACAGGTTGCTTGGGTACCAAATAAAACACTTAGTTAAAGTAACGCTAACGTCCGCCTGGTTCGGTTGGCTGGAATTGAGTGCCCCCACGACGTTAGTCGTTACCCGCACGCTTGCCTAGTCAGCGCGCATAGTATAATGTTATACACTACAGTAAGTTTAAGTATTTTAAGAGTAGAAGAGCTCTTTGTGCAGGGCTCGACCGGAGAAGTACTACTACCACGCCTTTTACTGCCGGGAAGCAGCGTTGCTCTGTTTCGGTTTGAAGAGTGTGGTTGCCGGTGTAATTACAGGCACATGAGGCTTACCACTTAACATCAGGTGGGCCATCTGCTTGTTCCATTAGCTTGTTGTATAAAAAAAGTATGGAATACCAAACTGCAAAATGTGGAGATGTGCCAAATGTAATATTCGGACGTACCTTTGGCCTTTAGAAATACTCAAAACAATCTTGGTGTACAAAGATACTTGGTACTATAAGATCTGTAGGGATATCTACCATCAAAGTCAAAGGGGGATCAAAGTCGTGAGGCTGTTTCTGTTTTTTTTTTTATAAATGAATTAAAAGAGGTATATTTTTTTTCATTCACTCTCACAGTAGATATTACTGCAATGGCCGTCGTCGGTTTCGGATAGCTTGACTTTATATTCAACCGACTTCAAAAAAGCAGGTGGTTCTCAATTTGACTGTATGTTTTTTTTTATGTTTGTTACGCGATCATTCCGCCAATTATGAATCGATATTGATGATTTTTTTTGTTTGGTAGATAGACCATGGTGGACCCTTATAAATTTTATCGAAATAGATAAAGCGCTTTTTGAAAATACAAGAACAAAGTTTTATGTTTTCAGTGTATTTGAAGTGGTTTTTTTTTTGCAGAAAAGATATTATTGTATGTAGGTACCGGTCTGCATTAGAATTAAAATCATGGTTCTCTAGTTACTAGTTAGCGCAAACAAACGATGCAACATCACGACAAAATCATTGCACATTCGGCTAATGACTTGAGAAACTCATGTCGGATATTTAGTGTTCCTTTCACTAATAATGTAGGCACCTACATTAACTAATAATTTAGAATGCCTTGGTCACATCCTAGTAGTGTTCAACTTACTCTCTGAAACAATTTTGAATTTGTTGCATAGGGAGGTAAGGTAACCGTTGCACAAAAGTATGGTATTTCCTTTATTCTTTTCTTTTGCCATGACGAATCTTTTTTTTGAATTTGATTTGATTGACCAGGGCGATTACGTAACTTTGTTGCAATCAATTTCTATAAGAAACCAATGAGTATATAAAACAATATGAAAATTTTGCGATTATCCATCAATAGAAACATCAGTTGTAATCTAACTTTGTTAGCAACTGCAGCTAAAATGTAACCGCATATTTACTTATTACAAACAGAAACTGATTGCAACAAAGCTACGTAATCAGCCAGCTTGGATAGCATGAAGTGTTGTATGCAGGTACTTAATGGTATAAGTACCAACCTACTAGATATAATACCATTTTTTTTAGATAAGTGTACAGTAAATAGTAATACACACACAGTGTAGGTACACAGTAAGTGAACAGTAATAATGTAGTACCTATGTAAGTCGTTAGGTATTTAAATGCTAAATTTTATATGAATAATGTTAAACTACGCTTGACGAGCCAAGGCTTTATTATGCATTACAATATATTGTTAATGTGTTAAATCTTTGTCAATAAATGATTCTGATTCTGATTCTGATTCTGTATGTCTACAGTACAGGTACGTACTAGTTGTATATAGATCAGTAGGCAAGTCTAGTAGGTAGATATATTAATTTGCCATGAAGATTTCCTAGGCGTTAGCAATTAGTTCCGCGATGGGTACAAGGATAGAATATTAATAAGTGTGGGCAGACAGCCTCGGGCACTACACTTCTCGAGCCCCATGTGACTTTGACTCAAGCCCCTACTAACGCCGAACTCGTGTCATTAGACACTTGATAAACTAAATGTTCACTGTCCCTCTAGGCTTGGTCGTGTGGAACTGGCACCTAGATTCACTTAGCTTTACGCTTCAAAGCGATCCTTGTGATTCAATTGAACACATAACTTTTTGACTTAAACTAAAGATTGCATAACAGAGACAGAAAAAAGAGAGTAGTAAGTACAGGGAGTAGTAGAGCTCTTTGTGAAGGGCTCGTCCGGGAAAGTACTACAATCACGCCCTTTTCTGCCGCCAAGCAGCGTTGCTGTGTTTCGGTTTGAAGAGTATGGTTGCCGGTGGTATTACAGGCACATGAGGCTTAACATCTGTATGCCTCAAGTTGATGGACGCAGGCCAGTGCATCCTAGGGCACGTTCCTGTTTTATTGTGCGTGACTTGCGAGGCAATGCTTTGGTATAGGTGATGGGTACCACTTAACATCAGGTGGGCCATCTGCTTGTTCCATCAGCTAGTTGTAAAAAAAACAGAAACATCTTCACGACTTTGACTTTCACTCAAATCTCTCGGTACCAAGTACTAAAGATATCCTCAAGGTCTATGAGGATGTCCTAAGGGGGAGAGGGGGGGTCGACCGAAGTACGTCCAAGTGTTACATTTGTCACATACCCACATTTTGCAGTAAATTTTATTCCATAAGGTTGCAAGCCAGTTACTGCATACCTATAACCGAAACCACCGAACGAAAGTTTGTATACAAACTTTCGCGTTTATAATATTAGTAGGATATGTATAAATAGTAGGCTAGGTAGTAGGAGAGTGAGGGTTCGTTACGCTGGAGAAGAGCACGTAAAGGGCACCCAAAAAGGGTGTGTTCAGGGTTCGATAGGAGGCCCAATCCTATGGAACCTCCTCCTAGACCCACTGCTAAAGGGCTTGGAGCAGCGCGGAGACTATTGCCAAGCCTTTGCGGACGACGTCGTGCTTGTGTTCGATGGGGACACCGCTCTCGAGGTGCAGCGAAAGGCCAATGCCGCCCTCGCCTATGTTCAGAAGTGGGGTGCTCAAAACAAACTAAAATTCGCACCGCATAAGACAAATGCGATGATAATCACGCGCAAACTGAAACACGACACACCACTTCTGAGGATGGGCGAGGTGGACATTGGTATGTCAGAGCATATAAAGATTCTAGGGGTCACCATCGACAACAAACTTACATTTAACAGTCACGTCACACACACCTGCAAAAAAGCTTTAAACATCTATAAGCAACTATCTAGAGCGGCAAAAATCAGTTGGGGTCTCCATCCTGAAATCATACGTGTCATCTATACAGCCACTGTTGAACCCATCATATTATACGCAGCCGGTGCATGGGGGTTAGCCGTCAAAAAGCTGGGGGTACAAAAACAGCTGAATGTTGTACAAAGGGGGTTTGCCCAAAAACTCTGTAGGGCGTACCGCACCGCCTCCCTGAACTCATCGCTGGTGCTGTCTGGGATACTCCCACTTGACCTCAGAGTACTGGAGGCAGCAGCCCTGTACGAGGCCAAGAGGGGGGTGGCCCAGACGGCCCTAGCGGACAGAGAGGTTGAACGGTTGGTGCCCTACAACAAGACGTGGCACCCTGCGGAACATGTGCGCCTGGAGTTCGACCTGATAGACCAACTGCAAGTGGACAACCACAATCACCTAGCAGTAAAGATTTACACCGATGGCAGTAAGATTGAGGGTAAAGTTGGAGCGGCACTCTCCTTCTGGAAAGGTGGCGCCGAGACCAAAACCCTCAAACTTAAACTGTCATCTTATTGCACGGTCTATCAGGCCGAACTTCTGGCCATATGCAGAGCCACGCGAGAAATTACCAAGCGCTCGGAGTCAAGTTTCGGCATATACAGCGACTCCAGATCAGCACTAGAGACTATAATTAATCAGGGCTCCCTCCATCCCCTAGCAGTGGAAGTTCGGCACCATCTAAAGTCCTGCAAAATCCAAAACAAGGAAGTATACTTGTTTTGGATCAAAGCACACGCAGGATTAGAAGGAAACGAAAGAGCGGACAAGCTGGCGAAAGAAGCTGCCCTAAACATCAAAAGAAAACCTGACTACGATCTATGTCCGGTGTCATTCATCAAGCGACAGAACCGTTTGGTCTCGCTGGATGAGTGGAACCGGAGGTACAAGTCAGGACAAACGGCCGCAATCACTAAACTGTTTTTCCCAGATGCAATAAACGCTTATAGGGTAGTCAAAAAATTTGAACCTACAGGAATAATGACCCAAGCAATGACAGGACACGGTGGGTTCTCCGAATACCTAAACCGATTTAAGTGTAAGGAGAACCCATCATGTATATGCGAACCAGGCGTAAACGAAACCGCGACGCACGTATTACTAGAATGCCCAGTATACTCTTACAGAAGATATGAGGTCGAACAGCAGCTAAATTGCGACTTGACGGAGGCAAGTATTGGCACAATTATGACAGATAACACAAAGAGAGGAACGTTTATAAAATACTGTACTGAAATTGTAGAGAAGGTAATAAAGAGAAACAAGTAGGTTAATAAAGTATGATGAATATATATTGTAGAATATATACAACATGCATATATGTAAACTAGAAATAAGAAATAAATAGGATGAAAAGTATATTATATAGAAGATGTAGAAACAATAAAATTGTAAAATATATTGTAAGCATGTACTTAGAGATAAATAGAAATATAAGATCACTAAATTTAAGCTAGAAATAAAAGATGTATTAGGCAAACAGAACCCATAGAATAAAGGGTCAGAAATCCCACGGGATACTATGTTAATAAATAAAATAAAAAACCCTGTCCTCAATTCCCAAATAGACAGCAAAGTCCCTGATTATGTTAGGGGTATCAGACTCAACTAGTGCCATTTTGAGATGGCGGTAGGAAAAAAAAAAAAAAAAAAAAAAAAAATAGTAGGCTATAGATAAGTATGTGTATGTTTGTTACTCTTTCACTTAAAAACTACTGAATGGATTTTAATGAAACTTTACAATAATATAGCATAAACATCAGAATACGACATAGGCTACAATTATAAAGATATTGTTAATCCTGCGCAGACGAAGTCGCGGGCACCAGCTTGTATTACGTGAAACGTTGTGTGAAACGCAAAATATTATAAGTTTGAATTTTGAAGTCATCCTCAGCAAAAAAACTTCATCCATAATTCGTAGAGTGCTGAATAGTCAAAAAAACATCCTGAAAACCCTGAAAACCATATCGTATAGGTTTACTTCTCCCATTTGGAAATGCATCGTGTTGAGAGTGATAAAATCCACCTAGATTTGACTACTCGGTTGGGTTTCATCACTTTACCTGTGCCTTTTATACAAGTGTTCCAATACTTGTGTTTAAAAACTTCAGGGGGCTAAAGTTTTTTGATGGTTATCAATACGAATAACTTTTTCTAAGGAACCAACACTGTAAACGCGAACAAAATACCTACCTGGCTAAAATGTATGAAACAACTGTTTTTTTTCGCGTTCACAGTGTTGGTTCCTTAGAAAAAGTTATTCATATTGATGGGTACTTTAGCCCCCTGAAGTTTTTAAACACAAGTATTGGAACACCTTGTATATTATGTAAGTTAGTTTAAAACTAACTGAGATAAATTAATTAAATAAAATGGTTCTGAAAAAAAATCTTATTGTTTTTATTTTATATATTATTTTATAAATTAACTAAACTTAACTCAGTTTTTTGAAAATTCACTATTTATTTTGTTGGTTCGTGGCATTGAATAATCGCCTACTGAGTGTTGCCTCGTTGCCGGCGCGCAAAGTACTTCCGATGGATGACGATTATAATACAATGACATTTTCAAACTATTCAAACAACTTCTCTCGGTTTTCATCTTTTTCATTAACTATAGTCGCGTTAAACACTCGCTGCAAACTCGGTCATAAATCCTCTTAACACTAGTGTTTAGAGTACTCGGCGCGGGCGCATGCACGTTATCGATAAAAAGAATGACTCAGCGAGAGCGCCTGGTGGTTGCGCAGTCCGAGAGGTCATGTATCGATAGTTCTTATCGACTCCAATAATGCACATCTTAGCGCTTAAGCAAAAGTATCGTGCCGTTCTCATAAGTGCGAGAGAGAGAGAACAATATTGCTGTCTCGTTCCGATAATTTATGACCAAGTTTGCAGCGAGTGTTTAACGCGACTATACATTCAGTTATTTGATATTTTTTAACGTGTTAAAATGTTCGAGCAAGAAGTTATTTGACGGATGTCTTTCATCTCATTGCAAGCTCAGAAACTAGTGCAATAAAGAGTTAATGAATGTAATGTTTTATTGATCTTCGAGTTATACATAGTAGGTTCCAAGTAAGTGCAACCAAAACTGCGCGAAATTGAGCGAATAGAATTTCCCGCGTCTAACAATGTTACTGCCTCGTCTAACTGCCAGGGGACGGGGCGGCTACTGAAAATGCCTCTGAAAATTCCATTTTACACCTATATAGAGTCTACAAGATAGTTTTACAAGCTACGAGCAAGAATGCTCTAGCGCTCGCATAGTTTTAGTGGAGAAAATGAGAGATTTCGGATAATGTAATGCATCAAGTAGCAGAAAAATGCATGAGCAAATTATTTGAGAAAGTTTTTTTTTTACATTTTTGCTATCACTTGCACCCTGTCTGCCTTTTTCATATTCTTTATTCGGTTTCAGAAGATTTCTAAACATCTGCAGACCGGAGCAAATCATATCTCATTTTTTTTAACATATTCTAAGTCTACTCTCACAATGTACAATGCGGAAGGCCCTGGAGACTTGTATTAAAGGTTTTTTTAACCTCTCTCAAGCTCCAGTCCCTGGCAAACTGGGTACATGACATACCTTTGTATAGGTATCTCGTGCCTAACTACCTACTATAAGTCCTACTGTAACATCGCACTTTGTAAAGGAAAATAAAAACATTTTTGATTTTGATTTGAATGCAGCATTATCATGTTGGCAGACGAAGGCGAGGGTACGATTTTGATTTCTGCCACATGAAAGCCAAAAAGATAATGAAAGTTTGCTCCCAAGCAGAGTTGTTATGAACTGCCTAGTTATGAACGCATTTTTATAAAATTCACCATTAACATTTTTATAAGAGCACCAGGGTCTATTGAGAGTGACCCCGCCTTCCGATCGTAATCTTAAGACAAGAGCTAATGTGACTCTCGCTCGCACGTTTCGACATCTTAAAAGAAAGAAATCACTAAACTCATTTTTGAAAAATCGCAATCAACCATTTTGTGTGCAATCACATTGCACACAGTTTAGTAAAAATTTCATTTTGATCGATACAAGTTTTCCTACTTAAAAGTTTGCTTATTTACGAAAACTAGTAAAGATACTTTTAACTATCGAATTTTTTTTAAGAAAACCAGTAAGTATTTTAACAGCAGCGATGGGCTTGCAACCTGTCACGTATAGAATATTAACTACTGCAATATGTGGGTATGTGCCTTATGTAATGTTTGGAAGTACCTCTACCTACTCTATCTATCTACCGTGCCTGGAGGATAAAGTCGTAAAGTGGTTTCAGTTTTTAGTTTTTTTATATAATCCGCGTTAGTGTGTCGAGAGACTTAAAATAATTCCACCTATAAAAAAGTTACGACGCCCGTAGAAAGTACGATGCTCTCAATTCTATAAAACTTAAGTTTATTGTGATTTTGGCTTGGTATAAATCTCGAATGAACAGGCGTCGAGTCGGGGAAGCGTTGTGGGCACAATTTGTCGGCGCGCTCTGCAGGAAATGAGCGTATTTGTCTTACCTGCAGGTGAGACGATATTATACGCGGATAGCGATAAAATACACAAATATTGGTGAAACAGAAACATAAATTTTCTTCTGGTCGGATCACTAGTTTCTTTCGAAAAAGTGTGGTGAAAGGGTTTTAAACATCAGGCTCTTTGTAAGCACTTGACGACATGCAGGTTTTGTATATGTAAAATAATGTCGTAAGCTTTTTATTTGTATAGTTAATGCTGACGATACAACATTTTGAATACTTGCATTTTCTTTAAACTCAAAAAAACTGTCTGAAAATTCAATGTAAGTCAGGGAAACAGTTTAATTTCGAAAAACAACATCATTATAATTTTTACTATTTAGAACATACTTACTAATTACTTGATTTTTCTTAAAATGTCCATTCTATGATTTCGCTCGCAGACGACCCACGCTCCACTAGCCGAGAGCTACACATATAAATTCACTCACCAACATTTATGAATGTTGATAATTATTGCAAGTGTTTTGCGACCTCGGCACTATGGAGCTTTATTACTACATCTATTTCTGGGAGTAAACTTTGAGCTACTTGTCATTATGTTCTAAGGATATGTTGAGAGCACTGGTGGTCTAGTGGTAGAGACCCCGCCTTCCAATCCTAAGGTCGTGGGTTCGAAACCAGTCGTGTACCAATGAGTTTTTCTGTTCAAAAAATTATGTGCACAATGCCAGTACTCTCAAACGGTGAAGGGAAACATCGTGAGGAAACCGGCATGTCGTAGAACCTAAAAAATTCTATTAGTACATGTGTCAAGTGCTCGAAAGGAGCCTCTTGAGGCGCACTTAAAATCCTTTCACCACACTGTTTCGAAAGAAACTAGTGACACGACAAGAAGAAGAAGGATATGTTCCAAAAACTCTAAGTAACGCTATCACGTTAGTTTATCACGTATTTCTGTCTATGTTTTTGAAAAGATTAAAAAGAGGAGGGTTGTTTTTCTTCAGCACCGGATTGCGTTATTCTGGGTTCGTCGAAATTATTCGTTCAGTCCTAAATTATATATTTATACATAAACTAAGTATAAAAGAGAGTCTTTCTTCAGCATATATCTAGGGATAGTAGGTTCGAATCCCACTTGGTTATTTTTTTTTACACAGAATGCATTCATAATTGTTTATTTTTTTTCGCAGATCCACACCACAATTGGTCGGCTCGGACGCCTCGTACAAACTCAGCTCTTACGAACAGGAGGCTTTGAATGCTGTAAGTGCATTAATAACCTATACCACCTAAACTTAAATATACGACTCATAGAAATAGTAGTCTTCGGTATCGAAGGCAATCGGCATGAACTGGAGCCAATTTAATATTTTTCTATTTTATTTTAGAGATTTAGGAAATCTTGCAGCTTAAAGAAAAAAGATTATGTCTTCTGAAAGCCAACAAGTATCCACAATGTTTATACAAAAAATAACAGTGAAGAAGACGACTAAACAAAAAGGATAACTCATTATATAGGCATGAAATCAAAATAGTTGCTAAAAATGTGTTACCAATTGTACATTGTAATCTATTTAGTGATAGCCCGAAAAGTCCACTGTTAGACGTATTTCTGCTTATTTGAAGCCACCTCCATCGATTGACTTTCATCGATCTTTACAGTATCGGTATATCGGATGAGAGTCGCTCTACGATTTATTTTCCGGATTTAGAATTTATTATTGAGTGTGTGTTTTTATTTATTACTGAACTCACGAACTTTTGATCGAAAAATATCTAGTCACTACGTGACCTTAATTGAAACAGGAAAATAATATGAAGGCTTTGCGGTTACAATATTAGTTGCAGTCGCTGACAAGGTTTGATTGCAACTGGTAGGTATTTCATCGAACGTAAGCGCTTATCTGTTCAAAAAATTATGTGCACAGTGCCAGTACTTTCAAACGGTGAAGGAAAACATCATGAGGAAACCGGCATGTCGTTGAACCTAAAAAAGTTTTAACCCATAAGGTAGTTTTGCTTAGGGCCGGTTTCACCATGCTCTGTTAGATTAACAAAGGCTTAAAGGGCCGTTAAATATGTCAAAATGTACGCGTTTGACAGCTAAGGTTAGATTTAACGGCCTGTTAATCCTTGATTAGTAACTAACAGAGCATGGTGAAACTGGGCCTTAGTATACTATACATAACATGTGTCTAGTGCTCAAAAGGAGCCTTTGAGGCACATTTAAAATCCTTTCACCACACTGTTTCGAAAGAATTAGTGACACAATAAGAAGAAGAAGATGCGCTTCTTCTTCTTCTTTTTCAGTAGACAATTTTTTTCAGTTGGTTTATATTTGATATCAGCTATTATTTATAAAAAAAATTGAAAGTTAAGTAATTAAGAAGAAGAAGATCTTCTTCTTCTTAATTACTTATAAATTACTTAAAAAAAATTGAAAGTTAAGTAATTAAGAAGAAGAAGATCTTCTTCTTAATTACTTAACTTTCAATTTTTTATAAATAATAGCTGATATCAAATATAAACCAACTGAAAAAAATTGTAACAAACTAACGTAATTGGCTGGCTGCTAAGTGCAGTCTTGTACTCAAAAACCCATCCTTGCTCAGTCAGTTTCTAAGTGTCAAAAATAGCATCTTAAATTGGTTAAACATGAGTTCGCTCCAACTAAGGTTCCCGCTACACCATTGTCGGGCAAAATAAGGGTATTGCCATAAGTTCTACTAGTGTTTAGCCCAGGGATAATATGGCGCCGCGCCATTTACGTGGGACAGTGACTATTGTGGTGAATGTAAGGGAATAATTATTACTTTCTCTGAATAATGATGGGGTCGCATCGGTATAAGATGTCTTGTACTACTTATGTACCTATTGTTGTACCGTTGTTCTCTATTTATTACACTGGTTGTAAAGAGTATTACTTAATCCGAAAACAAATAAAAAAAAACTAAAGAAAATGCAAAGCAACTTTGTAAAGTACCGTTGATACATATCTATTACACTGGTTGTATAGGGTGTTTTATTTCGAAATCTATTTTTTTTATAAAGCCAATGCAATGTAACTATGTCAGTAGTATTTCCTTAGTATTTAACATTGGACTTTATATCCAAAACTTATGAGAACTTTTAAAATTAAAAGATTAGACTTATTTGTCCTTGAAATAAATAATGTAAAAACAAAATATTATTCATTTTATGAACTTTATATTTAAAAACGTGTGTTAATATCGTGAAGCACGACTATAACAATGTTGCTATACAAAATACAAATGCATTTCTACGTAAATTTATAATAATACATACCACATTAACTTAAAGCCAGATTCACAAAGCATAATGACAGTTCTGGCTGATTATTCATCAAACCCCACGGTTTCCGGTAGGTCGGCCCTCAAAGCGTCTTGATGAGCTAATGGCGAACCTGATTCACCATTGACGAGCCTTCATTTTTCATGCACTCGAGCGGAACGGAGGTGATGTACGATTTTGAGAATGCGGATTTTGGGATACTATAACTCAGTAGTTAACATACAGAGATTAATCAAATATTTGTAATGTTTCAATTTAAAATACACTTGAATTGAAACATTACAAACAAAGAAAAGCCAAATTTTGATAAAATTACAAGAACTTAATATTTTACACGTCTAATTAATAAACCTATATAATTATTATAAGTATACTATTATTTTTTCTGATTATGACTTAGGTATATTTTGAGAAAATATGCTTTGTGAACTTTTTATTACAATTCTAATAATCAATTGCAGGCAATGTTCCCAAAAAGCTGCCAACGATACCTTTTTGGATGGCAATATAACTAATTCTATGTCCTAGGTAAGCGCCAGCCCTTAAATCGTCTACAATAATATATGACAAAATATAGAAACCATGGACTTAATTCTCAGAAATAATATTAGACACCAAACCAATCTTTAACCTCCTTGGCAGTTAAAATTAATGAGAGCAAATCAAACCACAAGACCAAAAATAATTTATATCATTATAACAGAAAGGAATGATAAACACAACATTATCGCTCTAGGGATAAGAATTTATCCTTGATCCTACCAAGGATAAATTTACACTCTATTAAACGTGGGTGATTCAGCAAATGGTACTAAGTTACCGAAGGTAGAGACTGGCGGCGGCGCCAAGAGGGGACAATGAAAGTTTGAGATACGTTGCACGTCTTCGGAAACTAGATGAATATGTTTATGAGTTATTTAGTTAGTAGAAATAATCATTGCAGAATTGCTCTGTTTCTGCAGTTAAGTAGAAAAATAATGAAGTTGGGCAAACTGACTTGAAAAATTACAAAACACTACCTTGAAGTGAAAAATATTTTTAACAGATCATGATGTATTTTTGAAAGGGGTTATTTCTATAAGATGGTACTTTTAATTATTTTACACATCCGGGAAAAAAACGAATATCAACCTAAAAGCTTTATAGAATATTTTTCGTCGGACATTTAAGAATTATTCTATAAAAAATAATTCAACGAATTCTAGGAAATAACAAATTACACATAGAAAACAGTTCCACTTTATAAAAATATAACAAGTTATGCCAGTCTTATTGCTGAAGCTTTTACTGCATAATTTCGTTTTTACATCACTCGTAAAAAATACAATTAGACGAAGTGACGACCAAAATTTCTATATTATTACTTTACAAATTAAAGTGTTAACAATAAGATTGTTTGATTTCAATTACGATCAAAAGTAATGTTTATACTATTATACAATAAAGCTCCTCAAGCTCAAGTGAAGCTTTAATAAAAAGTGGTCTGTACATTTGGAACATGACAAACTAAAAAAGGTTTATCTTTTGTTGCCGACGGTATAATATGTTGCTATTATTACGTGTCCCTTTCTGTTTTGAATTGTCTCTAAATCAGAAAATAAGAATAAAAAGTTTGCAAATAAATATGCAATTCACCTGATCGCCTCTCAACAATTTACAAACATTTATTCAATCACCGATTCTCATTACCCTAACCGCTCTATTACACAATAATACCGCTTTACCCCCATTTACCCATTTATTTACCTTTAAAATATCAAAGGGGGCTGTTAATGCATCGAGGGTGCATAATTTATACGGGGCTATATCTCGCTATTTTTACGTCACAAGTGAGGAATGAATTTTGAATGGTGTTAGAAGTTTGGTGGGGGAGTGAATTTAGAACGATACCACGAGAACTCGGTTTAACAGAACTTTCTCCGAAAAGTGTTTTATTTTATGTCCGGTATAGTCTTAGCTTAGCGTTTTTCACTCTTTTCATCATCAATTTTGATTTTGATTTAATTTTATTGAAGAAGTCCGGTGCAGGACATATGCATTCTCGATACTCGATACATTTTTAGGAAAAACGATGTATTTCAATTGTATCACAAGCATCACTTTGGAACGTCTTAAAGCTAAGCGAATCAAGGTGCCAGTTCCACGCGACCGAGCCTAAGAAGAGCAGGCAAAAACTTATCTATCAATGACCGACGATCTTTCAAGGTAGAACACCTACTTCCTCTATAATACTTGATGGACCGCATAAAGTATTATAGAGGAAGTAGGTGTTCTACGTTTCGTGATCCCCATTTGATAACCTTAATTCCCCAAAGGTGTTGTTGGTTCTATGACCTATATGACCTTTCCATTGCCACTTAAACTTGATTTGAAAAACAATATGGAAAAACAAATCATCTCTTATTAATATACACATAATCTACATGTCTAATAATTTCATTCACAGGGTTTTATACAAGAAGTATTTTTCTAAGATAAAACTATTTTTTAAAATTAGTGTTTTTGAAACACAACGTGAGACACAATGGTGGTTTGTATCGAGAATAGATACAGTTAGTAGGATCATCGCAAGGCGTCCGAGAGTGTAAAGGAATCTCGAAAGAAATGTTCGCTTTGAATCCGCTTCAAGTATGATGTATTATGATATTGAGATTTTTCTTAAAGTATTTCAAGTTTCACTTCAACAAGTAGAGTTATTTTTGTTTGTTTTACATTTGTTGTTTGAATGCTAAACAGCAGGATCTGGAGATTCTTATCTACACACCAACCATCTTATTTTTTGTAAAACCCAGATTCACGAACAATAAATGATTTGATTTGATTTATTAATATTTTGAACGAACAAAATGTGGAAGAAATCAAGCTCACTTAAAACATTCATCTAGTTTGATCTTAGCATATTATAAAAAAAAATATAAAAAAAAAAATAATGACAGATAAGATATTCAGTAACACTTCCAGAATAAACATTTTTTTTACCACCTTAACTGAATAAAAATTCTACAAATCACGAGAACTTACTTGCGTGGTGAAAAATGTACAGCTATGAGATTAAAAATTTAAACGCGTTTTATCAAAAACTCACCGTGACTTTTTATCATCCCCTACAGAGCATCTATCAAAATCGTAATGTGTATAACAACCATATTTCTGGTTATCGCCGGTGCGAGGTAAGGGGAGAAATTAATTTGAGGAAACGCGATTTTAACGACTTCCAGACAAATTGATGTGGAACGATCATTTGTTATGTTCGAACTTTTGGGTGTATTCGGAAACCACGTGACGTCACGCTGAAGTGAAGTTGGAGGGAGTGCGAGGCCGAAACGAGCCATGCCTTTGCGCTTTGAGTTTATTCCCTTGGGAAAAGGAATATACTCAAAGCAAAGTATTCTTATTACATGGGATATATGGAGTTCATTATCACTCTACATTGGTATTTTTTTTTCGAATAGAAAACCATTATAGCAAATTTAGTAAACGTAGTTTCTTGCTGCTGCATACTGCTTTATATGGTTTAGAAACCAGTTTTAAAAGTTATAATATAGGTGCTTCCGGAATGAGCAACGTAATTTAAAAGTGAATGCTTTTTGTAAAACTCCAGAATAGTGACATAAGTCAGCAAACCGCACCCCAACCATTTTAAACTAGAATTGAAGAACAAACACGTTGACTCCACATCTGGATCCTGACAAGAAAGCATTTTAGCAGCCGCAGTCAGCTGATTAGTCAGTCCTTAAGGTAAATTTATCTTTAGAATATGAATGCCATTTGTGGTACGTTTTGGTTCAATAAAAATTGAGATCCATTGCAAAAGTCCATGCAGCTTGTGAGAAAAAAGTCTCACTAGTTCCATGAACTTAGCAATTAGTATGGCAATCGTCATACGACATTGTCAGGATCGCGGGAAGTCGTTGGATGGAGAGGGCTCGGAATCGTTCTTTCTGGAAATGTATAGGGGAGGCCTATGTCCAGCAGTGGACTTCTTTGGGCTGAAGATGATGATGGCAGTTGATATTTTTTTAAAGGTACATTGTACTTAACCCAATATAAATATGGTATCTACATAAATGGTATTTATATTAGATCAATAAAATAAAGTAGAGATAAAAACATACAGCCGACTTGATACAACCTCCACCTTATTTTGAAATCGAACTTCTTATGTTCATAGATCTCACCCAAGCCGTTCACACAAGCAGAAATCGTGGTTTAAGCTTTTCAATTACACACGAACATACAATTCATTTGTAGGCTTATTCTTCTGTTAATGATGTGCTGAAAATAAAGGTCTTGTGAAAACATTAAAAAGCGAGCGTACCGAAACGCGGGAAATGACGTAAAAAGTAGTAAATAAACGCGGCAAGTTATTTGCATACAGAGGAATCTCATCGGCTATGCGGGCGGCTCGCATGTCGACCCTTACCAATGATTCTCACATTATCTAAAGACGGGTTTTTCGAACACGGATTGTCTAGCCTAGCTTTTTGTTTTGTTAACCATTTTTCCAAGTGCTTTTGTATAGAGTCACGTCATACTCGTACATATTACCTACATCTTATTCTCTATATAAAATTCTCGTGTCTCAATGTTAGTTACCATACTCCTCCGAAACGGCTTGACCGATTTTTATGAAATTTTATATGCATATTCAGTAGGTCTGAGAATCGGCTACTATCTTTTTTTCATACTCCTAAGTGATAAGGGTTGTCCACCCCTAACATTTATTTTTATTTTTTGGACATTTTTATTTTATTTTATTTATAATGTGACATTAAAAAATGTATACTACAACCCTTCTATCACCAATCCCTATTTTTTAATAGTCATTGTAGTAAGTACAGTACATGGCAAAACAACGTTTGCCGGGTCAGCTAGTAAAAATATACGATATTGGTTGCACTATTGCTTTTGAACACTGCGAGATAAAGAGGATAAATTAATTGTACCTGAGCGTATGCTATTGAAAATCTCAGAACAGGTGCGTAAGATAGACATAAATAAATAATAAAGATAGATAGTGTTCATCTAAGGCACCTATAAAAACTCGGCAAGCTCATCCCTGCTGATTACCCCATCATATGTGACTTTGATACGAGTAGGTTCTAACAATGAACTGGGTCCAAGCTATGTATCATCATTATCATCTTGCTCTCATCCCACGCTAATTGGGGTCGACAAAAGATGTTTTCTTCTTACACTTTTATTTCAACAGTCGTCATCGACGCCGTCTTTGTTCAAAGTCAAAGCCAGAAGATTTTTATTCAGTTGAATCACAAGGATCACCTAAAAATAGGTGAAGCTAGGTGCCAGTCCCCGCGACTAAGTCTTGTTCTTACTCATGCCATAAACTCGACAGCAGTAAATCACAACATGTTTTCTATCACTCGTCATTTCAGTGCTTACTTATGTTTACCTTTTTCTGTATGCC
Source organism: Chloroclysta siterata (assembly GCA_932294275.1). Taxonomy (NCBI): domain Eukaryota; kingdom Metazoa; phylum Arthropoda; class Insecta; order Lepidoptera; family Geometridae; genus Chloroclysta; species Chloroclysta siterata. Next base: position 7,742,421 of record OW028604.1, on the reverse strand, counting down.
TACGCCTCACTAAACTTCAATATTGTATTATATTACTTTGTAAAAGGATCATACAAAAAAACGGTAGGAACTAAGCCGTAAGTTTGTTGCCTGCTCTTCTAGGCTTTGGTCGCGTGGAACTGGCACCTAAAGTGACCTAGCTTTAAGATGTTTTAAAGTGATCCTTGTGATTTTATTGAATAAATACCTTTTGACTTTGACTTTACTTCTTTCTTACTCATGTCATCTTTGATCACACAGTCCGTCCATATTTTCCAAGGTGATGAATATGGTACGAATAAAACTCGAGAGCAGTAATAGTTTCCCAAAGTACTGGCATATAAATGATACAGATTCAGCGCAACATTTGCATGCGGACGAGACGTGTTTGTAAATCATATGTTGCGAGTTGTTGCCGTGATGATACGTGTACACTACATCAGTCAGAGGGATTTTAAGGGATATCGTAATTATGGTGCTGTTATGCTCACAGACAGAAATAGTTCCAAACTTGTTTGGATATTTAGAATATTTCGCAGCTGCGAAATCTAAAAATGTTGGAAAATAACACCTAAAATATTTATTATTATGCCAGTAGTGTTGTAGTATTACCAGTGCCATAAAATCATCATAATTTTCCTACCCTTACCCCACTTCATGTGGTCGGCACAGTAGGTACCAATCATTTTAAAATCCAAGTTTTTTCTAAAATAGAAATTTACATTAAGCATTGAACGTTGTTGATAGAATTTTGCTCTCTAAGTATAATCTGTGTTGCACATTTTTTTATGCGAAGTTTCGATTAAAATTTTTATACTTCTTTCTGTCGAAACCAGCAGATAGCCTACTATTAAAGCTTTGCCTCGTAAGTCACGCACGATAGAAACAAGCCCTACGATGCACTGCCCTGCGTCCATCAACTTGAGGCTTATATACAGATGTTAAGCCTCGTCGATGGCAAACCCCTCCCATTTGAGGAAGACCTAGAACCCTGCGGTGGACTTGATTGGGCTGTTGTTGATATCCTTATTTAATTCGAGTTGAAAATACCTGTCTGCCTTAATTACGTATTGACTCTCCAGAACTCCAATACAAAATAAAACAAAGTCGTTTGAATTTTTCCCCTTTGTAATTCAGATTCCTTTAATTTTCATTCTTTGTAACACAGGTGGTAAAGCATATTTCCAATATAGACAAATACAGAGTGCACCCTCCACTGCCTCGTCGTAATGACGAGCGGTGTCGCTCGCCGCACTTATTAGTGTATTACAAGGAACTGGAATAGCTGGATATGGCTTCATTGGGCTAAACAGACTTTCCTTGGTAGACAGAGACCTAGAGTGACAATCCAGCAGTTTTACGGAATTGTCTTTAGCCTTTGATTTTGGTTATTGAATTTCTGAGAACCAGTTTTTCAACAGGTTGAGTTCACAAATTTATAAACAACATTAAAACATACCTATTTGAACAATGTTATAGTGTCTTTAATATTGTTCTATATATATATATTGCGTAGAGTATTTTCTAATGACTTGGGATCTGATAAACAAATAGCAAATAGTCCATATTGTCTTATATAAACAACCCGTGAAATAATGCTGGTGGCTTTAGTTTCTAGACACATCTAGCATTCAAGGTTCTACAAAGTCGCCTAGACAAATTCCCCTCCCGCATTGTCACTTTGATCTCGTATAGCGTTATGTTTTGGTTCTAGAGGGCTGGGGGACATATCGATGGCGGTTTCAATTTGCGACCTTATACGAGGATTATACATGAATGTGGCTTTGATCGAAACAATAGGACTTTGGCCGCCCTCTTTCAATAGATCTTTTGAATAAGCCAAATTTGTATGTAGCTAGTTGCTGTGTCAATGGGATGGTATTAAAGCCTTTGATGGCTTATGCTGCTGCTGGTGAAATTGACTAATTGAGAAAGATTCTTAGGATAGAAGTGGTTGAAGTTCTATGGAGTGTATTAAAATCTTAAGAATGGGTTAAAATTGAGATAATTCAAGAACTTTAAAAATTAATATGTATAGTAAAAAAAAAACTCAATCCTATAAAACTATTGCGTGGTAAATTTTAACCGAGGTTCGAGCTTCGAGACTTAAATGTTTCAGAGGTTAGGTATTAGGTCCATGTTTTGAATGGAAAAAAAAATGCATTCCAGGATTTTATTAACAACCTTATGACCAGACGTAAAATTTTAAAAATTTGCTCTGAGCCTCTGGTTTCATCTTGTCTTCTTTTCTGTCATTCAAATCGTATGATAATCCAAGCGTTACACTGTGTCTTTGTACTCAAAACCTCTGTTTATGAAATGTTCTCTAAAGAACCCCTCAAACTAAGAGTCCCTTACCTTCCAACCGTGGCATATTCTTGAATCATTAAGTCATTTTTATGCAGCTTGTAGGTATTCTCTTCGTTCACCCCTCACGGTATAGCGTGATGATTCGAGCCTATCCTCTCGACACGCTCAGCTGGTCTTCACGCATCACTTGGAGATTTCTATCTGTGCAGTTTTATTCCTCATGTTCCATGGTATTTCTGTTTAAGCTTCCGTAGTTTAGAAGTAGGAATAAAAATTCATCGCCACTGCTGAGATCGCATAATTTATGCAGCTTTACGAAATAAAGTTCTACTCGTTGACTCGTCTACTGCATTTTGTCAGCCTTCACAGCTCAGTTGGTAGTAGCTCTGCCTTCTGCGCCGTAGGCTGTGGGTTCGATTCCCACCGAGAACAAACATTTGTGTGATGAACATAGATGTTTGTTTTCTATCTGGGTGTTATATGATATTTTATGTATGTATTTACAAAAAAAGTATATAAGTAGTATATCAGCTATCTGGTTCCCATATCACAAGCTTTGGCTTGGTTTGGGGCGAGATAGTGCTGTGTGGATAGTCCACCAATATTTATATTTATTTTATTTCCCGATGGGTTTTTGATGTTATGTAATGCAATTCGAAAGTTTCATCGCCTTAATCTTTAGTATTTATAAGATGAAATTGATCACTACGATTCAAAACCTCAAAAGGGGCAGAATTTTATTGCATGCCTATAAATACATAACAAGTAAGTTATCAAGATCCTGCCTCTGATTTCGCAGTTAATTAACACGCGGTTACTTACGACGACTCCGAATTTTGAGATAAAGTTGACATAATTTATTATGGAAATCCAGTTGCACTCGTTATCTCACTCAATCGATCAAGTTATTGCATTGTTATTGCTTTTAACTTGTTGCTTTCACTCGCAAATTATGATTTCAGGGAATAATTTAAATACTTAATGCCGTTCATATTCTGTAATGTCTACAAATATGGATGTAAACAGTATTTCTCGGATCATATTTACCGAGACCGAACCACCTTTCTTTCAAGTTAATTAAGATACGATTTACTAGGTAAGTTATTGACTTATCAACCAGGTTTTTTCTTGAAATACTTTTGTTTAAATTTGAACGTTGCTTTTTGTCTTAGAACTGATAAAAAAAGAAAAATCTAAGAAACGTAATTTTGATATGTGTACTAAAGAGACTAAAGTAAAAAAGAAAATGTATTTGATTTTGGTTTGTTTAGTTTTTAATCGAAGTCACTTGATGGCAAATACTTTTAAAGAATCTCACCAATGTTATTAATGTTTTTATTCTTACGACTGTTTAATGCTACGGAGCGGACTCTACTGTGAGCTTACATACAGTTTGATTTGACTATGTCTTTCCTGTGGATTACGCTGACTAGGCTGAGAGGGTGTTATACAGGGTGTCCCAAAAATAGTGATAAGCGGAGGGCCAGAGATAGAGCACCACTTGCGCTACCCGCATCACCCCATATGTTTCACGATTTTTCGTAGTTTTTTCATGGTGCTCTATTTCTGGACACCCTGTATATAGTTTTATTGGGCAAATTTCATTTAAACCAGTCTCAGACTTACATCTTCTCGCAAGTAATAGCATAAAATAAATGTAAAACAATATCAATAAACAAATATTTCCTATGATGACACTTCAATTACATCGTCTCAAAATATAATCTGTCTCAGCGAGCTGGGGATAACAGTGCGTTCACACATGCTTCTCCGCCGAGTAATTGTTGGTTTCCCATTGCGATCGCGAACGCACCTGAGCCACCAATCAGCATCGCAAGATGTATTTGTTAGTATTTATCAACTTCTGTTGTTGTGCGGTGGATGTCTTCAGATACATCGTTATTGGAACTCAACTTTGTAGGTAAATAAATGATTTCGATGTCTTTTTCTCAGTCCTTTTTAAATAATTTGAGTTTAATCTGTTAGTTTAGTTACACGCACAAATTACAATATGGTAGTTTCCATTAAAGAAAATGGCTCAGTATAATGAAATTATGTACCGTTGGCGATGAAATCAGAAGTATTTGCGCAAATAAGGATAAAACACGTACCTTCATCATCGTAACAAAATTATATATTTTTAATTGAAAATATTCTTTTAAATGAAGTAACTTCGCGGCTATAATCCCCAGGTGCAGTAGGTATTTTTTTAAAGCTAAAGTTGTATAATCGGCTCAACCAAGCCTTTATTACACGCGAGGTGTATAATAAAATGTAATTCTCCCGCGAGTCGCTTCTGGGGTGCTCGCAAATTGGATGAGAAATCAAATAAAAAACATGCACGCCCATCTCCCGTCGTTTAGGGGAATGTGCTAGTGCCTTAAACGAATGCTAGAGTGATTTGATGGTAAACGTAGTTTTAAAGCAACATGTTTTAATCACTTTGTTGTAGTTGGGGTAAGTTTCATATGCTGATGTTTTGTTTGGAATAATAATTTGAATAATTCTATTAAGTTTTTGATAGATGAGATGAAAACCTTTTTTAAGAGTAGTAGAGCTCTTTGTTAAGGGCTCGTCCGGGGAAGTACTAACACCACGCCTTTTTCTGCCGCCAAGCAGCAACGCTGTGTTTCGGTTTGAAGAGTGTGGTTGCCGGTGTAATTACAGGCACATGAGGCTTAACATCCGCATGCCTCAAGTTGATGGACGCAAGGCAATGCATTGTAGGGCACGTTCCTATCGTACGTAACTTACGAGGCAATGCTTTGTTATAGGTCATGGTTACCACTTAACATCAAGTGGGCAATATGCTTGTTCCATCAGCTAGTTGTATAAAAAAAAGCTTAGACCGCAGTGTAATTTGTATAACATTGTTGCACAGATTTATGTATAGACTCGTATCACGTTACAGGGATAATAAACAATTTTACAGGTTTGTAAAAAAAATATGTCAGCTACCATGAAAAATAAACACTAATGAAGCATCCTTTCACTCGATCATCAAAGCAGCGAGCTCAAAAGCAAGGATGCAGGGTGCAGAGGATTATGGGCAAATTGAAAACGTGTCTCGGCCGCTTTTCGGCGCGCCAATCAAACCTACACCTGTTTGATATTGATGCGAGCTGAGCGGGAAGATCGAGGTTTTTTTGCAAAGGATCAGAGTAGGGTGATTTATTTTGTCAGAACACAACATTTTCAGGAGGTATAGATATCTTGTTCGGTTCGATAATAATAACTGAATTGAACAAATAATATCGTAATCGGTCAATATCACCTGATTGGGTCTATAATGTTTTTTTATCTACTTGCCTATAGAACAAGCAGATGGCCCACCTGATGTTATTTGGTAACCATCATCTATAACAAAGTACTGCCTCGCAATTCACGCACAATATGAACATGCCCTAAGATGCACATGCACCATCCAAGAATCAAAAAATGCAGGCGATAACGTTTACAAATATTTTAATTAGCCCGCTATAAATATGGTCCAAGTTTCAACTGGCCAGGTTATAGTTATTTAATTAGCACGCAAAAGGACCGGATGTAACTTTTCGTTGTTTCCAAACTGGCTGTCACACGCGTCACAGGCGGGTCAGTGATGTAGCGGCGCGCGCGTGACAGGTGCGCGCGATTATGCCTCTAGTGGGAGGAAGAGGTTGAAAATCGACGGATTGATGTGGAGTGAACGTTTGACAGGGTGTAATAAAACAGGGTATTAATATATTCTCAATAATAAATTAAAGTGTATAAAATTTTATCTATTAAGATTATAACGGTTAAAATAATTGTTTTACAAAATAATCACAACATTTAAAGCATATTACATTGATGACAGTTATTTTCATTAGTAGCGCATCATTTATTTTTATCACCATTTCAATTAAATTCAATTAAATAGTAGAATAAACTGAACAAATCACCTGGGTGACTGTATTCCCCACGGACAGTTGAGGCTAGTATTTTTTTGGTGATCCTGATCACCATGGACGGTCAAGTGGTTATTAAGTTCAATTTATTTTCATTTTTTTTGCTTATTTTTTTATTGTAATTAGGTAATGAGGTAAATGTATAACATAGAATAACTATATCTTTTTAGCACCAATATAATTAAGTAAGTCAAAAACATTGTGGACATTACTGATTTAAAAAAAAACGGTGACAACATTTTTGTTAACACTCTATCAATGTAATTATGTATCTTATCCACACTAACCCAACGCCATCGGCAAACAAAAAGTAAAAGAATAAAATAAAAAATGTTTTCATTACCGGTCGTTAGGCGAACACGCCGAGGCTTTTATATGCGTCAATCGTGCCGTGAAAAGCGTGCGTGACGCGCGGCATGCGTTGCATAAATATACGTTTTTTTGACTTCAATCCGAAATCCATCCACATTCCACACCAGTTTTATAAGCAAAAATGTGTCTCTGCTTATACGTTTTCATTGCTAATAATCCACTGAGAAAACTTACCCACATCTTTTACTATGGAGATAGACATAAGATACTTTTTATAGTTTATGCATAATCGTTCAGAAACTAAACCATCATCATCTTCCTGCCCATATCCCATACTAAGAGGGTCGGCACCACAGGTTTTCTTATTCCACTCTCTTCTGTCATTTGTCATCTCGGTGCTCACTTCCTTCTTACTCATGTCATCTTTCACACAGCACCAAGACCCAAAACAGATGATATCTACAGCAGGGCTATGCTAGCAAATTTGGAAGTCTTTCTTTCTCGTGTTTGGTTTGTTTATAAACAAAAAAGACAGAAACTGAAGTTTCCGATCGAAAACATTTTCGAATGTTTTGAAATACCCTTGCTGATCTCATTTTGTTATTTTGCATAAAGATACTTGTTTTTTTTTTATTTAGATACATAATAAAACAACAGTGTCCATCAGTAGGTAGGCAAGGTAGGTAGTGTCAAAGTACCTGTGCTACTTTTGAACACGCATCCAGAGCAACTACAAATAAAGAATCTAAAGTAGGACCTTATTTAGATTACATTATAACAACAAATACCAATCGAATGGGTGTCAAATAGCCCCTTCGACCAATCCTCGATGGTTAAAATTCTTACTAAATAATAGAAGCATAGAAAAATTACTCTGATCAAAAACAAGAAGTCCTGAAACGGATGCCAAGTATTGCTACACCTCACCTATAGGATGAAATAGATTGCACACGTTACCAATACAAACGTTAATGAATAAATAACACATCCGCAGACAATTTGCCGTCAAACAGTCCAATTATTCTCATAATCCTGCGGGCTCTTTAAAAGCAATTAATATTCCATTGATCTACCCCGTTGGTCACCCACGTTCATACATACTGTTGTGGACGAAGTCAGGATTGAATACAAAGGGCTTAAACCAAAACAAGCTATTAGATTCTTACTTGTAGTAATATAATGCGATAAAAGTTAACTTGCAGTTATGACGTGCTATTATTATTACTAGATAATTATTGGATGTCGAAATAGGTAAAGGAGGTGACGCACGAAGCGATGGGTAGCAACATCCCTTAAGTGCTTGTCCTGGCTGTGATTGATGCTTGTCCTGGCTGTGATTTGTTTGTGGATGGCTGGATGAAAATATTGTCCGAATGTTTGAGATTTTGCGAGCGTGATGCCTAACTGTGTGTAAACCTGTCCTTTGTTTGTTGTTTTTGACATTTTGCTTTAATTATTACTATTACTTAATTTTTATCTGACATAATTATTTTTATTGTTATTATCCATACTTTTCTGATTCCGCTTTATTTTTCTAATTATTTTTCGTTATTTTAATTGTTTCTTAAATGTTTAATTTCCTCTATTTTTATGTATTAAATTCTTATGTTCTTTAATTAATATAATTGGTTGTATGTACCGTTTTAATTAAAGTAAAATAAATAAATAAATAAAATAAATAAATAAAGTGCAAAACACCAAAACTGCAGTCACTAATTCGCTTACCAAGCGTATGTATGATGAACTCCCCAAGTGTGGGAGAAGTCTATGTCCAGCAGTTTGCTTATTCGGGCTGATGATTGATCATCGATCATCAAGAATATCTTCTTGATAATCAAAATACATTATTTTTCAGATATAGTTTTGGTCCAGTATCTTATCCCACCGGCTGCGCCAGCTGCAACTAAGCTGTAATTCAACAGCCCTAATTACTTTTACCTGCACTCATTTCATATTTTGTCGTTTAAGTCACACTCACACTTTAAATATTTAAGCCTTATGCGGGTATTGCATGCTACTTACACCTATAATAAGTTTGCATAAATTTTAATGAATTGTATCCTAATTACGTCCATCCCCGCGTGATGTTTGGGGTGCGCCGACACCTGGCTGTGTAATTGTCTTCATTTGGCCATCATTCATACGCCGGAAATGATGGAACTCGTGAATGATGAGGCTTCACTCTGTTTGTTTTTGAATTTACCGAGCTAGATTGATTGAAATCGATCTTGGTATAATTGAAAAATATTGCGGAACAATTCCATTTTTGCGATTCAATTTATGGTCATTTTGTACCTTTTTCGTGGCCTGGAATCGACTGGAATCGAATTTTTTCAGCTTACCACAAATTTGTTTTAGGGTTGGTAGGCTGTCTAGTGTTTTTAATTGTTGTGTTAATCTAGAACATATCTTGCTCATTCTTTAGATTGAAGAAAAATATACCTAACGTTATTAGTACTCGGTCTTTTCAAGTAATCGTACCAGACTGCAATCATATGGAAAGTATTTGACATTGAAAAGTTGAATACTAACCTCGCAGTCTCACATGGAGCCATTATCCAGTAAAGAGACAAATGCCTTTCTACCGCCCTAAATCGGATATCATTATTCAAACGAATCAGCTGCGTTTATTGGTAATCCCCACATCTGGCCACCTGGTCCTGTGACATGTGATATCATTGTCCAAGGGACTTTGTCTGGTTTCAATCAAACATTTGAATAGATTAGCCATATGCTTTCGTTTTGGTAGGTATATATTTTTTAAGTACATTTTTATAACACCAAATGGCTTCACGATATTATTATGACTACTGTCCGCCTGCGGCTTTGCTCGCGCGGTATCCGGATAAAAGTAGCATTATTGCTCGAGGCCACGAATTCACTTTATTCCAAGTCTCATCCAAATTCAACGGCAAACTTTAGCATTTAGAATAAAAGAAGAATGGTAGAATATCATCATCATCATAATCATCATCAGAATATAGTATCAGAATAATCAGCGCTTGTGCGTTGCATAAACACCTACAGTTCGTTTTCGGTGGGTTTTAGTAATATAATAAACTGAAATGCGAAAGATACAAAGATTGAATGTTCGTGGCTCAATCACGCCCCAATCACTGAATAGGTATTGGGATGAAACTTAGAGCTAACATATTTCTTAACCTGGATTAGCATAACGGCAACTTTTAAACCAGAAAGATTACCGGGTTTCACACTTTACACCCGTTTCAAATTACTGGTAATACTCGAGCAAAGCTGCGGGCGGCAACTAGTAAGTAATATAGTTGGTAGGTACTTAGATGCGGTATCGTTCGAGGACAACAAAGGCTGTGTCTGCCGGTGTCCGGTGTACAAGTGCTGTGTCTACATGTGGACGCCACTTGCAACGAGCGAGGGGGAGTTGTTAACTCCTCGTTGGATGGAAACTGCTGGTCAAATTACATTGGATGGAGATATCATATCCTTTTTTTTGTTTGACCTAATGTAATATAATATTTCACTTTTTTTATAAACTTTTAAAAAATATAGTGTTCTAAGGGTTTGTTAGTTTTAGTCCGCTCTATTTTCCTTCATAGTTTGATTGAAAGTATATTTTTATGCTTTTTAGGAGAAGGTCTCTCAATTACCGTCTCCATCCGCGCATATATTTTTACTTGTGGAACCCGTGACTTACGTAAAGCAATTTCCACCTAAGGAGAGCGTATTTTATTTTAATAATCGTGTCTTAAAGAAGTGACTGTGCCAAATTTTAGATCTCTAGGCCTTGTAGTTTCGTAAATAATATGGTGAGTGAGTGTACTTCTGTTTTACAAATGAATAACTCACAAGCAATGATACGAGTATCTTATTCGTTTCTTTATTCCTAAACGATAGCTCTGCCATTAGTTTATCAAAACAATCCCAAACTATTGCATAGGGGAGGACCTTCGACACATAATTTTTCAATTTGCCCAGTTAAAACGCGTTTAGGAGATTGATTAATAAATCTCTGGCACTGGGGGTGGTTTATTGAGTTAGAGTTCCTTCGGTCGCACCCCTGTCACAGATTAAAAGTAGTTTCTTGCTCTCGTTCCGGGAAATGTGATGATTTCAGCTGGTTGCTGCTTGATTTTATTTTTTTTGAAGGTACTACGTTGTATTCTGAGTTGATGATAGTTTAAGGTACAGGCTGAATCGCTTTATTTTTCGTAGCTGTTGAGTTATTTAAACAACTATACTTCCTAGGTCCATTGCATTTTTCAGTTTACCAAGAAATTTTGGTGGACTTTTTTTTTAAATGAAATGATGTTTTTCTCATTGTTATGATTATTGTCAATTTGATGATTTTTTTCAGCCTACTCGTTTTGATATAGGTACATAGATAATGTAAATGAATTCTAGTCAGTTAAAGTATAACGCCCTTTAAACTACAGGTAGGTAGTAGACACGTTATGTAGACTGTAGGTAGATCTTTGCATGCCTATATAACGATAGTCTAAAGAAGATATCGATCACACTTCGCCCATTAGCGCGTTTTCTTACCCGTTGATTTATGATAAAGCACAGTGAGTCTGCAACATTACTCAGTAACTAATGCAGCCTCTGTCTCTCCTGTCAGAAACGAGCGAGACAGACAAATGATAATAAGATTATCAGCTATTAATGCCATGGAAGGCTTCTGATACCATCGAGAGAGTATGCAATAACTTGATTGATTTATTGACTTCCGCATTTATTATTAAGATGAAAAAGCCTAGAGAGCGAGTCATCTTGGACGATTATCTATAAGGCCTTCTTAGAATGATTATAGAAATGTGATTAGAGAAAGAGTCCGTGGGCAGCAACGTGTGCTGTCAGTAACATCCGTTTTGAATGAAACGATGATGTTCAATTGTGACGTTCAATCGTTGTATATACAATTTTGGAGTGACAATATTATGTAGGTAATCCTGCCAACCGCTGGGGAATAATGATTTTCAAATGTCGAACACTAATTGGAAGACCAAGCATGAGACGCACTCCTGCCTGGTGGTAACGACATTGTGAGGATGGCGGGGTGTTGGTGGACGGCGAGGGTTCAGAATTATTCTTCTTGGAGTAATATTTGCTCGCTTCGCTAGTTCTATCAATACTACGATGAAACTACTGCGTCTGTGTATAACGCCAACTAATTTTGTGGTCGTCAATCAATTAGGGAGCAGTTTTTGCTTTCGCAATACTTTGCGTGAACTAAGATAAAGCGTTGTGCCTCGTACAGATGTACCTAAGTTGTAAGAAAAATAAATACAATTAAGTTTTTTCTTTCCTCTTGTAGATTCTTAGATAGATAAAATACGTCGCAGTTTCAATGAGTGCTAAAACTAGACGAAGTCATCATATCAGTGATCAAAATTGTATCACACTAATGGGCTGTCTAGACTAATCTAGTCAACCCATTAGGTTATAGATTAGTGATTTTAATTATTATCGATATGAAACAATAGCATCTTATTTATTACTAGTGGCTTCCCGCGGCTTTGCACGCGTTGAAGTGGTGAGCCGTGATTGAGCCACAAACATCCAAACATCGTAACTTTCGCATTGATTTGTATATTATTAGGGTAGGATTTTAAATACCTACGTAGGTATAAGAGATACCTATAGGCGTACATTACCTATATTAGGTAGGTAAGTAGGTATATCCCCTCTTAGTACACCACTACGCCATAAGACCTATATACTCTTCAAATTTCAAGTCTCTAGGACCAGCGGTCAAAAAACTCCCATACAAACTTTAACATCCCTTTGCACACTAATTAAGGGTCGTTTTAAAAAACTAAAAATGCCTTTCCTATTTTTTTGCCTTGAAGTATATCTACTCCAAGTTTCAAGTTTGTAGGTTCAAGGAATAGAATTTTTCATACAAATGTTTTCATCCCTTTTTACACCCTTAGGGGTTGAATTTCCAAAAATCCCTTCTTAGTACACCTCTACGCCATAAGACCTACGTACTCCTCAAATTTCAAGTCTCTAGGACCAGCGGTTTAGGCTGTGCGTTGTCTATATGTCAGTCAGTCAGCCAGTCAGTCAGTCAGTCAGGACTTTGATTCTTATAGTATTAGAGATTACATGTATAACGATTTCGGTTGTACATTTACTCAAACAAATACAGAATATCAACTGTTTGATGTTCCCATTAAAGTGAAATCATCATCTAACTCACAACTGAGCATGGGCCTCCCCTAAAAATAATAAAAATAAATATATTTTTATTTTATTATATTTATTTAGTGTTTTTTTTAATTCCTATTATTGTTTTTATTGCTTTATTGTGTTATTATTTAATTGTAATTATAATTATAATAAATATACTGCTACGCTAACGTATTAGGAGCTCCTGTAAAGATAGGGTAGTGATAATGAGAAAATAAATAAATAATTTACCAACAAAAATATTTCAGCCTACACTAAAACATTACATTCGATCATGATCACAACTTTATCTGGTTATGTGCATATTCTTTGTCAATAACTTCTAAGGAAAACTTTCGTTGTTCACCCCTCATATTTGCTCTGCCTAATTTCTCTAGCTGTAAGAAAAATATTATTGTGTAACTTTGGGCAAGGAAATAAGGAGCTTGGTGTGCTCGACGCCTTGTGTGTTGTTAAATTATAATGTTTAAGCTGAGTTTGTCTGCCAAGAATGTTTCAAAGGAGTTTACAGTCATCCACATAATCTTGCTCAAAATTTGTTTTTTTTTTACAATTAATGGGAATTTTGATGCGCTGAGCTAGATCGCTCACCAGCTCTTGGGTCACACGTCGATTTGACTAAAGAACTTTGAAGCCCCGACGGGCTTCAAAGTTCTTTAGTCACCACCATTAGTAAACGATAGGCCCTTCAGGGCTTCAAAATTCTTGACTCTTCGAAATTCATGACTCTTCATAAAACGACATTTCTCTTATGATGTCAAAGTCAAAGTTCAAAGTCAAAAGGTATTTATTCAAAAAAAATCACAAGGATCACTTTGAAACGTCTTAAAGCTAGGTGACTCTAGGTGCCAGTTCCACGCGATGAACCTTTGTCCTTTGTAATTTTATTTTTCAGCATTAAGTTGAGTCTTTTTCTTACGAATCTAAATTGCAGAAAAGTAGCAAAATAATCATCTGCAATTCAATACATCCGTCTGTCTCACAAATCAACGTCACAAACACATGTTAAACTTATAATTGGCGAGAAAGTAATCAACAAGACAAACTCCTGATTAATTAAACGTTGTCGCAAATTAAACATCCACGAAGAATACACAAAAGGGTGACAGCGAGGGGTACCGGGGGTGTGTTCGACTAATCTATATCGTCTGGGTGCTTGGGAATACTTACGTTGCATAGGGTTCAACCTTGATTTAATCTGACCTCATCGACTGTAGGATGTTGCGTTGCGTTGTCTGTTTATTATTTGACAGCCTTCACAGCTCAGTTGGTAGTAGCTCTGCCTTCAACGCCGTAGACCGTGGATTCGATCTCCCCGAAAACAAACTTTTGTGTGATGAACATAGATGTTGGTTCTCTGTCTGAATGTTATTATATATTATTAGTATATGTGTATTATATCCAGCTATCTGGTTCCCATATTACAAGCTTTGGCTTAGTTTGGGGCTATATAGTGCTGTGTTGAAAGTCCACCAATATTTTATTTATTTATTTAATCTAACCTAGTCAGCCATATGCATTCATATGATCATATAGATAAATTTTTTAATCGTTTTGTTTTTTATATTTTTAAGTAGTCTGCAAGGTGTACCTATATATTTAATATGGACCAAAAATTTAATTTTTGGAAATGTCTGCAATAAAGTTTTATTATTATTTACTCTGGTTTTATTTTAACTTTTTTCAGCCAAGTATTTTAAATGATCACAAATAAAGCGTACCGCAGTAAAACTCGCTAGTCTGAGCCGACGGCGTGTGAGTGTACTAAACCCTAGAGTAATGTAGGTATTAAGGTCATAAAACAGCATTTTATGACGTAGAATACTAGATCTCAGATTATAATGAAACAGAGCCTTATGCAGCAGAATTGTGTATGTAGGTACGTGCCTCCTCTTCAGGTCTTTTGTTTTTGTCATAATATTATGAGTATTATTATTGTTCATTATAGAAGAAATAGTACTAACGAAATGATGAGTCTACACTGCCATGTGGATGGGCCACACGATCGGCAAAATAATTTGATAACATAGTTTCACTTTGATAGCCACTATGACCACCAGACGACACAGACATTACTTCAATAATGCACTTTGATTGCGCCATAAAACAGGTCGTAAACCATCACTTTTCAGGGTATGGATTTTTCATAGCGATGTGTCCGTGCTTCGTAATAAAAGAAATCACTTATAGGATGCATTTGGAAGAGGGGCTTTTCTTACCTATTGAGACACACTGCTTGACAGAATGAGGTGCATGGGCATGGCATTAATAAAAGTATAAAAAAATAGACATTGCAGTCAGCGTCTATTTAGTATAAAACCTCGGCCTGCCTCCATGTTGCCATACCCTATGCATGCAGGGTCCATGTGATACTTACTAACAACTAACAACAATGTATGTACCAAAACTAAACCATATGTAAGCAATAAATGTATTGAGTATTGAGTTCCATACGAAGTAAAGTTTATACTATGAGAACAAGATAATTGACAGAATACTTTGGTATTTTTAAATTATAAACAATTTGCTGGCAGTATTAAGAACACCGGTGGTCTAGTGTGTGACCTCGCCTTGCAATCGTAAAGTCGAAGGCTCGAATCCGGTCGTGCACCAATGGATTATCTCCCTTAGGGCCGGTTTCACCATGCTCTGTTAGATTAACAAAGGATTAAAGGGCCGTTAAATATGTCAAAATGTACGCGTTTGACAGCTAAGGTTAGATTTAACGGTCTTTTAATCCTTGATTAGTTACTAACAGAGCATGGTGAAACCGGCCCTTAGACATCCTTAAAATAATCTTGAGGTCGTACTTGGTACTAAGAAATCTGATAGGATATCTACCGTGCCTGGGAATTAAAGTATGAAGCTGTTACAATTTAATTAAGCTGGCAATGTCTTCAAAACAATTATATAACAAATTTAAGTTTTTTGTAACCATTATTTTTGTCATTGGCTGATCTGAGATATGGCTTCGATTTTTTTAGTTCGTACTTTAATTCTACAGTGTGTAACAGCAAGGGGGCAGAAACAACGGTAGCTCAAAAATCTGGATGCAAACTCCGGGGGACCGTTCTACCATTCTGCAATAGAAGATTAATACTTACTTCCTTTGTGTCCATCTAACAAATAACAGGGGTCCCTCAATGCCCTTGAAGACGTGATGCATTACTTTTAAAAAAACTTTACGTTACCGTTTTGAATAAGGTTTTGTATAAGGCTTTGTAGAATGAATAGATGAAGGAATAAGAAGTTTCATTAGGGAAAGTCACGTTGTGTTTTAATGGAAAATCTTTCGGTTTCGGTTCTTTTCGAACAAAAGTTTTGTATTGATTTTATTCTGGTCTGTATATATAAACTTTGTCAGATAAGTAAATTAAGAACCTAGGGTTGTTATAGCTGGTTAGGTATATTAGCATTGTTTAAGATGCAGACAACCTAGTTAACGTTAAATAAACACATTTTTTGGTAGAAAACCATAAATATTAATTTGATCCAATCTAGGATCAAATTAATATTTATGTTGAACCTTTGTAATGGTATTCTCCAAAACTTTATTGTTTTCAATTTTTCATAACTACTTTTAATAATTTTACATCCTCGAAAATGATAAAAGTGCGAGCGAGAAGCTATGGTTGTCAGCTTCTTAAATAAATTTGCGGTAAGCAGGTACTTTTACATACGGTTCTAAGTAAATGAGTAGGTTCACTTAACATAATATAATTTGATACCAACATTAATCGCAAGAGCAGAGTGCTCAAGTGAAAACCGCTCGCTAAGTAAGTTACTTAGCTCATTAGACACACTCAACTGTAATTGAAGTATTAAGTAGCTTTCACCTGAGAAGCGGATGCCAATATAATAAGGACCGGAAACTGATTACAGTTATCGTTATTATTTATATAAATCAATTTAAAAAAAAACAGCCTGTTATGTCCCACTGCTGGGCAAAGGCCTTCCCCCTTTTCTTCTCGGCCCGGCAGATTTGGCCACTCTTTGACGCTTCTTCTTCCAAATAAATATAATAAAAAAATACAATAACTTTTTATCACTTGGTTTTTTTTTTTTTACTTTATTTTCGTTTTCAATAAATAACACACCAATAATGACGGTAAACGCACGATCGAATCTAAACCTAGGACCTTGCGATCCGGTGGAGTAACTCCCAATAGACCACATTACCGATGCTAAACACGAAGAAACGCTACAAAAAAGTTTAGTTCATAAAACCTGAAAATTTTGCATTTGCCAAAAAAAGCTCTATGAAGAGCTTTTTTTACTTTCTAAAAAAAACTACTATGAAGTAGTTTTTTTTAATTTATTAACATTTTAACAACTGGATACATACGTTTTGTAAAAAATAGCATCTAATAACCGCAACGGTTTGTGCTGGTGCTATCGCGAGTTAACGTATTTTACAATACCAAGTACAAAGTACCTAAATCTGTAAAATAAACTGAGTTGCAAGCAACACAAGTAAAACCACAACATGTGAGCCATAACACAATATGATGTATTACCAGCGGGCCTCGTTCTGACGTAATAAAATTTTGAAATACGACGCCGCGATGGTATCAATCAATTTTGTCTGACTTACCCTTTTCATACAGTCGGGATGATGAAAACAATTTTGGTAATGGTTTAAGTTCCGTGAATAATATGTCTGGTGACCATAGCCACTGCGTATATCATCATTATCAGCCTGAAAAAGTTATACTTAAGGCTTACGCCTTCCCCATGTATTTTCCAGGAATAACTGTTTCGGGCCACCTACCCACCGACTGGAAGGTTCTAGAATGGCTACCATGGAAGACGAAACGTGAGATGAAGAGGGTTTTTTACTTGAAATAGAAATGTATAGAGACCATTAGGTCTATATCCATAACAGCCTACAAAATGATGATACTCTCCGACTTCCCAAAGTCAAAACATATAAATTTAAACACATAAGTATACGAAATTTATTCGGCCTGTTAAAAATTGCATCTCTTATGTTTTTTTTTTAAACAACTAGCTGATGGAACTAGCAGATGGCCCAGCTGATGTGAAGTGGTAACCATCACCTATAACAAAGCATTGCCTCGTAAGTCACGCACAATAGGAACGTGCCCTACGATGCACTGCCCTGCGTCCATCAACTTGAGGCATACAGATGTTAAGCCTCATGTGCCTGTAATTAAACCGGCAACCATACTCTTCAAACCGAAACACAGCAACGCTGCTCGGCGGCAGAAAAAGACGTGGTGGTAGTACTTCCCCGGACGAGCCCTTCAAAAAGAGCTCTACTACTCTTAAAAAACTATGTCATACTAATAAAAGTTATGTATGACATATAAGGAACCAATCTCTCAACTCCTATAAGATACAATTTTCAATTTAGGCGATTTTCAGCTAAAAGACACTGTCTATTTTGCCGAATTGGGCACTTTCATATTAGCAAGGATTGATTACAAAGTCTAGCGTCTGGTCGTGCTAACGTGCACTCAAACGTAATTCAAAAACCAGCTTTTTTGCTTAGATTTAAAAAATTCACGACCATTTCCATAATGACCCACCAGATTGATTACAGAACGTACTCTGCATCATAAGGTATGTCCCTAATCGCTCGAAGCTCGTTTAAGGGGAGGACGCACGCGATAAATGCATTAGCGATATGTTAAGGAAGTGCACTCACTTGCGACTAATTAACGTATTATGCCCGTCATAGTAGGTGTGTGGTGTTTATGATATTGGCCTTTTATGTTTCACTGTCCAAGTAGGTCACAATAAAATCCGGGACGAAATAGGTTTGTCGATAAAAATACTCGTAATATGATTTTGTCAACATGGCCAAGGTCCGACTAGAAGTGACACAATTTTGTCTAAACATTATTTCTTAGAATGGCAAAGTTTTTTTTGTTAATGCTGTATGCAGCCACACAGCACTATCTAGTCTCAAACAAAGCAAAGTTATAAGACTTACGGCCGGTTTCTGAAAGCTCGATCAAAACTACTCGGATGTGAAGTCACTCGCCGTTTCAGTTATTACATCGAATTAGATAGAGATAGCAAGTGACTTGACATGCGATTAGTTTTGTTCGGGATTTCAGAAACCGGCCGTTAATAACTTTAATTAAAAATAAGTTTATATTAATACATACTTATTACATAATAATTATTAAAACACCCAGACAGAGAACAAAAATCAATGTTCATCACACAAATCTTTGTTCTTGGTGGGGATCGGACCCACGGCCTACAACACAGAAGGCAGAGCTACTACCACTACTGAGCTGTGAAGGCTGTCAATTTCAAGCTCCTCTATCGTTTAACGCGAGAACTATTGTTACAGTTCCTATATAGTCCTAGTTCCTAGTTAGCAAACTTATTTGATTCAGAACATAATGCCCAATACGAAAATTAGGATATTTACCGGAACAAAAGTTAAATTTCACATCTGCGAGCTGAGACAGCTGCCCGCCAATTACTACGATGCAAAGCTTCTTTGTCTTGAACCTGTTTCGAAGAAATCGAGAATTTTGATCCTTATCCCAATGAAATAGAAGCGAAGAAGCTCCAACATTCTCGCTAGTTTCAAATATTGACATGCGCCCCCGGATGCAGGGAGCTACGATTGAGACTGTTGTGGAAGATTTGTTTGTCGTTTGGATTATTCGCTTTTTGCCCAATGTATTTAGGGGCCCTCTCTTAAGTACCAGATTCTATATCCACGTGACCGCCGCTTCCAACTACTGTTTTGAGTGGTCCCGTTACAGCTTTGTTCACTTGTGAATTGTAATCGGTACGGTTATTAAATTCAGGAAACTTTGTTTTTTTTATATTCCTGGTAGCTTTAATTTTAGATGTTATATTAAGTACCACACCTTAAGTATTAAAGTAGTAGTATTGCATTGAAGTATTTAGTATCATTTTGAAGATTATCTATCCTTCAGACATCCTCAAATAATCTTGAGTTAGAAACTTGGTACTGAGAGATCTGTGGGGATATCAACCGTACCTGGGGATTAAAATCCCGAAGTGGGTTCTGTGCTTCGAGATTATAACAAGTCATGTACCTACTTGTATTATATCCAATTTTTGACAAACTATATAAGACTTATGATAGCTAAAGACAATACAACAATTTAGGTCAACAAGCATCTTAGCTACTATTAATTCAGGGACGTCTATCATGACGTTTATTGTTATTTCAATAAAAAAGAATCTTTTGAGTGTAAGATGAATTTCAATTGAAATAAAACTTCAGTGCTAAGCCATGTGAGTACCAACCCACATTTCCCAGTGACCGCTAGTTCCAAAGTCCTCGGTCCAGTCAATAGAGCTCGCACAGTGGAATTACAAGAGACAGGAGTCTGTAAATACACTTTTGTGCTCGGTTCAAATACGAGCTGGATGTCTCAATTATACAGTTTGTTTTAGCACCACTGCAAATAGAGGTATTGAAGCATTGTGTTGTGTATTTATGCTTGTTGACAACGTCTGTAGTACGGGAATGTCTGGTTGAATCACAAGGAACGCTTTGGAGATGCCTATTGCGCCTACGGGAATAACAGATATAGGTTTGTTTCCCTATCGTTTTTTTTGTGCGAGCTTTGTTTCTGCACTGAATACCAGACAAGTTTACTATATTAACTAAACATTCAGTGTTCCTACCTACTTCATGTTCATGTTAGATTCAATTGTTTGATTATTATTTGTAACCTATATTATGTGTTATTTTTATGTTTATATGGATCTATGACATCTGAAATATAAATAAATAAATTTTAATTTAATTTAATTTTGTCTCACGAGAAAAATATCGTACTGATCGTTTTATGCAAAAAAAGTGAACATCATGATTATTCCCGTCTACAAATTACAAGATGACGACGATAACAATACGAAACTAGTGAGAAGTCTCAAAAGCAAAAATCCTTTTGAGTTAGTCTCGGGTAAGGATTAAGAGAAATGGAGTTGCTCTCAATAAAGATCACAAGGTCAAAGTGTCGTTGCCTTAAATAGAGACTGACACGTTCTTGGTTTATGATAAAAATTAAGGTTAATTTGAAATTATTCATTAGCATCAGATTATAGCTAGATTTTAATCTTAATAAGGTGGGTATATCCAGATTATGTGCGCAATACAGTAAACAAATTATAAGATATCTTTGTACCAAATTTTGACGATAAGTTGAGAGATTTAACTACTTTGAAATTGTACCAAACAGACCTTCGCATTTATAAAATTCAATATTATAAGTGAAAATTAATAAACCATAATAACATTGTTTATTCACAAATCCCACCCTATATGTTGATCTCACCGAAACCACTATCTTTGTTAACACTAAACACTGTGGTAGTAATCTAAATCGCACAGAAAAATACCTGGCGGCAGTCGCTGGACTCAAAGTACCCGACGCAGATGTCGTAGATAGAGCCTTTGGTTGCAAAGTAACTGTTTGACGATCTGTGAACATGGAAGGACCGGAGCCTGGACACTTGAAGGCTGCGGCTGGTAATAGATATCTCTATTTTTTGGTTAATAGATTCAGATTTTGGCCTACGTATTGTTTATAAGGTATTGGTAGGTAAGTAACAAACAGGTTAAACAGGTAGTTGGAAATCCTGAGATAAGTTTTCGTATATTCTTTTCTAGAGGGAGCACCGGTGGTCTAGTGGGAGTGACCCCGCCTTCCAATTGTAAGGTCGTAGGTTCGAATCCGGTCGTGCACCAATGGATTTTTCCTATCGAAAAATGTATGTGCGCAATGCCAGTGCTCTTAAACGGTGAAGGCAAACATCGTGTGGAAACCAGTTAGTATTCTAA
The DNA here is from genome assembly GCA_932294275.1 of Chloroclysta siterata. Classification (NCBI taxonomy): domain Eukaryota; kingdom Metazoa; phylum Arthropoda; class Insecta; order Lepidoptera; family Geometridae; genus Chloroclysta; species Chloroclysta siterata. The sequence continues at coordinate 7,720,911 of OW028604.1, read as the reverse complement.
CAGCGTCGATGGGCTTGCAACCTGTCACGTATGAAATACCAACTACTGCAAAATGTGGGTATATGCCAAATGTAATGTTTGGATGTACCACTGACTACCCCCCTTAGACGTCCTCTACCTCTACGTATCTACCGTGCCTGGGGATTACAGTCGTGAAGCGGCTTCAGTTTATATTTTCTTCCTGTTCATTTGTTTCTGAAGAAAAAACAAATACCTACAGTAAATTTACACATTTATTTTTTAAAATGATTTTCTTTTGTGGTTTATTTGTATTGCGTTCATATAGTATTCAAATTGAAGAAACAAATATTAGTTTTATCTTTTTGCTTAGTTGCAACCTCGTTCCATTTTACTTTGTAAGGATGGTCCATAAGCGGGTCCAGGGTTAGTTCGTCAGTGTCTGGTATAGAGCCCAGTTAGCATTCAGAAAGACGCCGCGGGCGAGGGCGCGATAACATCTGTGTGCCGCGGTGGATACGGGCAGTGGGGACGCACAGTACGATGCCGAGAGCTGTTTGAAGATGACTGTGATGCGAATTTACTAGATGTACCTCCCGACTTGTCAAAACAAAAGAGATTAACGAGAGACGGACGGGTCACATGATCAGAAACAAGTAAGAAGAGAAAGCGGTTAGTAGGTACATTGGAGATCAATACAATAGCAAATTGTAAATGAGTGAGACAAGGAGATATCCTGTGCAGGTCCGCTGAGGACCCTTTAAATAAGGACTGTTTCAATTCCCTACCAACTACCCACTGTTGATGGAATAAAAGAAAGTAAGTACTAGTAGATCCACCAGGAAACAAAAAAGCAGTAGGTCTACGAGAATGAATTGTAACAAATAATCGTGAACCTACTGACGCGAAAAAAAGTAGGTCTACGGGATAACACCCCATTTATTGGCCCTACAAAAGAAATGATGGACCATAAAATAGGGAGACAACACAAATTAAAAGGACACCAATTTGTACACGAGTTAGAGCTAAACTTTATTTGGAGTTATAATATCCTTAATAAAGTACCTAATACTATATGTAGAGAATACAATGTGCAATTATTTTAAAAATACGTATGTTATTCCCAGGTGCAGGGAATTAGGTCATTGAAGTATGGAAGGCGATTGTCAAAACCACGTTGTGCCCATTTTTTGTGGTTAGTGTTTTGTTTTATAGTGACGATGCAGGTTGCAAACTTGCAACTCAAACACAAAATCGCAGTAGTATAAAAAAAACAATTAAAAAAAAAGTGTACTGCGATTATGTATCAATCAAACACGTGTTGATGGACGCAGGGCATTGCATCGTAGGGGCACGTTCCTATCGTCCGTGACTTACGAGGCAATGCTTTGTTATAGGTGATGGTTACCACTTAACATCAGGTGGGCCATCTGCTTGTTCCATCAGCTTAATCCATCAGCCATTAAAAAAAACACGTACTTGTTTACACAAAAGTGCGTGCGTTACTGAATAAACAAACAAATATCATTCGAATTTCGGGAATTTGAAAGTTTTCGTTTAGGTAAGAGAATTTGAAAAATAAAACCACTCCTTAGATACAGTAGGTAGTATAATAGTTAATTTAACGATCTGTTTGTCCCTGTGTCCTATCGGTATCGCTTTCAACGATTCAACAGACATTTCTACAAAGGTGAGTCGGAAAGGAGTGTCGCCTATTGCGTGTTAGTTGAATACGATACACTAGTCTTTGTGCCACCACCAGCAATGTATTGTCTCGTGTTAAATGTGAGCTTTTGAATTCTTGTCTATATATTATCTTGTCTGTTCGTTTTATGAGGTGGAAATCGAGACGTTAGTATCCCGGTTTTAACTACCTACATTCACTTGCTTAACCTTTTTAAGTATCAGTTCAAAGCCGTTTAGGTGTGCAGATTGTTTTAAATTACTTAATTATTAGGCATTAGTAAGCGAAGGCCGGCTGAGGGTGATGAATATATAAGCTTTTTCTTGAAATAGAACTTATAATTTTCAAGCATATAATCGCGGTTAGTCAGCAGTGTTTTTTAACATTGATGATCCTTTGATATAAACTTTTTTTAATACTACTAGCTGATGGAACAAGCTGATGGCCCACCTGATGTTAAGTGATAACCATCACCTATAACAAAGCATTGCCTCGTAAGTCACGCACGATAGGAACGTACCCTACGATGCACGGTCCTGCGTCCATCACCTTGATGCACGGTCCTGCGTCCATCACCTTGATGCAAACAGATGTTAAACCTCATGTGCCTATAATTACACCGGCAACTACACTCTTCAAACCGAAACACAGCAACGCGGCTTGGCGGCAGAAAAAGCACCACGCCTTTTTCTGCCGCCAAGTGTAGTACTTCCCCGGACTAGCCCTTCACAAAAAGAGCTCTACTACTCTTAAGGGGCTGACACAAATCATTTTGAAAGGGCTGAAAAAAATCATTTTGATCGATACAAGTTTTCCTACTTAAAAGTTTGCTTATGTACGAAAACTAGTAAAGCAAACTTTTGAGTAGGAAAACATGTATCGATCAAAATGATTTTTTTACTAAACTATGTGCAATGTGATTGCACACAAAATGGTTGATTGCGATTTTTCGAAAACTAGTTTAGTGATTTTATATCTTTCAACATGTCGAAACGTGCGAGCGAGAGTCACATTAGCTCTTGTCTTCGCCTTAAAAACTGGGACTACCATGGTAAAAAAATATCCAGATCTGAGAAAAATATTTGCATAATATTATGCAGACATATGTCCTGCCAGGGAATCAAACCTGCAACTCCGTGGTCAGAGACAGTCGTAGACTGCCCCACAGATAAAAAAGCTAGCTTAGCACTTTACGACACTACTCAGTGCTATCTGAAAGTGCGCCTTGTAACCGCTACGCACGACTTCAATAACCGTAAGTTAAATCTAAAACAAATAAATGGATTACTTGAGCATTTCTCCGATAAGCAACTTAATTTATTGTTTAACATCGGAAACCGGCAAAAAGTGGTAATAGCGACATAAAAGTTATCTAGCGGACGTTTGTTGGACCTTACGATAAAATAGGCTCAATCAGTACCAAAGAATCCTGATGTGTCTAAAAAGTTTCTTCTTTTCCTGTCATAAAGACACCGTAGTCTGAAACTCGAAAAAAAACCTTTTAATTTCTTCGGTAGTCGGGAGAATGAATGCAGAACAACTTTCAATAATTTATTCATTAATAAAATTATTTTTAAATGGAGGCGCTGGGTATCGATCCCGGTACCTCTCGCATGCTAAGCGAGCGCTCTACCATCTGAGCTACGCCCCCGGTACTTAATCTTACGAAAACTGGGAGCGTATTGCACACAATAGGTACCTACCTGACCCATGACCTTTTAAATTATAAAAGGGTCATCATACTATAGTTGACAGCCTTCACAGCTCAGTTGGTAGTAGCTCTGCCTTCTTCGCCGTAGGCCGTGGGTTCGATCGTCACCGAGAACAAACATTTGTGTGATGAACATTGATGTTTGTTCTCTGTCTGGGTGTTATACAATATTATAAGTATGTATATATATATATATATATATATATATATATATATATATATATATGTATTTATATATATTTATTTGTAAATACATACTTGATGTTAATATTGCAACGTTATATAACCAAACATTTATATATACGTATATATATATATATATATATGTATTATATCAGCTATCTGATTCCCATATTACAAGCTTTGGCATATTTTGGGGCTAGATAGTGCTGTGTGGAAAGTCCTCCAATATTTATTTATTATTTATTTATAGACCACAACTTTTACTTATCAATCGCTATCGCTGCAGAGGCAAATTAAAGTGTTATTTGGAACTAGAGCTTTTTCCAACATAAAGATCATTATCTGAAATAATCAAATCCAAACCTTTGTACCTTTTTACCTACTATGTCTAAACGATGGTACATATATCTACAAATAACCAGAATCCTTCGTGTTTATGTATTATATGAATTACTTATGTATAGAGTCAAGTTCATAAGCCTTTTCTTTTCGCAGGTCAAAGCAACAGCACCCAAAATGGATCGCAACGGTTACTTCTTCTACGTCACCGCCACAGCAAAGAAAAAGAAAATCAGCTTAATGCAGCCGAAGCCACCTCGAGTAGCTTTTACTGAAGAAAAGCGCCGGCCAGGGGTTGCCGAGAGAGTTTTCATACCACAAGTCAGTGTGCCTCCAGCCTTCATGGAGTACGGACGTGATATGTCGCACCGCGGGCCCTCGCCCGCCTCGGCGCGATTGTACACGCAACTCGAAAGTTATCAGCCGCGATACCATACGATCCGTGAGAACAGTGATAAGAGAGTGGAGAGTGATGTGCGCAGGAGGAGAAAGGACCCGAGGATTGTGTATCCGCAGAGTAGCAGTAGCAGGTAGGTTGCTGTTGTTTGTTTACGTTTTGTGCGTTGAATTGTTTTGGTTATCGATATTTTCAATTTAATTATTTTTTATGATGTATCTATAGCATGAACCATGCGTTGTTTCTTGGCAAAATGTATGATAACCATGGCTATTATTCGGCGTTGGCCTTAAACAGGAATCAAGATTAAAGTTCAGTAAATAAATAAAATAAATAAATATTGGTGGACTATCCACACAGCACTATGTGGCCCCAAACTAAGCCAAAGCTTGTAATATGGAAACCAGATAGCTAATACATATAAATAAATTAAAACTTTTTAGTTACGTCCTTTTTTTTAAATCTTACAATAGATAGACAATAGGAATAAATTTCTAGGTACATTTTATTTTTAAAATCAATACAATACAATAATACAATAACAATAATACGTTTGAGGCATAATTAAACCTTTGTTATTTAGTTAAGTGTAGATAAACACTAGAAAACGAATATAATAAAAAGTTGTGAGAACAGTTATGCAAATAAATATCTTGTATCTTGGAAGGCCATAGTAGGTGACATAGTCCGCAGTAGGAAAAGTGAATATAATGTAAAAATAAAACCGGCCAAGTGCGAGTCGGACTCGCGCAAGAAGGGTTCCGTATCGTTATATTTAAAAACGTCAAAAAAATCATGTTTTTTGTATGGGAGCCCCTTCAATATTTATTTTATTCTGTTTTCTAGTAAGTATTTGTTTTTATAGCGACTGTGAAAATTTCAACTGTCTGACTATCACGGTTCATGAGATACAGCCTGGTGACAGACAGACACGGACGGACAGCGGAGTCTTAGTAATAGAGTCCCGTTTTACACTCTGAGTATGGAACACTAAAAAAGTAAAATCGTGAAACTCCTGCTTGACGTCGATTAAACAATAAGTAGCTTTTACCATAGCACAGTAGGAACCTCCCTACAAACAAACCAGTCATCAATGTTTACGATCACAATCTCTAGAAGCATTAAAGAGAAATATGAAAGAAAACGAAGTTAGCTCGAATGAAAGGCAACTTTTACTGGAAATAGATCGAGCTGATAATTCCGTTGATTGCATTTCAAAGTTATTGTCAAAACGTATCTTTTACTTCAGTAGGAAACTTTGGAACAACTGAAGTTTTGTTCCGACTGAACGATAAAATTATTACGATATTTCAGGAGCGTCATTTCAACATTTACTTGGTTAGTATTATATTTTTTTACTTTTAGTATAACTCGTATGTAGTTTACACAGATTACCAATATCGCTGAGTCCGAACAGAACATTAATTCCGCAAGTAATACTTGAACTTGGCCCATTATTTTTTTTAAGTAATCAATTAGATAGATAGATGAACACTTTATTGTACAAAAGAATACATCATAAATCTAGGCGTAACTTAAAAAAAGTCCAATGGGCGGCCTTATCGCTGAAAGCGATTTCTTCCAGGCAACCTTATATGTCTTCTTACTACCTCGTTACTTGACTAGCGACTTTCCGGCTGAGACGCGTGAGTTTCCAGTTCGATTCCCACAGCGGGACCAATGTTTGCATGATCTGCAAATATTTGTTGCGAGTCTCAGCGTTCGGGTTCCGAGGTGTTGATCATTTCTGATACCGACGACATCAGATCATCTTAGGTTTATATGTTTATCAAATATGTTTTTCTTACAACATTAAGGACACAAGCAAAAAAACATTTATCTCTCTTTTTAAGGAGAAAAATAAAGATATACGATCATAAAATATCGGTAACCGATACGCGACCGCTAATCTCCACAAAAAATCAATCAAAGCATATCAATCCTATCAATTTTATCAATCGTTCAAATGTTTTCATTTCCTTGTTCTTCTTCAGCAACCAATATAGCTTCCAAGTGGTTTTATTATCTACATAGCTTTTGTTGTAGAATGATTTTGGTGTTTTATTAAAAACATTGTTATGATTATTATTTTGTGACGAAAAAATAAAATGTAAAAATTAGAAGATGAATAGTTTTTGATAATTTTATTTTTGAAAGTTACACTATCATGATCATGACTAAACACACGGAACACGATAAATGGAATGAAAACTTAAATCGATTGAAAAAGCCACCAAGCCAGAGACAAAATGTCAGTCAGTATTATAGAATAAAAAAAATACTCACATCTTTAGTTGCCAGCTGTACCTAATTAATTATTCATAAACATTATCTATGTAGAGTAAAAAGGCTTACAGTCTGCCATTCGTTTCGAACTCATTCTTATAAGGTCACTCCAAATCTCATGGGACTAGATGAGTCCCAAAATGGAAGGTTGCCGATGATTAATTATTTTGAATGAGACTGAGAAAGTAAGCTCTCTGATCGTGGCGTGATAACAGATAATTTATTTTCACCATGTACGCCGTATATGGTAATCTAGATGACGTTTTCCCTTCAAAAATTATGTATTGTACAATGTATTATATTGTAAAATGTATCGTAGGTAAATACATAGGCGAACTTAATGCTGGAGAGCATTGCCTTTCTGTTTATCTTTGTGTAGTTTAAAGAAACTGATAGGGTAGTGCACAAACATTGTACACATTAGTAATTATTGGCTAATATTAATATTTGAGGTGTTTATAACATGGTATTTATTTCGGGATAAAAAGTAGCCTATGCCAAGTTACGAACACTATTTTTTTAAATTTCATCCACTGATGTGGCTTAGCCACGCTCTAACCACTGAACTGATTGGGATGGAACTCAGACAAATATAGTTAGTAACTTGTGTGAGCATATAGGCAATTTTTTATCTTGAAAAATTACCGGGAACGGGGTAGAAAACATGAACAAACACATTCAGCGTCGGACTGGCCATATAGTCGAGATGGCATTTGCCAGCCCTGCGCGGGCCCCCCCGGGCCTGGCTTGCGGGGCGGCAACCGTAGGATAGGAGGCCCGCGCAGGCTAGGTCCCAGCTCTTGCGACCTAAATGTAATATTGTCTACAGTCATCTAGTCTCGGGCCCGGGTTTGTGGTCAGCCACCCTGGCCCTTCCGGCCCAGTCCGACCCTGAACACATTGAAAGGAAAACGCCTATAATAACATCATGTAATTTTAGCAATCACTACTAATAAGCGAGCGAAGTCAAGGGCAGCACTTAGCTTTTTAAACATGGTAAAAGTTCAAGCTATCACCACTACACCAAAGAGGCGTAAATCTATAGAGTAAAATGCAAAAGAAAGACATGAAAGTTAAGAACATAAAGTTTAGTTATTACAAGTTTTAACAAAGGAAACCATTCGAAAATTCGCTTAGAAATTTCCGCGACTTCGGACAAATAGGTAGGAAAGTTACAGGAAGAAATTATTTTCTTGACTGCGCAAAAAAACCTTTGAAGAGCGGTGATTTTGTTAATCTTGTTTTAAGAATAGCTTAGTAATATTTAATACCTACATTGTAACAAGGATCATACAAAAGAGCGGTAGGAACCAAGCCGTAAGTTTGTTGCCTGTTCTTCTAGGCTTTGGTCGCGTGGAACTGGCACCTAGAGTCACCTAGTTTTAAGACGTTTCAAAGTGATCCTTGTGATTTTATTGAATAAATAAAACCTTTGACTTTGACTTTGAATAAAATGTTTGAACTATGAGCGTGTGCTCATAATTAAAATAATCATTATGGATACGCATCAGGCTATACCTACTGCTCGCTTTTATGTCCTTGTAGTGAGCGGTAATTTTTCTTTGGCTTTGTGTAGCTTGATCTTTATCGTTGTTTATAGAAAAATGAGCTTTCTCCGCATAACAACAATAACAATTTTACCGTGACTTGTTTTAAGTCAAAGTCAAAAGGTATTTATTCAATAAAATCACAAGGATCACTTTGAAACGTCTTAAAGCTAGGTGACTTTAGGTGCCAGTTCCACGCGACCAAAGCCTAGAAGAACAGGCAACAAACTTACGGCTTGGTTCCTACCGTTCTTTTGTATGATCTTTGTTACAATGTAATATAATACGATATTGAAGCTCCACGTGTGGTTTCACAAGGTAATTAGGATTTTTGCCTTATACTTTTTAGATGCTAAGTTTAAGGGTCTGACAACTATTAAACAACTTCTCGCTCGCACGTTTCGACATGTAGAAAGATATAAAATCACTTAACTCATTTTCGAAAAACCTATCTACATGTCGAAACGTGCGAGCGAGAGTCACAGTAGCTCTTGTCTTCGCCTTAAAAATAAATAAAATTATCACTCGCCTGTGATCTTCAGGAATGGTAGCTCTCAGATTTCTTGGTAGTCTGGTTACTATTGAGATTCTTTTAGGGTATCTAACTTCGCCACACTGGTGTGTGGTGTGGTGTGGTGCTTGTTCCATTTCTATCATTGCAGTAGTTGATATTATACATGCGACAAGCCCATCGCCGCTTCTAAAATACTAACTGGTTCCCTCACGATGTTTTCATTCACTGTTTGAGAACATGCATTGAGCACATATACCTGCATTCTCGAATAGAAAACTCACGTGCCTGTATTTGCTCTTTACTTTATGCATAATTTCTTTTCGCGGTCATAAAGTAAAACATCTTGTGTATTCTACACTTCAAAGTGCAAACCACTATGTAATTTATAAACTTGATTTTTAACTAACCTTAGCGTCTAGGTGTAAAATAGCACACTTAAATTACCATTTATTAGTTTGAATAAAAAACTTGACATCTCTTTACACCGAGGCTTGTAGTCACGAATGGCGACGGAAAGTAGTTCGCTAATGCATTTTGTATAAATATATAAACTAAAAGTTTACTAGAGTCGCTTATTTAAAAATAACATCGTTGTGTATAGCAATTTTATCGTCACATAAATCATATTGGTTATACTTATGTGAGCCAAAACAAAGCAGAGATGATCAACGAACGAAACACAACGAAAGGTGCATTATCTTTTTGATCTTTTTTGGCATTTAAAATGATGTAATAACCTTTGGTAAACGAAATATAAATTACCCTTATTTTTTAAGCATTTGAATGTTGAAAAAATCGTTCTGTCACTTTCGTATGCCTGTGGATCTGCGGCCTACCTATATTGATGGTTTTTATTTGATTGGATGCAGAAAAATCAATTGGGTCGTAAGCCTTTTCCATGCAAATAAATGATCGTAAGCATTTTTCATTACATGGTAGATAAAAATAAAATAAATAATTAAATTGATGGATATTCCACACAGCACTATCCAGCCCCCAACTAAGCAAAGTTTGTATTATGGGAATCAGATAGCTTATATACTTTTTTTTGTGAATACATACTCATACCTATAATATTATATAACACCCAGATATAACTGGGTAGCAAACATCAAGGTTTATTACACAAATGTTTGTTCTCGGTGGGGATCGAACCCACAGCCTTCAGCGCAGCAGGCAGAGCTGCAAGAAACTGAGCTATTAGGGCTGTCAAAAATATCCTCTTAAATCCCTTGAAAAAGTGATAGCTTTATTAGTATGTATTCCAGATATATGAAGAACTGATAATCGCTGGGGAATAAAGGTTCCCGAATGGCGACCACGAACAGGAAAACGAAGCGTGGGACGCCCTACCTACGTCCTACCCGATGGACTGACGCGCATTGTTAGGATCGCGGGAAGTCGGTGGATGGAGAGGCTCGGAATCGTTCTTCCTGGAAATGTGTAAGAGAGGCCTTTGTCCAGCAGTGGACTTCTTTGGGCTAATGATGATGATGATGATTCCAGATATATTTGTACCAATGCGTTCACCACAGTAAAACAACCCTATACATAATATTGATTAAGTTTCCACTAGAAACGTGGTGCAATGGGTCATCCATCAACTGTCACTTTAAAATAAAAGTGGTCACTTTTTAATCGATCTATCACCTCCACCCGATTAGCTCGGGAAATAGTATTTTTTAATATTTACTTGACTGTTCAATGTATTTTGTTGAATGGGAATTAAATAATGAAAAAAGAAAAATACCTACGTTTAGAACTTATAGTCTGAGTTTTACGTTTTTTGAAAAACCAAAACTCATACTTGGGGTACTGATCTTGTTGCTGCCAATAATAGGCAACGGTGGCCACTAAGTATGGTATTAGGCCGTAAACCCGTTTGCCTATTTTTTAAATAAAGCAAAATGTTTATTTAGTTCTTTATGTGAGAATAAAAAACCAATTGAATACACCCAGATCGTAATAAAAAACGATTGGAAGCAAATCAGACCGTTTACGTACGGCAATTTAGGAGCAATTCTGTTCCTTTATTATGCCGATGAACGCTCATATCCACCAATCGGGTTTGGCAAATGACAGCCGATGAAAATGGTTTAAAAATTCACGCCTTACTAAAATTGTGGACCAATTTTAAACACGGTCGATTTTCTGCTTCCGAATGTAGATTGCGATGATTCGTTATTATCATCATGCTGAAGAAGGCCACAGCTGGCATTAGGTTTCCTTTATACATTTCCAGGAAGAACGATGTTGGAGCTTCTCCATCAATCGAATTCCCGGTATCTTACATTGTATCATTATTATTGGTAACATATTTTTAGAAAAAAGTACCTATAACAGTTTTATACAGGGGACGTGACACTGCGTCTAATGTAACTATATTGAAGAAAAGTCTACTTAGTTTGTTCTATATAGACAGAATACTGTGTTTTATGTAGTAAAATTAGAAATTGAATCCTGTAAGACATATTTATAGTAAAAACCCTTCAGTAACATTTTCAAAATTGAAGGTGTAATAGGTTCACAAGTTCAATGAGACGATACAGAGATATCTCTACCCAAGCTCATAATTACTGGCCTACATTCAGATGATCCTTTAAAATGAACAAAGTTTAGTGAATGGTGACGCGTGACCTGAAACTTTTCAACACTCGGGAACTTTGGGAAAATCTCATGTGGATTCCCGATTTAGATTTGGATTGAAATGAGTTTTTAGAACATACTAAAGTAATTTATAGCAATCTAACAAGATAATCTACTCATACCAAGGATTAAAAAAAAAAATCGTTACTTATATCAGTAAGAGATTTTTTACAGATTTATTTAAATCAAACCTAAATTGACTGCAAAGATAATAATATATCGTCCACTGAACAATTGGTAGAATTAAGTATAATCGAAGCATTACAGCAGTACATTACCAACCGATTCCTCACAATCACATAACTTACAAAGCTGCTGGGTTGTTATTTATTTCGTAAAAATATCACCATAACAATTACCGTCGATTTATTGCACATAAAGAGCCATATTAACATGAATCTTCGATCATGCAGAGCCCATCAATTTACTACCTTGACTCCTACCTTTTTAAGTATAATTTTTATAACATAAAAGAGATAATTTTGCCGTCAGTGTAAATTTACCTTAATAATACGTCAGGTGGCTTTCGCAGTGATTTTTATGTAAAGGAAGCTTTCAAATTTATGGAAGTGACTGTCAAATTATCTTCCTCAAAGGTTATTATGGTAGAAACGGGCTTATGTCGTTTTTATTAAAACGGTGTTGTAACGACGTGTGGATGAAAAAGCTGCTTTATAACTTGGATATCAAAGATTTTATTTTCTTTATTATTAATAATATGCATAGTTTTAATATTACTTGTGTCTTGTAAAAATACTTTTGTGGAAATAGATGTTTGTTCTCTGTCTGGGTGTTAGTATGTATTATTATACAGGGTGTTAAAATACCACTCCCGAAAACTTCAGGGGGCTAAAGTACTCATCAATATGAATAACTTTTTCTAAGGAACCAACACAGTGTCAGCGAAAAAAAAACTGCGGTTTCATACATTTTAGCCAGGTTAACTTTTGCATGAAACAGCTGTTTTTTTCGCATTCACAGTGTTGGTTCCTTAAAAAAAGTTATTCATATTGATATGTACTTTAGCCCCATGAAGTTTTCAGGAGTGGTATTTTTACACCTTGTATAGTATGTATACAAGGTGTTCCATAAGTTGTGTATATAAACTTCAGGGGGCTAAAGTACCCATCAATATGAACAACTTTTTCTAAGGAACCAACACTGTGAACGCGAAAAAAAAAACAGCTGTTTCATACAAAAGTTCAATACCTACCAGGCTAAAATGTATGAAACTTATTATATTATTATTCATATTGATATGTACTTTAGCCCCATGAAGTTTTCAGGAGTGGTATTTTTACACCTTGTATAGTATGTATACAAGGTGTTCCATAAGTTGTGTATATAAACTTCAGGGGGCTAAAGTACCCATCAATATGAACAACTTTTTCTAAGGAACCAACACTGTGAACGCGAAAAAAAAAACAGCTGTTTCATACAAAAGTTCAATACCTACCAGGCTAAAATGTATGAAACAGCTGTTTTTTTTTCGCGTTCATAGTGTTGGTTCCTTAGAAAAAGTTGTTCATATTGATGGGTACTTTAGCCCCTTGAAGTTTATATACACAACTTATGGAACACCTTGTATACAAAAAGAAAGTATTTTATCAGCTATCTGGTTTTCATATTACAAGCGTTTAGATGGCTGTGCTGGATGGTGCTGCGTGGAATGTCCACCAATATTTATTTATTTTAATAATTGGCTAACCTTTGGTAAGCTTCCTAGTCGTAGAACTGACTCTGTTGCCATAGTAAGAAGGTCGCAAAGGTTAATAAGAAGAAGGTATTTTAGTACCTTGCTATTACGATCTTACAACATAAGCAAATATGATAGTTTCAGAGTTTGAGAATAGATACAAAGGTAATGAAAAAGAAACAAAATATTTACAAGAACATAAATTGAAACAACTTCATGACTTTTATCCCCAGGCACGGTAGATATGCCCTCAGATCTGTTATTACAAAGCACTAACATAAGATTCTTTGAGGATATCTAATGGGGTAGTCAGAGGTAGTCCAAAGCCCAAATATTAAATTTGGCACAATGTGCATGCATACCTATTGGATAAAAAGTAATAAAATCTTCAATGTTCAAAACAATTTTAACGATTATAAAAGTATCTAAGTAAATTAGTACGAACCAGAGTTCGATTCTCAAGACGGAGTTTTTAATCTTTTTACTCTTTGTTTAACTAGTGGAATCCCAAGGTTCCCATTAAGACGCTGAAAAACGCTAATGAACTGTCGCTCGCACATTTCGACATTTATATAGATATAAAATCATTTGTTATGAAATATTACTAAAAACGAAGTTTTAGAGAATAACATTAGCGGTTGTCAGCTTCTTATGCTATTATTATTTTTTCTTCTTAAGCTTATTTTTTTTTAAATCGCTACACTTTTCAAAAGATCACTTGTGTCAAATTTCAGATAGAGGCCTAAGTTTCTGAGATTTTGTGAATAAGGGAGTTATTGGATTTCTTGTTATAGATAAAGGTAAAGTAGTAACCAAAACTAATAATTTAAAACTAACTTCTTCTCTCAATTTATGGCTCCTGTCCGTCATTCGACAGACAATCTTGCCAGTGTCAAGTGATTTGTATTGAATACTTTTTAGTCAAGTCAGTCCATAGTCAAGTCGGCCGTCATTTTGTTTTAAAGAAAATGGTGGCGGTTTTCTTCAAAACATTGGAAACATTTTCGGTCAAATCAGGATATCACATATTACACTTTCATTTCAAATGTCTACACTTTGTGCTAAGACCTCAAGTAATGTTGGTTAAAATACCACCGAAATTACACAACACAACTCAAAATAACACTAGAAAAACAAATAAAATGAAAAAGCTATGTTGCTTCCAAAAATGTCAGAAAATGAATCCAAGCAAACACCTACAAAAGCTCGCATCAAAAATGTATACGGGACCGTGTGTCATGTCACTGTCAGATTGTGTTCAGTCTTCGAAGGTGACACAGCTGAGGAAAGTCAGTAAGAAAAAAATATTCCATTATCATCAGGCTTATTAGAGCTGAACCAGCTTCACCACAACTTTGATCCCCAGGCCCGGTAGATCTCTTAGTACCTTTTTACTAAGAAATTAACTAACTTACTAACTTTATTTGAGGATGTCTAAGGGGTACTCACATTTTGCAGTAGTTGGTATTCCATACGTGACAAGAGTAGGAAGTCCTACCACCACACCTTTTTCTGCCACCAAGCAGCGTTGCTGTGTTTCGGTTTGAAGAGTGTGGTTGCCGGTGTTATTACAGGCACATGAGGCTTAACATCTGTATGCCTCAAGTTGATGGACGCAGGGAATGCATCGAAGGGTACGTTCCTATCGTGCGTGACTTACGAGGTTTTGCTTTGTTATAGGTGATAGTTATCACTTAACATCAAGTGGGCTCAAATAAAGAAGAAGAGAGAGAATAAGAATAAAATAAGCAGATGTGCTTGTTTCATCAGCTAGTTGTAAAAAAAAAATACGTAACAAGTCGCAAGCCCATCGCCACTGCTACAATACTTACTGGGGCATTATTCTCTATTGCCAATGCAATCGTGTTACACAGATACGACTAGACAGCGGCGGGAAATCGGACAAAACCGTATTCCCTATGACTTAGTTGTCATTCCTAGTTGTCATTATTAGTCCATTTTTTGGTTTTTGAAGCGCGTTTGCATTTAGACCACGCTGTGACGTCACACGGTTATGGCACGGAATATCCTATGTCATAGAGAATAATGCCCCTGATGTCTTCACGATGATTTCCTTCGCCGTTTAAGACCGAAAGAAAATCGCTACTAGTTTTTGTGAAACTTTTAGAAACTAGTAGGTATTTAAAACCAGCAAACTACTAAAGCTTTTGCCATAAATTCCACTTCACGTATTTCTATCTCCATAAAGCTCTTCAGTTATGGAAATAAATACTGGCATATATCTTAATACTGGAATACGTTTTTACACACATGCGCTGTGGTTGCTCTAAGTTTAAGTAGGTTGTGTAACTTCGTCGCATCCAATAAAACTTGTGCGAACCGACTAATCTCAGACACGGTATGAATAAGTACGAGGTAACTTTAAGTTGGACCGTCCCATGGTGATTTTTATCCAACTCAACAGTAGGGTAATTTTTCTAGGAGTACTTATTCTGGTATGTTTTTTTTATACAAATAAGTAAGTGAAAAAGCATACCATTTGACCCACAGTCGCACAGAGGCAACTTGCTGGTACAACCTTTTTTGTATTTTAATTTTATTTTTTATCTAGGTACTGTGTTTTTTTCTTTTTATATGTATAGTTTCTATACAGTTATATATTTAGTTATTTAAGTTCTTTTTAAATTTTTGTTTTTATTTGTGTCAGTAGTTTTCTCTGTACGTGTGTGTGTTAAATAAAAATTAATTAATAAATTCATTCATTCATACGGCCCACCAGATGGATAGCGGTTACCGTAGCCTATTCTAGTAAATTCTTTAAATATTCCTTAAATATTTTTGTCGATCTGTTTGTTTACCTAGGTCTTATATGGATATTCATTTACCATAAGCAATTTCTTATGCATTTATCGCATGGATAAAATTACTTAGTGTGGGCATTTTGTCACATTGTCATACTTATTGGCTTAGAGTAGAGTATCTTATTGCCCAAGCACCTTAATGCACCCGATTAGCATATTTATTATATTAGTAAATTAACCTAAACAATTTTCAAACCAATATAGCTAATCATACCCTAATTACCACCACAGCTCAGTTGTACCTTGTGCGCTGTAGGTTGTGAGTTCGATTCCCCTTCACGTAAAAATATTTATGGGATGAACACAAGCTGATCTTTTTTTGGTGTATGAGTGTTACACAGAATTTTAATCAAAACCGGTCAGCATGGGGGAAGGAGATTAAAAGTTTTCAAAATAAGAAATAGTAAGAATCAGTTAAAAAAAAAAATCACTTGTGTATCAAATATCCCAGATTTCAGCAACTAAATACATGGGTAGGTAGCTACTACCCCTCGTACAACCATAATCAAGACGGATCAACCACTTGCCGTCAGCCATATCAGGTGTCGCCTGCACGCATTGTCGAGTCAATCAATGACGTGAATACCGCCCTAATTAATGCTGACCGTTCTATTCTGTGTCAATTCACTGACGACGAGGGACGTACTGGCTGGTGGGGCTCGAAATCACAGTACATATAATTTTCTTTTTCTATGTATACTCTGTAGTGATTCACTGACACGCGGAATACTGACAGAAGAAGTATATTCATTTATTGTATATTCGTTTATTAAATATACTCATTATGTTCATACTGTCTAGGTGCGTAGCTATGTATATGTAGCTATTATAAGTATGTATACAATAAAAAGAATATTAGTATTATATCAGCTGTCTTTCAAATCTATCAACAAATCTTCTCACCACACTGCTGCACTGTTTCAAAAGGAACTAGTGACACAACAAGAAGAAGAGAAGCTATCTGGTTCCTATATTACTAGCCGAGCTTAGTTTTGGGCTAGATAGTGCTGTGTGGAAAGTCCTCTAATACTGATTATTATTATTAGGTAGTATATATTTTTTTATATACAACTAGCTGATGGAATAAGCAGATGGCCAAATGGATGATAAGTGGTAACCATCACCTATAACAAAGCATTGCCTCGTAAATCGCTCATGATAGGAACGTGCCCTACGATGCACTGCCCTGCGTCCATCAACTTGAGCTATACAGATGATAAGTGCCTTATTACACCGGCAACCACAATCTTCAAACCGAAACACAGCAACGCTGCTTGGCGGCAGAAAAAGGCGTGGTGGTAGAACTTCCCCGGACGAGCCCTTCACAAAGAGCTCTACTACTCTTAAAATATTATTTTTATTTTTAAATATTATTATTAAATATATTTTTATGCTTCTAAGTCACACTATTTTTACCCAAGGCCAAGTTTACCCTTTTACCTCTCTTGTCACACATAACACTTGTCTATCTTACCGTTGTCTCCTAAAAGTAACGTCATGTTGGAAATATAATCATAGACAACAAGAGGGGTTCCATAAAGTAATATTAAAGCATCTATGCATCCATCCACAGAGTGGTGGCATCAAAGGTACGTAATGAAAGTACTCTCTAGGTACGTACTACTCTTTCGGGCAGAATTAAAAATATTTCGTTGCAACTGCACTCATCTAACAATGTTTGTGGGTTTCAATCGTATACATATTTTTAGAGATCCGTTTTTTTATGGTAACCATCGTCATTGTCTACTATAAAATATAATTAATATTTAATGAAATGTTTAGGAAACAAAAATATTTATTTTCAATGAAAATTATGATGAATACAAGTATTTACAAAATATGCAAAATACACATCTATGCTATCTGCAGAACTATCTCTTAGTAAACTGAAAAACTAAAATAACTTCACGATCTTAATATCCAGGCACGGTAGATATTTTCTCAGATCTCTTAGGGTGGTAGTCCGGTTTATATCTTTAGTATACCGTACTAACATAATTAAGTTTTCATACATTTTTGCTTATTCCTTTTTATTTATCTTTTCTTTAAATTATGGTATCATTTTATAACTTGATCGGCTACATAACTATTGAACAACTTAATCGATTAGGTATGTCGATTCTGCAGCGCAAGTACGGAACTCATTTCGCTAAATTTAGCGATCGTCAAATTCGTGATATTTTGACGAATTGTGCTATATTTTGAGGATCACATGCGATCGTCAATTTTCGCGATAATTGTAAAATGGCAACTCGGAAACTATCAGTTTTGAACACAGTCTATGGATTCGTGAAAATGGTTCGTCTAATTCGCTTATTTGACAACACGATCGTGAAATCAAAAGTACCATCCATACCTGCATTTTAGCGAAATTCGCTAAAATTTTACGAATATCACGACTTTCGTCAAAATCGCCAAACAATCGCTAAAACCCGTTTTCACGAATAGAAATGTCAAATTTGACGATCGCATAGTTCGTAAAAAGATCGGTATTGCGCTGCTATTGTTGCATTATCCTAAACTAACCGAATTTGACAGCGTTAAAATTGTAGCCGCCTTTTATTTGTTGTTTCAGTTTTTAGAAAAATACTGCAGTGTTTTAAAATCAAATTAGGTTAGTTTGGAAAAATAAACAACAGAATTGACACCAGTATTAAACATAATAATTAAAAATATTTACAATAAATTAAGTAGGTACTTCATATTTATGTATTCTACGTCTACGAACTACAGTGGTAGGTAAAAATGCTCGTAAACGTTATAGCTAAAAAAGACCCAACTGTGAAAGTTGAATATCCGCTAAGGACTTTACCTATATAAAAGTACTGGCTACCGAAACGTCCAGAACCCTATTGTGCGCCTGGCTGCACGCACTCGAAGGTTTATTTCATCATGCTATGACCAAACGTGTTACATTTTTAGCGCAGTTTGAGCGCGGTTTTTTTCGCGCGGATTTATTTTTGAAGTTGAGTGCCGCCAGCTAGTAGCTACATTTTATGCTTCGCTTGTTTTAAAATTGTTAATACGTATTTGAAAGCAAATCAAAACACGATAAAAAACTAATTGGTGGATTCTCTGAAAATTGTTGAAATATTTAGGTAACATTTTTGCTTCTATGCAGCTGGCGAGTTGGATAAGTAAGTAATTACTGACTCTTATTTATAAACGATACTTTTGATACAGTTTCTAATATTTGCCTTGTTACTGTTTCCCGTTACACAGATAATCAAGCATTTTTATTTCTTGACAAACGTTTGTAAGTATAAAACGTCATTAATTATCAAATAAAACAGTGCAATAATATCAAATGAAGATTAAGATGATAAATTATACCTTGAAACAAATTATAAGAAAACTAAGTTAACATTTAAGTAGAAGTAAGGTAAGTCGAAGTATACCACAAAGATCACTTTGAAATCGCCTAAAACGATAAAGTCTAATTTTAACTAGGTTTTTATGTGAAGAAAGTTTTGTCTGAATTTCTTCAACCAACCTACATTCGAGCACTATGCAACTCACATGGAGTTGCATAGTGCTCGAATGTAGGAGCCTCTTTCAAAAGGAAAAAAGTTGCATGCCTACAACTCAAATCGTTGAAGTTAAAAGGCAAAACAAGTTCACATGTTCAAGAAGTTACGAATAAAAAAGTCGATGCTTGTGATCTGTCTATTATTTAGGTACAAGTCATTTGACATCGAACTTGCGAATATAAATCTTCCCCTTTCCTGTGGCAACCTTCCTGCTTCCTCAATTTCCATGCTGAAAACGCTCTCACAATTTTGAGCCTGAATGTACGAGTAGACTCAAGCTAAATTTTTTGGACAGTACCTAATTCACTCAGAGTTCCGCTCTACGTAGGCATGTATTTTGAAATAATTGTCTGAGTTTGAAACTACACGGATTTTAAGGCAGTTTTTCATTGATAAATTATAGCCAGAGACTGCTGCTCAAGTAGAGATGACACTTCAATCTAGTCTCGATTCAGCCTTGGGCATTGTTCTGAATTAAAAGCCTGTGTAGCAAAGGCTTTACAAGGTGAAACAGCAAGAGCTTAGAGCCGGTGAAAGTGTGGCTAACTCTCCGGTTTCCAATAAAAGTTAAGCTAAACTTCCGTAATTCCGTTTCGTTTGCGGATCGGAGTGAGATTAGAGAGTTGTTTGAGTGACAATGGGAATTGTAAAGTAGGTAGTCGAATAATATTATTAAATTCAGATTATTATACTTAAATTATCTCATGTTTATATGTTATATGTTTTGATACATAAAATTAATATGTCCGAAGAGTGAACCACTGATCGATTTCAAGTCCAATTTTATATTTCAATAATTATTGTATTGTATGTGCCAAATAAAGTATTTGGACGTAGTGTTGGCCACCCCCAGACTTCTTCAAAGTCAAAAGGTATTTATTCAATAAAATCACAAGGCTCACTTTGAAACGTCTTAAAGCTAGGTGACTCTAGGTGCCAGTTCCACGCGACCAAAGCCTAGAAGAACAGGCAACAAACTTACGGCTTGGTTCCTACCGTTCTTTTGTATGATCCTTTTACAAAGTAATATAATACAATATTGAAGTTTAGTGAGGCGTAGGCATACAGAAAAAGGTAAACATAATCAAATTTATAAGACAGCACACGCTACGTTTCAAACGAATAATACCTAATACATATTATGAAATATTAAGTTAGAATTTAGTACTTAAAGATCTGAAGGGATATCTACCTTGACTGGGGATCAAAGCTGTTCTGCTCAACAAATATAACAATGTGTTTTACCAGTAGGACCTGCAGAACTCCATAGTGTAGTTTCGAATTGACTGTATCAATTTGTTACGACCCCGACTCAGCATACGTACATATACGAGTATGTAAAGTGATTGTTACTCTCTGTTGAACAATCCCTGGATTCGGCGCATCTGGTACCTATAGTTTAATAAGTAAATGTGTAATATTATGTATGAACTGTGAAGTCATGATATACTGCGGCACAACTGCGGTACTCGGTAGGTATGACTAAAATCCATCGTTTCTGTAAAGCCGCATAATGGAATTTTAGATTGACTGTAAATGTCAGACAATTGCCTCAGCAGTTTACTTTGTATTATTATATGCTTCAAGAGGCAACGTAGTAAATTAATCACCTTAAGGCCAATGTTTCTTGTTTATATTTTATTAAGGTTCAAAAAGCAAAAACGGTTGCGAACAGAATTTAATTAGACAAAGATTTACATAAGTACTATGTGTTTCTGTTGCTTATAATTCGTAGACTGAAACTCCACCTCTTTGCCAAGTTATTTAAACTGGCACCTAGATTTACGAATGATTCTTGAGATGATTCAATTTAAAAAAATCCTTTTGACTTTGACTTCAGGAAAATACTTCGTAAAATCATCATCATCATCATCATCACCATCATCAGCCTAAAGAAGTCCACTGCTAGACATAGGCCTCCCTTAAACATTTTCAGGAAGAACGATTCTGCGCCCTCTTCATACACCGACTTCCCGCGATCTTAACAATGTCGGCATTCTATCGGGTAGGAGGGCGTCCACTTCGTAAAATAAAATGAACTAATTATCGTAAATCAAATCGGAAAAACGTATTGATAAACAACTACGAAACCGCGATCACAGACATATTAATCAGAATCGTCATAAAGGAAATGTGCGTTATGATAAATCGGTCGAACAAAAAACCAATGACTCCCGGGCCAATTTGCAGATTTATGGGTCGGCGGGCCTCGAAAACATCTGTCGTCGAAAAAACGGGTACTAGTTAATTTGACCCAAACCTTGCCTCAACGATTAGGGTGATTTCGCTCGTGACTTATTGAGGTAATGGCAATTCAATTTTCAATTATGTCAATCTCAGTCAGGTACTTTATCAGAACCGTTCAAAGGCCGGTTAAGTTTCTATCCAATCGAGTTGAAAACGTATCCTAAAGACCAGTCGATAGTTGATCCGTATAATCTAGCGTACACATTCTATCCAATCAGCTACCTTCGTCGGTAGAGGTGCATCTATTTATTTTGCCTTTGACTTGACTAGCTGCTGCCTGCTGTTTGTACTACTGATTTATATTCCCACCACCTTTTTCAGACACAGGGATAATTAGTGTTTGTTTATTCAGACATCACATCAAAAAACTATCAAAATTTAATGAGATACAGGTAAACAATGTACCATCGATAGTTATTGATCGAGTGAGCGAAGCGAACGAAGATCTTAGTTTCAACTTGGGCGATTTGGCATTTTATGTATGTATGTATGTATGTATGTATGTATGTATGTATGTTTGTCTGGCGATAACTTTAGAACCGTTGATCCGATCTGCATGAAATTTGATATGTCGATAGCTTGTACTTGAGAAATTTACTGGTAAGTATATGAGTAAAATCGGGTGAAGGGTTTTTGAGATATGGGGTTTTTTAAGGGGGCAAAAATAAAAAAAGTTACACAAAAAAATCAAGTTACATGTCATATGAAATGGCTTTGTTTGGACATTCCAAAACAATTTTTACTTTTTTTTGGGACGCTTGGTTTTCGAGATAAAATTTAAAAAGTTAAATTAAGATAACCAGCGATCCAAGAGCTCCCATCTCTAAGAGTTTCGTTGACATCAAGGTTTTTCTACTGGTCGGCCAGTTCCTTTGATTTATCTTATTTTTTTTTCTTGAAATAAATTAAGGAGGTACTTAGTTCTCATAAAATGGTGACGACGACCAGGTCTGATGATGGAGCCAAGGTCTGTTCAACGGAACTCTTCAATAAATAGGCCAATTGAGTTGAAACTTGGTAACCATACCAAGTTAGTAGGCGGTAGTCAGAAAAAAGTCCAAAGATAATGTTTGGACTTGCCTCTGACTACTACCGACTCAAACTTTTGATGCGTTCGTCGGGTCGCATCACGAGATCTCAGTTCGGGGCGAACTACTAGTTTTAATTTGTAAAAGATGCAATTTTATTAGAAAGATACAGACCATGCTTCTTTAATAGTGACTGAACCGTCAAAAGAAAAAAAAAGGAATGATATTTTTAAATGGGTTATAAAATAAAACTACCGAACATTTTATTTTTTAATAATGTTTCTTTTTCACGTAGGTCTTAATATTTTACACATTTGCCACCGCAGAAGTTGTTTGTCACTAGCACAATAGGGACCAAAGATCACATGCTCAATAAAATCAAAGAGTCAGAATTCGGATGTCCGGACTCCAGGCGCATAATAAAACTTCGGCGGAAAACTTGTCGATAAATCACAAAAAAGGTCAAGATGGTTCACTTGGGGATTCGTAACAGCAAAATATTCAATGTTAGTGTCCTTTGAAGTAAAACCGTGTCTTTGGACGCTGTTTGTTCTAGGTCAAAGACAAATGATGTTTTATTTTTCTTTTATCTTATTTATTGGTGGTTGATAAAGGACCGATGTTTATTTTTGAGACCCTTTCATACAAAAAGTTTTTAGAATCGCGTTGATTAAAATATTGGCTTTAGCTCTGATTTCACCATGCTGTCTTAGATAAACAAAGGATTAAAGGGCCGTTAAATATGTAAAAATGTACGCGTTTGACATCTAAGGTTATATTTAACAGCCTGTTAATCCTTTATTAGTAACTAACAGAGCCTGGTGAAATCAGCTCTTAATTTGTCTATATGTGTCAAAGCTGGTTCAATTTGATGCATCAGGTTGATGGACGCAGGGCAGTGCGTACGGCACGTTCATATTGTGCGTGATTTGCGAGGCAATGCTTTGTTATTGGTGATGTCAACTACTTAATATCAGGTAGGCCTGATGGCCCGATGCCTGATGGCCATTAGTAGCATAATTATATATGCTCGAAGTTAAGCAATCATACCTGTCTAGTCTTGTCTCTATGTTGTACTACAACATCATTCGTGATAGATCTTGAGGACTACTAATCAACAGATTCCACTCGTAATTACATAGATTTAATGTAGTCTATATACAAGGCTGTTTGCCGACGCATTTTCTAGAAGATTGAAATTGCCCGGATAATCTAAGAGCGATTATCGCCTAAGTAATAACTGTAAATCTAAGTTAGTTTATGTGCCAGGTAGCTGCGCGGTAAATCTTGGGACGTTCTAAAGGTGTTTTCTGTTTTCTCGTTGTAATTATTTTAAGTACCTAATATAGGTAAAGCCAAAGTTTTTTAAAAAGCGGTGAACGTTATCAGAGGTTGGAACATCACCAATTACAAATGTAGAAGAGCAAATGGTTGAAGCTTCAAGGCCATTTCTTTTTGGAAACCAAAGCTCAAAGAGTGTGGCCTTCCCCGAATTCTATGACTTTCTTATGGCGATGCTGATGTTCCTATCTCTCGCTATCTCTCGCTCGCACATTTTTTTTAAAAATATATAAAATCACTTCACACGAAGTACATTAGCAGATAATAAATAAATAATATAAATAATATTGGTGGACATTTGACACAGCACTATCTAGCCCCAAACTAAGCCAAAGCTTGTGATATGGGAACCAGATAGCTGATATACTACTTATATACTTTTTTTTTTGTAAATACATACTTATAATATTATATAACACCCAGACAGAGAACAAACATCTATGTTCATCACACAAATGTTTGTTCTCGGTGGGGATCGAACCCACGGCCTACGGCACAGAAGGCAGAGCTACTACCAACTGAGCTGTGAAGGCTGTCAAAGATGTCTTCGCCTTAAGTTAGCTAGCTATTACATATACCTAGCTAAGGCTCTTGTTTTATCCTTTGATTTTGAGAGGGTGGACTCTACGCAAGTTGAAGAAAGCATTTTAATCTACGCATTATTTGTTTTACCTTCATGAAATGAATTAAACCGATTATTTATTTATACCTAACATGTAACAGTTTTTTACAGTTTATTAATTCAACTAAGTAATATTTAATAGAACTGCTTCATGTACATATTATTCGGATTGGTAATTGGTTAGCCCGGTACAATAAAATATTTTTCGCTTGGATTTAAGGGTAACTGTCGGTAAAGACTGGTAAGTAAGGTTCATAGAACAAGAGGCTTTTGATGTTCTATGAGCATGGTACAAGTTAATAAATGTAGCGGAAAAAATGCATCGTTGTATACAAGGTGTTCCAATACTTGTACTTAAAACTTCAGGGGGCTAAAGTACCCATCAATATGAATAACTTTTTTTATGGAACCAACACTGCGAACGCGAAAAAAAAAACAGCTGTTTCATACAATTTAGCCAAGTAGGTATTGAACTTTTGCATGACACAGCTGTTTTTTTTTTTTCGCTCGTGTTGGTTCCTCAGAAAAAGTAATTCATATTGATGGGTACTTTAGCCCCCTGAAGTTTTAAGTACGTATTGGCACCATTATCACCTTGTATAATATAACGTTGTATTATGAGTTAACATAACGAGTTTGCTGTCATATCTGTCAATTTGTCTGGAAGAGATCGTTACCTGCGATAAGACCACCGATTGATGTAACCCCATCCATACTATTATCAATAAAGTTCTTTTATTATATTTTATGTTTGAATAAACGAGCTTGAGATTAAACGATACTGAGGTGAAAGAGTATACAAGCCGGATTTAGATTGGTGGGCGAAGAAGTTACTTTGTAATAAGACTTCGTGCCAAACGGTCTATGCAGACTGGTTTTTTTTCTTTAGGGATTTTAGTTTCAACTTTTTTGACAATAATATGTGTTCAAAAGACAAAATAATATGTTTATGTATTGATATAAAACCAAAATATTTCTGTGAAGAGAATTTATGAGATGAATTCCCATGTCTTAAGCGGCATTTCAGACGGAGAGCTTAGACGGGCGCGCTCAGATAGCATCGGGGTATCGCGTGCTTATCGCCTAATCGCCTATTGTGCGATAACGATGCATCTCCACAATAGAACTATGGGTTCCCATCGTATCGGGCATCAGTCATGACTTTCTAATAATCGTAGAGGTTATTGGATTATGATGTTGCAAAATGAATTGTTTCCGGGACCTAGGGCAAGATAAAATTTCGATCAATCAAAGACAGTAATTCATTCGTAACACCACACTACGCTCCGAACTCAAATTGTTGTCGTTTCTCAAAAAGCAGCTAGACTCAAGTGGGACTGGGCCGGCCACGTGTGCCGTATGTCTGAGGAACTCTGAGCGAGAGCAACAACCGAGTGGAGCCCTAACAACGGGAAGCGGCACCGAGGCCGACCCAGACGGAGGTGGCGGGATGACCTCGATACATTTGCTGAAAATTGGACCTCAAGGGCCCAAGACCTCAAAGAGTGGAAGGCGGATAGGGAGGCCTTTGCATTGCAGTGGGATGATGCAGGCTGAATTAATAATAAAAGAATGTAAATATTACGAAATCTGTCTCTTTGCGGCACTTTATGTACCTACCAGATTTTGATGTTTTAAATTGTAGGCCGTTGCATCTTCTCAAGCGATGGGTAAAAACCACACAAGGTACAAACCTATCCGAAATAAAAGGTACTCCCCTGGCACAGGGGATATCAAGCCTAAAATTCTTTCATCATCACCACTAGCCTGAAGAAGTCCACTGCTGGATATAGGCTTCCCCTATATATTTCCAGGATGAAGGATTTAGAGCCCTCTCCATCCACCGACTTCCCGCGATTCTCACGATGTCATCAGTCCATCGGGTAGGAGGGCGTCTCACGCTTCATCTTCCAGTTTGTAGACGCCAAAAATTCTTAATCTAACCATATTTTTTTACATACAATGAATACATGTATTTCCCATATGTATACAAAATACACAACAGTTGAACTACATATTTATCTTTTTAATTTACGAATTTAGTTTTTGGTATTTTTGTAGAAATTCATCGAAATTATTGCATGGTTTGAAGTCTCGCTTAAATTTTCCAGAGAAGTCTTATTTTTACACTAGTGGCTTCCCGCGGCTTCGCACGCGTTGAAGTGGTGAGCCGTGATTGAGCCACAAATATCCAAACATCGTAACTTTCGCATTGATTTGTATATTATTAGGGTAGGATTCTAAATACCTACGTAGGTATAAGATACCTATAGGCGTACATTACCTATATTAGGTAGGTAGGTACTGTAGGTACTGAGTTTCGCACAAACATGACAAATACAACAAAGACAACCTTACACGTAAAATATGTAATTATTTGTTCCTAGTTTCTACCCCAAAAACAAACTAAACGAAACAGCTTCACGACTTTGATCCCCAGGCACGGTAGATACCCTCACATCTCTTCATTCTTAATTATTTATTTCTTAGTATATTTACTTCAAGTTTTAAGTCAATCGCACCACGCGTTAAAAAACTCCCATACAAACTTTGACATCCCTTTGCACACTTATTAAGGGTAGTTTTAAAAAACTAAAAATGCCTTTCCTATTTTTTTGCCTTGAAGTACTTATATGTACTCCAAGTTTCAAGTTTGTGGGTTCAAGGAATACTATTTTTCATACAAACGTTTTCATCCTTAGGGATGTAAAAAGGGATATCTTAGTACACCTCTGGCGTAGACGCCATAAGACTTATGTCTCCTCAAATTTCAAGTCTCTAGGACCAGCGGCTTAGGCTGTGCGTTGTCTATATGTCAGTCAGTCAGTCAGTCAGTCAATCAGTCAGGACTTTGATTCTTATAGTATTAGAGAAGATAGAGATTAGAGATACTGTACTGTACAGGTTGCTTGGGTACCAAATAAAAAACTTAATTCGACTCACGACTGTCTGGGTTGGCGGCCTGGAATCGAGTGCCCCCACCACCGTGCCCAGTCAGCGCGCATAGTATATTGTTATACACTACATCTACCTTTTACAAAAACAAAATATAAAATTGAGAACTTATTGAGTAGGTAATATTAACTTTATAAAACACATCTATATCTAGATTAGTTAAGAATCACAGTCAACAATATTCATCAGCAGTTGAACTAGCTTAAAGATATCTTTATACAATTTACTTAGCTTTAACTATTAGTGACAGTGATAATGAAATGCCCGGTTACTAAGTTACAAGTTACTAATAGCCCAATGGCATAAACTTAAACCTCATTTAATTTCAGGATATAGTAGCCGAATGGCTATTACAATATTGTAGCGGGTTGCATCTCACAACCATGAAACTATAAATAAATCTATCCATCTTTATATCTACTTGTATTATTTTTATCCAAACAGTCCTTCCGTTTTCTTCAGACCTTCCACTTTCCTTTACCTTTCTACCTTTTTTAACTAGATTAGACCTGCCTCTTTCGTTTTCTACTACAGCAGCTTTTCACTTCTTGTTGATGCTTTGTGGTGCATTATTAAATGTATATGACAACTTTTTCTTTTATCATATTTTGATAATACTTTTTCACCGATTCCAATTTTACTTTCTGTAGCATACCTTCTGTACCTAATGACGTCAAAACGAAATGTCAGCATACTCTTGGTAGTAGGATAGTTCTATCGGTCTGGTCAAGGTTTTTCCGTTCTGAGTTTGCACAGCTGACAAGAGACTCGTGAAGGCAAAGGTAATGTTTGATAGTGCTAGTGAAGCAATAGCACACCTAAAAGTAAATCGTTTAGTTAAACCTATAAGTTTATGGAAAACCTGCATCAAACTCTCCACAATCGTAGTTGGTACTAAATTTTTTGGATGCCGCCCCTTTCTTTCTTTTGTAAATATGTGACACTTTCGTTTTTTTTTTTTTTTACTTTTACTTTCAGTATCTTAGACCAACAATTTATCTATCTAGTAATATCTAATAGCTGTAATATCTTTTACTTTTCCCGAAAATGTGAATTTAGAATAAATTTAGGAGTATAATTTTTATTTATGTTTCTATTGTTAATATTGCAGGCATCAATATTTTCCGTAAAGCTTTGCGCTAAGATGTATTTGCATTAAACCACTCTTATATAAGAGTAACAAAGTTCCATTTTAAGGTATAATATGCAATATTGCATCAACTTTAAGTCCAAGGAAAATATTAGAATCAGCAAGATTTACTGACTTAATACAGTATTGGTTAGTTGTAGAACCACGTTTTGCAAGGTAAATTTAATTCAATTCGTTTTCTTAACATTCATAAAATAATTAGCAAATAACGGGTGAGCCAGTTAAGTTTTTTTTTTCCTTGAGACCAGACAAACAGACAGCCCACCTGCTTTCAAATGGGAACCATTGAACCATTACCCATAACAAAGCACCGCCACGCAAGCCACGCACGATAGGAACACGCCCTACCATGCACTTCCAACTTGATCATCAACTTGAGGCATACAGATGTAACCCATCGATGCCTGCAATTCCACCGACAACCACACTACTCAAACTAGAACACAGCAACGCTGCCCGGCGCCAGAAATAAACATAATTGGTCTTCACTCTGTCTGTCATAACACTGTACACTGTGGCACCACTATTATGTGAATGATGGACCCAGACGACCTCTCACTGCCATCAACTGTTAGGACTTTATTCGTTTAGTAAAACTGTATCATAGGTCAATGGTTTGGTTTAGGATGCTATAATGTTTTAGTGTCACTAACCAACACATTCAGTTTTCTTTTCCATCAATTCGCAATAAAACCCAATTCTTTTTGTAGTGTTCAAAGATCATATACCAACATATTACCGACATACCAACAGTCGTTCATTGACCTCTGTTAAATCCAAACAGATGGCTATGGTATACAACACAATGTTACAATCTCATACTCATAAGACGTATTATATTAAAACCACCGTGATCGGTTTTTTCAATAGCACAGGTAGCATGTTTTTTTTTATGTCAAACTCAATATCGAAAAGTATTTATTTAATTCGATCATAAGGATTACTTTGAAAGCTATGTGAATCCAGTCAGTACGTCAGTTCCACGCAAAACCTAGAAGAACAGGCAACAAGATTCATTTTCTGACATTTAGGGAAGTAACATAGCTTTTTAATTTTATTTGTTTTTCTAGTGTTATTTTGAGCTGTGTTGTGTAATTTCGGTGGTATTTTAACCAACATTACTTGAGGTCTTAGCACAAAGTGCACTTCTTAGCACATTTGGAATGAAAGTGTAATAAGTGATATCCTGATTTGACCGAAAATGTTTCCAATGTTTTGAAGAAAACCGCCACCATTTTCTTCATGACAAATGACGGCCGACTTGACTATGGACTGACTTGACTAAAAAGTATTCAATACAAATTACTTGACACTGGCAAGATTGTCTGTCGAATGACGGACAGGAGCATGGAGGTACTAATATATGATACTTAGTCTAAGGACAGGAGCCATAAATTGAGAGAAGGAAGAACAGGCAACAAGGTTACGGCTCTGTTCTTACCGTTTTTTTATGTGTTAATAAATACCATAATAATGAAGTATCTTATCTTCAATATCCATTCCTTTACTGGTTCACAAAAGAATAATCATTTATAAAATATGCAATTAATAAATCTTTTTATCTTTGTGTAACTCCAGAAAGAAGACAATTGAAATAAATAAAAACATCTTAACAAATTAAATAAATGATGCAAGTTTTGTTGGACTAATTTAGTTTAGGTAACCATTTAATCTTGAATGTCTATTATTATTATTTATTTATTTTCATCCCCTTAATAGTTCATTAAAAAACATTACAATATTCTCTCTTGAAAAATACTCGTCCAGCTTGGTTAGGTATTGCAATTCCCGACTCAGCTGTTATATGTGTACCCGCAAATATTATGAGGTAGGTATATGTACCGAGCTTATTGTACCGTGATTCCACCCATGCCAAAACATCGTTGTCCGCTGACTTAGTAATGTACATTCCGATCAGATACAGCTGAAGCGCCCTTTTACATTTCTTCCAACTTCTAAAGCTGACTCACCCCAACAATCTAGACTATAATGAAGATAAGTAGGTAAAGGCTCTAATGGGGGTTTTTTATACATGTTTATTTTCAGTCATAATTTAGTGATAGAACTGTGTGGAATGTCCACCAATAATTATATTATTTAAATATTTCATTTCTAATTGGGCTACCAATAAAGATAGTAATTCCCTTTTTAGGTACTATTCAGATTTATCCAAACTATCGTTTAGAAAATACAATTCTGATGCTTTTCAACATATTTTATCCTCAAATTGTCATTTTGTAACAACTTTAGGTACCATTCAGTTTTTCCAAACTACCCTTTAAAATTCATAATTCAGATACTATTCAACGTATTCTGAAACTGTCATTTTGTAACAACGTTTGGGTACCGTTCAGATTTTTCCAAACTACCCTACAATTTTTTTAATTCAGATACTATTCAACGTATTCAGAAACTGTCATTTTGTAAGAACTTTAGGTACCGTTCGGATTTTCCAATCTACCCTTTAAAATTCATAATTCAGATACTATTCAACGTATTCTGAAACTGTCATTTTGTAACAACGTTTAGGTACCGTTCAGATTTTTCCAAACTACCCTATAATTTTTTTAATTCAGATACTTTTCAACATATTCTGATACTGTCATTTTGTAACAACGTTTAGGTACCATTCGGATTTTTCCAAACTACCCTTTAAACTTTTTAATTCAGATACTATACAACGTTTTCTTTAATTATCATATGTTGTAACAACTTTTAAGTACCGTTCAGTTTCTCCAAACTATCTCTTGAAAACATAATTCTGATACCGTTCAATATTTTGACAAACTATCAATTGTAACAATATTTAGGTACCGTTCAGATTTCTCCAAACTTTCTCTTGAAAACATAAATCTGATACCGTTCAACATTTTGTCAAACTATCAATTGTAACAACATTTAGGTACCGTTTAGATTTCTCCAAACTACCTCTTGATTCTGATACCGTTCAACATTTTGTTAAACTATCAATTGTAACAACATTTAGGTACCGTTCAGATTTCTCCAAACTACCTCTTGATTCTGATACCGTTCAACATTTTGTCAAACTATCAATTGTAACAGCAATTTTACAGGTATAGTTTGATATATCAAACTACTTCTCCAGTGAAACCTTATAAGTTCTTAGTTCTCGACATTAAAATAGGCACAAATAGTACTGTCTAGAACTACGCAATTTAGCAAAAGCAAATTCGCTCACTTAACATTTACACATTTTACTCAGTGTATTAATGTAGGTAGTTATCTACTTGTGCAATACATTTTTTTCCAATAAACAGAATATATCTGAGTATTTCTGTACTTAACTGGTTTATTATTAAGGAGTATTTATCTATAAGACAACAATTAACTTGCTGTTACACTGTTTTTTGTATGTGAGTACGAAAGTTTAATTTCTGCAAACGCAACGGCGACAGGCTTGTTTGTAGGTACAATCCGTGATAAAAACCAGCATTGTCCCACAAAGTCGAACATCAAAAAGTCGGTAGCGTATTGATTTAAATTTTGTTAAATATTTTACCCGAACAAGTGGGTAGTACTTTTATTTATGTTGTTCTTACTTCACAAACGAATATTATAAAACAATATGAAAGTTAACACAGCCGAAAAAAGTTAACCTGCCAACTTAGGTGTTTCGTAACTTCCGATACCGATAACCGTTCGTTAATTTGCAGAACAAAACAGACTCATTTACTCTTTATACTTTTTGTTTTTGTATTTATTTTTGGTACTTACTGTAATGGTTGTAAAACACTGGCAGGGTCGCCACTTGTACTGTACAGGTTGCTTGGGTACCAAATAAAACACTTAATTCGACTCACGACTGTCTGGGTTGGCGGCCTGGAATCGAGTGCCCCCACCACCGTGCCCAGTCAGCGCGCATAGTATATTGTTATACACTACAGATACGTTTACACAGTTTACAATAACATCATACAACGTTTAAATTATTATGGCAAATTGTGAACTTAAACTTCAATCCTATTTATTTGCTTGATTCGGCACCTTATAAATACATCGTATTTTGAGGTTATTTATGCACATTTTTTATTCAACATTTGTTAACAAAAATAATCAACACAAAAACACGCCGAACTCACTACCGAATCAAGCATACAATAGGTTTCAAACTCCAATTACTGTTGAAAATTTTAGCACATTACCGTTTGTTCATACAAAGCCTGTAGCGGAGTGGTAGTGAAATTAAATTACTGTATAAATAGCTGAGCGCTGGTAGGTTGTAGCTCGTTTCGCGAGACGTGAATTATGTAGTGATCCGATGCTCTCTGTAAGATCGCTTTTGTAACACTAGGTTTTAGACCTGTGTACACAATGCTTTATAATTTACATTATCAAGGTGTAGCACTGACTCGGAAATGAGTATATAGATTGTGCTGAGCTTAGACTGGCTCTAAAGGCTATTTTATTCTTTTGTCTTCAGTGTTCCAAAGCTGCTTTAATTTTAAGTAAGAAAACGTTTATTTTCACTTTTAATTTGTTTATATCTTTTTAGAATACGAATGCTGTCTATCTTTATGTTAATGCTTTGAGTTAGTGCGTTGGACAAATTACGTAAACAACCCTAATCGGTCCGTAGAGCATCGAAATAGTTTGAATATAGTGTAGATTGCTAGAACTACTAACGTTGGTCGGGTTATAAAGTTATAGGTTTTTGCCATAGCATAGAAAAAATCGTTCCACTACCCGTGTTCATGTGTAAAAGCTGATATTCTTGTACATGATACAGACAGCACGTTGTACATGAATGTTCTATGGCTTCTAGGAAATTGAACAATTTCATCTTGGCAGTTTGCTACGAGTTCAATTCTAAAGGTAACGTTCCTGCTGTAATCTTAAGAACGATACTGTAAGCATTTCTGAGTGTAATTTTGCTGAAACCACAAAAAGGGTATACTTGTTCTTTATAGCGGTACTGAAAAAGTCGGGAATAATTCCACTGTCAAGGTCGCTGTGATCCCCTTTAAATGCCTTTTAAACATACCTCGTAATTTGCGGTTTTTACATTATGCCTAAAACAATTCCGACTTCAGCAAAATTTTAAACTCACAATAACCAAGAATTGTATTTCTTAACCCGACAATAGCATTATTTTTGATGGTCCAGTCATTAAAATAAAAGTTTTGCCAGCTTCAATAAAATTACTTGGCAGCCGCTGTTATGGACTAAATTATGATATAAGCGTGTGGAAGTGAAACTCACACGGCCTTACTACAAAAAATCTGTCAAACGATAAACTATGCTTAAACTATTGCCACCTCTTACCAATGCGTAATGGCAAACAGAGACAGCGCTAATATTAAGCATTATTTAGCGATTTCTTTCCATCCAAAGGTTGTCTGGAAGAGATCGCTCTTAGCGATAAGGCCGCCCATTGTACCTAATTATTTTTATGTCTCTGTATGTGTTTTTCTTTGTGTACAATAAAGTATTTAACTAACTAACTAACTATTTAAATTTATGCACCATTTTATTATATGAGGGATTATAAGTATTCTATTTAGTTTAACGCAGTCGAATCAATTATCTGTTCAGTACAGAGGAACTTATTGGCACTATTTCATTGCTGTCAGTTGCTAGAGGCACTATAAAATCTGGAATTTAAAACGGGGCGTACATTGATGTGGCTTGGAAAGAGCTCAGTTTGGATTTGATTTCACCGACAAACATTTGTGTGATGAACATAAATGTTTGTTCTGTGGCTGGATGAAAATGATATATTATAAGTATGTATTAATAAAAAGTATATCAGCTATCTGGTTCTCATATTACAAGCTTTACTTAGTTTAGAGCTGTGTCAAATAAAAATAAATAAATTAATGCTGGTGGACTTTTCCACCAACATTAATTTGTTCGAGCGAGATTTTGACAGACTATAAGAACTTCGCTTCTATGCTGAACAATTATGTTATACTACTTTTGCAAGACCAAATGACTGAAATCATAACATTACTGCCATTCAAGCCTTTCCTGCTTGGTAGTTGTTTCCTTAATTAAAACGACCACTTTGATTTTATTTGAGGTTTTGAATTAAAATTTATTCATTTAAATCGAATTGCCTCGCAAGTCACATGCGATATAAACGTGCCCTACGACGCACTGCACTGCGTTCATCAACTTGAGGCATACAGATGCTAAGCCTCATGTGCCGAGTGAAGTTTAGGTATCAACTTAAAATCACAAGGTAAGTTTATCCAGCAATTTAGCTATGAAACTCAGAGCCCTAGTCACCGCAAGTCCTCACATACTATTACCCAGCATCTGTGTTTGCGGCTCGGCAGCTAATCCCGGTGTCACCTCGGGCACGTTCCGCGCTCCTTAGTTATTAATGCTGCTATCCTGGTATCTTTAGAATTAAATGTCCTACTTTTAGGATAGGTATAACCCTAAAAGTCTTGATAGGGATCAACGATTGCCTATTCTAAAAGTAATAACTATTTTGAATTTGGTCGTAGGTATTAAACCAAACTTACCGCTTGAACTAGACTTTGACAACATCATGTATTATATTAGTTTTATTTTATTTTAAACTTTAAGCTCTTATCAAAAGTCAGTGCATATATATGACATCCTTATAATAATAGATTTTTTTTTTTATTTATTTATTAGTAAACTTATAACTAGTACAGTTGCCATTTCAATATTGTACCCTATAAACCTCTAGTGGTTTGTATGGGTACTCACACTCGTATGAGAATATTCAGATTATAAACAAGCACTTTCAATGTAGGTACACGAGTAATTTATAATGTTACAATCTATACATCACAACATATCCTACGTACTAAATAAGCCGCACCGCCTGCACTCATACATACGGTGAAACAAAAATCAAGACCCCACCATGCCATCTCAGTCGCGTAAGCGCCCGAGTGCAAAGTGGGAGTGAGAGATAACATAGTAATATAAATAATGAACGCACTTTTTGTGCCCTAATGAGTGAAGGCGGCTAACATTCTGCATAGATAGAAGTAGATGTGACTAACTTCACTTCGGTAACAAGTTAGGAATTATATACAGGGTGACAAATAATTCACTATGTTAATGTATGAAAAAAAAAAAAAAAAATTAGGTTGAGTAATGACGTGATATTATATAGGCATGTAGGTATGTTTAGACTTAAGTCGTGTTTAAGTTTTAAGACGTTTCAAAATGATCCTTGTGATTTCACTGAATAAATAACGAAAAATTTACTTTGGCTTTGTGTGTATATACACACATACACAAACCAAACACTATAGTAAAATATGAAAAAATAAATTACATTTAGTGAGAGGATTACATACATATTCCATATTATGATATTTAAGGTTGGCTAAGAAAATATTTTTTATAATATTTTTTATAATTTCTGTTGGTAAGCTCTGATTTAACGCTATCTGGAATCTCGTTTAGCAAGCTGGGGATTAAAAAGTTAATGGTTCGTCTACCGTAAAAATTTAGCATTTTTGGAATGACCAATTTTTTTTGTGAAATTTTTCTTGTTATAATTTTATGTGCAACAGGTTTGAGTATTTCAGTATTATAGAATTGCTCGATTAGTAATAACATGTTAACTTTATTGTGAACAGGAACGATGTTACAATACTGAAATATACCATAGTAGCAGTTGTCTTCAAATTGGACTTTTATATTCTTTGGCAAGATTAGCTTTAATATTCTTAATTGCAGGTTATAGATTTGGTCGAGATATGTTTTAAATGTCCTACCATAGCTAGTAATTCCGTAAGTAATAATAGATTCAGCCAGCGCAGTGTACATCCTAATCAAGACCTTATATGGAACTTTTGGTTTGATGATGTAAAATTTCGCCAGAATTGCGCGTAGTCTGTCACAGATAGAATCAACATGGGGCCGCCAGTTGAACCGACTATCGACTATCAAACCTAGGTAAGTATGTTGTGAGACCTGTTCAATATCTGGGCATAGACAATTAGGTGTAGGAACGTGCAGGCAATGATGATTATGTGCAGTTACTGTAAAAGTGGCGTTAGATGGTAAGTGGGACGAATGGACATGAATTATTTTTGTTTTATTTGTGTTCATAACCAAACCTGCGTCATGAGCCCACTTTGCAACTAGGGTGAAATCATCTTGCATAAACCGTGTTGCAATATTTAGGTCTTTGTGCGATGAAACCAAACATGTATCGTCAGCGTACTGATACACTGTGCAATTTTTGATTACGTTCTCCATATCGTTAACATAGGCCAAGTAATGCAGTGGACCTAAGACCGACCCTTGGGCGGTGCCTTCAGTAACCAGCTGTTCATCACTAAACTGATCTCCTATCCTAACCTTGAATTTCCTTTGACTTAGATAGTCTTTACTCCAATTCAGTAAAGGCCCTCTAATACCTGAGTTGTCAAGCTTTTTAATAAGAGTATCATGCCTCAATGTATCAAACGCCTTACTAAAGTCTATAAAAAGCAGAATAACGTGGTTTTTATTATTAAGGTGGTTGTAGATTTCATCGGTGAATTTTGAGAGCAAAATTGATGTTGATTTTTTGGGCTGGAAACCAAACTGTGAATCAGATATAACACTATACCTGCTATAGAAATTATGTACTTGATTACACACATACTTTTCAAGGATTTTATCTAATACCGGAAGGATTGTAATTGGCCTGTAGTTTGTAATTTCGTTTTGTTTTCCCTTCTTATAGATTGGTCTGACTACTCCTGTTTTAAGTTCGCTAGGATACTTTGCATGTTTAATACTCAAATTCACGAGTCTTGCTATAGCTGATACGATCTTATCACTTATTGTCTTAATGTCAAAGCAGCGTACGTTATCAACACCCGCAGCTTTTTTAGGATCCAGTCGTTTGATTATATTTGCGATGTTATAGTCAGTAGCATTTCTAAACAAAATAGATTTATTTTGGGGATGCGTATAGGAAGATTCGTCTAGTAGGCGTTTGTCACAACCAGGCATGATATCTTTTACGCTTTTCTTAAATTCATAAGCAAATTTATCGGCTAATGTTTTTGCGTCCCTTTGGTTTTTCTTAAACGCGTTTAAAATAGCATTATCTATAGATTTCGACGTACGTCCAGATATACTATTTAAGATACCCCACAGTTTTCTCGTATTGTTTTTATTTTCGTCTATTTCTTTTAAATAATAATTGTTTCTGCTATTTTCGATAACTTTATGTGTTTTATTTCTATGTTTGTTATATTTTAATTTAAGTTCCATATTAAAACAGTCGCTAGTCCATTCTTTAAATAAGTTTTCTTTTTTAAGACACATTTTATTTATTTTATTCGTAATCCACGGGCATTTATTTCTCTTGCTGTTTGTTTGTGTTAATATATTTGGTGTATGTAGCGTTTTTATAGCAATTTTCAAAACTATTTTTAATGAAGTCGTAAAGCTTAAGAGGGCATTCTATTTGAAGTGCTTCGTCCCAATCAGTATTATTTAGAGTTTTACTTAATTTATTTTTATCTAATAATTTTAACTGAATTGACTCACCCTGTATGGCCGTAAGCCCGGCACAAGACAATGCAATCATACGATGATCGGCCATAACTGTGTCTATTGCAGCCGAGTGAAGATCTAGCGTACGGGACTTGGCGAAAATATGATCTATGCAACTACGGGTTGTAATATTCATTCTTTTCTCGATTCTTGTGTAGTCCGATATCGCAGCCGTCAGGCCACACTCAGACATGCTGTTAATATAGAATTCACGTATGCAGTCTTTACTTTTAAGGTCAATATTTACGTCACCTAAAATGAATAAATCGTGTTGTTTGTACTGAGGTGTGGAAAATAAATCTCTGACTCCTCGAATGAATAAGTGTTTGCTACAGTTGGGTGGTCTATAGATGGCGCAGACAAACGCTTCATAGTTATATGGTGTTATTATTTTACCAATAATTGATTCACAGTGATGTAATGGGCTATCTATCCGGTGAAAACTATGGCTATCATGAATGTATATAACTATGCCCCCACCCCTTTGAGTTCTTCTAAGCAAGCTATAGGCATTATATTGTGGAATGTTAAAAAGTGATATCACAGAATCGCCTATTCCCACCTCTGTTAGGATTATGATATCTAACTGTATTTTTGAAATACCTATTACCTGCCTAACTAAACCAAAGTTTTTGATGATGGATCGAATATTAATGTGTATCATAGTTAAATTACCTTGGTTTCTGGGTATTTTTGAGGTGAAGTCATTGATGTTTATACATCCCGTTAATTCTGAAATAGAATCTTTAGACATAATTTTATTAGATTAGCTGTGACAAAATACCGGTTTAGAAAAAGACAACACACACACACCTAGGATGCGATTTGGGCGAGGTCCTCCTCACACCAGATTGCTAAGGGCTTGTCGCTGTCACCTTTCTTCGCCAGTACTTTTCCAGCCTGGAACCACACGTACTTGTAGGCGGGACGTAACTTCTGCTGCGCATTCCACAGGAGGGTCTTATTTGCTTTGGTGAGTGCACGCCTCACTACAACCCTTGATTTTGCGGCTTCCTGTTGAATGCTGGGGACTACGTGTTCCGCGAGGATGGGCTTTGACTCCTTCTTGGAGGCCCGGGCCCAGTTGACAGCGACCTCAGCATCCCCCAGTTCCACCAAGAGCGGTCCATCTGATCCGGCTTTTCCCTCGACACGTTTGACATTTATGATGTTTTTTGGGTCTAAGTCCAACAGCTTTGCAACATTGGAGGTTATCTCTTTAATGTCCTCACTCAAGGCCTTTGGAACTCCAGCAATCTCCACCTTCGTGTCCAGGTTACTTTGCTCCATCTTTCTGATTTGCACTTCAAGAGATGATACTTTGGTTTCCAAGTGTCTATTTTTGTTTACAATAGATATTTGTTTATTTTCCAATTCTTTTATTTTTCCAGTAATCATTTCCATCATCCCACTAAATTCTTCCATCTTTTTCCCAAAGAAGTTCATTGAGTCCTCAATAGATTCAGTTTCCTTCCTTACAATTTTTTTCACTTCAGATGAGATATCGCGAAGTAATTTACGGGCATCGATTGGACCCAGGTCTTGGGAGAGGGCACCATCGAGATCATCATCGTCATCTTCCTCCGGAACAATGAGAGAAGACTTCTTTTTAGGCGAGTTACGGTTGCACTCTTCACAGGTCCATTCCAGGCTTTCTGCGTTACGCAGGGCCGACAGCTGCTTAGTTGGCAGGCCGCTACACAGCTGGTTGGCATGCACTATCTTTCCACATTTGCTGCACTCTAATCCAGGGCTCCTTTTAGTGATACTTTTCTCACACAAATCACACTTGGTCATCTTTATTTTTTTTTTATTTTATCTTTTCCAACTTGAGAGGGTAGATATATATGGTCTTACAAGAAACACATACGTGCTTGCGCGACGACTAACCAGAGCGAAGGCTCTGTGACGAGTGATAAATTTTTATTAACTTAAAAAATAACAATCTTAGCAGTCTCTTCTCTTGTGGTTTTTTTTTATACAACTAGCTGACGGAACAAGCAGATGGCCCACCTGATGTTAAGTGGTAACCATCACCTATAATAAAGCATCGCCTCGTAAGTCACGCACGATAGGAACGTGCCCTACGATGCACTGCCCTGCGTCCGTCAACTTGAGGCATACAGATGTTAAGCCTCATGTGCCTGTAATTACATCACTGGCAACCACACTCTTCAAACCGAAACACAGTAACGCTGCTTGGCGGCATTTTGTCGTACCACTAGTTTCTTTTTTTTTTGTAAGGACACACAAACGGGCTTACGGCCCACCTGATGTTAAGTGGTCACCGTCGCCCATATACACCAACAACACTTGGGGTGTTGTCGTTGCGTTGCCTGCCCTGGAGGACTTTATTACCTTCTTTCACGAAGCTATTCATGTTGTTAGTGAGCGGAAAAACCTCCGGTGGTAGCAAATTTAGAATTAGTGTTGTGAAAGGATTAAATGCGCCTCAAGAGGCTCCTTTTGAGCACTTGACACATGTTATAGAACTTTTTAGGTTCTACGACATGCCGGTTTCCTCACGATGTTTTCCTTCACCGTTTGAGAGTACTGATATTGTGCACATACCTACATTTTTGAACAAAAATACTCATCGATTTCGAACCTTGGGATCGGAAGGTACCACTACCACTAGACCACCAATGCAATCTTAGCAGTAATATAATGGCATAGTATTTAAAAACGC
Organism: Chloroclysta siterata; assembly: GCA_932294275.1. NCBI lineage: Eukaryota > Metazoa > Arthropoda > Insecta > Lepidoptera > Geometridae > Chloroclysta > Chloroclysta siterata. The sequence goes on along the minus strand of OW028604.1, from coordinate 7,680,059 downwards.
AGAGTTCTAGGAATAGGTAATCAAAGGCGTAAGTATAATAAATAAGACCGGCCAAGTGCGAGTCGGACTCGCACACGAAGGGTTCCGTATTCTATAAAAATAGCAAAAGATCACGTTTGTGTATGGGAGCCCCCTTAAATATTTATTCTATTCTGTTTTTTTAGCATTTGTTGTCATAGCGGCAACAGAAATACATCATGTGTGAAAATTTCATTGTCCCGTTTTACCCGTTGGGTACAGAACACTAAAAAGCGTCCGTATCCTAACAGAACTTCGATATTCTATGATGTATAACTATTAAGCTCTCATCTCGTGTATTAAGCTCTCAATTGTCCTGGTACAGTAAGCAACAAAAGTTAATTATCAATTCTAAGTTTTTATATACCTTTTTTTTCCTGTTCTTTAATTAAATGGTGACTTTTACTTGAGATTATTTATACCTTTAGTTTCTTTAAATTATGATAAACTTAAGATCATGAGGTTACGGGTTCCGAAATAAAAATTTTACATTAAATAATCAAATATTGATAAACTTCCGCCGCTGAGTGTACCTACTGAATACGTCTTAATAGACGACTATTTATCTAAATTGCTTGCTCTCTGGATGGGGCTCAAACGCAATGCTAACTAAAACTAAAATCCATCTGAAGGCTTTGCGGGGTGAACCTACTGAGAAACTGCTGTATAGACAAACTTATGATACTAAGAAGGTGCAATACACTAGTCTCTATAATAATCTTATATATAAAAATCTCGCTATATGTATATAAAATTCTCGTGTCACAATGTTAGTTACCATACTCCTCCGAAACAGCTTGACCGATTTTTATGAAATTTTATATGCATATTCAATTCAGTAGGTCTGAGAATCGGAAACTATCTATTTTTCATATCCCTAAGTGATAAAGGTTACCCCTAACATTTATTTTTAATTTTTTGGTTAATATATTTTTTTTATTTTTTATTTTTATAATGTTGCATTAAAAAATACGTACAACCCTAAATTTTCACCCTTCTATCACTAACCCCTATTTTTAAATAGTCATTGTAGTAAGTATATGGCAAAAAAACGTTTGCCGGGTCAGCTAGTAATTATACAAAAATGAATCGCTGAATGTGTTGCTAAGCGCAAATCTCGAGAACAGCTGAACCGCTAAACCGCTTTTTTTGTTGTGCTTGTTGTTGTTAGAAGAAGGTTCTTATGACAGAAAAAAGTAATAAAATTGCGTGGAAAATTAGAAAATTTAAGAATACTTAACCACCATATAAAATTATTTATAATCTAACCTTAGCGCTTTGGACATGACGTTTGACATATAATTGACAACATCGATTGATTGGTGCGTAATACCAATTCGATTTAATTCGAATTCAATATTCATAGTTAAAACAGGACAACGTCTGTCGGGTCAGCTAGTTTACTATAAATTACGCCCACGGCATGCCTCTGAAATTGTTACCCCTTGTGTGTTTTGTCAATATTATTTACATTTTTTCATCCATCTTCCGTTTTCTTATGAGGTACAGTGACAAATTATGCGCGGCAGGCTCACCTGATGTTGAGTGATTACCGAGAGCACGCCTTATTTTTACATTTATACGTCCCATAGGCGGTACTCTACTCACATAAAAAATAACCTACAAACATCTAAATTAGTTGTATACGAGTTTCAGTATATTTACGACTTTATCGCGGCGCAACGGTTGAGAAATTTAAATAAAAATTGGAAATGTTAAAAAGTTCGCGAGTTTGAATAGCATAAAATATTTATGTAAAAAAATCATAAACTGAAAAATAATTGGTTCAGTTGGTACTTATTTGATTAAAAACCTTTTTTTTTAGATAATTGATGGTGTGGGCATATTGATCGCTTGATTTTGAATGATTACCTTAGGTAATGAGTGGCTTTAATATAAATTAAAACCACTTATTACCTCATTACAATTGTATCTTTTTTAATTAGTTTCTTATTTTGATAATTAATACCTCAAAAAGCACGTCCACCGAAGACTATGTGGCATTTCACAGTACCACCTCAGCTTATTTATAAGACGTTTGCATCAGATAATTTATGTATGTGTGTTGGAAAACACGGTTTCCTCCAGTTCAGAAATGGCTTTCTTGAAGACTTCCAACCCGCGCTTTGGTGCTTCCGTATCGGTATTACGCTTCCCGGAACACGTTTGTTTATTCGGATGCGATGTAAACTGTCTGAGGGAGTTTTAAATATTAGTATGAACGTAGATACATGCAGAAACGTAAAGATGAACCTTGTAGGAGGAATTATTTTGTGGGTAATAAAACTATTATAGGTATGTACGACGTGTTCTGTATTAGCTTGATATTTCAGTTCAATATATATATTTGGAACAAATGTGCCATAGAGTAACAAAACACATAGGTAATCCTACTTACTACTACGCGAAAGTTTGTAGGTATGGATGGGTGGATGGATGGATGTTTGTTACTCTTTCACGTAAAAACTACTGAATGGATTTTAATGAAACTTTACAATAATATAGCTTATATATCAGAATTACACATAGGCTACAATTTATAAATATATTGTGTGACTAATCCTGCGCAGACGAAGTCGCGGGCACCAGCTTGTAAGTTAAATAAAGGAAAATTTTAAATAAAAATATTTTTTCTTCTCCTTGACGTGTCACCAGTTCTTTCGAAACAGTGTGGTGAAAGGATTTTAAAGAGGCTTCTTTCGTGCTGGAAACAGATGACAGATGTTTCAGAACTTTTTTGATTCCTACAATTCTTCTGATTTGTGTTCATTGTTTTTTTAATAGGTAAACAATGATTTACACAGCTTAGTAGTTACTTTGTTTCAGTTTATGTACACTGTACACTTTAGAACCAAAACTGCCGCTAAATCTTAAATATTAACCTTGAACTCAACCCTTAACTGGCTTAGCGAAATAGCTCCCATTAGCATATTAGACAATCTCGTACTAAGTAAATTCAAGGAACTTTAGGGTTATATCCAACGAGTTCAAATTATCCCCATTCCACTTCGTAATAGGTACCTATTTCCTCTAGAACTTTTAACATAATTTCATTGTAAGTTTCGCTGTTTATGTACCATGAGTTTTTCGAATAGGTATAGTTAAAGTATGTGTGAATCTTGTCGATAAATATGAATAATAAAACAATTGTACGGGCTGAGAAACATTTTTTTTAAATTATACTTGCTGGCAATTAAACTAAAAATTAAATTCTACAAGCAGAAGGCCCACCTGATGTTTAGTGATAACTATCACCTATAACAAAACACTCATGGTAAACCAATTTTGGTGTTACGAAACGACCCATCAAAATATACAAACCTTTTTGACAGCTACTGTCACTTCGACAACTTCTTACGACTTCGCTATAGATGAAAGTATTGAAAATCTAAATCATCAGAATTATCCACTCTCGCAGATTAGGGGTTCCTCGTTAACGTTTTCTAAGGAACCGACACTGTAGACGCGAAAAAAACACCTGTTTCATACAAAAGTTCAATACCTTCCTGACTAAAATGTATGAAACAGCTGTTTTTTTTTCGCGTTCTCAGTGTTGGTTCCTTAGAAAAAGTTATTCATATTGAGTACCCATCAATATGAATAACTTTAACCAACCTTTAAGTTTTCTAAGGAACCAACCTTTAGCTCCCTGAAGTTTTAAAAAACCACAAGTATTGGAATACCTTGTAAATCGGCGGAGACAAACGATTTAACAGGTGGGTTCTTCTCTGTCTGAAATAAAAAATAAGTAGGAAATTTAGCTATCTACCCATTACTTAAGATAAAAAGTTAGACAACGGCTTGAGTTTTATAAAACACTTTTTCATCGAGTTACGTATGTAGATAAATATGGTAATATTGTGCCTTGAAAAATGTTATGAGCAGATCTTCAAGTACTCTTCAAAAATTTTTGATCATGATGCTAAGGGTTTCTCAGTTATTCAATACTAAAATCATCCAGTTGATCAAGTCCCGTTCATGCCTATTTGCAGAAGATACAGTCTTAGTCGAGTTTCAGGAAAATATTGTAATGTCTGCAAAACTTTTAATATTCGTTCATCAAGGTTTTTTTATTTGCCTCATTGTCATTGTTTTAATTCCTAATAGTATGTTTTTTACAAAAACTTGAAACTAGAACCCTTCATAAACAGCATTTATCTAGAACTGAATAGCTCTAGTCTATTTCGTTTTACAGATGTTTCATATACTTTGCTATTCGACTTTTACAACCACGTATAAGGTTTAATGTGCGCCGCCTTTAGCGTCTCGTAATCGGTAGTAAACTCATTCAGTGATGACGATGGGCTTTTGTTTCTCACGAATAGCTAGCGTCATTGCCACAGGATGTATATAATCTGTATTCTGGGGTATTACCGTCTGTTTTTTTTTACTTGTTGCATAAACGGTAATAATACGTTATAAAACAAATGAAATCTATTTATTTTATGAGCTATTAGAGCTTATAGATACTGAACACTTTACTTAAATGATACCTAAAAAGGAACCGAGATGCCGAATTACTGAAGATTATTATAATAAGATAACATATATACGAACTACTGAAGGCGAGCGTGCCACGTCCTTCTACTCTATCGACGACGACATTAAGGGGAACCCGGGAAGATGGCTCAGAATTGTTCTCTCTGGAAATGTATAGGGGGACAACAATGTCCAACAGTGGACTTTTCGGCTGATGATGATGATGATGATGATGGCATCTAAGTTTAATTTACTTACCTACCTGTTTGTATACTTAAAAGTTTCTTACTTGAAAGGTAAAGATGAATGTTTACCTATGATCTAAACATCTACTGATTATATAAACTACTTCCTCTTCTGTTTCATATAAAATGGGCCTTATCAATAGGAACATTTCAAAATGACAATTTATTTAAAAAAAATGATCCAAAATCGTGTCTTTAAGTGTAAGACGCTCGAAGTTCAAACAATCAAGTAACAGTTACGACTGTCTCATAACAGTTTGCCACCAGCAAACAGGCACTAATTGCATTCCATTCCACAGGCATTAAAGATATGTAATGAAACATGTATTTTATATTATCTGATGTATATGGAGAAGAATAAACAAAAGTATTACTGTCAATTTGTGAAGCTGAGAGCTCTTTGTGAAGGGCTCGTCCGGGGAAGTACTACCACCACGCCTTTTTCTGCCACCAAGCAGCGTTGCTGTGTTTCGGTTTAAAGAGTGTGGTTGCCAGTGAAATTATAGGTACATGAGGCTTAACATCTGTATGCCTCATGTTGATGGACGCAGGGCAGTGCTGTAGTTATCAGCCTGATGAAGTCTACTACAGGACATAGGCCTTCCCTTAACATTTTCACGAAGAACGTTTCTGTGAACTGTCCACCCACCGACTTCCCGCCATCCTCACAATGTCATCGGCCCATCCGGGAGCAGGTAACTTTAAGGCGAAGACAAGAGCTAATGTGACTCTCGATGCATGTTTTCCTACTCAAAAGTTTGCTTTACTAGTTTTCCTACGTATGCAAACTTTTAAGTAGGAAAACTTGTATCGATCAAAATGAAATTTTTACTAAACTGTGCAATGTGATTGCACACAAAATGGTTGATTGCAATTTTTCGAAAATGAATTTAGTGATTTTATCAATGCTCAATCATAGTTTGATATAGAATAAAATTAGTAACACAGAAACACTTGTGAAACTTTGTCCGACCATCATCAACTTTTAATTCTACCTGCTTGTCTGCAAAACAAATCGTACCTACCTACTTGCACAGTTTTAATAACTCAGTTTCATCTCAACTTTTTGGTAGATCTTAGTAAATAACGACCTGAATAACTTACCTTAGTTTATAAGCTACAGGTTCTCGTAGATAAACGTCTAGATAGTCAGAGTTACCCAGCCCGGCTCACGGGGAATTAGTCAAATAGGACTTTTGAAGTTTACCTACACTCGATATTACTCTTGGTTCTCGAAGAGGTTTTTCTCTTAGGAGTTTGCGCCCGTTTTTGAACAAGAAAGTTTACGAATAACGTTTTCAATTTTCACATACCGAAAAATCATGAAATCATCTTGAGCCGCATAACTTAGGATGAAGGTGTGCCTTTAATAATTTAGATGGGCTTCGCTTCTTTTTCCAAATCCTTTTATACGTCATCCATCCATAATTTTGACAGAAGACTTCAGTTATCAAGCCAAGTTGTTGTTGATTTTTCTTGATGATTCTTCTAGGCTTGGTCGCGTGGAACTGGCACCTAGATTCATAAAACTTTATGACGTTTCAAAGCGATCCTTGTAATGATATAACACCTTTTGACTTTGAATCATTAATTACGAGATACTTAAATGTACAATCTATGATGATTGATAACTAGTTGTCAAATTCATATGACACCATATAAAACTAAAAAGTACTTATCTATGGTGAACAACTTTTATCATTCTTATACCAGCTCATAGGAAGCTCTCCTGAACCACCCTGAACATAGACAACCATCGATTTCCAGAGCAAGTTTTCTTGTGCAGTTTGCACTCAACGGCTCCTTCGGCTCAACCTTCAGTGGATGTTTTCGGCTCAACCTTCAGTGGATGTTTTCTTTCTGATGAATTCTAGTGGGAAGTTGTACTCTTCTTAGCCGTTACAGCAAATATTTCTTCCCCAACGGCCGTCGGTTCTCTTTCGGCTGGCGAAGGACTTTATTTACGCATAACACTAGTATGGGTCTCGTATGCATTAGTCAAATACTGTCCAGCAGTTTGTCTGAGTTTGTGTTTCAAGCTGCATATTAAATTTCAATGTGTTGAAACTTTCTTGAGTTAATTCATAAAGGTATTCTGTAGTTTTCTCTTTTGTTTAATCTAGAGCACTCGCGGTCGCACAAAATATTTTATTTTCATTAGTATGAGTAAATAAATATGTACTAATAATTTCCGTTTTTACGCCATAAGTCATATGGGAGAACTATGTAGAACATAAATTTAATGAAATAAATATATAGTACTAATCCGCTAATCTAATCTTATGTAAGTACTATATATTTATTTCATTAAATTTATGTTTAACAATGGAATTCCGCAAAGTCACGCCTGAATCAATTAATTAACTATGTAGAAGTTTTTCGTTGCTTGTTTCTAACAAGAACTCGGAGGTACCGTAACAAATGCTACCCATTACTTTCTGATATTTATGTTATTCTCTCATAATTTCATGTCATGCTTTGTATACTTGTATTACTTGTGTTTTTTTTTGTATATGCAATGCCAGACGGACTCTACGAGACGGACAACCATAGACGGACTCTACTTATTATAACGCGTATACTTTTATTTGGAAGTGGCTGTCTCCGTATTCTATTCAAGCATGTTTTATAGAAACTTGCTGGAGTAGTTTGTTTGTCAACTTCTTGAAATCCCAAAGGGTGCACAAGCTTTTCAGCTTTCAATGAGTCTTCTTGGTAATTAGTTTCGTGCTTTCCGTCACCGGAAGAGCTTGCATTTTATTAATTCATAATTAAATTAACTAGAAGAACTCTTTTATTTTCATTCAAAAGTGCAAACTGAATAACAAAAGGTATGTGAGTTTGTTTTAATTTGAACTCAAGTATTAAGTAGGTAGGTATATTTTTCAAAATAAGACTAATTTGTAATTAAAAAAATACACTGCTATTGTATCTTTTTTAGTTTTCTACCGGTTTTTTTTTTCGTAAGTAATTTTGTACAGGATTTTCAGAAAAAAATTATGCAAATAAATGTGTGGCGGATAGTAACATTATAAGATCAGTCCAAAAATGAAAAAATAAGAGAGGGAGAGAGAAGAGAATGAGTAAATAAGAGGTTTTTTCACAGTAATTTGGTACAATTTAACGTGAAGTAAAAGTTAAAAAAAAGTAAAAAAAGGAAGATTCCTTTCCTTCAGAATTTCCTAGTTCCTTGTTCTCGTTTCATATTAAACAAGAATGTGTTAAACAATTTAATTTTACAGTTTTGCTAGAGAATTGAAAAGGAACAATTAGGTAACTACTCGCGGGGATCCGGGTTCATTAAATAAATAATGTTGTTGCCTCGGGTCTCGGGTCGACCTAGTATTGCGTCGATATCAGTCCACTACCATTTGAATACAATCTTGAAAAGTTACAATATAGAAGTTTTAATAACGGCCTGAAAATATATTCTGTACCAGTACCCCAAGTACGAGTTTCGATTTCAATACTCAATACATTTATTGCTTACACATGGCTTAGTTTAGGTACATACATTGTTGTTAGGTGTTAGTAAGTATAACATAGACCCTGCATAGTGTATGGAAACATGGAGGCAGGCCGAGGTTATAAATTATTATGCGTATAGTTGGTAGATAGGTAAAACCCTCTAGGTAGGTATGATCTAATAAACAGTAGGCATGAAATAAATATTTATATTCAGGTATTGGGAATGTATGTCAAAGTTAATATTATTAGGAATTATTAATTAAAAATAGTCAATGTATAGGTCAAAGTGAGTTCAGCTTTTCGTAACGTTAGACCTTTTTTGTATGGTGATTCGTGAGTTCTCAGCACACCCAATAGTGGCGCTTATCGAATCTCCATACAAAAAAGGCCTGACCATACGATAAACAAACTCAGACTTGGGATCAACTTGGGGACAGCAACTCCTGTAGTTACAGTTACAGCCGTAAATAATATGGAGTTAAAAGCTAACTAAAGTTAGCAGATGGTAAAAACTTAACCAATTCATGATAAAGCTAATAATAAAATAAAAAGAATGACCAAATCAAAAATCAAATAATACTTAAATTATAAATATAATTATTACAACGATTCCTTTATCAATTTTACGTTTATACCATTCAATAGAGAATGACGTTTCTATCGAAAATAATATAGTCTCAAAATGTTAGATAGGAACTCAAAAAGTTATAAGTAAGCTCTAGGTGAAGTTATTTTAACCTAATTAGGTTGCAGTGCAGATATTTAATTTTGTCTGTGGGTTTGTTGACTAGGTGTCATTGGTTTAGATTGTAGTTTTGAAGGATCTTACAAATTGCGAAAAAGTGTGGCAAAAAGTCAACAGTCGAAAATTTTTGTGGTGAAATAATGCAAGAGAGAGAGAGAGAGGCTTAAATAAACCTGAATCGATTTCAAGTGATCCTTGTGATAATCTTTTTTTATATGAAATTGTGGTATAATTAATTTGACTAGTGCAAAGGGGAATATTGGTATAGTATTCGAGATAAAATCGAGAACACATGGTGCACATCCCGTTTATTTAGGGCACGATCTAACTCGCATTTCTTTGTCAGCCTCTTTACCTTACTGAATAAAATATTCGAGATATCTTCACTTTCCGAAAATGCCTGTGCAATATTAAAGGTATTTGGCAAGTTATTGATAATGTGGGCCTTCAGGGTGAAAGGGTACGATAACGGAAGGTGCGCTTTTAATAGTAAGAATTTATTGTAAGTATAACCTTAATATACCTACCATTTCGATTTGTTTTATATAAGAACAAGTAACCGCCTGGTTTGCTCGCGTGGTACTCGGATGAAAGTCGCCTTAAATGATATATTGTTTCGCGCTACAAGCTATAGGTATAGTTTTTAGTATATCCATAGTTTCAAATTTCATTCAAATCTGTTCAGCTGCCGATAGTCCATTTTTTTAAATGACATAGAGGACTAAATATAAATACTTATACCCGATATTTAATAAATAAATTACTATACATATTACAAAATGAAATATATGTCATTAAATATGTAGATGGATATAAATAATACCAAGCTAAATATAACACAATATAACTTGGCAAAAATCATGAATATCTCGCTCCGATGTGAATTCTCAACGAGATCTCAACTCCCAAAGGTTTTTAAAAGAAATCCATCAAGTATCTACTTCTGCCCAGGTTCTGGCTGCTTGTAGCGCTCATTGAATAATTTAAAAGATTTGGTTTAAAATATATTTTCCAAACATGTTACATTGAAAATGTTAAAACAAGCTAACTTCGTTGTTTAAAACAAAGGAACCAAACTCTTGAACAAAAGCTTTCTCTAGCTTCAAAGGTTTGCTGGAAGAAAACTCTTGCTAGGGTTAAACTCGCCATTGTACATGTCCTCTATTTCCTATGTATTGTGTTCAATAAATAATAAAGAACTTTAGTAATTTTCATAAACGTGAAATAACAGACATTTGAGGCTTAAACTCCTTATTCATCAGGATGATGGACGCAGGACAGTGCATCGTAGGGCACGTTACAATCTTGCAATGCTTTGTAGGTCATGATAGGGTGAAGATATGAAAAAAAATAAGAAAAACACCAAAGCCTTTGGTAGTTTAATGCAGCCTACTGTTTACTGTAGTCTGCATCATACGTATATTAAAAACAAAACCCGCTAAACAGACGCACTTAAAACTGTCCAACCTTTTTATCAGGGCCCAAGGACCCGCTTGTCCTATTATCCTTCCCATAAAAGGTCCTACGGCCTATTTACCTTACAAAACGCCCGGTCACTACACCTGCTAACTAATTTTATTAATTTTAATCACCATGTCTTGCGTGCGGACACACATTAACTCTCGTCCGATGAAACATGGTTCCCGATAAAATAACTCACAATGTTTATACTCGTTTTGAGGTCCGACGGTGTTCCGTAGATTTTTAACACTTTTTAGTTCGATAGTTCAACTGTTACTAAAAATACTTGTAGGCGATAAAAGTAGGAATAATTCTAAAGAACATACAATTAATTAAAAAAAAACAAGTATTTTTAAAATACAGATGAAAGAGTTGAGCTATCTGTGCAATGGTCTGCCGTTGTGAACTATCTATAGATAGCTCAACTGATCCAAATCAGTGCTAATCGAAGCGTCCAGAAGACGTTGGCTGAATTAAATGATGCCCTGAAACCAATCGCATTTTTTTTGATCACAGTTTAATGTTATTTAAAAAGGGCCACTCTTGTGCCATAATTTATCTACAAACCATTTCTTAGCGATTTTTTTTTATTAAAATCTGAAATTTGTATCTACTTTTGTCCTTCTGTAGTTGACTGTGCCACATTATCTGAAATAGCCTGGTTTGATTTTCTAATGGAAAGTTTGAATGCCGTGAGAAAGACGCCTTCCTGACGGTTTCACCATAGTGTTTGTAGTAACAAAGTAAACCAGTTAATGGTCAGAATGCTGTATCGATGCCCTTTGATTTTGTGCGAGCTTGCTCTAAAAGGGTAGGATTATACAATAACAGTCTGAAACCAAATTAGGATTGACTATAATAAATGTATCAGAGAATCCTGCTTTATAACCTACTTATTATAGGTTACCTACCGCTGCGGTATGTATCTCTAAAATGTTTAGGTAAGTACAGACCTTTAAAATCATTGTAGATTATTTATACAGCATCAAGAGCAACTTTTTTCACTATTTACAAGACGCTGTTGTGCCTAGGCCAGTTAAAAAACTGTCATCGCTATGGTTAGCCTAATAACTTACCTAGAGAATAAATAGATAAACATAGTAGGTATATTTTGACAGCCTAGACAGCTCAGTTGGTAGTAGCTCTGCCTTCTGCGCCGTAGGCCGTGGGTTCGATCCCCACCGAGAACAAACATTTTTGTGATGAACATACATGTTTGTTCTCTGTCTGGGTGTTATTATATATTATAAGTATGTATTTACAAAAAAAGTATATATGTATTATATCAGCTATCTGGTTCCCATATTACAATCTTTGGCTTAGTTTGGGGCTAGATAGTGCTGTGTGGATAGTCCAAAAATATTTATTTATTTATATTAATTAAATTTTAGATTTTATTCCTCATATTATTAGTCCCGCCAGATACCCCTAAAAACCCCTAAAAAGGTGAGTAAACAAACTACAAACGTTTTTACACAGTGGTCTTACGGAACCCCACTCCGATATTATACTCCGAACCGCCCCTTTAAAGCATCATTAAACGTGTATGAACGATAAGGATTATTGTTAATGAGCTATGTTATGGCAAAATTTCGTTTTTCGTGGTTTACGGCCATACAATAATGTGGCTTTTTATGACCACAGCGTATGGAAGATAAGTTTAGAGCAAATTATGGCGCCCGCGGAATGAAGATACCTTTAAAATAGCGATGAAGGATCCATCTTTTAGATTTCAGTGATGGACGATAAGATACCTTAACAAGATATCTATATCTATATCATTCGTACATATAAAAGTTTCATTGCAATCATGATCAAGTTGGTGAAGTAATTAGGTACGAGTATTATAGACAGCCCTCACAGCTCAGTTGCCTCTACCTTCTGTGCTGTATGCCCTGGGTTCGATCCCCGAGAACAAATATTTGTTGGACAAAATTAGTACTCAAAGTAGGAACCCTATGCATAACTACGCCCTTCGTCAAACAAATAAAGCTTATTATTATATAACAGTTAAAATAAAAAGCCTCCTATAATTTATTGAATACATATAATTTATACCATTCCTTCTCTAAAAAGCTTATTTTATTCACTGAAAACAGTGAATAAAAACCACTATTTTGGTGTATGAATTCATCCATCCATCTCAAATATGAATCACTCGCGTCGCTCAGGATACTAATCCTTGAATCACTCGCTACGCTAGTGATTCAATCATCATGAATCACTCCCTACGTTTGTCATTCAGTCTTTAGAATCCCTCACATGTTCGTGAGTCATCTATGGCCCTGGCTTTAAAACCGTCCTTTATTCACTAATTGCATTCTATACTATATCTGATCAATTTATATATTTCATGGCATGGAATGTGAATAAAATAAATAAGCAAGTAGCTTAATGTTTGGCTGTATCAGATAACAAGTAAGGTCACTGAATAAACAAAATATTGTTAAAATAATTAAACGATTGTTCTGAAATGTGTAATCTTGAGTAATGGCGTGTAGATTATACTATGCGTGATTAAACCTGAAATATATAGTACTTACTATTGAAAAAAAAATCTAAGCGGTAACTGAACTAAGAAAAGTACACATTGCTAAATGACCCACGAAATACACAAAACAATTAATAACTGTTTATCAAATGCCAACACTTAAGATATACGATGATAACCCGAATACGACACGCGAACCTGAAAATGAAGAAAATGAAGTATTCACTCCAGTGGTAGATTCAATTTAATTATAATATTATAGCAACAATCAAAGTGAAATGGTTTCTTTTAATACAATCACAAGGATCACTCTGTCTCATAAACGCAGCGTAGAAAAAAATATAGAAAATATGTGTATTTGTAATCGTAATCAATAAAGAGTTACACATATGTACACCACGCTAAAATAAGCTACTCGAAATACTAATCCTGCGCAGACGAAGTCGCGGGCACCTGCTAGTAAATAATAAATATACTCAACAGTGCGTGCAAACGGGCTGAATTGATAAAGACGATGAAAACATGAGGATAAAAATGCGATTATTATGCGAGATATACGAAATTGTCAATAAAGTGTAATTTTAATTGAGACGTATGTAACGCAGTATTTTATATTTTTATATTCCTGATAGTGGAACCGGCACTAACTTGCAGATGAATTAAATTCGTGAAAGGCTTTATTTAATATTCACCCTTAGCGTGAAAGCCTCAAAGGTTTGGATATAAATCAAAGTTGGCTCTAGTTTGAAGCGAACTCGGTGGGTACTTGAATAATTTAACAATTTTTAAAGTCTGCTTAACTGAATTCAGTTGTTTCGGTGAGTTTCATTGTTGATACATATTATTTTACTTTACAAATAAACAGTTCAAAAATTTCCTTGTGTAACAAGTCATTAATAATAAACAAATAACCCACCTGCGCATTGGTTTTCGCGCAAAAAGCGTTTTCTGCATTGGCTCACAAAGGAACAAACCTACATAAATACTCTCCATACCTTCTTCTGGGCAGTCATGTAAAAAGACCTGAAAAAGAAAAAACCTCGGACACTTTCCACTAATGTAGTGCTTATATAACAAAAATTGGCTTTATTTGAACATAGACAGAAAAAAAAATCTGCATAAAATATTTTGGTGGTAGGTTTTTTAGTCGAGATGCATAGTATAAAGATTCCGTTAATTTTACATCATGTATTCTTATTACGAAACTTCCGTAATATACGACCACCGATCTCTCCATAAAGATTGCCAAAACTGTTTTAGACGTTTCTCTTCCATTATCCCATGTTAACAAAAAGGTTTCTGCTATCCCAAAAGCTCAGATTATGCGAATTACATGCACGCTCCGATTCAATTAGATTTCATAAGACAATAGGACCCGTATGGTCGCATTTACAACTCACATAGAAAACTGGTTACTGGGCCAACACGCTGTACTGTACACCTTTCATTCTGCTTTTGTTTGAATGGCCGAAATCTAGGTGGAACTGCAAGGTTGACCTTGATTTCGTTAATGTAATTTCGGCCTTTATGGGATGGAGAACTAGTCGAACCTGGAAACCTGGTAGGAAATTAATTAATTTTGGAAAAAACATAACTCTTTTTTTCAGAAACACTGTGTATTTACCAAAGAGGCTTCAGTAGATAGTGAAGCACCAAAGCAGAGCTTCTTGGAATTCGTGTGTTCTGAAAAAATTGCCATCAATCATTGCCATCAAAAATACAGGCAGTTCAGCCGTCAGTGAATCAGCTTCCTTCTTTTTGTACTGGAAGTAGTCCTGCTTTCGATGTAAATGCAGACTATTGTCTGAAAGCCACGGAATGCCGGCTATCAGACCAATAATTATATCTATTGTCTTATTTTATGGGGCACTGTGAGGTATGTCAGATATTAAGGAGGAGAATGAGAATGAATTAGGGGTAGGTATACAAATACCTTTATTTGGAACAAGTTAAAACAGAATATAAAACCATTAATAACTATGCTAGTTTTTGATGTTTTATTATAGGGCAGTGTGGTAAAAAAAAAAAAAACTGTGCTAGCAATACAAAAAGCAGTAACGCTCTTAAGGTTAGTCTTGCTGTAATTTTTTATGTACTAGTGGAGTCCCGTGAGACTTTATTAGCTTGAAGCTATATATTAACTTATAAAGGAAATTTTCAAAAATTAAATGTCTACTTAAACTCCTCTAAGAATACCTATACCAAATTTCATCTCAAGGCCTTTTAGTTTCAAAGGCTTCGTGATGAGTGAATAGACTTTTGTGTGGACTTTTTCTAGAGAATTTTTGTATACTTCTTACTGATGGAACAATCATATGACCCACCTGATGTTAAGTGGTGACCATCACTTATAACAAAGCATTGCGTCCCAAGGCCTCTACAATGCACTGCCTTGCGTCCATCAACTTAAGGCATTAAATATGTTAGCCTCATATGCCCATAATTTCACCGTCACTCTCACCTTTCAAACTGAAACACAGCAACACTGCTTAGTGGCAGAAATAGGCATAGTGGTTGTACTTCCCCGGACGAGCTATAGTCGAAACGAAAAAGTGTTTTAAATTCACCTCGTTCTTGGACCGTGACAGTAACGTCTGCTTTGGAGAGCGTGCCTAGCACGTCGATCTTACAGAGATAAACGAGTTTAATGAAAACGTGTTTATTTTGTATTAAGTTTAACCAGTCTGATAAACGGAAACAGGGCGTAGGTACATCATTTTGATAATACTTATTACAATCGCTTAAGAAAGAATTTCTTTGGCTTCTCTACAATTCATAATTATTTGTTCCTCGTTCAAATCACTCTTTAAATTACATTGCAATTGAACTCAAAATTTATACATAAAATAATGCTTGTTTCCCACTGGGATAGGCAGAGTCCACGCATTTTCACATGCTACGATTTTTAGACCAAACATACTCAAAATAATTCACGTAATAATCTTAGCATTAAACTTTCGTATAATTAAAAAAAATACCAGGCCCCCCAAAACACGAATCTTTCATAGTGGCAAACGCACTACGAGTGCCCGATTAGCATTCACCTCGCGGCGGTAAAACTGGTTCCTAAAAAGCGGCGACCGTCATAATGATCAGTTGACAGTTGAATGACAGTGTTAGCGACAAAAGAGGATTCACAATGCCAATTATTTTAATGAAATCTTCGGTCATTAACTGATAACATGAAATAATACCCAATTTGCGACAATCCTCATAATCTCTATTGAAAAGAACCTTCGTATCAGTCCTATGATATATATCCTATTTCATAGTTAATTATTTATAACAGATTCGTTACAAGTCATATTAATAAGTAGTATTAAGTAAACATTGAGTAGGTACCATACTTATTCAAAGAATATAGTTTGAATGTGTCAACTACTTTAGACATTAACAGTCCTAATTATTGCCATGGTGAAACCGGCCCTAAACATTAGTTTAGGGCCGGTTAGATTAACAAAGGATTAAAGGGCCGTTAAATATGTCAAAATGTACGCGTTTGACAGCTAAGGTTAGATTTAACGGTCTTTTAATCCTTGATTAATAACTAACAGAGCATGGTGAAACCGGCCCTAAATCTCTCTCTTGTCGTGTCACTAGCTTCTTTCGAAACAGTGAGGTGAAAGGATTTTAAGTGCGCCATTTTAAGGCTCTTTTCAAGCACTTGACACAGTTATAATGAAATGAAATGTTTATTTGCGAGAAATATGGTTAGAAGTTAGTTCTTAGTTGGTAAGTAGTATCACATATTTCACCAAATCATTGGCATGCAAATTTTTACTTCGGTACAATTAAATAATATTATCATTAAATTAAATTAGGTACATTATAATAAAGATGTCCATAATAAATTGTCAATAAATCAATAAAATTAGTAAGTCAGTGTACAAGTTCAATTATTCAAAAAATCATTAACATTATAAAAACTTTTTTCTATTAGCCATAATTTTAACTTTTTTATAAATTGTCTGATTGGTAAGTTTTTTATTTCACTGGGCACTTTATTAAATATTTGTCCACACATAGCAAAAGAGTTTTTTTTATATAAAGTAGTTCTGGGTACTCTAGAAAGAACAATTCTGTCAGGGTTTCTTACACATCTTGAATAGATATCTCGCGCCTTTGTAAATAAGCTAGAGTTATCTTTGGCAAATTTAGCAGCTTCCAAAATGTACATATAGAATTTGAAATATAGAACTTTTTAGGTTCTACGACTTGCCGGTTTCCGCACGATATTTTCCTTCGCTGTTTGAGAGTACTAGCATTGTGTACATAATTTTTTTAACAGAATAACTCATTGGTGCACGACCGGTTCGAACCCATGACCTTAGGATCGGAAGGCGGTACCGCTACCACTAGACCACCAGTGCTCTCCAATGCTTAATGACGAACAGTAACAGGGCTAATTTTAATTGTTTAAATTAAAAATTAAAGAAGCATGAGGGTAAATAAGGTAATAAGGGAAATAAGTATGAGGGTAAGGTGAAAGCTGCCATCGCAAGCGGCTACAGCTTTTATAAAACCGAGGCTTCACGACTCACGGCTGCATCAAACGCCAAAGCCGACGGCACGCGCGTCGATCTGTCTCACGACGCGATGCCGACGGATCGCGGACAATGTGAAGAGAATACTGACATCAGCTAGGGTTGTCGCAATTCATACTAACACAAACTCATACTAATAAATTTGTAGTACCTTCTTAATCTTGCTTGAGAAAGAAAAAAGGTTTCTGTTTTTTTTATCAACAACAAGCTGATGGAACAAGCAGATGGCCCACCTGATGTTAAGTGGTAACCATCACCTATAGCAAAACATAGCCTCGTAAGTCACGCACGATAAGAACGTGCCCTAGTGTCTGTAATTACACCGGCAACCACACTCTTCAAACCGAAACACAGCAACGCTGCTTGGCGGCAAAAAAAGGCGTGCTGGTAGTACTTCCCTGAACGAGCCTTTTCTGATTCTACCTTATATATACATAAGGGCATATATAAGGGCAGAGATATGATAAATTAATAAAAAGGCAACATTTTACTAGTTAAATATTTAATTGACATTGTAATGTAAACTTTTATCTACTAGTTAAAGTTCAGTTCATAAAGAAAGTCTCTCAAGTTGCGACAAAAAGATACCTACGTAGCTCCATATTTTTAGAGCGACAACCTGAGGTGACAACCCTACAAATGCGACGCACACTGGTGGTCTGTTCTATGAAGTCATTATCGCCGTGATTTCGGATACGGATTATGGTCACGATTGGCATTTATTGAGTTAAAAAAACGTGGCACATAATCGACTCATATTTACTGGTATCCACATAGTTACTTTAAGTTGAATAATATTTTCTACTAGTATAATTTTTGGATACAATTAATGCAGGTCAGTATCTACAATAGTATAAAATGGCCTAACTATACCTAATTAAAGTAGTTCTTTGTTCTTCTTTGTGTTTTACACTTCTGTCTGACTTTGTTGTTTCTTCTAATCATTAGAACACAGGTACATCATTACATTAGAATTTAATGTAGTGCTGGACCTGTTTTTGTGAGTTAAATAAAACACTTTCTAGGGTAAATGTACCAGTGAATGAACACTTAAGCGACTTGTAAAGTATACAAATTAGATTGTTATAGTATGGATAAGAATTTTTTATTTTGTGATTTTAAGAGTAGTAGAGCTCTTTGTGAAGGGCTCATCCGGGGAAGTACTACCACCACGCCTTTTTCTGCCGCCAAGCAGCAACGCTGTGTTTCGGTTTGAAGAGTGTGGTTGCCGGTGTAATTACAGGCACATGAGGCTTAATATCTGTATGCCTCAAGTTGATGGACGCAGGGCAGTGCATCGTAGGGCACGTTCCTATCGTGCGTGACTTACGAGGCAATGCTTTGTTATAGGTGATGGTTACCACTTAACATCAGGTGGGCCATCTGCTTGTTTCATCAACTAGTTGTAAAAAAAAAAAAAAATAATAATACCTAAAACAGGGACAAATAGTAAAAAAATACAGTTTCTTATCTATTCTATAATCTTTGGTATTTTGTAAAATGCATATTTTTTATTTATTATGTTACTTTTATGCTAGAGCAATTTTGTTAAGACGATCCATACGCATATCAAAATGAAACTAAATTTCCACTGAATAGAGACTTCAAAGATAAGTCACAACAATATAAAATAATACACACGTGCAGCAACAATGGCGAGTCAGGGAGTGGGGTTATTTTAATGTGATTGGCGAGTCCCGTCTCGCAATGTCACTGCATTATTAATGCATCGCAGGCTGACATTTGGGGATGAAGAATGGCGAACAACTTGCCTAGTATTCTACAAAGAGCTTTACGGACAATTTGAATCGTGGGGTGATATATGATACTAGTATTATTATTTTACATATTATTTATATATTTTTATATATTGTATAATTTTTCGTTTTTATGTCGTATCGTAGTTAAACGTAGGTTGGCATATAAGAAACGTACCGTAAATGCTAGTTTTTTTATTATACCTGTTACTTAGTTTACCACTTTATAAAAATCTAAAAAATAGTGACAGCGAGCTGGTCTAGAGATGGATCCAAGATTTGTTCAACGGAGCTTTTCAACAAGTAACTAACTGAGCTGAAACTTGGTTACCATATCTATCAAGTTAGTAGGGCTACTCAGAGGCCCAGAGCCTCGTCCAAAAATTATGTTTGACTTCAATAAAGTTCATTAAAGTACCTAGGTAGTCAAAGGTAGGTTAGGTTAGGAACATTACAGTATTTGTACAATACAGTTCCATACATTATTTATGGCCTCAGTGGAGCGGACATCACAAGATTTCAGTACAAGGCGAACCACTAGAAATAATATAAGTTGTATATATTGGACGGCAGTGTGTGACACAGTTCACGCGCTCGGTTCGCGACTAATTATTCCGCTGCATTTAGGAATTCCCTCTGTCCTGTCAAGCGCTGGAAGTATTGAAATAATTCAAATTCTGAGTGGGTTTCTTTGTATTTCATAAAAATATTTTTTTTATCTCTTTTTAATTCCAGTACATAGTTTACTACATTAAACTACCTTCTATTTTGAATAATGTTTTATATGTCAAACAATTTTACTTTTCTTATTTCATCATCATCATCTTCCTGCCCTTATCCCACGCTAAGTGAGGTCGGCACAATAGGTTTTCTTCTTCCACTCTCCTCTATCATACGTCATCTCAGTGCTCACTCCTTTCTTACTTATATCATCTTTTACACAATCCATACTTTGGCCTGCCTCTTCTTCTAAAACCATCCACATCCATTTCCAACACTCTTCTTTACTTTTCTCATTTATTACACTCTATTAGTAAAACAAACTACGAACCTACCTACACTATATTTTATTAACCTACAATCACCTAAAATACCTGGCCTATCAACGTTAAGAGAAGCTTACAAGGCCTTTTGTCTCTAATATAAAAATAAAATATTAGTAATTTAATTTCCTGGGTCGGAAATCCTGTGATGACAATTCGCCGTGTCCTCACACTCCATTAGTATTCTTTCATCGTCTATCCGTGTCATTCTTATGCGTACAAAGTTTAATTGTCTCTGTAAATTTGTGAAAGGAAAATTATCCAATCATCGTAACGTAACCTTCCTCTTTATTCATTAATTCGAATTTTAAATCCTCATGACTTAGAACTTTCATGAGGAGTCAAAAGCTAAGTTCTAAGTCATAATGAAATAAAAATTATTTTTTTAAGGTTATGTAGGTAGGTAGTTTATAAAACCATTCAGTGTTGTAAAGGATTAGGTACACTCTTTTTGTGCACTAAAATGTATACGATTCGTAATTTTCTAATAGTGTCTCATCATTACAATATTCCAAGAATAAGGGTTTTTTAGTAACCATCACCTATAACAAAGCATTGCCTCGTAAGTCACGCACGATAGGAACGTGCCCTACGGTGCACTGCCCTGCGTCCAACAACCTGAAGCATACAGATGTTAAGCCCTTCACAAAGAGCTCTATTACTACTCTCAAAAAAAAGCATATTGATTTCATGATTTTTAAGTTGTTGCTTTTATTAGATAGATTATTATATTTATTAAATGTATATTTCTTTTCGCAGCCGATTATACCTTTCTAATACAACACAAAGACATGACTGTGTTCAAAATGATCAACATAGCAACACAAGAACAACAATCCTATCAAATTTATTTTAAAAAAATGTATCTCTTCAGTTGGAGTAAGTTTGCCACAGCTGGCATCAATGTATTGACTCAACTAGACACGTATTACAAACGTCAATAGATTTTTTGAACATATACATTGATTGCTGGTTTGTCTACTGGTTATTCGACATCTCTTACTCTGTAAAATCAGTTTTAATCATTCCTTGAAAGTCAAAATTGTTCATTTCCCAGAAGAAATCTCAACACTGTTTGTGTAGGACCCAAATCCAGCGGATTATGGGGATTTGCTTACTTGTCGTTGTCTTGCCTTACTTCTTGAGATGAATTTGGCCCACTTGTGCAATGTCGACAGAGATTAGGAGTTTCACGAAAGTTGCTGAATTGAATCATTGTGTCAGTTGTTTTATTTTTACTTTTAACTTTGTTTTTTTTTTACTTTTTTTAATTACTTATGATGAGAACAAAAAACTGTCACTTTTTGGAAAATAATCGGGGGTAAACTTAGGTTTTTTTTTAATAATTTTGAAACTGTATAATAGTAGGATAATACGACGTTGTTTTACGTTAAAAGACAAGCTATCTAAAAAAAAAGAAAAGTGTCGATGCTAGCGACCCTCTGCGGCAGCGTTAGAAACTAAACTGAAGGTTTTCTCCCTCAGTCGCGAGGGATGCAAGCTGAGGTTCTAATTCCGGAGCTTTTGCACAGATGGCAGTGTACATAATTTTATTTTTAGAAAATAGAGTGTATTTCATGTTTGAGTATTTTCAGGTTTCAATTATTATCAAAACGAACAGTGTTTTAGGTAGAGAATCATTTGCTGGTGAAACAATTGAGTGCCAAAGGTGTACGAGTAGATTTTGAATTCGATGGGTGGATGTACTATGAATATAATATGTAATAAAGTCAAAGTCAAAGTCAAAATGTATTTATTCAATAAAATCACAAGGATCACTTTGAAACGTCTTAAAGCTAGGTGACTCTAGGTGCCAGTTACACGCGACCAAAGCCTAGAAGAACAGGCAACAAACTTACGGCTTGGTTCCTACCGTTCTTTTGTATGATCCTTTTACAATATAATAATATAATCTATTATTGAAGTTTAGTGAGGCGTAGGCATACAGAAAAAGGTAAACATAATCAAATTTATAAGACAGCACACGCTAATATGTACCTAGGTAGGTACTAAAACAAACAGTTAGGACCTCCTAGACTTGACACTACAAAATGTGTTCGTATGTGAAAGTCAACGGTATGTAAAAGGGTAAGTAAAGTACCTACGTTTTCACTTATTGTTAGGAAGAGGTGGAAACAATTCCACGTCAAGTCTGACAGACAGACAATCCCATTGTTTATTAAATTGAGCACGAAGTGATATTGTCATGAACTCTATTTTAGATGATTTCCTTATTACTTTATTTTTCTGGCTTTATGGTAAGTTCTTTATTGGTCCAATCACCGATTACTTTGAAAAAATTTAAAATATAAAAATATTAACAAATTTGATATAAAGTCTAAGAAATGGTTCAACGAATGCAACTTTCCCACATTCTTAACCAACTTACAATATCTATACGTGGCCACTTAGTTTAAGTACGATAACTACCTACTTTGTTGTAGAGCTATGCGCTGAAAGTTTGGCAAGCAAGTGGGCGAGTGGTCAAGTTGCCTGCACTGTACTTAATTAACTAGTTTAGTTCAGCCTCTCGAGTAGAACTATGGTCTAGGACTTGGTGGTTCTCGTAGTTTGGGGTTAGAAGTGTCATTTTAAGCAGAGTACCTGCGTTGGTTATTTTGCCTACCTACTAGTGTACTGGGCACTAGTGGTGAAAATTATAGGTCACAGGTGAATTTATTAAAATATAATAATTTAATTAAATCCGTATTGAAGTTTATAGTTTCACACAGGTTTCACATAAATAAGTATTTTCCCTAAAAATCATCATGCTTAATCTTTATAACTTTATAACTCTGATACAATATAAGTAATTATATTATTACTAGCTGACCCGACAAACGTTGTTTTGCCATATACTTACTACAATGAATATTCAAAAGTAGGGGTAGGTGATAGAAGGGTGAAAATTTAGGGTTGTATGTATTTTTTAATGCCAGATGAAGACAATTCATTAAAAAAAATTATCCAAAAAATAAAAAATAAATGTTAGGGGTGGACAACCCTTAACTTAGGGGTAGGAAAAATAGATAGTAGCCGATTCTCAGACCTACTGAATATGCATATAAAATTTTATAAAAATCGGTCAAGCCGTTTCGGAGGAGTATGGTAACTAACATTGTGACACTATAATTTTATATATAGGATTAATTTACAACAACTGAATTCATATAAGGTACATTAAGGAAAACCTACAAATGATTATTTAATGACAATAACACAACAGCCAAAAAAACAAAAGCAAAACGCAGTAAAGTCACGCGCAGAATCTGCATCACCCGCGTAATAACATCGCGATGTGGTCAAACCTATACGAGTTTAATTTTCACTTAAATCCACGAATGAGCGAGAAATTTAATTTTTGAAAATTGGAATTCCGACTTTTTAAGTCTACGTGCAGACACGGAAGCTATGTTGCATAGGTGAGTACGTGTGCCTATCTATGTGTAGGGTTTTCAATGCACTAGTTCCATAATACCTAACATAAAACACCTGAAACCTGTGCCAGTGCTCTGCTAGTTTTGTTTTTCTTAGCTCATATTTGGCTTCTGTCTGCCATACCTAGACAATCTACTAGATCGGTACTAAAATACAGTTTTTTACGAGAATTCAAATAAATGAACTCATGCAATGACTACTGCTAATACCGTACTATTTCAGAGTTTTTTAGTGATACCTCGACTAATGGGCATCCGTTTTATTCTCGAGCTTGACTCGACTACGAACCAATTTGTAAATTATTTCTGGCATACGATACGCCTATTAGAACCATCTTGATGGCTGTCTGTCGAGTTCTTTCAACGTCTATTTAAAAGCTACTGAAAACTGTAAACTAAACCAACTTTGTCAAACAAATATCACCCGTAGCATCTTCGATATTGGGTTGGCCGTAAAGTTACAAAAAGCAGAGCAAAGTAGCTAGTTCAACTTCGAGTATTTATGGTAACAAATAACGACCAGATTATGCTGATCTCTGAATTACCTTTAACCCAAAGTAAAATTAAAAGTAGCTTGGTCTAATTTACATTGGTTACAATATGACCGTTTTCTTATGATGACGGCATGAGAGGGGATAATTTTATTTTAAAGTGGTGAATATAAGAGAGTTATTTATGGATTTATCGGAAACAAAATGCCATGTACAATACATTAAAAGATTTATGAAAGGAAAAGTATGATCTAGGACAGTTTCTGTTGAAAGTATTTTTAAAATTCTATTTTTGTTACTAATACCGTGAAGGCAAGGCGGGATACATGTATAGTTTTGTTTATAATTGTTTTTTTCTAATAACTTTTTGGTAATTTTATCACGGTGTTCTTCTATTTTTGAAGTCGTCTAGGTACGATTATCTAAGGGTTGCGTTTTTATGCCATAAATATCACAGAACATAGCGCGAAATCTTTTGAAGACTGAATGACAACTAGACACAGCTAGATAACAAATATTTTTAATGAAAATACTTATTAACAAAGTACTTCTAAGTACTTTGTTAATAAGTATTTGCATTAAAAATATTACAGATATTCATTTGCTGTACGTTTTCGCTTGAACACATTAACCAATTTGGCCATCTTTGTGCGTTCGACAGCCACTTTGATAAACCGCTGCGTAAGATAGCATCTGTTAATTTAGTATTTGCTACAACAATCGGCTTGTTATTGGATGTCAAAATTGCTTGCGATAAATTGGCTACATGATAGGCTATGAAATGCCTATTCAGTGAGATCGTTAATCAAAGCGCGGACACGTGACAAGATGTTGTGTCGTAAACGTCTACTGCTATGACTCGGTTGTACCTATATTAATGTAACTCTAACATAGTTTATTTAAATAATGGGTATTTATAAAATACTAGCTGACCCGACAGACGTTGTCCTTTAACTATGATATTAAATTCGAATTGGTATAACACACCAATCAATCGGTGTTGTAAATTATATGTCAAACGTCATGTCCAAAGCGCTAAGGTTAGATTATAAATAATTTTATCTGGTGGTTAAGTATTCTTAAATTTTCTAATTTTCCGCGCAATTTTTTTTTTCTTTCATAAGAACCTTCTCCTGACAATAAAAAACACAACAAAAAAATAATTAGCGAAATCAGTTCAGCTGTTCTCAGGATTTCCGCTTAGCAACACATTCAGCGAATCATTTTTATATACAGATATTTATGTATAGAGAAGATATGATGACCCATCTGATCAGTCTAGGTATATCTGCCATCTTCGCTGTCTGGTGTCTGTTGACTTTTATAAAAACTAGAGTTTAGGTGGTAACAATTTAATCTATTAAAGTGTCAAATATAGAAAAGAAATAACACACGAGTCAAAAAATATACAATACATTCAAAGGATTACTTTTATGCTATCATTTTTTTTTTAATTTAAATCCTAACTCTGCTATAGCTGTCTTTTGTGTATTTTTTAACAACAATTTTTTAGAACAAGCAGATGGTTCATCAGGTTTTAAGTAGGTACTAACTATTACTTAGATGATAAAAATCACATTCTTCAAACCAAGACACAGCAACGCTGCTTGGCAGTAGAAATAGGCATGATGGTAGCACTTCCCACACAAATATATCTACTTCTACCAACTCTACTCCTCTACTGCTTTTCATGCTGACTGTAAGCCCATCCCCCAAATAAAGCTGTACAGCTTATGCAAAATGTATGATAAACTAATATCATAATCTATTCAAATCTCGTTTAGATCCAGTCACTGAGTCATCCCTTTGATTGCTTACGAGATTAGACTGTAGACAACCAAAGTCATAACTGTAACCAGGATCATACCGGCATCCGATACAAAATCAGTAGCCGCATGTTCTTCAACATCAAACTTCAAAGTAGCTATTTCAAACAAATGCTGCAAAAACAATAAATCACATCAACGAGTACTGGAGTGAGAAATAAACGAAACCGAGCCAAACTTTCATTTCGTTCGCGCGACGACGCCGCGTGCACTTTACTTTTGCGTTTACACCGAACTATCGGTTTTCGATAGAGTTTCTTCCTTCTTTTAAATGAAATAGGAAATAAACGAAAATAAATACTCAACACTGCGTTCCACTACTAATAAGTGGTTCTAGGAGGTCTTGACTCAGACAGCTTGAGCCACTATCTGAATCGCAGGTCCAACGAGACGTAACGTTTTTGATTGAAATTTCGTTTTGGCATTAGGTATCGTTTAAGATTTGTGTGACTAGAAATATCGCTAAATACTTAGTAATTGTTTTGGTAAATCTTGATATTACAAAGATACGTGCAGTCACCAGTCACGTAAATACCTATAATTTGGATGTTTTCAAGAGAAGAGTGAATTGGTATTTTCTAGCTAAACATGCCACATCGTCGACCGCATCATCACATAACATCAGATGAGATTGCGGTTTTACCGTTTACCTAAAAGTTGTAAAAAAAACTTTTTTTTTTTTATTAATCGAATTTTCGGTATATTTTAAATAGAGATTTTTGAAGAGTAGTATAGCTCTTTGTGAAGGGCTCGCACGGGGAAGTTCTACAACCACGCCTTTTTCTCCACACATAATCATCTGTATGCCTCAAGTTGATGGATAGAAGTAGGTACATCTTAGGCCACGTTCCTATCCTGATTTACGAGGCAATGCTTTGTTATAGGTGATGGTTACTACTTAACATCAGGTGGGCCGTCTGCTTGTCCCATCAGCTAGTGTTATAAAAAAAATAAGGAGAGAAACAATAGTAGGTACGGTCCAGATTGTTCCTGTAAACAGATCCAGCACAACACAAAAGGACGGCATTAACCCTGGACACAGTGTCAGAGATTGTTCTTAACGCTCTAAATGTTGCACGAACTTCGACCGTAGGTAACTTTCCTCTCAAGTTGGGAGATAAAAAATTAAGTGCCCCTCTGTCTGTTTGAACGGTTCAATTGAAAGTTTTTCTTTGTTGAATTTCAAAGTGTTTTAGAACTAAAGTGTTGGTCGTTTTTTGAAACAGGTTGAAACGACCCAAAAAGAACTAAGTGCTACTTTTTCTATAGTTACGTAGAATCAACAACCTTCATAATATGATGCACTCAAATGACACCGTGGCACCTTCATTATAGTCGAAGTCAGAGCCAAATTATATTTACTCAATTGAATCACTAGGATCACTTTGAAATGTGCGAGTTCCACGTGACCAAGTCTAAATGAGGAGGTAAAAAACTTATGGCTGCGTTCCTACCGTTTTAAGTAGTCACCAGTATGTTCTAGCAAATCTAGAAATAAATATATATCTCTT
Source organism: Chloroclysta siterata (assembly GCA_932294275.1). NCBI lineage: Eukaryota > Metazoa > Arthropoda > Insecta > Lepidoptera > Geometridae > Chloroclysta > Chloroclysta siterata. The sequence goes on along the minus strand of OW028604.1, from coordinate 7,652,543 downwards.
CATTAAATAAAGATGGTAAATTTGGGTTAATCTTTACAATATGTCAATCATTTATATTATAGATATAAATTTATACAATACCTTTTCAAATATCTTTGACATATTTTAAAAGATATTGTTGAACAAATCCCTAAATAGTTATTCCCGTATAGTAAGTTCTTGCTAAGTTATTTATGTTGAGTCCATAAACAAATAATTGTATAGAATATGATACGCGTTGAACCTGCGTTGGAATTACCACACGAATGCAAAATTCAGGAATGTATCAGCAATGGAAATTGATATGGAGACTAAATAAATATTACATCACTCGCAGTCATAGTCAAATCCTGACTCAAAGTCACGTAAAATCGCGAGCACTAATGTACGAATGAATAAAGGTTTTTGAATGGCGACCACGAACTGGAAAACAAAGCGTAAAGATCGCGGGAAGTCAGTGGATGGAGAGGAGTTAGAATGTTTCTTCCTAGAAATATATAAGGAAAGCCAGTCCAATCCAGCAATGTTCTACTACAGGGTGAGATGATATACCTTGAAATCCGTAGGTACCTCTGGTACTCTTAATACTTAGCGAACCAGTCGCAGATAAACCAGAAAAATTGCTAAAAGTTTCAACCAACACCTTTAGATAAACCAATAGGAATCTATGGGTAGTCTCCATTGACATACGTCAGCACTAGGACGTGACAGTTTTCACTGAAAATTCTAAAACGCGCAGCTAATAGTTTTACGGGTCCGTGTGTAGCACACTCATCCCGGGCAGTAGATTTGCATATGAAAGCCATAACTCCGCGACATGGAAAATTTAATCTTCCTCGTAATTAAATAAAGCCCCTTCACATCGCTGACCTAATTAACGTGTGACAGGGAATTTACATGGCCTGCTAATCAAATTTATTTTTTGTTTCAGGTAAGCTTGCGAGATCCGAAGTCCGTGAGTAGATTATCAACAGTGGTCACGTGTCCTCTTTTCAACATAACAACATTCGGCTTCAACAGTATTTTTTTCATCAAAAACCATGTTTAATCAGCACACGAAATTATTTTTTATCCATTGTTTTGAAAATTACAAAACTAGGGTCACTTAAACAACTGTTAACTAATTGTCAGAATGTCATGAAATGTAGACACGTATCGTTTGAAAGTTGATACTATCTAGAAATAATATAGGCGTGTTAACAGTGTTGCCATATATGTGTCAGACCGGGGACTTATTGAGTGAAGTGGTAAATTACACTTTGCGGCAGCGAAAGGTCTAGAAAAGTCCCGCGACAAACTAAATGCATTTATTTTCGATATTATTCTCTATGGAAGCGTTACCCAAAATAAGTATTCTCAGGACTTAGAATTCAGCCTAGTAAAACTACGGGAATCTACCAGGAAAGCATTTTACGAAGAAACGTTAAGGAGCTTCCAGCCATCTTCGAAGACATAAAGCTCGCAGGGACAGCTATGCACTCAGGACTTGTCTACTAAAACAATTTTATCGCAAAACTCTCCAAGCTTTCACTGCTTCAAATTTAAACTTTATCACCATAAAAATAAGACCGACACCTCTCGTTAACATGAGTTGCCAGCAGCAGTTATATCGTGGTCTTATTGTTGAATACACAAAATTGTATTTGCGTAAAATAAATACGAACATAGCCCTTATTTCTTCGACTTCTGTATTGAATAGGTATTTTGTGATAAAGTTTGTTGATAAATATAGTTTAAGGCATACTTATTAAAACTCTTGTACCTACTTAGTTTGTTCTATCAAGAAGCGATGAGTTAAATATTGTGCATTCCGAATATTGGCAGATACCTATTAGTTTATAATCTTCTATGATAAACGATTAGTTTTAATAGCTTGAAAATACTTCCTTTAAAACATTTTACAATCTCGCCAATACAAACCCAAAAGCTTTAATTACACTAACATTTTATCTCAAAGCCTCAAGCTCTTTGCCAAGACCAATACTTTATCGATGAAGCTCGAAGAGCTTCCTTTCCGGCGATCCCATTAATAATGACCATTGTTTCTACAATAACGGACCAAAGGATACCAGTACAAGGCGGGGTAAAGTATAAGATAACAATGCCTAGGTCTAAAGTAGCTGCAGATAAGGCCTTTGTCTCTGAAAAGTGTATTGCAGCCGTTTTTAAAGGATTAAAGTCGTGGATAGACTTTCAAACTTAATCTGGATTTCATTAGCCTCGTTTGAACTAGAGCGTAGTAATGAACCCATCGCATGTGCCGATAGATGTACGAGTACCTAGCTTTGTATAATTTGTCAAACGCTTTATTTGATAGAGGAATTTAAAATCATTAGTCTATCGGCAATTCTCCAGAAGTGTTGCAATTTAGAAAATTGTATTATTTTTAAGTCAAAATGTGGTTTTGTGCCTAATGTTAAATTAACGACGTACCTCTGACTACCCCCCTTAGACTCAAAGAATCTGGTAGGTACTTAGAGATCTGAGAGAAGGTATCTACCGTGCCTGGAGATCAAAGTCGTGAAGCTGTTTCAAGTTTGTTTTTTTAGTCTTAGATATTCACAAATTATTTAAATGATCCTTTGTGCAATACATATAATACGGTACAAGCTAGTGTATATTTACCGATACGTCACCATAGGTAACTATTATTATGAAATACAAACAATTTAAATTTAGATATGTTTTGTCGTGCTCTTAATCTATTTATAGCACAACCTGTTTGATTGCAAATAATGATAATTGTAAATTGGGCACTTTAATATTCAAATAAGCTCAAATCTAACTGCACTGCGTCCAATTTCAAATGAAGTGTTATGATAATGACATCTAACATTACAAATAATAATAACCGTTAGGTGCGTCTGTCTGTCGTTACATTTATTTTACTGTTATTAACATAACAATACAAAACTGGAATTATTTAAGAGTTCTGTAAGCGTGTATTTTACTGGTGAAATATTTAAGGACCATCCTTAATAAATGTTCCAATTATTTGATTAAATATTTTTTATATTTACAATAGTTATTTCAAATATGTCGAGGAAAATAGAAAAGACAATAATAGTGAAAGAAAGTACGTTTTTTATTGGTTTTATCACTCGGTACAACATTTTAGAATTTATTATCATATTATGGTCTATTTTATTTGACATCCTTCACAGCTCAGTTGGTAGCTCTGCTTTCTACGCCGTAGGCCGTGGGTTCGATCCCCACCGAGAACAATAAATATTTGTGTGATGAACATAGATTTTTATTCTCTGTCTTGGTGTAATTATTGATCGAGTGAGCGAAGCGAACGAAGATCTTAGTTTCAACTTGGGCGATTTGGCATTTTATGTATGTATGTATGTATGTATGTATGTATGTTTGTCTGGCGATAACTTTAGAACCGTTGATCCGATCTCCATGAAATTTGATATGTCGATAGCTTGTACTTGAGAAATTTACTCGTAAGTATATGAGTAAAATCGGATGAAGGGTTTTTGAGATATGGGGTTTTTTAAGAGGCCAAAAATAAAAAAAGTTACATAAAAAAATCAAGTTACATGTCATATGAAAGGGCTATGTTTGGACATTCCAAAACAATTTTTACTTTTTTTTGGGACGCTCGGTTTTCGAGATAAAATTTAAAAAGTTAAATTAAGATAACCAGCGATCCAAGAGCTCCCATCTGTAAGAGTTTCGTTGAAATCAAGGTTTTTCTACTGGTCGGCTAGTTCCTTTGATTTTTCTTATTTTTTTTTCTTGAAATAATTTAAGGAGGTACTCAGTTCCCATAAAATGGTGACGACGACCAGGTCTGATGATGGAGCCAAGGTCTGTTCAACGGAACTCTTCAATAAATAGGCCAATAGAGTTGAAACTTGGTAACCATACCAAGTTAGTAGGCGGTAGTCAGAAAAAAGTCCAAAGATAACGTTTGGACTTGCCTCTGACTGCTACCGACTCCCATGCGTTAGTCGGGTCGCATCACGAGATCTCAGTTCGGGGCGAACTACTAGTTTATTGTAAGTATGTATTTACAAAAAAAAGTATTTAAGTTTAAGTATCAGCTATCTTGAGCTATCTGGTTGGTTCCCATATTACAAGCTTTGCTTAGTTTGGGACTAGATAGAGATGTGTGGAAAGTCCAGCAATATTTATTTATTTATTATTATTATTATTATTATTATGAGCCTTCTATGTCCCACTGCTGGGCAAAGGCCTCCCCCCATTCCCTCCATTCTGTGCGATCCTGTGCTGTGGTCTTCCATTCCGGCTGGTATTTATCGAGCTCATCTCGCCATCTCGTTCTTGGTCTGCCGCGACGTCTTGGCTCTTGCGGGCACCACTATTTATTTATTTATTTTACAATAAATACTAGTTGTAACATTTTTTATACTACTAGCTAATGGAACAAGCAGATGGCCCACCTGACATAATTTAGGTGTAAAACTCTTTCTATTTCAAAATTTGATCTGGATCACGATTGATCATTTTTCAATCTACTCACCTTACATTATCGCACGGACAATCAAGCCGGCCAGTGTAAAAACGCCACTGAAACCGACCGAGTGTCCACATGATTGATATATGCGTGTCGGTGGACTTGTCGACACGTGTCTCTGTTTAATTAATGTACTGGTACTGTTAGGTGCTTTCCATGTTGTTTGGTAGGCGTGGCCGTGTGTGACCAATTCAATTGTGAAGTTTAGTGCGACAAATGACTTGTTGAAAGGTTGGTAAAATGGCTGCAAAGATCAACAGTCTGTATAGCTTGCTGCTTTAAAAAATGAGCTTTATTACTTGGTACCTAAGTAAATGCCATATTTTATACGGAAAACAGTAAACAGGTTTTGTCGGCAGAATTTCAGCCGAAAAATTTAAATAAAATACTAACTTCGCGTCGACATTATGAGCTCCGATACATTAAGTTATTACAAACAGACAGACAACTCTAACTTACTGTTACAACCAATTTTATGGGTTATTTCGTAAAAATGTGCAATAGATCATTGCCCCTACCAAAAGTTTTCGATGCAAGCAAGTCACGCGATGTCATAGAAACTCGATTTGCAAATCATAAACCACTCGAATGTTAACCTTTAACTTTAGAAGTAACAAAGGAAAATAAAGCGACTCAGCTTTTTTACTTGTAGTTTATTTTGGGTAACCAACTATCTAGTCGTTCACTGAACTTGAACAATTATATAATTTAACCAAACGAAGAAGTTAAGTTTATTTTCATGACTTCGTTATTAATTCTACTAAATGTTTATAATATTTATTCGCATAATCCTAGTGGATATAACTTAGTTAACAAATTTAAAACTTTTGGGTACCTATTGTATTACTGTTGTAGATCATCGGCATCCATCCATGGTAGGGGTCACTTCGCTTTTTTAACTGGACTTTATTTATGCACCATTTCCGTGGGGTGGACTTTGAAAAATGCCTGCAATTTTTGTTTCCTCTATTCTACCTTGCGTATCTACGTATTCTATACATCTATACCTACAATTGCGTAATTGCTTTTCTGTAACAGTGATAGTTTATATTAGCCAATAAGATAAGAGAATTTAACGAACGATGATTCGTATAGTATAGTAATTCCAGCGTCTAGATTTGTGTATTTCGATATTCATCGTTCTATCAAAAGATTTATTTATTTATTTACTTATTTATTTAACACTTTATTCCACAAAAAAATAAAAATTCAAGTGTACAAAAGGTGGGCTTAATGCTATAAGCATTTTCTACCAGCCAACCTTAAAGGTAGAAAATGATGTTGGCGTGCTATTATTAAAAATAAACAGTTACAAATTTACAAACGCAAAGTTACACGGTGGGGAGAAAAAAAAAAAAAAGAAGACTCTTAAAAGAATTACACCTAACACAAACAAATACCTGCAAATACATTTCAATAGTACATGAAGCAACAAACAGAAATACAGTGGATGAGTGGTTTCAAACAACATTATAACATTTTAGTGAACTGATGAGATCTGTTTAAGGAAATGTTCATAGACTAAGCGTTTGAACACTAATTTATTGGGAGCCTTTTTGATGGGAATGGGAAGTGAATTCCAAAGACCTACAGCTGCCACCTCAAAAGAGTTACCACGGAAAGAAGTTGAGTCGCCAGAAGGAGAGTGTCAATAGATCTTAAGTTGCGATCATGGGAATCAGAGAGAAAGGCAAATTTACTTTTTAGGTATAAAGGAGAATGGGGGTCCTTATGGATCGAGTAAAGAAGACATAATGTTCTTCTATTTCTTCTTTAAAATATAAAATATATTTAAAATATTCATGACAATTTTCAAGATTATTTTACGTAAGTAAAGTATTACATAATAAGCATTATTACATAATCTACTGTACCATATTCAAAAACACGCGTATTGACAATTTTATTGTCATTTAAAATAAAACCATTATTTGAAAAGCAACATTGTAGCCAGGCACATTAATAATGAAATGAACGTAAAAAAGTTACGACCAATATCTCATCAACAATGTTCAGTTGACGGTCTCCGTTCAAAATTGAAATTTAATTAGGAACAGACGAAACATAAGTACCTATCTGTAAAAACGTCTACAATCCCAAATCTAATTAGTTTTGTACTCAGGGATTTATGAGTGAAATGCTTTACCTAGCTATTGTGAAATTGTAATAATGTTTCGCGACGGTCGAATGCTGAAATGATTGGAAGATTCAAATACGTAATTATATTTTCTCCGAATCAAAAGATAAAGCTCTTTTGATGCCTTGTTGCTTTTCTTGGCCTTTTGCAATATAATGTAGCCATATTATCTTTTTGATTTACACTCTGAAAACGAATGTTAGTTTTAATGTAGGCATTACCTGTGAATTAAATATTTAAAAAATACTCCTTTAAATATTCGCATATTTGTCACTCTTCAGAGAACAAGGATAGCTGCGCCTAGATTCTTGTGATCAAGTAAATAAAAATCTTTGGCTTTTGACTTTGTAATACCAAAGCTTAGTTCGTCTACATTAAACTTATATGTTCCTGATGAGTAAGTAATGTATCATTTGAATTTTGTAAATAGCTCAACTCAACTGTGGGTGTCCAAAATAAATGCATTTCCTTTGTTTCTTCTTTCAAAACGTGCATCGTATAATTTTCCGATGCATAGAATAGTAAAGTACTACGGGGTAGATTACGGTTTCTCTACAAAGTATTCAGCATAACTTACTCAAACCAATACACGGCGTCTGCAGCTTATGTGCTTTTAGCAAAAAGCAGGGGCTTATAAAATATCCTTGTTAATAAGCTGGAAGAAGCACACAAGGCATAATGATGCGGTTTCAACCTTTTTGTTGGAAAACGATGCCTGTTTGACGTGGCGCGTTTTTCGTAAAGCTGGTTTCTTCCTTAATTTAATGTAATACACATGTTTTATTATATTAATCTAAGCTTATCACAAAGCTTTGCGAACTTCATACCTATTTTTACACTTGCTGAATAGTTAGGAAATGTTGAAAAACAAGTATGGCGGGAAATCTATATGTTACACATCATAGCACGAAATTTTAAAGTACAATCATCAAAGTAATGGTTGTTTCCAATTCACTGTTTCGGTAGTACATATTATTAATGACGTCACGCATTGCAGAAACGTCAATAGCTGCAGGCAGGGACGTGTAGCACTTTAAAATTGATCGAGTTTTCGTGTTTTGTCCCCACACCGAAAATGGTGATGCATGGGCCTACGCCAGAGGCTGACGTGTTGACAACTTGGTGATAGAGAAGGTACGCGTAATTTGGAAGTGGATTTTTACATCTATTTCTCTAGTTATCGATTTATGTTTTATGCCGCAAGAAACCACCTTTTTGGAGTTCTTGTCATAAAGTATTGGCATTCCAAACCTTAGAAGCGTTTTAGTTTAGGAACTTTAGCGCTTAATGAAGATAATTTAATTGTTTATTTTCTATGAATTTAAATAAGCACGAATCCACATAGAATCCATGCTTATTTTTAATGTTATGAATTGTAAGGTTAATCCACCGAAAACTATAAAGTTACTTCCTAATGGTTTAATCCTACCTCTAAAAACCTATGTATTGGGTTGTGTTATAGTACAAACAGCTTTCTAGATAACAATTTTGATACAACACAGCTGCCAGTTTCCAACTCGCCGGAGGCTGTGTCACGTTGAGTGCTCTTCCAAATTTTTATTTGAGCTTTGGTTGAAACATTTTTCAGTTTCACAAAAAAGTGCCAAAACCCGTGTTAAATTGTTTGCGGCTACACTAAAAGTACACTAAAAGTTCACTTTGCTAAAAGTGCCACCAGATATAATAAAATCCGACGTTGTAATCCTATAACTACCGGTTTGCGGTTGAATAACTACCAATATTTTTATTAATTTCAGATTCAGTTTTCGACTATTATTTTAGTGTTTGTCAAGCCAAAATGTATCGATAACCCCGAATTAAATTTCTCTCATGTAGGCAATAGGAGATAAAGTTATTTGTATCAAGCGAGGCTAACTTTTAACGAGTACGAGCATAGCAAAGCCGTTGGCCCGTAAAAACCACTGGGGTCGCGGCCAGACCATGGACAAATAAAGATTTATACAGAACAATGTTGGCTAATTGCGCCACGTCAGCAAAGCCCTTTTAGGCTGCACATGCGTTTCCGATGCTCTTTTTTTGCTGGTAGTAAATCAATCTAAACTAAGTAGAGCTCTTTGTGAAAGGCTCGTCCGAGGAAGTACTACCACCATGCCTTTTTCTGCCGCCAAGCAGCGTTGCTGTGTTTCGGTTTGAAGAGTGTGGTCGCCGGTGTGATTACAGGCACATGAGGCTTAACATCTGTATGCCTCAAGTTGATCGAGCGCAGTGCATCGTAGGGCACGTTTCTATCGTGCGTGACTTACGAGACAATGCTTTGTAGGTGATGGTTAACACTGGGTCATATGCTACTCCCATCAGCTAGTAGTATAAAAAATAAAGCAACATTTCAACTTTACTATAAATAAACCAAGGAAAGTAAACAATATGAATAAGTGCTACGTGGGCGATTTGGTGGCCGCTGAGAACTAAACAAGCTATGATACCAGAAACACGAGTAAAAACGCCTATTAAATTAAAAACTTTTGATATCAGCCACCTTAGTTACCGGTATCGTCATCACGAAATTGTCCCTTGCCTTCTTCTCAATCGAATCTGCTCCACCTGGCTCGCCTTTGTGTCCATAGTTATAAGGTTGATTTTGGAAGCGTGTTTGAGGTCTTTGTGTAAGTTAGTCTCTGTTGAGTCTCGTTAGGTAATCAAATTTGTTTGCAGTGTGCTAACGAACGGGGCAGTCTCGACCGCTCGTGATTTGTTTAGTAATGTGGCGCGTTGATAAATACTATCGATTTGTCTGCAAGGCCATGTGTATGTATGTTATTCTAAGACAGACACATAGTAGATACATAAGTAAGTAATTATATTAAAATTGTACAACCAACATTAGATGCCGTCGCAAATATCTGCATCGTTTTTTTGTTCTGGATCTGAAATCGATAATATTATTATTCGGGTATATAAATTGATAACTAAAGAAAGAAAGGCAAAAACTTTGTTAATATTATTATACGGATATATGTTAACGAACAGCTCCATTTTCTTTGTAATTATATCATAGTACTATTATTTATTCTGTGGTAAAACTAAAATATTTATGCAACATAATTCCTGTAATATTTTTCCTTCGCAAATGAAGTACACTTGTTAAGGCTCCTGCATTACATCCGGTCGCACACGTACGAGGACGATGATAAGAGACAAATTAAAAGGAAAATAAAAAGATGTTTTAAAGTCAATGACACAATGACTGCTATTGTCGACCACTTGTGCCTCATTAGGAAGAAAAAAAACAATTAAACTGCTTTCACCTGAACAACTTTTGCCTTTACCACTTTACGGAAAAACAACTTCCTTATGCTCTGAGTCATAAGGTTGAAGATTGTCAATTCGGCTGTTTTTGTAGTTAAGTCGCCCCATCCTCATACATACATCACTGAAAAAGAACCGGGGGCTATTCCTTTATGAGCATTGTGAACTTTAATCGAGTCGTGAATGGCATTGTATGAATCACCTACCTACGGCCTAGAGCAAGACCCATTGTATGGGAGGTGCAATGGTTTAAACATATTTGTTCTGTTATCATCTGGATAACGCGTATGATGCAAAACAATATTATACCTTAAAGATTTTTAAGTCATAAATAGAGCAGGTGGTCTTGTGGTACCAGCCCCGCCTTCAGATTCTGAGGTAGTAGGTTCGAATAAGTTAACCAATAAGTTTTTCTGTACACAACATTTAATGCATAGATCAGTACTCTCAAACGGTGTAGGAAAACATGTGAGGAAACAGGCATGTCGTAGAACCGAAACCCTCATAATAGAGGTATAAATGGTGTTTTCATTTAAATAATGCTTAAAATTTGCGCTGTCTCTGTTTGCCATTACGCATTGGTAAGAGATGGGAATAGTTTAAGGATAGTTTATCGTTTGACAGATTTTTTGTAGTAAGGCCGAAAAAGTTCTAAAGTATGTGTCAAATGCTTTGTGCTTTGAGGCGCATTTAAACTCCTTTCAGCACACTGTCACGAAAGAAAATAGTGACACTATTAGAAGAAGTTATAAATAAACGAGAAGAAGTCGTGTTCACTGAACAAGTCATTCACATTGACGCGATTTCGCTTACGCGACTCGCGCGCTTCTTCTCATGAAACTTTTGAATTTACAGTTTATGTCATTCACTTAGAGGTAGATATTTAAAAACGCTGCAATGGCGCTGAGCGACTCGTGTAATCGATTAAATATGTACTTAATGTGAATGACATAAATTGTAAATTCAAAAGTTTCATGAGTCGCGGGCAAGTCGCGTAAGCGCAATCGCGTCAATGTGAACGAGCCCTTACACATTGCGTGCTCTAGTTTTGAGCTAAATAAATACACTTTATAGGCAAGATTGTAAAGGGTAGCACGTAATCGCGGGTAATTTCATTGAAGCAAAAAATGGCACTTGCCATAGCAATGACCCTGTTTTCAAGCTGTTAATATTGCACGCCCAGACAAGTTAATTTCTATAATAATTACACGCATTATCAATACAATTTATCTTATACAGAGGATATAAAACAGCTGGTTTATTATGTCGTTGGACGTTAATGCTCAAACCGCTCAAAAGATCCTTCCTTATTTTGCTTCGCCTAATGCATTTTTTGTTATATAATTAGCTGATGGAACAAGCAGATGGCCCACCTGATGTTAAGTGGTAACCATCACAAAGCATTGCCTCGTAAATCACGCACGATAGGAACGTGCCCTGCGTCCATCAACTTGCGGCATACAGATGTTAAGCCTCATGTGCCTGTAATTACACCGGCAACCACACTCTTCAAACCGAAACACAGCAACGCTGCTTGGCGGCAGAAAAAGGCGCGGTGGTAGTACTTCCCCGGACGAGCCCTTTACAAAGAGCTATAGTATACCCCAGCTAACCATCATTTTATTAAATTTTAATTTGTTTTTATAGTGTTTACTTACACTTAAGGAAAATCAGAAAGATTTTATATAGTCCCAAAAGTTATTACCCGAGTGGGATTTGAACCCACGACTTCCTTCCCCTTGATACGGGGCCGCGCTAACCAACTGCGCCATCGGATTCTAATCGCACTCGACGAATAACTCAGGGACATGCTACTTAACGAGCACATGCGTTTCCGATGCTCTTTTTTTGCTGGTAATAAATCAATCTAAACTAAGTAGAGCTCTTTGTGAAGGGCTCGTCCGAGGAAGTACTACCACCACGCCTTTTTCTGCCGCCAAGCAGCGTTGCTGTGTTTCGGTTTGAAGAGTGTGGTTGCCGGTGTAATTACAGGCACATGAGGCTTAACATCTGTATGCCTCAAGTTGATGGACGCAGAGCAGTGCATCGTAGGGCACGTTCCTATCGTGCGTGACTTACGAGGCAATGCTTTGTTGTAGATGATGGTTACCACTTAACATCAGGTGGGCCATCTGCTTGTTCCATTAGCTAATAGTATTAAAAAATAAAAGTACCTACCTAGCGGCACGTTGTGACTGAGTAAACAAGCTTTTACTCGTTAGCTACGATCGAACGGTACTCAGCGAGCTTTGGAGGAAACATGTTAATTTTCGGGAACCAAGCAATTTGTTAATCTCGCAATCTGATCGATGCGACCGCAATGAACTTGTCTGGTTAATGTGGGAGCGAGCTACTATTAAAAGTTTTAATTAAGTTTGATTCAATAATATCACAAGGAATGAATGAATGAAAATTATTTATTGTACACTTTACAAAAAACAAAGGAAAAATATACAACTGATGCAAAACATTTATCCTAAGTTTTGATTAAACAACTAAAATTGAAATAATGGTTGTCTGGAAGAGATTGCTACTTGCGATAAGACCACCGATTGTAGGACAAACTCAATGTACATTTACGTTTATAACTTTTTCCATTCTGCCTCAATAAAGTTATTATTATTATTATAATTTATAATATACAACAGGCGGCCTTATCGCTAAAAACGATCTCTTCCAGACAACCTTTGGATAAAGTGGAGGACTAATAAAATGATGGTTAGCTGGGGTATACTATAACAAGACGGTAACAGAAAAAATGCATTAGGAATTTTCAGTTAATAATGTTCAATGTATTTACAAAAATACATTGAAGATATTAAAATTTACCAGTATAAATGATGACTCTATTGGTTATAGATCGCAGAACAACCAAAATACAACTACTAACTCAAGAGTAGTAGTGGAGTGGAGGGCTCGTCCGGGGAAGTACTACCACCACGCCTTTTTCTGCCGCCAAGCAACGTTGCTGTGTTTCGGTTTGAAGAGTGGGTTGCCGGTATAATTACAGGCACATGAGGCTTAACATCTGTTACCACTTAACATCAGGTGGGTCATCTGCTTGTTCCATCAGCTACTTGTATAAAAAAAAATACTTACGCAGTCGCATCAAAGATTTTATTCGATTTAGTCTAGAACCACTTAATAAAGCAATATACAAATAGAGAAATGTATAGCCCGAAAGTAGAATTTCTAATCTCTAGCAAGTCACCCTCAAATTCTAACTTCCGCTAGCGAATAAATTCACCTCGCTCTCGTATTTCACGCAAGCACTAATTCACACTTAACTTACTTACCGAGAAATGATCGTAAATAAACCCCTATTCACCTAAAACGGTTTTTTCCTCTAGTTGTTTAAATAATCGTCTGGTACGGACCGTAAATCTTTGTAATAGTGTTTCTGAGTGGATCCGTTTTGGAGCTTTCTTGTAGTAAAACACAAGGCGAAAAGCTGTGGATGGTTGTTTTTTTATATCACTCTATATAAACTGTTGGCGTTTTGATTTGTCAATAGTATTATTTTTACAGAGTCTTCTTCTTGCCGTGTCACTAATTTCTTTCGAAACAGTGTGATGAAAGGATTTTAGGTGCGCCCTAAGAGGCTCCTTTCACTTTACACATGTACAACTTTTTAGGTTCTACGACATGCCGAATTCCTCATGATGTTTTCCATTCATCATCAAAGGTTGTCTGGAAGAGATCGCTCTCAGCAATAAGCTCAATGTACTTCACTGAAACTTTTGAACTTTATTTTTGTTTTTAATGTGTTAAATGTCCTTGTGGTGTGCAATAAAGACTTTTATATCTATCTATCATATATGAGTACTGGCACTACTGAGTGACCTAGATGCAAATACAATACAAATACAAGATCTAGATTATAATATGGTGTAAAAAAAAACAATACGACAAAACAAAAAACAACTTAATCACAGGTCACTGCATTCTATTGAGTTTTTAAATTGATGCGATAACCTAAGGAAGTGTCAATCAAATTGATAATAACTCTTTCACATACTTACACCCAGCTGATACTGAACTCATTGATAATTTATAAAACATATTTATCAAGGTATACGTAACATGTAACATTGAAACTATAAATTATGCATAATTGTTCAGAACTGTAGTATTCTTCGTTGTGCAATTTGGTAAAAAAACAATACCTAGCTAATACACGTACTTACCTACGTAATTACAAAAAACATGCGCTTCAATTTTTTTTTTATACAACTAGCTGATGGAACAAGCAGATGGCCCACCTGATGTTAAGTGGTAACCATCACCTATAACAAAGCATTGCCTCGTAAGTCACGCACGATAGGAACGTGCCCTACGATGCAATGCCCTGCGTTCATCAACTTGAGGCATACAGATGTTAAGCCTCATGTGCCTGTAATTACACCGACAACAACACTCTTCAAACCGAAACACAGCAACGCTGCTTGGCGGCAGTAAAAGGCGTGGTGGTAGTACTTCCCGGACGAGCCCTTCACAAAGAGCTCTACTACTCTTAAAGCTAGCTGAAATATAATAAAACCAATAACTAGATCACTCATAAAATGCACTCACCTAGATCCAAAACAATTCCAATTTCAAAGATCGCGAGAAGTCGGCGGATATGACTCAAAATAGTTCTTCCTGAAAATGCATGGGAGAAGCCTACTTCTACGTACTGATGATGATCTAGATCCATAGTAAGTATTCTGTACAAGCTATTGCCAAAGACTCTCTGATTTTAAGATCTTGAGTAGCGTAGCACTTCAAATAACCTACAACCTAATGAAATGTCCTATAAGTGTCAATGCTAAGCACAAATGAACTTTTACCACTTACACCCGACAGTAGCTGTATAAAATTCATGCTAATTGCAAGAGAGGTTGACGGTCCATTGACGGCGTCACACAGTAATGGCTTTTAAGAAACGTAATAAATTATTCGTCGACGCCAGGTGACGTGGGGGGTTGAGGTGCGTGGGCCAAGGCACGAGTTTCTTGCTACTGTCAATATAGATTACAAAATTATAAGTTGTTGCCTGATATCAGAAAAAAATATGTCCTATTTGTGTAATGAAACACCCTATATACTGATTGTCAGTCTTTGTGTAATAAACGTATTATGTTTGTTTTCTGACTGGGTATTATATGATAATAATACATGAGTGAAATAGTGAAATTATTTTAAATACAAACTTATAGTAGTTATATCTGAACAAAAAAAGTATTAAATAATATTTATAATTATTATATGGTTCAAATGTTACAAGCTTTGTTTAGTATAAGGCTCAATAGGCCTGTGTAAAATGTTCAACAATATTGATATTATTCGATAATATAAAAAATATTTGAGTAATTACGCTGCCAATTTGTATCTCCTGTTAACGATCACGGTTGGGCTATTTAAAATTAGTAAAATATATTTGAAATTCCAATGATTTTTAAAGAAAGTACTAGGCAGGCAGAACAAGGCAAGAGTTACTAACATCAGCTTGCAATTTGGTCCATACCCCATCGTCAGACGTACGACGCTCTCTTATCGTTCCCGGAATTCGTCTCTTACTAAGTAATTTACAAAAAAAGATATCTTTTTCGGGGCGACATTGTTGTTTACTTTAATCATTGTGAACGATTTAGTATGTTGCGTGCTGCCGCTTGGGGTTTCAGCAGCAACAATGGCAATTCAAGTAATGCCTAAGTGAAGTGATCCATTCACAAAACAACTGGGTACTCTGGGTAGTATGTTATGTACCTTAGTAAAACTTTATTTTTGACTATTCGAATAAGACATTATAATAGATATATCCGAGTGAGATTGGAATTTATGCATAACAGAGAAAAATACAATATTAGTCTGAAGGATCAATAAATATAGTTATTAAGTTTTTAATTTACCTAGTCATATAATCTATATTTTATCGATTTAGTAAGCATATTATGACATGAAAGGAATCTAATTTTGAAATAATTACTAACCAATTTTTTTTACCATTAAAACTATTATTTTTTCAAAATAAAGCCGTCATGAACTGATCATATCATCCGAGTACTTACTACATGCGATTCTTACATTGTAAAACCACGCATTACTGTCTGACCCACCAAGTAAAATTCATGGTAATTATTTCCTTTTCAATGGAATTGAAATGAATTTTAACTCCAAAACACCTGGAAACAATGCAGTAAGACTAAAATTACACACAAGCAGGTATAATATTATTTCCCGTTAGTAAGTTCTGGCGTGTGCTCTCGATGGTTCATTTCAAGTCCCAGAGCCAAATGTCGTGAATTACGCACACGCATACCTGTGGGACGCTATCAATCCTCGTTAATAATTAAGGCTGTCGAGTACCACCTTTGTAATAGCTCAAAGAAAGATAAACTGACTCATTACATACATTTTGGTAGACTTTCGGCAAAGACTAGAAGTACCTAGATAGAAAATATTTGTTTGGCACTTATAACAGGTTTTTATATAAATAATATAACATTGTTTTTTGATAAAAACTGGCATGTTCTTAGGTAGGACAGCGAGAGCTAACTGAGCTGTAACAAAAAAAAATAACATTTTAATACTTCAAGATCAGGTAAATACATTGAGATATAAATATTTAAATAGAATAATTTATAACAGGTTTCTATAACATTAAAAATATAACGTTATTTTTTGATAAATACTGGCTTGTATTTAAAGATAGTGAGAGCTCTTACTTAAAAAGAAAAACAAAGAGCTGTAAGAAAAAATACAAATTTATTTTAGTACTTCAAGATCATTAAAATGCATAGAGAGATTTGATACATTAAGAGCTGATTTCACCATGCTTTGTTATATTAACAAAGGATTAAAGTGCCGTTAAAAATGTCAAAATGTACGCGTTTGACATCTAAGGTTAGGTTAAACGGCCTGTTAATCCTTTATTAGTAACTAACAGAGCATGGTGAAATCAGCTCCAACACTCCAACACAACACAGAGCATTATTTAGCTACATCTTGACCTGATCCTGACCAACCTGTATAGTTACACACTAGTTAGTTTAGACAGAATGAATCCAACGCGAAATAGTTTTATATATTGGTATTTTATAAATATAGATGATAAATCAGCTAAAAAAAGTCATGCAAAACAGTTGTAATTCACATGGATTAACCAAGCTGTTGTCCATAAGCTAATGATTAGCACCGACTCTACCTCGCAACACGAGACAAACCAAGTGAACATTGCGAGACCTTTGTCATTTCGCTAATTAGTCAAAACTTTGAGACGGATACGATTTTAATTATGTACGCTGTTTCGCGCTTTGCGTTCTATTATGTATGTTGCCTGCTCATTTGAGTGGAAGTTCTACAATTTGGGAGCCGAAACAGTTTGGTTGCTTATTCTTACTTTGATTGTCTAGAGATGAGAGTTTTAAAGGTACCTACATAGATAGTATTTTTTTGACCGCGGTATTGGTTGATAAATTAGTATTTCCTCAGTAAGGCACCTTCTAATACAGCTAGGCCAAATCGCAAAGGTTTCCAGGAAGGCGTGTTAAATGCACCATGTAGATGCATAACTGAGAAACTTATGTACCTAAAAATAACTACCTATGAATTTGCATCGAGAGAATGACTTTGCTGGGGGGGATGGCAAAAGTTAAAAGGACTGAAACAAAGTTCCGTGAAAACGCTTTTTCATCACAATTATTAGCCCCCTAAGCATGTCCCTTCGAACGCCGCTAAATCATCACCCTTCCTCCATTTGCGAAATAGCCGGCCGCCTATTAAATGACGATTTCTCACGTTCAACTCCGTCCCCTCTGAGGCAGTTTGAAGGCATTTCACTTGCATTGGGGTCGGATCTGATTCTTTTCCGACAGTTTTCTTATGTGAGTTTGAATTTAAAGGTACGGATCAGCGGATTTCACTCGATTTCTCGGTTTCTCCATTTGCCAAAAATAGTTCGTATGAGCGAGAAAACTGTCCTAAAGGCCTCCATACTTTATCATAGCTCAACGACTATAGGTAAAGACCAACAGCTTAAAAAAGAGACAATCATATAAAAATGCCAGTAGTCAGTCGTCCCTTTTTGTTTTTAGCAGAAATTATTTAGTATTTACTCTCATAGTACTCGTGTCTACGAAACTGATCTAATATTCCCTACTTGCATAAATTATATTTGCACAGACTCACTTGTTGCAATCTGCTGAGAGTATAAAGTATTAACATGAATAAAGTTTAAGTTACACGGTTTGATAAGGTATTTGTCTGTAAAGAAAAAGGTAAGGTAAGGTAACCACTGTAGTGTAGGTACTTTATGTACATAAGTTTGTGTAAAGCGACGTCACATACCCAACAACAGGTTCGTGACGTCTTCAGGAAGTGCACACAGGAAGTAAAGGGAAACATTCGCAGCTGATGTGTGGTGCAAGTCAACAAGGAACCTAAAGAAGATCACTTGTTTACAATCACTTTCAAAATTCCAGTTTACCAAAGAAGTTACTATTAACATTAAGGTGGGCAGTCTTTTGTTCAAATCTGTACGGAGATGCAGAAAAAAAGAAACTGCTTTTTACTAAAGAAATTACTATACCATTTGGTTGGGAAGCCTTTTGATCAAATCTGTACGGAGATGCAGAAGAAAAAGGAACTCCATAAGAACATATTTAAATAGAACTGACATCGTGTAAGAGACATAGGTACGCGTACCTAGTTGTGCGACAACTCTTAATTTACGATTCTAATATAACTCAAACTAGATGCGGCTATGGACGAATATTTCGTGATGAGTTTTATGAGAAACAACTTTCTTGGCCTCCGGTCTGAACATACCTGCAGCACTAAAACGAGAATACTTAATTTACTACCAATTTCATAGTTTTTATGATAATATCGTAAGATCGTGCGGAATACACCATTTATTTAAAAGAAGCGACTTTATCAACTTTTTTTCAAAATAATGAACCTACTCAAGAATCATGTTTCATTTTCCTGTTCGCCATATCCTCCACCTTGCCACGCGCAGTCAAAGCTACGTCTGCCGCCATCTTGGGAGCCGGCAAACTAATTTATTGCCCACCAAAGTGTTTGAATTGTTAATGTTTTAAACTAATGCGAGGAAGTAGAGCTTTAGTTCTTACCAGCTACAGTTATTGATTTACTCGTTCATTCGTGATATTTTAAAAAGATTTGAACACAAAAGAGGAAGTTTGGTATCAGTGTCGGCGTGTAATGTAAATATACACTACGCCGGTTCTCGAACAAATTTAGAGTTTTACAAGCTCTTGCTTACAAACGTTTACAAGCTCTTGCTTATAAAGTTGAGACATTGCTCAAATCTAGCCCTGTCACTGTTTGTCATTAACCATTGGTAAGAGATGGCAATAGTTTAAGCACTGATTAAGTAAAGCCATTATACGCCATAATCTTCATTATAAATTATTAAACTGCCAGTATAGTAATATAAACTTTTCATCATCAGCCTGAAGAACTCCACTACAAATAACTGCCAACAATAATACAGCAACAACCAACTGTACCTATAATCATGCATTTTTTTAATTTCGTAATGGAGTTTCTTCGAGAATACCATTGGAACAACTTGCTATAGTTTTTGGTTTGGATTTCCTTAGGTTAAGTATTTTCTTGTAGGTTTTTTTCATCCTTAGGACTCTTCTCTCTTGTCGTGTCACTAGTTTCTTTCGAAACAGTGTGGTGAAAAGATTTTAAGTGCGCCTCAAGAGGCTCCTTTCGAGCACTTGACACATGTTATAGAACTTTTTAGGTTCTACGACATGCCGGTTTCTTCACGATGTTTTCCTTCACCGTTTGAGAGTACTGGCATTGTGCACATACATTTTTATACAGAAAAACTCATTGGAACCCACGACCTTAGGATCTGAAGGCGGGGCCGCTACCACTAGACCACCAGTACTCTCTAAAAAGGAGCCTCTTTGAGGCGCAATTGAAATCCTTTCCCAAGTGACACGACAAGAAGTAGAAGTTTGGGGCGAACTAGTTATTTCAAAAAATCATTCAATATCAAAAGTAGAAGTCACACAATATATACTACTTAGCTACAATAAATAAACCCATGTTACCCAATACAGACGTCAAGACATTACATTTCAATGGAACAGACAGACGTACTGCCTACATTTTTGTAGGAAGGACGACTTGTCCCTAGAGATTCTCGGGTCACGTCAATCAAAAACCACTTTATTCCTTATTCTTTTAGGAATAACAAGTTTTCATAACGCAACCCAGTAGGTACACCGTATATACTGAATAGTTTATGAGATGTCTGAAGTAAAATTTTCTTATGACATGGGTCAAAGCAAAGGAATAAACTAATAAAACTTCTACCTTCCATCATTGCTATTAAATAGAGTGAAAAGTAGCATATTATTATACACAAGCTGTCGCCCGCGGCTTCGTTCGCATATAAGTAGTTTTTTTTTTATACAAACAGCTGATGGAACAAGCAGATGGCCCACCTGATGTTAAGTGGTAACCATCACCTATAACAAAGCATTGCCTCGTGAGTTAGTAAGTACAGTGATCGTAAATCATCGCATTTATTATAATTAGTAGGATTTATTGCAAATCTACTATTCAAAGCGTGGTTATGGGTAGAGGTTTGACCGTAACCTTATGCGTGATTTTAAGATGCTCACAACCGTCAAACAACTTCTAGCTAGCACAAGTAAATTTTTTTGAAAACATTAATGGCCTTACTACAAACAAACTGTCAAACGATAGACTATTTAGCGATAAGACCGCCCATTGTACTTTGTAGTTTTAAGTCTGTTTTTTTTGTAATATCCTTAAGTTGTGTGCAATAAAGTATTTTCTATCTATCTATCTATCTATCTATGCTTAAACTATTGTCATCTCTTACCAATGCCTAGTGGCAAACAGAGACAGCGCTAATTTTAAGCATTATTTAAATTTAAGTAGGTACCATTTTATAGAATGAGGGATAATCATAAAGTGACACATGCTCCGAAACTTGGTTAGTCGCTATGAAATCTTCAAAAATTTTGAAATTATGCGAGGGAGTATTTGTTTGGTGGTTCTCTGCGCTGTTAGTGATGATGCGCTGGACGGTAGATATTCATTCTTCTTTTGAAAACATTTAAATATGGTATTCGTATAAACAAATAATACTATGAATTAGTAGGTACTTTATTATTGAACCCGGCCTCGTTGCCCTTGGGTATAAAAAATGTGAAAATATTTTATCGGAATCGTAAGTAGGCTTCGAAGAATAATTCATGACGTGCGTCGTATCGGTGGCGAAGCCATACTTAGGTCGCCATCTAATTTATTATCTATCAGTTTTGGTAACGAGAATTTTGTGATACACACAGAAGAAGAAACTGGCGAACACGCTCAGCTAAATGCGCTCCAGGGCGTCGATTCTCTTAATAACAAATTCACGGACAGTTTCACCTAATGGATCCGCGCTCACTTCTATTACGAGCTTCGCCACACTGTGGGAATGTATTACTGGCTTGGCTTTACCAGTAGGGCTATGGGAAAATCGTCTCTCCCGTGAGACTTTTAATCTCAATAGCTACTCGAGTTCACACATAGATTTCTTGTGATCTCGGTAATTACCCGCTGCACTTAACTCACTACTCAAAATTTATGTTAATTAAAAAATCAATTAATCTAATTTGAGCTGTGTTGTTAATAAAATTACTTATAAGTTAACTTTAATTGTATTAGTTATACTTACTCATTACTAGAACACGTTTTCAAACTATTTCTAGCAGGAAGCAGTATTTTAAGGTAAACTATGATTTGTATGACTATCGGTCACACAAATCATGCAACTTTCCAATGTCACAAAATTTATATAAATCTAAACTAGTAGTTCGCCCCGAACTGAGATCTCGTGATACAACCCGAACTTGGCTCCATCATCAGACCTGGTTGTTGTCACCATTTTATGAGAACTGAGTACCTCCTTAATTTATTTCAAGAAAAAAAATTAAGAAAAAGCAAAGTAACTGGTTGACCAGTAGAAAAACCTTGATGCCAACGAAACTCTTAGAGATGGGAGCTCTTGGGTCGCTGGTTACTTAATTTAACTTTTTTGTTGTATCTCAAAAACCGAGCGTCCCAGAAAAAAAGTAAAAATTGTTTTGAAATGTCCAAACAAAGCCCTTTCGTATGACATGTAACTTGATTTTTTTAAGTCACTTTTTTTATTTTTGCCCCCTTAAAAAACCCCATATCTTAAAAACCCTTCATCCGATTTTACTCATATACTTACCAGTAAATTTCTCAAGTACAAGCTGTCGTCTTATCAAATTTCATACAGATCGGATCAACGGTTCGAAAGTTATGGCCAGACAAACATACATACATACATACATAAAATCTTCGTTCGCTTCGCTCACTCGATCAAAAAAAGTAGATCAACCTAATTTGAGCTGTGTTGTTAGTAAAATTACTTATTATTTAACTTTTAAGTTATATTTACTACTACTTACTATTATTAGGGCAAGTTTTCAAACTCTTTCTAGCAGGACGATGGATGTATGACTTGCTCATACATCCATCCATTAGCTTGTAAATTTTCATCAAAAGCAAAAAAAGAATGAAAACTAACCACTTAAACTTACCAATAGATTTTTTTACGTTATATTTATGATTAAAGTATACCATACCAAAAATCAGTATATCCCAGCGAATCGAGGAGAGCCAATCGCGCCGTAGAAAATTGATCGTCCCCTATCGAAATGCGGGCAATCCGGGATCGCCTGTTGATTTGATATCACGACGAACATTACTCTTTATTAAGACGTCGTAATTGTAGACTGTGACAGGCTGATAGGTAGATGCATAGTGGTTTAATATACTTGCTGATTGAAATGTTTAAGTAATTTACCGAAAGTGTGTGTGAAACTTACTTTTTACTGACCATTTTTCGAAATATATAGAAATAAGCTAATTGAAAAATATATTTTCAAATTTGTGAAAGCATATAAATTTAAATGGAGAAGTAGTCCCTCTCGGAAACATGTTATGATTTAAATTATCTAAATACCAATGCCAGTCTACATTAATCTAGCTAGCTTACGGCCGGTTTCTGAAAGCCCGATCAAAACCAATCGCATGTCAAGTCACTTACTATCTCTAACTTATTCGATGTACCTAATAATAACTAGCTGAAATGGCGAGTGACTTGACATCCGATTAGTTTTGATTGAGGTTTCAGAAACCTGCCGTTAATCTAGCTTGTTCAAAATGCCGGATTGGTCTGTGTAACTCAAAAGTTGCCAAAAATTATTATCGATTTTTTTAACTAACAACCACAGACATAAATTGTACGTTGTCTGTGATAAACTCTTATAAACCAAACCGCAAAATCAAACGTAAAATTAAAAACAAAATGTACTGTAAATAAATAGCATAGGACGTTCTTTCTTTAATATAGACTCTCTAGAGAGGTGGCGTGGCTATGCAAATGTTGGTAATTTAAACAACGCTATCAAATGGCACCCAATGTAACAGTCATTTAAAAACTGCCCAAACAACTAAATGGGGTGTTTATAATCACGCTATAATACAATTACGGGTGTCCCGAATTAATTGGGGAAGTGTGAAGTGGCCTTTGGGATTGGCTATTTCGGGTTTTTGATGGCCATTTTATTGGCCTAGTTATCTAAATATTACCTACTACTACTGTGAGTTATTTATGTAATGAAGATGTCAATATTTGTAATAAGTATTAAGGCGACGACAATAGTTAATGTGACTCTCGCTCTCACGTTTCGACATGTTGAAAGATATAAAATCACTAGACTTATTTTTCGAAAAATCGCAATCTATCATTTTGTGTGCAATCACATTGCACACAGTTCAGTAAAAATTTCATTTTGATCGATAAAAGTTTTCCTACTTAAAAGTTTGCTTATGTACGAAAATTAGTAAAGCACACAAAATGGTTGATTGCGATTTTTCAAATATGTGAACGCGCGCAATGACTTTTTTTTAAATAACAACGGTACGGAGACTAAAGTTGTCTCTTAATTAATAATGGATCATCGTAGCACAGATTATAGACGTAGGCCGTGGGTTCGATCCCCACCGAGAAAAAACATTTGTGTGATGTACATAGCTGTTTGTTCTCTGCCTGGGTGTTCTATAATATTATAAGTATGTATTTACAAAAAAAAGTATATAAGTAGTATATTAACTATCTGGTTCCCATATCACAAGCTTTGGCTAAGTTTGGGGCGAGATAGTGCTGTGTGGAATGTCCACCAATATTTATTTATTATTATATAATCAAATTACAACAGTGCCAGTCTTTCAAATACAAATGCTACCCAAAAGTATCGACGCAGCAGGACTTCGACTTCGGGCTTGTGTCTTGTTATTGTTAAATAAACGTGTAATATTCTATTTTTATCATATTCTATTGTATTGAAATCAGTAATTCGGTCTAACAACGCATAGTTTGAAAACCGCAAAGCGATTATAATCTTCGTAATTAGATTTTTTATGCATGTTTTATAGGTTATAAAAGCGGTAGCATTTTACATAGAAAGGAAATTGTGCACACACCTTAATGAGACATTAAATGATGAAATGAAAAATAGGCGCTAAAAGTTTTACGATGGCACGACAGCAGCGGTAAAAGCTAATAATGATGCTTTCCATTCACATGAATTTGTGAATGAAAAGTGTGACGCATTCTCACCTTTATGACTTTGTTTGCAAGCGCTTTTAATGTTTGAATGGCACTGAAAAGTTTACGACCTTTTTTGAAAGCTTCTTACAGATGTATTAAAGATTAATGGAGACAATGTTAAATAGTACGAATTTATTTATTTTTAAATATTTGGCATAAATCTTCAAGAGTTTTTGGTGCGATATATCTTCATGAGATTACACAATTAGGTGTTTCCCAACCTATTTTATTCGAATTTACTTCAAAATATTTGCTTATGCGTGTATATTTATTTGTGGTTATACCTATACAGTTTAAGTACAATGTTGATAAATTATTGGTACATTCACTGTAACAAGCTATAATAATAATATATTAAAAAAAACAACTATTACATAACAATAACTATTTTAATATTTATTTTTATTAAACGGACAAGGAAAGAGTTATACTAAAATATATTTTCATCTAATGAAAAACAAGTTATTCATTAAGTGTGCGAAATGATGAAACCCAAAATGCGTTACAAAAGGTGTCTCTTAAATTTTAAACCACCCATAAAGCAGTCAGTTTATTATTCATATCTCTTTGCAGACAGACAGACAAGACGTTCCGTATCACCACAATGCTGGTATTACACATTACAGAGATAATAATTTGAATTTATGGTAATCGTAAAAACATAATCTCAAAATTTTGATCAAGTATTCGACTATCTTAAATGTTCCACAATAGTTTAAAGTATAATATTTTAATTATTATTTTTATCTAAAGGCATGTGTTACATCTTTATGTAACACATAAAGAGATGATGAGATGATGATGAGAGATGTGTGTTATTCTGTTGTATGAATATTTCCTGGAAAAAATAGATTTCTAGATTTGTGATGTACTATGTCATTGTGTACAATTTC
The DNA here is from genome assembly GCA_932294275.1 of Chloroclysta siterata. NCBI lineage: Eukaryota > Metazoa > Arthropoda > Insecta > Lepidoptera > Geometridae > Chloroclysta > Chloroclysta siterata. The sequence continues at coordinate 7,627,092 of OW028604.1, read as the reverse complement.
TAAATTTAACATCCTACACTATACCTAGTGAGTTATTATATTTCTTAAATTATTAATACAGAAACTTTTCTGTATTAATAACTAGTTTCTACATCTTCTTACATACTAGAAACACACAAAAAGTTTGTTTTTCTCAATTTTTTTCCTACAATTGAATAATAAAATCCTAAAATATTTTTATTGTTTAAATGTGCATTGATCCATGTCCGTTCCGCTAAGTTCTCGCCCCTCGAACTTACACACTGTAGACTTTACAGTGGCCCATTCACACTAGCTTGAAACTGTACTATACTGTACATAAAAAACAAATCTTATGTTCTTAGAAAATTATCTAAAACTGTTGCCGCAATTGATCTTATTGATGTCAAGGCCTTCGTTTTTATATTTACCAGTTAGGTTAGAAGGTACCATGTGTTGTCTGTTCTGAGACAAGAATTCATCCAAGCTTACTCAATCTGTGACGTCAAAGCTAATGTTATTTACATTGCAACTTTTAGTCCAGGAATCCAGTGTAATTTTTACATGTGTGTTACCTTCAGTCAGTTTATACCTCTAGTGCCAAATGGCGTCACTATTATAGCCCTATAAACTGAATATACACCACAAACTCTTATAACCTGCAGGTCAATTATCAGCAGTAAAATTAGCCGTTTTTTCCAACAGAGAGTTCTCTCTTGATCCTCTGCTGGAAAGTCAATGAACTAAAATTAATAATCAAGTATTTTTGGCAGCACGACAATCGACTTGCACGTCAAACAGAAATAGCGATAACGGTGAAATTTGTTTATTCAGGCAACGACTCATTTAACTGACTACAACTGCTATCGCATTGGCTTGTTTTTAAATAATTAATCAGCGGAATAATAACGACCACTCTGACAGGAACGTCCAACCAAAAATATGACTTTCATTATAATATGAAATAAAATATGAAGTATTATTCAACAAAGTTTCATATCGTGATGATCAGTGTCTAACATATTCCTACATCATTACGCTGTTGAATCAGCTGTGACAAGATTATTAAAAGCATCCGGTGGACATCCCCTTTTATTACCACTAATTATTTTGACATTAGTTGCATTAAAGCTTACTAAACTGAGTATTGTTTTAAAGTTTGTATTGAATCCGCTCTTACCGCCTCAAATATTCTAATAATAAATAAATAAATAAGAAATATTGGTGGACTATCCACAGAGCACTATCTAGCCCCAAACTAAGCCAAAGCTTTTATATGGGAACCAAATAGCTGATATAATACACATATACTTTGTTTTGTAAATTCATACTTATAATATATTATATAACACCCAGACAGTGAACAAACATCTATGTTCATCACACAAATGTTTGTTCTCGGTGGGAATCAAACCCACGGCCTACGGCGCAGAAGGCAGAGCTACTACCAACTGAGCTGTGAAGGCTGTCAAAATAGTGACAAGTATTTTATGAAAAATATTTATACAGCAACCTTCAAAAACGATAAAAGACGCACTTAACACATTATTAGCATACTGCGAAAATAAACAACGAATTCTATCTAGAATCGTTTTATAAAGCAATAAAAAGGCATATTATTTTTGTGTGTAGACAAAATACTGCTTCTTATTCTTACAAAATAATGGTGTTGAGCTCATCCTGTGTAGATAAAAGAGTTTAGATAAACGGTACAAATCACAGCATACAACACGACTTTGTATGGCTTCTTTCAGATGCAAATGGCTGTATTAAATTTGCAATTTAGACCTTGATAACGCTGAATTTAAAGGTCCAAGTTACAAGAGCCAAGCTATTAAACATATATGATAACCATGACCAGATCTAGAGCTTTGTGACTATAGTCGCGTTAAACTCTCGCAACACTTAACACACGCTTAAACAAAAGGATCGTACGTTCTTCTACTTAGGAGAACGTACAATATTGAGAGAGAGAGAGAGAGCAATATTGCTGTCTCGTTCCGATAACTTATGACCGAGCCTGCAGCGAGAGTTTAACGCGACTATAGTCCGTCGGACAATGTTTGGACTATCATATATTTGTCAATATGATTTGTAATTTTTTGAGATAATGCTATTCTATTTAATAAAAGGTATATAAGAGAGTAAAGAACGTTCGTTTTCGTAGTGATCTTTAAACATCATAAAAAATACATAATATAATTACCAAACATAATTATTGTGCCAATATATTATACTCTTTCGTTTTAAATGAATATTAACATTTATACATACACGTATATTTAAAAAAAGTCATAATAAATTTACCTTGAATGACACCTTTATTTATTGTTTAAATATAGACGATTGTAAAATATATTTATTAATTTGAAATTTTTGTAATTTTCCAATTGAATCTCCTACATTGTACCACGTTCGTCTGTTGGCAACGCGTCTCTCGCCTTCAGACAATGAACTTGTCCCTATTGTAATGCTCAAATAGCTTTTATGCCTCTAAATATGCAGAGTACGGTCAGCGTCTATTCTTTATGGCAATAATACAAAGATTGATGAACTTCAAGATTACTATTTGATTCTATCCAAGAGCGATTTCACCATGCTCTGCTAGTTACTATTCAAGAATTAACAGGACGTTAAATCTAACCTTAGATGTCAAACGCGTACATTTTGACATATTTAACGGCCCTTTAATCCTTTGTTAATCTAACAACAGCATGGTGAAATCAGAGCTAAGGCAAACAAATTTACCTGCTTCTTTTAAGTAGCAGTGCAAATAAAAAATCACATCAAATTAAATAAGCTCGTTACTTAATCCCAGGCACGGTAGATCCTTAAATCTTTTGGATACTTGCCTGCTTAGTTAACTACGCGAGGTGATGGAGGACCCTTCTTTTGAAGATGTCTAAGAGGGTATTTAAAGGCACGTCAAAACATTTTATTTAGCCACATTTTTTATGGTTCTCCATACCTGTCTCCAGGTACTACACGCCCACGCCGTGTGAGGGAGCACTATTAATTATTACGCACATTCCAAGAAAACATCGGTGAAATGGCTTTTCCCATAAGCAATTGCTATAAATAGCAAGACAACCAAACAAATCACAAGAATAGAAGAAAAACGTGTCCACCGGTATAATCCCGGTAAGATAATTTCCACTCAAGCGAGCAATGTCTTCGCTTAGGGCGACCTGGTGGGGTCTTAGCAGGATCTCTTAATTTATAGCCTGTGATAAGTTTTGGGATAAAGCATAAGAGATGGCGATATGAAAAATGCAAATTGAAACAAAAAAAACTCATTAAAATCAAACCAAAACATTGATTTTTTGTTACAAAAACGTACGAGAAGTTAGGAGAAACAAATTCGAAGATCTCTGATGCATACTTCCTATATCAAATTGACTAATTGCTGGTGGTGGTTGTCCGTGAGGCTCTTGGTATAGGACAAGATCACTCCAACAACTTCCGTGAATATCGTAAGACGCGACAAGGGAACGTACCAGAAGATGGACGACTCACAGCTTTACCAAATAAGGGTGAGCGCAGAAACCGCCGGAATCTGATCTTACACCCGAAAGTTTATGTTCTTCAAAGAGTGCGTTACGATGTCAGTGTAACTAGTCAGGGTGGAAGTGTATAATCAGAGAACTTAAATAAATAAATATTGGTAGACATTCCACACACAACTATCTAGCCCCAAACTAAGCCAAAGCTACCAATACTACAAATATGGGAACCAGATAGCTGATATAATACATATAACATACTTTTTTTTACTTGAAAATAAAGAAAAAAAAAGTTTTTTAATTTTATTTCACAATACAGGAACCAACAAGATTAATCAAATTCTATTGCATTGTAAAAGATTGGTGTCGAATGTAGGTTCGTGAGAACAAATTGCATTCAAATACATTATAACTTAGCAAGGTATAGATCGACCAGGCTAGTAAGTATAGGTTTCATCTCATCATCAGTCTGAATGTGTTCGCTGTTGGCCATAGGCCTTTTTTTTATAAAACTAGCTGCTGGAAAAAGCAAATGGCCCACCTGATGCAAAGTGGTAACCATAACAAAATATTGCATCGTATGTCACGCTCGACAGGAACGTGCCGTACTTTCGACTTCCCTGAGTCATACAGATGTTAAGCCTCACGTGCCTGTAATTACAGCGGCAACCGCACTCTTCAAACCGAAACACAGCGTTGCTGCTTGGCGGCAGAAAAAGGCGTGGTGGTAATACTTCCCCGGACGAGCCCTTCACAAAGAGCTCTACGACTCTTAAATCCTCCATATTTAATGGTTTTTGCCTTAGTCACCATACTTGTCAGGTATATTATTGTCCGCAGTATTCGTCTGGAGCTACTGATGCTGCTTATCCCCTGGTGGTTTCGCTTAGTCTGGTAATGGATGGGAGAGAAATCCTTTTCTATGCCAGGACACCAGGGCCCCAAGTAAATTGCGTGTAAAGTAGGTGCTTTGAACGTCAACTATCTCTAAGCAAGCACTAAACAAACTCTATAAAGTTCTATGCCTTGTTCCCTTCTTGCGTTGACTTGCACCCTGACTTCCGTTTATCTACTCATAGTGGGTGAAATAATCTGATTTGTCCATTTGCTGTGTAATGTTACAAACGGCCTTAGCTTCGATTAACAGGATTGCTTTTGTAACTTTTTCTATTGATTTTTATTTTTTTATTGCTCCTATGTATTAAAAGTAAAATGGTTGGTTAAAACTCACGCTTTCTGAGTCTATATACATCAATCCATCACAACTCTAAGCTTATTTTTAAACTTATTTCTAAGCTTATTTCTAAGCTTATTTCTAAGCTTATTTCTTAGTTAATTTCCTATATATATATTTGCTATTTCTTGTAAACAAATAAATAAATATTGGACATTCCACAAATTTAGCCCATAACGGATTGTATTTTCCCTTAGCAAAGCTTATACTCGGGGAACCAGAAATATGATACTTATACAGAAAACAAACATCTATGTTTATTATACGAAATATGACTGTCCTCGGTGAGGATCGAACCCACGGCCCACATTGCAAAAGGCAGAGCTACACCAACTGAACTGTGAGGGCTGTATAGGTTTACCTACGCTTAGTAGATACAAATGTTAATAGATAAAACAAAAATAGCACTTTACCTTTTATTTTGCTCGCCATATACATTCTTCTAGGTACCTATGAACGTTCGTTCATACATAAATTATTCGCCAGTGTCGATCACTTAGTGAGAGCTTATGTAGTTCAGCGAAATGACCTATAAATATCGACCCTCATGCTTGGCTATTGTGATTCTTACGACGTGGTAATAAGAGCTATAGATGAGAGGTTTACGGGGTAATTTGGATGGATTTTTAGCGAGTGGCTGATTGATTTGTCGCCGAGCATTGATGGAGTTGCCGTGTACAGTTTGTTATTGCATCGACATTTTATTATGATTGATAATATTTTTTTCTATTACTGACTCGTGATCTGAATAATGCTCGGCATATCATTCTCTCTCCACACACGTCTGTATTGAAAAACATTTACGATGTATGAAAAATACTGTAAATCAAGTCAATATTTCTAGCTTCGTTTATTTTAATTTAAATGGCGCTGCGTAATAAATATTTTAATAGAAGCTGGTGCCCGCGACTTCGTCTGCGCAGGATTAGTCACACAATATCTTTATAAATTGTAGCCTATGTGTTATTCTGATGTATAAGCTATATTATTGTAAAGTTTCATTAAAATCCATTCAGTAGTTTTTACGTGAAAGAGTAACAAACATCCATCCATCCATCCATCCATACTTACAAACATTCGCGTTTATAATATAAGTAGGATTGGCGGACATCATATAGCGCTATGTAGCCCCAAATTAAATAACTTTTGATACTTTACGAGTATCTAAAAAATACAAGAAATGATTTTTTATGAATGTATTCCAGCTTTACATTTTTATTTGTTTTAACTGTTGCCTTACACAGAACTTACACAATTTTATCGCAACACCCCCCTGTCGCAAATCCGGGCGCATTTGTAACAGGCACCCGGATTATCGGCTCGCCCGGGGCAAAAACCGGGCCCTACAGACCCGACCGACACTCGTTGGCACATAAATTAACTGCAATGATTCATGATTGCGGACTTTGGCGAAAGTTTGTGCACGATTAATCGCAGCGACTTTTGTTAATCGATGCACGCTGGACTGTAAAACCACGGGCACGGTGGTAGACATGTCCTACTGCAGACAGTACCTACGTAACGCGTTAGGTACTGATTGTACTTTAGTAAGATACTTAGTTTTTTTTTTTTTATACAATTAGCTGACGGATCAAGCAGATGGCCCACCTGATGTTAAGTGGTAACCATCACCTATAACAAAGCACTGCCTCGTAAGTCACGCACGGTAGGGACGTGCCCTACGATGCACTGCCCTGCGTCCATCAACTTGAGGCATACAGATGTTAAGCCTCATGTGCCTGTAATTACACCGGCAACCACACTCTTCAAACCGAAACACAGCAACGCTGCTTGGCGGCAGAAAATGGCGTGGTGGTAGTACTTCCCCGGACGAGCCCTTCACAAAGAGCTCTACTACTCTTAGTATTCGGAAATCGAGATATTGGGAAATTTTGGTATGGTCCATCATTTGCCTACCTATAAATGTTTTTATATCGTGCGATAAAAAAACATTGTCCATTTTCAAATTAGTCAATACTTCAAATGCAAGCGTTTGCTAAAAAATAAATCCACCGATTTGAATGCGGGCTTTCACAGAAGCTTTGTGTGGTTCCAGGAAATGGAATTACAAAATCTCGATCTATTGAATATTCAAACTGAAAACTATGAAAAGCTTTACCGAATTTACATCTACAATGTGAACGCTTCTTTCCATAATCGATGCAGAGACGAGTGCACCGACATTATTTAAAACTGTGGTTTCAAGAAACGGTGTCCGTTGTAAGACGCGCGTAACGATTCGACACGACATATAGTACCTATGCAATACTTTCTCTTTTTGTAGTAAATTTCACAAAGTTTTCACTTGAAATAAAAAGCTGGATAGCCATCACGTACTTAGTATAACGTGCGTGAGGTTGCGATTGCATTATTTACAAAAAAAAATATCATTCCATACTAAAAAAACTTATTTAAAATAATATCATAAAAATATTCAAAAATAACATTCTTCATAGTTCATAGTTCATAGTTCATTTATTGGTAATACAGTTTTACATCTTCTCGTTCTTTTCAGAATACGGTCGGAGTCACAATAACTACAAAGTTAATCTCTAATACTATAAAACTCAAAGTCCTGACTGACTGACTGACTGACTGACTGACTGACTGACTGACTGACATATAGACAACGCACAGCCTAAACCGCTGGTCCTAGAGACTCGAAATTTGAGGAGTACATAGGTCTTATGGCGTAGAGGTGTACTAAGAACGGATTTTTGGAAATTCAACCCCTAAGGGTGTCAAAAGGGATGAAAACGTTTGTATGAAAAATTGTATTCCTTGAACCTACAAACTTGAAACTTGGAGTACATGTACTTTAAAGCTAAAAAATAGGAATAGCATTTTTAGTTTTTTAAAACTACCCTTAATAAGTGTGCAAAGGGATGTAAAAGTTTGTATGGGAGTTTTTTGACCGCTGGTCCTAGAGACTTGAAATTTGAAAAGTACATAGCTCTTATGGTGTAGAGGTGAACTAAGAAGGGATTTTTGGAAATTCAACCCCTAAGGGTGTAAAAAGGGATGAAAACGTTGGTATGAAAAATTGTATTCCTTGAACCTACAAACTTGAAACTTGAAGTAGATGTACTCCAAGGCTAAAAAATAGTAAAGACATTTTTAGTTTTTTAAAACTACCCTTAATAAGTGTGCAAAGGGATGTAAAAGTTTGTATGGGAGTTTTTTGACCGCTGGTCCTAGAGACTTGAAATTTGAAAAGTACATAGCTCTTATGGTGTAGAGGTGAACTAAGAAGGGATTTTTGGAAATTCAACCCCTAAGGGTGTTAAAAGGGATGAAAACGTTGGTATGAAAAATTGTATTCCTTGAACCTACAAACTTGAAACTTGAAGTAGATGTACTCCAAGGCTAAAAAATAGTAAAGACATTTTTAGTTTTTTAAAACTACCCTTAATAAGTGTGCAAAGGGATGTAAAAGTTTGTATGGGGGTTTTTTGACCGCTGGTCCTAGGACTTGAAATTTAAAAAGTACATAGCTCTTATGGTGTACTAAGAAGGGATTTTTGGAAATTCAACCCCTAAGGGTGTAAAAAGGGATGAAAGCGTTGGTATGAAAAATTGTATTCCTTGAACCTACAAACTTGAAACTTGAAGTAGATTTACTCCAAGGCTAAAAAATAGTAAAGGCATTTTTAGTTTTTTAAAACTACCCTTAATAAGTGTGCAAAGGGATGTAAAAGTTTGTATGGGGGTTCTTTTGACCGCTGGTCCTAGAGACTTGAAATTTGAAGAGTACATAGGTCTTATGGCGTAGATTTGTACCAAGAAGGGATTTTCGGAAATTCATCCCCTAAGGGTGTAAAAAGGGTTGAAAACGTTTGTATGAAAAATTGTATTCCTTGAATCTACAAACTTGAAACTTGAAGTAGATGTACTCCAAGACTAAAAAATAGGAAAGGCATTTTTAGTTTTTTATAACTACCCTTAATAAGTGTGCAAAGGGATGACAAAGTTTGTATGGGAGTTTTTTGACCTCTGGTCCTAGAGACTTGAAATTTGAAGAGTACATAGGTCTTATGGCGTAGAGGCGTACTAAGAAGGGATTTTTGGAAATTCAACCCTTAAGGGTATAAAAAGGGTTGAAAACGTTTACATGAAAAATAGTATTCCTTGAACCTACAAACTTGAAACTTGGAGTACGTGTACTTTAAGGCTAAAAAATAGGAAAAGCATTTTTAGTTTTCTTAAACTACCCTTAATAAGTGTACAAAGGGATGTAAAAGTTTGTATGGGAGTTTTTTGACCGCTGGTCCTAGAGATTTGAAATTTGAAGAGTACATAGGTCTTATGGCGTATAGGCGTACTAAGAAGGGAGTTTTGGAAATTCAACCCTTAAGGGTGTAAAAAGGGTTGAAAACGTTTGTATGAAAAATTGTATTCCTTAAATCTACAAACATGAAACTTGAAGTAGATGTACTCCAAGGCTAAAAAATAGGAAAGGCATTTTTATTTTTTAAAACTACCCTTAATAAGTGTGCAAAGGGATGTCAAAGTTTGTATGGGAGTTTTTTAACGCGTGGTGCGATTGACTTAAAACTTGAATTAAATATACTAAGAAATAAGAACGTTACCCTCCTTCGTTGCGCTCGAGTAAAAAGGATACAACGAGGCGTCAATGTTTGTAAGGGACATTCTAAAAACGGGAATCTTGAGTTGGTACGAAGAGATCTGAGGGTATCTACCGTGCCTGGGGATCAAAGTCGTGAAGCTGTTTCGTTTCGTTTGTTTTTGGGGTAGAAACTAGAAAAAAATAAGTACATATTTTCCGTTGAGGGTTGTCTTTGTTGTATTTGTTGTATTTGTCATGTTTGTGCTAAGCTCAGTACCCATACCTACCTACCTAATATAGGTAATGTACGCCTATAGGTATCTCTTATACCTACGTAGGTATTTAAAATCCTACCCTAATAATATACAACTCAATGCGAAAGTTACGATGTTTGGATGTTTGTGGCTCAATCACGGCTCACCACTTCAACGCGTGCGAAGCCGCGGGAAGCCACTAGTCATAACATAATATGCTCTCTAAATGCTTTTTCTAAATGAAACGACAGCAAAAAGAGAATAGATTCATACATATATATATTTACATATATATAATTTAGTCAGATCTTACTGCAAATAACGGCACCGACTAATAAATAATTATTTAAATTTATGTTCTTATTTAAACCCGCTGAGTTAAATAAACCAACTTAATGTGACGGCCACCGCTTCGTAGCAAATCAAGGCTCTACCAACTGGTGGACGCGGCTCGGGGCAAAAACTTTTGGACACATTTAATAGCCAGCTTAATTTCGAGAAAATTGTGTCTTTTGTGTCATAATGAGAAGCCGAAGCATTTGGGAGGGTACTTACCAATCAATCATATGAATTGGAATTAAGGAAGGCAGTACCTACTGGTATGGTGAAAGCAAACGATCTGCCTTATAGATTTGCGCAAAAAATTACATCATTTATTACACCTACGTTACACTTGCGTTGTAGCTTAAAAAACTAGCGGATTTTTGCGACTTTGTCCACGTGGAATTTCTTTTACCGTACCGTGATTCCTGAACATGCAATGTGGGATCTTTCAGAATGCGAACTTCCAGAACTTCATCATTCTTTGGATCGTTTCTCAGTGACTTAGGCTTTGGACTATTTGTCCGTCGCGTCGGTCGGTCAAGTCTTTGATAAATAACTCCAGTGCTGGAAATAACCCTCCAACTCCTGAGAAATATGGGGGGGTGCCCATCTCCTGATGCATTATTTTAGTCGCCTCTTGAGACATCCATGTGAGGTGATGGAGGAGTCACAATCCATGGCGGGACCACCATAGCCAAATTCTTATATATATTTTCATTGCTCATACTCGGAAAGTAGGTCTGAAGTTGCCTGAGGAGCGGGTTGAAAGTAATACTTCCAGCCCTAGGGAGAATCGTTTTCAACTGACAGCTGTCAAATTATAAAAAAAAAATTGTTCTATTTTCACATTTCCTAGGAAAATAAACAAACCTCTTTGGTTTGCGAATGTCAACAGTATGACTTCTGTTGGCATTCGTAAACAAAAGAGGTTTATTACCAAAGAGATACATAATCAACCAAGTTATTGAAAACTGTAATGGATTTTTTAAAATAGTTTTTATTTTGTAATTTATTTTCTTTTATTCTCTCATTAAAAAATTAACTTTATTTTTCACAAAACATGTAATTTTAACCTTTTTCGTAAATATAATTTATGTAGCAACAAGTATCCATAACATTAAAAATGTCATCGAACATAAAAATTCTGGTTAGAATGCGGCACGGACTTTAACCTTTTTCTATCCAACATAAAAACTTTTTGGTTATAATGCAGCATGGATTGGATCTACTACAATTCACTATTTTTTTATTTATCTAATTCATGTTTTTATTTTTACTTTCCTTGTATTCGTAATGAAAAGCACAGTGTTTACCACGGGTTAAAGACTTATTTAGCCCCTCGAACTAATTGGCGCCCTCGCTATGCTCGGGCGCCAAATCCCGTCTCGGGACTAAATAAGTTACTTTCACCCCTACACGCAGAAAAAAATATTGTTGGCTCCAGCAATAAAACTTTAACGGGGGAGAGCCCACCATATTGTATAGTCCGGGCAACAATGTTTTTATTGTCAAGAATTAAGTTGTCAGAACAACAACATTCATACAAAAAATATATGTATTGATACTACAACAATGTTTCTTTTGTCAAGTTAAATCTCAGTACAACAATTATTATTATGTGTATTGATACTACAACAATGTTTCTTTTGTCAAGAAGTAAATTGTCATTGCGACAATATATCTTTAACAAAATATATGCATTGATACTACAACAATGTTTGTATATTGTTAACACAACAATATTTTTTCAATAAAGTGTGTTTGTATACTACAACAATGTGTCTTTTGTCTGTGGAACTAATCCCATTTAACTGTGACTTTGCTGTAATAACAATACTAACTTAAAAGAGCAACAGCTGTACTTTGTTAAATTAAATATTTTCCTTTGTAACCACCATTAAAGCTTAGTCACGGTATTAAGGTTGTTGGACTTAATCAACTCATGATTATGTACAGTAGCAAAGTTATTTGAATGCAGGAGCTACTCTACATCGTGAAAACAACAATGCTTTGTTAATATGAAAGAGACTTCGTTCCAGTAGCAATGTTATGTAAATGCAGGAGCTACGCTACTTCGCGAATACAACAATGCTTCCTTTGCTAATATGACAGAGCCTTCGCTCCAGTAGCAATTTTATTTAAATGCGGGAGCTACGCTACTTAGCGAAAACAACTAAACTTCCTTTGTTCATATGACAGAGCCTTCGCTCCAGTAGCAATTTTATTTAAATACGGGAGCTACGCTACTTAGCGTAAACAACTATACTTCCTTTGTTCATATGACAGAGCCTTCGTTCCAGTAGCAATGTTATGTAAATGCAGGAGCTACGCTACTTTGCGAAAGCAACATTGCTTCCTATGTTAATATGACAGAGCCTTCGTTCCAGTAGCAATGTTATGTAAATGTAGACGCTACGCTACTTCGCGAATACAACAATGCTTCCTTTGCTAATATGACAGAGCCTTCGCTCCAGTAGCAATTTTATGTAAATGCGGGAGCTACGCTACTTAGTGTAAACAACTATACTTCCTTTGTTCATATGACAGAGCCTTCGCTCCAGTAGCAATTTTATTTAAATGCGGGAGCTACGCTACTTAGCGAAAACAACTATACTTCCTTTGTTAATATGACAGAGCCTTTGCTCCAGCAGCAATTTTATTTAAATGAGGGAGCTACGCTACTTAGCGAAAACAACTATACTTCCTTTGTTAATATGACAGAGCCTTCGCTCCAGTAGCAATTTTATTTAAATGCGGGAGCTACGCTACTTAGCGAAAACAACTATATTTCCTTTGTTAATATGACAGAGCCTTTGCTCCAGCAGCAATTTTATTTAAATGCAGGAGCTACGCTACTTAGCGAAAATAACTATACTTCCTTTGTTAATATGAAAGAGCCTTCGCTCCAGTAGCAATTTTATTTAAATACGGGAGCTACGCTACTTAGCGTAAACAACTATACTTCCTTTGTTAATATGACAGAGCCTTCGCTCCAGTAGCAATTTTATTTAAATGCGGGAGCTACGCTACTTCGCGAAAACAACTATACTTCCTTTGTTAATATGACAGAGCCTTTGCTCCAGTAGCAGTTTTATTTAAATGCGGGAGCTACGCTACTTCGCGAAAACAACTATACTTCCTTTGTTAATATGACAGAGCCTTTGCTCCAGTAGCTAACTGTCCTTTGTTAAAACAACTACACTTTCTTTGTTTATACATAAAAGCTTTTATTCAAGTAGCAATATTATTTAAACGTAGGAGCTACTCAACTTTGCTAAAACAATTTATACTTCCTTTGTTCATATAAAAAAGCCTTTGTTCAAGTAGCTTCCATATAAAACAACTGTATTTTCTTTTTTACTACGAATATACCCTTGGTTCAGTAGCTAATAAATATATTAGCAAATAATGTAATAACACATTTGCTACTGAACCAAAGGTTTATTCGTAGTTATAAAGAAAATACAGTTGTGTTATATAGAAGCTACTCGAACAAAAACTTTTTCATATGAACAATTAAAGTATAATTTGTTTTGGCGAAGATGAGTATATAGCTCCTATATTTAAATAATATTGCTACTTGATCAAAAGCTTTTATGTATAAACAAAGAAAGTGTAGTTGTTTTAGCAAAGGAGAGTTAGCTACTGAAACAAAGGCTCATTCATATTAACAAGGAAGTATAGTTGTTTTCGCGAAGTAGCGTAGCTCCCGCATTTAAATAAAACTGCTACTGGAGCAAAGGCTCTGTCATATTAACAAAGGAAGTATAGTTGTTTTCGCGAAGTAGCGTAGCTCCCACATTTAAATAAAACTGCTACTGCAGCAAAGGCTCTGTCATATTAACAAGGAAGTATAGTTGTTTTCACGAAGTAGAGTAGCTCCTGCATTGAAATAAAATTGTATCTTACTAGTGTATTAGTACTAGTAACTAATACTCATTTGATTTCCCAAAAAAGTAATTATGCCATCGTAGGTAATTGTCATTTAGCTACCCCAATAAACTAGTTTGCCAACATACTCTTATAATACAGTAAACTAGTTTATGTTTGAAACACAAATGAGTATTAGATACATAGGTACTGGCAGTACAATAATTCCCTACTGAAACAAAGGCTTATTCGTAGTAACAATGCATGGCAGTATAGCTGTGAAAATAGCTACTGAAATTAAATTCTAAACACCTAAAGTATACTAAACAATAGCAGCTACGACGGTTTTACCTAACAGTGGTCCAAATTATGATAAAAACAATCTATTATTTTCAGGGTATTTGTGTATTGTTAAATAAGAACTTATAAGGTATGATTACAAAAAAATAATTACTCTCTTATAATTAGGTACCTACATAATAGTTAGTCTAAGTTTGAACACTTCTTGCAATAAAATCTGACATTACCAGTAGTAACCCAAGTCTGTTAAGTCGTAAGTTTTTTCGTTTTAGGTTCTTTGTATTGCGAGTCCGCAGTTTTAAACGGAGAAGCAATAAGCGCCTCTATCGGGCGTGCTGAAAACTCTCGTGTCTGCATACAAAACTGCGGTCACGCGCAATACGGAAAACCAAAAACAAAAAAAACTCACGACTTGGGGTACAAGTCAAGTCTAGTCAATACTTTGTATGTTGTAAAATATTAAAGTAGTTATGATTACACGAAATTAATTACTTTTATGAGTAGGTACCAACGTAATAATAAGCTTACACTCAATACAAATTTACGACGACACATTTTATAAAATATGTACTATTATTTTACATACCTACTATAATTATACTTATGGCGAATACAAGAGCTACTGTGACTCTCACTCGCACGTTTAGACATGTTGAAAGATATAAAATCAATAAACTAATTTTCCTAAGCATGTATCGATCAAAATGATTTTTTTACTAAACTGTGTGCAATGTGATTGAACACAAAATGGTTGATTGCTATTTTTTCTAAAATAAGTTTAGTTATTTTATATCTTTCAACATGTCGAAACGTGCTAGTGAGTCACAATAGCTCTTGTATTCTCCTTAACACAAACGTAGCAATAATTTATTATTTAAAGTGGTTCTCGCAAAACAATGTACTGTTCAGAATGTAAAAAACAATATTTGCAGTATTTTATGGTATTAGAAGATTGGCATATAGAGATGAAAATAGTCGAGCCATAGTTATTTCAAAGGGCATTGCTACATTATCTAAACTAGTTCCTGCAATTACGCCTAGAAGATAAAGTACCTACCTGCACTATTTAAAACATTCAAAACCTAAACGTTCAATACGTGTAACAATTCACGCAGAGGTACACCCTCAAGTCATACTTAGACCTCATATTGAACATTGCACGTTGTATAAACATCCAGCAAATACCCGAGTCTTTTGGCTATGCTGAATCTAGTGCCCAATAGATGTGATAAATTGTTTTGATTGCAGAGCAAACATCAGGCATTTGGTATCTCAATCCGTTATTAACGACGATTTCATAATGAGTTACTGTAGCCCATGAACTTCCTACAGCAAGTACATACGGTTGGGGTGGAATACCTTTAGCAGCCACAAATGCATCCCTGTCGGCGCAATATCCTTCGATATCTGAAGCTGTTGTTACACGAGTAAGAAAGCTTGAACGTACTTCTTCCTTTGACAGCCTCCACAATTTTTTCCTTGGTACAGAAGCAGTTGGCACTTGACGTAAAAGCGATATTATTCCCAAAAATGCTGCTAATGATGCCTGGTATTCTCCAACTGAAAAAATACATTATGAAAATACATTAATACACTTACATTACCGTATCTTAATCTTTTATAATAATTATAAACATATCTATTGTTTTTTTAACTATACATCGTGGCGCGTGAATGGTGATTTTATTTTTGTAAAAGATAAAGCAATATTTAAATCCAAAGATTACTCAAAAAAAAACGCTCGTCCCATGCATGTTTCCAGTATGATAGTAAATCCGCAGGGGGCTCTTAGTAACAAAATACAAATACTAGAAACAAATATTTTGCAATATGATCTTAGTAATTAAAATTACCTACCGGTAGCTAAATCGAGCAGCTCAAGCGTAGTTTGATCTTGCCTGGAAGAACTTTCCTTTTTTGCCAGAAGTTGCAGAAGCTTTGTTTTAATAATTGGAAATTTTTCCTCAAAAACTTTGTCAGCATTTGGGTACACTTTCTGGAAGTCCAGGGATAACTGCAACAAATACAATTAAAACATATAACATGTGTAAAATTAACTACATGATATACCTACATATAAATAATGATGAGGGATTAAAGATAAGTATACCTAGGGAAGCGGAATATGTCAATTTATTGATGAGATCAGACAGGTTTTAAACCTCTAATATCTAATGCAACTACTCACCAGTTCATGTCCATCGGGCAAAGTGAGGGCAGGAAACCAGTCAAAGTATTCTTTGCATGATAGACCTTCTGCTTTCAGTTTACTGTTTAATTGAAAAGTGGTGAGCCACTTTGTCACCACTGTCTCTCGGGGCGATGATGTTCCCCGCAACCAGTTTAAATATTCTTATGGAGATGAGGTTGATTCAAAATCAGAGTCGTCAACAGTAAAACTTTCTGGAAGAGGCCTCACACGTTTGGAATTATTCTTTTTAGAGCACCTGCTATCGCTCTCGCTGCTTATGCTACTTTTCCATTTTGACTTTCTGAAGAAAGAAGTAACTAGTCGTTGATGTGTAATCAACCTGTTGTGGAAGAGGCCACTACGGCCTGCACAATTTTTCCTCCGACGACATGGTAAGCGACATATAATAAACTTCGGTAACCTCTTTCTTGAATAAAGATACCTCAAGTGCCCATTCTTGCAAAATATTTTGAAAATTTTTGCTGTTCCAATATTTTGACAATGCAAATATTCCAACTGTTTGTCTTATAGTGAATTCCATTACTGTAATACTGTAATAAATACATAAACAAGTCATTATTTAAAAAACAGCAAAATACCAGATTGCATTTTTTTTTTGAAATTTGTTGATGGTAAATGACCACTTGGGTACCCCTGATCAGCTTCTTTAATCCCTACATTGTTCCACCAAATACCCAGTGTACATTCTCCCTATTCTAATAAATATAAAACCAACTGAATGGTGGCAGTTTTTAATATGAATTATGGTTTACCTGAATTGACGTATCTACTGGCCCATCATCTTCTGTTACGAACAATATAGGTAGGAGATGAAACATTGCTATTAGATTTCATCTGAAAAATAAAAATAAAATGTTTAAATTAAATGTATATGTAACTGATAATGCTATCACATTGAAAACAACCAACTTCAATAACTACAATTTTGCTATTTTTTTTAGTTTCTGTTAATTTTCTAAGAAATAAGTATTATTAGGTACCTATATGGGTTCGTTTATATTATATCGTTACTGTTAAGGCGAATACAAGAGCTAATGTAAAGCTAAAGGTAGGTAGTTAAAATGCAGGTCAAAACATAACAATACTACTAGGTACTAAGAAGAATAACCTAGTGAAATTCCTTACATTTATTTTCTGTTTTAGGTAAGTACCAAAATGGTAAGTAGTAAATGGTAGGTATGTAGCAAGCAAGGTATATACCATATTAATATATGGAATTGTCACAGATACATTGGTACATTATACGTATGTACCTCGTAATAATTTTCAAATAAAATTTTCCAATCAACACCTACATGGATTTCAAAGTACGAAACAAAATGGCGTCAACAATTTTGGCGCCACCACCACGCCGCGCCGCTCTCGTCGGAATAGATAAATTGGTGGAACTGTGTAGTATCTAATATTTAAATGGTTTTAATTATTATTATACTTAAGTACCTTATAATAAAATTATTGAACCACCAAAAACCTTTTCCCATAATTTGTAAAATCACAACTTTGTTAAAACGACAAAATACTTTGCTGCCTCTATTTTATTCATGTATTCAATTTAATCATATCTCAAGGTAGGTAGATAGGTACTTTAGATGATTCGGACCATCCTTATTTCATAAGAGATAAAAAGCTATTAAAGTAAATAACATGAAAACTCTTACCAATGAAACTGTTCCTTATATGGCCCAAACGGGTAGAATCAAGAAATTCTTCCATTTCACACTTCAGGTAGGTAACGCAGATCACAACCACAATAATATTAAATCACTTTTTACAAAAATCAAATCAAAGTAGGTAATCTACAAATCTACATTCCGCATAAGTTCCAGTGCGCAGGAGTACGCTCGAGCGAGCGACGTGCGCAACGCGCGCGTCGCTCAATACAAATGGCTGTGTGTGTCTGCTGGCTGAGTGGACGTGAGCAGGCGCAGTGTTGCAAACTCGTTTTTTTTTTCCTCCCAACAATGCCGCGATTGGCAGCAAAATTTTTCATTATTTAGAAGCACTCACGTATAAGCAGTAGAAAAGGTTCAATTGGCTGTTAACAAAGTCCACGACTGGACAGAAAAATGGCGAATCAGATTAAATGAATCTAAATCGGTCCATATAAATTTTACAAATCAGAAGGAACATTTTTGTCCAGTGTATATCAATAATAAGATCATACCCTACGAAAACACAGCCAAGTACTTAGGCATGACACTTGATGCAAAACTTCGCTGGAAAGCTCATGTGAAAAATAAAAGATATGAACTGGCACTTTGTCAGTTCAAAATAAAATTGTTTTGTACAAACAGGTCCTAATGCCAATATGGACATATAGTATACAGTTGTGGGGCTGTACCAAAAAGACTAACATCCTAATTATACAAACTTTCCAGAATAAAGTGCATAGAGATCGTAAATGCGCCCTGGTACGTCAGAAATAATGACCTTCACCGGGACCTTAATATTGAGTTCGTTGACAATGCAGAAGCTCACGAACATAGACTTCATCATCATGTGAACGAGAGATAGACTTCATCATCGAGGCCATCCAGCTCCTCGACAACACGGACATAGTGAGAAGACTTAAAAGAACTAAACCTTTTGAACTAGTGTAGTGTAAAGTTATAATTCATGTAGTTGAAGGTGAAAAACTCTAATCAAGAACACAAGAACAAAGTGTCTTTGCCTTAAATAGAGGCAGTAAGAAAAGTGTTAGTGGACACATTCTTAGATGTAGCTTACTTTAAAAAACTAGGTCAGTATTAAATTACCTATTGACCGTAATTATGGCTAGATTGTAATATTTTTAGATTATGTTAGAAAACAAATATTACTTACCAAAAAAATTATTATTATGAGGTATTGGGAGCTATGCTATAAATTTTATGCAACATGCATGAATGAACTTGAAATTTTGCATGCTGTTTTTTATCTAGCGTTAGTAGTTCGTTTAAATACTATGATGGATTTGTGGTGGTATGTCATCCGGCGTCGATTGAAACTAATCGGGTGTGTTAATAAAACCGTTGGCAACACCAATGCCACGCCACGATGCCCCGCCGCCCCGCCCCGACGACCAATCTACAACCGAACATGTTTCGACAAGTTTTATTGTCTTTGCCGTGAGCACAAAATTAGTTTTGTTAAATTTCCTATCTATCTATACCTACTTTGTCGTCGGATTAATGTAAAGTGTGATTCTTTTAGGTCATACCTATGCACGCATACACACGTATGATTGTTCAGTTGGCTTCAGTTCAGGTACCTAGGTACCTCTTGCCTCTGCCTCTTTTTGAATATTTCGAATGAATACCTACCTACTAAAGAAGGAATAATATGATTAGAGATACTTAGTAGATGGTATAGATAAGCACTTAGGATAGACATGGATATAGACCTCGTGGGGGCGCGCTGGCGCCCCCTCGAGGTTGCGTTGACTTGTCGCCTCTCACGATATCTCGATTGAGGGGCTTATTCTTTTTCAAGATCACAACTAGACATGCTCAAAACATATAGTGTAATGCCATAAGGCATGACATTTCGTACCGCGTTATACCTATAGCATGCTATCAGTACGCAGTACTCTAAACATGACCTGACGTCTGACGCGCTATGCTATGCTAAGTAATGCGAAGGGCCGCTATTACTTTTGGTAGGTACTGACTGAATGTTCTGTTCCGATGTTATGTAGGTAGGTTATAGCGATAGACAGACCTTTCGTTAGTATATTATGTATGTTATGTTATACCTATAAACGAACAATTATTGCAAATAGACCTGTAGATAGGTATTTTTTACGTACCTACCTCGGCGGGGACAGGTCAATGGAAATTTTTCATTTATTATGTTAATCTGTATTAAAAAAACGGAGTAAAGCTCGGTCGCCCAGGTCCTGCCTACACATAGAATAATGAGTTTCGCATTATACCTACCTATTGCAATTGGACGACATTCGATAACTATGAAGTTTTTTTTGATCCGTCATCGTCGTCATTTAATTTTATCTGTTAAAGGTACCTATGTCTAATCTAAGTAATGGTAATGAAGCAAAGCATGCAAGTTTTGATTTTATAAGACGGGGCGGTGCCAAAGAAACGTAACCCTTATCCAGAACGCAATACTTTATAGATTCTACTAAACAGCGGCGCGGCTAGTAGGTTATTAGTCATTAAATTATAATATTTTCCGTAAGTGACTACACCGCCGTTAATTTTAAATTAGTTCTATCTGTCCATGGTTGCCTGGAAGAGATCGCTCTCAGCGATAAGGCCGCCCATTGTTTTGCCTAAATGTATGCCTTAATCCTGTATTTTGTTTCTGTGTGGTGAAAAATAAAGAGTTATCTATCTATCTTTATAGCGCAGAAGGCAGAGCTATTACCTACAAACCGAGCTATGAGGGCTGTCATTCATTTGTAATCGTAAAATACTCTACTTTTAAAACGGTTTTATTTAGTTTACAATGAGAAGATCATCCAACAACGCCGCCGTTCCCTTTTTTGCGTGCAGTAGGTATAGGTACAGCTGCCTACCTAGAGTGAACGCAGCACTTGCAATTAATAGATCGAGTAAACGAAGAAAAAATATATGTGATTAGTGATCTGGTCTGATGATGGAGCCAAGGTCTGTTCAACGGAACTCTTCAATAAATACCTAGGCCATTTGAGTTGAAACTTGGTAGTACCTAAATATAGGTCCAGTTAGAAGGTGATAGTCAGAGGCAAGTCAAAACTTTGTGTATTGGTATAACGGACATCGCGAGATCTCAGCTCCCTCAGCACTCTTTCGATGTCACCATCGAAAGTAGGTAGGTACTTTTTATAGGCAATCATAATTGTCATCTACCTGAGAAGTCTATTGTTGGGCATGGCATACGCCTTCTCCTCATTAACACACTTGCAAAGTTCCATAGTTACCACAGCCACATATATATTGTATGAAAAATGGTAGTTTAATGCTACGACTGTAGTTACTTTGTTAGATTTATTTGCAATGTTTACATTGACACACTTGCAACGTTCTATTGTTACCACAGCCACATATATATTGTCTGACAAATGGTAGTTAAATGATACGACTATAGTTATTTTGTTAGATTTATTAACAATGTTCACATTGATACATTTGCAACGCTCCATTGTTACTATAGCTACATATATATTGTCTGGCAAATGGTAGTTAAATGATACGACTATAGTTATTTTGTTAGATTTATTAACAATGTTCACATTGATACACTTGCAACGCTCCATTGTTACTATAGCCACATATATAATGTCTGACAAATGGTAGTTAAATGATACGACTATAGTTATTTTGTTAGATTTATTAACAACGTTCACATTGACACACCAGCAACGCTCCATTGTTACTATAGCCACATATATATTGTCTGAAAAATGGTAGTTAAATGATACGACTATAGTTATTTTGTTAGATTTATTAACAATGTTCACATTGATACACTTGCAACGCTCCAATGTTACTATAGCTACATATATATTGTCTGGCAAATGGTAGTTAAATGATACGACTATAGTTATTTTGTTAGATTTATTAACAATGTTCACATTGATACACTTGCAACGCTCCATTGTTACTATAGCCACATATATAATGTCTGACAAATGGTCGTTAAATGATACGACTATAGTTATTTTGTTAGATTTATTAACAATGTTCACATTGATACACTTGCAACTCTCCATTGTTACTATAGCTACATATATATTGTCTGACAAATGGTAGTTAAATGATACGACTATAGTTATTTTGTTAGATTTATTAACAATGTTCACATTGATACACTTGCAACGCTCCATTGTTACTATAGCCACATATATATTGTCTGACAAATGGTAGTTAAATGATATGACTATAGTTATTTTGTTAGATTTATTAACAATGTTCACATTGATACACTTGCAACGCTCCATTGCTACTATAGCCACATATATATTGTCTGACAAATGGTAGTTAAATGATACGACTATAGTTATTTTGTTAGATTTATTAACAATGTTTACATTGATACACTTGCAACGCTCCATTGTTACTATAGCCACATATATATTGTCTGACAAATGGTAGTTAAATGATATGACTATAGTTATTTTGTTAGATTTATTAACAATGTTCACATTGATACACTTGCAACGCTCCATTGCTACTATAGCCACATATATATTGTCTGACAAATGGTAGTTAAATGATACGACTATAGTTATTTTGTTAGATTTATTAACAATGTTTACATTGATACACTAGCAACGCTCCATTGTTACTATAGCCACATATATAATGTCTGACAAATGGTAGTTAAATGATACGACTATAGTTATTTTGTTAGATTTATTAACAATGTTCACATTGATACACTTGCAACGCTCCATTGCTACTATAGCCACATATATATTGTCTGACAAATGGTAGTTAAATGATATGACTATAGTTATTTTGTTAGATTTATTAACAATGTTCACATTGATACACTTGCAACGCTCCATTGCTACTATAGCCACATATATATTGTCTGACAAATGGTAGTTAAATGATACGACTATAGTTATTTTGTTAGATTTATTAACAATGTTTACATTGATACACTAGCAACGCTCCATTGTTACTATAGCCACATATATAAGGGCTGACAAATGGTAGTTAAATGATACGACTATAGTTATTTTGTTAGATTTATTTACAATGCTCATATTGACATACTTGCAACGTTCCATTGTTAACACAGCTACATATATATTGTACGACAGATGGTAGTTTAATGCTACGACTATAGTTATTTTGTCAGATTTATTAACAATGTTCACATTGTGACACCTAAAACGTTTTATTGTTAGCACATCTAAGTTTTTATTAACTTTGATGTAAGGACAAAACTAAATTGTTCCTAGCACATTAAACGACGGGCAATCAGCGCACAATAAAGAAGTTGCTAATCCCAACTAAGCTCTTTCTGTAATAGTAACAAAATATTTAGTTGCTGCGACAGGAAATTATCAACAAAGCATTTATTGTGGCTTTGTTGGCCATTTTTTTCCTGCGTGTAGGATAACAATGTACTATTAAACGTTTTGCGTATTTTGCTGTTTTATGTTTTCAGTGTATCTGATGTCGGTTTTTTTGCAGACAGTTATTAGTTTTTATAACAGTTTTGAACGTCAAAACGTTCACATCACAAAACACTAACTCTCAAGTTCTGAAAGAAAAGGCAAGAGGGCAAACGAAATAATTTAGCGCAAACAGTAACAGGAAACGATAAAACGAATTCCCACTTCTTCGAGTTAGAGTAACGTAATAAGGATCGATGAGGCCAATTGGATCCAACTATGGAAACCTTCGCACTTCGGCTAGTTTTGAGTTTCACTGGCTTAGCGGTAGTGTTGCTGTGTTCAGTGGGAGATAAAGTGCTGATAATGTCCTCCTCAGGGTGAAACTCCTAGGGGTGAAAATGTATTTTTTTCCAGATTTTTCTTGGTTTCTTGTTTTCATATAAATACAACAAGATATAAAGAAAAATATAAAAAAAATAGTAAAATATAGAAAATATAGAAAAATATACATATCTATATCGATCTCTATCTATCTGTATATCTTGTTGTATTATATAAATACAACAAGATATATATAGAGATAGATATAGATTATATTTTAGATGATTGAAGTACCACCAGGGACAACTTTTCACCCATATTCCTAAAGGACGCTGTAGAACTTTATACGTGACAAAAAATACTGACAGAAACCTAACTGAAAATCTCTCGCTGCGAATTCACAGTAAAACAGGATTCCATCTCGTAGAGCTGTATTTATTCGCGGTGCATAGAGTTTACCCGCGGCATTGCTGAATGGTCGCCCGAGGCGCGAACACTAGGCATGGGGCATGTTTCAAACTTTTCTAAAACTCACAATAAACAAAAATAAACGGAGAGAGTTCGGAGAAGATGGGGTGTTAGTTTCGCAAACTTTGTAAGGTAAGAGCATTTACGGTGGCAATTCTTGTACAGCTATTTAGAGTTGTATAAAATATGAAAGTTATGTCTTATTCTGTTTATGCTAAAGTCCAAATAAGTTGACACCTCAGACTGACATTCCTAAAGTTTGTATATTTCTATTCAGTAGCTTCGAATAAGGCAGCACTAATAAACGCGATCACTAAATCTGCGTAAAATTTTAGCTTTATATAAAACTAATTTAACTTGGCAGCACTAAAAATTTATCTTTCTTATAACCTGCTGCAACGAGGACACTAATTATTAACACCAAGTATCTCTCAAGTAGGTAGGTATTACGAAATTCACAACACGTCTGCGACAAGCTTAAATAGGTAGTCACTAGGTACTGTCAAACGACATTTTTAGAAGCAAAAAAGTGATGTTTTACAAATTATTTACGAATTACGCAGACCGGTCGCAAGTTACGTAATAAGGGAAAGTATTGATATCTAAAAAGCACAAGTATAATGTTACAAGAAGGACAATAGCGCTAGTTTTGTACGATAATGACCAAACCAAACCAGAACCAAAACCGATGAGAAGGCAACTGAACCAAAACTTGACTCAGATCTCAGTTTCAGCTCTTGAGTAGAGATTATGGATTATCCGTTTAAAATAATAGTCATTAGCTACTGCGTTTACTGATTTTATCTTCACACACTCACAATAGGTATATCAAAACATAATGAACATAAAAAAGGTTCAATCGTCTTATTACCCAAAATGTAACTTGCATTTTCTTATAAACACAAAGGTATTTTTCAATTCAATTGAATCATAAGGATCACTTTGAAACGTCTTAAAGATAGGTGAATCATATTTAAATTATTTTATTTAACTTTGACCTGACTGATATTATTAATTACGTGTAAGTGTTACTTACTAACCCTCCGATTAATTTGCTAATTGTTATTCAGGAATAACAATTAGCAAATTTATCGGAGGGTTTTTTTTATGGTATTTTTCAATTCAATTGAATCATAAGGATCACTTTGAAACGTCTTAAAGATAGGTGAATCATATTTAAATTCTTTTATTTAACTTTGACCTGACTGATATTATTAATTACGTGTAAGTGTTACTTACTAACCCTCCGATAAATTTGCTAATTGTTATTCAGGAATAACAATTAGCAAATTTATCGGCACTTATCAGGATAAGTGTCTTTAAAATTATTTTATGACATTGTGGTGCCCAACCGGGTGCATATACTTGACTATGCTAAAACTAGACCTAAGCTATTTATTGATGTACATGTCCGCAATTATTGAATAAATGAATCTAGGTACCAGTGCCACGCGACCAAGCCTAGAAGAACAGGCAACAAGCTTACGGCTTGGTTTACCAACTTGAAGTACCGTCAAATAAAATATGAACTCATCACTATCCAATTACTCAACTCTATTCTAAATCTGTTTTAATCGAACGATTTATTGAACTCATAATTTATTCCATCAATCTATCTTTGAAGCATAATCTTTTATAAAAATAGATTTTAGTTTATGAAACAGCAGTAACCTACTTTGCTTGAAATAATAAGAACGTACAAAATTTGAATTTGTTCTTTCATAAGTATTTAGCGGACAGATTTGCTTCATGCAATAACCTATATCTTACTTGGTACATCTTTTACAAACACCTGAAGTTGAGCGTGCTATTGACTCTCTCTCTCTTGTCGTGTCAATAGTTTCTTTCGAAACAGTGTGGTGAAAGGATTTTAAGTGCGCCTCAAGAGGCTCCTTTCAAGCACTTGACACATGTTATAGAACTTTTTAGGTTCTACGACATGCCGGTTTCCTCACGATGTTTTCCTTCACCGTTTGAGAGTACTGGCATTGACTCACTTCATCGATATTCGCATATTTTAAAATATCAAAAGATGTGACAATATTACCGTGCATAGATTTAACCAGTTATGGGCATATTAGGACTTAGATTTTCTCAAAACGAATGATTTAATTTATTCAAGAATTACTGACTCCTACGAATTATATTCCCCGTCCTATTCTTTTTGCTTCTAATTTTAAATTATATTTTATAAATGTTAGCGCATCACTAGCCCTCAGGCGTGGCTCAATAAGGCACGCACGGGCTGCCAAGGCCTTTTGTCCTGTCCTCAAGTGCAAATAGCCTAGCGTTCTAATTTCAAAATGCCCGTCCTTGAATAGAGTGAACTTATTCCAGATTTTCATTGATGACTGCTTGGATTTTAAAATTCAAAACAATTGAACATTACATAGGACGCAATACATCTTCGCTTTTGCGAAAAATAACTTACCTACTGCGACGTAGATCATTCATTTCGTTAACTTACTTTGGGTTTCAAATAATATGTACATATTTATTATTAACTAGGAATGTATGGTCGACTGGCCTATCTATAAAAAATATAGACTACCCAATTGATCACCACTAAAAAACAATCTTAAGGCACTAGAAGGCAACATGTTCAATATGCTGGCGGCTGCCGGCGGCGTTGCCACGTTGTACGACAGTAATTGTACGTAGTTTAAAGTATAGGCCAGCTATCTTCACCTAAATGAACACCCACAAAACTTATTTCTTGAAGGAGCAAGGCAAGCCTAATAAAATTTGTATTATTTAAATCAATACCCATCAACCACACTCGCACTGTCATCCACAGTCATTTTATATTGCCAGTCAAACTTCCTCTTATTTTTCGTGAACGTTGAGAATATAGGCGCATTTTTCATAGAAAACTGGTTGCAATACGAAAAGTGTTGGTACAACTGTAATAAAGATGTTTGAGTATTGCCAGCCGGCGCCGCATTGTCGGTAGACTTTTCGAGGCAACTGTTTTCTTCATAAATGCGGTCTAAGAAGGGTAATTTTGAATTTCGTTCGGTTCGTCTGTGTCACTCGACCTCGTGACACGAGACATTACCGCCATTATGGCCCGTCTGGTTGCCATTATTCCTTTTGTGAGATTATATTATTGCTCGCAGCTTTGCAGGCTATTTCATAAAATGAAAGTACAACGCTTAGCTGACTTTGACAGGAGGAGGAAGTACTTACTCAATTCATTTATTTTTATTTTTCAGGTAAGACATTTCGGGAAATTTTACCTAGCAACGTGTACTCTACAAACTCGCTGAAAAGTGTAAGTTGACAATAATATTCCATACCACCATGCAAAAAGTAATCTTACCACCGGTTTCTGAAAGCCCGATCAAAACTAATCGGATGTCAAGTCACTTGCTATCTCTATCTAATTCGATGTAATAGCTGAAATGGCGAGTGACTTGACATGCGATTAGTTTTGATCGAGCTTTCAGAAGCCGGCGGTTAATCTACGGTAATAATATAATGCGAAGTTTGGATGTTATGATGTTTGTGGCTCAATGACGCCCTAACCATTGGACCGATTTGGATAAAAATTTGAACACATATTATGTAACCTAAATTAACATATAGGTTACTTTTTATCCCGAAAAATGTCCAAGACTTCGGGGGACACGTAAAAAGCCGCGGGCGCTTGCTAGGATTTACAATATTTTCTGTAATTTTTAGCGTTTTAAATGTTTTTCTATTGTGTACTTTCGGTGGTATTTCAGCTCTCATTATGCTCTGGATGTTTTAGAACAAAATGCGTACATTTAAAAATTAAAAAAACTACAAAATAGAAATACGAATAGTATACGAATTTTGTTAAAATCATGACTTGCTTGACTTACTAGATTGTGTTTTGTTCACTTGACTCTGGCAAGATTGTCCATCAAAATGACAGACAGGAGCCAAGAAACCAGAGCTAAATGAAGAAATTTAGAGAGCTGATGTAACACAGTTATGAATATGAAAGTAACACCATCGAACCTCGGTCTTAACATGATTTGTTCTCTTCTTAGCATTTTCTTATTTCCGTTTGTTTAGTCCTAGTAAACGACATAACAGAGTAGGTACCTAAGCGACAAGGAGAAGGTAGAAGCTGTTTACCCTCACGATACTATAAGACAGCCCATTTCCCATCCCAGATCCTTATCCGTATTATTCATTACGCACACGATCTATAAATCTCGCATTCCCACGACTTAAACAGTATCAAATTACTGTGCTACCCTTCTAATGCACATTGTCAAAGTATGCTCACCCTATTTACAAACATATTTCCACGTCTTCCATATAAATTCAATCAAATTTGAACCTTTTTGCGTTGATCTAAGGTTGTACGCTAGTTCTTGGAAGGTAAAGTAATGGTGGTTATAAAAATCTGTTCAGGAGTGTTCCAAATGACGTGCCGTTGCATAGAGGGGTCAACTCTCCCCTGGGCTAGCATTAAACGGGTCAGTGGTCAGATAAATATCATTATAATAACGTAAACAAATTTGACTCGAGCTCCATTGCTATTTATTTGAGTTACTACAAAAATAAGAATTACCCCTCGTATTATGTTTTGAATAAACTACGTAACTGTAGACCTTCTTATTGAATATCTCCATCAATAAATTTAATTTCTGTTAGATCCTGTGTAGTAGCCAACTAGCTAACTAGAATAGTTGCAAATTCGTATTGTGCAGCCTATTAAAGCTCCGACCAGCTTCCACCACGAAATATAAGCCAGGCTTTGTGCGTCACTTACCTGCCAGTCGCTATCACTGAGGAATTTCTAATGTAAATTGTATAAATTCAACATGATGCTTTGTAGGCATTGAGGAATGACGTTGATTATGTTTGGTTTTAAAGGCCGTACCTAGAAAATGGCAGGTTTAGTGTGTAGGCGAATAAAAGTTCACTGCACATGAATAAAGCTATTTTGTATGTTTTGTATTTCATCAGATTTATATGCAGACTTTATAGTAAGTACTTTAAATATTAAATAAATATTGGTGGACTTTCCACACAGCACTATCTAGCCCCAAACTAAGCCAAAGCTTGTAATATGGGAACCTGATAGCTGATATAATACATATATACTTTTTTTTGTTGTAAATGCATACTTATAATATTATATAACACCCAGACAGAGAACAAACATCTATGTTCATCACACAAATGTTTGTTCTCGGAGGGGATCGAACCCACGGCCCACGGCGCAGAAGGCAGAGCTACTACCAACTGGGCTGTGAAGGCTGTCCTTCACAGCCCACTTTGAAAAACTCACACACACACACAAAAAAGATATTGATAAACGAAACTTTCATAATTTAAGCAACAACTAAGTAATGAGTTAGCCCGATGAGATACGCGAGAGTTTACCTCCGATACCTATAGATCTATATTTTATCAAAAGAAGTTTTTACATCGAAAAGGAGTTTATAAAGGAAAATAAAGGATTGCAAATGAGGCACCCGAACTCCCCCTTTTAATTATAGGGGAAATTGTTTGTCCAAATTCCGGGGTTTCAAGGTTCTAATTACTAAGAAAATCTCAATTTTAAGTAATTATGCCATTCGATTTCCAAAATGGACTTGCTGTTGCTCAAGTCTATTATAGGTAAGACTTTTTCAGCTGTATCATATTAAACCAATAGCTTACCAAGAACTAAACAATGTTTAATTATTAGTACTATAATAATTATCGAAATATCTGTGTTTATCACATTTAGTCGGTCAACAACTTTTCAAATAAAGGCAAACCTAACTTTTTTTTAGGCTTTCTTTTTAGCTAGAATTAAACACTACTTTTCTTAAGTAAATAACAACATATGTCCTAAGTAGAACCATGTTACAAAACAATATATGTACTATCAAGTTGTATTTAGGTATGAAAATGAAAAACGGTAAACCCTTCCGGGCTTTTTCCCTAAAACGCAACTTTTTTCCCAAATTCCCACAGCTACGATACTAGGCGCGCAGAAAAGCAAGGAGGCTTCTGTAGGGCGAGATGCAAGCTTGAAACTGAAGTTCAGTCGTTCAGTCAGTAGCGCTACGGACGCGGTGGCGAGCGCACGTGCGTTCGAGCCCTCAGCGCGAAACGTGGTCGTCCCTCGTGTTTGTGCATGTAGTGGCACGGTTTTATCTTGAAGCATATTTCACTGTTGAATAAAATATTGTTGTGAGAAAGCTATGCTTTATGAAAGGTTTGTGAGATACTAGTTGAAATTTGAATAAATATTTAATACTGAGATATTTTAGTAAGGAATTAACGTTTTCGTAAAACAATATATTATAAACTGAAAGCATCCAACTAGATGTTTTCAGCAAAGACTAAGAGAAAAATAGTATTCTTGACCTTCGTTAGTTTTAGTTTCCTACCGATTGAAATTTTATAATCGTTTACAAAATCTTTAGATCACCAAAGATATAGCTTTACTAACCAATAAAATCCAGGTTTTTCTTGGCCACAAAAAACACAGTTCGCATTTTCAAATTGGTCGAATCTTTGCCTAGCTTTCATTAGTTTGCAACTTGCCCAGCAGAACCACAGATTATAAAAAGTTACTAGTTACGACTGAACTTTTCAACGAATCTATCTGAAATTCGCCCACATTTTCTGTTGGCCTAGTTGCAGTGGACTTTGATCTCAGTGTATCTACATCGCTAGGAGAACGTAAAACTGACCGACATGCCTTGCGACGAAAAAACTCTAGAATTTAAAAATGTGCCATTATCTAAACCAGCACGACCAACGTCAAAAAGGAACTCTTTCTGGTTTTATATGTAGTGATTACTACTCGTTACTTATGAATTATAAATTATCTTTATAGGGTGTGTGTACATACAACAAAATCAAACCGATATAGAGTTTCTAAACGTAGAAGGCAGTTTTATAATGAGATTAAAACTTGGAACCCATAATTGATGGCTCAGCTGATTTATCAATATTACATTATTAAGAGGGTATTTATAAAATGGTTTTTACGTCTTATTTCATAACATAAATGCTATTAGTAAATAATATCCTATTAAATAAGAGATTATTTTAGTCTCCTTTTATATAATTTTCTAGTAAATAGAAAACATTTTTTTAGAGTTGGACTATGTCTAAGATTTCGTATTTATTTTGTTTTATATGCATTTTAGTTTTCAAATAGGTAAATATTATTACTATTAATCCAAAAAAATATTAAATGGCGTTTTACCTATAAGAAAAATAATTCATTAACAAAAAAGATCTAAAATGATTCATTTCCACTTATACAATTTTCTACAGAATTTCAAATTATTTTCAGCTTAAATTATTCCGTATAACTTCAAATAAAAATTTAGTATGTAGTTATTTACTAAATTTGTAGATTACAAAAATATATTTCGTTTCTAAGGCACTCGTTCGTTTTACTTCGACAAAGTATGGGTGAAAAAGGAACACAATATTATGTACCTAATTAATTCTTATATAATAGAGGTAACGCCTAAAAACTGTGGCAGTATAGCTAGCCGTACAGTACACCTAATACCTAAAGAGCAGTCGCCAAGTCCCACAAAGCTAATGAACTTGTCCGAAGAACCATACTCAACATAGATAAAGAAATCTGTACTATCGAGTACACCACTCCAAAAAAAGAACACAGAAATAGCTTCACATCTTTTATCTCCAGGCACAGTAGATATCCCTCAGAGAAAAAAAAAACAGTTAGTTAAACATCACTTTTTTGTCAGACAATATAATTGCACCTTAGTAAAATAAGTTAACAAAATAGCGCACATAATGAAGATATATTATCTCCGCATCCTCTCTAAAAAATTTACCTACTTTTTAAACATAATCATATTTATCTACGTACACGATACATACGTAAAATAATTTCGTATTCGCGTCCGGTAGATGTCATTAATTTTGTGTCACGTCTGTAGAAGGTAAGTTAAGTAATGACATTTATGAAAACAAAAAAGGACATTTTGTTAATTTTGAAGTGCAATTAGGTATCTCGTGATTAGATTACCTTCCTGAGAATTTTTATATAATAAATAAATATTGGTGGACTTTCCACACAGCTAGCCCCAAACTAAGGAAGCCTGTAATATGGGAACCAAATAGCTAATACAATACGTATATACTTTTGACAGCCTTCACAGCTCAGTTGGTAGTAGCTCTGCCTTCTGTGCCGTAGGATCGTGGGTTCGATCCCCACCGAGAACAAACATTTATGTGGTGAACATAGATGTTTATTCTCTGTCTGGGTGTTATTTAATATTCTAAGTATGTATTTACAAAAAAAAAGTATATATGTATTATATCAGTTATCTGGTTCCCCATATTTGGCTTAGTTTGAGGCTAGATAGTGCTGTGTGGAAAGTCCACCAATATTTATTTATTTTTATGCGAATACCAAGTTATAGGTAATATATAATATCCAGTCAGAGAAAAAACATCACACAAATGTTTGTTCCGTGTGGGGATCGAACCCACGGCCTACAGCACAAAAGGCATGGCTACTACCAACTGAGCTGTGAGGGCTGTCCATCTGTATATACAAAGCCGCACTTATCAGTTATAGTTTAAACAAGCATAAAAATAACTGGCTT
The DNA here is from genome assembly GCA_932294275.1 of Chloroclysta siterata. Taxonomy (NCBI): domain Eukaryota; kingdom Metazoa; phylum Arthropoda; class Insecta; order Lepidoptera; family Geometridae; genus Chloroclysta; species Chloroclysta siterata. Next base: position 7,594,454 of record OW028604.1, on the reverse strand, counting down.
CATTGCAAGTGAAGGAGCACATCAACATCGTTTTCGTTTAATCAAATAAAGAGCATCAAACGTTTACAGCGAATAAAACAAACATGTAAAACTGAGATCAATCACTCAGTCCGAATCGCTCTCATAACACTTAAACTTAAGGGCCCCACTTCAAACTGAAACTGTACAAACTTGACTGTATTGCACAATGTAACCTGAACAGTTTTATAAAGTCAGCATCAAAAGTAGATTACCATTCAAGTTTTTTTTAATGTATCTAAAATTATCCGGTAGTATTTTAATAGATGTGTGTAGTTGGCGACCCAGTCGATGGCTTTCTTATTCAAGTTTTTTTAATGTATCTGAATTAAAATTATCCAGGTAGTATTTGAATATATGCGTGTAGTTGGCGACCTAGTCGATGGCTCGAAAACATTATATGAACCACGGGAAGTCGGTAGATAAAGCTCAACATCGTATTTCTAAGAAATTAATGGGAGAGGTGTTATGTCTAGCAGGTGACTTCTATAAGTTGATGAACATCAATGACTACATTTTAAACGGAAGAATACTTTGCATATTATGTTCTAAAAAGTCATCATGTTCCGTTGCTGACTGTATCAACCTTGTACATTTGGTAAATTTTCATATATAGTTTCAAAAATTCAAAGGCTAACCAATAAAACTGTATGTTTTTAATAGTGCAGTTTAAATGGCAATGTTCCGACTAGTGTTTTCAATCATTCGAATGAAAAGCGCCCTCATAACACTAAAATGTTATTCATTCAGTGTAAGTACCTTTTCGTAGTGTTGGGCTGATGAGATTTATTTTGAGATCGGTAAATTATTGGTATTTAAAGAAAGAATAGGGAAAAAAAGAAATAATCTAAACCTCAATTTCATTTTAAAGCGAACCAATTTTAAACAACTAGAAATATCAACATTATCTAAATAATTCAACAAACTTCTTATAATTTTCAATATTAAACAGTACCACACTACACACAACACTACTACTAACGATAAAGTTGACCAAAAAGTGGTTTGGAAGTAATTAATATCGATAAAAATAAGTTTTCAGCTAATTATTAACGTAAAGACGAAGTTTCTAAAAAAAAAGTTCATACCTAGCAATATTCGTCTAATTACATTGCAATGAACGTGAATTTAGCCACTTACATACTTTAACTTGTACAGAAAAATAACAAGACGGGCACATCACTATTTTCCACGAGCCAATTTTATTCGTTGAAGCGCATTTTATTTCAAGAAGGCACAACAATTATAGTAAGTGCAGAACTTTCTTGGGTTCCCTCGGGAGTCTATTGAGTACTGTATAATACTGGATGAGAAATTACGGAGTTTCTGAGTTTTAACGGTCTTGGATAAATTTTCTAGGTGTATTTTGTTGTGGTAATAAAAGTAGCTGTATTGAAATTCTGAGTAATCGGCGTAATGAAAATGAGTAGTCGATAGCGAAGTGAATGTACTTTCGTCTGGCGACACAATGATTTTTAGTAAAAAAAGGTATTCCGCTCTTCGATCATCTTTGCATGGCATGGTACCCTCTCTAGTTTCAACTACATGTATTTGTAAGAGTCAGTAAAAACTTTTTTTGTGAAAATTTGACTTTGAGCCGAGTGGACAAGCGCGGTGCGGCGCGGTGTAGCGATTTTGTAATAGGTTCTTGCTGACACACTTTGGGTCTGAACCCTGAATAAATATATTGGTGGACTTATAAATATGAATAAGAATAAGAATATTTTATTGTATAACTGTGTACATAAAAGTGTTAAATTTATACAAGTATCAACAGTTTATCCGGACGTACAATATTTCTATAAATTACCTACTATTAGACTTTAAGGGAACAAAGTCAAAACTTAACAAAACATCAAATTAGACATCAAAATAGTGTGGATGATCTCTCTGGATGAGCCACTTTCTTAAATGATTTTTAAATTAATTTCCTTTGAGCTGTAGTTATAGGTCTAACAGTGGCGCCCTAGACGTTAAACACAAATAGAGGTAGAATCAAAATTAACAACCGTAATGCCAACTGCCAAAGCCTTGCCTGATTCAACGCCGTTAGTTTTTCATTTTCCGCAAACCACTTAAAATCCTTGTTAATTCTCTCATAACTGTTTTAAATATTCATTCAACACAGTTTTTGTGGTTGAACTGCGAATAAATCAAGTTGCAATGTAAAATGCCGGTTGATTTACTGGTATTTTAAGCAGAAGTTAATTACAATTTTATGAAAAATATTTGAATTTCAAACTGATGCTATGTTTTACCGTATTTTTGTAAAGAGGCCCACAGCACACGAGCTTCAGGGCTATTATCAAAAAACAAGAACGTTGGTTGTGTATTACATTTTCTGACAGAGAGCTAAACGATCGAGAACTAGCCTCGTATCGAATAATCGATGTACAAAAAAAGCTTTTTCGACAGTAAGACAAACAGCTATTAGCGATAGCGGTGAATCTAGTTTTGTTTTAATTGCAACTGCCGTTATACCGCAACGCGTTGCAGCTGAACCATAGAGATCAGCATCAGAGACATAATCGGCGTGACTACACTTGAATCGATGTAGTGAAGTTTTAAAAACAACATTACTTACATTTTTATTTAATAAAATACTCGCTAATTATTTAATTGTAGTCTTCCAGCGTTTCCCAAAAACTTATTTAACTATTGAGTTGATCACGAAGAGACAGTGATAATTACCGGGCGATAGCGGAAAAATCTCGGAAAAATCCTATGATCAAAATGCTGAAATAAATCATCATCATCATCATCCACAGCCTGACTTAACCCACAGCTGGGCAGAGGCCTCTCTTTGCTCTTTCCATTTTAAACGGTCGGACAATAAATAAATGAATACTTACAGCATTATAAACAAGTAACACGCCTTTCCTAAATCTTAATAGATGAAGAATTATAATTTAATTTATTTTAAATGATTTCTACTCTCAACTTTTTGTTCCGGAAGTGTAACGAACGTTTTTATTTTCGTTTATGGATTCATTTCGTTTTCCAGCTAAACAAAGCATGATGTAGTTTAATTAATGTACCCACAGATATACAATGTAAATAGTAGTCATAAACCACCCAGGCTGTATTCCAGAAAATGCCACGATACACACAGTTGTATAGCACGTCAAACTGGCATGAAACGCTGAGTTTATTAATTTTATTCAATCATAAATACGATTTAACAAATTTAAAAAGGCATTCTTAATGGTCGCTGAGCGCATCACCAACTGAAATGGTTGCTAAGTCTGTTGCCATCACTTTTTATTGACATAAAAGTGATAGTGACAAGAATATTTTATAGAGGCGCTAACGTGTCAATTTCCTGACGCCTCTATATGTTAAGAGAGCCAAAGAATTTAAATTAAATACTCAGCTAAGTATCGGTTGTGTAAGCCAGAAGCTGTGTGTATATTATTGTTAGGTACTCGTTAGCTGTTATTTTCTATATTAACTAGCAAGAAACTAGTAAGAAACTTTTGGTTTCTAATAAAGCAAAAAGGTCAATTCAACATAAAACGGTGAAATTACAGGCACATATAACTTATCATCTTTAATGATTTTCCATCAGCGAATTGTATAAAAAAACTAAACTTTATACGAGTAAGCTCAGATTACAAATAGTTTTGCAACTTTTCACCCCTAAAATTACGTTGTACCTCATACTTTCAATATTAATTCTAATCTCTTAAGCCAGCTCGTCAACCCGAAGCTGCCGCAATAAACGCGATGCTCGGACAGCACACGCTAATGAAATTTATAATCCATAAAACCGGAGGCCCGTTTTATAAAGTGTAATAATAATAAAACCGGCCGTCCACTGGCCCCTGCGGTGTATTACAAGCGTGTTTAATTACGTGATCGTGTGTATTCATGCTTTATTGCGGTGCCCATGTTTTTGCACTTGTTTTGATTAGTGTATACTCGTACGCATACCTTTAGGTGGGAACATCAAAGAGTCTGTGTGAAATTGTTTTCATGTCTGGTGTTGTGCAGCGAAAATATAACTTTCAAACGGATGTGTGGACAATTTATTATGGACAAACAATTTATATTGGAATATGACAGGACGAACCGGTAGCTTTTGTAAGAGAAAAAAATTATAGATAGGTAATTCCACAGGCAGAGCTTTTGCAGTGAATTTCTTCAAGCATTTTATGATAAGGAATAGGACAACATTGAAATGTGAAACTTACTAGGTCAGCGGCGGCAACTGTTTTCACCGAACACCTTAAGGATATTAAATTCCAAAACCCAATACCCGCTATAATTCGGAAACTCGTAATCCGAATTTTGGAAGACGGTCTTATTTAATTCATAAATTAATTAAACTCCCTCCTTAAGGGGCCGCTCGGCATGATAAGCAGGATCATTAGGATTCAGGGTAAAGGGTCACTGCAGATTTGTCTACGTTAAGGAGCTTCTACACTAGAATTGCTAGATCGGGAGAATATAGTGTAGTTTGACGTTTATGTTGATCACAAAATTATCTTTGTCGCTATTGGCAGTTATTTATTTATTTTAGCTCGTATCGTCTCACTGCAGCGTAAAAGCCTCCTCGACTTCCCCGGGATCTTCCACCAAGGCGCCTTTCTAATTTAAATAACTGAACTACATTTTTTCTATTTAAATAATGATTTTTAGGCGAATAGGTGGTATGCTAACCAGGATGGTACTGGGCGGAGCGTCTACTTGTCCGATGGTGGAACGGAAATGGTGGAATAAGGTCGTGTAGATCCTGGGCCCAATCTCCGAATTATAGCCTTTAGTAGATTGTTAATGGTTTGCTGACAAAAATCGATGCCAGTGGCAGAGAAAACTGAATTTTAGATTGAATGTTTAATGAGCAGGGTCACCAGTGTACCCTCAACCTACAGATCTGAGGGGGCACTGCAAATTCGTCTCCGCAAAGCCCGGATCTGATAATTGCGCGAGTTCTCCGTCCCGACGTTGATGTAAAAGGGTCACCGTTTGTGATTAGCGTCCATGGTGATGAATTTCAAAATATTTTGATAGCTAACTGTCCCTGAGATTATACCTCTATAGTTTTGGAAATTGTAAAAATCAGCTCGAAAAGTACATAGTATACTTAACAAATACATATCTATCATCCAGTCAAATATTTTATTCGTAAGCAATATTACTACTAGCATTTCGTTCTTTTGAATGTTAAATATTTTATTTGTGGATTTAGAAACACAAAATTGTGAAGGTAGATCACATTCAAAATAATTTAGCATTTATTTTTCATTTTAAACCATGCCCATCATAAATGTCCACCCTTCCACAACCTTAAAATTCATATTGCAAGACACGTCGCCATTTTAATTATTACGTACAGTACAGTCGACAGTAAATGCACAAAGCGAGGCTAGTCCATAAATTTTTAACGTCTTCCCGAAACAGTGTTCATTTAGTCCCTTTGTGAGTTAACTAAACGAAGCGGGTCACGCAGTGTATCTTTGTTCCACTACCAGGGCGACGACGTAGTTTTTAGAAGTTCCTCTAAATATAATAATAAAAATCTATTATTATATTTATTTGCAGTATTAAAGATTTGATTTTTAATACTGCAATTTGAAAAAGCTACATCGATTCTCATCAGCTTACAAGCTACCGTAGACATCGTAGCTTGTATGAGTGCTACGAAAGGAATGCTACGCAAAGCTCCTCTCAAAATCTTCATAGTGGAACTGAAAATTCGAACTCAATGCTAAAATTTTGAAGGATAGCAGTAACTTGTTAAGGTTACTACTATCAGGAATCTAGATTAAGGCTAGGTCCTGAATATTTGGGATTCTTCTATTATTCTAAAAACTATATTTTACACAGCATTAGGCATGTATTAGGTACGGTATTTGAAGTTGCATTAAACAGAAGAATAATTCTAGCAGACTTGCCTCCAAGCGACACAGAACAAACAAATAACACTGAAATCACAAACACTCCGCTCGTTAAAGCTAAACCCTGAAATCTTCGGATTTGATTGCGATCCAGGCTCATACGCTATAACCTGTCAAATAAATCCACAGTCAATCGTGCAGTTTAACGAGTTTCAATTTTAGGTTACGATTGTGCGTGATACGAGCGTCAAATTAAGCGCCAGGCATAAAGTCCAGATATTTTTCACATTTTCGAAGTCTGTGTTTGATCATTTACCATCATCGTGCCGCGACGTTTGTCAAAATAAGACAATTAAACGTTGAAAATAGCCTCAAGTTCATGTCATTTGCAAATTTCGGGAAAGTTTGAGCGCTTGAGCCATGGTCTTAACCGCAGGTCGAGTAGTTTGACTTAAAGTTACCCAACGTAACGTTTTTGGTTAAGTTCTTGTATTAACAGTTATATTTTAAATCAGTGATTAGCACCTTTGCTAACTTTTACTACTTATCTGGAGAATACTACAAATCGTTCTAAAGTATATAAATTACCTCAAAAATGTTGAATGTACAACAATGTCATTGAAGTTCTCTACCGAAAACTGAATTTTGTCTCAAAATCAAACATGGTCAGGAAACTTGTCAAAAAAATAAGCAAAAAGTGAAAGTTTCTACTCATTTTAAAATATATGCTTGAGTTTAAGTGAGACAGGCTTACAAAACGCTTCGCGTGTCGCTCAGCTCGCCCCTTTCAGATGCAGCTTTAAGTTTATAGGTCGTCAAGCCGCGCAGTGTAGCTGCTTTATAACTAATGGATAGGTATTTGTTTATTACTTTGTAATGTTATTATGCATATTGAATTGCAGCCAGTTATGTGAGCATTTATGACGGCTTCATTGACGACCTCGAGGTATTGCGTTGAGTAACGGCTAGGTTCCTTCGTAATGTGTGTCTAAGTGTAATATGTATAACTTGCCCCATTTTCATAAAATTTTAAGTAAAATAAAATTACCGAGCTTATTTAGTAACTTAAAGAATACTATTGCAATATATATAGTATGTGCCAAATGTAAAATTCGGACGTACCTCCTACTCCCTTAGATATCCTCAAAGAATCTAAATTAGTACTTGGTAGGTACTATAAAAGTTCTAAAGGGATTTCAACCGTACTTGGATCATAGTTGTGAGGCTGTTTCTGTTTTTTTTTAAATAAATATTCTAACAAATGAATCTGTAAAAAAACTGTTTAGTAAAAGACTCTGGTATCAAGTTTATTACATTCGCTCTTTAACTTGTGAACTAAGAATATTCTTTCTAGTAAATGATAAAACCGTTGGCTGCGTTTGTTTTAAACTTTGCCGCATAAGTTTAACGACTTTGCATTTTTATCTGGAATACACAATTTATTGAACTTCTCTTCATATCTTCTAGACGTAAACAAATATTCTTGGTCTATTTATTCCGAGGTAATCCATTCAGTAGGATAATATAATTTCCAACTAAAAACATTCAAGAAGACTGTAATTTATTTTGTAAATACAAAAGTACATAAGTACTTGAACCCCATTGTAGTATTCTTTGTAAAATGTTAGTTTATTAGGTATTTAAATTAAAAAATATACTTATCATATTTTTTTATGATATAGGTATGTTAAATATTTATAATATTGGTGAATCGTTCGTATTAAAGAAAAGATTTCCCTTACAGAAACTGTTTCCTATACAAAAGTGACTTTGTACTGAAGTGAGAGTGATACAACATTTTTCAGACAATGAGTGTAAGAACTGTTGAGTGAAAACCATCATGGCCTCGTTCAATCATCAGGAGACGCAGTCCAGTCCTGCCAGAGAACTGCCAAGGTGAGTCCACCGTGCTATGTGTTTATTTTGTGAGAAATTCCTGGAGAGAGGAGGTGCCTATTAGCGTTCCGGCCCCACGGCACAACTACTGTGCTCAACTGGTTGTGCCGTGGGTATTTTGGATTCCCTTCTACACAAGTCTGAGTTAGAGTTCTGAGTTAGATACTATGAAAATACTCTTATTATGTTCTTATTGAAGATAAGTAAGTCACAACTTTCTATAAAAAATGATGTACTCCTATATGGGCTTTAAATAGTATTTAGACATAGGTAATGTTTTTCTTTGCGCCCTCAGCGAGACAACAGAAGAAAAAAGAGGACTCAAAGACAACAAAGTGTGGTATTAGAACAGTTTAATTTCTTTCAAGACGAGACGTTTATTTCTCGACTTCTGTCTTCGATCGATTCTAATAAAACTTTATTTGCATAAGCAAAGTGAAAAAACTCAAACAACGCATACGAACAGTTCAAACTGTTCGAGGACATTCAACTTGAAGCTTGTATGGGGAATGTGGAGGGACTTATCCTCATAGTTACCTAAATTTCTGAATAACTGGGCCTAAGTTACAAAGGTCAGATTCAAGTTGAATTATTATGGTTGGTACATCAAGCAAGCTAGTGGTTACATTAAATACGGTTATGGCTATGTTGGATACATGCCAGTCTAATAACGTGTATGTATTTATGAGCTGCTATTAGTTATAATAGTACATAGTAGGTACATACTATAATATAAACAATATATTTTATACGTACACATATAAATGTCATTTTAGGGACCAATTGTTTTACAGATTTCCGATTTGTTTTTCCTTTTTGCTGCCTTCAACGGACACTATTTTAGAGAAAATAGAAGATTGAAAAAAATGCACGCAAATTGTTAAAATAAGTGACCGGCATGATACAATCTAATAAAAATCGAAACCAAATAAAATATAATAGTTACGGTACAATCATAAAAATAAAAGCCCTTTGCTTTGTGCAATGCAGATAGGTACACCACCGAACATTGAATGTTCGGTCAATTTAGACGTACCACTATTTCAACTCACCACAACTGTTTCTCATAGTACACGTGGATACGCATGAGGCTATACATTACATGCTTTTATGGCCTTAGTGAGCGTCTTTTTTTCTTTGACTTTGTGTAGCTTGATCTGTATCCGTGTGTAATGTACAAGCTTTACAAATATATATATATATTTTATACAACTAGCGGATGGAACAAGCAGATGGCCCACCTGATGTTAAGTGGTAACCATCAACTATAGCAAAGCATTGCCTCGCAAGTCACGCACGATAGGAACGTGTCCCTCGAGGCAATGCCCTGCGTTCATCAACTTGAGGCATACAGATGTTAAGCCTCATGTGCCTGTAATTACACCGGCAACCACACTCTTCGAACCGAAACACAGCAACGCTGTTTGGCGGCAGAAAAAGGCGTGGTGGTAGTACTTCCCCGGAGGAGCCCTTCACCAAGAGCTCTTTTTCATATCATTCAATGATAGGTACAGATGTGTCATTCTTTTATCCACCAGCTGGGACGACGTATACGTACGCGACGTATTGATCGCGTTGAACTGGCACCTAGAGTCACCTAGCTTTAAGACGTTTCAAAGTGATCCTTGCGATTTTATTGAATAAATACCTTTTGACTTTGACTTCGACTTTATAGTGAATTACTCGGTGTTACATTTCATTTTTTAATGACCTCGTATTGATCTCTATGCCCCAAATATAACTTTATTGGCACTGTACAATAAAACAAGAAAATATACGTACCTGTAAATAATAATTCAATAAAAAATCATTTCCAAGACACCTTTCTGATCATGACTTATCGAATGCATCAATCTCAATTTACCAGTGAGTTGAGTTCGAAAACTCGTCAATTAGTAGTATCCATCCATTTTCGTTCACAGCCGGATGTAAAATCGATACAATGGCTGCACCGAAAGATCACACACATTCGGTCCGTGGCGCATTGATAAAATGTTTATTTTTTATCTCAGAGTTTATTTTTGTTCAAATTCTGTTCTCTGACGCTTCTCTATGGTTTTATTAACGGCTTATAGAGACTTGAAAGCGATAGCTATGTTTAAAATATATTTATGTATCAGTAGAACGCCGAGAGCACTGGTGGTCTAGTGGTAGCGGCTCCGCCTTCCGATCCTAAGGTCGTGGGTTCAAAACCGGTCGTGACCAATGAGTTTTTCTGTTCAAAAATGTATGTGCAAAATGCCAGTACTCTCAAACGGTGAAGGAAAACATCGTGAGGAAACCGGCATGTCGTAGAACCTAAAAATTTCTATAACATGTGTCAAATGCTCAAAAGGAGCCTCTTGAGGCGTAATTAAAATCCTTTCACCACGCTCTTTCGAAAGAAACTAGTGACACGACAAGAGAAAGAGTAGAACGCCCTTCGTTTGTTATTGAAATAACTGTTATATATTTGTTAAACTGATATTATCTTAAGAAAATTTAAATAAGAAGGCTGTAGGATTGTGAATAATTACGAAGGTTTTGGACACTATTTAGCAGTTTAATAGTAATACAAGCATAACAACCAAAATCAGAACATGGCAGTCGACGCCGGTACAAACTTACGACTGACTATACATAGGTAGGTACTTAGCTACACTTACATCTAGATAGGCACAGCTCACATACTTCGCTATTCCTAACACCTCCTCTCGAAGTCGTGAGCAGGTCTGTTTAATCCTTACATACATACATCATACCTAGATTACGCATGCATTCTTGATGCTTTATCCCATTCAAGCCCTTGGTCAAAACATCAGCAGGCATTTTGTCTGTAGATAAGTATTTCAGATCAATCACACCTTGTTCGCACATATCTCGAACGAAGTGGTGCCTCACATCAATGTGTTTAGTTCGCGAGCGATAGTTCCTACTTTCAGCTAGTTTTATTGCACCCTGGTTGTCGTTAAATAATGTTACACACTCACACTCCATTCCAACATTAGTCAATACATCGCGTAAATACATGGCTTCTTTAGTAGCTTCGGATATAGCCATGTATTCGGCTTCCGTGCTCGACAATGCAATCGTTCGCTGTTTACGTGCTTCCCAGCTGATTGGGGCACCTGCCAATATAAACGCGAAACCAGAGTAAGACTTACGATCAATTGCATTCGAGCCCCAGTCTGCATCAACCACACCAAACAACGGTAAATCAGTTCTTTCATACATTAAACCATAGTTTGACGTACCTTTCAGATATCTTAACACACGTTTTGCCGCTTTCCAATGTTCAATATCATAGTTAGTATTAAATTGGCTAAGATAATTTACGGCATAGGCAATATCTGGTCTAGTAGTCACAGCCAGATACATCATGGCACCTATCAAACTCTGATATGGATACTGATTCATTACATCGCTCTTTACACATTCAGGTTTGTCTAGTTTCACATTAACATCCATAGGAGTCATTGTAGGTTTACATTCACTCATACCAAAGCGTTCTAAGACTTTTTCTAAATATAATTTTTGATTTAGGTACACTCTGTCCTCTTCATCACGCGCAAATTCAATACCTAAACAATGATTTATCCGTCCCATGTCTTTCATCTCAAATGCGCTAGATAGTTGCTTCTTTACATCACGCAACCATGAAATATCATTCGTTGACAGGATTATATCGTCAACATAAATAGCTATTAACATCATTCGCTCACCTTTTCGTGCTACAAACACACATGGATCCTGCTGCGTCGCTTCAAAGCCAACACTCATTAGCTTTCTCACCAGCTCTCTATGCCACTGCAATCCAGACTGACGCAAACCATACAAACTCTTTTTCAACAGACACACACTATCATCACATTCATAAAGCACTTTGTTCCAGCGTTTTGCTGTTTCAATAATTTTCTTATCACGAATGTTCTTTCTTTGTGTTCCCATCTTTTGGTTTGCGAGTACTTTGTCTAAAACTTCGCGCAGTTGATCCGGTATTTCCATAAATACTTCTTCCTCTAGTGAGCCATTCAGGTAAGCTGTCACTACATCCATTTGATGGATCTCAAGTCCAAATTCCGCTGATAATGCAGCTATGAGTCTTATCGATGACGATCTCACGACAGGAGATGAGGTCTCATGAAAATCCTCCCCTGGCCGTTGGGAGCATCCTTTCGCGACCAATCGTACCTTCTTGCCAGTTGTTTTGGTACTAAATACGAATCTGCTTCCAATCACTTTTCGATTCGGTGGTCGAGACACTACTTCCCAAGTGCCATTCTTAATCTGTGCCAAAAACTCATCTTCTAGGGCACTTCTCCAAGCATTGACGTCATCTGTCTTTTCGATTTCACTCCAAGTCATAGGCTCAATAGTCGCTATCCCTGCAGTTAGCGATGTATCTGATTCTTCATCATCAGCTGACTCGTTTTCGCTATCTGTCGCAATGTATTCGTTCACTGGTCTATAATCTAGCTGCGGTCTTCCCACTAAACCAGTGCGATTACCAGTGCGGACGAGTCGTCCCTTCCCTCTTTTTGAAGGTTCTACCAATCTTTCCCACGAGACTGACGCAGTTCTCTTTCTATGCGATATTCCTCTGTTTCTTTCTTCATCAGGTTCGTATACATTTTCTAGCGATCTTCTAACTCTTTCTTCACCTCTTTTTGCTTTCATAAAAGCTCTACGATCTTCTACCTTCTTCTCACTATTCACTTTGTTAGGTGTATTCAGATCCACAAGTATTTCTCCATCATCAACACTTTCTTCTTCATCAAGTATTTCTTTGTATTCATGTCTGAAGGCCGTCTCATTCATAAATTTTACATCACGCGTCACTATAATTTTCTTTGTCTTAGGATCTTGTATTCTATAGGCTTTGGATTGAACATCATATCCCATGAATATTCCTAATTCTGAACTCGAATCAAACTTTCCCTTTTGAGAACCTTTATTTTTATAGTACGCCTTCGATCCAAACACGTGCATATAAATTACGGTAGGTTTCTTCCCTTTCCATAATGTAAATGGTATTTGGCCATTCAATGCTGTAGTTGGGCACCGGTTTCTTATATAATTCGCAGTGTGAACTGCCTCCGCCCAAAATGCAGGTGGACTTCCTGCTTGACGCATCATGCATCGTGCCATCTCGAGCAGGGTTCTGTTTTTCCTTTCAGAAATACCATTCTGTTGTGGTGTATACGGTACAGTAAGTCTTCTCCTGATACCTTCTTTCTTCAAAAAATCATCAAACTCATTGTTCACATACTCACGCCCATTATCAGATTGAAGGTTCTTTATTTTCTTCCCTGTGAACTTCTCCACATAGGCTTTATATTCCTTGAATATTCGCAGGACATCACTTTTGTTCGTAATGAAGTAAACTTCACACCATCTAGACTTATCGTCGATAAAAGTGACAAAATATTTTTTCCCGCCAAACGACTGGTGCCTCATAGGCCCACATACGTCAGTGTGTACGATCTCTAGTAGCTCGCTTGTGCGATCAACACTGCCTTTAGGAAACGGCGTGCATGTCTGTTTTTCACTTATACAGATTTCACATTCAGACAGTTTTTCACTATCGTTGAAGGTCAGGCCATGCACTAGGCCACTTTTCGACATTGCCTTCAAGTCCCGTTCATTGAGGTGCCCGAGGCGCTCATGCCACATATCTATGGGCTTTTTTTACATCCTCAATATTACTGGCAGTGTTTTGGCTCATTCGAACATGGTATAAATTACCAACACGATCAGCACGCATGTGTACATAGTTTTTATCATCGATTACAATAGCGTCGTTCTTTTTGAAACGAACCTCGAACCCACGATCAGTCATTTTCGCCACTGACAATAAGTTGGTTCGTAAGTCTGATACGTAGTACACTTTCTCAATATCAATGTGGCGCTCTTCGCTGCCCGTATCTACTGAAATACTAATTTTACCTGCTCCGGTAATATTAGTGCTCTCATTATTTGCCAAATTCAGCTCGGAGTCCAACGGCGTAAAACCCTGGATCATGTGCTTTTCATTGCACATGTGTCCCGTGCATCCACTATCGATACACCAAATAGGGTTTCTTTTATCACCAAACATCACCTCTTCGGTGGTACTCATTAGCATCGTCGTCTTTGGATCATTATCCCGTTCTAATTTTTGCGCGCTTTGCTTTTGCTTGTTAACGTTCTTCACTTTGCACTCTCTCGCCAAATGCCCACGGCGGCCACAACGATAACACTCAATTTTGCTTTTATTATAGCCCTGGTTATCGTTTGAGTTCTTTTTCTGATTGGCATTTGTGTTGGTGCGTCTGACAAACATAGCACCCTGGTCAACTGCTTTTGATTTTCGGCCGTCATGATCTTCTACGATCTTTACTTTCAAAAATTCTGGTGATGGTAAATCATCTCGCGATTCCATTGCCGTGCGGAACATAGCAAAAGAATCCGGCAAACTGTAAAGCAGTAAAATGGCCAGTAGTTCATCAATAACCACCAAACCGATTTCTTTGAGCTTCTTCACAGCATCAAAAAAATCTGCTATGTGCTTTTTCAGATCATCTTCTTCCTGCATACGAGTTAACACAAGTTTCTTCAACAATGAGGCTTTCCTGGCAGGCCCGCTCGACTGGTACAAGGACTTCAATTTGTCCCATATATCCTTTGAAGTTTCCAAGCCATCTAATGCAATTAACTCACTTGGACTGACGGCCAACAATATATCCGATTCGGCCTTCCCATCACTTTTATTCCACTCGGCATACTTTGAATCCGTTTTATCTGGTTTTGGCAACAATCCTGTTACATATTCCCACAAGTCATTTTTCTTCAAAATAGCCCGCATTTGAATCTTCCAGGTATCATAATTATCGCCAGACAGGGGTTCAATCTTTATAGAAGCAGCCATCTCAAAGTTTCTTCAACTCCAAAATCTCCAAAAACATCAATATAAAACACTTTTGTTACGATGTTTCCACGAGGTAAACAAAATGGGCGAGTCCAAAGTATATCACTGTGTCACACGAGCTTTCGAACACAAAGTCAATGTCAGGAATGCACAAATAATTTGTTTACGTAAAGTTACTTATTTCACTGTAAATCCAGTCAATTATTCACTAAATTGTTTGTATTTCACGCACTGGGTTCATAACCTGTAGGATTGTGAATAATTACGAAGGTTTTGGACACTATTTAGCAGTTTAATAGTAATACAAGTGTCATGATTTCATAATTTTAAAAATAATATTGTATAATTTGATTTGTTAATTTTTATTTATTTGTCGATTTGTTATTTTAAAAGATGGTTCATTTGACTACCGTTCTAAGTTGCTCAATTTACTAAAAATGAAAAATGTGTTATCTAGAAGAAACAAGCTTCTTTTTGACTAGACGGAATTTAACGATAGGTAGGTCGACAAACGAGGAGCCAGTTCGGTTTATGCCTTCGGCAAAAGTAGTCTTGTGATGGATAAGTGTTAAAGTTTGCTGTGGTACTTTAATAAATGTAATCATTGCAAGGAGAAGTGCAGTTTTATTACATTTCAGAAGAGGGAAAAGCAACCAAATAGGGTAAGTCAATTTTGTTATTATGAAATTATATACGAAATTGTGATATGAGTAGACTTTTATGAACATAATAATAATTTTTTTTTTAATACCGAAAATTATAATGCACGCCTACGTGAAATTATTTGCGTTGCGTATCAGGTCAGGCGAGGCTATTCTCTGACGTTGTGATGCGTAAATTATATGTATACGTATCAGTGGGTCGTTACTTGGCTAATACAATTAACATCGTGGTAGTAGGTACATATTTTACCGATTTTTTGTAAAGTATGTCTTGTCATGTCGTGTTTAAGTCAAATAGCAACATACTTTTGTGGCACACTATACATTACAGTCTAGCTAACTAAATATAACTATACTACGTACGACTATGATTATTTATAGTAATTTTATTTTTTCTAAATGATAAAATAGTATAATATTGTGGTCTACGCATATGCAGTGTCTAGTAGACTACTACCAGTGCGCATAAACCGGCCCAGAAATGGGGCGTGTTGGTGCTAGAACAGGATACTGCTTCATGGCACCCGATGCCTTCTTTTGTGTGCCTTTTGTATGATAAAATTTATAATACTTAGGATAATAATACAATTATTTTAAAATGATGAATGGAACTACCCTCAAAATGAATTCTTCAGTTTATTCTGCGCCAAGCAGAAATATTTCTGCCGTTGCTGTGTTACAGACACATGAGGCTTAACATCTGTATGACTTAGATTGGTGGACAGAGGGCAGTGCATCGTAGGGTACGTTCAGACGTGACTTGCAATGCAATGCATTGTTATAGGTGGCAACCACTTAACATCAGGTGGACCATCAACTTGTTCCATAATAAAAAAATAAAAATAAAAAAAAAAGTTTACTGGTTAAAGTTACTGACTAGATAGAGTTGGCTATGCTTGCTGACTAGATTTAGTTGGCTTGCTTGCTGACTAGATTGAGTTGGCTATGCTTGCTGACTGGATTGAGTTGGCTATGTTTGCCAACTGGATTAAGCTGGCTATGCTTGCTGACTAGGTTGAGATTGGCTATGTTTGCCGTCTGGATTATGTTGGCTATGCTTGCTGACTGGATTGAGTTGGCTATGTTTGCTGACTGGATTAGGCTGGCTATGCTTGCTGACTAGGTTGAGATTGGCTATGTTTGCCGTCTAGATTAAGTTGGCTATGCTTGCTGACTGGCTTAAATGATCGTAGCTATATTCGATGAGTTTACTTTTTAATTTTTATTACTTTTAAAACTTTACTTGAATGGATTATGTCGAAGATCGTTTTGGGTATTTCAGCGAGGTGTGGCAATGACGTCCGATGATGAAGCTGGTACTCCAACTTCGACGCCGCCGAGACGACGCAGGCAACGATCTAAAAAGGCTAAGAAGAGGAAAAGGTCTTCCTCTTCGTCCAGTGGTGAAGCTGTACGTCGCAAAAGCCGTAAAGTGGCAAGTAGACTATCAACTAAAGACGTTTTAAAATTGTTTAAGAACTTCGCTAGCGGTAGCTCTAAGAAATCTTTTAACAATAACAATCTCAATAATGTTATTCCGGAGTTTGATCCGGCAAACCGTGCTCAAACTATTGAGTGTTGGCTACGAAAGGTGAACGAGTGTGCTAGTATTTATGATTGGGATGAGAAACAAACCGTTCACTTTTCTTTACAAAAACTGGTTGGTTTGGCTAAAAAGTGGTTCGAAGCCTTGCCAACAGTTGTCTTCACTTGGGAAGAGTGGCAAACCAAACTCCGAAAAGCTTTCCCAAGTGAAGAGAATTATGGACGGCTCTTAGAAGAGATGTTGAACCGTACGTCACGCAGTGAGGAGAGCCTTCGCGTCTATTTTTATGATAAGTTAAGCTTACTTAATAGGTGTGAAATCACGGGTAAAAAGGCTGTCGATTGCGTTGTATACGGTATCAGTGACCGAGCTATTAGGAATGGTGCACAGGCTCTCAATAGTTCGGAACCTGAAGATTTACTTAACTTTTTGTCGTCCCAAAAACCTCAGTCATATACACTTCCTAAAATCCGAGAGCGTCTTATCCAAAAATCCAACAACAATAGTAACTCAAACACGGGCACTAATAATTCAAATTCTATCACCTGCTACAATTGTCGTTCAAAAGGTCATCCATATTATAAATGTACAAAACCAATCTTGAAATGCAAACGTTGTAACAGGATGGGACATGATAATGAAAATTGTAATCTAGAACCCCATGTTCCAAGGAATCTAAACACAAATAATGTTGAAAAAGAAAATGAAAAGAAAACTTTAAAAATTGATTCGTTCAATAACAGCAACGAAAAATATTTTAAAACTATTTTAGCTAATGATCAGCCTCTTAAGGTTTACATAGACTTTGGCAGTGAATGTACACTCATTCGTAAAACAAACGCAGAATCGTTAAATCTGCTAAAAGAGTTTGATGGGGTTCCTGTTGTGAAAGGTTTCGGCAAATCTTCGGTCATGCCTTTGTATCGGTCAAACGTAAACGTTAAAATAGATGAAGTAGAATCCACCGTAGAAGTTTTGGTAGTTGATGATATCTTTATGCAAACGTCTATGATGATTGGTCAGAACTTTACTGAACTACCATTTGTTACAGTTTTAAAAGACAGTTCAAAACTAACATTTTATAAAAGTCCGACTCAAAATCCTTTTGGTGAGTGCGAAGGTGTGTTGAAACTTTATGTTACTAATACAATCGAGATTTCAAAAACTAGCATTGTTCCTGTTCATACTAATTCCGATTACAACGGTGATGTATTTATCGATGGCTACAATGCAGTTGGGCCAGGAAAAGAGTTCCGGCTTTTTCAAGGTGCTTTTAATATCTGCGATGGTAAGGGAGAAGTCATAGTAACTAACTTGTCCCCTCGATCAATAACCCTTCAGCAAGATATCTTGATAGCTAGGGCCATCCCATTTACCGAACAGAACGTGTGTCAGGTCAACCGCATAGTTACAGATCCTTCTTCAATAGAACCTCTTGATAAAAACGATATCAAAACTGGACCAGGGCTAAACGTTGATCAGTTAGATAAGTTGTATTCATTGCTACAAAAGTATCGCGACTGTTTTGCCACAAATCTTGGAGAGATTGGTTGTGCGGTAGATGTAGAGATGAAAATAGATGTAATGGACAATAAGCCTATTGTCTATCGACCGTATCGTCTTTCTCATTATGAGCGTGAGCAAGTTCGACAGACAGTAGACGAATTGTTGCAAAATGATATTATTCAGGAATCGAAATCTGACTATGCCAGTCCAATCTTAATGGTTAAAAAGAAAACTGGTGAACAGAGACTGTGCGTGGACTTTCGAGCCCTGAATAATAAAACAATAAAGGATCGTTTTCCTCTACCACTTATTGAAGACCAAATATCAAATCTCAGTGGTAATAGCTTCTTCACGACTCTAGATCTCGCATCAGGGTATTACCAAATCCCCATGGCCGATGAAAGCAAAGCGCTTACAGGCTTTGTCACGCCCGACGGGCATTATGAATTCAAGCGAATGCCCTTCGGTCTTGCCAACGCGCCGGCCGTATTTCAGAGAATAATTAATAAAATTCTCGGGAACCGACGCTTTGAATACGCTCTGGCTTACTTAGATGACGTTCTCGTTCCGTCAAAATCCATTGATGAGATGTTTGTGCGGTTAGAAGAAGTATTAAAACTATTCAGACAGCATGGTCTTACCTTAAAACTTAAAAAATGTCGTTTCTTTGATAATACTGTCAGCTACCTTGGATACGACATCTCATCAAATGGTATTCAGCCAGGCGTAACAAAGGTACTGGCGGTCAAGGAATTTCCAAAACCACGCAATGTACATGAAGTCCGACAATTTCTCGGTTTAACCGGTTACTTCAGGAAATTTATACAGGGTTATGGAGAAATTGCTCGACCGCTTACATCTTTGTTAAAAAAAGAGTCTGTATGGCAGTGGTCTGCAACAGAAGATAGGGCATTTTTACTTTTGAAAGAGAGGCTGGTAGATAGACCAGTTCTCGCCTTGTATGATCCCATGCTTGAAACTGAAC
Organism: Chloroclysta siterata; assembly: GCA_932294275.1. Lineage (NCBI taxonomy): Eukaryota > Metazoa > Arthropoda > Insecta > Lepidoptera > Geometridae > Chloroclysta > Chloroclysta siterata. The sequence goes on along the minus strand of OW028604.1, from coordinate 7,575,115 downwards.
TGCACACGGATGCCAGTTCTCTAGGGGTAGGAGGAATTCTTATGCAGTGGCAAAAGGAGGCTAGGAATTTAAAACCTGTCGCGTACTTCAGCCGTCAAACGACGCCCGAAGAAAAACACCTGCACTCCTACGAACTAGAAACACTGGCAGTCGTGTGCTCCCTGAAAAAGTTCAGAGTTTATCTGTTAGGGATTCACTTCAAAATTTATACCGATTGTGCAGCTCTCCGAACAACACTAACAAAACGAGATCTGGTTCCACGGATAGCAAGGTGGTGGCTGCAAATAAGCGAATTTACATTCGATATAGAATATCGACAAGGCGTCCAAATGTTGCATGCAGATGCATTAAGCAGAAACACCATGCTATCAGAGGAACCAGACGATGACCCATCCCTCAATGTTTACAATATAGGTAAGGAAAATTGGCTTTTATCTCTACAAATGGCAGATCCCGAAATATCGCGTATCTTAAAAATTCTTAAACCAGAAGATGACCAGGATTGTAGGGATATTCGTGAAAATTTTGCAGTTAAAAATCATACGGTTTTTAGGAAGGTTGATGGTAGATTGTGTTTAGCGGTCCCAAAAAGTGCTCGATGGCAAATATGCCGAGCAAATCACGATGAGATTGGACATCTAGGATATGCGAAAACCCTTGAGCGAATAAAAGACACTTATTGGTTCCCTAAACTCCGGAAATTTGTTAAAAAGTATGTTGGGGCCTGTTTAGAGTGTGCTTATAATAAAGATAACGCGTCAAAACAAAAATCAGGGTATTTATATCCAATAGAAAAAGTTAAGATTCCATTTCACACGATTCATATGGACCACCTCGGGCCATTCGTTAAGAGCAAAGACTGTAATACACATATTCTAACTGTTGTAGATGCTTTTACAAAATACGTGTTCGTAAGAGCAGTAAAAGATCTAAAGACTAAAACCACTGTTAAAACTCTCGAGAAAATCTTTTTCGATTTCGGTGTGCCAGCCAGAATTGTGTCCGATCGCGGTACCAGTTTCACGTCCAAAGGTTTTAAAGCTTTTTGTGATGCACATGGCATCAAGCATATTTTAAACGCAGTAGCTTGTCCCAGGGCCAACGGTCAGGCAGAAAGATTTAATCAAACCATTTTAAATGCATTATCAGCACAAAACAGTAACAGCCACGAACGGGACTGGGACAAGTGTCTGGGTAAAATTCAATGGGGTATTAATAATACTATTAGTGCCTCAACCCAACAAACAGCTACAGAAGCCATGTTCGGAGTTAAAATGCGCGATATCTTGTCAAATAAATTAGGTATCAACACACAAGAAAACACTGTCAATTCAGATTTGCAGGAAATTAGAGAACGTATCAGCGAAAATATACAGAAACAACAAACTAAACAAAAAAAACGTCATGATGCAAATCGGGTGCCCGCTTGTAAATACGTAACTGGAGATCTTGTAAAAATTTCTCGTAATAATTTTGATAACGATAAGAAAAGTTCAAAGCTTTTGTCAAAATTTGTTGGTCCTTATAAAATTACCGAGGTTTTGGGGAATGACCGTTATAAAATTGCTGATGTACCAGGGTTTCTTAAAAAGGGTAAACCGTATACAACGGTCATCGCAGCCGACAGAATTCGTCCTTGGATTCATATTAAAGCCTTAGAAATTGAAAATTCTTGTGAAAGCGCTTCTGATGATGCTTCTGAGTAGTGTAGGACTTTGTCTGTGTTAATTTACTGTAAAAGTAGACACAATAATAGTTAGTATAATGTGTTGATTTTGCTTGTTGTTCTAGATAGATTAAACAGCTAGGTAATGTCATGATTTTATCAATCTCTTAGGAAACATAAATGTGAAGTGAAACCTGTAATTATAATCAGATGTTCCTAGGTAGTGTAAGAAATAGAATGCATGTTTTTGTTTACAATTACCTAATTAAGTAGGTAAGTAGATTTTAATTAGTGTTTGCCGGGAGGCAACACGTTGTCGGATGGCCGAATGTCATGATTTCATAATTTTAAAAATAATATTGTATAATTTGATTTGTTAATTTTTATTTATTTGTCGATTTGTTATTTTAAAAGATGGTTCATTTGACTACCGTTCTAAGTTGCTCAATTTACTAAAAATGAAAAATGTGTTATCTAGAAGAAACAAGCTTCTTTTTGACTAGACGGAATTTAACGATAGGTAGGTCGACAAACGAGGAGCCAGTTCGGTTTATGCCTTCGGCAAAAGTAGTCTTGTGATGGATAAGTGTTAAAGTTTGCTGTGGTACTTTAATAAATGTAATCATTGCAAGGAGAAGTGCAGTTTTATTACACAAGCATAACAACCAAAATCAGAACATGGCAGTCGACGCCGGTACAAACTTACGACTGACTATACATAGGTAGGTACTTAGCTACACTTACATCTAGATAGGCACAGCTCACATACTTCGCTATTCCTAACAAAGGCTTTGTTATTGATTCCAGCAACAAAAGCCACTTTTTCACTTTGCCCATATTTACGGTACGCTAATAGCCTCAGGCACAGGCACAGGCTAATTGTCTTAGAAGTATACTCATACTCAGTTCTTTGTACTACTAGTTCGAAACAGTGCGGTGAAAGGATTTTAAGTGCTCCTCAATGAGGCCTTTCGTGCACTTGACACATGTTTTAGAACTTTTTAGGTTCTACATATTTTTACTGCTGAGTATATGAATCTTCAAACAACAATAAGTGTTTTTGCTTTTACCGGTTGTAGGGAGACTAGCTGGTGCCCGCGACTTCGTCTGCAGGATTAGTATTTCGAGTAGTTTATAGGTATTAGCGTGGCGTATTAGGTACATATGTGTAACTCTAGCGGTTTTGGCAGCGCACGCCAGAATTGCTTGCAGATGGTTGATTTTTTCCTATTTACTTGACACTTATCGTCATATTTTGGACAATTCACATATCTTTATAAATTGTAGCCTATGTGTTATTCTGTTATTCTAATAATATATATTATTATTATAAGCTATATTATTGTAAAGTTTCATTGTAACCCATTCAGTAGTTTTTACGTGAAAGAGTAACAAACATCCATCCATCCATCTATACTTACAAACTTTTTCGTTTATAATATTAGTAGGATAGATCACTTCAAATCCTCTCACCCCACTGTTTCGTAAGAAACTAGTGACACGACAAAAAGAAGAAGAATGTTTCTTAATAACTTGAAATGCAGTATTAAAGTAGGTTAAGCCAGTACTCATTACAAATTCAAATCACACAGCACACTTTATAATTGGTTCCACAACTAGAATATAAAATGCACTTCTGGTGACCTTTTAATATGTATTAAAAATTCTGCACCAATTCAATTACAATGAAGCTTCTGCATATTAAATGTATGTGCCTGAGTTCATAGCTTTTATCTGTTAGGTTCTTTCTCTTTCTCTTGTCGTGTCACTAGTTTCTTTCGAAACCGTCTATTCCCAGTTGCCACCACCATCTCCGCCCCCAGTGGTGGCAATCGAGAAATAAAATCCCAGTTGCCACCAGGTGGTGGAGATCGAGAATTTTCATTTCTCATTTGCCACCAGCTTAAAACCACTGGTGGCAATTAAGAATTTCATATTCTCAATTGCCACCAGCTTTGCCCCCACTGGTGGCAATCAAGAAAAATGTTCTCAGTCGCCACCACTGGAGAAAAATTTCCTAATTAGAATACCTACCGATTACCGCCAGTTAATCATATGGATATTTCATTCGTTTAGAATGACTAAGTGATTTGTTTATACGAGTAACTACCTAAACTTTACATGTCACTAGCCTAAGCCTGCCTATCCTAATGGGTAGGTGAAATTTTAAGGATTCATGAAAACTGGTTTGTTACATGCAAAATCAGTCTTTATTTTAAATCAGTCTTATAAGTTATAGGGGTAACAACGCAATTATTATACTTTTTTTTATAAACTACCTAGTACATAAATAACCTACAGTTTGTTGAAAGTTCTATAGTATTATAAATCATAACATCAAAAATCAACTATAATTAAAAACTAACGATAATAAATTTACATAAAGTCAACTTATATACAAATATTAGATTTCGGGTCTTTTAACACATTTTTAGTGCACGTGTTTTATGATCTTGTTGACATAAAGTTACATTTTAGTTTTTTATATAAAGGCCCTCGAGAAACAATAAAGAAACAGGGCATTACCTACTTACTGTCGGTAAACCAAAGTAGGTAGGTACCTACTTCTCCGCATTGTTTAGTGCAAGTGTTTTATGATCTTGTTATGACCAACGAACAATAGTTTTCGGGTCCTGTTCCGCATTTTTAGTGCACTTGTTTTATGATCTTATTGACAGAAAGCTACGAAATCAAAATCAAAATTTTATTAGGAATAGGTCGAAAAATAATCATTTAGGACGACGGAAGCAATGCAGGATAAAACAGTTTATTTTTTTACTGTAAATTTTCATGTGCTAATATTTGTATATAAGTTGATTTTATGTACACAAATCACTAAGTCATTCTAAACGAATGAAATATCTATATGAATAACTGGTGGCAATCGGTAATTAGGAAATTTTTCTCCAGTGGTGGCGACTGAGAACATTTTTCTTGATTGCCACCAGTGGGGGCAAAGCTGGTGGCAATTGAGACTATGAAATTCTTAATTGCCACCAGTGGTTTTAAGCTGGTGGCAAATGAGAATTTAAAATTCTCGATCTCCACCACCTGGTGGCAACTGGGATTTTATTTCTCGATTGCCACCACTGGGGGCGGAGATGGTGGTGGCAACTGGGAATAGACGGAATTTTGTAGGTTCTACGACATGCCGATTTCCTCACGATGTTTTTCTTCACTGTTTGAGAGATTTGTGCTATGTGCACAAATCTTTCATCATCATTTTTGAACAGAAAATCTCATTGGTGCACGACCGATTCCGAACCCACGACCTTAGGATCTAAGGCGGGCCCGCTACCACTAGACCTAGTGCTCTCATCTGTTAGGTATGATTGTATTTTTAATCAATTCTATAAGAATGTATTATCTATTTTCTATTCATAAATAATAGCCGCGGTATTGCTCGCATGGGTATCCAGATAAAAAGTTGCGTAGATAATATACCCTATTCCTAGTCAAGGCCATGTTTCATCTAAATCGGTTCAGTTGCGGCGTAATTGATTTAAAAAAATCGATACTAATCGATAATAATCTTGACGTCAACTATCGCAATAACATTTAGTAGTGTTACCTAACTTTCGAGAAATTCAAGCCAAACATAAAAACATTTCGTTCAAAGCTATTACTTTTCATACGATTGCATGACATGATAGTAGTAAACCAGCCACCCAGGCCAACATCGCAGACAACACTTGCCGCCAACTTTAATAAGTTTTAAAAATAAATTTAAAACTACCACGTGAATTCAAGTTCAGCAGCCGTCAATGCCTTAGGGATGGCCACAAAATGCGTTTTGTTGCATCGCGTCGGTCCCGGCACGCCGTCGGCGTCGGTCTCGCTTCACAGACATAGATTGAACTAGATAGGTACCGCGAGGGTGTGATATTGTTTGAAAAACAGGCATGCCACATTTTTGTACCTATCTTATAATCACCATGAATTTAACAGCGTACGAATAAGTGCATTGTACTTAACGGGGGCACGCAAGATATACGGCCGGTTTCTGAAAGCCCGATCAAAACTAATCGCATGTCAGTCACTTGCTATCTCTAGCTAATTAGATGTAATCTCTATTTAAATAGCTGAAATGGCGAGTGACTTGACATACGATTAGTTTTGATCGAGCTTTCAGAAACCGGCCTTCAGCTTCATACAATCTTTTAAACCCAAGCGTGACTGCCCCTTGACGTACAACCAAATTAAAATATCAAAATGAAAAGTAAGGTTTTAAATTTGGCAGCGTTATGATTGCGCGCATTGCACTCACTTGACGAGTAAAAAAACTTTCGACTACTATGTAAAGATTTATTAAACGAATACTTTAGTTCAAGCTAAGTTTTATGTGTGAATCAATAAATCAAATCAAGAATCAATAAATTTCCATCACTAGATACGGAAACAAGGGCTCGTCTTATAGCATACACAGGAAAGAAAGTTTCAAGTCACATCTGCCAGAACCACACTGGCACAATCATTACTTTGCAATGCAAAAAAATGTGGGCCTTCCAAATTTAACACGTGCGCGACATGTCTTGAAGTCCATTCGTGTTGTGAATACCAATTGGATTCAAACTCATAAGTTTCAGCTTCACGTTGGTCTGTGTCACTTCAAACAGCGTGAGATACAAAATGAACTCTATTACATCGAGTTAAGATTTATTATGGGACACTAGCAAACTTCGGAATACCAAGAGTAGTAGAGCTCTTTGTGAAGGGCTCGTCCGGGGAAGTACTACTACCACCACGCCTTTTTCTGCCGTCAAGCAGCGTTGCTGTGTTTCGGTTTGAAGAGTGTGGTTGGCGGTGTAATTACAGGCACATGAGGCTTAATATCGGTATGCCTCAAGTTGATGGACGCAGGGCAGTGCATCGTAGAGCACGTTACTATCGTGCGTGACTTACGAGGCAATGCTTTGTCATAGGTGATGGTTACCACTTAACATCAGGTGGGCCATCTGCTTGTTCCATCAACTGTTCGTATAAAAAAAAACCACTGGTAGCTTTTTTAAGGAGAAAGTAATAAAAAATCAAGCAGAAGATATCACGTGCTTAATATATAGTTTTTATTTATGTATTAAGAATATTTTGTACATGCATGATGGAGCATATGCTATAAGGCGTAGGTTATAATACCACTTTAAGAAAGCATTTTGGGGGTATTTCTCCATTACTCTCCTGGACCTGAAAATACCACTTCATACCTTAACGTGTAGAGTGCCTTTTTTAAAAAGTCAAAGTCAAAGTCAGGAAAGTAAAAATAAAATCCATTACAGTTTTCACTAACTTGGCTGAATAAGTACCTCTCTGGTAATAAACCTCTTTGATTTACGAATGTCAGCAGTATGACTTCTGTTGAAGTGGTTTATTTTCCTAGGTGTAGGGTAGGTTTTCCTAATTGTGAAAATAGAAAGAAAGAAAGAAAACATTTATTTGCACGCAACTTAGATTTAAAACTAAAAAAAGAACTTAATTAATAAAATAAAAACCTAAGAGCTGCAAAACGGACCCTGACTCAGCATAAGTCAGTTGGCTAGCAACTAACGCTGGTCTTCCGTCAGGGCCGTGCAGTAATGCCAGGGACAATCTACACACATAATATAAAAAAAATATAAAAGAGTACGACATCAACAGAAAAATAGCACAAGAGTAAAGTTAAAAAAAATAGTAAATAGAACTAGTTTTTTTTTAATAATTTGACAGCAGCTGTCAGTTGAAAACGATTTTCCTTAGGGCTGCAATGTATTACTTCCAACCCGTTCCTCAGGCAACTTCAGACCTACTTTCCGGGTATGAGTAATCAATAGTACATTGTTATCCTAGGGGTGAAAGTAACTTATTTAGTCCCGAGACGGGGTTTGGCGCCCGAGCTAGCGAGGGCGCCAATAGTTCGAGGGACTAAATAAGTCTTTAACCCGAGGTAAACACTGTGCGAATTACGAATACAAGGAAATTAAAATAAAAAACATGAATTAGCTAAAGAAAAAATGAGTAAATTGTAGTAGATCCAATCCATACTGCATTCTAACCAAAGAGTTTTTATGTTTTTATGACATACGTAAACCAAAGACTGTGTGTGAAAATATACCTAACTATTTTTTTTAGTAATTTGAGACCTGTCAGTTGAAAACGATTCTCCCTAGGGCTGGAAGTATTACTTTCAACCCGCTCCTCAGGTAACTTCAGACCTACTTTCAGAGTATGAGTAATGAAAAATCCATTACTGTCAGTATTATCGATTGGAGTGAAGCTTTCAAACAGTAGAACTATAATTTTATCTGTATCTCCGTGTTTGTATTTCCTCTGAATTCGGAGTTTTCGGAGTGAACGTTGAACTTATTGCCGCTGTTTTGGAGACAAGTTTGCGGAAGATAAGGATAATTTGGTAAATTCGCCAGGTAGGCGGGTAATGTAATTTTCAGGTTAAGTTTGGAAAGGTAAGATTTGATACAATTATATCAAAGGAAACCGAACTGGGGAAAATTAATTAACGTTAATGATGATTACAATTACAAATCATACAACACAATGACAAATCATGATTATAAAATGTTCTTCTATATAAATACTGAAACCACTTCACTGCTTTTATCCGTGTTATCAGTATCTGTGTTGTCTTTTATCAGTGTTTACAAAAATCTCACGGTTTCGAGTTTTCGAGTTATTAAATATATTTGAGAAATTTTAATATTTTTTACTATTGTCCATTCTTTTAGATGCCAAGATCTCAAATCCAGGCATTTTCCCAATTTGTTATTTTTAAATCATTCTGCCATGCTAACTGCCATTTGCGTGTCAAAGGAACAGTTTTTTTATTAGAAAAATGTTTAGGTTTCAGGGAGGTTTGTCGAAAACGTCCAAATATTTCATTTTTTGCACCTTCATTTTGCAGTATTTTCACCTCTGACCAAACTAACTGTTTTCCCCACGATGTTTTCCTTCACTGTTTGAGAGCACTGGCATTGTGCATATACATTTTTCTAAGAAAACAATCTATTAGTGCACGACAGGATTCCAGCCCACAACTTTACGATCAGAAGACGGGGCCACTCCCACTAGATGTCTCGTATTCTGCATGGTATAAAATTGTTGTGTCCCGTGCGCTACCAAATTTAAAGTAGTGAAGTTTTTCACCGCTGCACTCTAAATCAACCCCCTCCCTCAGCCGGCACCTCATAATTCACCCCCTACCGATAATCGTGTCATAACTCACACTAGTGCACCTCCGCGCTAATATTAAACCAGTAATGGTGGTGATCAGTTTTAAAATATAAATTTATATCGCGGTAGGAGATGCTATTCAGATTTATGGTGATCGGGCGTCCGTGTAAGTTATGAGCAGTGCCTACGTAAGTAGTTATAGATAATGGTAGAACAATGGTTAGTTTACATTTTTTTATACGACTTTTAATAGAACAAGCCTTTTTTTTATACAACTAGCTGATGGAACAAGCAGATGCATTGCCCTGCGTCCATCAACTTGAGGCATACAGATGTTAAGCCTCATGTGCCTATAATTACACCGGCAACCACATTCTTCAAACCGAAACACAGCAACGCTGCTTGGCGACATAAAAAGGCGTGGTGGTACTTCCCCAGACGAGCCCTTCACAAAGAGCTCTACTACTCTTAAAACTTGATCTTGATCCCTTTTAACTTGATCCTGATCAAATCCATTATATTGATCTAAATTTATTTCAAACAAACACAAATAATATCTATGTTCCAAAGCTTTGTCACGTGACATAAACTATTTTTGAATTTATTATGGTTTCTTCAACGCAATCCTACAAAATTCCTTTGAAAAACGGTAATCAAAAACAAACTATCTGCGTCATAAAGCGGTTGCCCTAATAACTATGTCATTTTGTTCATAAATAATTCATAATTGACCATTCTACCACAAATTAGTCACACATGCGCCTGAGCCTGAAACTGGACAGCTAGTTCACTCTATATCAAAATTAAAAACATCGATGACTGGTTGGAAGAGTAGAAACGTTACTATCTAGTTGTGAAAGAAGAGGTAAACTCTTCTGCCACAACCAGTTCCGGGTAAGAATGATATTTCCGCTTCCGCAACTGGTTACGAAAATTAGTTGCGAAAATCGCCGGAAGGGATGAAACATCAACGATTCTACAATCATTGAATCATAGACCAAAAACCTGTTTATTTATACTAGCGAACATGTTCTAGGAAGAATCTAAGATCACAAATTAGCTAGCAAGTGATAGTCAAATTAGTAATTTGACGTTGACTTGAATTTTAACATAAACGTTTCATTCTTTTTCTAATTTGTAGGAAGATGCTTCGTTATTATCTTCTTTAGAGTTAGCAATAGTTTGCAATACTACATATTACCTACTTACCATAACATACCTATATGCTTAGCTCACTCCTATAGTAAGTGATCTCAGACCGTGGTAGCAATATGGTTGCTTTAGCAGTAGCTCGTCCCTTGGGTGTATCACAAGTGACCTAGCTGACTCTCTTAAGCTATGCATGCGTCTGCTTCATACAGAAATATTGGTTTTTATCACCACCCATGCACATAATGCATACTAAAATAACCAATAGCTCTCGTGTCATATTAGTTCATAAAACTTTGTTGGGGCGAGTATTTTTAGGATCTCTATTTTTTATGCTCGTTCGATAAATGTGTGTTGTGTTATGTTTGTATACATTAATAATACCTGTCTAGTTAGTTACACAGATTGTGACTTCACTTCTCCGTCCGTATTATGTATTACTAAAACCTCCTTATTTCCAAATTAGCTAATAAGCCAAGCAGATTTTCAATGTTTTCGCACAGTTTTACTATCAGAACTAAAATTCTAGTGTTTCCTGTAATGTGAAATAATTAAAAAAAAAGGTACCATTACCACTAGTTAAACAGATTGTGAATTCACTTAAGAGTCCGTATTATGTTTAACTAAAACCTGCTTACTTCCAAATTAGCTAATTCACCAAGCAGATTTTAAAAGTTCATCAGTTTTACTATCGGAACTAAAATTCTACAGTGTTACCTGTAATGTGAAATAATGTGATACCATTACCACATTATTTTCAGGATCAACACCTTATCCATCTACCAACTAAATGCGATACGATGTATGTACCTACCTACTTGTAATTAAATATTTTCAAAGTTTATTCGCTAAATTTGTGAAAGCTCTAAATAGGCTCGAAACAATTTCAAAACAACCGTAATCAAATCAGGGTCATCTAAACCTCCGTAACAATCCGAAGTTGCGGATAAACTCGAATTATCGAACAATTGCTCGTCTAATCGCTGCGGTCCGAATAAGAAGAGATTTTCGTTCGGCGCGTGCGGTCTGCTGGGCCGCAGAAGTAGGGTTGCTACGCGTCCCTTCAAATTGTTAACTATCCTCATTCTGCAAACAATTGGATTTGACAATTGGATTGAACGTGGTTACAATCGAAACATTAAAAAATTACAGAAATATTCATAAAAGCACTTTTAAAAAAAATATATGGGTGTGGATGGGCCAACTAATTACTACAAAATAGGACAAGTGTAATTTGGAAGTACTTCTGACCGTAATCATTTTTTTTATACAACTAGCTGGTGGAACAATCAGATGGCCCACCTGATGTTTTTTTTTTTGTTACAACCAGCTGATGGAACAAGCAGATTGCCCACCTGATGTGGTAACCATCACCTATAATAAAGCATTGCCTCGTAAGTCACGCATGATAGGAACGTGCCCTACGATGCACTGCCCTGCGTCCATCAGCTTGAGGCATAACGATATTAAGCCTCATGTGCCTGTAATTACACGAACCAACCACACTCTTCAAATCGAAACACAGCAACGCTGCTTGGCGGTAGCAAAAGGCGTGGTGGTAGTACTTCCCCGGACGAGCCCTTCACAAAGAGCTCTAATACTCTGAAACTAAAGAATCCTCAAAGAATTTTGAGTTGGTGCTTGATACTAAGAGATCTGAGGGTATATCTACTGTGCCTGGGGATAAAAGTCGTGAAGCTGTTTCTTTTTTTTATTCCTGCACTTTAATCGGTAGATCAATGGAATTGAGCTACCAATAAAATAAAAAGATATTTGAAATTTTATGGCTTGTAGATAAAAGTTGCAAGGGCTAAATTGTTTCTAGTGAAACTTAGAAAGGATGATTTCATGACATTAATATGTATATATGAATATGGACTAGACCTTCTGACTTAGTAGGTTCCTACACGTGAACAGAGCTATCCACAAGCTAGTACTTTTTAATTTAGGTATTAGTGAATTTAAAAAAACAGACAACCCTACAAAACAGGGGTTCGCAATATCCGTCATTGGTATTCGAGCCGCGAGGCTCCCGAGGCTCCACCGGCACATCGCAATCGATACTCAAGACGGAATTATCGGATGTCATTACAAACTTTAATACTAGACGAGGAACTACTTCTACTATTACTTGAAGTAGTTTTAGGACCTGTTGGGATGTCCTAAGATGGTCCTAAGATGTTATTGTTGATATGAATGAAAATTAATTTCATCAACAGCAGTATAGTAGTAGTGTATATTATAAGTAATAGCAATCACAAACCGAAAGACGAAGAATGGGATGTCTTTCCCATCTGGACGGACTGAGATCATGGAAAGTCGGTGTATGGAGAAGACCCAAAAACTCCCTTCATGAAATCTTATGGGGAGGCATTACCCAGCAGTCAACTTCTACAAGCTGCTGATGATGATGATGAATGAAACTGTTCGTGAAATGTTATCGTTTTTAACAGCAGTTATACAACAATACAATTACAATCATTCGATTAGTTCCCAAAACAACGCACCATCTTTTCCAAACTGGGTTATCATCAGTGCCCTGGTCACGTCCATCTATTTGTTCCAATGTATTGCCCGGCTGATCCCTACGCCACCTGCCTGCTATTAGCTGCAGCTAATATTGAATTTTGGGGGAGTTTGCTGTTAGATCATTGTGAACGCCCTCTTTACTATGAGAAACGATGCGTCACAGGTGCGTATACATTTTTGCAATACAATATCACATCCAGCAACAGTGGGAACTCAGTGTGACATCTGTAACTCTCTTTAGTACGCATTACGTGCAATATTTGCAGTATGTTGCGAATAACATGCGTCACAGATAGGTACAATAATACACATATTGCATCACGGCATAAAATTCCTTTAGTGAAAATGGAAACGAACTATTCTCAGAATATTACCATAATATCACCACGGAAAGCGCAGGGTAGTACTGTCCCCCACTAGATTGAGAGACGTCGAAGGTAGGAGCTATTGCTTGCAGACCACACAAGATCGGTCACTCTTGAAATCTATGGAGGAAAAAAACTGAAACAGCTTCACGATTTTGATCCCCAGGCACGGTAGATATCCCCTCAAATCTCTTAGTACGAAGTACTAACTCCAGATTCTTTGAGGATGTATTATTAAATATTACATTTTAAAGTGTTGATGTGCCTTCAAAAAATTTATTGATTTTTGCTACCACACTCATACCACTGAAATAATCTGGTGATTAAGAGCACTGGTGGTCTAGTGGTAGCGGTCCCGCCTTCCGATCCTAAGGTCGTGGGTTCGAAACCGGTCGTGCACAAATGAGTTTTTCTGTTCAAAAATGTATGTGCACAATGCCAGTACTCTCAGACGGTGAAGGCAAACATTGTGAAGAAACCGGCATGTCGTGGAACCTAAAAAGTTCTATAACATGTGTCAAGTGCTCGAAAGGAACCTCTCGAGGCGCACTTAAAATCCTTTCACCACACTGTTTCGAAAGAAACTAGTGACACGACTAGAGAGACTGAAATAATCTCATTTCTGAAAACACTCCATCACAGAATAATTCAGCATTGCCATTCTTCAAAGGTTTCGCAAGCGCATCAGTTCAAAGTATGATACGTGATTCAATTCCAGCATGATTGATATTTCGGCGCCCGCAGATGGACGTTCCGGTCGGGTGCAATTTTTTACCTCTTCGTTTCGGCGTTCGTCGTAGAAACTACTATACCTTCTGCACAAATGGCATAGTAACTTTGACTGGTTCTGTGCGACATATTAAATAACTACTCTATATTCTGTGGCCGGTTGTGATTTATGGAACTTGTCGCGATGGAGATGGAATTCAAGTTGCTTTGTTTCTTTTTTTGGGGTGGGATTGGCTGGCGCTTTGATGTTTCTTATATAAGTAAGTATCTTCAAAAGCTAAAGTCCTCATTCATATTGTTCACTGAGCTCTCCAGTATCTAAAATAGCCGCTAAGCTAGTTGCTATCTCTTTTTACTGACATGAAAGAGACAGAGACACGGATATTTATTAGGGCCGCTAAAACGTGTCAAGGAATTGAATAATAGCCTGTCTAACATAAAAACATTCTAAGTATATAGGTTACTTAGCAGAATTTTTATATTCTTCCATTCATATAGCATTTCCATTAATAAACTGCAAACTTCTTCGACCTACTTCAGTCCTCGGTTACTTTTACGAGAAATTTGTAGAAAAAGTAACAGAAACTGCCGAATAACTCGTTTGGTAGGCCCGAGGCGCATTTTAACGAACCCTGTTAAGGTGTGGTCACACTGATAGACACAGGTATATAAAAACAGGCAAACCTACCACTAAATGTTAGAACATATATACAGAAAGCACCATAGTGAGTAAAACATGAACGAATAAATAAATACATTTTGGTAGACATTTCACTCAGCACTACCTAGCCCCAAACTAAACAAAATTGTACTATGGGAACCAAATAGCTGATATGATAGTTTCTTTTCAAAACTCATTTCTCATGAAGTTTATCACGCCCTGAAAAGTATAAATAAAACGCCATACTCAGTGGCGTAGCTAGGTGGCCAAGGGCCCCGGTGCATAGAGAAAGAATCAGGCATAGATAAATAATTTTGTGAGCAGGCTCAAGGCTTTCTTACTTCGGGAGCTGGCTGGCCCTCTCTTTTCAAGAGGGCCACCTGAGCTCCGGGGCCCTGGTGAACTGCACCACCTGGCCCTACGATAGCTACGCCACTGGCCATACTCCTAATGTATGGCTATAATGGCTTAATTACATGAACAACAGATATCTGATGTTTCATAAAAAAAAAGGTTAAGTATATATTAATGTATACATTCCCAAATCTAAAGTGCGAATCCGAACCACACATTGTATGAATCATCTAAATTACTAAAATATGAAACTTTCGAGAGAATCGACAAAAAAGTTAATAGCAAGAAAATTTATATGAGTTTAGGGAAATGCAGTAGTTATTTAGAAAATACGACCGTACGTGGCCACACACGAACTCGTTATTACGATCTTAGTGGTCACTTCAATACAGTTAACTTACAATGTAGATTATGCGCTGTATCTGTCCCTTCGGTGTCGTTAGTAACTGGGCAATATATTTTGCGTACGCTAGTCGATAGTGGCAAGATAACACGAATTGCAGATACGAGTAGGTATACTTTACAAAAGGTTCTATTTTGAATTCCTGGGAGACTTGAAGTCACTGTATTATCTAAAATACCTACCTACAATTTGAAATTTTTTTATTTTTCATTTAAGTGGCTGACAACTATCAAACAACTTCTCGCTCGCACGTTTCGACATGTTGAAAAATATAAAATCACTAAACTCATTTTCGAAAAATCGCAATCAACCATCTTGTGTGCAATCACATTACACACAGTATAGTAAAAATTTCATTTTGATCGATACACGTTTTCCTGCTTAAAAGTTTGCTTATGTACGAAAACTAGTAAAGCAAGCTTTTGAGTAAGAAAACATGTATCGATCAAAATGAAATTTTTACTAAACTGTGAGCAATGTGATTGCACACAGATGGTTGATTGCGATTTTTCGAAAATGAGCTTAGTGATTTTATATCTTTCAACATGTCGAAACGTGCGAGCGAGAGTCACATTAGCTCTTGTCTTCGCCTTAAGGTCTAAAAGTTTATTCCATTTGTGATTACAAAGATCATAATTAAAAGTAATAAAGCTAGATAAACCTAGTTCCCCGCGACGAGGCCTAGAAGAACAGTATTCGTATTGGGTAAACTGGCTTACTGCCTATCTGATACGGTAAACAGTGCATCGCATTTTGAAACCTGCACACAACTCTAGAAACATTTTCTAAAGCTTTGCCTACTCTGAAGGAATCTCTTTATATTTGAGAACATTTTGTTTTCTCAACGACAGCCAATAACAATGATCATTAAATTTAATATACATATGTGTTTTAACTATAGATACTTACATATTATATTTTTAGATATTATAATAATAAAATTACTTACGTAAATAGTTAAATATATATAAATAGTAATAACAAAGTAATAATGGGTAGAATATGTACATCAATCTATATTTTAACGGTAAAAATATAAAATAATAGTAGTACGGATTTAAAAAACAAGCAGGTAGGTTTGAGGTTTAACATCTGTATACCTCAAGTTGATGGACGCAGGGCAGTGCATCGTAGGGCACGTTCCTATCGTGCGTGACTTACGAGGCAATGCTTTGTTATAGGTGATGGTTACCACTTAACATCAGGTGGGCCATCTGCTTGTTCCGTCAGCTAGTAGTATAAAAAAAAAAAAGGTTCGTGTTATTTGAATACACGGAAAATCAAGTGAAGACTATACAAACTACCTAACTGGGTATTTGTGATTGTTCCATGTTTGGCTGCGGTGGCGAAATTAAATGAACATCGGCTAAAAAAATATATGTTTAAATAAAAAATATCTAAAAGCGAAAACGCGAATCCGGGCTACGTGGTTAACTTAGTAATCAGATGCAACTTGACAAGTCCTAGGTGTCTTCCAAAGTTGGAAGTTGGCCTCAGTCTGTCTGCGGCTCTAGGCGACGTGCCGGCGTATTGGCTAGCATTCATGAATGTTAATCCCTACGGCACGACGCAGTCGCAAACATGTGGCTTAATCCCGGTTAGAGTTTAGTACGCGATAGGACGTAGAGGATTTCAGAGGCCTTATTACCATAGTCTTGAATCGGAATGTAGGTAATGCGATTCTTTTGGTTGTTCGAATAGATAGTTATATTCTATATTTTATTTAAAAAATTGTATCATTTTACTTTAGATTCACTGTATAGATGTGTAAGCGCAGGTATTTAAACACGTAAAATGTAAGAAAAAATACATAATTGATTTATAACATGAAATGTTATTTTATAGCTAATTAAACGAAGCGTAAAATAGCTTACCCATACCACACTGTGCCAGTGGCGTAGCTAGGTGGACAAGGGCCCCGGTGCATAGAGAAAGAACCGGGCATAGGGATAGAATTTTGTGAGCAGGCTCAAGGTTTTCTAGCTTCGGGAGCTGGCTGAAACTCTCTTTTCAAAGCTTAGGATAAAGGGCCCCTGAGCTCCGGGGCCCTGGTGCACTGCACCACCTGGCCCAACGATAGCTACGCTACTGCACTGTGCTAAGTAATTTCAAACGTTGAAAATGCGAAATTGAAAACTTACTCCGGTCACTTGGGTGATTCTTGTATACGGAATCGCACTACAGTTTTAACTTAGTACGACGTGTGCTCGCAATATGGCAGAAATAATGTAAGATTAACCTAACTTGCTAACAAATGAATGAAACCTGACGTTCGACGAAATAGAGACAGAGATACATCATTGAAACGACTCACTAAAGCGCGCATCCGAAATGTAGCGAATGGCACCCATTACCGCCTTCTTTCCCCACTTTACACTCATTAGGCCGTTATTCCCTAAAGTCTTATCAAAGATGTACGAGCTGATGGAAGAGAACATTTCACAATATTTTCATACAAACATTTTATAGTAATTTTCATACAAACGTTTTCTTACATATACGCACTTTCTCTACTTACATTGTATTGGATTTACACGGTAGAAATTAGGTACTCATCATGAGTGTTACCAGACAGTGTTTGGGCTGCCCAAAGGCCTTAACGACCGAACGACCATTATAGCCTATACCAGCGAGTAAACTATCTAAAAATAAGCCATAGCAACAGCAGTAGCAGCAGCAATAGAATAAGGAGGGCGCGAGATGGTCACTGGTTGAGGTTATGTAACGGGGGATAAAAGACCAATAATAATGTTTCAACGTTCAATTTGGTGGAAAGACCATCCGATGCACCTATGAGCGTGAAGATCGGGCACTCATGCACAATCCTTACACGTCATAGGTGGATTATCGGTAGATGTCGTATCGTCTGTTGGTAGATAGAAAGAGCACAGAATCGTTCTTCCTGGAAAATATAGGGGAAGCTATGTCCGGCAGTAATTTTCATCAGCGTGATGATAATGATGAGTTCATAAAACTTACAAAATCGATTATTTGGTTATGCCACATCTAGTTGTTTTGTCTGCAACATATACTCAGTTGGCACGCAACATTGAAAAGACGGCACATCGTTCTTGCTTCGTCTTGGTTCGACTCGTAACTCGTCTTGCCACATTAACGGCCCACCAGTGTGTTCGTTGATGTATCGGACGATTCATATTTTGGGTACGTTTTATGGCTGAACTATATTAGTCGTATCCTACAACTAATATTCTTAGTGAAAAATTTATGGTTCGTGTGATTGCGCCAAAACAAAAAAAAACTATAAATTCCAAATCGTTCTTTAATAAACAAAACAAAAAAAAAACATAATGTTTAAAAGCATTTTAGTCCAGTTAATTTTTACCTAATACTTCTTAGCACTAACCAATGTTATCAGAAAGTAATGGTTCGAAATTTTGATGTCTTTTACTACAGGCACTTAACTTTTTATGTAATCAGGAATAGTTTCTTTCAGCAGTAATTGAATCAGCAGTAAATGAGTTAAACAAAGATAATCACATTATATCACCCAATATAGTACTCATCCAACCACTTAACCCACCCCATAATTATATTTACCAAACAAAGTTTATCCCTATTACCGTAGCATCGACCTAATTCCGTAATCCGTATCCCTAATGCCGTGTTCCTGGGTAATTAATATCAGGCGAGACACTATTTTATTTTATTATTGCGACAAGTCGTATTTTGTGAGTTAGAAGTTTGTGTGGGGAGTCGGTAAAGTGCTTTCAAGCATTCTCAGTTATAGAAGAAGCCTCTTACCAATTTCTAAATGCGAAAGTGTGTTTGTCTGTTTTGTAAGTTAGTAGAGCTCTTTGTGAAGGGCTCGTCCGGGAAGTACTATAACCATATCGCCAAGTAGCGTTGCTGTGTTTCTGTTTGAAAGAAGCCGGTAAAATTTACGCTTCAACTTGATGGACGCAGGGCAGTGCATCGTAGGGCCTTAATTTTTTTTAAATCTTCGTTTCCTACCCCAATTTTTTTTTAAAAACGCTCTTTTTGAAGAGTGGTTGTATACTAAGAGTCAGCATACAATATATAGTATTTACGGAAAACCTCGGCTGAGAGATCATTGCATATAGCCACACAAATCTGTCAGTCTTTATAGTGACAATCATCGAGGTATTATTAAATCAATAGTGAAAAGTGCGATAAAAAAAGTTAAAAGTCAATAAGTACCTACCTTATTTATAAATTGAATTATGTATCTGTTTTCGGACGGGAGCACTTATTTCATGGACCACGGATGTACGATTAAGACTGTCTCTTTGTTAATTTTATAAACTTTCATTTCACACAACAGTATACGGGGTAAAATCATGGCACCTAAAGACTTTGTAACGCTTTTAAAACAATATAATGTTTCCCAAACTTCTCTTCAACTGGTTCCATACTATATGTTCCGTTTGCAGTCATGAAACAAAAATTAACAACATAAATTACTCCGTCTGATTTATATGTGTTTGTTTATTTGTTTGTCGACAAACTCCATAATTACCATACGCCGGAGGGCTATCGCTTATGAATGGCGGTCTATTATGTTTCTATTCAATTTGGATGATAATTTAAATAGATCGGTAAATATACATTATTACATTATAATATACATTATAATACATTTAAACAGAATACAGACATAGCTGCACGACTTTGATCCCCAGGCACGGTAGATATCGCTTCAGATTTTTTAGTACCAAGAACCAACTGAAGATTCTTTGAGAATGGGGGTAGTCAGGGGTACGTCCAAATATTACATTTGTCACCGACCCACATTGAGTATTTAGTATTCATTAAACTGGTTTCCTCAAGATGTTTTCCTTCACCGATTGCGAGCATATATTGGTATTGCGCACATAAATATTTAGTTAGGTTATTATAAAACTTTAGGCTAATATGTCTTTTTACCCGACAGGCTGAGGATGATAAAAAAAAATTAAGCTTTGATTTATCCTTGAAATCTCAATTTCACAGCTCGGCTCGAAACAACGAAATACTTTTGTTTTAACCAAATAAATGAGTATCCAGATAAAACTGGACATCTTAATGAAGCTGAGAAAGGCTAAAGAATAAAAATAATTAAAAATTTCATCAAGCGAAAAGGCTTAATGTTTTCAAATGAACATTTTTGCTCATTGTCGCTTTACTTTTTCAGAGATTAATAACGGACAGACACAAAGATGGAGACATTAAAACCTTTTGAAAAAGTACAACTGAAGTTCTGAAGATAGAATGAACAAGGAAATCGTGGGCCACGAAATACGAGTAAAGCGTCTCTATGTAATCTTTTTCGGGATAAAAAGTACGGTGTATAATGCTTTGTATCCGTTGGAGAGTTTCGTCGGCCATCTTTGAGCTTTTTCGTAAATAACTAGCGCGAATATATTTCGGTATGGTTCCGTAGATCTGGAATGCTTCCTGATGTTTGTCATTGAACCTGGAAGAAGTGGTTTTGACCCAAATTCTCTAGAAGGGCAAAATGAAGAAGTATGTACCTTACATGTAAATAACTGCGAAGGTTACGTTGTTTGGATGTTCGCGGCTCAATCACGCTCTAACAACAGAACCGATTAGGTTGAATCTTAGAACAAAATAGTTCGTAACCTAGCTTATAGAATTTTTACTTTTATACGCGAGTGAAGCCGTGGGTAGTAGCTGTATTAAGTGCCCCAGGAGTGGATGCTAATACAACTCGCCTCAATAAAGAAACATTGAGTACTGGTGGTTTAGTGGTAGCGGCCCTGCCTTCCGATCCTAAGGTCGTGGGTTCGAAACAGGTCGTGCACCAATGAGTTTTTCTGTTCAAAAATTGTGCACAATGCCAGTACTCTCAAACGGTGAAGGAAAACATCATGAGGAAACCGGCATGTCGTAAAACCTAAAACGTTCTATAACATGTGTCAACTGCTCGAAAGGAGCCTCTTGAGGCATACAGATGTTGAGCCTCATGTGCCTGTAATTTCACCGACGACCACACTCTTCAAAACGAAACACAACGCTGCTTGGCGGCAGAAAAAGGCGTGGTGGTAGTACTTCCCCGGACGAGCCCTTCACAAAGAGCTCTACTACTCTGAAAACCTCTTACAATTCCTACTTATGACATTAGCTAGCTACCGTTTACTCCTGCAAACGGTAGCTAATGTCAACATTGATAGTGCATACACTATCAATGTTGACATTAGCTACAAACAGAGCCTCTTACTCATAAGTAAGAGGCTCTGTTTGTAGCCCAAAAGCCAACAATTTAAAAAAGCTCGAAATTTACTAAAAACCCTGAAAGATATCGTTCAGGAGGAGGGGTGAAGTGGGGGCACGCACCTGATACCTCCTTTCATCCCATGAATACAAAGAATATCTTAGATGTAGGATTTACATCTTGTTTTACACGGGAACGATAAAACGGCAAAATTTAAATTTAGAACACGTGATTGTATATCGATTCCCATTTCTCAGCTGTCGAGGAGATAGATGAATGAAATGTATTTGAGGACTCAATCTGTTTTGTAATGTGGGGAATGCGAGGCTATTATTAAAGATAGGAAAAATAAATTGCCAAATTCTTTAGCGATCCACTTTTACCAGCCTTATGGAAATAATTCCAGCAAACATTATTAAAATAGCCTTATGTAATAATGCATAAATCTGATTAAGCAATAGAAATATAAGTTTTTTAGTAGTCTATTACAGTTATTTTTTGGAAATATTTAAATAAATTCGTGGATGAACTTCATTAAATTCATTCATTAAATAATCATTGAATAATTCATTGAATAATTTTATAGATGCCTTGAACTTTACTAACGTAGTTTCACGTTGTAGTTGCTATCTCTCTTTTTCATCGATTTATAATACAAATTGAAGATTGGGGAATATTTTGAATCGATCAAACTATCTCACCCTCGAAATCCAATTACACAATCAATTGCTCCAATCCTCAACACAATCGATCCCAAGGTGGACTTTTTACTGAATTTCCCAAAGATTTGCCCACAGCCTGAAGTAGGCCAAAGTGCCGTCTCAATCATCGGTTCGCCCTTCCGACTGATTACATTATGCAAATTACGCCTCCCCTCGTGTCATCTATACCTTGGAATGTATTTAAATGAGACTGAAATTGTGTTTTTTTAATATTTTTAAAGGTTTCGTTCTTTTCATTGAAACACTTCAATGTGGCGTAGCTTGTATAGTCTTCTCATAAAAGTCCTGTACAGTAAAATTTGTGCTGGTGAGTGTCTGCATGAGCTATGTAATGCAGGCCTGGGAATTTAGACGCCAGAGTTAACTTCTAAAAACCCCTTTTCCACTGATATTTTCGTAGTAGCAGGCCGCTTTCGTATAATGAGCAATTTCAGATAATACGGAAAATATAAATCGGAAAACCCTTTGGAAGCTTTGGAAATTGACACTTACGTTGAAAGTTGACGTTAAAATCTACATACCATTACTACCACCACCACCCTAGACAGTTCACAGCACTGATGTAAATGTTAAGCTTCTCAGATACAATCTCAAGTCCAGGTTTCCGTAGATGCGGTAATTGTTATAATGATGGCCGTATTATAGCTGTGAAAAGGTTCTAGATATCAAGTAAATGATGGATTTTTATGTATCATTTGTTTTTTATTCGTATCAAAGAAGTTATGAACCGATCGGGATTCCGAAGTTAACGACTTTTTCGAGATGTATTAGCCAACTTTGCTATCGATATCGGTAAAACGAATATAAAATTATGAGATGTTCATTGCGTCTCTGTAATTTGACATGATTCGTGTCTCTCATATGAGATCTGAGAACCTAATGTTGTAAAGAGCATGAGAGGTTTGGTAATGCAAAACTTAGCAACTAAGATAAACAAAGTTCTTCAAGTTTACAATATGGATGATTAACTGCCAGTGTAATTTATACAATTTACTATCTGGCTTACAGCCACGATGTAAGCCTTTGGGCAGCTTAAAAAGTATATTGCCTATAAGGCTATAAATAGCTCGTACAAACATACAGTAGAGCCGATATCATTTGTTCTGCAACTGCACTATAAATAGCCGCCATAAGACACTGACATCAGTACGCGACTTTGCTGCTTGCGCCTTTCAACATTTTTGAATGTTTTAAGAGTAGTAGAGCTCTTTATGAAGGGCTAGTCCGGGGAAGTACTACCACCACGCCTTTTTCTGCCGCCAAGCAGCGTTGCTGTGTTTCGGTTTGAAGAGTGTGGTTGCCGGTGTTATTACAGGCACATGAGGCTAAACATCTGTATGCCTCAAGTTAATGGAGGCAGGGCAGTGCATCGTAAGGCACGTTCATATTATTATCATGCGTGACTTACGAGGCAATGCTTTGTTATAGGTGATGGTTACCACTTAACATCAGGTGGGCCATCGGCTTGTTCCATTAGCTAGTTGTATAAAAAAAAACACAACCACAAACAATAAAATTACGGAATAACATACCAATGATTATGTAAAAATCCAAACAAACTTTTGTACCCATAAATGGATTTTTATGTTTCTTTATGCGAGCGAGATAGCGGCGCTCTTTTGTCAGGCCCCAGCTTGTTAAGAAACCAAAGATAAAGTCATTACCCGTATTGGATCGCGAGATTAGCGTAAAAAAGTATGTATCTATTTAAAATTCCATTCTCTTTCTCGATCGTTTCACAGCTGCTCTTGACAGCCGATAACAGTTAGAATGCAAAGCATCTGCCTACAGCTGCTGATAAAAACTGATAGAACTTTTTGTTGGTTGAAAAAGTGGAAGTGTTTTATTCTCATGAAATATTTAGTCAACATTGCGTTTGCGATTGAAAGAGGACTCTTTATTTTCTTTTAAGCAATATTTTGTCGACATTGTAATTGCCTGGCTATGTTTTAAGTTGTTTTTTGAGTTAAAACGAGAAAGATCTAATCTTAGTAAAATTTATATTCATTTACTTAAACTGATAATTTGAATCAAATACAGCCATAGCTTTTACCCTTTATTATAGCCTATTTCTGGTTGTCAAATTATTTTATGATGGTCAGTTTATTATTCTACTTAACCTGTCAGCTTAGTTAACATGAAGCTGCGACCTCGGATTTTAAGTCTGACTTGATGGGTGTGACGATATTTTTTTTTAAGTTGTTTGCTGACTGAAATATAAACATATTTCTGTCGTCAGCAGAGTAGGTAACTCAATCTAAAAAGTGAAATGATTGTTTACCGCCATAGTAAGTAATCGTAACTTCTACTACTCCAATCTTAAAAAACACAGTATTTTTTTTGTCTACACTTTTATAAAATTCATGACGACACGACAATCGACAGTTCTTTGTTCGAGGGCTCAGCTGTCTTCGCGTTGCGCTATTAAACTCCACCACCCGCGGTACGTCGAGTCGCTCATTTCTCGCGCTTTGTTACTTTATGTGGCACAAGTATTGAGTGACACGCAAGCTTGTTTGTGTTACAGTCGAGATTTCCAAAAGCTTGAGGAGCTTGATAACCGACAAACTTCTCGCTCGCATTTATTTCATTTCAAAATTTTCTGAAGATATCAAAACTTATCATTCAATAAAGTTTCGTAGAATATACATTACAAAGGTTCAGCAAAAATATTACAAACGGGAAGTTGTTTGACGGTTGTCGGCGTCTTAATGCCGGGCAGTGTTATTAATTAACAGTGAGTAAAAAACATTGTTGGTAAACGGCCACACCAAGCTTTCATGCGCAATTCGTTTATTTTGACTCATTTTACACTTCGGTGCCTATTGTAATACACTGCATGCCCTTACTTACGCAAATTCTCAATTTTTTTCATTGCCTGCCTATGATTTTAAAACAGTAACAGTAAACTCTTACCTTTGGTATAGGTATATAGTTTTGACCATTTAAAAAAAAGACAAGGATTGTTCAAAGTTATCCGTCATCCGTCAAAATCAAAATCAAAACGGTCTTTATTCAGTGCAATCACAAGGATCACTTTGAAACGTCTTATATACTAGGTGAATCTAGTATATAGTCGCCAGTTCCTCGCGACCAAAGCCTAGAAGAACGGGCAAGAAACTTACGGCTTAGCGTTTTTTTGTATGATATTTTTTACAATTTTATTATGGTACCTACTTAATTGTTTAGTGTTTATAATGAGTTGGAGCATAGATCAGTCCCAAGCTTTTTTGTCACCTATATAATCCGATATTTTATAGTAAGCTTTTGAACAAAGTTTTCTTTTTATTATGTTTTTGAATTTGCTAATCGACAAATGATGAATCTCACTTGGGACTTTGTTAAAGAAGCGTACACATTGTCCTGCAAACGATTTGCTTACTTTAGTGAGCCTAGTAGTGGGAACAGCGAGCTTATCTTTATTTCTAGCGTTAACATTATGATGGTCGCTCTTTTTGGCATATAAATGATGTCGGTCCTGTGATACATCTTCATCTTCAAAAAATTCGCTCTTATCGGGGTTCTGATGCAGTTGTCTTCAATTGAATCTTTTCAATGCGCCCTCCTTGACTTTCTTATACGACATTACAGCGACTTTTTACCTAGCTCACGTACAGTGGAGTAGCTAGGTGGACAAGGGCCCCGGTGCATAGAGAAAGAATTTTGTGAGCAGGAATTTTATCAAGGTTTTCTAGCTCCGGGAGCTGGCTGACCCTCTCTTTTCAAAGCTTAGGTTAGAGGGCCTCCTGAGCTCCGATGCCCTGGTGCACTGCACCACCTGGCCCTACGATAGCTACGCCACTGCTCACGTAACATAACTGTGATACAACGGGTTAATTTAGATGATTTCATTGTTTGCATCAGATCTGTACCATCTATGTGCTTTAGTAAATTTAAAACAATTTAATCAACCAGTCAGCAGAAGCACCAACAAACCGCAGCTAAATCTAAAGCCGGTGCACACTATCGCGTCGCAAACAACCAGCAATAAACGTTGCATTTGCATTCCCATTACGCATGCAGTGTTTACGCGCACCAAACGCTGTTATTTGTGCTGCTGATAAGAGCTTTTGAGAGTGACAGGCTGGTGTGAGCCTGGATTTTGAGCTCGAGGTTGTCGATTTATTATTAATATTCGGGGCACTTCAACAAAATACAATTTTTGATAAAACATTAATTATATTTTGAATTTATAAATAATGTTGAATACGTATGCCTCAAGTTGATGGACGCAGGGCAGTGCATCGAAGGGTACGTTCATATCGTGCGTGACTTGCGACGCAATGATTTGTTATGGTTACCACTTATCATTAGGTAGGCCATCGGCTTGTATCATCAGCAAGTAGTATTAATATAAAATTAGGAAATCAATCAAAGTTATAATATTGAATAATAATTATTGTTAGGCTAGGAACACAATTTATTCTTCAAAATGCAGTTGGGAAAATGATAACTCATAAAACACAGTGTAATGAATTATGAATCATAATATTATTATGAATGAAATGTGATTTTAGCTCAACAATGTAAGGTCATGCATCCCTCAATGCAGGTGACACGCACCTCTCAATTACGTCCATTGCATATCGTCAGTGATTCCAATGAAAAACATAAAAGGAGCGAAAAGCTGACCATTATCGTCTGGTGCATTTTCAATTTATGAGGGATGTGCATATTAAAATATTAATTTACATTTATTGCATTTCATTATTTTGAAAAGATCATCGAATACTTCAGTTTAGCAGCTAAGCAAGTGGGCCATCCATTGTTACATTAACAAGTGATGTTAAAACGTTTACCGATATATCGCTTCATTAGTATCATAAAATTGTTGCTACTTCTTTTAAGCTTGGTCGCGTGGAACTACAGATTCGCCTTAAGACTTTTAAAGTTTACCGGGAAGAGGTCGTTTAATCAGAAACTAGTGAATTCACATTCACTTTCCTACCAAATGTAATATTAAGACGTACCTCTGACTATCTCCCTATAGGAATTCTCAAACAAAACTTGGGTATGTTAAAAGTTTTTTAGTAAAACTAAAGACCGCCAACTAACTTATAAACGTAGCTTAATTTAAACATTGCTTATAATACTTTAATTGTCTCGTGTCTCGTCATTGTTTGTCATTCAACCTACCTAGGCGTTATCTATAAAATGACAGAATTTTAAGGTACATTTACCACAGCAATATATTGACACAGAATAGGAAAAACATAAGACAAAGAACATGTATATTTATAGAGCTGTAAGAACGTATACTAAAAATATATGCCAGAGCTTCTAAAGGCTATAGACACGACACACACGGGCATAAAGCAATATCACTGAAACCAACTGTGAAAACAGTTTTTACGTGGTGGTGATTAAAAAGAGGAGTGCAGCGTGATACGTTTGGTACACTGAAAGACAATGTTTGGTATACAGGCTTTCAGTGAAAATGTGTGCTGAAATAGTAGTGACAGCTCAGCGCTACATAATAATGATTGAATATGTCATACCGTAGGTATTCATTGCACTACAATGAGGACATCACGAAAAGAACTGAGAAACCAAATTACGCTATTTAAATGTTTCGACGTTTTTGGTCTCTATGGACCTTTATATAGACTGTTCCTGTTCTATGGACCTTTATATATACAAAATGTGGACACATTTGCAGTGATCTTTACATGTCTTTTATTATGATCAGGTATTTTTTGTATGACCATACTCCAAATAGGTACCGGGTACGTAAATACATTATACAGGTGTATGAGTGTCACATATATAATAATAAATAACATTTCAACATGGCGTTATTCAGCCCCAATCTATGAATGAGAACCGGTCTTAAAACATACAGAATTTAAAATATTCAGCAACGTTTCTGATTGGAAACGTCGGAATGTGTCTCTCTTGCTCTTGTTTTGTTTGCTTATAAACGAAAAAGACGGAAACGTTTCCCAATGTTTTTAAAAGCCTTACCTGGTACAACTAATATTTTTTTCTTGAATGAATGACACTTTGAATATATGAAACCCAGACTCAGAACACAATATAATATGTAATCTGTGTTCATCACACAAATGTTTATCCTATGGGAATCGTATTGAGTTATGGCGCAGAAAGCAGAGCTATTGAGCTGTGAGGCCAGTTGCACGAATTCCACCAGGCAACAAGACAACGCATTTGCATTGCTATTAGCGCGTGATGTGCTACAGCACGTGGCATGTCTGCGGCCTGCCTAAATCGTGTCGCGAATGTTCAACGCGGCGGTATTATGCGGATATAGACAATGTGACACGCCTTTATTATGCAAAAAGTATGACTTTCGTATCAAAAATTACCAAGAACTTTTTGTAGTGACCATAATCATGTGATTAGGGTCACTACAAAAAGTTACTGTATTCCCAAGCATAGATGTCTCCACAGATATCTGGTTTAAAAAAAAATTTATCTTGTATCTTTCACTTAGATTAGATTAGGTAAATACTAAAAGTTACTGTTATTTCAAGTAAGGTAGACATCCCCTGAAATTTTTGGGTTTTTAAAACATAAGTATTGTAACCGAAAAATCTTGGTTATTCTAACCTTGTACGTCTAAATCGAAAGTAAATGATGATCTGATTTTTCAAATGTTTTATGTATGAAAACCAAGTTTGATTATTTTCTGTAATAACCTTAACCTAAAAGGTATTATAGTGAAAAACAATAATAAGTCATCAATTTCTGATATTCGCTGTACGCACTTGCTCAAGATCTTCTACAACGACGAAGAGTACGAGGAGGAAGCCGAAAAAACATCAAACAATTACATTTGGCAATTCAAAATTATATTTATGTATATACCGAATATGATGAATATGAAGTAAATTTATTTCTGCTGTTGGAACAAGCAGATGGCCCACCTGATGTCAAGTGGTAACCATCACCTATAACAAAGCATTGCCTCGTAAGTCACGCACGATACGAACGTGCCCCACGATGCACCGCCCTGCGTCCATCAACTTGAGGCATACAGATGTTAAGCCTCATGTGCCTGTAATTACACCGATAAGGTGAACATAAGTAAAGTAATCGAGTCTTGGCTCTTTATTGTACGTTTACTCAACTAACAAACCTGTTAAAATGTTTGTCTACTTAGTTCATGTAAGGGACTACTCCTGCATCATCATAAATGGTTTGCCAGAATCTCAAGTCACCAGCATAGGCGATTTGACCCACTTTCAGCTTATCGGTAATGCTCACGTAGCTCATGTTTTGATCGTAGCTGGGCCAGGTGACACCAGGGTAGCCGACCGGAGTAGGGTTCCTGTAAAAAATAAAATCTCGACATCTCTCTTTTTACAAATAATATAAATGTGAAATAATGTTTGGATGCGTGTGGCTCAATCACGGCCCTACCACTAAACATCCACTTTTAATCCCGAAAAAAGTACAGAAAGAGGATAGAAAAGCAGAGGGCCTACCTGATGTAAAGTGGTAAGTGTAAAGCATCACCTATAACAAAGTATTGCGTCGCAAGTCACGCACGATAATAACGTGCCCTGTCTCCGTCAACTTGAGGCATACAGATGTTAAGCCTCATTTTCCTTATAATTTCACCAGCAACCAGACTCACAGCAACTCTGCTTGGCGGCACAAAAAAGCATGGTGGTAGTACTTCCCCGGTCTTCACAAAGAGCTCTACTACTCCTAAAACACTCTTAAATTAGCTATTACCTGTTGTACCACCACCACAAGGGTAGTAGCGGCAGACTATAAAGAAAAAAATAAAACATCTGATATATTTTTTTAGAAAATAAAACAATCTTACCCGTATTTAGCAAAGTTTGTATACAGTCTGCACATAATATCAATGTATTTATATACGTCACTCTTCTCGGTGACCGTCATATTGTAATCGGAACCGTCGAACAAGTACGGAATGTCATCTCGGTGGGTCGACAGTCGTATTCCAAACTTTTCTGCACCCTCTTTAGAGTAGAAGTTTCTCGAAGAGTAAATAGAGAATTCATAGAAATATTGCTTCTTTGGATTAACTTTCGAGTATCTTTTGAAAAAGTAGTGTATCTCGTTATCGAAGTGAGAATAAGAGTAGTACTTAAGAAAGCCATTTATTGAGGATAATAAGGTTTTGTTAGTGATGTAGTGATCACGAATTCGATCTGCGAGCTTAAGCACTCTTTTAGGACATCTGATATTTGATATCTTCACAGGTACGTACAACTGTTCAAACTGTGGATAATATTCTAGTATTTGATTTATGAGAATACTGGTGCTACCTAAAGCTTCACTTTGAACATGACCAGCCATAAAGGTAGCTTCGTTCACTTTTCCCTTAAAAAGCAAATCACTAGGTCTTTCAATCAGGTATTGCTGAGTTTGGCTGTGATGATTCTTTTCTACAATCGGCGTGAAGTAAAACGTTGTCAGAAAAGTATGTGAAAGCTCATCAGATATGAGGATGTTTGGACGAATTTCAAGAAGTTTTTTAGCTGGTACTTTTTGTAGGTATGCAATCAATGCGTTTGAATCTGTTGTATTTATTCCTAAGACTCTCCCAAGAGCGAACGCACGTTTCTTGTGTTCGAAGGTATTTGCCCAGTCACAGAAGACAGCGCCACTCATACCTATTGCCCTGCGAAAGAGACCCCTTGCTGCTGGCGATAACAGATGAAGCGTCACTGAAACTCCGCCAGCACTTTGTCCAAATATTGTAACTTTTTTAGGGTCACCTCCAAAACTTCTGATATTTTTTCTGACCCATTTCATTGCAGCCACTTGGTCCATTAATCCAGCATTACCGGAAGCAGCTTCAGTGTCCACTGACAAGAACCCTAGCGCATTAAGTCTGTAGTTGATAGTCACTAGAACTATGTTGTACCCTATAAGGAAGTCACCTGAATACAGATCAGAGTTTCCAGATCCTAAAACGAAATAACCGCCATGGATGAAGAACATGACAGCCAGTGGAGTTTTAGGATTCAAGTTTGGTGAATAGACGTTCAAGTATAGACAGTCTTCGTTGCCCAAAATAGTTTTACTTAACAGTTCTTTGTATTGGACACAGATGGGGCCGTGTTCTGAAGCATTTCTGACGCCTTCCCATTTCAGTGGAGGACATGGTGCCTGTATCAAAACAACATTGGTATTATAATTTAAACATTAATACACATTATAAGGAATAGTATTGTTAATTTAGAACTGTTATATAGTTTCGAAGTACCAACTTTTTTTTTAATACTATTAGCTGATGAACAAGCAGATGGTCCACTGATTTTACGTGTTAACCATCACCTATAACAAAAACATTGCCTCGTAAGTCACGCATGATAGGAACGTGCGTGACTTACGAGGCAATGCCCTGCGTCCATCAGCTTGAGGCATACAGATGTTAAGCCTCATGTCCTGTAATTCCACCGGTAACCACACTCTTCAAACCAAAACACAGCAATGCTGCTTGGCGGCAGAAAAAGGGATGGTGGTAATTCTTTTCCGGACGAGCCCTTTACAAAGAGCTCTATTACTCTTAAAGTGATTATTTTTTCTTTCTACTTACTCTAAATCGAAGTTTTCCAAGAGGAGGTTTCGCGTACGGGATACCTTTGAAACTGTAGTACTGTCTTTTACCCGTAGATGGCTTCAGGATCTGTCCTTCTAGCACTCCTTGTTCCACTGTGATTTTCACGAGCTCCGCGTTTCGCCACTAAAGTTAAAGATATAAATAAATAAATATTGGTGATCATTCCACACAGCACTATAAAATTAAAGCTCCTAAACTATAGCCTCAAACTAAGCAAACCTTGTAATATGGGAACCAGATAGCAGATTTTTTTTTGTGTGCAAACACATATGTACCTACTTATAAATTTATAATATACAAGGTGTTTCAATAATTGTGTATATAAACTTCAGGGGGCTAAAGTACCCATCAATATGAATAACTTTTTCTAGGGAACTAACTGTCAACGCGAAAAAAAAACAGCTGTTTCATACATTTTCGCCAGGTAGGTATTGAACTTTTGTATGAAACAGCTGTTTTTTTTCGCGTTCACAGTGTTGGTTCCTTAGAAAAAATTAAAGTCTTGACTTTAAAAAAAACTTTTATTTTATACAATAGTATTTTTTAGTAATACAATATAAAAAATATTAGTATTTGTACATACTCACAGTAAATAAGAAAAATATGACACTTGTGTACATATCCATATTATATCCTTTAAAAATGTAACAATTGTTAATTTATATACGACTGCCTGCACGTAATGTGTCTTGTTATTTAATACATTTTTATGTTTCAGTAACAAATAAACATAATTTATTCTCTAAAAAATTCTTTCACCATTAGAATGCTACATTATCCCTGAGTAACATAGGCTATATTATATTTTCAAAAAAATCAGGGATCCTAACTAAAACTCCAATAATATAACCCAAAGTGGAAAAAGAAAACCTTACATCGCGTGCGCTGCGAAAACTATTGATGATAGAACAAAATAATGTACTACGACTTTGCAGAACACGTCATTATCTACAAAAAAATGCTGCGACAGCATATGTCTAACAATTATAGTTATGCCACAATAAATGTTATTTTATTATAAAAAATTAATTGTAATGCCGCCGCTAGAAAAGGCTCTTTATTTGTACCTTGGTATTAATCCTTATCCAAATAAATCTTTTCATATTCAAGACTGGTTCAATACCTATACATTACTTCTTGAATTTTTCAAATCAGACATTCCATTCAAAAGATTTTAAAAATTAAGCGACGCGCGCGTCACGGGGCGCGTTCTTAGGCTGCGTTTCCATTGACGCGGAGCTGGGCGGAGCGGTGCTTAGCGGTGCATGAATTGTCCAATCACTATGCTCGAAATCTCCGCTCTGCTTCAATGGAAACAGCACGAGCGGAGCGGGGCAGAGCTGAACGGATATTCATATAAAATAAGCGAGGTGATGCGGAGCGGAGGACAGCGGGGCGGTGTGGAGCGGAGGACAGGGCGGTGCGTTGCGGAGGGTAGCTAGGTATATTTATGTTAATGTGATGTAAAATAAAGCAGGAAATACATACATAGAATTAACATTTTTTATTTGCAGAACAGAACGAAACTCTCTCTCACTCTATTATACATAAAAAAGTCGCAACAGTCAATGCTACTTCATCTGATTCGTTATCTTCGTCTTCAAGTAAGGAAAGATATAAAAGGATTGCTTTTTTCTTTTTAAGCGACAACATGACGTATGCTCTTTCTGAAAGATGGAGACAAACTGAGCGCAAAATGCGCAACTCCAAAGTTTGCTCTGCTCCGCTCCGCACCGCACCGCCCCGCTCCGCTCCTCTCCGCTCTGCTTCAGTGGAAACACTCACCACTTTTCACCGCTATTCTCCGCTCATCTCCGCACAGCTCCGCGTCAATGGAAACGCAGCCTTACTCAGCGCGGGCCCGGGCAAGGCGCGAGGTAGAAGGGCGTGCAAATGGCTCGAACCCACCACGGACTAAGTTTATCCTAAAACGTTTAAAAAATTTACGTCCACCCATGCGAAGCTGGGACAGGCCGCTAGTGTTTTATATTTTTAATAGGATTCTGTTTGTTGCTAATTTCAGATAAAACTTTATGATAAAACAACGTTTTTTTTTACTTTTTGCAAGGAAGTAAACGTTTGGTTTATTAAGTGGGTATGTACATAATATGTACCAATTGTAATATTCGGACGTACCTCTGACTACCCCCTTTAGACATCTTTAAATAGTCCTGAGTTGGTACTTGTTACGAAGAGATCCGAATGGATATCTACCGTCCCAGAGAAAGTCGTGAAGTTTCTTTCTGTTTATTATACAAATTTTACTATCAATGCGTACCAACTTATTATTTAAATTAGTTTCAAACGGAAACTGATTTTTCTCTCACTAGAATAATAATTTGAAAACAGTTTCGGTGTACACAATATTAAATACCAACTTTACCATAATTAAAATATCATACACCGAAAGCATAGTGCAACAAAATGACCAACAAAGCGCGCAATAAACTTACACGTCACATATTATTTCATTACCCAACGTTTTACCGTTGATTTCGCGTATTTTCGTACAATATTAATAACGTATTAATGAGGTGGATAATTCATTCGCGAGTAAATATTGAGTTGGGGTATTTGCGACCGCAATCAGTAGGTCCGTAGGGTTGCCAGTAATGGGCATTGGTACTGGTAGGTACTTTAATATATCACATGCTCGATTTTACAAGTCATATAAAATGCAGCTTGTGATAAATTAGACGCCGGCTTTACACTTGATATTCAGTGGCAAAACTGAGTGATAATTTGTGTTAATTTGTGTGCATTGAACTCACGGGCAAACCAAATTTCGTGAAAATGCCAGAAAAAGGACGCCCTATTGACTTGTATCAAGATTCATTTTAGTTTGATATCAGAAATGTAAAACTCTAGGTGACCAATTTATTAACTAATGCTTTTTAAAGCCCAAAAGGTATCTATATTTATATACGAGAAGTCCACTCACTTACTTAATAAGAAATCTGTAGTCGGAGATAGCGTAAGTCGTAAGTAGCGTAAGTAAGAAGTAAGGTTGCCTGATAAGTAAGGCCTAGAGATCTGAAATTTCAGAAAAACATTCTTTTTCTTTTATAAAAAAAAATTGGTAGTGATAAAATAGCCTTACGCAAACGAAATCACTTGGGATTCCACTAGTTAACAATAATGTTTTTATTTAATAAAAAAATAAAATAATACTACTCTAGACAGTCCTAAGCTAAAGTATTAAATTTTGAAAACTATTTTTATTTCCGTAACAAATATCTAAACTTGTTTATTTACGTGTATCTCCCGTACTGCTTGGCTCTACAAGTAGTGCTATGGAAAAATATTATTTTTTATAGCAAGCAAATCTACAGATAGTTGTGTCAACCCTATCTTGCCTGAAGGGTTAGACAAATGTAGACATTTGTACATAGGATAGACAAAATGGAGGTCAGGTGGACAAATCGTTTGTTTGAATCGTAATTGAATGACCATCATTTATTGCTGTTGCCATTCTTTACCTACCCGCCAGCACCAATTTGCTTTAGACTCACTATTCGACAAGGTCAGAAGTTTTGGTACCATTGTTACTGTGAGTTTACACCAAAACTTGTTTTACGTTCGCATTCCAGAAAAATGTGTATCTTATTTCTTGTTATGATTTTGGTTGAATATGAAATGGCAAATATGTTCGCCACAATTGGTTATTAGGTGCCTTCACAGCTCAGTTGGTAGTAGCTCTGCCTTCTGTGCCGTAGGCCGTGGGTTCGATCCCCACTGAGAACAAACATTTGTGTGATGAACATAGATGTTTTTTCTCTGTCTGGGCGTTATATAATATTATAAGTGTGTATTTCTGGTTCCCAAATCACAAGCTTTGGCTTAGTTTGGGGCAAGATACTGCTGTGTGGAATGTCCACAAATATTTATCAAAAAAAAAAATATACTATGAAGGTGCAAAAAATGATCACAATCATCGCAAACACAATTTTTTTTGACTTGTTTTTATTCGAAGAGCCCGTGTATACAGCAGACTTTGAGGTTTAGCTTGGAGTCCGATAGTTGATAAGGCACTTAATCAGTATGAAAATGTATGCAAGTGCGCATAGTACAACGATTCACTATAGGCTAATAGAAAGTCTGCAGTCTGTGTTGGCTCTAAATGTTGCGACAATGGAATCTAACAGTCAACTGGGAACCAGATAGCTGATATAATACTTACTTTTTTTAATTGTATCGTATACAAGCTGGTGCCCGCGACTTCGTCTGCACAGGATTAGTCACACAATATCTTAATAAATTGTAGCCTATGTGTTATTCTGATGAATAAGCTATATTATTGTAAAGTTTCATTAAAATCCATTCAGTAGTTTTTACGTGAAAGAGTAACAAACATCCATCCATTCTTACAAACTTTCGCGTTTATAATATACTAGCAGCTTCTCGCGGCTTCGCACGCGTTAAGGTGGTGAGCCGTGAGCCGCCTATTGCACCTTTTGCAGGGGTAGTTTTCAAATATTGAAATCGTGATTCTAAATTATTTATTGTGGGGTTTATTTACCCCAAGTTTTAAGTCAATCGCACCACAAAAAACTCCCATACAAACTTTGACATCCCTTTGCACAATTATAAAAGGTAGTTTTAAAAAACTAAGATGACTTTCCTATTTTTTGGCCTTGGAGTACATGTACTCCAAGTTTCAAGTTTGTAGGTTCAAGGAATACAATTTTTCATACAAACGTTTTCAACCCTTTTTACACCCTTAGGGGTTGAATTCCCAAAAATCCCTTCTTAGTACACCTCTACGCCATAAGACCTATGTACTCCTCAAATTTCAAGTCTCTAGGACCAGCGGTTTAGGCTGTGCGTTGTCTATATGTCAGTCAGTCAGTCAGTCAGTCAGTCAGTCAGTCAGTCAGTCAGTCAGTCAGGACTTTGATTCTTATAGTATTAGAGAAGTAGGATAACACCCAGACAGAGAACAAACATCTGTGTTCATCACACAAATGTTCGTTCACGGAAAAAAAAGATGTCTTAAATCAAGACAATATCGACTTGGTCAAGACAAATGTAGACTCATATATGGGGAAAACAATATATTTTTGAATAAAGAAAATTATTGTCTCAGTTTTATTGTCTTCGCATAAGACATTCGTTTTTGAAACAAGAATTCTGAAGTTTCGTTTGAAGAATGCACGCTATTTTGGTTAAAGAATAAACTGTTTTCATATTTTTTTTGTTTTTTTTGCTACAGAATAATTATTTTTGAAGCAAGACACAATATGTTTCGTACCGAGACAATATTATCTTAAGCAAAGCATCTGCTATTCTTAACTGAAGAGTTCTATGTGTTGAGTCAAGTATAGTTTGTTTTCTACTAAAACAATATAGTCTTAGGTGAAGCCTCTACTATTCTTAACTGAAGAGATCTATGTGTTTGAGTCAAGTATCGTTTGTTTTCTACTAAGACAATTTAATCTTAGGTAAAGCCTCTACTATTCTTAACTGAAGAGTTCTATGTGTTGAGTCAATTATCGTTTGTTTTCTACTAAAACAATATAATCTTAGATGAAGCCTCTACTATTCTTAACTGAAGAGATCTATGTGTTGAGTAAA
Source organism: Chloroclysta siterata (assembly GCA_932294275.1). NCBI lineage: Eukaryota > Metazoa > Arthropoda > Insecta > Lepidoptera > Geometridae > Chloroclysta > Chloroclysta siterata. The sequence goes on along the minus strand of OW028604.1, from coordinate 7,538,047 downwards.
GTATCGTTTGTTTTCTACTAAAACAATATAATCTTAAGTTAAGCCTTTACTATTCTTAACTGAAGAACTATTTGTGTTTAGTCAAGTCTTGTTTGTCTTCTACTAAGGCAATTTTATCTTAGGTAAAGCATCTACTATTCTTAAATGAAGAGTTCTCTGTGTTGAGTCAAGTATCGTTTGTTTTCTACTAAAACAATATAATCTTAGGTGAAGCCTTTACTATTCATAACTGAAGAGCTATTTGTGTTGAGTCAAGTCTTGGTTGTTTTCTACTAAGACAATATAATCTTAGGTAAAGCCTCTATTATTCTTAACTGAAGAGTTCTATGTGTTGAGTCAAGTATCGTTTGTTTTCAACTAAAACAATATAATCTTAGGTGAAGCTTCTACTATTCTTAATTGAAGAGATATTTGTGTTGACACAAAACTCGTTTGTTTTCTATTAAAACAATATATTCTTAGGTAAAGCCTCTACTATTCTTAACTGAAGAAATATTTGTGTTGAGACAAGACTAATTTGTTTTCGATTAAAATAATTTAATCTTAGGTGAAGCCTCTCCTATTCTTAGCTAAAAGATATTAGATTGATTTGAAAAACCAATCCGCCTTTAGCTAAGAAACGAAGAGGTTTCAGCTAAAATTAGATTATTTTAATGTAAAACGTACAAGTCTTGCCTCAAAACGTCTAAGGTTCTGGAAGCGTCACGTAAATTAAATACAGTGATTTTTATGAAATATTAATATTTTTAATTAATAAAATAATAATAACAAAATGTCTACAATGCAAATCACATTATAAAAAAAATATTCATACGAAATTATAATGAATAGGTAGGTACATACAAAGCAAAAGTTAGTTAAAAGATAACATCATAAAATTACATGAGGTACACAAGTTACAAGTTGGTATCAAACTAAACCTGTAAATGAAAACATAGAGCTTGCCATGTTGCAATGTTTTATCAGGATATTTATATAAATAAGTTTTTTTATGGTCTTATGATAAGAGAAAGAAACATTAAATTAGGTATTATTATATACTTATTATAATATTAACTTAATTTATGCAATTTTGATATTAAATACATTTTTTATATTTTAAGGTGAAAATAGCTAGCTCAATTTTATAGCCTCAATACTGTACAGCGCAGTTTTTGGGAAATCTTAAACCATAATATGTAATACAGGAAAACTATCATAGGAACCATAGATTTTTTTGTGTATTAATTTTGACTTTAATAACATTTTTGGTTAAGCATGACTTGTGCATAGATTATCTGAATCACCTTAATTTTTTTTAATGCTTATCGACCTTCCTGCAAAGACCAATTTCATTGCAGCGAAAAAAAATAACTGGGACGGCTAATCAAATAGAATAGCAATAGAAGAATGCAAAATTGAATGCATTTTGTTAAAGTTGACCAACTTCTCCTGTACCTACTATTTTTTTCTTACAATACAATGAAATTCTCAACAAGTAACAGAGTCGTTAAGTACAAAAAACAGTCAGTATTAGTAATTTTTATGGACAACTTACGCTTAACCAAAAATTTTATTATGACAAAATTGATTTCACATAAAATATTTGATGGTTCCTAAGACAATTTCCCTGCATGCGATTAAAAAAATAATCGTAGGTGAAGCCTCTACTATTATTTAAAAAACTACACCCACTGTATAGATTTAATAACCTAACCCACCTTGATACCAGAACAAAAACATTATGCAGGTACATAATAAGTTTAAAAAAATATATAAATTTGCGGTTAAGAAACCGTAAGAGCCACATTAAAATATGAGACAAAAAGAATACTGAACAGAACTCGGTTTAGAAACGCAATAGGTAATTTTATTAACATGTTTTTTTATCTTTATGTTCAATATTAAACTTAATACAATAAGTTACTCAATAGGTACATACAAATCGGAGGAGGTTCTGAATCACCACTTATTACTCAACCTATATTTTCAATTATCATTTTCAAATAAGTTACATTACAAAAACCAAAACGACACAAAAGCCGCTAGTGTAGTCCCACTTACCAAACTTAAAATATCACTAAGCTATGTACTTACACATAATTAGGTGAGGAATATTCTTAGCTTTTTAAATCTACATAAAAACATTGATTTAACTTTCTGATTAAATTAGGTGTTGTACTATCACAATCTTCTAAATGAATCAATCTAGTTTGATTCGTACTTTCTGTTACAAATGCCATATAGTGTGAAGAGTAATTTACCGTTTCTAGCACTGTACACATTATTGATACCATACTGAAATCAGTTTCTGTTTATACTTTGAGCACCAAAAATTACTCACATTACTAGGTACATTTAACATCCGAAATCAGATCCAGGATGTAGGGTGGGATAATATCATATTTAGTGTTTATGCCATAGATACATTTCTGAATCAGTAAATACAGGTGGTAGCCTGGTTTTGGATAGAATACATGGAGTGCATGATAGATAACACTTGTCGAAAGCCTTAAAGGCTGTTTGAGAAACATACCTGACCTTATCTATAATCATCATAAAATGTTCCTCCAATGTCTCCGTCACTGGTGCAATGGATAATGTAAGGTTGTACAGTTTTTCGTTTTCCTGACGCATCAGTTGATATGTCGTCAATTTTCTTTTGGATATCACCAGGTGTCTAAAAAGTAAAGGTTTAATAATTAGTTAAAAGTAACTTTATTGTTTAAATCCAACAATCCACTTTTACAGGCTGTGAATGATGATGAACTTCATTGAATTTAAAAACATTACTAGAAAAATCATTATAGTAGTTGCTAGCGCCATCTAACGCAACTCCTATAAATTAGGCTCTATTACTATATTAAAAATAATGATTAGTTATCTATTTTAATGTAGTGGATGCTTTCGTCGCCCCAACAATGGTTATTACCTTTACATTGACAATTAAGCTTTCAGTGTACTCAGTTATTGAGAATTTTTGATGTTTGTTCAGGCGTCCTTTTGGAGGTTCAAATTAACAGAGCAGCTTTATTTGAGATGGAAGTTTGTGATCTGAAATAAAATTGTAATTTATAGTGTTATCGTTAATTTATTAATAAGTCATCCATTAAAAGTGAACTTAGGTATGCCATTACGAACATTTATAACCTCATTCTTAAAATAAAACTTAAAAACCAACCGTCATCAACTATTTCATTAATATAATGGACTAAGCCTGCCACTTATTCATTTAGATTTGGTTTTTTTATGTCCTCAATCTTTGCAAAGAATTCCTTCCATAGTAGGTGAAATTTATTTGATCTTGCTCTTCCAGAATGTAGTGCATCAAAGCCTAATTGAATCTAATAATTAAAAAGTTTATTTAACATAACAACCTATCCAGAAAGATTTGACAAATTTTACTTTACTCAATTATATTATTAATTTATGATTTCAACTATACTTACAAACACATACCTACATTCCATATACTTAGACAGATAAACACATACCTAACTCTCTCTAGTCGGGTAAAAAGAGTGGTCGACTTACCAACACATCGCTTCTGACATCATTTAATATGGGCCAATTTTCTATTAATGCTTCCACGGTTTTATATTGTAGCTGCTGGCGAAGTTTATATGTAGCCTTCCACTTGGTAAAGTCATCCTCCCATGGCTCAGAATTTATTTCGAGCCATACGACATCATCTGTATGCAACTCTGAAATAAACAGAACATGGTAAATATCGTTAAATAACCACAAAATCTTTAAGGCTGCTACTACTACTTACTACTACTACTCTACCAAATGGATTCAATTTGTATGGTTTGATTTCATAATATTTAAATGTCAAAAAATTTGCTTTTAAAATATTGTTTCCAAACTAAGTACCTACCTACCTAAAGTGAGAACTAATTGACTAGAATACATTAGGTACAAACAGACCTAGGACATACTTACATATCTAACCCAGTAGATATGTAACACATTAGAGCTAATAAATTATAAGAATTGTTTTCTTCGTTCAACAAATAAAGTCTTCATTCAAGTCAAAATTCAAAAGCATGCTACCCGCGACTTCGCTTACCGCATACATGTAGGTACGGTTACGGTTACGGTAAGGTACCTACACGTAGATACCTACATGTCTTCATCTCGGTAAACGAACAGCTCCCTCGTAATTAGATATTGCTTACAATGTAGATACTTCCAAGCGGACGAAATCGCGGGCGGTGGCACGCAGTAGACCTTTAGATTTTGACTTGAATGAAGACTTTTTATTTGTTGAACGAAGAATACAATTCTTATAATTTATTGGCCCTAATGTATAATTATAAGAAAATTGATAAAACAAGCAAAAAATTACTGCTGCTCTGCTGCCATCTCTTGCTGCAAATTTATTCAATTCATACATATAACTACCTACCTAATAACTCTTTCAAATTGAAGAAACCCAATCCAAGTACCTAGGAAGTACCTATGTTGTTGAATCACTATGTACCTTTTAGAAAATAGGAAGGAACTAACCCCTTAACCTAGGTACTTTTATAAAACCATACAATGTGACAAGACAAAAGACTTACACGTAGGTACTTAGTGATTATAATATCTTTGAGACTTACTTGCAAAATTGTCAATTATGGCTTCCTCGATGTCCCAGCTTTCCAAAAGCACACGCAGCTTTGTTTCTGACATTTCAACACACTTATAGAATTATCAATTAAAAAATAGAAAAGACGCGCACCAACACCAACGGTAACAAAAAGAAAGAAAGAATGATGGAATAAAATGAAGGAAGAGTGAGTGGGTGGATTGGGGTCCGGTAATTGTACGTCCAGTTAATGTTGTACAGCACGTTAATGTACGACATGATAATGAGAATCATTTTTGAGGTCGGTAAATCAACTCAAAACCAACACTATAGTGTTTTATTAAGTTTTCTCATCAATATAATTTTGAAATCTTAGAAATCGATTTGTTGCGATTTTATAACACACTAGCGGTCCGTATTTTATTTTTATTTTTAATTTTGTATGACTTAACGAGATACCAAAGCCACTTTTATATCTCTCACTATTTAAACTATATTTTATATAACTACAATTAGTTGGACTTATGGTATCACGTAGTTTTTTGTAGTTATTTATGTTCTTAAATAGGTTTTATGTGACCCCCCGGACTTACCTTACCTTTCCACGCCGGAGTTTTGTAAATTGTAAAAATTTGTTTATTTTCTCTTCACAAAGTAGGTAACTTAAACAAACTAGGCTTATCTAAAGTGGTTTGATGCGAGGTTTACCTGTTTTGCGAGAGACTGGTGCCTGAGATAGGTTTAAGAAAACCTGTAATACAGGTCACCAGGCCTCTGCTCCGCGGGTTCAACTTTACGTCAAGTACACTTGTCTAACTAAAAATAAAAAATAGACTAAATAGATATGATAAATTTAATTTATGTAATTTGTTTGCGTGGTGTTGTGTAGTGTGTGATTCGTGTATTGTAGTAAGTGTTGTGCGGTGTGTGATTCGTGTTGGCGAGTGTAGGTGAGAATGTGAGAAAGTAGGTGCATGCATAGGTATGTGAGTATGAGTGCGGGTGGGAGCAGTCATGGGTTAATAAAAGTATGATTGATATAGATGTGTGAGTGAGTAGTGTATCCTTCAACCCTAAGTGGAAATCTTGTGATGAAATTTATTATAATACCGAAAAGAAATCTGTAGTGTGAATGAGTAGTGTAACGGTGTATGAGTGCTATGTTCTCGTGAGAGGTGAGAATGAATCCATAGCCATAGTCCTACATTGTAGGGATCATCATTTGTTCAGTTTCATCATAATTTAAGGTTTTGAGATATTTGGATACTAAAATTTTGCATTTGTGTTTGGGAACGGGATAAATTGTAAGAATGTTATTAATTTTGTTGTATATGTGTGGCCAAGGAAGCAGAAGAAGTGACGTGAAAGACTGGTGCGAAAGCCGATAGAAAGGCAGATTTTAGATCTGTCCTTACAGACTGATGGACATTTCCAGCATACATATTTGTATGAAATGCCTGGCCTTCTTATATGTCCATGCACTATGGTTCTTACCAACCAGTACTAGTCTTTGGATTAATTTAAGTGACAATGACCTAGAAAACCCTCAATTCCGAAGTATGGTTTTTATTATTTAATATTATAAAATATTTTTTTATAGTTTCCGCAGTGCTTGCTATGAATGGCACATTTAATGGCAAAAAAATTACACGTTGCCGTCCGTACATTACTAATAATGCACTGGCCGCTGGCTGTACATTATTGGTTCCCGGTGGATTCATTGATTGTTGTTTTAAAAAGGTTTCTTCTATAATTTTATTAATTAGTTTTCCCATACGGGCAGGCGATATTTGAGAAATATATCATCTTAATATTATTTCGTAGCTTTTTACGTCTTTCGTTCACCAGTTCGCCATTTTTTATTTCTTGGATTGAGTGAAATGAATGAATGGAGAGTTATTACTTATTTGGCTAAAATGGCGGTCAAACGTCAAAGATGAAGACTTTTTTTCTTGGCTCAAGAATGTACTTTATTGGATTTTCATTTAGTGCAAGGTAGACACTTAGGTATACCTAATTACCTAACTACTGATAAAACCGTGGTAGGTAGGTAACGTTATGGTAGGTACTGCCAAAAACGGCTTCATGTCGTAGCTTACATAGACCTTACCAAGGCCTACCTAGGTAAGGTCCTAGGCCCCTAATGACTTATACCTAATCGATCTGACCTAAGTACCTACTTTACCTTTATCAAGCCCTGGAACTTAATAAAAATCCAAAAAGTACATTCTTGAGCCAAGAAAACAAGTCTTGTTTTTACCCGACTGCAGGAGGGTAATGTTTTTTCATTTGATTTATAGCTAGCTACTTATCTACCGACATTCGTGTTCGTATTGCCAATAAATGTAGCAGGTAACCTACATACCTTAATATTTTTTAATTATCAAACGAAACTAAGTAAGTACCTATGAGTAAAATTATAATTTAAATTGTCATTGTATCAAAGACTTTGTCACTAAGTATTAAATTATATAAAACATTAATAAAATTATAAGAATATAATAAGCTTAATTTAATTGAGGTAAAACCACTTCTTGGATTAGTCTTGTGTTGAAGTATTTCTTTAATTTTTACCTACCAAATAGAAGAATTTTTGACAGCAACATAGACAACGCACAGCCTAAGCTACTGGTCGTAGAGACCTAAAATTTTCAGAGTATATTCGCCTTGGTAGGCGTAGGGGTGTAACTACGAAAGGAATTCCTGAAACTCAACCCCTAAAGGGGTGCAACGAAGGTTGAAGTATGTATGAAAATAGTGACACGCGAGCGAAGTTGCGAGCGTTTCCGCTAGTTTTCAGGTAAACCAAACGCAATACCTATTGTAATAAGAGATATTCCTCAATTAATCATAGTAGGTATATACTCTCAATAATCAATACATTTTTTGCTTTCACATGGTTTAGTTTAGGTACATACATAGTTGTTGGGTGTTAGTAAGTATCATATGGACCCTGCTTAGGGTATGGCAACATGTAAGCAGGCCGAGGTTTACAATTTAATAGTAGGTAGATAGGTAGTCTTGCTTAATAAATACCGCTTAAGTTATCTAGGTAGGTCTGTTTAATCGTTGTAGGCACATGAAAATTATAATCAGATAGGTATTGGGTATTTATGTCAAATTATGTATATTAAGGATTTAATTTATAATAAGAAATTTACAATATTAAGTCTAATTGTGATAAAGTAGAGTGATAAAATGAAAAATGTAAAAGTTAAATGTTAAGTTATAAAAAAAATAAAGTATAAAATAAGTAGGTACCTATGTAGATAAATCATTTTCAATGTTAAAGGATTATTTAATTTCAGTTGGATGTTGACATAGGTCAATAAAAAAATATAATTATATTATTTATATTAATTTTTAGTTGAGATCGCGGTTTTATTATCTTATTTCTTCCTGGTCTTAATGCGTATCTGCGAGGCAGGACATCTAACTAATTATACAAATGGGGATACTTGCTAAAAAATTGAATATTTCAGGTTTTGAAAGTGTTGCTTGCACGTTTCTCGTCTTCTTATATTTACTTGAATACGGATACACTTTTTTTAAAGTCAAGCATACAAAATAAGATTATTTTAATCACAATGATCTGAAGTTCTTGAAGCAAATTTACACGTTTTTGGTACGTGAAACAAATCGTCTTGAATTGAAAAAATGTCTACCTAAACTTGATATGAAATAAATAAAATTTAAAAAAAAGGTGTAAACATTCTTGAACGTAGAATGTCTTGTTTCAAAGATGAGCAAAATGATTTGACTTCTTGAAAGAAGAAAAAAAGTCTTGATATGAAGTATTTCTATAATGTTCAGATAAACCAAACGCTGTCTTCAAATGAGATTGACATATTCTTCAATTAACCTTATCATATGCTAAAGTCAAGCATAAAAAACAAGATTATCTTTAATCTTAATGAAAGCAATCTGAAATTCTTGAAGCAAAATTATACGTTCTTGGTACGCGAAACAAAATTGATTTGAAATTGAAAAAAAAAAGTATTCTTGATATGAAATTAATATATTTTAGATGTTGGTAAACATTCTTGAACGAAGAATGTAGTGAGTCTTGTTTCAAATATACAGCGAAATTATTTAAATATAAGAAAGTGACTTCTTGAAAGAAGAAAAAATGTCTTGATTTGAAGTATCTCTCTAATGCCCAGATAAACCAAATGCTGTCTTCAAATGAGATTGGCAAATTCTTCAATTAACCATAGTATAATCTTAAGTCAAGCATACAAAATTAGATTATTTTAATCGCAATGAAAGTAATTTGAAGTTCTTGAAGCAAAGTTACACGTTCTTGGTACGTGAAACAAAATTGTTTTGAATTGAAAAGATATGTGTTCTTGCTATGAGATAAATAAAATTTTAGAATAAGATGTAAACATTCTCGGACAAAGAATATAGCGAGTCTTGTGCCAAAGATGAGCGGAATGAATGAATTATAAGAAAGTTACTTCTTGATATAAGAAAAAAATCCTGATTTAAAATTCTTGAGCTGCTAAAAAAAAATAAAAAAATAATCAAGAGTGACATGATCTTCTAGGAAGCGAACGTTTCTTAGATTAAGAAAGTGTTTTTCTTAAACCAATTTTTTTTAATGATCTTAAACGAAGTCAATTATCATCTTGAAAGAAGATAAAATTATCTTGATGTGAAAAGTTTTCAAAGTATTCCGTCAAAATCAGACGTCATCTTCAGTTGAGATTGCAATATTCTTGACTCAAAAATATTTTCTTAAATCAAGAATTAAAAGGAAGAAAATATTATTTTTCATTTAAGTAAATACGTTTCCTTCGGGGAAGAACATTTACTTTAGTTAATAAAATATTTACTTGGATTCTTTGAGAATATTGGTATTCTTGGTTTAAGAGATCCTTTTTTTCCGTGTTCTCAGTGAGGATCGAACCCACCCAGCGCAGAAAGCAGAGCTGCGAGTGCTGTCGACAATTTAAGTTATAATGTGTATGCATAAAGATTAGAATTATGGTCTTATTCATATAGGTCGCTGAGCGCTCCATTAGCTTATCAGACCGATAAGTCTGTTGCTGTCACTTTTCGTTGGCATGAAAGTGACAGTAACAAGTATACTTTATAGAGCCGCTATAAAATGGCAGGGAATATGAATATGGGCCTTAGGATACACAATTATATAAATAGTAAATCACGAATCCTAAGCTTAATACCATTTCTTCCGTTCCAACTACTGTATTGACAAAATTCCTAGATTCCTATTCCGAAAGCTCTTACAGAGTCTTACAATCGCGAACGTATCGTAAGCGATTTCCGGCTGCCGGAGCAGATGTGGTATCAGTACCCCAAGTATGAGATTTGCTTACGATATTTCGTTTTTCGTTTTACGTTTTTGTTCCGTGTTCATTGCGAGTTTTGTATGAAGACGCGATTGAGATACCGATAAGGAACCCGCCATGAACACGGAACAAAAACGAATCGTTTTCGCTGCGTGCTCATTGCGGGTTTTGTAAAGTTCCGTATCGGTATCAATATCGCGTCTTCATACAAAACCCGCAATAAACACAGAACAAAAACGTAAAACGAAAAACGAAATATCGTAAGCAAATCTCATACTTGGGGTACAGGGAAGGGTTGAAAGAGCTCTGTACCCCAAGTCGTAGTTTTGTTTTCCATATTTGGTATTTCGTTTTGCGTAACGTCAGGTCTTTTTTACCCTTTTTTGATGATGATGATAACAAAAGTCAAGTTAAAAAGTTTCTGTTTTTTATTTCTTTTGCATTGAGGAACTCTATTTTCAGATAGAGTTCAGATGGAATAAGGGATCAGATGTTTCAGATGATCAGATTTTTCAATACTTATTCAATGCCCTATTCCCTCCCGTTTCGCTCGATAAGACGCGTCCCACGAGAATCGCCGTAAATCTCGACCGCAAGTTGCGCGACAAAAATATCATTATGTAGATTTGCATAGAAATAAAAGGGGGCAATGGTTGGTGCATGTTTCTGAGATTTTCTTTGGAGAAAAATACTTTTGGAAAAAAACCTTTTCTTTGTTGTTATTTAGAAAATGAGTTTTTTCATTAATGTATGGAGTCTGGATTGGGTCTGTGTACAGTGTATAAATAAATATCGCATATCAATATAGATTTGATTTGATTTTAGATATTGTTTTTTTTCTTCATTTTTACTTCGTTTTCTTGCGATTCAAGTTTTTCTTGATCAAAGATAGCAACACAGTTTACTAAAAATATGGAGGACAATAAATATGAAATGTCATTTTGACAACTGTTGTATGTGTCAAACTTAAGAGTGGAACTCATTACCGTCAAAAAAAGCAATGAAAATGAAAAAATGCAATGGGTAATGACAAACGTCAATTACAGACTGTCATGGCGGCTCTAGAATTGTTCACATAGTAAAAAATTCGACCAGATAAATATTTAGGTATCGCAACTTTATTTGCCCACAAATTAATGAAATTACACTTGTATGGTATGTTTCTACGTGGTGTACATAGACCAAACCCAAGATGAAATATTATTTCCTTTCAGATTAGAACTTCCCTTTAAAAAATATATTGTAGCAAACATTTAACCATAAAAAGTGAAAATGGTAGTCGAAAAGAACATAGTTGTGTTATTCGTTCTATAGAGTTTGTGGTGAACCAAGCAAATTATCACGTACAATAACTGGCTTAAATCTGCTATTGTTTTGGTAAAATCTTAAATTAATTTACCAAGCAACAATAACAAAACCCTTCACAGACAAAAACAAAGGAAATCACACGAAACGTTAACGATCAACTCAAGACATTTCAAGTACACACTCACAAAGTTCCAGAAACGTACGCTTTTGAATTTCCTCGAAGTCGGTGTTCGTTGAAAAGTACAAGAGTTATAAGATAGTTGAAATATGACAGGGAGACAGGCGGAACACGTAATAAGCTCATTGTATTGTTTAAATCGTTACTGCCAAATTCTAAACCAAAATTTTTGTACAGTACGTGTTTTGAACGCAATAATAAGATTTACATCTCTCATGTTCGGTAAGTAGGTTCTTATTCCAAATGGGGCTTGTAGGTGACTAATTAGCGCTCTAGGGTAATAATGTAGCTAGGAAAGCCCTAGGGCGGTAAGTAATTAAAAAAAACACTTCTTTCTTTCAAAAAGTTCGCGTACATCTAACCATCATACTGGCAATAGACATCATGCATTCAGCCCAATGACCAAAGAGGTCGCTTTGCTATTCAGCCTTGTCTTCGTGTGAGTATAATAGTCATCAATTTTAAATATCGAACGGCGAAGCTCAATTTCGATCTTGAAAAAATAAATAAAAAGTCCTTTACTTGATTCTTTTTAATGAAAAAAGGTAGGAATAGAAAACTTTTACTTTAAATATTGTTTATTCTTGTAATGCCGGTTTTTTTCTACTTACCTCACAATCCAGATGTAAAGCAGAATAGTTAGCTCGGGCGTAAGCACCAATTGCACCCTCAAACTATATTATTAGGCGCCCTCGCTCGGGCTGCAATTGATGCCTTACAGCCCTTGGCTACTAATCTACTATTGTTTCATGTTATTTTTTTATACTTCTTGGTGATAGAACAAGTAGATCATCTTATATTAAGTGGTAACATCACCTATAATAAAATATTGCCTCGCAAGTCACGCACGATAGGAACGTGCTCTACTATGACACAGTGCAGTCGGACACGGGGCAGCGGCCCTGCGTCCATCAACTTGAGGCTTACAGCTGTTAAACTGCATGTGCCTGTAATTGTTTTTTTTGTTTCGGTTTGCAGGGTGTGGGAGGTCCCACACCCTGCAAACCGAAACAAAGCAACATAACCTACCACTTTTGTAATTTATACATGGTCGTCAGCTTAGGCCTAGACCTAAATATATATTGGTGGACATGCCACACAGCTCTCTACACTAGCACCAAGCATAAATAGTCTATACATAGAGATTTCAATCTTGACATTTGAGTCTGTTCGATTCCCATAACTAAGCAAGGGATTTTTAGAAAATCTTTGAATACAGTTTTAGTAACTTTAAAAATAAATTAAGGTCTCCTATCAGCAAAATATCCTATCTACAATATTTAAGGTACTTTCCCGTCATGTCGTTTACTGTTAGGACGCCCTGTATATTATATTGGTTTAATTAATATAGGTCATGTTACAGCACGCACAATGTAACGGCCTAAAAAATTGTAGGTGTAGGTAAAGGAAGACGTAGAACAGCTTCAACCAAGATAAATAAATAGCTGCAGACCAGCAAAAGCTTCCAACATTGTCTGTAGAACAATACAATTATCGACATCAGATGGTATCAGAATCTCGACACGTAATTCAGCAACACAAAACAGTGACTAGACCGCCCCAGTTAATCCTAGTGGAGTCGACGCCACAATCTGACAGAAGGCAGCCTCCATCCATAGCATAGAATGTAACAGCTAGTTCACTTCACTGGCGTCTACGTCTGACTGAAACAATGCACTGCACGGTGCTCGAAGAGTTACGCATTGGAAAATAGCACGAAAAGATTTATTCCTTGGTTAGATTAGAGATTCATAGAGTGAGGCTAGCTCTATTGAGATAATTAAATTTCAAGTTTTATTTAATGACACTGTAGACAAATATTTTATGAACCAAAGTTTAGCTAAGAAATAGTTTTATAAATGGTCCCAATTAGACATAGATTTGTATTTAAGGTTTAATATTTTTTCCATCACTATTCAACTGACTAACCAGTCTGTAGAAGTAAATAAATATATCATAAGTACAAAGCAAAACAATAGTTGGCAAGGATCAAAGCTCAAAGATTTGAGTGGAGTGGGCAAGCTGCTGACTCGCCAAGCCAATTCCACCCTTGCTCATATCTCACGGTCTGTCTGTGTATTGTTTCAGTGTGAATTTATTGTACGTAGCTATGTATATATTTGCAGCAATCTCACTGATACCTTCAATTGCAATTAATGGATATTGCTATGAGTCTTGAATGACAGCTTTTGAGCCGTTATGTCTATCACAAATCACTGATACCATGCTTGTACATACACACTCGTGTGTTATTATGTACTAGCTGACCCTTACCCACTTTGTTGTGCGGTGTCAAATTTGCAATAAAATAATATTGCGGCTATAAATTGAGATAAAGGCTATCCTATCTTTTAAGTTAAATCAAACTGCACACGGTGCGCAAATTTAATTGAAATCGGATAAGTAGTTTAAGAGTCCATAGCGGACAAACAACGTGACGCGTAATTTATATAAATAAATAAAAAAAAGAGATCGTTACTTGCTATAAGACCGCCGATTGTAGGACAAACTCAAAATACTTTTACTACGTATTGTTTTACCTTTTCCATGCTGTTCTCAATAAAGTTCTTACTTATTTTATTATTTACATACAGCTGAATGCAAGTTGTGCGGTGTCAAATTTGCAATAAAATAATATTGCGGCTATAAATTGAGATAAAGGCTATCCTATCTTTTAAGTTAAATCAAACTGCACACGGTGCGCAAATTTAATTGAAATCGGATAAGTAGTTTAAGAGTCCATAGCGGACAAACAACGTGACGCGTAATTTATATAAATAAATAAAAAAAAGAGATCGTTACTTGCTATAAGACCGCCGATTGTAGGACAAACTCAAAATACTTTTACTACGTATTGTTTTACCTTTTCCATGCTGTTCTCAATAAAGTTCTTACTTATTTTATTATTTACATACAGCTGAATGCAAGTCAGCCGCGTTTTCAGTTCAAAAAGTATGATGTTTGAATTTTTAGCATGTGTTTTAAAACCCTATCGGAGCCTGCCATCGGGGTCGTACAGGCATGGTTTTCCTCATTTCTCCGCGCTCCAAAATATCTCCGTACCTAACTGTACCTACACTTATTTTTATTCGTATTTGTATTCGTTTCCTGTAACGCCATATTTTTTCACGACATTTCTATTCCCTTTCCCGTTTGGGACTCGTATGTTATTTTCAACCTGTTGTAAGTAATGGGCTTTGTGAATTTTCAAAACCGCAGCTGTCACATTTTAATGGGATGGCAATGTTTCAAGCAGCAATGTTTTTTCATATATATTTTGTTTTTTAAAACTTTGTGTCATTTGATATTTGAGGAGATATCAAAACCCAGAGACGTGGAAATTTTAAATACATTCTGAATAGTTATGCCTAGCTTGTTTTGGACTAGAGTTTTGGATAAGACTATCACTCACGGTTTTCATTCTAAAACACTGATCATATTATTACAAACTAGCGGCCTGTCCCAGCTTCGCATGGGTGGTCATAAATTTTTTGAACATTTTAGGATAAACTTAGACCCTGGGTTCGAGCCTCGCGTCTACTTATTTCATACATTTGCACGCGCTTCTCCTTGAGTGAGTGAAATCGCACCCCGCGCGTGAATTGTGGACCCGTTAACATTTTTAATTTCGTCATATCTTTTGAATGGAATGTCCAATTTGAAAAATTTAAGAAGTAATCTATAGGTATTGAAACCGTCTTAATTATGAAATTATTTATTTGGATAAGGATTAATACCAAGGTACAAATAAAGACCCTTTTCTGGCGGCGGCATTTCAATTAATTTTTAATAATAAAAAAACACTTATTGTGACATAACTATAATAGTTAGACATATGCTGTCGCGACATTTTTTGTAGATGATGACGTGTTCTACAATATCGTAGTACATTATTTTGTTCTATCATCAATAGTTTTCGCAGCGCACGCGATGTAAGGTTTTTGTTTTCCACCTTGGGTTACATTATTGAAGTTTTAGTAAGGATCCCTGATTTTTTTGAAAATATAATATAGCCTATGTTACTCAGGGATAATGTAGCATTCTAATGGTGAAAGAATTTTTGAAATCGGACCAGTAGTTTTTGAGCCTATTCGTTACATACAAAAATACAAAAATACAAAAATACAAAGGTTTCCTCTTTATAATATTAGTGTAGAATACCGGTCATATAAGCTTAAGCATGACTAATGACACTATCTCCACAAAATTTCATGAAACTATCATGAAACGGAGATTGGCAGAATTGTGACAAAAGCCACAGTAGGTATCCAAAAAAGAAGATGTTGAAGTTGGCTATCACAAACTATATTATTATTGTGTGACGTTGATTTTATGAAAGCAACGTTTTAATTTACAACTTAAACTTACAGTTATAACACCAGAAAATAGTCGTGTATAAATCACACACACATGTTGGCTGCTAAACCTGTCTTAAATAAAAAGTGGAGAAAAGAGTCGAATCTACTAAAAGAACTTGTCGTAAATATGTAGGGAATTCTTCTTTATGGTGTCACAAGGTCGAGCTCAGGGAGCGAAAGCAGATTACTATACGTATTTTATAAATGTCAAAGCTAAAGTTGAGAGGGAAAAGATTGTAGGGTATAAATTATCACCCCTTTAAGCAGCGGAGGGTTAAATTTAAGGTGAAGTTAGCAGCTTGCGATGTGTTAAAGTTCAAATAAGTAGCTTTCTTACTTTTGAATGGGGTTTGTAGAAAACGAAGCCTTTTTTTTACGGAATGCCATATTTCAGTATTGCATTCTGTAAAAAAAAAAAAAAAATGTACTGGATATAACAGCCTTCTTAGCTCAGGTACTAACTACCTACTGCGCTGTAGGCCGTGGATTCAATCCCGACCAAGAACAAACATTTGTATAATGATCATAAATCTTTGTTCTCTATTTGGGTGCTATAATTGTTATACATACCTATATATATAAGTATTATATAAGCTATCAGGTTCCTATACTATAATCTTTGCATAGTTTGGGACTATAATATTGCTGCATGAAATGTTCAATAATACCTATTTATGTAACCCCGCATCGAAACTTTTCCATGGTGTATTAAATCACACAAGGAGCGTATAGCAATGTGTATAATGCATGGTGGCCCAAATAAAAACTTGTAACTCCAAAATCTGAAAATGTTATTGTGCATTGTTGATTGTTTCTTAATAAATTGTAGATGGAAATTTGATATAAATGTCTTGAGCTAGGTAACATTAACCATACATTTGACTTAGGTTACCATACTAAACGATTCAGACTCAATTGATGTTAGCTCCCAAGCCACAGTTTTGGTGGGTTATCTGAAAACCTGACACAGTGAAAGAAATGCTCCAAATTACGCGTTTTATTCTTGACTTGTATCAAACCTCGTCGGAACCGCGATTCGTCCACAAAAGGCTCACAACAATGCTATGATCTCTAATGAAGAGTTTTGTACACAAAGGGACAGACCAACTCTTTATTAATACCTTGTGTTATGAGTTATCCCTTGCTTTTACCGTAATGTGGGAGGGGATTTTTATGTTGAAAGCCTTTTTGTGCGAGTTTTTCATTAAAAAAGTTTTTGCGCACAATTGGCTCTATCTGAAATTACAAATTGACCAAAAAACGACTTTACCTATTTTTACAAATAAAAACTATCCAGCGTGATTAAAATGCTGTACTTTATGTATTTAATAAACTTAATATAGTACTGGAGATATTTTCATAAATATAATCACAGTTGAGAACAAGATGGCAAAAATCTAATGTCCCGCATAAACACGCAATTTGTGCTCGATCAACGACGATCACGCTCCTATGCACATTGAAAGGGGAAATCAAGTTATTTCAACGTACACCAAAAACGCTTGAACAGGATAGTTCTGAAGGCTTTCCTCTATATTTTATTGCCATCATTTTACCAAACAATACTGCAACTGCCAACATGAACTCAACACCTAAAATATTCAGACAGCTTTTTACTACACAGGAATAGAGTTTATTTTTGCGTGAAAGCTGTTGAAAAACAGTAAGGAATAGCGTTTGTAAATTTGGCCGTGTGCCATACAGTTTCGGGTAGTAAAAATTTCGTCTGCCGCACATAAAAGGTGTAAAAGCCGAAATGTTTGGGCTGACTAAGTTTGACATAGCTAGTCTAAAAATATGTTCAGGGACAACATAATTTACGGTTCCAGCGTTTGGTATTTTGTGGTTCGCCTTCTCATTACATAGATACGTCAATGTATCTAAAACAAATGGACGTGTGTATTTCAAACAAAAGCAACAAGAACCAACGCCATTATTCAAATGACGGGCGTAAATAAAACCTTTGTACTGCCATTAACACCATTATAGCATTAATGAATTTTAAAAATGCTATTAAGAAACTGTTAAATGTTTATGGGAATTAATTTGTGAGTAATTTAAAATACGTTTACGGCACGCGATATTTTTGTCTTACGCGTAATGTTTTGTATGTGTTTACTTTGTTTTGACTCGAAGTAGGTACTATGCCGCAGTGGGTGGTATTGTTCTGACGAATTCCATGACGACCACCATCTGAAGAGTTCTTAGGTCAAAATCCGCTCACTTTATTTTAACCATTTTTGTTTTTAGATAATTGTACTGTGCATAATATGTCAGTAGATATAGACAACTAATTGTTGCCTGTAACCTCAATTGATACCAACGCATACTTAATGCTATTTTGTTTAGTTATATTCAAAATATACTGGCTGGTAGAAAGCGCATTAGCATTAAGCATTCCTTTTGTATTCAAATTGTTTACTTTGTGCAATACAGAATAAATAAAATATTCACAAAAAGTTTTAGCTGTTCAGCAGGTTTCAAATGAATTTCATTCATTCTGATAAATTTTAATTTCTAGTTTACATCTCTGCTATTTTTAACAATAACTTTATTTCAATGATTTAGAATAGAACTGCGCTAGCTAGAAGTAGGTATAATGTTCTTTTTAGTAATATTTTATCATTGTAATTACAGGCACATGAGGCTTAACATCTGTATGCCTCAAGTTGATGGACGCAGGGCAGTGCATCGTAGGGCACGTTCCTATTGTGCGTGACTTACGAGGCAATGCTTTGTTATAGGTGATGGTTACCACTTAACATCAGGTGGGCCATCTGCTTGTTTCATTAGCTAGTTGTATAAAAAAAAAATATATAAGTATATAAATTGTTCTTGAAAAACTATTATGATATGATTAAAACGAAGAAAGTATAAAAAGTTCTTTTAGTTGACACTTTTATCATAGGACTGGTGAAAGCAGCAGTACAGCCAGAATTAAGTTTCAAGCGCATAGCAAGCAATAATCCATTTTCTTATGTATCGTATATCGTATATTATAAAACATAACATACTAGCCACAACACGGACTAGTTTTGTTGGCATAAACAAATTGGTATCTCCGAATTTCATTCAACAAATGCTTTCAGATTTGTCTACCAATATCTCGGCCATTGTACTAAGCTCAAATGTGACGTTACATCGTAGCAGTATGAAAAGATTCAGTTTTGATTTCACGGGACGCCGGCCACATCGGAAGCGATCCCGGATAGGGCAACTCCTGACATTTGATAGAATGCCTCGCGGACCGTGAACAAGACGCGGGCCATAGGGCGTGGCGTACTGAAAGCGGCTGTCACAAGCATTCTCCCGCTCTTAGCTAAAAAATAAATGTAAACAATCGATAAATTGAAGTGGCAATTTTTTTTTATACAACTTGTTTTTGAAACACCCGATGATCCTCCTGATATTAAGTGGTAATCATCACCTATAACAAGCATTGCCTGCAAGGCAATGCTTTCACGTCACGTTCAGTCACGCAAGGTACGAACGTGCCCTACGATGCACTGCCCTGTGCCAATCAACTTGAAACATACAGATGTTAAGCCTCATGTACATGTAAAGTACTTCCCGGACGAGCTCTTCACAAAGAAAATAAAAACATGACAAAGATATGCCATTACATCTTGAAGAACTGGCCGTCATTGGGGTATAAAGAGTCTCGTATGGCGACCACAAACCGGAAACGAAGAGTATTCGGATGCCCCACACCTAGGCTTATTTTATGCCTATTACTGCCCCAGTGCAAGAGAAAGGCATGCTATTTATTGCCTAGAAAAAATATATTTATGGTTTTTTTTTACTATTTTTATTAATAAAAGAATGTTCCAGCACTTTAAGCCAGCAAACGGACCAAACCATCATGGTTTAGATTTTCTTCCGTGTATTTTGTTGATTCGATTACATTTTACGAGGGTCTATTTTCAATTTTGTTCTACAGTTTTTATGACGACTTGGTTTAGCTCGTTCATATAGATAAGTTTAAGGATTTAAGCTCAGCAGCATCACATACATTATCTATTTCTCTGTATTTATATAATACGACCAAAAAAATCCGATACCAAATTATAAGGGTACAATTTTTCACGTCATTATCAACCCCTATCGGCTTTAACCTGTCAATATCCTATCAAAAAGCCATGTGTCTCCATGATATCTTTATCAGAAGTACCAGGCCGCCATAACTTCCAGGAGGCAAACACGGAGTTATCTAAACATTCCCCGTATAGGAATGTTAATAGTTCTTAGCACAATAAAGTGGGGAGGCCGAGCACGCGACTGGCACACGCTATGAAAGAATGTAGGTGCGATGCTTGTACGAAGTGGACTCTGCAATACTAATAGATTGATTCACCTAATACCAATGGCATTTTAAATAACAATGATTATGTTCTTTGCATTGGTTTTAAAAATGGAACGATAAAATTGTTCCTAGACACTGGCATAAGCACACCTTTGATTGTTTTTTTCATCAATCACTATGTACTTGAACTGTTATTTAAATTTCACTGTTTACAACACAACTACAATGTTGCATATCTACACAACCAAACAAACAAAAATAATAATGTATGAGCGTTTTTTGACATAAATAAGTGTGATTTTAGATTTTAGTAGACTACTCGTATATCTCAACTAACAAATTCCAATTATTTTGTATAGTAATGTAAGAGACTTCACAAATTCTATCGCTAAACATAAGATGAATACTGAAGAAGATCCATCTTACACATGACTCTCGATACACCAGGAATGCAAGTGCCTAAGTTGCTACTTCCTGATAAGCTGCCTCTAGCACCTCGCATATTTTGTGTCGCGTCATAAAATATTCAGAGAACATTTTCAATAAAGATTATGTGGATACAAGGTATGCTCCGTAATTTGAGGTATGGAGACACTCCTGCTCTGAATATAAAACAGAAAACGATGAAGATACCGACAAGGTACAACGTCATTTTTTCCGATAGGCAGGCAAAGTAAGAGAATTTTCAATTTTAAGCCTCTGCTCTCGCGAGACTATACGCCGATGGCATTAAAATAAAATGGGAACGGTGTCGTCAGTCGACACGTAAACGCCATCCATCACCGCTCGTGTGCACCCCCCTTGCAGTGTGTTGCAGACGGGCGACGAAATGTCGCGTGAATTTCAAAGTTCACGCGAATTGGGGCCTCGAAGACACGTGGGAATTGGAAATAGGAAGGTATAGGCGTGGAAAATTTATAGCTGTTCGATTGCTGAACTTTATGTATCAGTATGTTGCTTAAGTAGGTATGTTTGTTGGGTCGTCATAAAGTTATATGTAGTGTGAAACGAGACTATAGAACTAACTGATCATGCTTCGTTTATATAAGAATCTTTGTAAAGGCTGGTCAGTCATCAAAAGCCCTTGGCCCGCCGTGCGGAAAAGTCTGAAGTCTGCTCCCACCCGCATGCGTTACAGAATTGACGCGCGGCGAATTTTTGAAAAATGTTAAAAGGTCACTCGAGACGTCACGTACTGTTCATTTATTTCCGGATCGACTTCTTTCAGTTTGGGGGTATCTGAAGAATGGCGGGTCAAAATAAATAATGACTTTTGGAAGGTTTCAATTACAACGAGGTTTTAGCCATAACAAAAGCGGTGACTTGGAAACTGTTGGGGTTCCAAACTGTGGGAAATAACATTTATTTACAAAAAAATACAGTAATAAATTATGACATATTGTACAAAATTATGACATTCTGTGAATACTAGTTAGTCACAGAATGTCATAAATCTCAGCTTTAATCGTTGTATAAGATTCGTGTTATTTTGGTTTCCAGACACTATAGCTGGGTTATTACTATTTCAGGTATCGCGATGTTGTAAACCACGTATAACCTTACCAGTGACATCAGTTTTATTTGAACCTCGATCTAACCATCCCATTTCTTTGTTTCAGGCCATCGACAACCAAAACCAGTAGTGGTTCTCCCCACCGAGAGCGCAGAAGACGTGATGATGACGCAGCAGCGACTGGTTACAGCGCAGCGTTGCATCGGGTGCCGCCGCCGCCGCCGCCAGCGTTGCTGCGCCGGCTCGGTGTTAAGGAACCCACCGGTGTTGGCAAGGTTAGTCACATAATTTATTACCTATAATATTATGTCTTATCTTAGGTTTTTCTTTGGTAGTATGCTTGGAATCAAAATTAATTGGTGTGCCACTTAAAAATCATAAGACGACTTCCAATCGATTTCATTTACAAATTGTCATTGACGACGATGGTCGACGTTTAAAAGGCTACTTAACCATTTTTAAAATTTGCATACGGGTTTCAGGATGGCCTTTTTAGATAAAAAACCTGCGTCATGGTTAAAGCGTCAACCAGTCATATGTAGCTTTTAAAAGCAGCTACTCGTAGTTTCTCTAGCGCCTAAAGTTTTCTCAGCGTTTGCTCTTCTGATTCACACTCCTAACGCACTTGCCAAACGTATAAACCTTTTTGAGATGCGCTGTTGCAGGTGCATAATAAATTTCATGTTTCTGAATTTATAGAGACGAGAAACAAACCTACAGCATTCTTACATGTCGCCTACAGATGGCAACTTAGAATCAGCCAGTTCAGCCATTAGTTCGCGCATCTTCGAGAAAGCCACGTGTGACCGAGTCACGAGACCGACCCGACAAAGTTCCTTAAAGCGGAATGAAACACGGCACGAGCCACCGTTCAACCTTTACTATCCTACAATCGTATCGCATAAAGTCCTCTCATTAGCGCAAGATCATCACTTGTCTCATTAGACGTAACCAATTAGCAGAGTCCGGCAGACTCTGGCCCTTAAATCATTGCCCGAGACACGGCGCCATTAATTCGCTTATCGCAGTTTGAAAGTGCACTTGAGACTCCGTTTTTGTTGGAAATAGCGAAGGTACCTTCTTTGTGCCTAGTTATTGCAGTTATTTTAGTGTTCTTAAGTATTAGGGTTTTTATGTCGATAATAACAATATTATGATGATGATTTCTTAGAACCAATAGAACATTTTTGAGAATGGCTTGAGTAGGAAGATAGTTGATTCAGACATCACGACCAAAAGGAAGTATATGCCTGAGTATTACGGTCATGAGCTCAGTTATACAACGTGTTTATTAAGAGTTGTAGGGATCCGAAAGCAGGATATTCTACCGGTCATAACGAACAACTTTTGTTCTACGACTTTTAAAATTTCAAAGTTTTTCATTCATGAAATGCCTCTTAAACTTTTATCTAAAATGAATCTAAACGCATCATGTGGCAGCCCTATTTACAGCTGTTCTTTGACCTCTAGTTGTTAACCTTAGATAAAATAGGTAACAGAACTGCCACCAATTACCTAGTAATGTGCCTACCTAATAATGATGTTGCTGTTTTTAAAGATCTTGGTATGTAAAAGAAATATTTTCGCGACTGTAATCCCTAGTCACGGTAAACATTCTCTGAGATCTTTGGTACTAATACCTATTCAGTAACTAGGTACCTACGTGGCTACGTACTCAATATTTAATAGAATATTTATTTTTGTTTGATTACTAGATGTCGTAAAGCAATGTTTATGATATTCATAGTTCTTTTTATTGTAACATGTTACTTTACCACCATGGTTCATTGACACGACAAAATTATTCAACTGCAATTTTGGGAAGTGTCTAGTCTGTCCTATTTAATCTTTGACGTACCTGTCTGTCATTGGTTGCATTTAAAAACGCATATCCAATCAGTACAGCCGGCGGCCGCCGATCAGTGTTACCATTTGTGGCAGATTTCTGCCATTTTGGCATATTTGGCTCCTAAATTTTAGCCGTTGGTGACGATTTACAAAAGTGGCAGATTTTAAATATTTCAAGAAAAATCTTATTAGTTTGAATTTTTAATGAAATAATATTTATAATTTATTTATTTTTTACCGAACTGGAAACTTCTTATTCATTTTTACCTTTATTGATTTGGTTTCTAAACAACTTCTATCTCGTTTTAGATAACTGCAAACCGTTCAACAGACATTTCAACAAACGATCAAAAGATAGTAACTGAATGTAATGTAGGTATTTAATTTATTCCGTAGCCACGAAGGAGATGGTATGAAGTCATATTTTTGGTATTTTTATCGTCAAGCTTGGTAGATTTTGACAGATTTTTTGGCCAGTGTGTGGCAGAACCGCCACTTTTGAGATGGTCACCCTGTTTGTGTTTACATGCGTTGTTTGTTGTACATTGTTTTGTTGAGAAAATGTCATCAAACGTGATAAAATGGTGATTGTTATGTAAAAAGCCGTCGTCAGTCAGTGTGTGTATGAGCAGTGCCTACGAGGTAATGGTTTAGTGTGAAGTTTGAAGCCTGTGTCGTGCGAAATCTCGCAAACTTACCAAAATCCAGTGTTATTATAGCCAATAAATAATGACAAAATCCATAGGAACCAGTAAAAATATCGTGTCAGGGGATTGGCGGCGTACCTACCTACCTACCGAAAGGTAAGTATTTCAAATTATCTCGTAGGTTATCGTTGTTTTTCTCCTAGATAGAAGCGCGCGTGCGTGTGACCTTGACACGTACACAGACAGGGCTGTTGCAAATTTTTGAGAAAATATTAATTTTACTTTTCTATGGGAATTTCGAAAACGATGTATTCAACCGTTGCACACGTCAAAGTATTCCAGTGCTTGGTCTAAATACACGCTCTTTGTTTGCCTACATAACTTCATCAACACGTTGTATATTCAATATAGCGTTAAAGAAGAAGTTTAAGAATCTTATACATATGCTCCTGGGCCTGATTTGATACACCCTAATCGCTTAGTAAATATGCTAGAATCTCTTAATTACACAAAATGTTAAACTTACCATCTTACTAACTATTTCCAGTTCAAATAAACAAACAGCAAGCCAACGCAACTGACGCTAGGCAAAGGCTTGAAATTCAATTAGACAAGCAGCTTAGAGATTTACCAGCGCGTTACTTCGAACTAACACGGTAGACTTTCTCCAGCTCTATCTCTACGTTTCATCGCCTGCTAATTTTATTCACATAAGATCCCCATTACTTTTCCTTACATTATAATCCTACCTCAAATTACCTTGCTCGCTCGCTTCCTTTTATTCGTTAGCTTAGTCTAAACTAGACTTTTAGGAAACCATCAGAACTCTGAATCCAATATATATTATATTATTATACATCGCGCTCTGTGATGTAATGTAATTGATATTGAGATAACTTCTCAATATCAGATGTTTTCAATAAGCTACCAAATGGTATGTAACTAGGTACCTAATATGTTCTCGTAGTTGTAACTAGTCTTGTGGTTGGATTATTTTATTAGCACTTAAATAAAATAAAACAAGGTTCTCGAATGGTGACCATGAGGTGATAGAGAAATCGAGAAATCGATCTGCGGTTTTTAAGCAGTGCGGTGTAAAATTGCTCGCTGCTCTGTAGACGCAACTTGTCGGACGTGCCGTCAGAGAGACCACTAACGTCATAAGACAGTCGGCTAACGAGGCACGCGGCGGTGAGCTGCCCCGATCATTCCTTATCAACTCCCAACGTAAAATGAACTTTAGATCGCCCAGTTTAGAATCTATTATAGCTTGTTTGCAAGTCGTTAAACTAGTTTAAAAAGCACCTAAAATGGTGTGTCAAAAGTTTTTTATGCAGGAAACAAAAGGGTTTTGGTCTTTACCTAAAGTGTGCATATATAATTAACCTACATAGGATTTGATATTTTGTGACCCGCTGATTTATCATGACTGGATTTACTCATAGCATTTTTCATAGCACTTCTCATCGATTAACTTCTTCACTTCTTTCAAAATATTTTCACACGCAAAGCCCTCCTCACCGGTGTAAAACTTCAGACATAAAGTTCAACATAGGAACATACTATATCTTCTTCTGTGGCCTCGTTTCCCAGACGCAGTAGACGAAACACGTAACCAATACTGAATTGCTTGGATATTTTCGTGTCTGCGAAGGCGCAATTAAGACTGATGATTCGAGTTTTTTAGTGGTCGCACATTTTAAACGCAACTTTTTAACGATCATCACATTGGTACGATAATATATACATTTTTTATACAAAAACTGTCGTTTTACACTAAATTTACTGTACTGAATGTGGTAGATATAAAACAGACAGCTCGCTAAGCTAAGTTCACCACCACACACTTTTGTATGCAAGCGAAAATGCAACCCTTCTGTACTAAAAACTCGAAACCACATCAAGCTTTCTATTTCGAGATAGCGCTAGAGAAGTTTTTTATTTTGTTGCTTTGGATGTCAGCAAGTCACAAATGGCGCACAAAAACAAAACCCCGAATCCCAAAACGTTTTATGTAGACCTTGCACAAGTTTCACACTTATCCATCAAAGACCCCTCCCGTGTCCCGTCTGCATCTTATTACCGCGTCACTTATCGCATTAACCCTACCTCCGGTAATTGGCGGCGTAAATAACTAAAACACGAGACGCTGTAACGAGATTTCTTGCTAATTGACGCGCTGAAAAAAGCCTGAGACCTGCTCTGTAACAAAATCGGTTTATTGCCGAAACAGTTTGAACAGTCATGTGTCCTCCACATATATTTTTTTAATAAAATATTAAATTGTTTACATCTTCTATTTCACCAAAATTTTAGACGTTTCAAAGTGATCCTAAATCCTTAATCCTTTTAAGAGTAGTAGAGCTCTTTGTGAAGGGCTCGTCCGGGGAAGTACTACCACCACGCCTTTTTCTGCCGCCAAGCAGCGTTGCTGTGTTTCGGTTTGAAGAGTGTGGTTGCCGGTGTAATTACAGGCACATGAGGCTTAACATCTGTATGCCTCAAGTTGATGGACGCAGGGCAGTGCATCGTAGGGCACGTTCCTATCGTGCGTGACTTACGAGGCAATGCTTTGTTATAGGTGATGGTTACCACTTAACATCAGGTGGGCCATCTGCTTGTTCCATTAGCTCATGGTATAAAAAAAAAAAAAAAAAAAAACCTTTCCTCTTTCCGTTTATGGCAACTGCCCGTCCTGATTCAATCGAATAAATGCTTTTTGACTTGGACTTTGACATAATGTTCGTCATGTAACGGTAAGTGCCTTTTCACACGTACCGGGTACCCGGCGGCGAGTGTATGGCCATGCCGGGCAAATTACGCCGGTACTTATGAAATCTAAAGTACATGACCATACACTTCGCCGCCGGCTACCCGGCGCCGGCTACACGGCAACCGGTACGTGTTAAAAGGCACTAATAGATATGAATGTAAATGGGTATAGGATAAGAGGTAAGCCAGACAAAATGTTGGATTCATTGTGTTAGAGATGACTTGAGAAAAAAACTGATTGCGAACTCACTTATACAAGTTGTTCCAATACTTGTGTTTAAAAAGTTCAGGAGGCTAAAGTACCCATCAATATGAATAACTTTTTCTGAAGAATATACACTGTGAAAACTGTGAACGCGAAAAAAAAAGCTGTTTCATACAACAGTTAAATACCACCCTGGCTAAAATATATGAGACAGCTGTTTTTCGCGTTCACAGTGTTGGTTCCTTAGAAAAAGTTATTCATATTGATGGGTTCGTTAGCCCCCTGAAGTTTTTAAACACAAGTATTGGAACACCTTGTAGATAGTGGGATAAGGGCAGACAGTGGTTCTGAATCTAGTGGTTCTGAAATGGTAAGACAAAATAGATTTACGCTGGTAATGAAACCCATTTAGACATCCTCAAACTAAGAGACTTGAGAGTAAATATCCCTTGTAGTTTTACACTCAGATGTCTAGATACCTACTCAAGTTCTTTTGAGTCTAATGGGACTGTCCAAAGTCAGAGAGGCTTAGTCCCACGAATGCTATGTCCTTTATTCTGTGACTCCCAAGAAATGCAACTACATTATAAACCTACTAATACCTCCAACTAAATGTCCATACTGCGCTTTGCATTAATTTAGTATATTATTTCATACGACAGATGGTAGGTAAAGCCTTTTGCCCCTACTAGAATTTCCGCTATCATTTAAGACATTTATTTTTGCTTACAATCGACTTTATAAATCGATTGGTTAGATTCGATTTGAAGTAAAAGTATCATCATTTTATTTTCATAAAACAAAAACAAGAAATATTTCTAACCCAAAAGAAAGTTTTATCTGTCACAACTTTAACATCAATATCCGTAATAGAACACAACATAAACCATCCTATGATGTGGAAAACGAAACAGCAAATCCTATCGTGTGTCAAAACAATCTCCCGTGTTATTAGGCTTTAATGTTATTGTCGTCCCTAGGGATCCTTGAGGGAGGCCAATTCTTTCAGGAAGATTACAAGTTGTTGGACGGTTGAACGAGTAGGTAGTCTTTTCAATAACGGTTAATATGCCATCTTTTTATGGCTTATATATAGTTTATACATAATGTCAATTTTGTGCTTGAACTACCATGGACTGTAACATGGTTAAGTGGTTGTTTTAAGTGTAGTAGAGCTCTTTGTGAAGGGCTCGTCCGGGGAAGTACTACCACCACGCCTTTTCTGCCGCCAAGCAGCGTTGCTGTGTTTCAGTTTGAAGGGTGTGGTTGCCGGTGATATTACAGGCACACGAGGCTTAACATCTGTATGCCTCAAGTTTATGGACGCAGGGCAGTGCATCGTAGGGCATGTTCCTATTGTGCGTTACTTACGAGCAATGCTTTGTTATAGATGATGGTTACCACTTAATATCGGGTGGGCCATCTGCTTGTTCCATAAGCTAGTTGTATAAAAAAAACGGATTCGTTAACATCAGAAATAATACTACTACCAAATACTTCCTTAGTCTTTGGTATTAGTTGTTAGCAATACTGGACCCACAGCGGAAATCCAACCCGAACCCATACAATATGCTACTATACTACAATACCAAATTAAACCTACTATAATTTCTGTGTTTAAAAAGTGTACCAGCTCGAGTCAGTGCCAACATCGACACAAACCTTACTAGGTTTCACGATGTTGTAAAAGAGTAGTAGAGCTCTTTGTGAAGGGCTCGTCCGGGGAAGTACTACCACCACGCCTTTTTCTGCCGCCAAGCAGCAACGCTGTGTTTCGGTTTGAAGAATGTGGTTGCCGGTGTAATTACAGCACATGAGGCTTAACATCTGTATGCCTCAAGCTGATGGACGCAGGGCAGTGCATCGTAGAGCACGTTCCTAATTGTACGTGACTTACGAGGCAATGCTTTGTTATAGGTGATGGTTACCACTTAACATCAGGTGGGCCATCTGCTTGTTTCATCTGATAGTAGTATTTAAAAAAAAAATGAATACTGTAATTATCGATTTTGTTAAATAAATAAATAAATAATAACCGTAGTGTCTTTTGTCGTGTTTGGCGTCATAACTAACTACACAATCTTCCACCGCATTAAAGAAGACCACATCTAGAGCTCAAACGCATTAGAATTTGAATTTATCCTTTGGTAAATTAAAAAATTACGGGTGCTAGTCGAGCCGCGTACTATTAAGCTCAGCAAAATGCTGTTCTAGAGATGTGCAAGGTATCTTGCACATCTCTAGAACAGCACTTACCAATTCCGTATACCCAGCTTTAGTCAAGTTCTTATCACGTAGCCCTTGCGGTAGTGCGGTGACACTTTTTGTACCGCACTATTTGTTCCCGTTATCCAGAATAATCCCGGAAGGATAACCTCGTTGAATTGCAAACTAGCTTCTTCGGTCTGTTTATTATTTGAATTGGATACGAAATCGTGTAAGGTTTATATGGAAGATATGTAGCAAGAATAAGGTTTTGAAGATCCATTGCTACACAATATTTTTATTAGATTGGAAAGAACCCTTTTTGTGATAACATACTTAGCTAATATTATTTCAGTAAAGGTTTTTCTAAATATATAGCTTACCCCTATACCATAAGAACTTTTGTAGTACACTTGAACATTACCTTATCGCTGCAAGCGATTTCTTCCAGGTTCAATGTGGAACAAGATAAATGTAGTCTAGCGCCTGCTTAAAATCGCAGTTGCTCCACTAGACTTTTTACATCGCTTATATGTGATGATGATCATGATGATACTGTGATGATTAGCTTTATAAAACACACCCGAATAAACTAAGTTCTAAAATAGTTGAATAACTAGTAACGCTCTAAAAAATGATTTTATAGTTAGACTGGTTTTATGACTTCATTAATCTATCGTAGATAAAACTCTTTCATTTATTATTTTATGCTTATTATCACTTTATTTTTAGTCGTGACTTTATGGGTTAAAAATCTTTTATAAACGGAATTTTATCTAAAACGCCTGTTAATTTAGATACTAAGCTATAAGGTTTGGTATTTTATATGACGTTCTTGTTACGTGAATGTAGTGTACTTGTCTGACCCTAAAAAATGATTTTTGTTCTTTTTAAATACACAGTTTTTTTTAGTATAAGATTAGGTATATTACTTACAGCCGATTTCTGAAAGCCCGATCAAAACTAATCGCATGTCAAGTCACTTGCTAATATCTCTATCTAATTCGATGTAATAGCTGAAGTGGCGAGTGACTTGACATCCGATTAGTTTTGATCCAGCTTTCAGAAACCGGCCGTTAGGTTCTAATATCCAAAATGTTTTCTTTTCAATAAATAAGTGTATATGTTTTTGTATTTTTGAACAAAACTTATTTTTTAATTCTACTTCTACGCTCTTCTACCTGTGAGTAGTTTCCAACTTTGAATTGCTAAGTTGCAATGTTGTGTTGCTTACTGCCCTAGTTCCATCTCATCTAGATCTAAAGAACTACCACTATTGTACCACCCTCCTCTAGTTACTGTCCGTCAATTTGTACGTCCAATGAAACGGACTACCCGCGGGATTAAACTACTTATTGATTATTGGACCCTTTTTATGTGGTCTAAAGAATATAACGATAGCGTATTATAAGTACTCGTATAAAGCACAGTGCATCAGCATTGCCAAATAGCATGGCAATGTAGCCAGTATCATGGGACACTTCCGATTGGTACTGATTTGGATCGGTTGAGACAACTCTAGATCGTTTGCCACTGTCTGCAGATAGCTTAACTATTTCATATGTACATTTTATTAATTCTATTTCTTTGTCCATTGAATCTTTATTAAAAAAAATATACTTACAGAAGTTTAATCTAAAGAGTATGTTCATTATTTTGCAACTTGAACATGTGATTAAAACGTTCTAAAATATTGTTACGGAACATCAAAGTTTTTTTTTTTTTATGTTGTTTAAAACTTATCACTATCACTACATAATCACTACATAGTATAAAACAAAGTCACTTTCTCTGTCCCTATATCCCCATGTATGCTTAAATCTTTATAACTACGCAACGATTTTGATGCGTTTTTTTTATAGATAAAGTGGTTCAAGGGGAAGGTTTATATGTATAATACATGCATAATATAGTAGAGAAACACTGATAATTTTAGGGGTTTCTAATGTGATGTCGTAAACAAACGCGCTTACATTGCAAACGCTGGCTGAACCCTACGATATAGATCAAAATAATGTACTTGTACACCTTAAAGAGGTCTACAAAAAAGTCCGCGATGGTATATGCCTATAAGGGATAACCTACAACAACCGTGAGAAGCCGGGGCGGGTCGCTAGTATTCAATAAAGCTGTTTTGAAGCATCACCAAGCATCTGGTGGGCCATATGCTTATTCCATCAGCAAATTAATTAATTTACTAAAAACAAGCATTGCCAATGTAAATTGCATACACGCCATACCTTTATCACTTACGTCTACCCCTTGAATCATCCCTCTAGCCTATACTAAGATTTATATGGTATAGGGCCCCTTTATTGATACGAACTACAAACCCACTTTTTTCTTTGATGTGCACGTGATGCGAGCAAACATATCAATTTGGGGCCCAGTAGCCTTCTCGGACTTTTTATATAAAATGTGTGTAAACAATGTTTTAGTCCTCCGGGATCAAAATACGTGCTTGCAATCTGTTCTTACAATATTTACTTGGGAAGTGGCCTTCTTTTTCAGAAAATAGCAATATCGTCAGTACTATCTGGTCCGTAAAAACGTAGTATTATGTGAACGTTAAAAACGTGAAACGTTTGTCGTTTACATAATACTGAAAAATGTTAGTTTGAAACAACAAAAAACTGTTATCGTTAAAAATAACGTCATAATATAAAACTCGCATCGTTCAATAAAATACAAAAGAGTATCGAGAACATTATTTAGATATAGACCCAAAAAATTCAAGCGTTTAAAAATATTATTTACGGTACGATTGAGTTTAGTAGGTGCCTTATATTAAAATTGTATAAGTGGTCTATAGTGGGAATGATTGTGAATCCAGTAGAGCACCAATGGATCAATGGCTATTTCCCTTCGAAAAATGATGTGCGCAATGCCAGGCTCTAAAAAGAATTTCTCTCAAAGAATTTTAAGATGATACTTGGGACTAAAGACATCTGAGGGGATCTCTACCGTGCATCAAAAGCAGTTACTTCTATTTATGTATAAGTCTACGTCAGTAATACAAAATACTTAAGAGTACTAGAGCTCTTTGTGAGGGGCTCGTCCGGGAAGTACTACTACCACGCCTTTTTCTGCCGCCAAGCAGCTTTGCTGTGTTTCGGTTTGAAGAGTGTGGTTGCTGGTGTAATTACATGCACATGAGGCTTAGTGTATGCCTCAAGTTGATGGACGTAGGGCAGTGCATCGTAGAGCACGTTCCTATCGTGCGTGACTTACGAGGCAATGCTTTGTTATAGGTAATGGTTACCACTAAACATCAGGTGGGCTTGTTCCATCAGATAGTTGTATAAAAAAAACATAACGATAACTAAAATACAACAAACAAATTGCTATGTGAGCAGAGTGAATTGAGTTTAATACAATTATTTAACTAGTGAGAGTTCAAACAAAATTGTGGAACTACCGGACCAGGCTTCAGCAAATAGAACAAAGCCACAGTAATCAGTTTAAACTAAATACATCGTGTATTCAGTAGACTACAAATTAAATGAGAACATTAAGCTTTGTTTCTCTGTAGGCGGATTTACTTATTTAGATATGATTAGGTATGTTCGCTAAGAATAGAATGTCCATCAATATTTATTATTAGTAAACCGCCATTTACTTCGATTTACTATAAGTATACACAATACTAATGGTGGTCTAGTGGTAGCGGCCCCGCCTTCCGATCCTAAGGTCGTGGGTTCGAAACCGGTCGTGCACCAATGAGTTTTTTGTTCAAAAATTCATGTGCACAATGCCAGTACTCTCAAACGGTGAAGGAAAACATCGTGAGGAAACTGGCATGTCGTAGAACCTAAAAAGTTCAATAACATGTGTCAAGTGCTCGAAAGGAGCCTCTTGAGGCGCACTTAAAATCCTTTCACCACACTGTTTCGAAAAACTAGTGCACGACATAAAGAAGAAGAAAAATACTATATCATTGATGACAGTGCTACAATATTAACACAACAGTATAAACGGCATGTTTTTTTTGCCAAAAACTAACTAGCTGATGGAACAAGCAGATGGCCCACCTGATGTTACGTGGTAACCATCACCTATAACAAAGCATTGCCTCGTAAGTCACGCACGATAGGAACGTGCCCTACGATACACTGCCCTGCGTTCATCAACTTAAGGCATACAGATATTAAGCCTCATGTGCCTGTAATTACACCGGCAACCACTCTCTTCAAACCGAAACACAGCGTTGCTGCTTGGCGGCAGAAAAAGGCGTGGTGGTAGTACTTCCCCGGACGAGCCCTTCACAAAGAACTCTACTACTCTTAAATAAATAAAAAGTTTTATAAAATACACAGCAAACTCAAAATTCCCGGTTTACCGGCGGTTATCCTCAGAGAGACCACACTTGCATACCGAGCATCTTGCAAAGCACTGTGGCACTGTTCAAAAGCGCATCGTTAGCTAAAACGTGGCCATATTGTGACTATCTCGTAAAAATACAATGAATACACAAAAAGGAACAGTGCCTGCATCGTTTTATAGGCATTACTTGCTCGAAAGTACTCTTTTCTGGCGCCTCGCCAGACCACAGCCTGGAATAAACAGTCTGCAAAGTTAATTATATTGGCGCTAAGTGGCTATGACAATGCAGTGGCACTAATAGCATACGTTACATACAAGTAGGTAATAAGTGCATGGTTAGCGGTTTCCGAACAGCGTTCTTAGGGATATCAAAAAGGCATTCTGTGGGTGAGCATTTTCAAGAGGCCTCTTGGATTGGGTGTTTGCTAGTGGTGGTTAAGGCGAATATAATTAACTTTAAGCGTTAAAGCTAATGTGACTCTCGCTCGCACGTTTCGACATGTTGAAAGATATAAAATCACCAATATCATCATCAACCATTTTGTGAGTTTAGTGATTTTATATCTTTCAACATGTCGAAACGTGCGAGCGAGAGTCACATTAGCTCTTGTATTCGCCATAAAAGCGAAACTTTCTCCTCACGTTTGTTAGAGTCAGCATATAAAAACTTTGTTAGAATTTATAAATTTAAAGTAAGCTTTACATAACATTTATCTGTCTGCACGAATAAGAAATGTACCTATAAGATAATGTAATACAATAGAACGTGACCTTGCATTCGTTAAGAGTTTGATTGATTTCGTAGTTCAGGTAAGATTGGATATCAGCTAGATTGCGGACATTACGAGATTTGCGGACATCCGTTTCGGGCGAGTCACTAATCTATAGTGACTCGCTGGACAAGTAATTCGTACAAACTACAGACACTTGCTTATTTATTTATTTATTATGCCACACAAAACAGAATAGCTGCTTAGTAGTACATAGAGTAATACTTAGTAGTACATAGATCAACAACGGCGTAGATTGTTCACAAACTATCATCTGTTTATTTAATTTGGTTTGTGACAAAGCTGTGTTGATAATAAATTGCTAACTCTAGCTGAAAATGCGATATCTCTATCTCGCATCGAGAGACTTCAAAGATAAAAAAATACTTTGTAAATATTAAATATTGCAAATAAACAAATTTTGTTTATTTGCACTGAGGAAAGACAGGAAATTTAACAAAAAAAAAATCCCATTAGTATTTTTAAATACAAATTAATACAATTAATATACCGAAACATCCAAACATGTTGATGATAAAATATTTTTTCTTAGCAAATCCTCTAATAAACGATACTTCTTGCGACTTTACCAACAAATGATAGTAGATTATTTATACTGTAAAAGTAATTACCTACATCATTTATTTCAAAGAACACCTTAAAAGAAAATAAATGGGTTCACTACTTTACCTAGCCCCAGTGTAGGGTAACCCTCTTTTCAAATTATGAAGAATCGTAATGTTTACCGAACCAGTATCAGGTCAGGTGTAGTCACAGACTGTATGTAGGTATATTTAACTATGGGAAATGTAAAAAAAAAGCCTAGTTGCCATTTCAAGCTAAGTAAAACACATATTAAAACTAGAGAAGCTCACCGAAATACTAATTTGACAGCACCATTGCCAACAAATTTCACTTCCAGCTAGAACTAGTAGTACGTGGAACATAATTATTTAACCCTGCCCTGGCGCTAACTAATGCACGCTATTACACGGCTTGTTTCGGTCGTACAGACCCCCGACTAAATGTAAACAATAGCCAACCCCGGCTGGTAGTTTGTCACTCGTTTTGCAGTTTTGTTTCACGTCTGCGCCAGCTTTTTGGTACTTTTTGCCGTTAACATTCGATATTTTACTGACCTTTCATGCGGAAAGCCTTGTATATTGCGTGACGATGTTGCTACCGTTTTTCAGTGGTTGCATTTGCATAGCATGTTAAATCTATTTGGACATTATCTGTCTCATGTTTTTGTATAAGTTAAGAGACGTACTGACAAGTCGACTTCCTTTCTTTCGATGTTCGGTTTGCAGGTGTAGAACTTTATGTTTAACAGATTTGGGTCACATCAAATGCTAGTATCTAGTCAAATTTTAATATAAATGATATAAATGACATTTTATATTTTTACCGTTACATATTTACAAGATACTACTACCTTGAAAAGACACTACGTGGATTGGTATTATTGTACTTATTATAATATGCCTATCTTTCATTCTAAATTAAACTGTCCTTGTCTTCATAAATATTTCCGCTTCATGAATGAACAATAAGCAATGCCCTTGAAAAATCCCCCAAAGAGCCATGATTAATAGGTTCAAGTTGATGGAAATAAATAAAGCCTCCGCCAATTTTGGAATCGTGAATTATTTCGGGTAAATTGTAAAATTAATAATGATATTGAATGCAGTCGGCGGCTATCAATTACTCGGTTGTTTTCGCAAAATTAACGAGAGAACCCTTTTCGGCGGGCTGGAAAACCAGAGGTTTCAGATTTGTGTCAATAGAGTTTTTCAACAAATGGGATGCGGGCACAGAACCAATATTATACTGTCTGTGGTAGGGGCCGCTTTCAGTGAGATTTGTATGTGACCAACAATAGAAAGTTTTATGAGTAATACGGCTTTAACTCTGCGGGTTAAGCATCTAGTCTATCCACCAATGGCTAGACGGTTGCATACCTTATCATCATCATCTGCCATTTTTACCCGAAAATACTTATATACCCACTAAATACTATAATATAATAATACCTACCGTGCCTGAGGATTAAAGTTATGAAGCTGTCCCCTTTTTTTCTTTTTTCGTTTGATATCCTATTTTAGACAGTTTATTTGTGCTACTCAATAAGAAAATCAACAGGTTTAATTTAATTTAATAAAAAACAATGTTCAAGACGCATAATTTGCAAACTATAATTCAGTAACATATTTTTGTCATTTTACATAATTTCTCTCATTCGCTTATTCCATAGCTCCAATCAGTTTCGGACCGAGCACTCCTGGCCTGGACTCAAATATTTTCAGTTTTTCTTTTTATTTATTTTATTGTAATGTATTTTTTAACAAAAATTACACTATTATTTATGAACCTACTTTTACATACCTGCTCAAGTCGCACTCGTCTTTTTTAAATTACTTATTTACACTTACTTACTCTTCGATTGTATCGATTAAAACGATTTTTTTACTAAACTGTGTGCAATCAGATTGGACACAAAATGGGTGATTTCAATTTTTCGAAAATGGGTTTAGTGATTTTTTATCTTTCAACATGTCGAAACGTGCGAGCGAGAGGTACATTCGCTCTTGTCTTCGCCATAAATATTATAGCTATATTATAGCTTTTAGTTGTCGGGGTAAAAGGGAGAGAAGTAAAATTGATTAATTTTGATTGCCAGTATTTTTCCACGCGACCAAAACCATTTTCCCTCACAAACCCCAAAAAGTCCAGAATTACACACATTTAAAGATGCAATCACGGTACAATTAGCGGTCAATTAAGCCAGAACCTCTATTAGGTAGAATTGGCTCATAAACATTATTGGCCGACCAAATCTACATTTGATAAGGTTATTGCGCCAGTTGTATTAATTAGTCTAGGGCCCCGCAGACCGCAATGGTCTATTGATGGTTATTTGTGTGTCAATTGTATAGACGCCAGCGGTTGGAAATAACTTTAGCTTTTGACATTGAAATAATAATAATTAGCATTTTATTCATTATTTCTGTTATACAATAAAAAAACAAACTGCGTGTAATAAGTCCATGTTCTTGGCCAATTCCTCTTATGGTGTATCCTTATTCATCTCTTTTGACAGTTTCTTATATACGTATTCTCCTCACTCTATAGTATCTTTTTTAAAGCTGTTTTATGACATCACAAGTAGAATATAGAATTGGTAGGATATAGCTAAGTTTCTAGACGGTAAATTGTGATGTCATTAAGACGCAGACAACCGTCAAACAACTTCTCGCTCGTTTGATTTGTATCGTTAGTTTGATTTAGTACGAAAACTAGTACAACATTATTTTTAAAGAAACTTTTTTTAAATTCTATTTATGCTGAAACTTAATAATGGGAACCTCGAAACTTTATTTCTTATGATTTTTAATAACTTCACTAATTTATATCTTTAAAATTATTAAATGTGCGACCGAATTATTGGCGGTTGACAGCTTTTAAAACAAAAACAGATCGTAAACTCTATACTTGCGCCGCCTCATAAAATATGAACGTTTACTGCAACACACTGCGCAGCTATGTAGGTTTGAATCAATGTGTTGATAAAAAGGCTGTGCAAGGTTACGAGCGGGGAGCACGACACGGGTTTCAAGTCAAGTACAAAAATAAAGAAAGGTAAAATGCTTGCTGGAACCAAAGTCACCCTTATCAACATTGTTTTGATTAATTAACATGATTTACGAGTACGTAATTGAATATAAACTAAACTACGGCAAAGGGGCTTAAAAGGAAACATAACGAGCTTTCTTAAAAAATATATTAGTTATTCTCTTCTCTTGTCGTGTCACTAGTTTCTTTCGAAATAGTGTGGTGAAAGGATTTTATGTGCGCCTCAAGAGGCATTCGAAAACTTGACACATGTCATAGAACTTTTTAGGTTCTACGACATGCCGGTTTCCTCACGATGTTTTCATTCACCGTTTGAGAGTACAGGCATTGTGCACATAAATTTTTGAACAGAAAAACTCATTTGGATCACGACCGGTTTCGAACCCACGACCTTAGCATCGGATAGGCGGGGCCGCTACCACTAGACCACCAGTGCTCTCGCATATTAGTATATTTAGTGGTACAAAGGTAACGAAAATATTCTATATATTCTATGCGAGCGAGCTTCCTTTTTGCAGTTTTTCAATTTCCCCGTAATAAATAAAAACAAAGAAATAGTATACAATCGGAAAGTTGGAAAATTAAGACTTGTTTTTATGAGAAAAAGTCATGGACCAAGCAGATGGCCCATCTGATGAACCGTCACTCTGCCTATACATATAACTGTTGTATAACTAACTATCAACAATTACACTGTTACAGAGAGAATGTCGTTGTAAATTTGCATTGCATCCACCACTCAGAGATGTAGGCCATGTGTCCCTAATAGCTGAACGCAAAAAATCAAACAATAATTTCGCTTTTAGCAATTCGCGAAAATTTATAAGCAGTTTGCTACTTCGTTTACGCTTCGAATGGGGCATAACGGGAAACGCATGGTTTGCGGTTTTAGCTACAACATTACATGCCCCATACTCCACCCGACCTATTTTCTATACTGGTTTTTTGGTTTAGTTATGATATCGGGTGGAACTGGAATATGGTGGTTATGTTTTAGTACATTTTCATAAATTGCCAGTAGTGGGTTAGATAAGGATATTTTGTGATAGTGATATTTTAAACAAACAAATAAGCATATTTTGTATCAGCGAGAGAAACTAGTACTTTTTTTAGGGGTTCAGTTTGTTATTGTTTATCTATAAAAAAATAATTATCTATAAAAAAGGCAAAAAAATCACGTATGTTGTATGGGAGCCCTCTTACGAGACAGTCATCAACACTGCACTGCCATTGAAACCGAAACACACTATACCGCAAACAAAAATACAAATTCTTGTGATTTTGACGTTAGGTGTAAGTTATCGTACATCTTGCACGCAGTTACAAATAACTTATTGTTTTCCAAGGGTATAACCGTCGTATTTATATTAAAAATGTTTCAGTCAGCATAAATTGCATAGGTATCGCCTATTTATCTTAACACATTTAAATTCTAGCTGCAATCCAGCCGGTCGACAAACATTAATTACAAAACCCGCAACTTAACTTTATTATTCAACGTTTTTCATTAACCTTGCTTTATGGTGGACATTAAAATTTCATTAAACCAGCGTTTTTTTAATTGCAATAAACTTACCAATGAACAGGTGCTACCAGAAATTATGCAGTTCTACTTTCTCTACTAGTATTATTAGGTATATGATAAAGCATGATGTTTGTATGATGAATATTTCGACATAGGCACAATTTATGGAATATAAGAGCACTGGTGGTCTAGTGGTAGCGGCCCCGCCTTCCGATCCTAAGGTCGTGGGTTCGAAACCGGTCGTGCACCAATGAGTTTTTCTGTTCAAAAATTTATGTGCACAATACCAGTACTCTCAAACGGTGAAGGAAAACGTCGTGAGGAAACCGGCATGTCGTGGAACCTAAAAAGTTCTACTCGTATAACATGTGTCAAGTGCTCGAAAGGAGCCTGTTGAGGCGCACTTAAAATCCTTTCACCACACTGTTTCGAAAGAAACAAGTGACACGACAAGAAGAAGAAGAAGATGGAATATAATATTAATTCAAATTTCTAAAAATAAAATTCCAGTTGAAATATGACCCAGATTCTTAATAGGTACAATCTGATCGTATTTATGTTATTACTCGCTCATACAACCTTGTAAGGAATGTTCAATTTGATGGGTGGTTTGTGTGTGAAAAAAAGGTTAATATAAAAAAATTACATCACGCAGAGTATGAAAACGATTATCAAAATATCCTTTGCCGTAAACACAATTTTTTGGATCGATTGGGCTTTAGGTACAAAATTAAATAAAGATGGTGCCTCGAGCCAGCACAGACTGATGGTAATGTTCTATAGTTATCAAAGAAGAAGGCGCATTCAACTTGTAGGTAGAAATAAAATGGAAAATATTTCTTTACATAAAATCAAACAGTATACCTGAGCAGTAACAATAAAACAAACTATCCCTTTACTAGAACTGAGCGTGTCACCCCACACTTAGACACAGCCTGGGCCACGTTAGCTTTGCGTTCAAAAATATTGTATATCCTATTATATACGATTATTACTACGATTACTCGGTAAGTATTTATTGTACTAATTGAATAAATCGGGTCCAGTCACGAAAGTTTCATCGGATTGCAGGGTATAAATATGGCGTAATGGGTCATGGGTACGTACGACTAGTTTTTGTGCGTCATGTGGTTCTAAGGCTGGTATTCAGAGACATCTATGAAATCCAAGCTACGACTGCGCAGAGAGAAGCATCGTCGAAGCCGATCTTTGGATTTTGTATTCAGAGACATTCAGGATGTCAAACTTACTGTTATCTTCGCTTCGAGTACACTTGTCATCGAGTTCGATATTTTTTACTCTGTAGATAGATTACTGCGAAATAACACAAGCCTATAATTATTTTTCAAGATGTACGAAGGTTTTATTTAGGTAGATTAAGTAGGTTATACTACATATAAACTCAAGGATTTTTTAAATTTATTTTTCGTTTGCTATAGATATCCGATACCTGGTTTTAACTGTGTTTTTAATATAAGGGTCTTGTTAGGGTTCATCATAAACCTTGAAAGCTATTTTTGGACCCAGGAGATGCGCTTTGAATGAATTACGAGGAAAACAAAATACAAAAATTGCATAAATCGGAACGTAATTCTGTAAATTTTCATGATGTTGAGAGACTGATTGCCAAAGACGCGTAAAAAATGCGTGGAACGAAATACTTTTCAGCCAATACTGTAAGCAGCAATTAGATTTTTTAAATTACTCTTAACTTTTTTTTATTACTTGTTTTTTTATCTTTTTTGTTCGGTACGCTTCTTCTTACCACATTCGGTCAAATATAACTAGTGGTTCGCCCCGAACTGAGATCTCGTGATGCGACCCGACGAATGCACCAAAACGTTGAGTAGGTAGTCAGAGGCAAGTCCAAACATTATGTTTGGACTTTTTTCTGACTACCGCCTACTAACTTGGTACGGTAACCAATTTTCAACACTCTTGGCCTATTCATTGAAGAGTTCCGTTGAACAGACCTTGGCTCCATCATCAGACCTGGTCGTTGTCACCATTTTATGAGAACTGAGTACCTCCTTAATTTATTTCAAGAAAAAAAAATAAGAAAAAGCAAAGGAACGGGCCGACCAGTAGAAAAACCTTGATGCCAACGAAACTCTTAGAGATGGGAGCTCTTGGATCGCTGGATATCTTAATTTAACTTTATTGTTGTATCTCAAAAACCGAGCGTCCCAGAAAAAAAGTAAAAATTGTTTTGGAATGTCCAAGCAAAGCCCTTTCATATGACATGTATCTTGATTTTTTTATGTAACTTTTTTTATTTTTTCCCCCTTAAAAAACCCCATATCTTAATAACCCTTCATCCGATTTTACTCATATACTTACCAGTAAATTTCTCAAGTACAAGCTATCGTCTTATCAAATTTCATGCAGATCGGATCAACGGTTCGAAAGTTATCGCCAGACAAACATACATACATACATACATACATACATAAAATGCCAAATCGCCCAAGTTGAAACTAAGATCTTCGTTCGCTTCGCTCACTCGATCAATTAAGTCAAACGTATCTAATTGCCATTAGAGCGTTTACAAGATTTCATAAAAGGC
This sequence comes from Chloroclysta siterata, assembly GCA_932294275.1. Taxonomy (NCBI): domain Eukaryota; kingdom Metazoa; phylum Arthropoda; class Insecta; order Lepidoptera; family Geometridae; genus Chloroclysta; species Chloroclysta siterata. The sequence goes on along the minus strand of OW028604.1, from coordinate 7,496,023 downwards.
TTGATATGGTGGATCCAACTTGGATAAGTTAGGTTATGTTGTAACATATAAATTATGCAAAGCGAACGTGCAGTGGCCGCCGCAGTGCCATAAATGTTTTTTTATTCACACTAATCTCCGCAGTACTACAATTCGGGTGTTTATTATTTTACAAAGTAATTTATAAACTAAACATCTCCTGGAGAAAATGATTTCAGAGGAGGACTTCCCTTCCACCCCCACATCCACCTTTCCTAGCCCCACCCCTCAACGAGGTACCGGACCACTTCAATGCAGGTACCGGATATCTATAGTTAGCCTCTATTTTTCTAAAGTTATTTAATTCGCTTATTTTCGTAATAATCAAATAATAAGAATAAATCTTACCTTTTGGATAACTTGAAATTACATTTATTATGGTTTTATTTACGTAGATTAGGTAGGTTACACTACAATAATTTGAAAAAATGATATATTAAAATTTCTATAAATTATTTAATTCTCTTACTTATATAATAAAAAAATAGGAATAAATCTTATTTCAGACGACTTGAAATTACATTTCTGGACCATATAACACACACACAACACAGAGTCGGCACTTTCTTCATTAGAGGTGCTTCCTTCGGTGTACTACTCCGGCTGTCCAAAATCCGGAGAGAGGAGTACGTCCTTATGTCCTCTCGTCCACATACCAGAGAATGCTTGCTCTCCCCAGTAGTAGTTGGGTCCAGGCAGGATACAGATTTTGAAAGCGATATCATCTCCAATGTTCGATCAAATACAACAATGACTTTCAGATAGGTAAATAATCCCACGGCGTGGAAGCTCTAGTGAGGGATCATCAGAGATTACGTGGAAACTCGACTACATCATCGAAATCAGATCAAATTTTATCAAAATATTCCATTGTTGGAAGATTGAATAATTTCATAGACAGAAGTTTGATTTTGTCAAAAATAGTTCTCCATTACTAGTTTGGCGCTAGTTCTGCTTTGAGATCGGCTCAAGTAGTCGATTTCCACTACTTACGCTTGACTTAGCGCAAGCCTAAGTTTAGACTGATTTTTAGCGACTCTGAATACAAAACAAAGGCTAAGCTTCCGATTTTGACAAACTCAAGCGTAAGTTCACGCTTACCCTCGTCTCTGAATACCAGCCTAAGTGTACTCAACCTTTGCATACAAACTAGCCCAATATACTCTAGATCAACAACAAATGTATTCAAAATCGGTTTAGCTTTTCCGGATATACATTGAGTAGGTAAAAACAAACTCAAATTTTCACATTTATTTATATTTAGCTAAAATTAAAAGAGTGTTGAATGAAAATCTATCATCTACAAAACGTTGGCAGGAGAAAAATAAACTGGGTTTTATATTGACTTTGTAAATCACAAAAACATCGTAACTGGCACAAATCCGCAATGAACGCGACTAAATTCTTTTCAGTCGCGAATCTGTATTGAGAGAGACCCGAGTGCTCTTAGTTCACAGCAGTTCAATAGCGGATCTAGCCTTCCTACTCCAAATCCTCTGAACCAAATAAAGCTAAGTCCACGTTCACGTAGAAAGCCGATTTACGACGGTTACCGGTATTTGCGAGCAGCAGGCTGATCACGAATGAATTTTGACATTTGTGGCGTTAACGTATCCTAGCCATATTCGACCTTATCCTGTTGTTTTTAGGGATACAATACACTTAGGCGACTAACGTCCAATTCGTTCGTAATTAGGCCTCTGTTGGTGTGTTCAAGTACAAAGCAGCTTAAGGAGATGAGTTCACTTTGACGACGTTCATTTTGACCTCTGTGACCCGTCCGCTGACGGCAGTCGACGGCATACGCCGTGGGTTTGATTAACACGACGGCGCGGTATAAATGTTTGCGTGTATCTTTTGCAAATATCGGTCCGGTCTGGGTGTAGTGGTATCGTATTAGGTATAGTTATGTACTTCTATAAATATCTGACTGGGCTCACAACTCAGTTGGCAGTAGCGCGTGAAGAAAAAACACGTATTTCAGTATTTTATCAAGTATCTGGTAGTAAAAAATAAATGAACAGTAAAACTATGGGTAAATATGCAATATGTGTGAATGTGGCCCAAGTAGTTACTTACCCCGCAGTAAACGCTACGCTGATACTTCGCCTGAAACTATTTTCATTGGACCTGTTTTAATAGAAATAAAAATAACAAAGCGATTTTGCACGAATAACTATGCTTGTTCAATTTATTTTTGGAAAAGTGAGCTGTGTTTGATGTAAAAATTTTGAAAATTTAAGGTAAATCTGTACGTTTAATTACAGGTTTCCGTGCGTTTAACGCATAGGATGTGACATGAAGTGTTTTTATTATAATCTCTTCTTTTGTCGTGTCACTAGTTTAATTCGAAACAGTGTGGTGAAAGGATTTTAAGTGTGCCTTTAGAGGCTCCTTTCGAGCACTTGACACTTTTTAGGTTTTACGACATGCCGGTTTCTTCACGATATTTTCCTTCACCGTTTGAGGGTACTGGCATTCTTCACCGTTTGAATATTACAATTAAAGGCTCAGTGCTCGAAAGGAGCATCTTTGAGGTGCACTTAAAATCCTTACAGCACACTGCTTCGAAAGAACTAGTGTTACGTGTAAGAAAGCGTGTCACTTTCTTTCACAAGAAGAAGAAAGGCTCAATAAATTAGAGGATCTAAAATGTAGTGTAATCTTAGACTACTTGCTTGCTTGAATGTACACCATTTGCCGTTTTGATAGATATTCCATATTGAAAACCCTTGGAAACCTTTGGAAACAATCTTCACAGTCATAATTTATCTTATCGCAGATTCTCTACTCGGCTTTAAAAATATCCCTGCAAAATCAATACTTCAATGCAGTAACAAAAGTTCTCAGATAACTGGCTAGATGACATCTGAATTTTATAATATAATGGCATATTGTCGTCGCTGACCTGTCCGTTTAGCATTGTTTTCTTACTTACGTGTGGTTTTAGGAAATAAGGCACAAATGCTATGATAAGTCTTCAAATCCGTCGCAAAAATCTAACTAAATAACATTAGCTAACATTTTAGAAGACCAGACTAATCGATCAAAACTAATCGGATGCCAAGTCACTCGCCATTTCAGCTATTACATCTCTCTCTTGTCGTGTCACTTGTTTCTTTCGAAACAGTGTGGTGAAAGGATTTCAAGTGCGCCTCAAGAGGCTTCTTTCGAGCACTTAACACAATCATGTTATATAACTTTTTAGGTTCTACGACATGCCGGTTTCCTCACGATGTTTTCCTGCACCGTTACATGGAATTATATAGCGATAGGAAGTGACTTGACATGTGATTAGTTTTGATCGGGCTTTCAGAACCCGGCCGTAAGACTAGTCTGGTCTTTTAAAATGTTTCATGTTAGCAGTGGTGTCATCGGGGAAAAATTCTACGACATCGATTAACTAAGTTGTGATTGAATAATTACTACCACAGACGTAATAATAAAGCATTGCACATCAAACTAGTGCTAAGGTTTACACTGCATAAATATTCTACACAAAACTGCACTTTTCCAGCGCCTGTATGTGTCACTTTGGGCCACGGAAATAGCGATTCTATAAGGATAATATGTTACTGCATTACAGCTTTTTCACTAAAAACTTACCCACTCTTAGTGAAACGGGGATAGTTTTGCACGAGAGAATCTCAAAATATGGTCCCAAAATGAAGCCTAGAAGAACTGGCACCTAGATTTACTTAGCTTTATGACGTTTCAAAGAGATCCTTAATGCGAAGACAAGAGGTAATGTGACTCTCGCTCGCACGTTTAGACATGTTGAAAGATATAAAATCACTAAACTCATTTTCGTTTTTTCCTACTCAAAAGTTTGCTTTACTAGTTTTCGTACATAAGCAAACTTTTAAGTAAGAAAACTTGTATCGATCAAAATGAAATTTTTACTAAATTGTTTGAGTGCGATTTTTCGAAAATGAGTTTAGTAATTTTATATCTTTCTACATGTCGAAACGTGCGAGCGAGTCACATTAGCTCTTGTCTTCGCCTTAATTGTGATTCAATTGAAAAATATTTACTTTAAAAGGCGAAAATTCTGATGTTTGTATTTTTTTTTACCTTCATTGTGGTGTAACAGCTTCATTGAGAAGGAACATGGAATAGACATTGGTAGTTCAAGACCTGAAATATGCGAGCGAAACCGCGGACGCTAGTAATATTAAATATTGTTGTATACTATCTCGACATGGTAGATATCCATTCAGATCTCTTGGTACCAAGTAAGAGTCAGATTCTTTGAGGACGTCTAAAGTCTAAGTCAGAGGTACGTCTAAACATTACAATTGGCACATACCCACATTTTGTATTAGTTACTTACAGAGGTCTAAAGATTTTGGTCACCAACATACGACGAGCTAAAATTAATATAGTATTGTGGTCCCCACGTAGTTCGCCATTCCGTGGCCTGACGACAATACCAGCGCGGAACAGACGTAGCTCGGAGGCTGTTATCGATTACCGACCTCCACGTAATTGCCTGCCCTTTCTTCTTATTGACAGCGACCGCGGAAATCATCTCCGTCATATTTAAAATGAAAATAACGCTGCAATTCAGTGTAACTGGTGATTCGCTAGTGGAAGACGTTATATAATTAGAAATCTTGTAAAGGATTTGACTTGGAACTGATGAAGCTGTAGTATAGTAGCTGTAGTTAGACAGCTTTCTAAGAGTTGTCGAGCTCTTTGTGAAGGGCTTTCGGTTTTGAAGAGTGTGGTTGCCGGTATAATTACAGGCACATGAGGCTTAACATCTGTATGGCTCAAGTTGATGGACGAAGGGTGGTGCATCGTGGGGCACGTTCCTATCATGCGTGATTTACGAGGTAATGCTTTGTTATAGGTGATGGTTACCACTTAACATCAGGTAGTTGTATTAAAAAAATAAGCTTTCATAGATGAGTTGGTTTGGTAGTAGTTATCCCTTCTGCGCTTTAGGTCGTGGGTTCGATCCCAGCCGAGAAAAAACAATCGTGTGATGGAAATTGATGTTTGTTCTCTGTCTGGGTGTTATAAAATATTACAAGTATGTATTTATACAAAAAAGGATATAAGTATTATATCAGCTATCTGGTTTCCATAGCTTGCATAGTTTTGGGGCAAGATAGTGTGGTATGGAATGTCCACCAATATCCAATATTTATTTATAATCTTTCAATAGAAGTACAGTGTTTAGAATAATAAAGTATAGTGTCAGAGCATCGGTAGTCTAGTGGGGGTGTCTCCGCCTTCTAAACGTAAGGTTATAGCTTCGAATCTGGTAGTGGAGTAGCTTTGCTCACTAAATCAATTATTATAAATAATTATTTTTGCTCCCTTTTTTAAATTTATTTTTGCTATTCATGGTTCTAGCTATTCAAGAACTATATGCTAGCACATTCCAGCATTCCCTTTTGGTCACGATAACTCGTTTATTTTAATTGAATAGCGATAACCATTGTTAATTAACACTTCAAACTGCAAAAAGTTCAAACAAAAGAAAGAAAAAACTATGTTTACGGCTAGTTGTTCTTCACATTATTAGTTTTGTGCGAATATGCTTTTAGGGTTGTCAAAAACCAAAAGAAAGATTTTGAAATAAATTGTTTTTTTTTATTCATTGATTTTGCAGCAAGTTTTATAAACGTTTTTCATATTTTGTAAGCCAACTTTACCTATTGAGTGAAATGTAGGAATAAATAATAAATTAAAATATAGTTCTTTAGCGTGCTGAGCAATCTAAAACTGATTTAGACGGTATAAGCAAAGTCAAAGTCGGAAGGTAAATTTCCTTTAAATTAACCTTTCAATAAAATCACAAGGATAACATTGAAACGTCTTAAAACTAGGTGCCAGTTCCACGCGACCAAACCTCGAAGAACAGGCAACAAACTTACGCTTTGGGTCCTACCTTTCTTTGGTATGATCCTTGTAACAATATAATATAATACGTATACAATATTAAAGCTCCAGTGTGGTGCCAATCGAATTTAGTGAGGCGTAGGCATAACTGAAAAAGGTAAATGCAATTAAATTCACAAGACAGGACACACTACGCTTCAAACGAATACCATATGCATACATACAATCTTGTAATAGCAGAGAAAAAAGGTAGAATGGTACAGACATTTAAGATAGACATGTTAGCTGCCGATGAGCAGAGCGACCGGGACATCGGGCTTCGCACTTTATTAATTAATCTATCTTAAGTATAGTAAGCTTTCCATATTAGATTATTATTAACGTACACTTTAATTTTTTTAATAGGAAGCCCAGTGGCAAATTTTAATGTAGTACGTTGACTGGAGGAGCGTAAATGCTACTTTTTATCCCGAAAAATAACGTAGTAGTAAAAAATATAGTATTCAATAAAACTGAGTAAAGCAGAAACTCCAGCGAAGTACATTAAGAGGACTTATTAATCAGTGTAGCCAACCTGTAGTAGAAAGTACCTTTCGAACAATTCGGTGGTAGTGCTAACCCTAGCACGAACTCTGACCGCGGGTTGAACCGGCTCCGTGGGGAGAGCACGGCCATATTAAAGTGCAGAACAATAAATTTAAATAAAGGATAGTTATGCGGTTTTCGTGTCCGCCAGTTTATAATGTAACTAATTGCGTTTTCTGTTCAAGATAATGTTTCACCTTTGTGTACCAGCATAACTTTGTATTAGCGTTACAAGGAATACAGTCGTTGCTATGAGCGTGATGCATACCTACTACACCGCCGCGCCACTCCGTGAACACACATTTTTAACAGAATATTGTTTTATTTTTGGGATATTACAAAATCTTTGTAATTTCCTATGTAGTCCTTCCTATTGTATGTAGGTAAACAATGAACTAATAAAAAATGGCTTTAAATAGGTTGCTATGTTTCGGTTTGAAGGGTGTCCTTGCCCGTAAAATGTCAGGCATATGATGCTTAATAGGTACTATCTGTATGCCTAACATTGATAGATGCAGGGCAGTGCGTCGTAGGCCACGTTCATATCGTGCGTGACTTGCAAGGCAATACTTTGTTAAAAGCGATGTTTACCACTTACTATCAGGTGGGCCATCTGCCTGTACCATCGCAGAAGTATTTAAAAAAGGAACATAAAAACATGTAAAATAAGTGTAGTAGATTTGTCAAAAACAAATATATGTTTTAAACTGATTGATAGCATTATTCTATGATAGTCAATCCGCCCTAAATCATTTATGAAACCTATGGAACCTATTTACAGTTTTTCTGCCATGCTACATGCGTACTTTGTTTTTTTGTACAAACTTCGTAATTATTGGTTACAGCTTATTGTTCATTCCATCATAAACAACATGATACCTAGGTACAACCAGTTTCAGTACAGTTACAGACAAAAGTGCTCTTTGTTTTCAGTAGTCTGAAACGAAAATCCTATTAGCGGTTGTTCTTTTGTGTGGCGTTCTGCTTTTTCACTATTCGTGAGTCGTGAGTCGTGACGTTACTTTGATTGCTGGACCAGTACCTCAAGTCCGAGTATTTTTGTCGTTTTTGGTATTTGGATTTCAGTATTGTGAGCCTGTGTTTAGTATGGAGTCATGAGAGTTTTCAGCCACCCCAATAGGGGTGCTTATTGCGTCCCCATACAAAACCAGGGCTTGCAATACAGTAAACTAAAAAACCGTGAAACGGTGACTCGGACTTGAGGTACATGAAAAAACTGGTGTTTGGCGACGACGGTGGTCGAAAGCTTTACACTAAATGGACAGTGGCTAATTGAATACCTTGTTTTTTTATACTCTGTGGCTTCGATGACTTTTGTGGTGCGACAACCACCCGATTAGTATACGCAGATGTGGCGAGGAAATGGCGCTACATTCACCTCGTTTATAAGACGTTTCAAAAAGATCCTTATAATTTGAACTGAATAAAGACCGTTTGTTTTAATTTTGGGTAATCCCACGCGCCTTCGTACGAGTGATATTATTTCCATACAAATTTTGACACACCTGTAAGTGCTTATAGGCTTCTCATAAGGTGCCTCAGCTGTTTGTATGAATTGTCTTAAGTTCCGGCTAAGTTGAGGCTCATTTGTTAGAAGCCGCGTGCCAACACATCTAGGAAATAGTTTCGCAAAATACGACCGAACTTATACGGCCCAAGTTTTAAAACTATCAAGTGATGGGGTTGAACTACAGTCTATCAGAGTTTTGAATGAGTAAAAATAATTTAAATCACTATGCGTCTCACTAAAATTAAAAATCAAGAATCCTTTAATAGTATTTTTATTTAATAACTTTTGAAAATTGTGATTAAGGGAAAGCTACTTTATTTATTAGAAAGTAAAGTCAACATTTATTTGACACGATGTTTTCTCTACAAAATATAACAAATAGAAATTTATATAAAAAAAAATACAAAGTGGGGGATTATCTCTTATCGCTAAGAGATAATCTTGCAATACTTTCTGGAAGATATTGTACCTAATGTCGTTTTAAAAACTCATTGCACTTAAAAACGTAGTCGTATAGTGCATAATGTCCTCCTTCCACGAGTCGCCACGGCACATGAGCCTCATAAACAAGCCCGGCCCACCACACCCGTACCTAAGCGCATCACTAGACGCGCAGTAAATCTCGAGCGCACGTGTGCGCGGAGCTTTATGCGACCACTAGTGTCGTGTGTGAGGACCCTTATGGCGAATTGCTCGAGTTTCGATTGCTTTTATGTGCTCAAGTGTTTGTTTAAAGGTTGCTTGGGTATGAGCTATTTCCCGCGGCTAATAAATAAGTTGAGATTTTAAATGAATTTTAGATAAATTGAAGTTGTATACAAAATGAATGTTATTTGTTTTAGTTTTATACCGAATTAACAGGGCCGGGTTAATAAAGCAAAAGTTCATCAATAGATGTTAAAGAGGCCTGTTTCCCACAGGTGTAGGCAGAGATCACGGATTTCCACTTGCTACGATCCTGGCATCTATATAGAGTCACCTAGCTATAAGACGTTTCAAAACGTTTTGCGATTTTATTGATTAAATACCTTTTGACTTTGACTTTGACTGACATACCTCATTCGCTTCATTCATTTTTCACACATGCTCATTGGTTTAGGTTACTCCAATTTACCTTAGTACGAGAAATCGGAAACTACGTACCGAATATAATTATTCAGTGGTAATACTTTAGTACTATTATTTATTCTGTGTTAATACTTTGCGTCACTTTGCTTCAAATCTAACAAAAATCGTCACGAATTAAAGTTACCGGCAAAGTTTTCCGAAAAGTCTCGCGCTTAATTCGGACCAGACGCGTCTCGCGTCACGTATTTCCGCAAAACTTCCACTATACCTACTCCTACTTACTAGCCCAATCTCAAATGCACGAAAAGTGGCACAGAACTAGTAGCGAAATAACTCGCGATATGAAAGTTGACGCAATGTTACTTATATTTTCGTCGAGTTAATTTACTTTGCGAATCTCTTTGTAAGTTTCGGTAGGCTTTCAGGAGTTTCCTTTTTATTTTCTTTTTGTCGGCCGGGTTTTTTATGAAAGGCTCTTCGAGACTCTTGTAAGATATTCCTACAGAAAAATGTTGTTTAGTTACTATTAGATACAGTTACCAACTCTTTAATAAATACTAGTAACCGCATACATGCTATATATGCTACGAATAAATAATATGTTATTTATTCGTAGGCTATATTCCTGGTTGCAAAATGAGTATGTTCCAATAGTCATTCAAATCAGTGCAGCCGTTTCGGAGATGAGTGTAAACAAACATAGGTAAACCCACAAACCCCAAAAGCTGGAAATAAGTTAACCTTATCATGTTTAAATGACCTACATATAAAGAAATCATAAACCCATGATATCATTATCATAAAACAGTCAGTGACAAAAGTACAAAATCACTTTATAACTGAAAGTGATTTTGATATCAATACTCTTTTTCTCTGGATTTATTAAAATAAATGGTAACTTTGATTCGCTGATAATTATGGCTCAAAGACGGATAAGGTATAAAACTTCGGTCAAAGCTGGTTTAAGAAATATTTGAGAGATGCAAACTTTTGCCCGACACGGGAATCGAATCGAATTGATTCAAACCGTAAACAACATTTTTTTCGATACTTTTCTTTTTTACTAACTTTTCATTATTTTCTCTGACATGGTAAACCCTGTCCTAAAATAAAACTTACGAAAAAATATTTTGAAACTGACTCACGGCATCTATCATTACCAACGAAACAACATTGAACTAAATAATTAACTTTAGAAACGTATTCGAACTGGAACTTGTTTAATTTGTGGTGCGAAGAAGCCTCCCTCAAACGTCGCTTAGTCACGTAATGGCTCTTAGAACTGCTGCGTAACAATTGTCGATGGAGGTTTTGGCTGTCAACGAAGGTAAAGTTTTTCAAAACATTGCTACACCTACGAGTATATGGAGAGGGAACCAAACTTTTGCCTACTCATGTAGACTGTACTGTACCAAATCTGAGTTTTTTTTTGTTTTAAGTATCGTCCCTCCGCGTTTATAATCAGTTCATGTCCGTGGAAATGTGCAGGGACATGGGCAGGGACACGGACAATACGAGAATGTAAACAGGCCACTTCCATGTCCGCTTACGTTGCCGCTCGTGTTCACGTTTAGCACGGACACTTAGGGAGCGCGGGTAACGCACCCGCGCCTCCTAAGTGTCCGTGCTAAACGTGAACACACGTTGTCGGCGACGCTGCCGCGGACATAATGGCCGACCACATTTCCGTCCACGCGAATGGTGTATAAGTCTAAATGTAAACGCGGTATCAGGATTTTTAGTATGAACATAAAAGGCCTAACGTTACGAAAACCAAAACTCAGACTCCAATAGTACTGACTACAATAGCTATACGAAGTTGTTATGTACATGGAAGAAATCGCTGTCAGCGATAGGTTTTATCGCTGAAATTGATGTCTATTTATATTAAGTTACACCTAGATTTATACAGTTTTAATATAAATACAGGCCCCATTTCACAAATACCTTACTGACTTATAACTAAAATACATATCCATAATATTTATAATGTATCCTTGTGAACAAAAGTATTATATCTTGTGTGGTATAACAAAACTTCTAAAAACAACGTTTTGCTAAGAATTAAATTTAATCTGATAATTCTGTGTGTCTGATATCAATATGCCTCGTAACACCATCAAAAAGGCATCTTCAAAGGATCTTGAGTAGGTTTTAAGTTTATAAATATAGTGTACGTTAATTTATTTTTAAATAGGAACGCCAATAGCGATATGTATGGTTACATTTTAAGGAACATTGTGTTAACAGCCTTCACAGCTCAGTTGCTTGGCCTCCTGTGCGTTAATTTTCTAATGTAAAATAAGGTCAAAAAAATAAGTAAGATGTAAAAAAATGCACCAAAGTTTCCTGTATGAACTAAATTTCACAAAATGACTCCTTTTCATAAATTAAAAACCAGTTTAAAATAAAATTCAGACTAGCATTAACGTTATTTTTCAGTCATCGTTAGAGGTTTTTGCTCCTCTCCGCTCTACCTGTGTCAGGGAGCGTTCGAAACTTTTTTCGAACACCATCGGAGCACCATTGACGCTTAATGAGCCACTTTACCACCCCTCTCTAAGTTTAAATGTTTTGCCCTTTACACTTTTAAATTTGATTTTTGAGTAACGAGCTCGATGTGATTATTTCTCATTATTATTTTAGCATTCTAAGCAATTCAATAAATTTACTGTCTACATTCCTCACAGCATTATCTGTCCTTAAACTAAGCAAAGCTTGTACTAAGAACCAGATTGGTAATAAAAAACTTATATACTTTTTTTGTAAATACGAACATGAAACATAAATTAATATAATGACAACAAACATCTATGTTCACTTCAACCGAGAACACACATTGTTCTCGGTTGGGGTCGGACCTCACGGCGTACAACGCAGAAAGCAAAGCTACTACCTACTATAGTCGCGTTAAACTCTCGCTGCAGGCTCGCTCATAAGTTATCGGAACGAGACAGCAATATATCTCTCTCTCTCTCTCTCTCTCTCTCGCACTTAGGAGAACGTCCCTCTTGTATCCTTTTGTTTAAGCGTGTGTTAAGATGATTTATGACCGAGTTTGCAGCGGGAGTTTAACGCGACTATAGGTAGGTTGAGCACTGACCGAGGCTGCAGCGAGAGTTTAACGCGACTATAGATTTATTGAATAGTAAAGCACAAATAAGTTTTTGTTGCTTGGTCTTACTCAACTTTGTTACTGAAAACTGAACAGTAAAACTTTTGAGACCAACCAACTACTTTAAACTAAATTAATTTACCACCCAGTTATTTTGCGAAAGGTGTCAAAGTAGGCTAGGCAATGCAGTGTACCAACCGCTGTAATCCAATTTGCAGTAAGTTTCTCCAAGTTGGCCAACTTGCCAGACTTAGTGATTTAAATTTAGAACTTGGTCCGAGCCACACTTGCAATTTTAACGTTCACCCTGCTACAAGCACACAATACTTATCAGCGTAGTTTTTGGTATCAAGGCGAAGACGTGAGCTAATGTACCTTTCCCTCTCACGTTTCGACATGTTGAAAGATATAAAATCACTAAACCCATTTTCGAAAAAAGCAACCAACCATTTTGTGTGTCACGTTGAATAAAGTTTAGTAAAAAAAATCATTTTGATTGATACTAGTTTTCCTACTCAAAAGTTTGCATAAGTACGAAAACTAGTTAAGCAAACTTTTGATTTTACATCTTTCAACATGTCGAAACGTGCGAGCGAGAGGTACATTAGCTCTTATCATCGCCTTATAGACAGTAATCATCTCGTTATGAGTCATTGGTACGGGGGAAGCATAAATACTATTATTGTAAGGATGACAAAAATTACCGCGAAGCCGTAAGTTTCTTGCCCACTTTACAAGGAACTAACGCCTAGATTCACCTAGTTTATAAGAAGTTTCAAAATTATCCTTATGATTGAACTAAATAAAGTCCATTTTGATTTGAGTTTGACGTGATCTGTTCAGCAGGCCGCAATGGATGTCATACAGCTGAAATGATTATCGCGGAGAATCTTATATTTTATTATTATGTATAAAAACAATCAAAGATACTTACTCGGTAGTTGTGCTTATGGAATTAATAGGAATAAAAAAATAAGCTATTAATATGAAAGCCAAATAATTCTAAAAACACAAAGTTCAAAAAGATCTTCTTTTCTGTTTTGCTTAGGATGTAATCTATCAAATTAATTTAGTCCATAGTATAAAAACATATAAACATAGTATAAAATAATTCTGTCTCAACTTAAGAAAAAACAAAGTCAAATATCTTCATTTGACGTATTCAATAGTGTTAGGTACATAGCGTTACTCTGAGATGGTCGAAAGCGCCCTAGTGAAGCTATGAAATCGAACTTTGCATTTTATAGCAAACTCTAGCAGTTAATGTCACGTGATGTCACAGCAATAACCTCCTGAATGAAGTTTATTATCCCCACTTAGTTCGGAACTAAAACAGGAGACAGGAGAGTAACAAAATTAAACTGAAGTTCACATTGAATCAAAACTTTAAGTTTAATAATATATCATAGTTTCGTAGTAGAAATGCTAGTTTTATCAAAGTTATGAATTAAAGTGCTTGATGAGTTTTTTATAAATAAATGGAAAATACTTTAATGTACACACGTACGTTGACTCATCATTATCATCATCATCAGCCTAAAGAATTCCACTGCTGAACATAGGCCTCCCCTATACATTTACAGGAAGAACGATTCCGAGCCCTCTCCATCCACCGACTTTCCGCGATCCTAACAATGTCGTCAGTCCATCGGGTAGGAGGGCGTCCCACGCTTCGTTTTCCTGTTCGTGGTCGCCATTCGAGAACCTTTATTCCCCAACGGTTATCAGTCCTTCGAGCTGTATGACTTGCCCATTGCCACTTCAACTTGCTGATTCTGCGAGCTACGTCGGCTACTTTGATTCTCCTACGTATTTCCTCATTTCTGATTCTATCCCGTAGTGAAACTCCCAGCATAGGTCTCTCCATAGCCCGTTGAGCGACTTTGAGCTTGTTGATGAGGCCAATAGTAAGCGACCACGTCTCAGTTCCGTACGGCATCACTGGCAACACACACTGGTTGAAGACTTTCGTCTTGAGGCTCTGCGGTATCTGTGACGAGAAGATGTGACGCTGACTACAAGGACGTAAAAGCGAGCAGTGTTTAATGACAGTAGCGTAGCAGTGCCTGATGCATACCCGTGTGAACATATACCAGGCATAAAATGATCATGATTTAAATTTATTTCACAGAACTGAATTTCAATTTATATCATAATACCCTGTAATCCCAAAGAGTGCTTATTCAGACCAAGGACTAAAATACTTTGTGAATCGATTAGGTGCCAGTTCTTTTATTTATCTATAGTTCACACCTAATGTTCAAAAAAACAGCTGCCGACAATATTGTCTAGGTATATTTTGTAGGAATATTTCAAAGGCATTTCTTGAAAGAAAAACTATTCAGTACTTATAAAAAAAACTGATGTCGTAAAGCACACGTTGCTTGCCATAACGTGTGGAATACTTCCATTCAGTTTAATAAGTGTGGAATACGTTTATAAGGATATAATGAAGGTAAACTCTATAAAGAAACACAGTAATAACATTACAAGTACCATCGGCGACCTAATCGCATTATCTCACTAGCGATGTCTTCCAGGCTTTTTTAGCGTTTAAAAAAGCGTTGGAAAGTATTTGCCCCTGTAAACAAAGTAAAAACGATGAACATAAACTGTCGATACCCCGTACATAAACCCGACTTCATAAAGTGCAGCTAAAAGCGAATTGAACTTTATAGATCGTAAAAGCATCTAACGAAAAGCTGGAAGAGGACTGATGATGGCGTCTTGGTATAATTTACCCGGGTGACGTTTTTATTTCAAGCTACTTTATGAGATCGTGAGTACCACAGAGTATCATGAAACAGATAGATCACTCTTAACAGATAGATCCTGTTTTCACGATTTTTATACTGATGTTTTTATTTATATTAAAACGATTGACGTGTTATCCGTTTCCTACTACTTGCTAAGCCTCCTTCCATTCCTTTCACACACTCCAATCCTGCTATTCTAACAGAAAACGCCACGTTGCCTTCTCTCTGTGTCAGGGTGCCACTCGTTGGTTTCCTTTGGCCTGCTCACCTGTTCACAGCTCACCTGGAATGCTGGAATATTCTAAATTATTTCTTAATGCAATAAACTACATACATAGAATACGTTTTAAAATATAATGGACGAACGGATATACAAAAGAGCGGTAGGAACCAAGGCGTAAGTTTTGTTGCCAGTTCTACCTAGCTTTAAGACGTTTCAAAGTGATCCTTGTGATTTTATTGAATAAATACCTTTTGACTTTGACTTTGACTTTTTTCTATCACTGAAATTAGATTTTCTGTTTTATACATCTTAGTGAATCGTAAATCAGAGAATTAATTTTCTTTTCATTTTGATAAAACTTTTCGTCTTAAGTTGTCGTTTCAAAAAGTTATGAGTTTTACTTCGTTTTACTTTGGAGCTTGAAGAGCATCTGTATCGCTACACAATATGAATTTAGCCAACGCAATCGTTTATTCGTTTATGACCATCTATCTCACGTAATTAACTGTTATAAGATAGAGAAATAATTTAACAACACAATACGTATCTACTTACCATAGAAGTAATAATTAAGAATACTAATTACTCAGTGTTATTCACCAATCCGCGGGCAAACATATCTATATAAAAGTCGTAGCTGCGTAGGACAGCTACGAAAATGCTACGTAGGTAAATGTGCTACAAAAGTGCTACACACTAAAAGTTCCACATTGAAAACCACGGAACACAGAAGCATCTTTACATTTCATACAAAGTGTGCAAGCTATCTATACTATTAAGATACTCCCTCCAAATTTAACGTCTTCAGGAAACAGTAGGTACCCCTGGACCCCAGCACTATCAATTCACTCAGGCTGTTAACTGAAACCGAGTATTTCACTGTGATTCACAACAATTACTCTGAACTGTTTAACTGGAATGTTAATGAAGAGAGTTTTAAGATTTTGTTTGGATCAGGAATTCGGGGTATTCAATTCCATTCAAAATAACAAACATATTTTCATAATGTATTTTTATATTATGAACAATTTTGTCAAAATTGCCACGAGCGTTCTACGAGATTACTGCCTTTGTTTATCAAAGTATATTTATCCTTTCTTTTTATTATCTAAGCATTTACCAGTTTTAAGAAGACAAGGTTCAGCTGGAAGAATGCTCTCGAGTTTTAAGCCTATATACGATAGCATTTTGTTTGTGTACGAATGTTTCTTTCATAATTACCAAAAGGAAACAAAAGATACAATAATATAAGATTCAAACTGCACACGATAACATAAATGTTCTCAGTTATAGCCTACAATGGCCGCCCGCAGTCTGTAAACATAATAACAAAAGTTACTGTTACAGTATTGAACGTAAGGGACGCTGTGCCGTAGGGCACGCGACACACATGATATATTGCCCTGCATTGTCGTGTCATGCCTTTATATTAACTAGGGAACCGGCTAGGTCGCACTTCAATTTATGTTTTTTTATTTATTTAAAGCCAAAACTTTCAAAAACTGAATAAAGAACGCTCTTTTACCTTCAGAATATTTTGATGATAAGACACAATTTTTTTTTCACTCACATTAAAACCACAATATTCGAGTGGAATGTCAAAAGACGAACGAACTACCTAATATAGGGAGAGATACGTACATTTACCAACGTTTCTACATCTTTATGCCCATTCGTCTGAGTCTGAGCAATGTTTGGTTTGAGTCCCCTCGTGCCAATTTTCACCTGCACCCCGCGGCGCGCCCGGATTTATGTGCGCTCAGATATCATCTACCGTCTCCTAAGAATTCAGCGCAATTTCAAATTAAGAACCGTTTGCTGGAAGAGACTTGGGGAGTGGCTCTAGTTTCACTACGAAATGAAGCATAGATTAAATAGGTATTCAATGAAAATTTGTTTATGGATCTATGGAAAAAACAAAAATTGAGTAGGTATAGGACGAAACGTAGTGCGGTGTGTTTCTTTTCAAGACTAAAGTTAGATGTCTTTAAGTGCAAAATTTCATATTATTATATCCAATAAATAGGTACTTAACAGAAATAATAGTTATTTTTTGCCCTTCATAACTTTGCAATGATAAAATAAAAAACACTTATTTGCGCTTCATAAAAACAAACAATAATATTGGAGGACATTTTACACGCTATTTCATAAGTCCTCAAACTAAGCAAAGCTTGTCCCATGAGAACCAGATAGCCAATTGTAGATAGAACGTAAGATTAGTTTAATCTTAAAGAAAATGCCTTTTCCGGCAAATCTCTACATCCACGTCCATAAAAACACGGGGGTCGAGGGTGTCGCTTACAATATTACGATGTTAACCACCGGAGACGATTTACATAATTCATTGAAGGGCCTGATCGTGGCTGTAACGCACCATCCCCAATCTCCCAAACGGCTGGAACAGTTCTATAACTATAAAGGATGAATCACTGATGAAATGATATCAAAGCGACATACGCAAGGCGCCTTAAATAGAGACTGTAAGAAAAGTGCCAATGGACACATTCTTAGTAATAATAATTATTTCTATAAAACTAAGTCAAAGCTAAATTTCTCATTAGCCTACTTGGCTAGATTGGTAGAATGTAATGATATTAGGATGTATTTCATGCATTATACTAATTAAGTAAAAAAAAATACACCAAGACCCAGAAATTGTATTTTCAGATCATGCTAACATCGCAGAAGCAGATCACGAACTCTGTCTCAGGCGATTAGTTACTAGTTGCACGACAAAAGTTATCTTCAAGCCCGTTTACGATGGCCTAAGATGAGTAGACACAGCAAAGTTAATCGTTTATTCAGAAGACTTCTATAAGAATTGTAATAAAGGATGCTACTGAAGTTCATGTTACTACGCGAGGGTTCAACGGGTCAGACTGAAAACAAACTTGGGAGCTGCACTCCGATCTGAGACCATCGATTCAGCTAAATTCGGATTATCAGACAGCGTCCAAACAGTTTTTATACATTATCCCCCATATATACATTACCGTTTGGTTGTACCTGTTGCTCTTGTATTATTGTTTAGGTATGTTTGCTATTTACTTAGGTACTTTCCGATTTTGCCCACAAATACTTAAATTCATACAAATTCAAATAAATAAATAAATATTGATGGACTTTCCACACAGCACAGATACTGCTGTGCCCCAAACTAAGCCAAAGCTGTAACATGGAAAACAGATAGCTGATATAATACATATACATATATATTTCTTAAATACATACTTATAATATACTAAAATAACAGCCAGACAGAGAACAAACATCTATGTTAATCACACAAATGTTTGTTCTCGGCGGGTATCGAACCCACGGCCTACGGCGCAGAAGGCAGAGCTACTACCAACTGAGCTGTGAAGGCTGTCAAATTGTAAATATTCACCTATTTTCGTTGAAGGGCAAAATAGCAAATACACTATGTACAGATGTTTTTTTTTGGTAGGTTAAGTTTTTTTTAGTTAAGTGAAATAGCTCTTATTTGCACCTATGAACGTGCAAATAAGAGCTGGTTCATTCAATAGACTTTTGAATAAACCAGCTGTTTCCTTCGTATGTCTCGAATAATTCATTGAAGGCACGATCGTGGGCCACGCCATATGTCCCGATTTAACCGGGGAACGTTAATTGCTCCTGTAGCGGTCTCGGGATATCGGCTCATTGGGCCGGAGGTATGTTGATGTTATCTCATGTAAGTACTTGCGGATGAGGATACGGATGGTGCCAGTAGAAATTCATAATTATAATTTATGAGGTACATTCAGAGTGTTCTGTTAAGTACACTCGGGTGATAAAGCAATTAAAAAAATATTAAAATTATATGAATATATTAATACGTCTTTTTTTTAAGTCTTTCATGGATTGAACTATCTGTGAGTTTACAATATTTGATAAAAAATTATCTTTGTAATCGCCTTGAAACTTCGAAACGTATACTACGTCAAACTTAACGTAACTTGTTCGAAGTTCTACTGTTGTCTATTAGCTTTTTGCATAGTTGTATACCTATGCTTATCCCATAAGCTCTTGGTATTATAATTATATACCATTATACAAGTACTTAAAATGTTTCATATTTTATTATTTATTAATTTTATTAGTGTTTACTACACTAATGTAATTCGTTTCAAAACCTTTGGATTATAACAAATATCTTTATATTTTCTGGTAGCAATGTATATTCGAAAATAGACACCATTAGTTTTACTGCACGGAGTGTCACCGTTACGTACATGCATTATTCAGCACTCCTCAATCTCAGTTCCCCCTATGTGACAGACATAAAAACATACGTCTCATAATAACAAGCAGCTTATACCTCCGAGACGTTGTTACACTTTAGGACTAACTGACAATACAGAGATAAATTAATTGATTTGTTTTTAAAGCATAACGAGCTAAAATGGTACAAAACAACGAGAAACAAAAGAGGCTTGATAGATAGCTACAATAGTTTTTTTGTTTCTACAGGAACTGCTTGTTTATGACATCATAACTTACAGTAAATATGGATTGTTTGACTTCAGTTTTTTATACAAAATGAAGATTCCAAACAAAATAAAATTCTATCCACTTCTCTCCAAGTTTATGAACAAGAATATAATATTTTGTCGATTCTCACACTTTACGAGCGGCTACACACTTTGTTTAACAACGTGACATCAGTTTAATATTTTCCCATGGCCATAAAACCGCAGCGTACGGACCTTAGCCTTTACTGGCGCAATATTATCGCGAAGTGTGTCGCACGCAGCCTACATAATATAAACTGTGGTCCCTTAAAAAATCTCTTCCTACCATAATTTACTTATTTTGGTGTTGCTTTACTAAGGGCCGGTTTCATCATGCTCTGTTAGATTAACAAAGGATTAAAGGGCCGTTAAATATGTCAAAATGTACGCGTTAGACAGCTAAGGTTAGATTTAACGGTCTTTTAATCCTTGATTAGTAACTAACAGAGCATGGTGAAACCGGCCCTAAATTTGAAGTAGGTAATATTCGATATAATAGTCCTACACCTAAGTCCACCAATATTTATTTATTATTACAATATTTATAATTAAAGTAATAATATAATTATATGAAATAAAAGACAGTCGCAAAAATATTAAGGAATCGCAAGTTGTTTTTTTTTTATATTATAAGTGCTGGAGGAAAAATAAAGCAGAAGAAAGTTCCACAAAGCAACAAGGGACTAGAATTCGAACGGAAAAAATCGAGCGAGAATACTCGTGAAAAAAGAAATGAGATAGCTTACTAAAGGACTAACTATAGTTTAATGTAAATATCACGTGACATTTTTTTAAAAGCGCATTTGCGTTTGCGTGTTTACTGGCATGTTTGATGACAACCCTGCCCTTCACATTTACCGTAAAGTAAATCGGTTATACTTTACGGTGACGGTGCTTCCTGATTGATTGGAACCTCGTAAACAAGGTCGGCACTTGCGTGGCTTACTACCTTAACTTCATTATCTAATGTCATCAATATTTTGCAGTTTGTATCGTTCAAGGTTATATGCTAATTTGGTTCTGGCTTCTTTATGTTTACTGTAACATTTATGTGTTACGCCAAACCTATAACAATGTCTTACGACCGGTTTCTGAAAGCTCGATCAAAACTAATCGGATGTCAAGTCACTCGCCATTTCAGCTATTACATCGATTAGATAGAGACAGCAAGTCTTGACATGTGATTATTTTGGATCGGGCTTTCAGAAACCGGCCGTTAGCTTCGCTGATACCGTAGACTTAGCTATTTCGAACTTACTGCAACATCCATACTTGGCTGGAGACAGCAAAGTTAATGCAAAAAGTATTTTATCTTCTTCCTAGTGAAAAGCTTCTTTCTTGGCTTAGGTAAATAAGTTCGCACGATTTACTACCCTACAAATTA
This sequence comes from Chloroclysta siterata, assembly GCA_932294275.1. Taxonomy (NCBI): domain Eukaryota; kingdom Metazoa; phylum Arthropoda; class Insecta; order Lepidoptera; family Geometridae; genus Chloroclysta; species Chloroclysta siterata. Next base: position 7,474,973 of record OW028604.1, on the reverse strand, counting down.
CAACCAAAGAACTTTGACAATATCACAAAAATGGTCGAAGTTCAACTCGACACATCTTACAGGCACGGAATTCTTGTTCGGTTCATTATCCGCGTTTAATTTTACGCATGGCCACCCTCGTCACGATCATTGCGCGCGGATGGCGCCCGCGGCGCGATTCTAAATTTAAATTTCGTGAGTTCTGACGGAATCAACCGAGAGACGATTCTAGGGAAACCGCAATGATATGCGATCTTTCCCCTACCGTTTACTCACATTTCTCATCTGCCTGCATCCTCGCTAGGCATTCCATGCGCTACAATATCCAACGCCAAAATAATGAGAAATTATAAACGCTAAGCATGAGTCAACAACTCAATATGTCTGAAATGTTTTTATTACAACTATCTGATGGAACAAGCAGATGGCCCTCCGGATATTAAGTGGTAACCATCACCTAACAAAGCATTGCCTCGTAAGTCATGCACGATAGGAACGTGCCCTACGATGCACTGCCCTGCGTCATTCAACTTGAGGAAAAGAGATGTTAAGACTCTTGTGTCTGAAATTAAACCGGCAACCACACTCTTCGCAAACCGAAACACAGCAACGCTGCTTTGCGGCAGAAAAAGGCGTGGTTGTAGTACTTCCCCGAGCGAGTCCTTCACAAAGAGCTCTACTACTCTTTAACATGTTACTCTATAGCTGAACATATTTCATTAATAATACTATTATCAAGCATTTTAATATAGTCCCAAAATGTATTAGTGGGATTTGAACCCACGACCGTTGGTTAGCGCGGCCCCGTATCAAGGGGAAGCTCTACTACTCTTTAACATGTTACTCTATAGCTGAACATATTTCATTAATAATACTATTATCAAGCATTTTAATATAGTCCCAAAATGTATTAGTGGGATTTGAACCCACAACCGTTGGTTAGCGCGGCCCCGTATCAAGGGGAAGGTCGTGGGTTCAAATCCCACTCGGATAATAACTTTTGGGACTATATTATAATCTTTATGATTTCCTTAAGTGTAGGTAAACACTATAAAACTAATAAAAAATATGATCAAGTATTACGTCATTATACAGCACGTGGTAGTAAAGATTCTTACATGAATAAAACCAGATTTAACACAAAAATAAAAACAGCAAGCGTAAAATCTCATCACTTCCGTAATTTCGCTACACCTATGAGATTCGACGTGATAATTCGAACTCGACACCAAATGAGTTTTCCGCAGCTTTGTTTACGCAGCGTAAAAAAGTTAAATAAAAGATGGCGGCAACCATTTCGCTTGTTGACATCAAGATTTGTTTTTTCCTCCACACGGATTGTTTGTCATTTCTCAACGCGGAATTATATTTGCATATTAATATTATTGTAACTCTTGTAACGTAATGGAGTTTACGTAGAAAGTAATGGTGACACATAATAATATTTTGAAAAAAAATTACAGCACGAGTTTCTTCGAAGCGTCACATTTTTTACTGATAAGATAAGGCTAAGTATAAGCTATACCCCAAAGTAGTTTATTCCCACAGATTTGCTTAGGATGATTTTTATAAAGAAAATGTTATACATTTTTTAACTAGAGAAAATTTCAAGATGAAGAATTTAAGACAATCTTGGAAAATAAATATTTTATTATTTCTTAAGACTTTCTCATTTTTCACAGCATTCGCCGCTCAAATTCCAAAATCAAATTCCTAACAAAATCCCGGTGAATCGGTTAAAAATTAAGGAATAACAAATCTTATTATAAAGGCGCTTACACACTGCCGGCAGGCGCGTGCACTCTACCGATATCCGCGTCACTCAGGATTTGCGGATTTAGCCGTCAACGACGTCAATACACGGACGGTTAGACGCAATTTGACGATGTCAGACATGCCGAGCCAAAAGAGACTTTAACCAAATGATACTGTGTCGTAACAGCATGTAGAAGATAAATTTGTATTATTATATTGATTTTCTTTAAAAACGCATAGTTTAATTAAATTAATTATTGATAGCAATAATAATAAAAAAAATAAAAATATCGGACATCCACACTTGTCAGCCCCAACTAAGCAAAGCTTGTTCTATCGAAACCAGATTGCTAATAAAATACTTAAATTCATTTTTTAAACATTCCTATAATACAAAATAAGAATACCCAGGTAAAAAACGAAACGAACGAACGATGAGTTTGTTGTAGATAACAACTGTAATTCCTGTTGGTTTACGCCTGTCGATAAAACTTGTGCGACTTGACGAATTACCCTCCAAATCCTGCTTTGATAAACATGAATCCACAAATTACCATTTCATTAACACATCCATGTCCCGATTCCAAAATTAATTAAACATTCGTTAGAAATGCAAATATTAATTTCAAATATTAATAACAATTTGCAATCTCCCCTACATTAATTTTTGCATTTGTAAGGGTGGCTGTACACTGCTGGTACTGTCAACGGGACGATAACGTGCGGTCCGTCCGTCAAGTGGCTTAGAGGCTTACCGGCTGGCATATCGAATCAAACGCGCCATTGGCTCCGAATCCTTCCTCTAATTGAAATTTAAAAGCGTTTTTGACAGTCCTCTGTGTGCTCGTTTGCGTGTGACAGAGAGGGGATGCTGTTGTTTTTCGGAGGGAGGATGATGCATTGCATTTTTTTGAAATGAGCACTTCCTAATAAAGCTCTGGATATTCATATGCAAATGTAAACACAGTGTTTCAACACTTCATGCTGGTGGCAGCTTAAACAAAAGACTGCTAAAAACAGTGACATGGTGTCATGTGAAACCGTGATTTTAGGTTGAGATTTACTTTTTCAACAAATCTACGTACTCGTATACTGACAAAATTAACATTTACATAATTATTTATATTGTGTAGCCAGCGCAGCGTAGGCATCTACGAATAGCTACGACAGCTACGAATGATAGTTATACTCGGCGTAGCGTTATTAGCTACGCACAACATGTTCATACATAGTTTCCGTCAACGTAACGCATACTAAGTTAAGTCCGTTTTTCCTACTCCAGGCTATTTTTATAACACTCTTCTTGTCAAAGGGGGTGCTAATGCGAAATTTCCTGTTCATATATTTCAGAGTTGTTCATCTTCTACTAAGTCATATTCTATATGGCAATGTATAATTCAAAATTAACATTATTCCACGTAATTAACTTATTTCCGAAGTCAGTGACCTGTATTCCCATAAGAGGATCAATACAAGCTAATAACTAAGTTCGCAAACTGCATAGATTCTCTAATTAATGATCAGCAAACGCCATTACACAATTAGCTGAAGATGTCTTAGTATCGCTATGGAATACGTAATTCTGAGTATAGCTACTCGTACATACATGAAATACGCAGTGGTATAGTGATGTCGTAAAGCGTTGTATAAAGGATATTACACAGTGTGAAACAATACTTAGGTCACACAAAAAAATGTTTTTCAAAGTTGGTTTTTAAAGAATTCTATCATCTGAAGCCATACAATTTCACTATAGGTACTTGTAATAAACCTTAGTTTCTACAACATCATCTTGCGCAACTCATTCTATGACGGGACTTTGTCCAACAGTTTTACAAGTTCACTAGTTATACAAAACAAATGTAAATTGATATTGAGCTGTGAATATTAATAAGCCAAAACACTGAAAAGTCTAGCGTAAACGCCAAGTATATACAATATTGCGTTAGCAGGCGTTCTCCGCGCGGTAATTCCACGACAAGTTCTACAGACAACGCAGGTGTAATTAATTCTAAACTAATTACTCGTATCGTGATTCGCAGAACAAACTCCGCGAGTTATGTAACTAATAGAAGGGAAGGGTATGGTGTGATTGTTAACGACGAACTTATATCTATGTCCATTATGAACAAATGATTTCCTAAGAACGGATTCAACGTTCTGTATTTAAAACTGAAACAGCTTCTCGACTTTGATCCCCAGGCACGGTAGATATCTCCTCAGATCTCTTAGTACGAAGTACTAACTCCAGATAATTTGACTTATTTTTTTTTCTAAAGTTTAAATAAAAAAACGTACTAAATAAAATAGCAAAAATTGTATACCTACTAAATGTGAAATAAAAGGATGAAACCATGCTCTGTGACGAAAATAAATAAAACAAAAAAAATACCGTATCTACAATGACAGAATGCACAAACACTATGAGGAGAATTTGTAATTAGTACCATTGTTTACTTTTTATACCAGGTTAATTAGGTACCTAGTTCAAAAATTACGTAAGATTATTTTACGTTTAATCAACGTGATCGTCCGCTTTTTTAATAAATTATCTGATCGCTTTCTGAACGACCCAACCTTCTGTTAAAGCTAATACCTAGTCGAGTAGTCGTAACTACTCGCGTCAAACTAGACAGAGCAAGTGATAAAACGCAAGTGGTGACAAACTTACTCGTTGTTACCTCTTCTTAGGGTTTGATTGAGTTTTTAATGGTTTTAGTTGATGTTGAAGTTAGCTTTCGTTTTGGTGGTCAACTGTGTTTGTCAATTTCAACTTATTGCAAAGATACTCGGGCGTACATTTGGTCTGTAAGGATCTCCAGTGACAGTTTTTTGATTAATAATAGTGAAATGAAATTAATATTATTTTGTTTTCATTTTATATACTAGCAGTGTAGTTATAGTAGGGCATCAAACACTAACGGCCGGTTTCTGAAAGCTCGATCAAAACTAATCGGATGTGAAGTCACTCGCCATTTCAGCTATTACATCGAATTAGATAGAGATAGCAAGTGACTTGACATGAGATTAGTTTTGATCGGGCTTTCAGAAACCGGCTGTAATATAGCTGGGTGATTTACTTCGTCTTATAACCAATATTATTTTTGTATTTCGCCTATGTTTTGGTGACACAAAATAAACTAAGAAATGGTACTACGAATACTATTTGATAAAACAAAACATACAAGTAGATATAACTGTACAAAACCCTTTACTCCGGACTACTAAATTCGCATTTGTTATGTTTTGGCTGGAATTCGGCAAATAATTCTGAAATGCCTTTGTCTTCGGGGCCGGGAATGTCTAATAAGCCTGTCTTGTTATTTAAGTGGATTTCGGTAACGAAATCCTACATATCCGTTAACCATAAAGCCCTTCTGTTGTAGTTTTTGTAAATAACTTTACCTTTTTTTGATTTTTACAATGACTGGCTCGATATTTTATAGAAGATAAATACCTATATTTTTCATTGTTCAAAACTAAAGATCATTTAAATCTTTTCATAACCTTCTTTGAAAATATGAAAGTTTATACTTGTTCGATGCTTACGAAAGTTTAGAAACTTACCATCTAACTAAAATAAAATCTTATATTCTCGGAATTCTGCACAGAAAACTAGTCATGCTCGTTACAGAAAACTCGCGAAAAACTCCCTCCATAAAACTCCATGCATCGCACCCCCGAATTGCATAAAATAATTTCCCGAACTGGCGACATCGGCGCGAACTCCATGTTAAACGAACCGAGCTCAGAGCCGAGTGGAACTTGTCTCCAAGTCTCGTGAACCGTGAAATGCATTCATTATTGGCTAAGAATAACACTGCTATCGGAGAATGGTGAAAGGGTAAGGCTTTGAAGTGCAGGGCTGTGAAAGCGATGTTTATTTTTATACTGGAGCTTTAGAGGGCTCCTCGGGGCTTCAATACCTTCCACTGAAGTGATTCTAATAAAACTTCTTACGCAGTAAACATACATAAATCGTGGAACATACATACAGTCGATCATAAAACTTGCTTCTTTTTTGATGTCGTCAGAAACACTTAGGAATAAGACAAACATATCATTTCATCTCCTTGTTCCAGGTGAAAGTGATGCTCCGAGTTGGTGCATCCGGCGAAGGTCCCTTCACCAGTGGCACTCAGACCTTCTCCATGGACAAGCGCAAGAAGCAAGTCAGCCTCTGCGAGACCGCCGCCGCCGCTGCACCTGAGGATCGGAAGGTCGGGGTGGCTGCTCCGAAGATGTTTGCGTTTGACGCTATATTCTCTAATGATGACTCTCAGGTAAGACATTGACCCGGAAAACGAGTTTCTGTAAAAATTATAAACTATAGTCGCGTTAAACTCTGGCTGCAGGCTCGGTCATAAGTTATCGGAACGAGACAGCAATATTGATCTCTCTCTCTCACGATCCTTTTGTTTAGGCTCGTGTTGAGATGATTTTATGACCGAGTTTGCAGCGGGAGTTTAGCGCGACTATAGGTTGACCACTGACCGAGCCTACAGCGAGTGTTTAACGCTGATCTGAAAAAAATCAGAATCTGACGTCAGAAAAAATAAAACAGCTTCACGACTTTGATAGAAGCACGGCACTTTGCCCTGGTTGATATTATCCCTTTAGAAATCTCAGTACCTAGTACGAACTCAAGATTCTTCTTTCCCAGCGTCGACGCTTAAGACATCCTCAAACCATGAGTACCAAGAGCTCTGAGTGCAAGGGCAATGATGTCTACCATGCCTCAGCATTACAGTATTAGTTTTTTGTATTAGTCTATAAAATACATATTGTAATTATTTCTATAAAGAATATATTACAGTTTAACGTTTTACAGTTTTACTCGTATATTTTATTATGCACAGTGGCAACTTTTAGCACATACTGGAATGCCAAGTGTGTCACGAGGCACCGGAAGAGGCTCGGGCCCGCTTTACGTATCCTTGCTGCATGGATAAGATATAAACTACAAGCGATACCTACTGACTATAAATACGACCCGAGTATAAGGGCCAGTTCACAAAATAAAAAGATTACTTACTATTCTACTAGGTTCAGTTGCGTGTCATTGTTATATACATCTGAGACTAATAATTTTTCTAGATTACTTTATTTTGCATCGCGTTTGTTAGATCTACGTGAATTCAAAAGTAATGATACATTTTTTACGGCACGACCTTTTTTTTATACAACTAGCTGATGGAACAAGCAGATGGCCCAACTGATGTTAAGTGGTAACCATCACCTATAACAAAGCATTGCCTCGTAAGTCACGCACGATAGGAACGTGCCCTACGATGCACTGCCCTGCGTCCATCAACTTGAGGCATAGATGTTAAACCTCATGTGCCTGTAATTACACCGGCAACCACACTCTTCAAACCGAAACACAGCAACGCTGCTTAGCGGCAGAAAAAGGCGTGGTGGTAGTACTTCCCCGGACGCGCCCTTCACAAAGAGCCTCTACTACTCTTAAACACTTTTTCTATTAGAACAGAATCACATAATTCATTTATTTTTGGAAACCAACCCTTAGACTCAGTATTATAGCACAGTCTACGCTAAAATGTTTCGAAGATTGATGCTCTACTGCAAGCAGGTCTGAGCTTTCGGATTTTCCATCGTTCTTCACACTTTCTAACATTATTTAACTAGAAAGAACTTTTTTAAGAGTTAGACTAGCGCTGGATTTTGATGGATGGAACAAACTGAGGGAGGCATAGTATACCCAGTAATCCAGCAGTGGGTGAAGTCCGGTCGTAGAGAATGTTGATAATGGACTTCTGGATCGAATATCATTTCCTCTGGTTCTTTGGTAAAAGAGTTAGCAAACCAAAGCTAAGAGTGATTTTATGTACTCTCTTACAATCAGCTCTCACAGCACAGTTCGTAGTAGCTCTGCCTTCTGCACTGCAGGCCGTGGGTTCGATCCACGCTGAACAAACATCTGTGTAATAAACATAGATGTTTGTTCTCTGTTTGAGTGTTACGACAAGTATTAATTTACAAATAAAAAGTATATAAGTTAATATAAGCTACCTGGTTCTCATATCTGTTAAATGCTTAGTTTGGTAGTAGTCGTTTTAGTACTTATTTATTTATACTCTTTAAAATAGTCTTTATAATTCAAACTAGTTCACACACCATACCCCACTCACGTCCCCGCTGAATTTCATGCACCAAAAATGTCTCCAGCGAAGCGACGGCTTCCTGTTTAAATTGTTAAACGACTTGTACTCTTTGAATACTCCCACGCCGAAATGCGATATACAAAACACCTCACACGTTCACATTTTAGTTGGAACTAAGCTGTCTTTTTTAATATTTTTGCCCAACACAGGTCGTGTTTCATATCGTACTACTAGTACTGTATCATATCGTACACCTAATTCAGACTGATTTGAAATATTTCATTCAATTCTAAATCTTTCTATGAAAAATCTACATTCATCTCGAAATCTTTCTAAATATCTGGACACATAGAGACTTGCAAAAAAAAACGCAGGCACTCTATGATAGGTTTAGAAGATCACAAAAAACTGTTATTGAAAATTCGCACTACAAGGTTTTGCAAAGAGATGACAATTTTTGTATAAAATTCGAAAGAAGTCGCACGGAATTCCACTGTTATTTCATATAAGCTTATAAAAATATTTTCTACATGACATAAAATTTTAGTTTTTTATGGTAAAGTTACAGTTTACAAAAAAACCATGAATGTATAAGAAGGCACCTTGGTTTTTTTTTTATTCTACCAAGTAAGCAAACAAGCATACGGCCCACCTGATGGGAAGCGGTTACCGTAGCCTATGGACGTATGCAACACCAGAGGTGTCACACGCGCGTTCCTGACCCTTTAAATGTTTTAGAACGCATTTTTTTGAAGAACCCCATGCTGCACTCTCCAGGGAAAACATCCATATTCTGTATACACATCCCTATTACATTTTGCTGATAACGCTAGATAGTAGATTATTAAGAAAATGATCATAGAGAGCGCTCCCTTGCTATTTGCCGTGTAGGTAAAGTTTTAATACGGTAATAAGAATTTATTTAATAGGTTTAAGTAATGTTACTTGTTACTCGTAGTTTGGCAAACTAGACTAATAATTGGATGGGAAACTTATTTTACGATCATTATGTTCTTGGTTTACTGTTCGGATTGTGCAAGAGCTTTCATAAACTATCAGTCGTTTTCTAGAACTTTATTTACGGGTTCTTTTTAATTATATACACTGTAGATGCAGCGTCCATTGCAAAACATTTTGTCCAATTATAATTATCATCAAAATTAAATATAGTAGCAAAAATTTAAATCGAAAATACATAGCCAGTTTCATCCCACAACAATAATTATTGGGTAAGTACCGACCAAAAATCAGCACTCAATTTCCATTAGCAGACAAACGTACACAAATCCTTTCCAAATCTGTAATTTGGACTGCACACGGCATAAATTATCGTCGCGACTCTAACTGCGCAGTCGAAATCCCACTCAACTGTGTGCACAGTAGGATAGTAGCTAAACAGCTCGTTCCAGTTGATGTTATTTAGAAAGGCATCATCACTAGCACACATTATCCACATTATATCTACATAGACCACGTGATTAAATTTAATGTGTGCAGATTGCAGACTAGTATGATTTCGTGATAGCGAAGCCGCTTATAGAGGTAGACCCCGGCGCCTGTATCCTTACGTCAGTATTGGTGTAGATGGCACTGAAAAGAAAAAAAAGATCAATGTTCAAAAACAATTTGTTCTAGCATCTTAGTGTCTCGTAGCATACACGATCACTATGCCTAAGCATTTTATTCCATTCTATTAGTTTCACAGTATTTTGTGAAACACTGAAAAAAACAACACAATCTGAACTTTGACTAAGCTTGCGATCGAAAAGCCAGGTCACTAGTTCACTACCTCGTCATAATTAATACCCGTTTCTTATAGTTAGATCAGTAAGCTAGCTTTAAGTAACTGTATAATAGGTACTAAACTAAAGCGTACTTTGCACGCACTCTGAAAAAGCATGCGTTCCACTGTCGCTGTGTGTACGCGACATACCAGCGCAACCGAAATCCCATTAATATGGTGTAATCCTCTTTATCTAGCGCAGTGCATATTACCGAATGTTATAGGGCTTATATCGTGCTGTGTGTAATTACATTTGCGCTCCATTTCGGCTTATTTAGGTATTAGGTAGCTTTTGGGGAGAAAAATTTGGTACATATTGTGCGGGATATGTAAAAATATTGTCAAACCTTGCGTTCCATACAAAAAAGTATATAACTAACCATATATTATATGATGGGTATTTACTCGAATACAATCAATGGCATGTAGAAGTGTTTTGAATTAATTATCGCTACACAAAAGGAACCTAGACAAAACAGTTAGCAGCCTGATTGAAACTCAAATGCAACAAAGGCTATAACAATCCAATAACGAAAATAGCCGAATTGATCAACTCCACTTCGGTTCTAAGCGTTTTCAATTAGCGACGGGCACGTGGTCATTAAAATTTTCATTCCAAACAATTTTCAGTGTTTCCGGTTCGAGTGAGTGTATCCCTAAATTACTGTAGCCATGAGTTTCTGATATTGAATTTGAAGTTATTTAATTTTGAACGATAAAAGATAGTTTGAATTGATTTAAAATGTAATAACTAAGTACCTAGTAGCAAGGTCCTAGCAAGGTCAGCATCGCAAGTTGATGACTTTTCAGGTAAAGTTAATCATCTAATTTGATGCTCACTGTAGAGGTATGTATGTACAGCAAAAAAATATTGCAAATTTAAGCTTTACATTATGATATTTATAGGTACATTTATTACCACATTCCAGGAAAAAATCACTTAACACTCAAGTTTTCTTAAAAAAATTTAATAATATAAAAATAAGAATTCTCGAATAGGTCTCGAAAGGTAAGAATTCGAAAATTATTTATAATTAGAAAATAAAAATAAATTTTGTACGCTCAAATGGGCTTGAAGGGCCATCGTATATTATATAATCTAGACTTTTCTTAATAAATTGTTTTAGAACACCACTTAAACCAAAATATAAAGTTGCTCCTTAAATCCACATTAGTCATGGTGGCCCTACTGTACGTAATCTCAGCGGAACCTACCTTAAGTCCTTTTAATTATCTGCGAGCCGCGGGTTTTCTAAAGAAAAACAATCGCAGGTACGAAGCTTAGGCCAGCTTTACACCCTCAATATGGTAATACGAATAAATTATTGGTGGTGTGGACTTTTAGGGTCAATTATGTTCAGCGCTGGCGTAGCTTACTTACCTATCAAGTTTGCGCTTTAGAGCTTTGATATGTTATGCTGTTGATTCGGTATTGATGCAAATTCATATATGACACGAACAGTCACCCATCTAAATGTTTACCGTATTCCACGTTGCTTATGCCTTCTTCAGCTCTTGTCCTTTATAGCGTTTATTAGTTAATAAACGCACGAAATCCAGTATTACCTTCCTTTTACTTTTCTTAGAGCTACTTGGAAAGTTCTCGTGCGGAGAAGCACAACACCCATGCCGATTTCTACCGCCAAGCAGCGCTCCTGTGTTTCGGTTTGAAGGGTGTGAGTGCCGGTAAAATTATAGGCACATAAGGCTTAACACCTGTATTAGGGTTCCCGCACACGGGCTTCCGGCCACAACCACAAAACGCCGCCACTGGCATATTTCTTGTAATTTTCATATACGAAGCGAACAGCGACGATTTGTAGCGTGTGGCGGCTACCGGCGTCAACCGTGTGCAGCGAGTCCATATAAAATGTATGAAAACTACGGGAAATATGCCAGTGGCCGCATTTTGTGTTTGTGGCCGGAGGCCCGTGTGCGGGAACGCTAAGGCTAGTCAACAAGTTCAAAAACGTGTTAATTTTTGATAAATCTCCTAAAAATATGAGTGATGGCTCATTCGATTCGGAATAACGTCTTAAAAATATATCAAATATATAATAGCACATAAAATATTGTATTTGTTATTAAGAATTGTTATTAACAATTTAAGATGAAAAAAAGATAGCTTTTAATTTTTTGTTAATAACTCAAAAAGTATTAATATTTAAGGAATTTGGAAAAGTTCCTTAAAGAGGAGGAAATTTCCAATAAAAATTTCGAAGCAGTATTTTTGTTACAGGTGATGGTTACCACTTAACATCTGGTGGGCCATCTGCTTGTTTTATCGGCAAGTAGTATAAAAAACTAGTATACACCTGCACCACTAAAGAAATGAGTCATAAATAGCGATGGTAATCATACTATTGTTTATATTAGTTATGTTCCACTCGCGCTCGTAAGAGATATATGTAGGTTATCCCCGAGATAGCCCCGCCATCTTGATTCGTTTGTTTATTCGATTCTTCGATTATTCGATTCTTATAAAAATATTCATGACATGCCTAAACTTGAGAATTCGCTAATGTGAATGAAAAATTTACTTTGAAACAAAGAAAAATAAATCGAAAAACTTGCAGAGTCGTTTTACCGTTCTTCGGAATTTTATTAAACTCATTTGGAATGTGTGACGAAGGTTTTGTCTTAACATTTTCATATAATCTGAAACATTTCTTTGAACTGCTGGCCGATGTAAATATTGGACTATTTTGTAATGAAAAATTGTTTCTTGAAGCCTTGTCTTACCCGTGGTTTTTTTGTTTGGTTTAAAGAATGCTGACCATTTTTCGTTTGTTTTTATTAGAACTCATCATTTGTTAACAAACTCATCCTACATTTTATTTAGTGCATATCTGTTTAATATCTGGGAAGAGACAACCACGACTACCACTTTTCTACGACTCTATGTACTTAATAAGATGTTTTTGTATAAAAAACAACGTCATATTACTTATAACGTTATACTCGTACTTTGTGAGAGAAAACAAAAAAACTTTAACATTAATTAGTATCTTATTCCATCATTTAGATTATTTTAGATATACACATAGATAACAAATTTATTTGCCTAACTAATACACACAGACACAAAAATAAAAAATCAAAATAAAAACAACGAATAAAATGAGAAATAAGAAAAAACATAAAAACAACCAATAGTAAATTTGAAATCAAACAACATTTTAAAAAATAAATATTTAGATCCGTGTGTGTTGCAGCTAGACTAGCTCAGCGCATAATATTTTTAACATAATATAACATTTTTATTTTCTCCAGAACATGTAGAAATAGTAAGCAAAAAATTGGGTTGTGGTTGACACGCATTAATTTTAAACTGCTCGAATAGATCCACGACTTGCACCCCAAACCTGAGTTTTCTTTTTAACCGACTAAAAAAAAGGAGGAGGTTCTCAATTCAACTGTAGTTTTTTTATGTTTGTTACCTCAGAACTTTCGACTGGGTGAACCGATTTTGATGATCCTTTTTTTATTTGAAAGCTGGTGCTTGCCGTGTGGTCCTATTTCTGCTCTAACAATTTGGTCCAGTTCTGACACTGGCATCCATGAGAAAACTCAATGGTTTTCTTATTTTTTTTTTCTCAACTTTTCCGGTTTTTTTTTTGCAGAATAGTTATTCATTTTCCGTACCTATCGTCAGGGCGGTCATGTATGGAGACTCGTGAGTTCTCAGCTCACCCGATAGAGGCACTCATCGGTCTTAACTCGGGGTACTTATCATAGTGTTGTTTGTTTCAGACTGAAATATGCTCGAGTGCATTGACTGACGTCATCCATGCAGTCATCAATGGAACGGACGGTTGCCTCTTCTGCTTCGGACACGCAGGACTTGGTAATTTTTTTTTTTTTTGTCATACGTAATTCATTAAATTCTCAACTAAGGAAAGAAAAACCTTTTTTCAAAAAAAAAAACAAAAATGAGATGGAATAAGATGTGTGCTATGTCTCATAATGGCTGAACGGTCTACAAACTCCAAAACCAGAATTATTGACAGAAAAATAATAAACCGCTGGAAATGACCTGGCTCAGAGAGAGGAAAAAATACCATAAACGTGAATGGCTCTCACAAGTCACAGTTTTAATATCAAAGTTGAGGCGGTATTTACACGAGCAAAGATCGCACCTCGGTATTTATCAAACTTTCAATTAAGAGCCGCCGCAGTCTTTCCCATTTCAATGCAAATCTACACCGCCCCCCTCGTCCCCCTTAAGAGAAGTTTTAGCACTATAGTGGCTTAATAAACAACCGGGACGCGTGCAGTTTGATGCTTCTTAATCAGTTTGATTTAAATAAACGAGATTTTAACTGGGTTTTGAAGGAGGAAGTTTAGATGAGGCTAGCGAATTTCCAGACGTATTTGGGAATTAATCTAGACTTGTCGTTTGGTTCAGGTTGCCTTTCCTTTAAATGAGGGGATAATTCATAAAGATTTTCATTCGTTTGTTTCGTATTCACTACGGTTCAAATCATTTAATCCTTACTGCCTCTTGATTTGTAGAGTTGTCACGTAATATACAAGCCAAATCTGTGATATCAGTAAACTACACAACTAATTCAACGACCCAAAAGCAGCAATCTACCAGACTACTTCAACCCCAGGAGATTAATATCCAGCGATAATGAAAATTAACAAGATACTTATTCGATTTACTCCTAATCCAATAATACCGCGCTTACCTTCCTCCTAAACAATACTAAATTACGGGCTTATATTTTCATTAGCGGCGAAGTTCTGACTTCTTAACTCGCGGTTTCCTCACGTAAAGGATTATGGCATAGCGCATCTGGGAACAGCTGCTGCACAACAATGTTGTTTCAAGACTGTTCTAGACAGACCAGGGGGCCGACCGGCACCTCTTATAGCAGTATTAAAATAATATTACACTGAAATTTCGTACCATATTATATACGTCATCAAGTCTGTTCAACTACAACCAGATAAAAAAGAATAGCTGACAAGTATTTTCGTACTAGATGACGTTTCAACTTATAGAAGCCAGTACTGTTTTCAAGATTGTTTTAGCAACTGCTAAAATTGACAGTTCATAATATTATTTTAATACTGCTATAGGAGGTGCCGGTCGGTACCCAGAACAAGGACACTTCACTAGCGTAGCGTATACACAAAATAAAGTACCTATTGTGAGAAATGATATCACCTCATTCTAACATTGACAGCCTTCACAGCTCAGTTGGTAGTAGATCTGCCTTCTTTGCCGTAGGCCGTGGGTTCGATCCCTACCGAAAACAAACATTTGTGTGATGAAACATAGATGTTTGTTCTCTGTCTGGTGTTATACAATATTATAAGTATGTATTTACAAAAAAACCTATATAAGTAGTATATCAGTTATCTGGTTCCCATATAGCTTACAAGCTTTGGCTTAGTTTGGGGCGAGATAGTGATGTGTGGAATGTCCACCAATATTTATTTTATTTTATTTTTAGATAGAAGACGCTATTGACAGTTAACTGCCTCAGCTAATAACACTCGTATAGAGTGAGCCAGTAAGCCAGTCTCACTTAGCTGTGAACAAGGTTTCAAATGCAAATTGAATGAAAGCTCCCGAAATGAAGCTTGTGCTGAGCAAGGCTTAGTGCCACCGGTTCCAACTGGTTATGCGGAGGATTGTGAACCATTCAATGACTCGCGCGGTCGTTTTAATTGGTGGATTTCAGTAGCACATAATTTGTGCATAGATTATGGTGGTAACTCTTCTGTGTAATTGGTTATAATAGACTCTGAGGTTTCCATATAATACACATTGTTACCGAAACTAAGAATTTTTCGTTGGATATATTATTATGGTATACCCAGCAATTTAATATATTGTAATCAAAATAAAAAAATCAAAATCAAAACGGTCTTTATTCAGTACAATCACAAGGATCACTTTGAAACGTCTTATATACTAGGTGAATCTATCGCCAGTTCCTCGCGACCAAAGCCTAGAAGAATTTATAAGAAGAAGTAATATTAACAAAAACTCATACATTGTCATCACTGATCACATGTTTGTTCTCAGGTAAATCCTATACAATGTTGGGGCGACCGGACTCCACTGCAAGCCTCGGAGCCATACCTTGTGCCATCACATGGCTGTTCCGAGGCATAGCAGAACAGCGTCACAAGTGTGGAACCCGCTTCTCCGTCAGGGTATCTGCTGTGGAGCTTTGCACCAATACCAATCAGATACGCGATCTGCTGGCACCTTATCATAATGGTAAATTTTACATTAAGCAACCAACAGTTTTTATTTAAAGCTGCAATCCATTTAAAGTGACCTTAAGTTCATAGTAGTTTTGAGCGTCAAGAGTGTGAACAATAAAATTGTGTAGGTGCAGGAAGACTGTGTTGACAAAGGCATAGTCTGTAAGTTTTTTTGCGTTTAATCTTTTCTATTAACATAATGTATTTTGCCAACAGACACAGAGCAATCTCCAGGGGTCTACCTGCGAGACGATCCACTATTCGGAACACATCTTCAGAACCAGTCAGAACTTAGAGTGCACAGCGCGGAAAAAGCTGCGTTCTACCTTGATGCTGCACTGGCCACCAGGGGCGCCAGAGAAGAATGCAGAGATAGTCACTTGTTGTACACGTTGCATGTGTACCAGTATAGTGTCGGTGGAAAAGGAGCAGGTAAAGAAATATCTTAGACATTTGTTGATTAATTAAAATTTGGAATCTAAGGCATTTAATAGAAAGAAAGAAAACTTTTTTATTTGACCCTTATGTAGGTAAAAGTATAAAATTAAAAACAATAAACAGTAGGTGAAAAAATAATAATAGTAATATATTAAAATAACATGTAGGTACCTATGATACCCATGCATCATTGTGTGGGGTCAAAAGGCCATCGTCTCAGCTTTAATGTCTGATACAGTGTGATCTTTGTACTTTTTTTATGCCTTTTCTATTTTTATTTGTACCTATTTTACTGTGTTTTTGGACCAGTGTCTGAAATAAATAATCATTATTATAATATGAGTCTAGTAGTAGTAGTTTAAAAAAAAACTCGCTTATAGTTATTGTTCTATCTTTACAGTTGCTGGAGGAAGAAGTCGCCTTCATTTGATCGACTTGGGAAATTCAGAGAGAGGAAAGACGAATGGAGGAATTCCACTATCTGGATTGGGAAACATCTTGCTCGCCATATTCAACGGTCAGCGACACTTGCCGTACAGAGACCACAACCTTACTCACGTATTGAAAGAGTGCCTGGGATCACTGACTTGTCATACAGCAATGATCGTTCACGTATCACCAAATGTACAAAATTACTCAGACACATTAACCACTTTGCAACTCGCATCGAGAATACACAGACTTCGACGACGAAAAGTCAAATACTCAGCGAATAACAACGCAGGGTCTGGGGGTAGTTCCGGAGAAGATGCTTCGAAACCAAGCAGCAGTGAACCTGATCCGTCAAGCAGCGACCTGTCAGCAGACACGGTTATCTACGTTGGTCCTCATGACGATGCAACAGATGGAGAACATCCGCCAGTGTACATACCGCATATGAACTCCGGTGATCATAGAGGAGTATTAAGCAAAGCGTTGAGAGGATCATCCGCAGAACAAAAACATAAATCCGCATTGTCTAAGGTTGTAGAAGAAAGAAGTCCTGTTCACAAACTTTATTCATCTCCAAAAGCTTCTCCGCTAAAAACTATGTTACCTACCAACCATACACCCAAATCTTCTCCAGTGCACTCGGTAACATCTAAATCAGCGTTACCGAAAAAAGACGGTAAGAATACTAGTGACGAACAGTGGATTGATGGACCAAGAATATCAAAGTCTAAATTAGTAGAAGTAAGACATATCATAAAAGAAACACAAAATATGAAACAAGAAACGTGGATTGACGGGCCGATGCAAGAACCCAAATTACCAATTCAGTTTGAATCTATTCCTGTTCAACAAAATACTGTACCACTCCAGATTGGAGTCCTCAGTTCACAAGGAAACGAGAACATAGGCTATGGATACATGGACAATCACAAAAAAAATATGATCCGGAAATGGGTGGAAAATCAAACGTCTCAAATTAATAAATCAAGGCACAGTTCTCCAAGCCATAAGGCACAAAAGGATCCTGGGTCAAGAATGCCCGATCAAGAAGTTCCACACAAAGTTGAGCATGTCCTTAAGGATGTAGTAAGACGAGTGCACGTTGAAGAGTCCACTATAAGAACTGGTTTAAAAGCTGGTTCAAAAGGGATGACTATTGAAGAAGAAAATATAGGTCCACCGGACCCAAAAGATAAAAAATATACTACATCTAAAACAGCTCCGAAAAGTGAAATAGACGAAGATGATGATAGTGAAGAATTAGCCGAAATTCCACCTGCTTTACCTCTTATGCAGCCAAGTAGTCTTAGTAGTAGGGAGGTTTCAATGGAAAGTTTAGATAGCAAATATAAGGAAAGGTTAAGAATGAACGAGGAAATGATCTCAAACCACAGCAGAGACATTGACATGCATGGAATGAGTAGAGGGCCTGATCACGAAGAAGATGAAATTCTTGAGATTATTGAAGTAGAGGAACCATTAGAACCGGTTCCAATGCAAGATAGCTGTCTTCAAGTAACTGAAGAAGATATAGCTTTTTGCATGGGATTGACTGAACATCCCATGCATGACCAGGATGATGAAGATCATCCACTTAGAGTTTTGAGTCAAGAAAATCTTACTGTAGCTTCTACTTTTACGGATACACTTTCCTTATACAGTGAAGTTGAACGACAAATTAGAAATGAAGCTTATTTAAGACAGACTATTGGGTTCTATGTAGAAAATTTTAACAGCGACCCTTTTGGCGATTTGAATCCTCATGAGAGCTTACCTTCATCAAGAACAAGGCTTGATGATATCATGGGTCTGACAGACGTTTACGGGTCTCGAAGAGTTTTAGACAATGAGAATATGCCGACAAGGATTGCACCACAGTTTCAATCTCTATCTCTGTGTAATGTCCGAGATACGGAGGAATATCATGGAGACGGTTCTGTCTATAGTGAACCAGCTTACAGACCTGGCGAAAAAATATGTGATTGCTGCAAACGCACTATGTCTCGACCGGGAAGTGCTGTGGGGGAATGTAGCGCATACCAAGACTTAGATGTAACGCATAATGATTGTTATGGTCCATTTGAACGGTACCGAGGGAATAATATAGCTGATGACCGAATAGCGTCATTACGACATCCCGACGGTGCATCAGATCCAAATTTACGGGAAGAAACACGAGTTCCGGCAATGGGAGCGCTTTCTCATACCTTTCGGGAATTAAAGTCTAACTTACATCTCGAAGTGACTCCCCCTGTAACAACAGAGCCCCGACCTGAAAAAAACGAGAAAGATAAAGGAGTTGCCAGGGTTGTAGCGAGCTCAAAACCAGACGGGTATGACAGTGGGCATGAATCCACGCCACGGACCGGTAAGCACAGCCCGGCAGCTACTTCCAGACGCGCTGAATCTGGATACGACTCAGTTCCTAGAGATTCAGACGCTTCGTCATTGGATTCCTATCCTACTCGTCGAGCTGCTGTCGCCAGAGCGCATGCCAAAAAGCACACAACAGCCAAATATAAACAACACAGTAACGGTTCTTTCTGCTCATGGCTTCGGAACCCTTTCACTTGTAAATACCATGACACGGACCCTGAAATCAGCGATTTCTAACTCAAATTCTAAATATTGTAAGCTACGTTACCGAATTTAATCTGGAGACTGCTTTTGTACTCTCGTATTTATAAAAGCTTTGGCACGTTATCTCTGTACTTATGTATATTTTTCTAGAACTCGAAGCTTCAGTATGTAATTTGTAAATACAGATACGCAACGAACGCTACGTGTAGCTCACATTTTGATACTTTTATACTGTCTGTCTTATCTCTGTTATGTGAACTTGTACATGTAGCTTTTGTACCTATTGAATCGTTATTTCAAGGTCTTCCTCAGTCTTCCGCGATGTGTAACTTTGCCATATCTACCATCAGTATTTTATGTATTCACTTATTCATCACTATCGTTCACATTTCTATACACTTTGTGAAGTAGATTTAGCCTGTATGTAAGATAATACAAATGGTAATTTTTTTCCACGGGCAGAGCATTTTAACTTAATACATTTTATACAAATCGTAAAAATATCTTGTTTGTATAGTTCATAAGACTGTTGTCATTTCATTAGCAATGTTTTATATAGCTTTAATATTTTGATATTGTAATTATTAAGGCTCACGACCTCGAGTCTGTGTGTCCGTTTGTACATAGACTTGTAATGCAATCGTACTAGCTTTATGAACTGTTGGTGAACTTAGTTAAACGCTTTATTGTGTTTTTGTTATTGTACTATTAATATTAAAATGATATATCCTAAATTTTACCATGCGTTCGTATTAGTTTACAATAAATTGTTCCATTTAAAATTGTTGTTTAATTTGTTCTTGCTACCCAAAAATCATTTCCTGAAACGAAACTTTCGCAAAAAATTAAGGTTTGTGTGTTATGGGGCGGAAAATGAGGGCCCTTTCTACAAGCCCTTTAAACACAGTAATGGAAGTGGGCTAAACCTCTCTGACAAACGCTCGTAACTAGAAGTACGAACACAGAATACCAAATTGTTCCTTGCGGCGTGCAATGCGGGTTCGCTACCGGTAGGTTACAAACTCACAGAGAACCACATGGATAATTACAGGACGTTGTAGCATGGGTTCTTAAACATCGACCTAAAAATACTAGCTGGCTACTGGTAATAGAAAATAACTGGACTCACTCTGTAAATGGTGAAGTAGGTATGTATACACTCTACAATAGAAAAACAAACACCAATTACAAAATATTATACTAGAAAAAAAAACTGTAATCTGTGCTGAAACAATAAGGTCAACAATTGACATTCAAATGATTAAACGATAATCGCAAGATAACGCTATATAAAACCGTGATAATCGCTAAGCTAACTCCTAACTATTTTATACAAAGCCTCTAATGATTACCCGAATAGAAGCGAATAGGGAGTTAGTTCAAAAAACCCATGAATAAATAACGCGATACCGCCCCGCACCCTGGGGGCTGAAATTCAAAATCTTTCAGGATAAAAACTTTTCCCTTCCCCGAAGGGTTGCGAAATGTCCGTCTATCTAAAGTGACAATATTATACCCGGCTTTTTACATTGAGGAGACATTTTTAATCGAAATTTAAATAATATAAACTTTGAAACGGTAAGGTACTCAAGATACCTACTCTCTCTCTCTCTTGTCGTGTCACTAGTTTCTTTCGAAACAGTGTGGTGAAAGGATTTTAAGTGCGCCTCAAGAGGCTCCTTTCGAGCACTTGACACATGTTATAGAACTTTTTAGGTTCTACGACATGCCGGTTTCCTCACGATGTTTTCCTTCACCGTTTAAGAGTACCTACTGACATTGTGCACATAAATTTTTGAATAGAAAAACTCATTGGTGACGTCCGGTTTCGAACCCACGACCTTAGGATCGGAAGGCGGGATACCTACGAACAATTATTAATCATATTTGTAGTAGGTAAGTATAGCCAATCGATTGATCCCAAATCGACCTTTATGATGATAATGGAAAGCTTCATCAGTATTTTGTCGGTTATTTAGTTATTGTTATCATATTAGAACTAACAGACTCTGATTCAGATGATATTTATCATCCGTATTTTTTAATAACAGGCACATGAGGCTTAACAGCTGTATGCCACAGGTTGACGGACGCAGGGCAGTGCAACGTAGGGCACGTTCCTATTGAGCGTGACTTACGATGCAATGCTTTGTTGATGGTTACCACTTCACATCAGGTGGGCCATTTGCTTGTTCCAGCAGCTAGTTGTATAAAAAAACAGTTATCAGTATCATGTCTACTAAATTCTAATATTTGCGGGGCAGGCTGACAACGACCCTACAAAGTGGCACAACTTTTCCCTAAGACAAGCGCAAGACGACGCCCTATTATCTTTCATTTCGCCAGTAATTTAACATTCTATGTACGCCCCGAGAAAATCAAGCTATCAAATAGGCGTTCTTACCCTCTTTGTAGGGGTGACAACTTTTTTCCCCGAAATCCACCAATAATTTCTTAAAGTGGCAGATGGTTAGCCCATAACGCTTATCGAGCTGTAAAAGATTTTACCGTTTGTACTTAGCCAGGGGAGGCTGTATCTCGATGCGAAATGGTTACCTATCTATATAAACTTGATCAAATTTACGTACTTATCGAATGAGTTTAAATTTTATCAAAATTTGAAATCCAACATAACAAGTTTTCGTTTCTAGACTTACGGAAGTCTTAGCCGTGATTATGAATCACGTTTTAAACATCACTTCCTTAATTTTATGCGAATTCAGACATTGATAATTTCAGTAATCAGAAAGACTAACCACCGTGTATTTCACCAACACATTTTGACTTTAGCCGATTTTTTCAGGGATAATAAAATACAAAATGAACAACACGAGATTTAATAACCGACATCAGCGTCACATAATACATCCGCCAATAAGCACAATGCGGGATAAAAATAATAGAAAGAACAAAGGCAAGACACGCGTCGGGCGGGAGTCGAACCTACGTGATGGGACCACCTAATCGCGATCTTGCGACATACCTTACCACAATAACAACGCACTTTCGACCTAAAGTTTTGATTCGTAAGAACCAATATAGAGAGTTGCAAGTTTATGGTGTTATGTCTGAAACATTGGAACGTGATACGCAAGGAAATAATAACAAAACGAAAAGGCATTATTTTTGTCGAGATGGGTACGTAGCGAAATGGTAAAATCCCAGCTTGCTTAGCAGAGAAAATAAATGAGGGTCGGACCTTATGAAACAAAACTCTGACTTGTACTTGATCTGAATAAATACATTCATTTAAGAGTAGAGCTCTTTGTGAAGGGCTCGTCGTACTACCGGCTCGGAAGTACTACCACCACGCCTTTTTCTGCCGCAAAGCAGCGTCGCTGTTTCGGTTTGAAGAGTCTGGTTGCCGGTGTAATTACAGGCACATGAGGCTTAATATCTGTATGCCTCAAGTTGATGGAAGCAGGGCAGTGCATCGTAGGGCACGTTCCTATCGTGCGTGACTTACGAGGCAATGCTTTGTTATAGGTGATGGTTGATGGTGACACTTAACATCAGGTGGGTCATGTGCTTGTTCCATCAGCTAGTTGTATTAAAAAAATACAAAAAAAAGAACTGCGGTGAGACTTGGCAGCAAATAACAAAATTTATTACCCAAAATATTTAGGTAATTTAAAAGGCCCAACCGGTGAATGAAAACATCGTGAGGTAGGTATATCAGCATGTCATAGTACATAAAAAGTTCTAAAACATGTATCAAGTGCTCGAAAGGAGCCTCTTTAAGACGCACTTCAAACTTTTTTTCACCGTGTGGTGAAAAAAAGTTTCAAGTGCGTCTGTTTACACACTAGTGACACGACATAAAGCTTTAAAAACTATTAAACGCATGTCGCGACATGAAGAAGCTTACCATTAGGTTACCTACCGTACCAAGCGAGGCGTAAATAGTGTCTTACTCGTAGGCAAGAGTCAAGCTTAGAAGATGGCTAAAACGATTGGCAGTTGCAGATGCGATTGTTTTCTGAAAGATTTCAACTTTAAAAAAAACAGGTTGTAAAATAGTTTTTAAAAGCCGCTTAGCCACAAAGTCATATCGATTGATGCGACCCTCACAGTGTAAACAGTGCAAAGTGTGTGCGGCGAGCTAGAGTGCGCGCAAATCCTGAGAAATCGCTGCGGCTTGCGACGTCTTTCGACACGTCTTCGGATTTGGTGTCAAGAGTAAACAAAAGCGTATTGCTTTCCGAGACGTCGTAGACTCACGATCCTTGGTAGAAACTTACAGAGGGTTGACAAATGCTTTATATCCAATAAAGTACATTAGTATTTAATTATGTTTCCTACCACTTTTCAGTGTAGGAACCAGGCCCTAAGTTTGTTGCCTGTTCTTTTAGGCTTTGTTCGCGTGGAACTGGCACCTAGATTCACCTAGTTTTAAGGCGTATCAAAGTGATCCTTGTGATTTTATTGAATAAATACCTTTTGACTTTGAGTTTGACTTAGACCTCTTTTGCAGCATTGAAAACAGCAAGATTGGTATATAAAACCGTATTACAGTTATTAAAAACAACCTCTAATGTAACGGGTTGTCGTAGATGATTCAAGAACTAGTCTGAGTTTTCATCCGCCAAGAGTTGTTTCCTTAGCCCCGTAGCATAATGCAGATTGATTCGGCTCAACTCGAAGGAGACAAATTCGATTTGCAAGGAGCGGCGTAACGCCCAGCTGATTTGACGTGATGAAATATATACAAGATTTTGCATAACCACAGACCAACTCACAGCCTGGTGCTAGCGTAAAATGATATGACCATCAAGCCAGGCTCACCTATAGTTTATGGCGTTTCAAAGTGATCCTTGTGATTTGATATTCGAGGTACCTACCACGTTTTACCTGCCTACTCACGTTTCTAATAAAACTGCAGTTGATAGCGATTTAATAAAAAATGTGAACAATGAACAATGGATTTTTTAGTCATGCTGATTCCTTAAACATCGATAACATAGGTAGTTCTTCTAAAGCAAAGCATTTTAACACAGCTATTTCTTACGGGCATTAAAAAGACTACCATGGAAATAGGTACATTTCATCTTTAGAGACTTTCCTGTAGCAGGAGCAAAAAACCATGCGATCAAATAAAACACCATAGTTTCATAATTTTATGGCTTGAGATTCTTTACAAGACTTTATTTATGAAACTCTAAAAACACGATGAATTGGTAAGGTTCCGTTCCAAAACTCCTTAAATCCGCTTTATCTCCTGTAACGCGGTCCCGTTGCAGCTAAAGCAGCTTATATTTCACCCAAAACGTTACAACCGTGGGCGTAACCAGGTTCAATGTCTGGTATAAAATAAAATATTGTAGCTTTTAGTTTCAAGCAACTAAGAAATACCGTACATTCAAAACATAAACCTATCATACCATTACATAACAAGATATTAAAGACCTTTGCCTTTTTAACACGTCATTATTTTGTTTTCCATATATTTTTTATTACTTCATTTTCAAAATATAAAAAGGGACTTCTATTCCCAAGGACAGCGAGTCGAGGGCTGGTGAGCATCTGACTCAACTCTCAACGCATTAGCATTTTCATTCAGCGTAAGAATGCAGACAGCGTCCTGGGGACAGTACAGTACCGAATGGTATTGATTTAGATCATTTGTTTTATTGCTGGTGAAATAGACTGAAGCAGATGAACACTTTAACACCTCTTATTTATTCGTAGAACACAGGTAAAACAATTTCACTTTTATTCTTCGCACTTGTTACAGATGACAGTATGTTAGCCAGTCAAGTTTACTCCACCAAGTCTCTTTCCAGAATGCCACATTTTTTCAATCCTCTCCTTTCCCACTTTTTACAGTTCGGCAACCTACCAACGTTAACAATCCTACCAACCTTACCGACCAAAGCTACGACTTGGCGGTCAATTGACTGACTAAAAGACAGGAAGATATAAAATTAATTATACTACTTCAATTTTAATCTAAAAAAACAAGCTTAATATTTACAAAATGAATTATAAAATTCGAGAAATCATTACATTCGGCCATCCGCCATCATGCGATCTCCTGACGCATGATCAAATAAATAAACTGAACGTACTAATCAATTAAGAATATTTATATTATTTTAATTTTAAAGAAGAACAAAAAAAATATTTTTCTTTTATTTTAATAGCTTACATACAAATTCATTTTATTATTTCAGTCCTTATCAACTTCAATTTCTTATTAAAATTTATTTTATTTAATAATTATAGAAAATACTCAAATAAATTGAATTTACGATTTTAACACAATTTCATTTTCAGTAATTATAAAAACAACATGTGAATAACAAAAAAAACAATAACTCCCAGTGTTTCGCTACATTATTATACTAACAATATTACTTTAAATTATTAATCATTACATTTGGCATATAATTAGTATCAGATCTGACTGTATTATTTTGTTGCCGACCTTTTGTAGGCATATTTTCGTCATCATTATCCTCGCTTTCGGATGAAGTATTACTTTTGTTAGATATTAGCATCGTTGTTATGAGAAAGGTTAACATTGATCCAAGGTCGAATCCGATCAAAAGCAACTTCGCTATCGTATTTACTTTTAAGAGTACTAAATCCAGTAAGTTCAAAAATTTTATATCGATCATTATATTATATACTTCCGTGATTTTAAAGAAGCCTATAAATTTTTATAAGAGCTTAGTACTATTGTCTTTATTGTTAAAATTGGTTCTCGGTTTTTTTTTATTAGAAATAAATTAGAATATTATTATTATTTACTGTAACTGTAACGATGACATGGGTGTCGGAAGACCAGCGTTATAATAACCAGCGTATGCTGCTATAGCATTAATGCCGAGTGACTGCCAATTTATATCACTTGCCTACTTACTTGTATTGTCTTTTCTTGTATTTTTTTTTTATAAACTGCATTTACGTGTGGCATAAATTAATGATTCTGTTTTGTATTGTATTGTATTGTAAGGTGACATTTTCCATTAACTACGTGATAAGCACCTTGGTGCAATTTTGATCGATTGATTTTCTTTACCCGGTTCAATACTACTGTAACCTTCCACATACACATCCCCTGAAAAGTTAGATCCCTACGCTATAACTTCAACTAACCCTGACAAAGGAACTTGGGTAGAATTTAATGTAGTCAAGTTTGCGTTAAGAGCAGGAATTTTGTAGAAGAATAGTTTGCAATTGTCTTTGAACACAGACATAGAAGAAAACTCTATAAAGTTTTGCCCTATAAGCAATGCTGTTGTCACAAACTCATCAGAAACTACAAGATCTTCGATCGTCACCTCAACATCATCGATTTCAATGTTCACAAAGCTCCTATAGACAGGTGTAACTACAGAATTACCGAAACCTTTGATGATAGGCAATTGTGTGTAGCTTTTTAAGAAGTTTAGGTCTTGAGCATCATTTTCACGAACTTCGATTTATTTGAAAAAAATACTGTTAGTATCACCAGTCGTGGAAATAGTCAAAGTTTTCCGTTCTTCAACGTCCGTACGCGAAACGCGGTATCATTGGTAGAAGTTTACAGTTTTCATTGTCGTGATCAACCCTTTGGACACTTTTAGCATTTTATTAACGGCTTAGGGCATTTAAAGTAAGAGTGACCTTTTGCGCGACATTTAAAAAAAAGTCGCTAAACCATGGAGGTAATATCATAATGGAGAGTGCGATAAGATCCACAACCTTTTACAACTGTGTATCAATCAGTGATCATCTATCTTTGTTCCTCCCACGCAGCCTAGCTACAAGTAAAAGAAAAGAAAATGTTAGTTCACTCACCCAACTCACTCACTGTCTGTGTAAATAGTGTCCGTCAGTTGATGCAATGCTTTGATGTTCTAGTTGGAGTTGGTTGAAATATGCGGTGAAGCGAAATAAATAGTGAAAAAACAAAAGAATCATTATTATTTAAGCAAAATATATTTGAAAAGGCGAAAGTATATCCCGTGCAGCTGTGTCTTGTGCATCAAGAAAAACAAAAGGAGGTTAAAGACCCGGAATTGTCATTTGATACGTAATATTCTTTTTCAATTTACAGACTGTAATTACATTTTATTAGTACTAGTCATATTTTCCAATATGAAAACGATGTAAACCCATTAATTATTGTAAAATAAAATTTATTGTTTTAGTCATCTGTTCTAGTGATGTACATACACAGATTAATTTAGCTTTATATTTCACACCTTCTAGGCGTCTCGCGCCGGCTCAAATTTCGTTAAATTTTACATTATTATTTTTTTTAGGTTCCCGAAATGCCCAGAATGAAGATGGGTGTGGATAAAAGATGTTAGGCGTGAAAACTAGGAGTCCACAAAATTTTCCTATGCATGGACGAAACGGCCCTAAGAAAGTATCGAGTGGGATGGACATCGCTATCACGGCCAGGTCAACATGGGAAATAATATTGACGATAATAGTGTTCCAGTATCTATATTGGTTTTGGGTTGTCGCAATAAAAGTCAGCAACCAGTTAAAATTAAAAAGTTGATTTCCAATTAAAACGCCTTTTTCATCCATCTCTTATTCTATCGATAGGTTAGTCAATGTAGTCCCTTCTCTAGTAACTCACACGAATACAATATCGACAACTGCACACTAACAAAAAAAAACGGACACGCCAAAAACCGAAAGGCTCCGTCCAGTATGATACTTCGTCCAAGCGCTAAACTGTTGTTTGAAGTTGACGCCAAATCTCCTGCAGATGTCTTCGAAGACTTTCGCTTTCGTTTAGAATGAGTGTGTGTAACAGGAGGATCCTCCTCAGGAGTCATCGCACCGTCGGAGTTCATAGAAAGAGAAAAAAATACTGTAGTTATCATATTCACCAGATAAAACTTATTTCTTAGTTTCTAACTTTTTTTTTTTATTTATATTCATGTATTATTTATTTTTTTAATTTTTCATATGGTTTACTTGGCTTAGCATAACAGCTGTTCATGTAATTTGCGACGTACTTAGCCACTTACAGGTCCAGTGCTTAAATGCTGATATATATATATATATTTTTGCACAATTGTACTAATTATTTTGTTAGTTTTGAACTTACAGGTATACATACCCCATTTTTCACTAAGAAATTCACTAATAGCGCACCTGGCTAAGCTCTGGCATACATAGCCTGCTAATAGCGCACATGGCTAAACTCTGGCATACATAGCCTATACCTGCATACAAAGCATGTACCTACTACCTACCTATAAATATTATCTCTAAATTTTTACTTTATAGATATTTAATTTAGTACACTTTGCTTCAGAGACTCGCATCAGAGGGTAGGCTTGATCATCGATATTTATAATTTTACGACAGTTTATCAGATGACAACTATAGTATAGTTAATTTCTGCTTGATATAGGTAAGACAATTTTTATTGCTATTGGAATATTGATAGTAGCAGTAATGAGAAATGGAATAAAAATATATAAATGATAGGTAGGTAATCCACGAATTGAAAGGTGCTAACACTACCGGATAGTCTCTGTTCAGTACAGACCAGTTCGTGTGAGGAACAATTCAAAATGCGAATATAAAATAAGATAAAATAACCTACCCTTCAATGTTAAAATTATCGGATAATATTAAAATTTGTAAGATTTCACCTACTTTATTCTAGAAAAATTTGCTCGATATGTATTCAACTTGAATGTTCATGGGTAATAGTATAGGCCCTGACAATTTTTAAAAAACGAATAGTGCTAGTTCGGGCAGATAGTCAAGGGGCAATCTCGACCGATACTTGCTAACAAAACGTTTCATACCGTTAAACTTAAGTCGAATTTAATAACCTTTTACTCGAAATAAAAATATTATAATGTGGATGAAATAAATTTTAATCACAGCTACAGTTACCATACCAAGTAGGTAATTATTTGGCAAATATCAGTGCATTGTGTACGTAGCAAAATTGTTAGCATTATCTAAATAAATTTTATGGCATACATAGCCCCCTGAACTCACTTGGTCGATCACAGCATACCTTGCTTATAAAAAAAAATGTTATGGCATACATAGCCCCCTGAACTCACTTGGTCCATCACAGCATACCCTACTTATTGTTATGGCATACATAGCCCCCTGAACTCACTTGGTTCATCACAGCATACCCTACTTATTGTTATGGCATACATAGCCCCCTGAACTCACTTGGTTCATCACAGCATACCCTACTTATTGTTATGGCTTATATAACCTCCAAAACTCACTTGGTTCTCTACATCACTATATTTAAATATATTTTTTTTTATGTAGGTAGACTTTTTATCGTAAAATATTCTTTCAATTAGCAACATGCCATGGTGGCAAAAAGTTTCACCAGTAATAATTTTATCAAGTAACTGCGGTAAAAATTTGATGAAAGACATCAATAAGTTTCAAACTTAGTACTTCGAGTGAAACAGCATGAATTTTATTCCTAGTATTCGTTAGACTCCACATTGTTAAAAAATATAATTTTAGCAAAAATTGTTATCACAAAAACTTTTGTGACGGTATTAACAAAAAATATTTTCATAGATATGGTACAGAAAAGCAACTCATGATCACACACAGTCACTTGCACGTTTAGTAGATTGGTATTCTTTGTCGATTTCTATCAGCTTTTTCTAGAAAATCTATCCAGACTTTGTAAATTTTATGTTTAATGGGTAGGCACAAGTACCAACAGCTCCATAAACCGAATAGTGCTAGCATGGCCAGATAGTCTCGGGGCAATCCCGACTGGACCACGCCAACAAAGATTCAGTAGAAATAAAGCCGCTAAGTACCTATGCTTTCAACTGAACAAAACTAGCACGCTCGGATAGTCTCGGGTCAATCCCGACCGATACATGCTAGTGAAATCTGTATCTCCATTATACTTAAATGGAATAAAATATTGTACCAATCTTCCAAGCGGCAATAAAATAATATCATGTGGGCAGAATAGGTAACATCTTACATACCTTGGTTCAATCCAACTTCTGAGATGAAATATACTGAAGCAGATGAACACTTTAACACCTCTTATTTATTCGTAGAACACAGGTAAAACAATTTCACTTTTATTCTTCGCACTTGTTACAGATGACAGTATGTTAGCCAGTCAAGTTTACTCCACCAAGTCTCTTTCCAGAATGCCACATTTTTTCAATCCTCTCCTTTCCCACTTTTTACAGTTCGGCAACCTACCAACGTTAACAATTCTACCAACCTTACCGACCAAAGCTACGACTTGGCGGTCAATTGACTGACTAAAAGACAGGAAGATATAAAATTAATTATACTACTTCAATTTTAATCTAAAAAAACAAGCTTAATATTTACAAAATGAATTATAAAATTCGAGAAATCATTACACTGGGTTACAAATTCCAGAATAAACAATAATATTTTTAAAAAGGCATGTTTCTTACACGCAAAAAAACATAATACCAAAACATTTTTATTTTTTTTAATAAAGACCACCCCTTTTCAATCGGCGTTTTTATGTGTGATTAAATGTTATAGAAAATAGAAGTTTCCTAAAATAACGTTTATTTGCCTTCTGCGAAAACAGGTTGTTTTGTCATTGTCGAGTTTCTTGCGCGTGAACAGGGGCCTTATGCTCATTTCGAGCGAGATTATCTTACGATGGAGATGACGTCATATCTCGTTCAATAACTCGCTGACCTTGCGTCTCGCATGAACTTTGTATGAGAAAATTGGGGAGTGAGATGGTGAGAATGGGGATAAATAGTTATCGAACGAGATATGACGTCATCTCTAACGTGAGATAATCTCGGTCGAAGTGAGCATAAGGCCCCAGATATTTGTTGTGATGAAAGAGTAATATGTCCAACTGAACGTTTTAAAACCATGTTCGTTCGTTCGATAAAAGGCTTTGAGACTCTGTGGTGAACGAGGAACGTAGAAGTTGAAGAACTCGTAAAATACGGTTACGTTTTGCAAACCAAAAATTAATAAAAATAGAAGATAATGAGTGTGTGCGATAATTGTGCTTGCCCGGGTATAGCTGTGAACCTGAAGATTCGTGGATGCAAAGGTTTTGAACTATTGTTGGTTCGTATTCCTCATCACATCAAAACATTCATCGAATAAACTCTCGGCAATTAATCTTACTTTCCTACTATTGACCCCTGTTGCATGGTGTGCGATTTCAATATCCAGAATTGCAACACAGGTCTTCAGCATTAGGAGAGGTCAGTCTAGTATTTTTGTTGAATTCAGTACCCCAAGTATGAGTTGTGTTTACCATATTTGGTTTATCGTTTTTCGTTCTTGTTCCGTGTTCATTGCGGGTTTTGTATACAGACGCGATAGAGATACCGATACGGAACTTTATGTTCTACTACTAATTTTCATCATACTTGCAACATAAAATTCCGTATCGGTATCTCTATCGCGTCTTCATACAAAACCCGCAATGAACACGGAACATAAACGAAAAACGATAAACTAAATATGGTAAGCACAACTCATACTTGGGGTACTGGTTCCTAAAATTACGTTTATTTGCCTTCTGCGATAACAGATCTTCAGCATTCGGAGAGGTCAGTCTAGTTTTTATTTGAGTTCAGAAGTGAGACTGTGGCCCTCGCTCAAGCCTAACTACGTCCACGACCCCGAGTATTTCCGCTAGCACACGGCAAGTCAAGGGTTAGGATATTCGCGGCACGTCCCTCGTCCGTCCTAATGTGCCTCGAATGGCCTTTTTGAAGAAACAAAACTTAGCTTGGGTAGACGGGACATTTGGCTCTAGAATATTCCAAACAATAGGCATCTGCTCAGAATGAGGGCGTTTTAAATGGCGTAATTTAGAGCTGATAGCTGGTTTTGAAGGGTAGGTGGAATCGAAAAGCACTGTGTAAAATAACCCATTTCTATAAATGGTAGCTATAATTAAGACTTTCCTAAGTATAGCAACTCTTAAGACGCTGACAACCGTCAGGCAACTTCTTGATCGCATATTTCAAGTTTTTTGAATGATACGAGTATAGGTAGATGAGAAACATCGCAAGCAACCCAGTTTTGTAACATAACATTACAAAGCAAAAATATAGAAAAGATTAAAAACAAGTTTTCCTATCAAAAAAATTGATAATTTGAAAACAAGACAAAAAAATTATCTGGCGGTTGTCAGCATAAATATTTCATACGTACCTACTTGTACTTACCTAAAAACATTAAAAACATTAAGTAATAACTTAAATAAATAACTAAATTCAATACACACATACCTAATGGGCAGTTAGGTAGGTACCTCTGTCTTGTTTACCACAAAACATATAATACTTACATTCTCTTAATGTGTTATCTACTTACCTACTATAGGTACCTATGTCAAGCATCTTACTCCAATGGCTATTGATTGATAGGTTTGTATGACTCAGAATCGCGGTATTATCAGATAAATACCCTGAATGAACCCATAACGAGATTACACCAATAAAATCCTCTTGATCCTTATAAAGTGGGGATCACTTCAGTAAAAAGTTCAATCAATGCCTTTGCTAAGGTCACTACCATGGGACATAAAGGTTACAATAACTATTGTCACATTTAAAAACAGGAATTGTTTATTTCTACTAAAATTCGAGAAATATAGTGGGTTCAAGTTCTGAGACTTACCACAATCAAAAAATAAATAATAAAAATGTACCTATATAGCCCACGCCAATAAAAGAGCTACCCCCAAATGACACCAGTAGCCTCTATAGGTCCATAGGTATAGTTAACAATAGTGTAGTAATAGGTAGGCACCTACCTACTAATAAATATACCTGTTTATGTTAAAAAACGATAGATAATTTGGATTCGCTTCTTAAAATAAACAGGTTTTCCGCTTCTTAAACAAACCTATTTTATAATATAAGCCTAAAAAAATGGTTCTTTATTTTTGATTCAAATACCAATTCCATAATTCGATTTGGTAACAGTGAATAAAACTCGACAATCCAAGGTAGGGCTCGCATAATGGAAGGTAATTCTTATCGATGGCGACACGTACATCACTAATTCCCTTCGAGCCCTTTGATCCGGATAAATTGACGCACAGCATTGACGCCTACGCTAGTGATTCCAACGCATTTATGCGCTTTTGCTATTGTAGTAAGTGTAGGCGCCATCCAATAAACTTTAGACCGACTCTTAAATTTGTATTACTAGCCAATGAATTCGATGCTGAATGAGAATTGATAGTGCGATATCATCATTTGAGTTTCAATGTGATTTTTGTGATTTTACTGAACCCCATTTCTAAAATTGATGAAAATGCATAGTAGAGTCCCAAAGTCGAACGAGGCATTTCGGCCCATTACCTCTGTCTGAGCTATTCGGAGCTTATCGATTGGTTCTGTATAAAATATGTTCCGTCGATATAAATAACTGCAGACGGCTGCACGGCCAATGTTAGACGCCGGTTAGGGTTGGGAATACTGAAGACTTTGTGACACCAATTCTTCTAAAAATTATTTGCGATAATCTAATAAAAGTTCACGAGCCCTACAATTTTAAACATTTTGCTTCGTCTACTGTAGTGGTTTCTTTGGAATCAAAAGGGAAGGAACCTATTAAATTCATCATCATCATCATCATCTTTCTGCCCTTATCTCACGGTAAGTGGGGTCGGCACAACAGGTTTTACTCATGTCATCTTTCATACAATCCATCCATCTTTTCTTTGGCCTCCTTCTAAAATCCACATCCATTTCTAACTCTCTTCTCGTAATATGACTTTCTTCCCCCTCATAACATGCCTTTACCACGCTAACCTATTGCTCCTAAACTTATCCATCACGGCGCTACTTTCAGGAAGGTATTAAATTCATATACCTACATATTTTTTAAGAAAAGCTTTTGAAAAGTATTGTTTTGTTATGTGGTCATCTGTGAAGTTTACACGTCCGACAACCTACCTACCACGATCTATCTAGTAGGTATGCTCCCAAGAACACTGCGCAATCATGTTAGGAGCAGGTTGGGAACAGTTTCAAGTAGGTACTTTATTATATCATAAAGTAGATAGGTACTTCAAACTTACGATGTATGCACTACAGATTATTTTGTGGTCATTTATCATGCGAACAACTCTTTGACGAGTTTGAGCTCCTCACACTTGAACAATTATGTACCAACTTAGCTATAATGACATTTACCTACCTACCATACTAAATGTGTCTCTATCTTACTAATGAGTACATTAATGTTATAGAATTCCCATTGAAACGCATTGCCGTAATCCTTGCCAATCGATTGCAAGCCGGTAAGGGATCTCCCTTCTATCGTTTAGTTTTCTCTTATAACACCAAACACCAACTCCACGCTGCGGTAAAGTATCCTTATCCTAATGTGTCCATTCCTTTATATCTACACTTCTCTTACTAATAACTTCCGGTACTATTACACACTTCTTATAACATAGGTTTTATTTTTTATTCTGGCACGGACAGTCACTTAGAGATAAAATAAATTAAAAACAAAGTAATATTTACCTACGTTAGGCAAAGAGTGTTTACAAGTATTAGTAATTCAGAACTACATCATATTTGAGCACATACCAATATACATTGTGTTACTGTTTGTTTACATATATTAAAAAAAAGATATATACATCTAACGTAAAATGTGCGATTTAAGGTTTATCAAGAACACCATTCAATAAGCAACGGAGGGACAAGTTACTATGTTGCAAACATAAAATTAAATTGATTGTACTATATTATTGCGCTGCGGGGTCTAAGTTTTTACCTAGATAGATTGACGGTATTGCTTGAAGTTACCAGCGGTCTCCAGTTACCCTCGGCTACCTAGCTACTCTCAGGTGCACATGAGCACAAGTAGGTAATTACAAAGTAACATTTATGATGAGGCTGTCGTTATCCTCGCTCGTCTCATTTTATTATACCCCTTATTATCTCGAATAAAAATTCAAGAAGATGGCCTATAAAGTTTAACGCTGCCAGTTTGGCAGTAAAACGTGTATACGATTATGAAACCCGCTGTAAATCAGAGAGATCAAAGTTATGGGGATTTGAATCAGTCGAGAATTTACTGCAGTTCATGAATAAAACTGGCCAGGTGCAATCCGAGTTCACGTACCTACCTACTAAGGTTTCTGTACAATAATCATCAAAATAGCAAATCATTTACCAGATTTCGCTACTCCATATCATACCTGTACCTAGTATTATATCTTCCAATACATACAATAGGCTTACTGAATCGGCATCAAACTAATAGTGAAAATAACTTTATTACTTTGTACATTAGGTGGTAGGTTACCTACTTGAAAAGACCACGTTAGGAGAAACCAAGAAAAAACCCCAAAACTAAATTCTCCATTTCAAACTTTTGCGAATTTAAAGCATTGCATATAAATGGCCTATTCCAAACCCCAAGGCTCACAGAATCTCATTATTCAAGTTATAAAATCACGCGAGTCTATAAAAAGTGTCAGTTTGTATAATATACAAGCGTTTCGCTTATGTTTCAAATCCTTGGTTTTGTAGTGCGCGGAATACGCACAGAAGAGAGGCGATAAAATTTATTGTCACCCATGCGACATCTGGTGCCTTCCCCTTCATCGGTGACAAGGCATAGAAGTTACGATGTCTGAGAACCAAACTTATATTAGCCCGTTTTCTATTTATACTGTCCGCTATGCATTGTTGTCATATTGAAACTAAAATATTATTAAATTACTTATAACTATTGATTGTACGTAACCTATGGAAGCTACTAACAGATGTTCGTATAAAATAGGAACTTGGCATTAGGAAACTGTTAGTCTTGGTGTCTTCTCTTTCTAAAGATTAAAGAAACAAGGTATAAATAAAATATCTCAAAAAAGCTACTTATTTTGGTCCATAAGGAAAGGATAGCAGTATGACTTCGATCTCTGACTAAATATCGATATGACTAAATCGCGTTAGGACTAAATAGCTGTCCGACTATATGTGCATACGTCCTGTTATCAGATTGACTTGATATCGATAAGAAAGTATTTCTTCCGAATAAAGCGAATCTTTTTTCGTGGATAATCCGCTGTCTTCTGCACCTTGAGCTGGCGAAGGGGAAGACGAACGCAAACAGTTTCCCGTAGTACTCTACATTCAGAAGAATGAAACGTTTACAATCTCACATAGATGTAGGCATATAAGTTCAGTTATAAAGTTATTTTTACTCCCATCATAGTAAGCAGGTGCGGAAGGTAATAAAAGCCATGAAAAAAAGTTGCTTTGTGAGTACATACGAGCTACACAGATTACTGGAATAGGTACACAATTCATAGCTGTATCTTTTTATTGTGAAAGAATTTGCGAGTCTCGAGTACATAATACCTCTTATTATATGTATAAACACCGACCCATATTTTGCACAGCAACGCTGCTTGCCGGCAGAAATGGGCCATACTGACAGTGTTACACCGACCTCACGTGTGGGATGCAGCTACAAAATGATGATGATGAGTATCTTATCTACTATGTTATTTTGGTGCTACAACGAAATAAAAATGCTAAATAAAATATTTTTTACAAAACAAGGTAGATAGTCAATACTGGGCTATGTTTTTTCCTCTAACAATTTGAATTCAAATTGGTAACGATGCAATAACTTTTTGTAGAATTTTTCAACCCTGTTTCAGGGAGATAAGGTGTTTTTATTCATTTCAATACAGCTTAGCATATTAATTGAATTTTTGTAAATGCAATAACAAAAATGCAAATGAATATTTTTGCTTGTTTGAGAAGCGGTCCCGAAACCTATCAAACAAACCTTCCCTTTCCCTAAAGACCTTCACATCCAAATAAGAAAATGGACCAATGTGTTAAGACAAAAAATACCAGATTTTACTACAGCTGCTTCGAATATGCATAGGGACCTACCTACCTTATTTATAACCAATGAAGTGTGAAGTGATCTAAAGCCTAGTGAGTCAAAGTCAAAAGGCATTTAATGAGTTAAATTACAAGAATCACATTAAAACGTCT
This sequence comes from Chloroclysta siterata, assembly GCA_932294275.1. NCBI lineage: Eukaryota > Metazoa > Arthropoda > Insecta > Lepidoptera > Geometridae > Chloroclysta > Chloroclysta siterata. The sequence continues at coordinate 7,437,678 of OW028604.1, read as the reverse complement.
GAATCTAGAATCTAGGTAAATCTAGGCGCCAGTTCCACGCGACCAAGCCTAGAGGCTTGAACTGAGAACTGAGAACAAGCGAGAAACTGTGAACTGGAGCCTAATCAAGAACGAATTTTACGTTAGTCGCGTCAACGTATGTAACCCCAATTATAACAGAATGAGGTGGAATATCGGGTTAGTATCATTTCGTCTAAAAAAGCAGCTGGTCTAATTAGCAAGTGTTATAAAAAGTAGCTGTTCTAAGTACAAACTGGTCTAAAACGCAACTGGCAGATGGTCTAAAACGCTTCTCGCTTAATACGCAACTGATCTGAAAATACATCTCGTTATAACGCAACTGGTCTAAAACGCTACCCGTCAATAATGATACGTTAAGGCGAAGACAAGAGCTAATGTGACTCTCGCTCGCACGTTTCGACATGTTGAAAGATATAAAATCACTAAACTCATTTTCGAAAAATCGCAATCAACCATCTTGTGTGCAATCACATTGCACACAGCTTAGTAAAAATTTCATTTTGATCGATACATGTTTTCCTACTCGAAAGTTTGCATTACTAGTTTTCGTACATATAAGCAAACTTTTAAGTAGGAAAACTTGTATTGATCGAAATGAAATTTTTACTAAACTGTGTTGATTGCGATTTTTCGAAAATGAGTTTAGTGAATTTATATCTTTCAACATGTAGAAACGTGCAAGCGAGAAGTTGTTTGATAGTTGTCAGCCCCTTAATGGCACAAATGTCAAAATGAATTTGTGATCAAGGCCCTGTGGGTCGTAGTCAAAGAATGGCAAGTTTAAACGATTGCAGAAGCATTACTTGAAACCATTTCCTTCCCTCAGTTAAAATTAAAGCTAATTAACTTTTTACTTGGCCACCCGAGTCCCTCTGAGTTGAGCGCAATTAAAACGAAACAAAAACTTTATACCACCCTAAGGAGTTGACTATGCGTTTCTTTTCCGCGTTTAAGTTTATGCCCGGTATATTAATTAGTGAAATTAATAGAACTTTGTTTGGCGTGTTTTATTCATTACGGCTTTAGAAACAAGAAAAACGTAGGTAGGCTTTCAGGAATTGCAACCATATTATCTACACTAGTAAAGAGAGAGAGAGAGAGAAGTTCATAGCAGAAATAAGTATGTGTATTATACGTAGTATCAGGTATATATATTATAATATATAACTATATATAATATATATGTATAACTACCTAAAGGTTTCTTGATTAAAGGTTTCTTGAAAGTTCTGAAGTGCCTGTAGAAGATCGAACAACACATTTAATAAACTTATAGCCGATAAATAATTACAAGCATTGCTAGGTGGCTTTTTATATATTTATGTTTATCTGTTTTTGCAGAACTTATGAATAAACTAAGTAATATTGGTACTTATAGCAAACGGTGTACAATTTCAACGTTCACTGCATATACATTTAACTTCACATCCTACACACATGCAACACTTAAGGATCCTCCGACTCCCTTTCAAAATGACTATTGTACGTGACCCGAACCCAAAATGTCTTCTTATTCTTTTAATAGTTTTCCTTTTGTGTCCCGATTTCGAAATAAGCCCCGATTTTAAACGGGCATACCTATCGCCATTAATTGAGTTAAACGATTGCTTTGTTTAAATCTGTGCACCTGCCCTCGAGAAGAATATAAAATTCAGCAAAATGTATGTTTGTAATGTTGCTGTGCCTCTGACTACCCCTATAGGCTCAATGAATACGGGCTCTAAGTAATCGGTAGACATGCCTACCATGCCTGGGAATTTCAGTTTTATTATAGAACATGCCACAAATCCATCTTACAATAGGAAAGTATTGTTTTAATCTGAAATGATCAAAATACCTTTTACCGCAAAAGTTAGAATTGGATCACCTAAAAACCGCTATAAAAATCTAACTTTTCAAAAAGTATAAGCCTGAATATCCCATTATCTTAAACGTCACCTCATTCTCAATACCCCTCAAGGGTTTTCCACGTTTTCGTAGTGTTTCAAAGTTTTATCAAAGTTCTGAAGTGGCCTGTAGAGGATCGTACAATTGGTACCTTACAGCCGATAAAGGATATACAGGCCTCTTGTGACCGCAATAATTGAACCTAGATAAGATTTGCGTGCCTGAAATTGCTTGTCTAACTTGGTTTTAGATTATCTTCTTATGTGTATATTTTTTAAACCAGCCGTTATTAGATATAACTAAGTAGCTATGATTCTTAGATTATACAACAATTAAGGATTTTACTTCTAAAGACTAACAGTGGATAACACGACGCGTGAACTGTTTTGCTGTAGGTAGGTACCCACGAAACAAAAATCTTGAACTGCGCACTAAAAAGTATATAAATCCACGTCACAAAGAGCAAAATCGATATACGCAAATCAGTGATAACAGGGGTCTCTAAACTTTTACCGTTCGCCCTCCCCGATCCGACCTTATCGCCGGCGATCTACAAATCCAATTTCCTAAAATAGGGATCGATCCGACAAATCATCTGGCCGACTCTATTATCCCCCATTGAAGGGGATAAACCGATGACTTGCTCGAAGGTGGACAATGATGGAAAAATATCGGATGCCGATTTGGAGTCCGATAAACCTTTCCTGTCCGAGGATAGATCTCACGGCAACTGATTATGGGGAACCGGAGAACCTTCGGATAGAACTCAGATTCATGAAACCCTCAGCTAAAGTAGATTATTTTTTATCGAACCTTGGCTTGCATATTCATCAAAATAAACAGAATGTGAATTAATAAAATACCTATACAACAAACGTGACGACGCTTGAAATAAGCGGCGATAAAAGACGAGCAACCACCTGGTGCCCTGATTTAAAACTCATTCGTAACGAGATACAGGGTGTAGAACAAAGACACAGATCAAACTGTTAACGATAACGACGGGGTTATTTATGTCAAAGGAATGGGACAACGGTCAAAGTGAAAAGAAAATAAAAGTTAAGAGTCCGTAATCCTACACCTGAATCAATAAAAAAGTAAATTGGTAAAAAGTCGATTCTGTGTGTGGCCAATGTTGACACAGCCACTGTCGAATTGTCAGACAAGAATGAGTTTACGCATATTCCCAAGTGGCCGATTGAATAATTATAAACAGCTCAGTTACATTTTGAGTGAGAGCCGCAATCGCGCTCGGTAGGCTCGTCATAAATTGAGAGGCGCCTCTGGGAATCTCGGACCTGCCTTACAATGGTCCATGTCATGGAAAAAGAAACATTTTCTTCTCAGTACATTCTAAATTCATCCCACAGTGATCAAAATGATTTTTTTACTAAACTGTGTGCAATGTGATAACACACAAAATGGTTGATTGCAATTTTTCGAAAATGATATTAGTAATTTTATATCCTTTAACATGTCGAAACGTGCGAGCGAGAGTCACATTAGCTCTTGTCTTCGCCTTAAGGCATACAGATGTTAAGTTTTATGTGCCTGTTGTTTCACCGGCAAACTCTTCAAACCGAAACACATTGATCGTAAGCGCGGAACGTGATTCTTGTTAGGTGGCCAAACAGTTTTTATCTAAGTTATAGAATATACTTACTTATAATGTCCTGAAGAAGGAATATTGAAGTTATAAAACCAAGAGGAAATACCTAAGTCTGTGCATTGTACCACAGCATAGTTTTGCATACCGACCTTACCTACCCCGTCTTCCGGGGGTTCAACCTCAACCAAATGTCGCCGTACCTGGATTTACAATAGCCACTTTAAGAAGATCTCTATGCATCTTCCATTACTCAGGGGACAGCACAAAACATCCTGCACTTCGCCTCCTCATAGGTCAACTTGTGCTGGTGGGTTAATAGGTAAATCATAACCTTGGGACTCGAGGTTGGACTGCTGATTCTACGAAAAGCGTAAGCAATTTAAGGACCCCTTTTACGAGTAAACTAAAAGCAAATAGGGTTTAAACTTCGTTACTAACACGTTTGAAGAAGAAGAACGAAGATAGTTTTCAACTTTTATGATATTTTCTAATTTAGTTTTGAGACATTTGGTTCTATTTGGTTGTTAGACTGAGACGTTTGTTTTAATTGGTCAGAGCACCCATGGTCTAGTGGGAGTGGCCCCGCCTTCCAATCGTAAGGTCGTAGGTTCGAATCTGGTCGTGCACCAATGGATTTTCCCTATTGAAGAATTTATGTGGGCATTGCCAGTGCTCTTAAACCGTGAAGGAAAACATCGTGATGAAACCAGTTAGTATTCTAACAGCGGCGATGTGCTTGCAACCTGTCACGTATGGAATGCTAACTACTGCAAAATGTGGGTATGTGCCAAATGTAATGTTTGGACATACCTCCGACTACCCCCTTAGACGTTCTCAAAGAATTTAAAGGTCTTGGTACTATGAGATCTGAGGAGATAACTACCGTACCGTCAGTAAATCATCATGCAAGTAGTGGTAGTTACCAACCCAAATAAATCCTAAATGCCATCTCCTCCATTCACAATATTGATTAAGTTCCCAAAATAAACGAAACTACAAACACCTCACCGTCGCCGCGTCGAGAGCGAACTCGGAAATTTTAAATATAGAGCGGGTCGATCCAGGCTTCTCCTGAACTCGGCCCATTCTTTTATTTACCACAAATGGTAAAGTATACTTTACTAAAATTCGACACGATGAAAGATACACGGACAACATTGTATCGATCTCGGGAAATCGGGGAAGAGATATGACGCAAGTTTACCCGTCTAAATATATTTTAAATAGTTTTCCCGACGCTGCTGTGGAGACGAGCCCGACTAATCTAGACGGCCACGACAAAACTAAAGTCGGGGTGGTAGGTGGTGGCCTATAAATAGTAGGCCTTACGCCCACGCCTTGAAGTAATTCTTAACGAGTAGTTGGTCATCTGGACCGCGCCAGACTGGACCGACGCGGTCCAGATGACCCCAAAAATAAAAAATAAATTTCAGTTGGTCAACTGGACCGATAATTTTATTAGTGTATTTTATTCCAAAATTTACGACAAGTAACATTACCAAAAAAAGTGTTTTGAAATTTATTGCCTGGTTACAAGAGTACTATGCAAGTAGTTAGGTAGGTAGACCTTTATCCTTTGCAGGTGTTGTAAGTATGTATGTACGAATAATATTTATGACACAAAATATTTTGCGATTAACATTATTAGTGGCGTTTTGTTTTATGGCTAGGAATTTACAAAATAATAATGCCGAATATTGTTTCTTTAAAGTTTTACCAGGAGAGTATTTTGTATAACGGCGCATATTTTAAAAAAAAATTACAATCCTATATAAGGGCAAGGATTAAGGATAAGCTTCCAAAACTTATTGAATAGGTAGTACCTATTCTGGTTTTCATTTAATTATCTCTTCTAATGAACCTGCCGACTCAGCCATAAAAATGCAATTGCATGAGGGTAGGATTATTAAAAAAAAAACATTATCGAAGTAAAGGGTGTCTCAATAATAGTGCACGTTTTAAATTTGACGCCATTTTTTTTCTTTGCTGGTTGCAGCTCTGAAATTTTACAGCTGGCATCAAAGATTGTTCCGATTATAAAAAATGGAGCGCTACACAACTGAATAACGCGTTATCATTGTGAAAACCCACTACAAAAATGGGGAAAGTTACGCTGAAACCGCTCGCAAACTTCGCGGATTTTTTGGGTCGTGGAAGTGCACCTAATGTGTCAACAATTTGAAGAATGATCAATAAATTTTAAGAGACTGGGTCGATTATGGTCAGAGTAAGTCTTCTGTGCGTCAACGTACCGACCGGTCACTCGAAAATTTTGCTGCAGCCTTACTTTTCTGAAAAAGAAGGTTAAATGCAGTGACTGTGAATGGCATTCGGTACAGGAACATGATAACGGAGTTTTTGTGGCCTCATATGGATGGTATGGATCTGAACGATATGTGGTTTCAGCAGAACGGCGCCACCTGCCACAACGTACACGAAACAATTGATTTATTGAAGCAACGATTTTCAGACCGAATAATCTCCCGAAATTCCGATGTTAATTGGCCGCCAAGATCGTGTGATTTGACGCCGTGCGATTTCTTTCTTTGGGGTTTTTTGAAAAGTCAGGTCTATGTGCATAAACCAGAAATAATTCCTGAGCTCAAGGCCGAGATCCAACGCGTCATCGATGAGAAAGAGCCACATCTTTGTCAAAATGTCATCGAAAATTTCATGAAATGACTAAGGGCCTTAGTTCAGAGCCGGGGCATATGTCGGATATATCATACCATACATTATCGGAACATGTCTACTTAGAATGTAATAAAAATATCATCACTCGCTCAAAAAAACATGCGTTTTATTTGTAAATTACATCGTGCACTCTTATTGAGACACCCTTTACTTATTTCACTTGAATTTTGAATTTTTGTGATACCTGATATAACGAAATGAATATGGCTCGATAACTGGATTTCGGATTTGCCTATTGACTGGATAAACTACGAATTTGATAACCTGACAACATTTTGGTGAGCTAACATTTCATAATTATCTTTATTTATTAGAGGTTTCTTTTGTGATTAACTGAAATAAAAGTTTATTGTTATCAATAAAGTATGTAAATGTTATGTTAATATTTTAAAAGAGTATTTACTAATACAACCTATATACTCGTAGGTATGATACAAATTATTTTTTTCCTTTTTTATTAGACATTTGTGATAAGATTAGACTATAGCTTTAACTGAAATAAAAGTTTATTGTTATCAATAAAGTACGCTAAAGTTATGTTAATAGTTTAAAAGACACTTAACTAAAACAACCTACATACTTGTAAGTATGGTACAAATTATTTTCATCCCATTTTTTATTACTTGGTTTTTCATTGGTAATTTTTTCATCCTAGGTCAATGAGAAGTAACAATGTAAGTATGTTCAACAGTTGCTGAAAAATGGCAGATAAACAGCCATCGACATCACAAAACGTCATCACATAACACAAGTAATAAATATTTGATTAATATCTACTAAATCTCTTTTATTTCAAAACCTATGAACACTTCTGTTGTTGTCTGTACAAATCACAATGAGTTTAGTTCAATAAAACGAAGCGGTCCAGTTGATCAACAGAAATATTTTTTTTTTTTTTGGGGTCATCTGGACCGCGTCGGTCCAGTTTGACGCGGTCCAGATGACCAACTACTCTTCTTAACAGCTCTTCTCGACCAGCATGACATCTTACTAAACAGAACCCATCAGCACTCGAGTTTCATTAAAACCGATCAATGCAACATACAAATTCGGTATTATTCAGTATTTATAACATACGCGTTTCGGAAGTGTTAAGGCAACCTAAAAAGTTGCTTAAAAAGCTCTTTGTGAATGGCTCGTCCGGGGAAGTACTACCATCATGCCTTATTCTGCCTCCAAGCAGCGCAGCGTTGCTGTGTTTCAGTTTAAGATGTGGTTGCCGGTGAAAACAGGAACATGAGGCTTAACATCTGTATCCCTTAAGTTAATGGACGCAGGGCAGTGCATCGTACGGCACGTTCCTATCGAGCGTTACTTAAGATGCAGTGCTTTGTTATAGGTGATGATTACCTACCACTTAACATCAGGACCATCTGCTAGTTCCATCAGCAAAATGTATAAAAAAAAAACAAGAATAACATACGTCAGATTTTAGTAAAATTTCAGTAAATAAACTCCAGGCTTATGCAGTACCGTAACGAGTTATCTATATTAATTAAGCCAACTCCGGAATAGTGTTGCGCCAACTTGCGACAGTTATCCAAATGTCAATTAACACAGTTTAACTTGGCTCGCAGCGTGATAAACACGAACCCTGCATCTGTATCTGCAGCTAGCACATCAAGAGAATATCATGAAGATGATATTTTGTTTGCCAAAAATGGTACAACATGCGATTTATTTTACAAGCTTCGACCGGCTACATTACATTAATAAGACAATGGTATCTACTTACCTTAATATGTAAATTATTAAATAAAATGCTTTTAGGTATAGCACGAAATAAATCTCCAGAGTTTCATAGGATTTCAGAACCCTAAAAATAAAAAAATATATTAGTATCGAACCTATTATCCTACTAATATTATAAACGCGATAGTTTGTAAGTATGCTTGTTACTCTTTCACGTAAAATCTACTGAATGGATTTTAACGAAACTTTACAATAATATAGCTTATACATCAGAATAACACAGAGGCTACAATTTATAAGATATTGTGTGACTAATCCTGCGCAGACGAAATCGCGGGCACCAGCTTGTTATATATAAAGTAGGATTACATAATAGTGTAATTCTCACAGGCACGGTAAATATTCCCTCATATTTCTTAGAACTCAGATCCTTGAGGAAGACATGGGATACGTCAGAGACACGGTTTCGTTATTTATTTAGTTACGTCAGTATTTACATAGGTGAAGGTGTTTCAGAACTAGCACCTACGAGCTTTTAGTTCACGAACATTTCACTCGGTCCTATGTAAGTAACCTTATCAAAATAGTTATCGGATAACTTAAGTTGGGAAGTTTGAAGTGGTTTATTTTAGTAGGTAGTCTCTTGTGATTCTAGAAAGCTATATACAATTTTATGATTTTCACGCCAGCTGCAGTAATAAAATAGCAGAGCAGTCTGTTGCACCGGTATTTAAACCCTTAGAAGAGTATGTGCTGGTTTTACCAAAGTCTGTTAGTTACAGCGACTGTTATGAATGAATGAATGAAAATTCTTTTACACCTTACAAACTAACAAAATAGGATAATAGAAAAACAAAATGTTCAATGGCGGTCTTATCGCTAAAAAGCGATCTCTTCCAGACAACCTTTGGATGGAGAGGAGCCTAGAATAAGGTGGTTGGTTAGGGTGCACTATAAAATCAAAAATATCAAGGATTTAATAAAACCATTCGATATTAACAAATAAATAAGCCTTTAAACTAAATGATATTCCTACTTAAATAAGATAACATGCTTACATTCTATAAATACTTATATACCTATATACATACATACTTATATACATACATACATACATATACCTATGACTCAGATGATGATGAAAATCATGACTCAAGATAAAAGATCTTGACTTAAATCTAAAGCCACGGCTAGTGAAGGGGATCGCCTCATGGAGACTGGCAAGGAGTTCCATAAATGAACAGCTTGGTTGTTTTGTGTTTCACCATGCCCCAACAAAGGATTATCTTTCTTAGGTGGCCGTTAAATGTAACCGCTGGTCTTGCAGTCCGTTAAATCACTAACAGTTGAATATATAACAATATATTAACATTCTTGTTAAAGGTTGTCTGGAAGATAACGCTCTCAGCGATAAGGCCACCCATTGTACTTCACTGTAACTATTGAACTTTTGTTTTTATGTGTTAAATGAACTTGTGGTGTGCAATAAAGAGTTTTCTATCTTTCTATCTATCATGTTAATTTTGATGCCAGATTAGATAATTCTCTGTCAGTACGGTGAAACAGATCGCAGTATTCCCTGAGTGCATACACATGATTGGATAAAGAAACATCTAAACAAAAGTGTGCCCGAGAAGTAGGTACTTGAAGCAATGGCCAAAAGGCTTTGACGGACAATGCATCCAGCACAGTACGCCGACTAATTGACCGTCGGACAGGCGGCCGGGACGTGCATTATTCACGCGATCGATATCCGGTCCAGAACCGGCAGTGGACCGGCGGCCGTCGGATACTTGCAGAAACCGGAGAAAAATATTAAATTCAGTCAAATACTCATAAAACTGCTTAAATTAGAACCAAATCGGCATCTATATGTGTTAAAGTCATAACGGTAGACCAAGATAGTTTAAGATGGCGGGACAGGACGATACGACGTTTTATACAATAAATGTGCTAAAGACCATACGGCCCTTGCTGCCCTTATCACAATCTCCACCTGCTGCTCAAAGATTTGCTGAGCGCGTATGGTATGACGACAACGTGAGCATTGCTGAAAGTCGGTGGATGAAGAGGACACAGTATCTTTGCTCTTAGAAATGTATTAGGGAATTGTTTAGGCGCATCAGGATTATGGCCAAAAAGATTTGGCTCGACGCGAAAGTACCATATGCTAACCGCTTCCAGTAACTTCATCCAGCGTATTGTATAAGATGTGTAATGCACCATGCACCATAAGGCGCATCGCTAAACAGTAATTTAAATTATCCTTGTGAGCGGTACAGGGCCAGTGGTCTTCTTCGTCCCGATGATGTGATGCATCATTGGTATTGTTGTTTTGACTTTTAAATCCACTGACAAATCAATAATTTATCAGTTTTATGCAGAAATGGACGCGCCTGTGCCAGTATATAGCCAAAAGCCTGCTTTATATGTAAGTGCTCTAACGGTCGGTCGTTTGAAAAGGTTGACAACAACATCGATATCCGTTCAGCGGTTTGTCACACGTCGAAAACAGAAGGTCGTTTTTCAAGCTGTTGAAAAATGTTCTATGTGTTTGGGCACCCACGGGAGTGCGTTATACATGAAGGCACACTAGATAGACTAGTACATATATGAAATGTTCTACATAGGTACCTATTATGTGTCAAAGGTCAAGCTCGGTCATCGAGCACGCAACGCGTCGCGTCGAATACGCAATGACACCACGGACGCAGTTAATACCTACGCATGTCTCTCACTTCATCGAACACTGATAAACGTCACTTTACATAAATATTATGAAAAAGGCACAAAAATCACACATACGTCCTATAAAAATAAAAATGGTATTGGGATGTACAAACCAAATCATTTCAAATAACACCTCACTTGGTAATTTGTGTAACAATTTTTTTTTTGCTCCCTTTGAAAACCCTATATTTCAATAACCCCTTGTCGTCAATAAGATTTTCGTTCTCTACGCTCACTCAATTAATAAGTATGTATTTACAAAAGAAAAAGTTATATGTATTTTATCAGCTATCTGGTTTCCATATAGCTGATAAATAGTGTTCCAAATTCCAAATTACAATAGTGGCCAAAGCTATATGCTTTGGCTAGATAGTGTTGTGTAGAAAGTCCACCAATATTTGTTAATATTTATTTCTTTATAAACAAGAATTTAAAAAAGAAACATCGCAGAAACAATAAATTGAAAGGATAAATACAACTTTAATCCAAATAATAGCAGTAAGAACGTGTCCGACGATGCCCTGCGTCCATCAATTTGAGGCATACAATAACAAGTCCATTTCCATTTTATTTCGTGTCTTGACTATTTTTGTCATCTATAAAAAATGGTGCCTAAACCATCTAAAAATACGATAATTCATTTGTATTATACCAACTAGAACTAGAATACTCTTTTCATACTTTTGCTACTTCAGATTTTTAGCTTACTGGAAAATTCAGCTGGTCTGAAATTTTACATGATATTCCCGCGTTTCTGCTGACCACTTTACGTACCCTTCAAACACTTATATCTAAATCCGTAGATTTTTCCATTCGTAACGTGACACGGTGCGGGCGAGCGGTCTCTACTAACAAATCTAATTTGTCCGTCGATCGGCACGTCCAACTTTTGACGGAGGACTTTTTGAAGCATCGTTCAACTTTCCGCCTGTTCACAAATAGAAACTGAATTTTTTCGTCGTAGCCCTTAGTCGTTTGAATGTAAACTGCACATGTAGTATTTTCATGAGTGTTCAGGTTTTATCAAGTTGGCAAAAGCGATTTCATGTGACATCACTTTAGATTCTATACGGACAATACAATGTAGCCTCTGTATAACAAACGCTTGGATATTACAAAACATTGTTCTTAAACAATAAGAAATTCTACAAACGATTAGAGTAAATCTAATAGGTAGGTACTGTAAAAATCTCTGCCCTGACAACGACCCGTCTAAGATCGTAAAGCCTTGACATTTTGAGGGTGTATTTCTCTAGATGCGTACTAAGGAAGAAATTACTGAAACTCAACCAAATAAAGGGTAGGAGTTAAGTTTGTATAAGCGCGCGGGATTTCACTAGTTTCACATTCAAATCAATTCAAATTCAATTCAATTCAAATCAAAACGTGTATTTGTAACAAAAAAATGTAGGCGAAATAAAAAGAACAATATTGGTTAGCAAATCGGTCGTCACTCAGCTTTGTGCTACAATAGTGTTTGATGCATTACTAACGCTGGTCTTCCGTGACGCCGGAGGAATTCCAATAAATAAGTAAGAATTCCAGAAAATAACGGTTCTACGACAAAAAATCTGTCAAACGATAAACTATTGCCATTTCTTACCAATGCGTAATGGCAAACAGAGACAGCGCTAATTTTAAGCATTATTTTAATTCAAACACCATTTTGTAGTATGAGGGTAATAGTCTATATCTAGTTCCAGCTTTTGTCCGCGACTTTGTCAACGGTAAGGTTCATTCGCATGAATAATAATACAATAAGTAAATTATAGGTACTTATGTAAATTAGATGTATTTTGTTCGAAACACAGCTTTGAAACAAACCCGTTCAATGAATATAGAGATTCGCTGAATAGCTACGTGCTATTGAATTTACTCGTGTCTGGTCCCATTGAATCAATGAAAAACACAATGCCCTGGCACCGCGCCTAATTACTAGGCTTTTAGGTAACTACCTATTCTGCCTGTTAAAACTAGAAGCAAGCAAACATTTATTTTAGCTTTAAAGGAATCAGTTTTATCGACGGTCTGAGAACTAATATAACGTAACATAACTAATATACCAATATTACCCCATATTAGAACCTGTACTCGTTTAGTATTCCACTATATATTTAACTCTCTTAAATACCAAAATTTATTTATTATAGTGCTCGAAAGGAGCCTCTTGAGGCGCACAAAAAATCTTTTCACCACACTGTTTCGAAAGAAACTAGTAACACGACAAGAGAGAGACAGAGAAGACCAAAATTTCATAATGAATCATCAAAACTTGTTTTTTTCTCATATAAATAACTAGAAACTTTGACACAGAACAGTGTCAAATCTTTAGGCACGGTACATATCCTATCATACCTTAGATCACTTAATACTTCCCACGTATCTATAATACTCAAGGCCTTTTGAGGATGCCTATGAGGGTAATCAGAGGCACACCCTAACATTTAATCCATTTGAGCCAATTGGCATATCCACATTTAGCAGTAGTCAGTGCTCGAAAGAAGCCTTGCTTGTTGAGGCGCACTTAAAATATTTTCACCACACTGTTTTGAAAGAAACTAGTGATACGACAACAAGACGAAGAAGCAGTAGTAAGAAACTAAAATTGATTTATCAATAACTCCTAGTCCAAAATCGATGAACCAATGACGTTGTGCTAATGAGTTTGAAATAAATCCGGCCAAGTGCGAGTCGGACTCGCGCACGAAGGGTTCCGTACCATTATCTAAAAAAAACGTCTAAAAAATCACGTTTGTTGTATAGGAGCCCCCTTAAATATTTATTTTATTCTGTTTCTTAGTATTTTTTGTTATAGCGGCAACAGAAATACATAATCTGTGAAAATTTCAACTGTCTAATTATCACGGTTCATGAGATACAGCCTGGTGACAGACGGACAGACAGACAGATAGACGGACGGACAGCGGAGTCTTAGCAATAGGGTCCCGTTTTACCCTTTGGGTACGGAGCCCTAAAAAGATAACATCGATACAAAAATTAGTTTACAAACTTCGCCACGTCTCGGTTGCTCTGGACCTGAAGCTGATGTAATCAGTGCACCTACTTCTGAAGTTTAATATTAAAAAGCAATATGGTGGTCGGTCGGTTAAACTTGATTTCATTTTCATTAAAAGTTATCGGAAACTTTAAGAAATGATGAGATTTTTTGAGAAATTTAAAATTAATGTCCTGTCTTTATAAAAACTAGAACTTGTGGCCCAAACCTATGTATACCTACAATAAAATGTGGCGATAGTGAACAAATCAATTGTCATACTTACCTCTACTTGATATTATTAACGGGCAAGCGGAACCACACCACAAAAATATGCAGTGGACTCTAATGGCGTATTTGGTTGTATTTAAAACAAAAAAGACGCAGTACTTGGGGGTTATTTTTGTGTCGGCCTTAATCTATAAGGTTTCATTGCCACCGTATTATAGCAATTCTTTGGTTATTATAAATGCCTCGCAAACTTGAAAATGAATTCTTTAGGGATCTCTATCTGTCTATGATTTTATAAATATTAGTACTAGCTGACCCGGCCAACGTTGTTTTGCCATATACTTACTACAATGACTATTAAAAAATAGGGGTTTGTGATTGAAGGGTGAAAATTTTGGGTTGTAGGTATTATTAAATTCCACATTGTAAAAAAAAAAAAAAAATGTTATGTGTGGACAACCCTTATCACTTAGGGGTATGAAAAATAGTTAGTAGCCGATTCTCAGACCTACTAAATATGCATATAAGATCTCAAAAAAATCGGTCAAGGCGTTTCGGAGGAGTATGGTACCTAACTAACATTGTGACACGAGTTTTTTTTTTTTTTTATACAACCAGCTGATGGAACAAGCAGATGGCCCACCTGATGTTAAGTGGTAACCATCACCTATAACAAAGCATTGCCTCGTAAGTCACGCAGGATAGGAACGTGCCCTACGATGCACTGCCCTGCGTCCATCAGCTTGAGAATGTTATATATAAGAAGAAAGAAGATGTATTTGCAAAAAACAACGCAACAAATCGATATTTTCTTGACACACCAAAACCAGAATTTGACCGGAGATATCATTTTATACCGAGTAGAGCGGCAATAACAAAACAGAATCGGTTTTACAGCGAAATCTGTCACTTTTCCGACGCTATGTTTCTGAATTCCATGTCACGTAGAGCACATTGAAGATGCCGATAAAGACAAAGCGTATTTTGAGGAGGGTTAGATACAGCTACGATTGACCGCTCTTCTGACATAATGTGGCTTATAAAAGGACTTCTGTGTTTTCACTATAATATAGACCTTTTGTTGATAGATATTGCGATATATGTGCCTTTACTAAGTTTTCTTAACCGTTTCCTGAACAGCCCGAAAAATAAGTTTAACTTATATTATATTATTTTCGGCTAATATCCAAGTTACAAAAAATATTAGAAATAATATCAGTTGAGCTAGAAATATCTACAAAAACAGATAATATGCAACGTTCTGCAGATCAAACGTTTTGTTAGAGGTTGCAAAACAAAAATTAAACAATTACGACTTTGATTCTTTATTTATTAGAAAAAGTAAAGGAAGTAAAGCTCATCAATGTGTAATTTATTGTGTTATATTCAATGCTATCTCATTAGTTCTCCTAATTTCACCCAACTGAACAGTTTGTGTCATTTCCAAACATTTCTATCAACTTTATTTCAAATAAAAAACACAAACACAGACAAAATATATACTTAATTTAGGAATGTATTCGGCAGACGATCGTGACACCGATATAGGGAGATAAGGCTGCGTGCACATTACCGTTCATCCGCCGCTAAGTGCATTATGTGGTTGCGGAAATCTCCTGCCAAAGTACTTGTCTACACGTTTGGCCCAACTACGTATCGAATTCCAATGATAGAGCTTAAAATCGAAAAATAAAAATCTAATTTAAGCGCATATTATTAATTTAGTGGAATACATATTTGCATAGCCTTACCTACAGGATACATGTATCTTACTCACATTTTAATATTGTCACAATGTATATTCAAGTTAGTAATAATGTAATCAAATCTACTTTAAAATCGATACCTATTACCAAGATTTGGGTAGGTAAATATGTTTAACTGAAGTCATAACTCATCCTGTAAATTTTCTGCACCAAGCCACTTGGCGTGGGTATAAATACACAGCACATTACAATGTAAACTGACAGTGTAACGTAAATCCAGATACAGCTTAACATGTTGACGAAATCAGTCCACGCTTTTGTTTGTTCTCTTTTGTCGTCATCATCGGTTACAACTTCCCATCGTGGACGAATAACCAACTTTGCTTGCGTTTCGTAAACATATTTGTTTGAAATTGCAATGAAATTCGGAACTGATACATCTCTCTCACATAGGAATTTCATAAGTAATGATAGTAAAACACTGATAAAAGTCATGATAACAGAACCGCGGAAGTAGAGTAAGATCCTCGGCGCACCATTGTTCTGCCTCGGAATGTTCATGCCCAGCTCCGAAAGGAAGTAGAAATGACACATTAAACTAAAACACGCAACGAGCACACGAGTATAGCATCTCACGTCTAGGAATAAAGTAGAAAAAGTAAGGATAGATAGCAAAATCGATGGAAATATAATGATCGCTGCAAGGTTTGCTGTATGTCGCATCAAAGTAAAGTATAACTTTATTTGAATTTCCGCGTCTGGATTCTCTTCCTGGTTGTAATCCATGATGTCCCACTCCGCGCCATATTCTGAACCAATAAATGCGACGGCTACGGCGTCCAAATCGAGCCGCACTTTGGTTCCTGCAATGGCCCATGGTCCAAATTGTAAAGAGCAGACTTGCGTATCAAAAGGCCAATTACTCAAATCAACGGGACATTTCGTTTGGAACGAAATAAAAGAAAAACACCCAACACGGCCGTTCTTACTGATTTTACAAGGTATGAAAGGATCATAACTTTGGTCGTACAAGTCATTTATGCTATTGTATAGTTTGATACCGGGAATCCACAACTTGTAACTTCTCATAATAGTTTCTTTGATACCGTCATAATTATTTGGATCCCACTTCAGTCTATCATCTTCCCAGGAGATGTGAATCCACGTGAATACTGAAAATTCCTGTTGTTCGCTCAGAAAATCAAAAGTTTTCACTACGAAGGAAGGTTTCACCACTATGGAGTCTGAGTTATTGAGGGGCTTCGGTGGTATAGCTGCGTTATAATTGCACATTAATGTATCGTTTAGTCTTTGTTCCCACACATTTTTCATCGATCTGTTGTCTATGAGACATTCATTGAGATGTTTGTAGCCGTGGCTTAGATGCAGGAACAGCAGCAGTGTTATTTGCTTCATGGTCCGATTTGTACTGAAACTGTTCCATAGTAATACAGATATTTGATATATCGTTATACGCCCACTTATTTTTTGTGTTAATTGCTTATCGATATCGTAGGTAACCGAATATTTTAGTACCTATGTAACTTTTTTTAGATAAATTATTTTATTGGATTCGTTTTAAATAGCCTCAAAATAATTCTCATAAAGTCTCTCGCAAAGTTTTATTAGGTTCTACCTCTATAATATTTTTTTAACAGTAGCATGTCTATTACCATACGTAATAGAGACCTAAGATTGAATCCTACACAACACATGGAGATCCTATTTGCATAATAAAACAAACGGGGGAAATAAAAAAATCCAGTGTGTTGAAAACCCAAAGGCTGATAAAGCCCAGTCCTGATTTGCGATGTTTGATTCACGAAGCTTAAAATAAAAATTACATAAGAGAATTTTATACCTACCTATAAGATGATGATGACCTACCTACTGACTAATTATTGCATTAAAATGAAACGTACATTGTTAGGCCTCATAATAAAAACAAAAATACTATAATTTTGAATAAAATTTAATCATTTTTGAAATAACTTTTATTCACGAATATTTATTATGTATAACTAATAACAATAATAAATGATACATAATAAAGTTTGCTAAAGTATGTTCTAAAGCAGCCTTTTTGAGGCTAACTTAGAAGCCTTTCACCACAATGTTTTGAGGGAACTAGTGGCACGAAAATTTAAAGAGTCCAACATATTGGCAACTGGCGAATCGAAAGTATTCTGTCCTAAAGATCTTCAGTGCAGAATAGTACGACTTTATTTAAATTAAACACCGGTGGTCGACCAAAGCAGCTTGGCGCTATTTGCTGAAACTTTCGAAAAAGGTCCAGTCTATAATTTAGTTGTGTGGAGGATTTTTGGTTTGAATTTACTCTATTCGGACGTTTGCTTATTATAATAAGGCGACGACAACTGCTAATGTACCTCTTGCTTGCAAATTTCAACATTTTGAAAAATATAAAATCACTGAAAGAAAAAACAATGACAGTGCTACCTTTAATTGTTTTGTATACCACTTAGCAATATGATTAAAGTAGGCAGGTTAGGTTACGTAGGTACCTAGATAATAGGTATCATCTGTTTGTTATTATTTTTCTGTGATAGTCAATAAAATGCCTTTTTTTCTTTCAATAAACTACAAAGGTGCATTTAAATTAGCAAGGCTGTTTATTTAGAAGTGAGTTGGAAACACTGTCACGTGTCAACCGCAATCACACTTCGTTTAGCTCAGATTCCGGCGCCATTACGTGCTCAAAGTGGCTTTGTAAAGATAGTTCCGATCGCTTCATTCAGCATCACTTACAAATAATGTTAAGAATAGGATACAGATGGAATGCCATGTTTGCGAAGCTTATACGAGGACACAACATATGGAGCTAGTAAACGAGCTAGAAATTGCGGGAATTCCTAGATGCAATCGCATGTTGTCTTACGCAAATAGTTCGCTGGCGCGTCAGCTACTTATACAATTGCAGCGGTAAAATACCACAAAAATAGCTCGCGCCATAAGAATATGACTGTAACAACCGGTTTCTGAAAGCTTGATCAAACCTAATGAGATATCAAATCACTTTCTATTTCAACTATGACATCAAATTTAACTGAGATAACAAGTGATTTAAGATCTGATTAGGTAGGATCAAGCTTTCAGAAACCGCCCATTAGTCTTTTCTAGGCGACGCCGAATACAAAAATCCACGTCATTAAATAAAAAAGCTATTCAATTACATAACATTGCTCTTACGAATGTTCCCAAAAGGAAACAAGGGATAGAGAAAAGGTTAGGACAGGGAGTTGTTATATAAAATCCGTAGATTGGAACCGCTTGGGGCCCACAGCTGACACCTCGCACGGTCCGAATAGCATACCGAAGCACCTGGACCTGCAAATATTTTATGAACTACACTTTTATTTAATGTTACACTACAACCTCCAAAGCAACATTATTATCTTTTGAGAAAGATGATACTCTGAAAGTACCTAGTTATTAATGAAATATTTATCTTTTTACAAAGTGTAAAACGACTAATCACAAAACTTATCAGAATGTTTTACAATATAATATAAAATCATTAATTTATGCCAAAGATAGGTATAAAGTTTATTTCTTTTATAGGTATAATAATTATCTAATGCTCGATCGATTACAAACAAAAAATGACTGTTACCGTCTTCTAAAACCGTCTCTAAAAAATATTAAACGTTTTACATTTGTATGGCGTTTCCTATTTTTTATTATTACCTACTAACATTAGTGTCAGGTACTCCTATTTAAAAAAAAAGATAAATATATTTATTTAGTTGCCGATTGTACCTGATTGTGGTACCTGATTGTGATAACAGTGCATACCTTAGTCACCGATTTCAGTTTAATGTATTGAACGACATTTTCAACATAAATAATGGATCACCCTGTTTTATGTTTATTTTGCTGTCATGAAGTTGCTTCTTGGTTTTCTTTCATTTCATTTCTGAGAGCTTATTATAACAGGGAATTGTTTTTTGTGAAATAGAATCCTCTTTGTGTCCGTGGATGTCTTCGTTTTTATTCATTATTTTAGCTTCTATCTTGAATAGATTACCACGAAAGTTTTCAGAAAAATATAGAGTGGACAATAACTCTATATATATAAAACTGCGAAACGTCACCGCTGTTCTTAGAACAACCGGAATCAGAGAATACGTACAGCTAGTTATTTAATGTTGCCAACATTAGTGGGAATACTTATGACCCGGGGCGATTTACGAGGTCGAAGGACTGAGAGCCTTATCTCCAATATTAAAGATTTCATTAAATCATGCCTTGCCCGCAATAAAACAGTTTGATACCGCACTTACGTCGTAAGGAGTCGGGTGACCGAGTTAATGACGTGTACCATTTTGACCCTTGGAGAGTGGTGCAAGACAGAACGCAAAAATACCAATTCTATGAGTGACCTGTGTATGGACCAGCTAAAAAAAGTTAATCTGCGTCAACTTTAGCAGAGATCGGTTAAAGAGCTTTGAAAAGTTTACCAGCACGCATTAGACCTGACCAGGGAAGACCTTCGCAGAGTTGTTGAAAATATTTCAAATAACAATATAAAACTACAGGCATATTACCATTTTATAACAGTTTATTGAGGAGTCCAAGTGCTTGGTTTGAGTTGTGCTCACTGTTTTTTGTAAAATGCGAGCCTGTTTTCCGACTTTTCTTATTTACTTACCTGCTACAAAATTGCAATTTAGAATAAGTACTGTAAAACAATATTAGCCGTTTTAGAGTGTGGTTTACATTCCCTCCTAACTTGGACCAACAAATCAAACAGTTACAGCTTGGGATTTGCAAGTAGGATTTACCATTCGTCAGATTATTTGAATAGGTACATAAAGATCCTAGTCCCTTGTAATAAAGTTTAAATTCCCCTGAATTCTACGTTTATGACCCTACTACTTGGGACTACGCAATTGGTCAGCAAAGATCACATATCAAATGCCAAGTATCTATAATAATATGTTAGATAAGTTATACACCTACCTACATGATAATGTATAAGTAAAGACCTTGAAGTACACACTTACAAAGTTTGTATGATCTCATGAATAATGTCCATACAACTAAGTAATTAAAATGTTATTTAGTTGCCATGACGCATAGAAACTAGATATTCATGAAGTGACTAACGAAAATTATAATGACGTAAGTACCTAAGTGTTGATTACTATCTATGGAGTAGATTTTTTACCACAGGCTGTTGAAGGGTTTATTGAAGGTTTATTGAGACCTAATGTCAAAAAAGATCTTGTCTAATCTAATGTTACAAGATGGATAACACAAAGATTCTTTCAAACAAAGTGACAAAACTCATGAACTTTTTCGATGCCCATTCTCATTCCCGTCACGTTTCAGACAAAACAAATAAGCATCTTAGCCACGTCAAAGATACTTTATATATTAATTAATACGGGGCATAATCCCTAGGGAACCCTTATTCGAAGACGGTCCTAGTCGGATAGCTAGAGGGTAGAACAGAGTACCATGTAATAATTATCAATGGACCCTTAGGGCATTACCTCCATACCTTTCATTCTATTTGCATTTTACAACTTCGGACCTTTTATGAAGTTCCCGATTTAATTTGGTCAAAAATAAAGGGGTTGTTTAACACGTGGTTTTGTGGGTTCTGATGGAGTGAGTGTGTGGTCATCTAAGTAATTGAGGAATTTGTATGCCAGATCTTTTCACAACACATGCATTATTCTGCACAGGTACCTTGTAAGTCTAGGAAGCTTCTCAAAACTTTGGAGGCATTTAAAAAGCTTTTTAAGTAGATTTATAATATCGATCAACTAATTGTGAAACAATCATCAATATCGCTATTTTCATCTTTGGACCACCAAAACAATAAGCCCGCTGTGAAATCCAATTAAGCGCACGAATCGCAGCAGGAATCTGATTAAATTCATACAAAAGGTTAGTAAAATACACAGCGATCTGTATCGCAGGAAACCTCAGCGCCACTCAATGCAAAGGTATTTCCAATTTACTCTCCAATCCTTCCATTTTCCTACTCCGGAAAATTTTATTACACCCGTCCCTTTCGTGTGCTTTAAATTTATATACAAGAAAGAGACGGGCTATAAAGGATTTGAGCCATCTCATGAGGCCGGGTTAATTTCCATCCGCCCTAGGCGATGTCTCTCTTCACCTTTCATACGTAAATTGAAACGGTAACTCTAACTATTTGCTTACTTTACGCTCCGTATAATTGCAATTTTAAATTGTTACTCGGGAAACGGAGTTTATAATACTTTATCTGTTTAACAAACTCAGATTTTATGAAAATGATAAATTTAATGCCGAGTTGTGTTTTCCTCAAGTAAAACTGTTCATTGGGTTTAGGTACTACCTATATCTTCCTGCCCTTATCCTAGTCATATTTTAATGTACACTCACTGAATTATTTATGTTTTAGTGATGATCTTAATATTTTTACAGGAAATCGACAAATATGGTAGCTTCAATTGATCCAAAGACAATATCAAGACAAGATCTTTCATTATTGAAACAATTTTAGTAGTTTTAGTTAGTTTTCTCTCTAATGTATCTTTTTCATCGGTACATGAACTATAAGTAAGTTGTAATAGGTAGGTTTAGTGTTGTAATAGCTTATTATCTGCCGCTATCCCGGCAAAAATGTGCTTGTTTTCCTATAAACTTGCCACCAAATTGAATAAACATAGTAGACAACGCCACTAATGCCTCAGTGACCCGTGTCAGACCCTCCCGGGCTAATTTGAAAGTTATGCGACGCAGATCAGTTGATAATTAACTATTGGATAGACGGACATGAAAAGGGTTATGTACCTACCTAGTTCTGAGAAAAAACAGAATCTTTAATGAATATACAGAAAAAAGTAACCAGTTTCAGCGCACATAAGATTTGGTACACGACCGAATTTGAACCCACGACCTTACGAGAAGACAAGCTCACTCTCACTAGACCACCAGTGTTCTATAGATGAATAATTAATGAATAAATAATACATTAATAATATATTATTCAGGTATATCATGTAAAAATATGTACTTAGGGACTTAGGTACATTAGTTTTAATGCACCTAGCCCTACCTAGTCTTATGGCGACCAGTAATTTCTTTATACCCATTTTTAAATTAAAAGATGTTAATAACTTAAACTTAGTATCAATGATTTTGGGTATCTACCAGGGTTATCAAGAATCTAGGGAGAGACAAATCAAGTAGAAAGTAAATAATTGCGTCCATTTTCTTCTTATTCTACATTTATGGTACAGAAACAGACGTTGATGAAGAGTTTAAGCATTTTAAATGACGAGCATCATAAAGTTCATCCATCAAAAACATCTAACGAACCCGTTTTAGAACAATGGTGCTTCACATTTTGTAACTGAAAACTCGTAACAATTCGAGTAAGGCTTGCGCTGACGTGGAGTGGCGTTGAGTAGTACCGTCACTGGTGGAAATGAGAGCTCCTGAAATAATAGATATGACTTTACATATGAAACTGACAGACATAGAATAGAAGAGATAGGTACGTACAGCGTCCTGTTTCAAAAGTGTGTATTTTCTAGGAGAGTCGATGATTTTTGTTAATGATGACCTACAAAATAAGCTGTAAAACAGCTTGTCAGAGAAGATTGTTTAAAAAATTATAGAACTTGAAACAGCAAAAATGTAGAGGCTTTCACAAACCTCTACGCAGCGCTACGAACGACCTTTCGTAGCTTCGTATCGTAGCGAATCGTAGCTTCGTAGCAATTTGCGTGGATGAGCTTCGAAGTCTCGGGTAATCACCCCTGAATCACAACTGAGATTTGTCTTTGTCTGTTTTCCATCATATTCAAAAGCACTGCAAACCAAATTAAGTATCTCAATCTAGCCCGTCTTCCAACTGACGCTGAAAAATTAATACTACAGGCTTTACATTTGTCTCACATGGCGCTGGCGTTTCATCGAAAACAAAATAAGCAATATAAACATAAATATAAATATAAAATAAAAATATTACTGGACTTTCCACACAGCACTATCTAGCCCCAAACTAAGCCAGAGCTTGTAATATGGGAACCAGATAGCTGGTATAATACATAAATACTTTTTTTTTGTAAATACATACTTATAATATTATATTATATAACACCCAGACAGAGAACAAACATCTATGTTCACCACACAAATTTTTGTTCTCGGTGGGGATCGAACCCACGGCCTACGGCGCAGAAGGCAGAGCTACTACCAACTGAGCTGTGAAGGCTGTCGTACATAATAACAAACGACCAATTACAGCTGCAGTACGCTCAAGTCTAAACAGAGGTCATCGACATTATCATTACCCGGAAGCCCGTGGCGAATGCAAAACAGCTGACCGCCCATAAAACTTGATGTTATTTCCAAGTGCCTCTTCAATTAACTTCGCCTTACTTAAATCCGTGTCTTGGGAGGTACTACGGTTGAAATAATATCGGGTTCAGGTAATCCTGAAGACTATTAACTAAAGCCTAAAAAGGCTACTAAACGTACTGACATATTAGAGGACTAAAGTATAGACTTTCTTCTTCCAACTTTGCACTTATAGAGGGGAAATAATGAAAAACATTTTAACAGTAGACATTTCTCACTTGCCTTTATACGATATTAAAAACAGAGGCCATAATTTCTCATGAAAAAGAAATAACAACATAAACCAATATTTTTCGTCATAACTTCCAGGCATGTGACATTTGTAATAACAGAATAATTTATTTTGGAACAAGGCGTATGAAAATTCGAATGAAGCTCGTTTCAATCGAGAAATACCTTCGACCAAATAAACCCAACAAAGAGCTCGAACACTGGGTCAGGTAAAGTTTGTTCATATCTGAAAGGACCAAGCCGTCGTTCGAAACCCGTCTTTATTGCTTGGAAATAAGGTCTATGAAGGATCTATTCATTAAAAGGTCCGGCAATATACCACGTTGTTCCGAATTTTTCTACTGTTTCGTTTGTGTTTGTTTAGGTCTGAAGTTCAATTTCATTACATTCAGGATAAATAAAGATAGGAACTGTGAGTTTTTATGGACACGGTCCGTTTTTCAAAACCAGCTGGATAACGATAGGAATTTAAAAACTGTTTTTTTGATCGGATTTGTGACGTGGCTTAGGCTTTGTTTTGAACAAATCCGGCCCAAATGGCTACCTAATCCGTAATCCCGGTATAGGCCGAGCTAAAAATAGATTAAATCTTGTATTTGGTAGATGTACAAAATGAACCAGTTACGTATGCTCGCCTTTTTTTCATACTTTAGCATATAAGCTTTTATATTCATCAAAAACTTCAAGCATTGGGTTCTAAAGCTCAACAGTTCATTAACAATTCCGTCAGTCAGCTACTTGTACATAGTGCAGCGTATAAATGAAATCTAAAGCGAGCTGGTGACAGACATCAAGCGACGCTCTCGCGAAGTGTCCATAAACTACACTTTACGAGTGTCGAGAGTGCAGGGACTACTCCGAAACTGCTCTGTGGGTCTACCATGAGTTTTCCCAAACTGTAAACGCTAAAAAGGGTATGAAAACTTGTCGAAAATTGCAATGTTTTTATACGTTTTTTTTTTTAGACGCTGTTTCTGGCAAAACCCACCACTAATGTCAATCATCTGTATATATAAAACTCTTAAGTTACTACCACTAACTGACCGTCAATGCACAGCCTAAACCTATCACAATCACTGGTATGAGATTTGGAGGGTAGTTTCTTGTAGTAAAATAAGAAAATATTTTCCAATACTCAAAAGAAAAGGTTTAAGGGTGGAAAATTGTGAAGTTTGCATACAAATAGCTTCATGTAAGTAAAGTCACGTTGGATTTCACTAGTTACATTTTAGTAGACACATTTTTCAAAAATCTGGCCGCAAAGGTAGATTTTTTGTTATAGTATCATGAGTTATAGTAATGAACTTGTTATTTTTTAGTACACCTAACGCGTAACTTTTGTGAAGAACTTCGTTCTTTCAAAGCTCCACGCACGCTTTCAGGGTAGTGTTTCAGTAGGTTACAGCTACTATCAAATCCCCCATAGGTGTTGTAGGTTTGTATGTAGCGTTAATGCACTGAGAGACATGTGTATTTTAGCTAAGATGCATTATGAAGTGGCTGTGAAGCGCTGCATTGCGATGTTTCGACCGTGAAATTGTTACTTAGCTTGCAAAGTAGTGCTAGCGCCCCAGGAGAAATAGCAAATTATGTAGAAATGTTTGCTAGTCTGTTTTACTTTGCAGGGTGAAACACAATTGCAAGTTCTACGCGCAGGGTAGACAATCTATTAAGGCGATGACAACTGATGTAACTCTCGCACGCACATTTCAATATGAAAAATTCATAAGTACGAAAACTAGTTAAGCAAACTTTTGAGTAGCAAAATTTGTTTGGATCAAAATGATATTTTTGCTGAACTGTGTGCAATGTGATTACTGATTACACACAACTTGGTTGATTGCGATTTTACATAAATAAGTTAAGTGTTTTTATATCTTTCAAAATGTTGAAACATTTCAAAATTTCGCACATGCGAGCGAGAGATACATTAGCAGTTGTCTTCGCATTAAAGAAAATAAGGATGCACATTTCACTATGGACCTACCAAAAATGTTAAGGCTGCTTTTACAGTCAAGCTGAACTAGAAAGCGAGCTGCCGCACAGCGTTACACTGCATGCAATGCAACGGGCACTGCCAGCAAAGACGCCGTGGAGTCAACAGCGCTGACTGTTGAAGCTGAAGCTGTTCTGCACTGAGCTATCCGTGTGGGTAGTTTATAATGATGCATATTCAATGATCAGAGCTGACGGTCAGCCTGACTGTTAACCCTTCTTAGAAAGAGAGGGAGAAATCTCTCGTATAGTTTTGTGAGCATGCAAGAAACCGCTTTCTTCAGCTTTTAGTTTTCGGGAGCTTATCTTTACACCTTGTATCAATAACAAATCTTGTAATTTTTTTTTTAATTACAGCTTAGCTGATTCGCAATAAAAACGAATAATGAAACTATTTAAATATTTTTATCGGGACATAATTATCTCATAGGTCATGGTGTTATAGTGGTGATAGCAAGGTCTATTATCTCCCCAAAAAGTGGCGACCACACTAGTTTCCCCTACGGGCTAGCTATAGACTGTAGAACGGTGAAAGTGTGGCATACATCGCAGCAGTTAGACAGGCCGTCATTGCGCAAGATACGAGCTCTAATCAACGTACTACATTCCGGAGCCGCGAGCGTTACGTAACTCATAAAACAGAAATCGCATTAGCAAAGGGTTGGCTGCGGGCGTTTGACGCGCCGCTGTTGCGGTGACGCGGGGGCTGGCCTAAAGTACAGGCGGGGTGCTCATTGCTATCAAACCTAACGGGTGCAACAGGAATTTCATCTCATGTGAGATATGATCTACACTATTGCTGTAATCATCAAACAAGTAATTTTTTTGGCTTTTGTCTTTTTTCCGATAA
Organism: Chloroclysta siterata; assembly: GCA_932294275.1. Taxonomy (NCBI): domain Eukaryota; kingdom Metazoa; phylum Arthropoda; class Insecta; order Lepidoptera; family Geometridae; genus Chloroclysta; species Chloroclysta siterata. The sequence continues at coordinate 7,410,649 of OW028604.1, read as the reverse complement.
TTTCCGACCTATACTTTTGGCTTCGATTATCAACTAAAGTGATAGTTGCTTTGATATGGTTACGTTTAATTCTTGTACGTTTAGTTCTTTCGAAACAGTGTAGTGAAAATATTTTAAGTGCGCCTCAAAGATGATACATGTTTTACAACTTTTTAGGTTCTTCGTCATGCCGGTTTCCTCACGATGTTTTCTTTTACCGTTTCAGATTACTGGCACATTGCACATACATTTTTAAATAGAAAACCTCACTGGTGCTTTTGAACCCACGACCTTAAAATCGGAAGGCGGAGCCGCTACCACTAGACCACCAGTGTTTCTCCCTTTTTCCTACCTACCAGATCTCTTTCCCCAACCTCCTCTCATGGCTCGTCCCACATCGAGTGGCCGCTCGTAAACAGTTTACGACACGCTGCCAGTGGTCGAGATTAAAATCATGCATTTATTTTATTCGTCATTATTCCCAAATTGCTCGTAGCTTCGTTTGGCAAGCCTCGCCGGTTGAAAAATTAGATTGTTGCAACTGAATTATAAAAATAAAATATTTCAGTCGCACAAATACTCGCCAAAATAGAGAAGACTTTGAAACCTAAATTTATGTGGATTAGTTTTGTTAAAGTAATCCGATTAACTTGCAGAGAGCATGTAAAGTAAAAATGGTATTTTACAGCTTTATCAAACGAAGAGTAGCAAGCAGTACTTTGACATTCAGCCCATTATGGTAAACTAGGAGCCAGGTATTTTTTTAAATCCAAACTTTAAAGTCTACATTTATTCGAAACCGAAAGTCCACGAGCCAAATTAATAACTGCGTAATAAATTAACAGCTGCGTTATTTAATCTTCCTGCGCGTCTTAGGGGCATTTTTGAATGGAACAAAGTAGAAGATAACGACTGATAATGTGACCCCAAGTCACTAATAGACGCTTATACTTTTAAATCCCGCTATTGTTTCTTAATTATTCGTATAATGTTTTGTCACAAAATATTCAGGGTACTCATTCACGGCTGTCGTCCGCGTTACCGTTGATTCATTTACCTATTATTGAGTTTTTGAGGAATCAGGTAATTCCACAGAAAAGAAAAATATTATTTATTATTAGGCCTATATTTCAGTGTTCTGCGGATTATTCTCAATTGATTTGGTACCGTTGCAGAAACCGCAGCACTGCAAAGGCTTTCTCATAATAGTCCACAAATGCTGAACAAAGTAGCCATGCAATTACACTCATCAGTCTTCTGTATTACCTGCCGGAGTGATTGGAACAGCTTGTTCGGGAGGGTCTAATGTACTTGGCTAGATTATACAGGGTTACAGGAAAAGTCGTGCTAGATCCGTTAAGGGCGTGGAGTACCCATCATTCCTGACATATTTCACTATGAAACACCCTACCCTAAACTAAACCCTTTTCGAGATATTCGACTTTTAATTTTTTTATTGAAAATTGCCGATTTTTAGGCAATTAAATTTATTTTTGGTTGTTTTGTGTATCTTATTATTATTATTATTGCATTTTTACATGTGTAATTAGATGCTTTAGGACGTCAATCATTAAAATAGTGCATAAGTTAATTGAATAGACCGTAGTAGACAAGTGAAAGTTAAGAAATAAAAAAAAAATTAGAAAGTTTATTTTTCTCTAAGGGATATCTAAAAAAAATATTATGGCAATTCTTCGGCAGATGTTTTTAAAAATATCTACGTTTCATCAGCTATCTAACGAGGTATAACAATCTAGGGTTTGTATTACATTTCGTGGAAAAAAAGTAGTTGGGACGCTCCAGGTAGCAGTTCTAACGGTCCCGCGCCTATTGTCCTTCAAGTTCAGACACACCGTGAGAGCGAGACAAGTGACGATTTATGTAGGTATGAATGAAAGAAAAAATGTGTAGAGACCGGTTAGGGCTGGGAATACAACAGGGGGTATTGTTTTGGTTGTCAGTCTGCTTTTGTGCTTCGTACATAGTAGATGTGATATCGTTTTGCTCTTTTTCTCGACTTGGCTGTGATTCTGGACTATTTCTTCTGATTTGTGACTACTATACTTGTTAACCGGACTCTGATTTGTACCTGTGATACGGAAGTGTTGAAGATGACGTCCTACACACCTGAGGAATATGCTGATATGCTTATTTGTTACGGATACTGCGATTGTGTATCTGCGCAAGCTCGCAACGAATACGTAACTCGCTACCCCGGTCGTCGAGTGCCGGATGTGGCCGTTTTTGACAGAGTTTATCGAAGACTTCGAGAATCTGGCTCTGTTTTGAGACGTAATACAGACATGGGTAGACCACGAATTGACGACGAAGAACAGGACAATGAGATAGTGCAACGCTTTCGAGCGGATCCGACTACTTCCACTAATATTGTTGCCCGTGATCTGGGACTTTCGCAATGGAGAGTGTGGTTTACAGTGCATACTGCTGGCCTATACCCATACCATTACACGCCGGTACACGTTATTGAAGAAGGAGACCCCGCGAGAAGATTGGACTTTTGCAGATTTATGCTAAATGCTGACGTAGAAGACCCAGATTTTCTAAGAAATATCTTGTGGACGGATGAGTCCAAATTTGATAAAGATGGCATAACTAACTATCACAACGCCCATTACTGGGCCCCAAAAGCACTAAGGAATCCCAATAAGAAAAGAGTGAAGGGGTCCCAACGAAGATTCAGCGTGAATGTGTGGATGGGCATTATCTCCAATCATTTGATTGGACCTTACTTTCTACCGGATAATTTAAATGGGGAAAGCTACGAAAATTTCCTGAGAGCAGACTTGAGTGATTTGCTGGATGATCTGCCACTCAACCTGATCAGGGACATGTGGTTCCAACACGATGGCTGCCCTGCCCATTTCAGGAGAAGTGTCAGAGACTGGCTGGACACAAATTATCCAAACAAATGGATAGGACGAGGTGGGCCGTTGCCATGGCCAGCAAGAAGTCCGGACCTAACCCCCATGGATTTTCATGTGTGGGGGTGCATGAAAAGTCTTGTGTACAGCGAGCCGAATCCAGTTTCGTCTGTGGAAGACCTAAGAGAAAGGATTGTGGATGCAGCAAATAAAATGAGGACCACGTTGACCACTGGAGTAGTGAAGACTGGTCTCCGTAGAAGGATGCGACAATGTATCAGAAATAGAGGCGGCCATGTTGAACATCAACTGTAGAATAAGAAAAAGTTGTGTGAAAACCTTTAATAAATGACATTTCATGCTTACCTATTGTTTTACTTTTACTTTTTAGGGCTAAGTATAAATTTTCTTCTCCACTGTCGCCTATAAAACTAATTTTTTTTCAATGCAATTGAATAAAACCCTAGATTATTATACCTCGTTAGATAGCTGATGAAACGTAGATATTTTTAAAAACATCTGCCGAAGAATTGCCATAATATTTTTTTTAGATATCCCTTAGAGAAAAATAAACTTTCTAATTTTTTTTTTATTTCTTAACTTTCACTTGTCTACTACGGTCTATTCAATTAACTTATGCACTATTTTAATGATTGACGTCCTAAAGCATCTAATTACACATGTAAAAATGCAATAATAATAATAATAAGATACACAAAACAACCAAAAATAAATTTAATTGCCTAAAAATCGGCAATTTTCAATAAAAAAATTAAAAGTCGAATATCTCGAAAAGGGTTTAGTTTAGGGTAGGGTGTTTCATAGTGAAATATGTCAGGAATGATGGGTACTCCACGCCCTTAACGGATCTAGCACGACTTTTCCTGTAACCCTGTATAGGTAGAGAGTAAGGGTAACTAAGCAGACAGTCCACCTAATGTTGAGTTACTTCTGATGATTCTGGATGCAATTCGCAGGCCAATAAAAAGATAGGTATGTTAATAATTTTAAAATATGATAACTGTCAGGCTTCCTCTTATTTTAAATTTCTGGAAGTGCCAGGTCCGTGAACTTCGAATCAGCAATGATAAGGACAAAAGGTCGAGTAATGAACTTGTGAAATAAGATAATTTATTTCATACATACAAGGTCACCGTTACTTATTTTTAAATTGTTTCGATCAGCACATTAAATTTTACAGGTAGGTTTACCTACTCATTTAAATAAATACAAAATTATAGAGTTTTATAGGTACTCTCTGTACATTTTTATGCTGCAAAAATTATACGGGTATGCCTAGAAACATACCCGTGAAATATATTTCTTTTTTATTTTATTTTAAAAGACAGTTGTATCCAAGATGGTCGGTCAATCAATATTCATAATAAAAAAAGAAACGGGAGAGGCTTAGCTACGTCTAGATATATACAAAAATTTAAATTTAGTATTTTTTTACTTGTACTTTTAATTTACATTTACAATTTGCCTAATTTATTGATTCATGCAAATTAATAATCATACGATTTTGTTTCTTTGATTTATTCTAAGTCAATTGAAAGCTATTGAATATTCTATTTAGTGCCGATGTGATCATTTATAATACTTACATTAAGTATTTGAATTTCATCTGAAAAATCTTTGATTGAATTTATTTTATTATTTTCCTACAAAGCTCGGGCTGATAGATAGTTTCCAAAACGCATCCTTCATATAACACCCCCATAAGTACCAACATCTGAATTACCTACTATATAATATTTCACACGTAACTCCAGGGCTGCCAGTTTATATTAATTAAGCTAGCACGCGCGGTCACGTACGGGACAAAGTAGATTATTTGCGGACACCCCTGGCGAGGTTCATTATACCATTTGTGTCCTCCTTTTCCTTATTGTTTCGAACGTTTTCAAGTATTGTGCGCTTGTCAACTAGATATAGCTAGGTAGGTATAGCTCATAGCTAGTAACTTCCGAGACACTTGACGTTACCATACTTTTCATTGAAAACACAGCGGGCCGAAAGAGCCCCGAAAAATGTAAAGTCATCATCATCATTATCCGATGTTAGCCTACTGCTAGACGTAGGTCTCTCCTAAGACGTGCCACTGAGCCCGTGCTTCGGCTGTTCTCATCCAGTGTTTGCCAGCTACATTTCGCAGATCGTCATCCCACCTTGCCGGAGGGCTTCCTACACTACGCTTACCGAATCGCGGTTACCACTCAAATATTTGTTTACTCCAACGATTATCAGCCGGACTTTTAGCACGGCAGAAACATCTCTTCGATCGTGCGCATTATCTGAAATGAACTGTAAGCTTTCTCTGGAAATTCCCTCCCTTTCAAATATTTTACGAAACTTATCGAATTGATTTTTCATTTAAAAAGAAATGACAAACCGTTACAAATAAATTATTAACTATCATTGAAACAATTCTCTGCACATTCCACGCAGACGCAATAAATAAGGGTCCTGCAGACTTGCGGCCACGAAGGTAGAAAGAGTATCGTTAGCCGCGCGTCCGTCGTCACAACAGGAAACGGGAAATCATTCGCCGGCCGGACGTGAACGGAGACGACGGCGCACGCCCTAAAACTACCCGCGGTGGGGTCGTACTCAGAGATAAAAATAAAAGGTTGTGCACCCACGAGAAAAGAACACAGCCCCAGTATGAAATACAACAACTTCATACATTTTAGTATTTAGTTTGGAATTGTGAGTTTATGAATCCGGACCGCACATTGTCCAAAACGCTCTCTGTTGCATCGTATTTTATTAGCATAATGACCTTTAAAATCCGACTCTCAATGTAACGTTTACCTAAGTAGGTACATGAAATAATAACTGAATTAAAGCTTCTTCGTAACATGGTTTCAACAGATTACGAAATGTTAAATGATAAGCGTGTTTTACGTTTTTTAAGTAGGATCATACAAAAATCACTGCGGTAACTCTTAAAAACCAAAGTTATATGGGACCGTTTCGATATAATTAACTTTTTTCATCAAGAGAGACCCATGTTCCTATTATGCATGGATGAGTCGGGTTTACGCACATACGAGTAAATTTCGAATAGAAAAATCTACAAGAACCACGACTAAACTGGAACCCGTCCGTAGATCTCCCGATCTAGTTAGTAATTTAGTAACTTGAGCACGAAAGTATCCTCATGTCTTGTATGGTTAAATTAAGAATGCAAAATGTTCCCGACCCCCAGGCCACTTGTCCTAGCAACGTTCTCGTTCTCCATTCTGCCATTTTGCCGCCATTCAATTAATCTCATGCCGAAAAAGTTTAACGATAAATAATATTCAGAGGGGTGCCATATTCGACATTGAAAGAGTCTTTGTTTTTAAGATGAATTAAAAGATTCTTAATAGTCTCGCTCGGAAGTTTTTGATTTTTATTTTAATTGGATGCTTTGAAATAAACGAGAGAGGTCCTATAATTTCAATTTTAATTGCAATGAGAAACAAAGTGTCTTTAAAACGGTTCTCGTAAAGAGGCTAGTACAATCGTACAAAAAGAAACTGAAAAAAGAATATCGTTCATGTCGAAAATCACCATTAGTATTATGAAACCACCATACCTTTTTCTGCCTTAACATCGGTAGGCATGAGGCTTAACATCTGCATGCCTCGAGTTGATGGACGCAGAGCAGTGCATCGTAAGGCACGTTTCTATCGTGCGTGACTTGCGAGGCGTGAATGCTTGCTCCACCAGTTGAGAGCAATGTGCAATGGTCTAGTTGTACCAAACCTGCCTTCTGATCCTAATGACGCGGCGCGGTGGTGATTCCAATCGCGTACCGTCGACAAAGACGTAGCAAAGGAAAAACTTTGGTAACAGCAATAGGACAACGACAAATAGTAATTTAGTTTCTATTAAGGGGCTGACAACCATCAAACAACTTCTCGCTCGCACGTTTCGACATGTTGAAAGATATAAAATCAATAAACACATTTTCGAAAAATCGCAATCAATCATTTTGTGTGCAATCACATTGCACACAGTTTAGTAAAAAATTCATTTTGATCGATACAAGTTTTCCTACTTAAAAGTTTGCTTATGTACGAAAACTAGTAAAGCAAACTCAAAATGGTTGATTGCGATTTTTTGAATATGAGCTTAGTGATTTTATATTGAAAGATATAAAATGTATATGATATGAACATGTCGAAACGTGCGAGCGAGAGTCACATTAGCTCTTGTCTTCGCCTTAATAGTACAAAAAGTGGAACTAAATATAAAAATAACCTACCCGTCAGACGACTGGACACTGAGCCTTCGTCAGAGAAGAATTAATTTCTGCAGTAAACGCTCCTACTATGGTACTTTGCCGAGAATGTTCGCTCGCATATTTCAACATTTTGAAAATATACATTTTATGAGAAATCGTAATTAATTGAATTGTATGCAATATGAATGCTCACAACTTCATTGATTGTGATTTTTCATAAATAATTTCAGTGATTTTATATCTTTCAAAATTGAAACGTGCGAGCGCGGTGTACATTAGCACTTGTCATAGCCTTAAAAATAGCATGACCAATATCTCTGCAGCAGGAGGACAGATAACAAAATCCCGGAATAGCAAAATCAAAATCAAAAATCAAAACGGTTTATTCAGTACAATCACAAGGATCACTTTGAAAGCAAAATCCCAGATTAGCAGAAGGACAGATTCGCATAAAGGCAGATAAGTGTACCACGAGATCGAAAATGCTACACACAGGCTAGTCTAAATTAGCTTGATTAGGCTCTTAGATGAAAAAGTCACCCAGTGATGTGAAGTGTCACTCTTCCAAGTTATGACTATTCCGAATGTTGCTTAACTTTAAATATCGTTGTATACATTTATATACCTACTACGCCTACTTATTTAGAGGCATGTAGAAAAACAAAACAGACCTACTTCCAATGCTATTTTTATCTTGAAGGGACGAAAGATCTCACTCGATTCTCGAATGTTTGTAAACAAACGGTAATGTCTTTCGGCGAAGACAGACATTTTTCATCATTTACTCAACCATAAGCGGTTTACTTTTAAACGTTGATGCACTATATTTTAAAAGTTTATTAGAAATGCTTTTAATAGACTTGTTTACAGTCTTTTTAAAATACCTACAAGATTTTCCTTATGATCGAAACTAATCCAGCCTCTAGCAAGCTCTTGTTTATCTCAAGCTCTCCGAAGTTGGTATATGCCGCCTCTATATTACCGAAGTTATTATATTTTGAGCAAGTTTTACCCATCGCTGCCCAGCTGCCGCTAAGATATCGTCGGCACATCGGGCTGGGGTTTGCCCAGGGGTCCATCCATCCCTTGGCCCTTTATTTACAAAGAAAATTACAATGAATACAAATATTTACAAAAATGTACAAATTACATATGAAACAGTTGAGCTATCTGCAGACCGTTGCAAACGATCTAGAGGTAACTCAACTGATCAGTTCAATCGGAAGCGTCCCCAAGACACTGGCTGCATTTCCACGCTGAATGGAAATGCTGATACTCTGAGCCATATACTCACCAGCCCTCGGGTCGTCTCACACACGATAGGAACGTGCCCTACGATGCACTGCCCTGCCTCCATCAACTTGAGGCATACAGATGTTAAGCCTCATGTTCCTACAATTACACAGGCAACCACACTCTTCAAACCGAAACACAGCAACGCTGCTTGGCGGCAGAAAAAGGTGTGGTGGACTTCCTTGGACGAGCTCTTCACAAACAGCTCTACTATTCTTAAAACAGTTGATCAAATAACTTGTACAATCTAATTTTGTATCGTCTTTCGCTAAGCCACATGTGCAGAAAGCTGGACTACTATCTTTTAGCAAGAAGCGCTTCCATTTGTGTCGCCAAGTGCGGCAAAATGCCAAAGAATGTACATGCATTCTGTAATTGTACTCGTATGAGGTCGATGTTCCCTAAATTAGCGAGTTATTCGTGTTCTCAAAATTTATCTACTTTGAGGTCAATGATCACGAGTTTTTATCATTTTTTTTGAGAAATAATAATGTAATGTAAACTGAAAAAACTTTGTTTAAATTATGTTACTTTAAGCAAGATAAGGTTCATAAATAACGTTAAGTTCGGAAAATCTTTAGACTCTAAAATGGGTACAGTTTCAAATGGCAAACTGTTTAGTCGTTATTAGTTACTTCAACCAAGCAAAACTCTATAAGTAATAAACATATTTAGCAAATGATGCACAATTAGATAAGTATAACTATACACACTACGTACCTTTATTAATAGGGCATCGTAACGGGCACAAACAAACAGAACCGAATCAACTTAGAGATAACATTCCTGGAGCTGACGAGACGTTAACACGTTCCTAGTTTAGTTCTAAGCATGAATAATCATTACATTGTCATTTAGACTCCTTGTTACAGCTTACTACCTACTTTCGATACAGTAGTATTTATTATATACTACTGTATTGAAGATACCGTAAGAAGTCTAGTTTAGTATAGGAAGAAAGCCTTGGTTTATAAAGAGAAAATCTTTTCATACTTGATAGAGGGAGCTAAGCGAAAAAATATCTATGTGTTTAGATTTGCCATACCTATACAATTTTGGCCATTTCACAGACGAACGAAGGTAGCGAATACTACTAACTTACACGAGTTCTGCTGTGGGGTATAGTCAAAAGTGATCCGAAGTTAATATAATAAGTGTTTTTTATCCAAAATAAAAATGGTCTGTACTGTACCACTTTTTAAATTTTAGATATCAAAATATAAATATTGCTTTAAATTATTAATAGTTAAGCTGATTAACTACATCTAATCGCTTACGATGAATTCAAAGCTCTATTTTGAACTCCTTAATAACAAATTATCCAGCTAATCCTATACTGAATTTGTAAACAACTCCAAAACTGAAGCTATTAATTACGACACATTTATTTCCGTGTGAATGTAAAACAATGTCTTAAATTTTAATGGGTCAGAGTAGCTCGTGTCACCCAGTCAACGAAGCTTCAGTAGTTTTGTGAGTGCTACAATATGAGGACGTGCGCGGGAGTGGTATTGCTGGCCGCGTGTGCGGTCGCGATCACCCGGGACCAGTTCTACCCGAATGGACCCGGACTGGACCAAAAGCTGCCCAAAGGACACGACATCCCGTCCCCGGAAGTTTTCCTCAAAGTACCGGTCATTTTCTACGGGGAGACTTACGACACCGTTTTTGTAAGTATTTTTTTTTAAATCAGGTACTTTTTTATTGATTTTTTAAATCGTACATTAGCAATAATGTCAGAGCATTATTTGTTTGAGGCTAATCGGTCAGTGACTTTGACACTGCCGTGCCTAACACATAAATTCCTATACCTACCCCTAGCGTTGGTAGTTTCAGTTGCGAGTATATACTCCTGAATATTTTTAGCTTATACCTAGCGCGTGTTTTCGTTTTGGATAAACGCAACACATATTTTTTATTAAGGCGAAGACAAGAGCTAATGTGACTCTCGCTCGCACGTTTCGACATGTTGAAAGATATAAAATCACTTAACTCATTTTCGAAAAATCGCAATCAACCAATTTGTGTGCAATCACATTGCACACAGTTTAGTAAAAATTTCATTTTGATCGATACATGTTTTCCTACTCTAAAGTGTGCTTTTCTAGTTTTCGTACATAATCAAACTTTTAAGTAGGAAAACTTGTATCAATCAAAAAGATTTTTTTACTAAACTGTGTGCAATGTGATTGCACACAAAATGGTTGACTGCGATTTTTCGAAAATGAGTTTATTGATTTTATATATTTCAACATGTCGAAATGTGCGAGCGAGAAGTTGTTTGATAGTTGTCAGCCCCTTAACCGATAATTTTTTGATCGAGCTTTCAGAAACCGGCTGTACCTAAATGGGTTGTCTAATAAAAGCTAAAACTGATTATTTAGTTGGCTTGTATTTAAAGCACATTAATGTGACATACATGCAAAAATTTGGATAAAGTCCTGGGTTTTTGGGAGGACGTGTAAAATGATAAGGACACGTACAAAAACTATAGCTAACATCAAAAACCAATTATTCGGTAACATCATTCACATTCCTACAAATGGGAGCGGTAGGGAGGTACATTGGTTCCTGTTAGGTTATTCAATTAATTTATAACTGTAACTGTTAGCTTTTCACCACACTGGTTTTTTCACTCGGAACGCTATTATTGCAAGCCACGGTGCGTGGAAAAACATTCAGAATATTTCGTATTCGCTTCATAACGGCAGGTTGGAAACATTTTGAAAACAGTTTCGCAACACTGACATTCTATAAAAGTTATATTTTTAACTGTATTATTATTCGTGCTATTTTCGATTTAAATATTTCTCCTAGAGTCAGGAGCACATCGGTATGTGAAAACAAAATATTAAGGCGAATACAAGAGCTAATGTGACTCTCCCTCGCACGTTTCGACATATTGAAAGATATTGCCATTAATTAATTTTTTCCTACTCAAAAGTTGATTGCGATTTTTCGAAAATGGGTTTAGTGTTTTTATACCTGTCGAAACGTGAAAGCGAGAGGTAGCTCTTGTCTTCGCCTTAACCTCATTGCAAGTTAAGGAATTCCCGTCTAGATTTAGATGCACGTTGCGGGAATTGAAACATGCTCGCTGCTTGTTCCTTGTCAAATATTCAATGCGCCGAAAAAAAAAATCAATTAAATATGAATTAAAGTGTATTTTTTTTAATAAATATCTGCTATGGGGTCGTCCATTAATCACGCGAGGCTCGAAAGTGGGGGGTTCGGAAAATATCACAAGGGGGAGGTGGGGTGTAGTGAGATATCATGTGTATTATTAATTCATCACGGATATTTATTCGTCGAAAGCGGTTTTTTTTTTCCTTTATTTGCCAGTCAGAACCTTATGTCTTTCCGGATGTAATGGACGACCCCTCTGTTTAAACACAACTTTGACTAAGCAATGAACACCATACCTATTGCAAAGCATGTGTGGTTGCTGATGAGATTACAAGCACAGGAGGCTTAACATCTGTATGCCTCAAGTTGATGGACGCCGGGTAGGGCAAGTACTTACATGGTATAAAAAAAAACATATTTATCAGCAGTAAAATTTCTGCCAGTGAATACATGTCACTATCGCCACATAAAGATAATAAGCATACGTACCACTTAGTAATTAGTTTCGTGCCGATTTTAATAAAAGCTACCTACTTGACTTTGAAAATGTCAAATCAATAACTTTATTTTTGGTCACGTTTTGGCCAATTAATTAATATTACCTCTAATATGTTGCAAGAATCTTCAGACTGGACTTTTCATTGTATGACTACTGTTCTATGCCCGAAAAGTACCTACACATGGTTCTAGAATATCGATGAGCAGAAAAACGCGAATGCCGAAATTTACTGCACGGAAAAACGATTCAGCGGAAACCGTCGAAGTTTTTGATTCATGAAATGAAAAAACTCTTAAACTTTACGCCAAAATGAAACTAACACAACATGACGCAGCCCTATTTACAGCTGTTTTTTGACCTTTAATTGTAACTGTAGCTATAATAGGTAACAGAACTGCCACCAATTAGTAAACGCAAATAGCTAATGTACCAAAGTCACGTAGCGTACTACACATAATCAGGGTTCCACATAATCATATCCCTATAAGACCAAAGACCAAGTGATCTTATCCCTATAAGACCAAAGACCAAGTGATCAGACCAAGCACTGGAATACTTTGACGTGTGCAAAGTTTGATTGAATTCTGTGTTTTCGAAATTACCATACAAAAGTTAAATTAATATTGTCTTAAAAATTTGCAACAACCCTGATTATGTGTAGTACGCTACGTGACTTTGGTACATTAGCTATTTGCGTTTACTAATTGGTGGCAGTTCTGTTACCTATTATAGCTACAGTTACAATTAAAGGTCAAAAAACAATTAATTATGTTACACGTTGTATTTGCGAGCTGGGATTTATTTTGCAAATGAACATTTGCAAAGAGTTGATAAGAAAATGTGTGACATCGAACGGAAGCGCATATCACTATTGGCGACGGTCATTGTCTGCAATTTTGTGTATAATCCCTAGTGATCAGAAAGTATACCTATGTGTAAAAACAATCTTCCACCTTCTGGGCATTCGGGTAAAAAGACTACTTCCGGAAACTGACGGTACATGACGAAACATGACGGTACGGCTTCTCTAGGTCGCTATACAGCCCACCACCGAGATAAAATCATTTAGAATCTCAAATGTCCAAAATATCGTATTACCGGCGCAGGAATGAAATAAAATTAAATAACTGAAAAATTTCTTTAGTAGTTAAAAAAGTCTTTATACTATAATATAAATGTAGTAGACAAACCACGGTAGCCTTTTTCAAAGAATTCGAACGGGAAATTCTTTTTTATGTATTCAATTGAACAAGCAGATGGCCCACCTGATGTTAAGTGGTAACCATCACCTATAAAGCATTGCCTCGTAAGTCACGCACGATAGGAACATGCCCTTTGATGCACTGCCCTGCGTCCATCAACTTGAGGCATACAGATTTTAAGCCTCATGTGCCGGCAACCACACTCTTCAAACCGAAACACAGCAACTGCTTGGCGGCAGAAAAAGGCGTGGTGGTAGTACTTCCCCGGACGAGCCCTTCACAAAACGCTCTTCTACTCTTCTTTCTTTCACTGTAGTTAGCGTACATCTCTCAAAGTGTCAAGCAGTGATGCTCTGCTCGGATTGATGTGTTCCAATTTAAGGAGTAAGATTGCAGGCACTAAAGGTACCTAAAAACAGTAAGCAAAGTAGGTACTTACAATTTTTACGTCTTAGAAGTGTTCTGTTAGGTGATAGAAAAATTATAGGCAAATGTAACCCCCATCAGATGGGTCTTTTTTCTTATAAAAATTAGAGAAGCTTGCATGATTGAACGTGCAGCATTAGAAGTGATATAACTTCATGCTCAAATCTATTTGGCACATTTCATTTAATGCATTATGCACAATGCAATGACCTTAACAATTATTATTGAGGTCAGCGGGGGCATTAGGTCATATGCAATTCGGTCAAATGACAAATATTAAGATGTATGCTTTGTTTTGATAAAAGCTGTTCAAAGCAAACATGCGTAATACATTGTGTCGTATACTAGGTGTACCTATGTAGGTATATGATAAGTTCATCTCAAGTTTAAATCGAACGCTCTACAAAATGTTATATTTGATAAGTAACTTAGTTATCAGGGGGTCACAGACATTTATGTAAATGCCTAATCACAGTAGATAGCTTATTACTATGTATAGATATTATGTATGTTACATTTGCTACTGATACTGATAATAATAATGGGTTGGATCACAATAATATAAAACATACCTGTTATATATTAAATTTAAAGCTTATTACCTATAACCTCAATAGTTCATTGATCGCGAAGTCACAGCTAATGTTTTTGTTGCAGGTTAACAACTTCGGGGTATTATCATTCAGAGCTGATATTCCATCATTCATAAACACGGAATTCCCTCTGCCTTACCCTTCAATAGCAGCTTTCTACACAAATGTCGACACCACTGAGGAAGGTTCCGTATACTACAGGGAGACTGATGAGCCACATATCATCTCCAAAGCCGAAGAAAGTGTCCAAAACAATTTCCACGATTTCTACGATTTCAAACCGACTAGTGTATTTATTACTACATGGCTAGAAGTGCCGTACACGAGCGAAATACGCGACCGCAAAAACAGCTTCCAAATTGCTATTATAAGCAATGGCACTGAGAGCTTCGTCGAGCTTTTGTATCCTGAGCGAGAGATTCAATGGATAGAGAAAGAAACTCAGCCGGGGAGTCAGCCCGATGCTAAAGCACAAGCCGGCTTCATTGCAGAAGATGGCAGACTCTTTACCCTTAGGGGCTCTGGCAGCCACCAGATCAGAAATATTATATCGTAAGTTACCAATACCTTCAATAAACTTTTGTGCGTCCAAAGACATCTTTAGCAGGTAACATACTAAAACAGTATTTTTTATTTCAGATGGACAAACACACACGAGCCCGGGAAGTACGTGTACCGAATCGGTAACATTCCCGTCGATGGAACAATCGCCAATCCCGATCAGTACAATCAAAGCGAAGTCGAAGTTGAAGAAGAATCTAAAACTTGCGCTTTGAGCGGTCCCAGCGTCTGTCACATGGAAGCCAGGTGTGTGGACTACCAGACAGGCATATGTTGCCAATGTAATGAAGGCTTTTACGGAAATGGAAAATCATGTATCAAGACCGATGTTCCGTTGCGAGTTCATGGAAAATTAAATGGAATACTGAATGATATCCATCTTAATGACATCAATATCCAAGCATACGTGATGGTAGCCGATGCTAGAGCCTATACAGCGCTTGCGCTTGCTCCACCAGTTCTCGGCAGGAGTTTAATGTTGCTGAATGTTCTCGGCGGTGTAGTCGGCTGGCTTTTCGCCCAACCTTCGGGAATCGCCAAGAATGGGTACCAAATAACAGGAGCGGTGTTCAATCACACTGCAGAAATTTGGTTTCCTGTCACTAATGACAGAGTTACGATACATCAGGAATATTTAGGCCACGACGTTTTTGATCAAATTACGATTGAATCTGACGTTCGAGGTACTGTGCCTGTCATCGTTTCTGGGAAGAAGCTGGAACTATTTGAGTACGAAGAACAATATACTATTGTCGAGCCCGGCCTTGTACGTTCAGAGGCGAGTAGGACACTTGTAAACAAAGAAACAGGTGAAAAATATGAGCAAAGAATCTCGCAAACTATTTCATACGCACCTTGTCAATACGCACCTCCATCACCAGAGTCGACTCTGCCATTTACTTTAAAGGTAAGCAAAAATTACTTAGGGTATGAAACAAGAGAAAACATTGTACGTTACTCTACGAGTAACAAGATTGTGCCCATCGGTCAAGAAGATCCATGTGTAAGAGGGCAAGACACGTGTGATGTTCATAGTGTATGTGTAGTGCAAGGTGACTCTTTTACATGTGTCTGCAAATCTGGGTACACAAATACTTGGGCTCTGGATGGTGCATCAGAATGTACAGATATCGACGAATGCAGTTCTGGAACACACAATTGTGACACCAACGCGATTTGCAACAATCATGATGGCGGATTCCAATGTAGATGCGCAGAAGGATTCGACGGGGATGGCATCACTTGCACACCCCGTTCCAGATGCAATGACATAAAATGCGGTGACAACGCTCAGTGTGTAGAATCTCAAGAGGGTCCAGTTTGTATCTGCGCTCCAGGTTACACCGGTGACGGTAGCTCATGTTGGGAAATTCGAGAGCTTCCATGTGCCCGCTGTTCTGTAAACGCCTTTTGTCAAGGTACTTACTGTGAATGTTTGCCTGGGTACACAGGTGACGGTTATCAATGCGAATGGATAGGCTATACCACTACTTCAGAATCTCCCGTATACCCATATGAAGAATATACCAGTTCCCCTGCTGCAAATACCAAAGATATTTCTCAATATCCTGATCAAGAGCCGCACTACTACGTTTCCGAAGGACCGTATGATTCCGAAACCACACCAGCTCCTGAAACGCCGTATGTTTCTGAAACGCCTTACGTTCCTGATGTTTCTTCAAATACACCTGCCAACGAAGCAGAGTACAACGAGACATTCGTACTGCCCAACTGTGACCCCCAAGGCTGTTCTTGTCCGCCTGGATATTTAAACTACAGAGACCAAAGCAATAACGAATTATGCCGCAGTGACAGCTATAGCGCTCCCACAAAAAGCAGCGACGATGGTGACTCTTCAAGTAAGTGCCTTGCCTACCATACAAAAGGGTATATTTTATCCAAGGGTACCTAACCTAGTTCAACTATTAAAATAATATTCTTTTTTTCAGTTGGTTGCGAGTTGGACACTGACTGCCCGCCCAACGCAGTATGTTCATTTAGTTCGGATGAAGGAGACGAAGACACGGGACACTGCGTGTGTCCGGAAGGGTACGAGGGCGATGGGTACCAGTGCCTAGAGCGCACTGGACCCAGCTGCTCGTGCGGTATCAACGCGCACTGCATTGAGTCAGTGGTGCCCGGCGAGCTAATGTGCGTGTGCGACGGCGGCTACGTCGGTGATGGCTACCTCTGCCGGCCAAGCTTCAGCTGCACCAACAACTCCGACTGCGAGTATCATGCTGAATGCCGTCCTAACGCCATCACCAATGAACTTATCTGCCAGTGCATCGAAGGCTACGTCAAAGATCAGAGTGATGCGTGCATCCCGGACGGCCCCCTTTGCAGCGGAGCACTGTGCGCTGAACACGCGTCCTGTCTATACGATGACAATCTAAACCTAAACTATTGTCACTGCGATGATGGATACGACGGTGATGGTATTATTCAGTGCGTGCCTGCTGGCCGAACGTGCGACGCCACTCACGATTGCCATTACGACGCTGTATGTATGCTTTCTGACAACTCGTATCAGTGCATCTGCCGGGACGGATACATCGGTGATGGTTACAGCTGTACTCAGGAGCTAAGCTGCCGGACCGATTCATATCTGTGCAGTGCGCAAGCGTCCTGCTTAAAACAAAACGATGGCTACGTGTGCGAATGCAATAGTGGCTATAGCGGGAACGGAACACACTGCGATTTAAACCCAAGACTGTCCGGTAACTTCCTAGTCCTGAGCGAGGGCGCTACTATTTACAGAGTGCCTTTCCAAATGACCCCTAGTGAATATGCAACTCCGATCAGTAGCAGCATTGATCAGATCGCTGTGGGAGTAGACGTGGACTGCGTAGCAGGACGAATCTATTGGGGAGATGTTGTAGGCAACACCATCAAACGTGTATCTTATGATGGATCTGGATTAGAAACCTTCTTGAGGAAAGGTTAGCCAGTTTTTCTATATAAATATATATTTTTAAGAGTACCTAGTATAGCTCTTTGTGTGTGGCTCGTCCGGGGAAGTACTACCACCATGCCTTTTTCTCAAGCAACGCCTTGCTGTGATTCGGTTTGCAGGGGGTGGTCACCCGTGAAATTACAGGCACATGAGGTTTAACATCTGTATGCCTCAAGTTGATGAACGCAGGACACGTTCCTATCATGCGTGACTTACGAGGCAATGCTTAGTTATTGGACTTAACAACAGGTGGGCCATCGCCTGTTCCATCAGGAAGTAGTACGAGTCAATTCCTACAAATTGTATTATATCTTGGGGTTGTTGAGCAAAAACACAAATGTTAAAGCTTGAACGAGCTCAGAGAGCCGTTCTCAAAGTCCTATCAAACAAACCAATCTGGTTCCGAACGTCTGATATATATTCCCTGTGTCAGGTCCTCACCGTCCGCCAAGTGTTCATTTTACAAACAACCATTCGTAAGCACACAGCTAATATATTAACCTAATCGCTAACATGCAACTTAAATCGGAGGTCTGACTTAGTCTGTAATACCGAAAAGCGACGCACGGCTTTTGCCAGTAGTCATTTCTACAATTTGAGCGCCACATTATACAACCGAACCAACAATAACATCAATATTTACCCCTTACCTAACTACAAATCTAATCAAAAATGCTAACAGTGGATAAACAACAAAAACCCTCTTAATATTTTTATTACAACTTTTAAGTAACTGAACTAACAGTTCTCATAATGTTTTGGAGTTCTTAAAGTCAGAGGAGGGCGTTAATATTCGCGACACTGTTTTTTGAAACTTGTTGTCGCGAATGTTATCGTTTTCTACATTATATTGTGCCTTGTTTTTGATCCAAAATAAGCTGATTTTGATTTTTGATTTTGAGTATTAAAATAAAACAGCTTTACTTACACTGCAAAAAATACCTAAAGGCAGTAAAAACATTTTGTTTATTTTTCAGGTGTGATTTCGCCTGAAGGCATTTCCGTTGATTGGTCTGCAAGAAATATATTCTGGACCGACTCCAGGAAATTGACTATTGAAGTAGCGAACTTGGAAACGAAGGTTCGAAAGGTTCTGTTTGCTATAGAAGGAATATTTAACCCGAGAGGAATCGTGGCGCATCCACGAAGAGGGTAAGGAGTACTTTAAAATATTCAAACAGACTGATAAAATAAGATTTCACTACTGTTCAAATACCGAATCAGTTAACTTATACAAAATAGAGGTTTAGGTAGCGAATATGAAACTCCTTGCTATCCCTCATATTATAATTTTAGTGAATGTATTATAATTTACAGGAAAATATTTTGGTCCGACTGGAAACGTGCAGACCCGAAGATCGAATGGGCTAGCATGGACGGTAGCCAACGGGGTGTTTTCTTGAACAAAGACGACGTCACCCTGCCTAACTCGCTGGCCATAGACTGGGACAGAGAGAGGCTTTGCTATGCTGACGCTGCACAGCTCAGCATCAAGTGCGTGGGAATCGATACATTGGAAAAAGACATAATCGTCGCGTCTTGCTCGTATCCCTTCAGTTTAGCGATCAACGAAAACCAGTTCTACTGGACTGATTGGAAGACGTTAGTATTTTGTGCATCATTTTATCTGCTCGTCTTGGTCGTGTCGTTTCTCTATATAATTTTTATCCTAAAAGCCTAAAATTTGGAGCGTTATATTAAACTATTGCACATATTATCAAACTATATTTACTCATTCATTACACACCCTGTTCTCAGCTGCCCTTATTCACTATATTCCAGTCAACTTGGCTGTTGTGTGATTGCTGTTTTATAAGCGCATCCTTTTACGTCTTACCCTCTCTCACCAGGTTAAAGATTGAAACCGTGGACGTTGGTACCCAACTCCGCAGCCAATTGCCCATGGTCGTGACCAGCCGGCCCTACGGTTTGGCAGTGGCCCCGGGGCAATGCCCGGCGGTTAACAACGTGTGTGGGCAACACAACGGCGGCTGCGCACCCCACCAGCTGTGCCTACCCAGCGGCCAGGGAAGAACGTGCGTGGACGGAGACGAAACGTATTCAGAACTTTAGGTAGGATAACATCTAGGTAGATGCCGACTGTCACAAGTTTATAACTATTAAAGGCATTTAGAGAACTTCTGAATTCATCATATAATACCTACTCTATAAAAAAGTAATAGTGACTTTAAATTAGTTTTCAAGGCTTTAGTTAGAAGTCAAGGCTATCATTAGCAAAAACTAAATATAGGTAAGTTTGCGATAGTCGCATCAGGTCATCTTATCTGCTCTAATAAATAAAAATAAATAAAAAGCTGACCTAATACCAAAGTAAATGCTTAGCTTATGCTAGTCCAATATAACCTGCTTGTTCCATCAGCTAGTTGTAGAAAAAAAATTTAAAAAAAACTCTTTTGCAAACTTCGTAAATTATAAGATATTTTTTTAATGATCATTCGTCTGTTATTGGTAAGAAACTGCTCTCATATTGTCATGTAAAAATAAGAAATGCCAAGTTTTCATACAGATCATACATTTCAACATCTACTGTACCGTTTAGGGGTTGAATTTCACGAATTTCTTTCTTAGTACCCCGTATGCACCAAGACAAAATTATGCCCTCAAAATCATAAATTAATACTGATCAGCGGTTTATGTTTTGCGTTGACTATTTCAGGTCAATAATTATATGCCAAAAACAAATTATATATGATGCCAAAGCTACTAATTTGGAGAAGAATAAATACTTACTTATTTGTTTTAAATCTATATTTAAGATACCTTTTCATACCAAACTAGATTAAGATACATATTTTGTTTTAAATAAAAATGTGTATAATAATTAGGATATTATTATAATAAACAATACTCCTTACATTTTAAGATCTTAAATTCACTATCAATGTTATTTATAAACCAAAGCAATAAAATAATTTATTAATAAAATATGTTTGTTTTATTTATGCTAGCTTATTTATAATTATATTTTTGCAGATTTGTAAGGATCCTCAAGTCCTTTATAAAATTCGAAAGATCTAAGTAGGTAATTAGAATTTCTTAATCTCAAACAAATAGATTATGTCCTTGTCCCTCTACTACTAAAAGGTCATTGCTGTTGGAATGTTGCACATTAACTACTTATTCACATATCTTTTACACAATAACTCTATCAGTAGATAGGTATGTGAAATAATTTTGACATGTGTGCGATTATTTTACTTTTTTTAAGTGATTTGCTATAGTGATACTGTAAAATATATTTGAGTTTTATGTACACATTTTACAATTTAAATTTCGAACACCAACATTGTTCTTAGTAGTTAAGGTTTGAGACAAAGCATCACAGTATGATTAGATAAAAAAACAAAATAATCAACCTTACTTATTATGAGTAAACAAAAGAACTAACCATAAAGATAATATAGATTAGCCCCACAGTTCTTCAGTTCGGCCGAATTTGAATACTAGGGAGCCGGCGAATATGAACGAGTTCTGCATGAATAGACTCACTCCCGGCCATGTGTGCTTGTTGGCTGGAAAAGTAGAAATATATGTTCAGGAACCTAGCTTATTATACTAAGATAGTACAACCAGGGGCCTTAGGCTCACTTCGAACGAGATTATCTCACGGTGGAGATGACGTCATATCTCGTTCAATAACTCGTTGACGTTGCGTCTCGCATGAACTTTGAATGAGAAAATTGGGGAGTAGGATGGTGAGAATAGGGGTAAATAGTTATCGAACGAGATATGACGTCATCTCTACCGTGAGATAATCTCGCAAGAAGTGAGCATAAGGCCCCAGTTCAAATCAGAAGTACTACTACCACGCCTTTTGCGGCCGTCAAGCTGCGTTGTTGTGTTTTAGTTTGAAGTGTGGTTGCCGGTGAAATTACAGGCACATGAGGACTGTCTAACATCTGTATGCCTCAAGTTGATGGATACAGGGCAGTGCATCATAGGATATGTTCCTATCTTGCGTGACTTACGGGGCAATGCTTTGTTATATGTGATGGTTACCACTTTACATCAGGTGAGTGGGTGGTCTAGTTGTATAAAAAAAAATGGTCTTTATTCAGTACAATCACAAGGATCACTTTGAAACTTTGTTAAGTTTAGGATCTATTTATATACCTTTTTTTAGGCATTAAAGTACACAAACAAGCATACTGATGGAAAGCTGTTACCACTCTTATTTGTTAAGGCATCAATTTAGTAGTCAGAAACTCATTGCAAACAAGCACAAGTGCTTTACCTGCGCTGACGTTATTAGCGAACAGAATCCAGCATGACGCTATCAAGGAAGCAAATCCAACGACGAAGCCAAAGAACAGCCAGAGGCGTGCGCCGCGCGGGCCCATGCATCCACCCGTATATGTCTCGCCACGAACCTGGAATCAAACAGTTTTGCATTGTATAAATTCTATTTCAAAAGTTTTTTATATATTTAGGCTTGACACACAAAAAGGGCCCATCAGCGGCCTACTTGCGGAAACCAGTCCGCTCACCAAGTTTTTTATTAATACAATCAGAGTCCACTATGTTAATAAAAACAATCAGAGTCCACTATGTTAGTAAAAACTTAAGTTAGTTAGTACTTAATAACTAAAACTTTCATCATCTGGGAGAGCTTCCATACCAGAGGACACACATTATTGTTTGCAATTTCATTTAAGATGCTGTTACTGCACGAACACACTGCTCAGTAATATGTTAAAAATAATAGCTTTCAATTTGCATCTCCCTAGACTGTAACCCCACAATAGACATCAAAATTAAATCAAATTATATCCAATTTTTATTTAAAAAACGAGCTCCGGAACTGCAGCAGAATCCATTGCTGCTTGAACCGATTTAATCCATTTATTCCACAACACAAAAAAAGGGTGAAACAACAAATCACTCCCACTAGGTGGCTTGATTTGGCTAACGAGTGATATAAAATCTTTTCAGGTCCGACTGCCATCAGAGCTAAGTCAGTGTCGACTAACATATAATTTAGTTCACAAGTTTTTCAAGTTACATCTCCCTATATTTTAATTCTGGTTGCCTTCTACTGACCTGTGCATTGGAAACTGAGTTGACCATGACAAGAGACAATATGGCCATCACTCCACACACATGAGAGGCATTGGGCAGCTCCCCAGGATATACTGACACAGCATCAATTATGAACCACCATCCTGTAAAGAACTGAGGAAAAAACATCATGATTAAGGGTCAGAGTATAAAAACAAGACTTTGAAGATTTCAACAACTAAATCTGCTGATCTCAGCACGTTTTGCTGTAGAAATCTTCATTATATTGAGAAGATAAGGTGCCAGGTATAATTATATACCTACATAAATTTAGAAATTGGGAGTGATAGCAAACACTGAATGACTAAGGACTAAGTAGGTAGGTACCAACCAAGAGACCCGAAAATATTGAAGCAATGATGTTCCTCTTCTCTCCACTTTCGAACCAAACACAGCTCGGCATAGTCACATTCTCAAAACAAGGTAAGCAGCTCATCTTTTAACTGAATGCGAGTAATGCGAGTAAATAACACAAATCTTGTAGTACAATGACAATGTACGTACGTACGTACAAAAATTAAAATAATTTAATTTGTTACTTTCTTGCTTCTTCTTCTTTCACTTCATATATAACATATGTCCGTCATTTCGACATACAATTTTGTGAGTGTCAAGTTAAGTGAAAAATATAAAATACTTTTTAGTCAACGATAACGGCAACGGTGTTCTCTTCATTATAGCTTCGTAATAAAATGATTTATTGATTGAATGACGAAGCCTTCGTCATTCAATTCATTTCATAGTTTCGTTACGTCGCGCGTCGGTCATTTCCTTAGCTTTTTCTTATTTTTATTTCTTGTAAGAAATTAAGAAGGTAGGTACTTTCTACTTAGTTCTCATATTGGTGACAGCTACTTATTCTGATGATATAGCCAAAGGTTGTCCAACGGAATCCCAATGTTTGGACTTGCCTCTGACTACCACCTACTTTAATTTTCGTAGTGTTTGGATACCATCACGAAATCTCAGTTCGGGGCAAATTTCAGTTATAACAAAGTACTCTGTGGAGGCAAACCACTAGTTTACCCTGGTTTCTACTCAGGAATCTGACGGGGTTTTTTTCTGGTTTCTGTCGTTATTGGTCAGTGCATGTTCGGCGCTGAGACGCAGCTTTGTCGGCGAGGCGTAAAAGCAAGCCCCTGGGGAATGTGGCGAGCTCGTTGATAGATGCAAAAATAACATGTAGTACAGACCATACTTAATAGTTATTTCGTTGCGTACCGAAAAGAGCCGATTAGTAGGTAGTAGATAGTAGGTATGTAAGTTATACAATTATTGCAATTCGAGCAAATGGGAGAAAATATTAAATAATTATTATTGAACCATCCTTGTGTAGGTGACGGTACATACCCACACGCCTAGCACGCCTGTAATAGGAACGATGTTTCTCGGATAGAGAATCATAACCTGTATAGGTACCTATAATGTGTAGTAGGTAAACACATTATGGTATATATTACCAACTTACGGTGCCTACTAGGTACAGTCGCCGACATTTTAAGAGGTTGTGTTTACGAGTCGTTTAGTAGATTTATAATTAGGTAGGCATCCACTAATGTTTATATCACGTATATCTATACTTACATAATTGCATAGGGGTTGAAACATTTAATAAAAAAATCAATGAACCAAATCTTGCTACCTTTTAGAAATTGTGAAGATCTTAGTGTTGGTATAATATAATATACATATATCATGAACAACATAATTCAACATCATAATATATATCATAATACAACAGCAAGACTGAAATTTATTAAGTAAACAGGCGTTCAAATAAAACAAATTTATAAAAGTATTAAATTCTTATTTTGCGTATAGACTAGGTACTTATACAGGTTAGGCCATTTAGATCGGTCAGTATGGGCAAGTCTGTAACTATAAGATATACAAAGACCTGTTCCTAGGAACCATGTCATCGATTTTAGTAACAAGAAAAACTGCGCACCTACATAGATTAAAAATGAAACTTGTACTCAGTTCGGGAATCGAACCCGCTCGTATTGAAAAATAAAACTTACATTATTTCTATCTGGATATCGATTGTGTATGTCCTACACTGTAGGACGATATCATATTTAGTTATAGTTAAGTATGTAGGTAAGTAGTTTATATTTCCATATTGTAGGCTACCTACCTACAATATGGAAATATACCTGTCACTACCTAATATTGTGTAAGTCTAAGTACCTACTTACCTACCTTGATACAAAATATAATGAAATAATTAGATTATATGTAGGTACCTACCTATTTATCATAGAAAATATGAATAATACGTACCTACTCAAATACCTACTTATCTAGATATTTCAGGTTGATATTTATATAGTTATATGTAGGTAGGTAATAGTAAAATATAAAAATATGATTAAAATATTGTAATTTACTTAACTACATTGCTATGACACAATACAAGAAATGCTTTAAAAGTAACACAGTATCGTTGAGTAAGAGATAGAGTAGAATACTATAACGTTGAAGTGATCACAGATTCTGTTGAGATAATGTGCCGTAGAAATATCAGTGGTAGCAGTAACCTTCATTTTGGTAACACCACTCAGGCTGAAGAGACTCTGCGTCGATTCCCATTCGGATCAAACGTTCCCTGTAAGAGAAAAATACGTCATGTATCAGAACTAAAATCATGAAAATAATGCGTCAGGTACCTAATAGCGTCAGATAAACAGTCATATTCTTTCTTTGGTTTTATACTCAAAATAATAAAAGTGTTATTTTGAGGGTTTTGACACGTTTTTTTCCTTTTTTTGGCATCTCAAAATGCCACTAACTTATAAATAACCTGTTGCTATGATTTTGCAATAACATTATAACTTATTCTAAATTCTGTTATTATATCAATTTTTTTTCATATTAATCATTTATAATATATTCTTATTCGTTACTTTATCTAAATATCTGTCTATTTCATGCCACAAATTTAATAAATAAAAAACAACAATCATTTTATTTCTCACAAGCTCATAAGATTTTACCACGTTCTATCAATTAAGCCTTGGACGAAGTATGCAAAGACAATTCAGTCCATGAACAAAGTATAAAAAGTAGCTGAACCACCTGATATCTACCAGATCTGAAATTATATTCATCCTTCCTATTCGGTATTAGTAACGTGAGATATTATAAGTGTTCATAAATTAATCTCACATTACTAATAACTTCATACAATTTTCATAGAACTTCACGTACAGGTAAGTTCGTTTAATCATTAATGAAATTAACTTTACATACAGGTAAGTTCGTTTAATCATTAATAAAATTGGCAGGCAGCTTGTAGGGGGGAAACATAAAGGACATCATACAGTTTTACTTACCGGACATGCAGCATCCTATACTCAGCATCTCGCCATGTGCCCTCTGGCTCAGCCCATAGCCGCTCGGCCAGAGCTGCGGCGCGAGGCCATAATCTACCTGCCAAAGATGCGCTATCAGCCTGCTCTGACCACAAGGCAGCTTCTCCACCTGTAAAAGAGAACAAAAGTCATCCATTTAGAATCAAAGCTCACACATTCCGATCATAGTCTATGAGCAAACAACCGCAGATGAAAAAACTGATTTACTTTGGTACAACAAGTATGGTACAATGCCAACCAAAGATCTTTCTATTCGCCTAGTGCCTACTGCACTTAAACTCACCTAGAATTAGATCTTTGTATTCACCAGCCATCGCAGCTGGGCTGTTGTCATAGACCTTCTGCCAACCAATATAAGGCGAGCACCAATTGTTTCCTGCAGTAATTAACCATAAATAAAGCTTCCCATCATAATACAGTTTATTACAGTTTTGCAAAGTGATACTGATAATAATAATTTACCTTCCCCAACCCAAGCACCAAATCCGCAGTCGAAGTAGAGTGCGTCGTAGTTGGAAATTATCAGACGGTAACCTTTTGCCAGTAATCCTTTGATCTGAGGATCACTACCAGTAGTCCAAACCTGAAAATAGATAAGAATTTGGTTGGGCGTGTTATAATAAAGAGCTGACAGCATATTAATAGCACTCAAGATAAAAAAAAACTTAAATAATATAGGTAGGTATTCAAAATAATGTTTATACTTTTACTGTTACATTGCATTTCCTGATACCCAACCGGAGATGCGAGAGGCGTAGGATGATGCACCTGCTACTCATAGGTTTTGAGAGCGAGAGACTATCATATCTCTATCATAGATAAAGAGATAGATAGATAGTAGATTAATAGATAAACATTTATGGAAACATATTAAATTTCTATGCATATCAACAAAATAAAGGTAAATGGGCATTTTGTTCGGACCTGTGACCCACCAGCGACCACGAACGAAACTAGTCCGACTATGTTAAAGACCATGAATACTATCCAATGAGAGTCGCATTCCTCATTCAAAGTTTTTTATTTTGCAAAACAAGAATTAATAAAAACATCATCCGTATAAATATTTTAAATACACAAAGGTCTTCCTAAAAAGGTTCAATAATGTTTTAAGCATTATCGAGAGGAGCATGTATTATGTGTGTATATGTATTTATTTGTATCATGACCTAGGTACCTATATTATTTTTAAAGAGTTAAGCTGGTCTATGATAAGTAAAACCCTTTTTTTCATATTTTTATTCAATATCATCAATATCAATCGTGACATCGTCTAAAAACCTTAGTGGTGATTCTATTCCTACGATAAGAAGTAGGTACACAACAACAACACTCGCGATATGCGCACAACTAAAAATAATAGTTTTGAATACTTTGTTTCCCATTTAGAGTGGGATTAATCAAATTACATATATATGTATTATATTGTCTAATTCGCACATGGCATGACTGGATTTAACAATAATATTGATTGAAAATCAGTAATTGGTAAATATAAACGTTTTGCGTTGAACCACATAACTTTGTTATCCCATACATTTGGATTAAAATAAAAAACGAACAACATTTCAATAATGGACGCGAATTTCGAGGCACCGCCACCGGGTCAAAAACGCCCAATGACCTTAAATTCAAATAAATAATTACTTCATAAATTACACATTAAAATTTTAATGTGTAATTTATGAAAGGCATATTAATTAAAAAAAGGGCAAAGGACTCTTCCATTTTGTTTTAAACGTCTTTATTTTATTTGACTACTTCTTGGTTTTAATAATATATTTTACCATGCTAAAACAGAGGAATAAAGTGAGCTTACTTGTATTATGTAATCGTTCTTGTCCAAGAAGTTCTCAACGTGATCGTATTCCGTCAAGGTACTCGTCCACAAGATGAGCGGCAGCTTCTTTCCGAAGGCCTGCAAACGAGGAAAGAGTTGCCTATTTACATAAATACTCAATTCAGAAAGAAAATAAAAATGCAATTTGTTACAACTAAACCTTATAAGCGCGATCTTGAGCCTTCTTTTGGAAAAAGTTCCACAGTTTCAAGAAGCTGGATTTGTCCAAACCCCATCGATTCTGAATCATAAAAGTCTGAATTTCTTCTGATGAGTTCCAACATTTTTCGCTTACTTCGTCACCTCCCATATGGAATATATCAGCATTGAATACATCTGTAATGAAAAGAGTAAAATTAATAAGCGTAGGTAGGTAGGTACTTAACTTCAGGTGTCGACTACATACATATTTAGTTAGTTACCCAAGTTATTTAAATTACTTTCTTTATTCAGAAACTTATGAACTAGAGTAAACACGATGAGTCAAATAAGTATCTACATAGGAAATAATATAACCTAAGTAATACAGTCAAGTGCTTATATGATAACACCATTTACCTACTTACTCAATAAACAACAAGCGAAATATCAGCTTACCGGCCATATCATTGTAGATATCTTCTAAATAATTATATAGCTCTTCTTTTATGGGATTCAGCTGTCCGCAAGGTGGCTCGACACAGTAAGTTGCCCATGGCTCAGCCTAAAATAACATTAGAAATAAAATAGAATTAAATATTATTTAAATAGGTTCGTAGACGTAGGTAATAGGAATAGAATACTAAGAAATGTACCTTGAAGCACACCGTCAAATTAGTGTCCTGCCAGCCTTCACCGACGTGTGCGGGAGCGTCAAACTCAGGCAATACTCGAACTCCTCTTACCAATCCGAACTCTACTACATCACGAATTTGTTGTTTGGTGTAAATCTGGACAAGAATTTAAGAGTTTAGATATATAGTCAAAGTTAGTTTAGTAACTAGATAGACTAAAATTGAAATTGAATCATGATTCAAATTATTATCGAGTAGGTTATAATAAGGTATCTTTATAAAATAATTAATTAAATACCAAAGGACCTTATACCTTGCTTGGAGTGAAAGCACCATATTTTGATAGATTTGGTCTTCTTTCAGAGACAAAAGGAAAACTTTGACTGTCCGTGATGTGCCAATGGAATGTGTTGAGTTTTACGGCAGCCATTGCCTCTAAAATTGCGAAAAATATCAATTTATCAAGCCGAAGGCAAATACAAAAGATAACGCAAAATAGTAAGATTAATTTCTTTATTTAATTTCTTACCAATAGTAGACTTGATGGAATCAATGCTGTAATAGTTTCTAGCCGTATCCAGAAGAATGCCTCTGTATGGGTAAACGGGTTTGTCGTTGATTGTGACATCTCTGACCATCTAAAACATTTATTTAATTATTATTGCACTAAAATACGCAGTAAGATGGCTTAATGCCAATGCATTTTCAACCAGCCCACCTAAGTTTTGGTATAGAAAAAGATTAACGTTCGAAAAATATAAACCTGGTCAAATTTGAAGGAAAGCAAAAGAAGTCCCATGCCCCACTCGGTCGGGTTGCGGATCATTATGAAAAACAAAAGGTCAGCGTTCGTTGCAAGAAACAAAAAACAAGCATCTCGATCACATTGCAACATTAGGTAGGTTTAGGTACCAAAACCATATTTGAAGGACCTAAAAACATTCAAGTTCTTATTTATTAGACAGTTAGAGTGCCAGCGACCTGACAACGCTTCATTTAGCATTAGCCGTGATCCTGAATCTTTATGCAAATCCTGAGATGTCAGTGATCCCAACCGGTCTTTTATTCTGAACTGGTTCTTTGTTTACTAATTCCTCGATCGCTCCATTCGTGATACAAGCACTGTCACAAGAAACGACACTCTTTGTTAGTCGAAACCTTCTGAATTTACATTAAATCTAAACCAGGTACCTAGTTGTACGACGTACGTGCTAGTCAATGCTTAATTAATGTCATTTAAAAGTAATACCTAAGTATCTACTTATCTAACGACTCGTTACATTAGTGAGACTTCTAGGATACATACCTACCTCCAACAGTAGGTAATGATACCTTGGTATTGTGATGATAAACGACCACAAAATAGATATGAACTGAGTAGTTGATTTATCCTCACTTCCCAAACTGGAAGATTGAGATGATAATAATAATTTTGAAATAACAATCCTCACCAAAAGATGATTTCTGATGTCATCATACACAATGAGCTGTGACAGTGATTCTAACCCGTGTCGAACGCCGAAGAACGTGTTAGCTGTTATCGTCGCGTTAACTTTATCGTTTGAAGATGCTGATACTTTGATGCTGTAGCTTTCGTCAAAGTCAAGGGAGAAATCTGAAAAAAATATCGACTGACTGTACCATAAGTTATAGTGATACACCTATATAAATATAATAATATATTTTGTGCTCTATCTGCTCAGCTGAGTCGGCTGTGGAGACGCCGCTAGTTGTCTGGAGTGGTTGAAACTAACTAGGCAAATCCAATTTTACCCCGTGTACCTACCCCATTGACACGAAAAAAAGAAGAAGATTATACCGATTCAAATGTAAATAGGTATTTATTACGAAACTAAGATGCATCTACAGACTTTATTCAAGACTTTTAAGCAAAGATAAGAAGGAAAACTTTGGAGTTAGTGGAAATTAAATGTAGAAGGTAAAACAAGTTACCAATACCAAAGGCAGTATTTATTGCATAAATAATAGTAGGTACTACGTAAATAATAATAATTGTATAATGGTACTACTAAGGTAACCACAGGCGTATGTTGGTAGGTTATAGTAGGTACACACGCGAGGCCCATTAACATCGAATTTTTGTTTTATGGAAAAGTGAATAATAACAAAGTTTCATAACAGAAAACAGTCAATATTATTGATATTGGTAGGTACTGAAAACAGTCAATAGGTATTCGTAAAATAAAATTTTACACGGCACTCTGTAAATTTCACGCTGCTAACGAACGTGATTGGATACGAAATCTTATGAGACAAAAACAATTCGTTTGGTAATTGTGTTCCGTAAATTGTCTTGAGCATAAAATGCAATAATAAAACTAAATCATACCTATGTGGTATAAATAAATGGTTTGGTTACTTCATTTAATGACTAACAAAGTTTCAACATAATAGGTATATCCTACTATAGGTATACCCTTTTCAACAATTTTGTGTGAAGCATATCTGGGGAAGCTAAAAAACTTGCAAATTAACTTTCAAGAATGTATGCCTTGCTATACTGTAACTGGTTTTATGACGGTCCAGCCTTACTATAAGAATTATGTCACCACTTTTATGAGGATAAGGATAATGACCTCCAACGCCCTACTCTGTCTGTACTAGCAGAAGTAACGTGATGTAAATACTGACTATGCAAGTAGTTATACCGATCTCTGGCATAACTACAGTATTGCAGTAGATATCTCCAAGATGATGATTGTCTACTGTGCTGTTACTGACACAGTAGACAATCATCAACAGCCCAGAGACCAAATAAATGGTAAGCTATAATGTGGTCAAATAAATCGCCATACTAATCTACCTACCTGCATTAGTCTGCATAAAAAAGAGAACAAAACCTAAATCGACTCACCATTGGTATCCGGATTATTATTGACCACCTTAACAATCACCGATTTTCCTGAAGACTTTGGAGTTATCCCTTTAGGTAGTATCGTAGTCAAAATTTGGTTTTTGAATCTCTGTAAAAAATAAAGATTATAGAATTAAATAAGCTAACCTCAACGCAAAATTTACACAGGTCCGGTCGAGTGTCGAGGTTCTCACTGAATTAGTGATACTTACTTTATCAAGATAATAAATTACGTTATTTAATAATTACATGGAAAGCTCACATCAAAAAATATTCTAGAGGGATGAAGCCAATCATCGCTGAAGCCTCAATTTACTAATATGATAGGAAGAACATTAGGCTACTGATTTATAAAACTGTGGTTAAACCCATATGGAGTTAATATGCCATATTATGGAATCTGACTCTACTACTGCCTCTTACTCTAATATAAGCATAATCTAGCGACTCCAGAACTCAATGTCGAACGCACTATAGTTCATCACAACTGAGGAACTGCATGAACAACTAAAAATGACCACAATAATGAAAAAGATTCAACTGTCAATCTAACTGGCTGTAAACCAAACACGAAAAAACTAAAGCGCTGAAAATTATTAAAAGCAAGCGCACAAACCATAATTGGGGATATACTCACTGGAGTACCTACATCCCAGCACGCCAACAAAATCCCTCAACAAAACTGCTTATTGCCAGCTGGCTGATTGCAGATGTGAAAAAGAGAAAACAATCAGTAAAATCACAAGGTTTATTATAATACAAACTGTGGATGTGGATGTGGATCTAAACGCCTTTATAACGTACCCGTCACCATCCCCGTCATCTGTAGGTACTTAGTTTACAACTCACCTCTCCAGCTGCTTGCATCAAATCACTGGACCTTCCAGCATTCACGATTTCAACCTTGATGTTATTGATGTTGATCTTGGACAAGAAGTTTCCGAGGTCAGCGTCCCCAGTAGGTCTCGGCCATAGTAAACCTGCAAAATTTATTCATGTTGGGTATACCTGTTTCATACTTTCCTATAGTATAGGTATACTGACATAGGTGCCTAATCTAATAAAATAGTCAAACAAACTTAGGTACCCTGTAGGTTCTAGGTAAGTGATGCTATGATCAATATAAATAAATCAATATAATATAAAAATAAAGCTTAAACATAATGGATCAGACTAGCTAAATAAGTTTAATTTCTATCATCATCAAAGATGAGACACTATATGAAGCACAATATAAATTGAAAACCAAAGAGATTCATTCTTCATACAGGTTCGCTAGGGCTCCTAAGTACCTACTCCTAGTTACTTTGCCTGCATAAAATATCATTTAATTGCTTAATCCTATGACCTACCGTATTCATTGCAGAACATCTTGCAAGCTTCCAAGCTGAGCACAGGGTCCTGGTTCTGTGGGTCGTTGCGTAATTTCACGCACTTCCTGTCTTCACATGACCATCTCCATGGCGATTGATCATCAGCTGCGGTCAAACTGCCGAGCAAATTATGATGATGACCTGGTAATACATCTCCATAGGTTCTTTTTTACCTACATAAGGACAGTCAGCAACAGAAGTTCATAAACAGTTTTACACTTATTCTTCGAGCTTCGAGGGGTATGTTTTTCCGTGTTCTATGATGGCAACTATGCATTGAAACATTTATGAGCTCAAGATAAATCATTGAATATTTGCCAAAATTTTGATCACGACGCTACGGGTTCCGTCTTCGTAATCATCATTTAAAAGTTATAAATTTTTGGAAATAAATTAAATCCGTTTAAACGTTGGCGTTCATAGTTGGTAAAATATGGCATTGCTAGATTTTTCTAGGTAGGGCCAAATTGATTACGTATTAGGTACTAAGTACCTACCAAGCTCAGAATAATAAGTAGCATTTTATGAATTGCTTATTTTTCTTATTGCTCAGTTAGTTTCGGTCGTAGCAGGTGGCAAAGCCAGTAAAGCCACCTGCGCTTCTTATTTTAAAAATGATGCCATTTTTTGTGTTCACGCTTGGAACCTAGATGCAGTAGATAATTACATTCTATCAGACCTTTGATAGGTCTAATAGGCGTAGGTACAAGGTATAAACTCGTATCGTATAATAAGCTGATCCTAAAGCGGATATTGGACAAAACGACTTTGCACTTACACGCTATGGTTGATCAACAAGGCAATTATTTATCTGTCTCGGATGGGTATAGGTACCTACCTGAATGTCATGATTTGAATGCCATTGACCTACCTACAATTATTAATATCACTGAATATCTAACAATGCATGTTAAATACCAAGCTACGTAAATAGGAAACTTGTGAGAAGTTGGCCAACAACAATAAGGAAAAGTGCTCCACTTTTCCAATTCACATGCTATCAGAATCGAGTTTCTATATCTATCGATACCTATCTATCAGACACAATAGGTACATTGTTATGTAGTTAGGTAAATAATTACGTAGGTATCGAAAAAGTAGACCAAACCACGCAAGTGGTACATGAAACTATTTAACTAAAGCTTAGTGCTGATCTAGGTCCTAACTACTCAACCACCATACCCATACCAGATAGTTTATTGTGTAGGTACAGTAAGCCTTCCATTGGATGAAAGACTAAAGTGAATTTTAAATTTCGTAGTTTTTCATTCATGAAATGCCTCTTTAACGTTCCTCCAATATGAAACTAAACACACCATGAGGCAGCCCTATTCACAAATGCACAATTTGCCCTATGCACAATTTGTCCATTCCGTGTTTACGTGACTTTGGTACTTACGTAAACAGTATCAATTAGGGGTGTTGCAAATTTCTGAGACAATATTAATTTTACTTTTGTATGGGAATTTCGTAAACAATAATCCACCTTTGCACACGTCAAAGTATTCCATTGCTTGGTCTGATCACTCAGTATTTGGCCATACAGTTGTTTGACTAAAATAATTTGTATACAGTTTCATGGGGATGTATCACTGGTCGGTTTACCCCTCATTTAACTTGTTATTAAGTCTGACTAAACTATAATTTCATATTAGCCGGCACATCTTGCGGCACATACTGATAACTAATTAATGCCTTACCACAAGTTTTCGAACACGCGCCTATCAAACCACGGCAGCTATAATTGGCCAAGCATTCGGTTAAAATAATAAAATAATAGGTAGGTACCTAGTACAAGAAACTCACCATAATGTGACTAATATGATGACCACTGCGCACAGATAAAACTTATGGAGCCACATTATCTGAAACAATCAGAAAGTATTAAAGTAGTATACTGGTAGGTAGTCTTTTACTAAGTATTTATTTGCATTTAACTTTAGGCTAAAAAGAGCTTTATTTTAACATACCTACCTATCTCCTTTGTTTATGGGTAGGTACCCGATTGCTTATATAGGTTGGTACACTTATCGACAAAAGTATAGTTCAAATATTTCATAGACCAGCATATTCTTGTTCAAAGTTTTGAACTATACCTAAATAATATATATATATCAATAAATAAAATACAAATCTCATTCCTTAAATATTTCTTTTTTTCGAAATAATAGGTAATTTATTGCCTACGCCAAAATAAAATAATTATACTATGTACCTACCTAATAATAAAACAATGATCGAAAAGTAGATCAATATTTTAATTCTCCGTTGGATATCCAAATGATTAAATAAATAAAGATCTGACTTCCCCTAAAACTTACCTACTAAAGTTGTTGGAACGGACTGAAGGCCGGCTGACTACTGACTGAGTACAGTACTTACTGACTGAATGTACTGTACTGCCCGCCCCTGCTAGCTGTCTGGTGGTGGTGGATGACGTGTGTAGTGGCCATTATATTTTGTGACCATATTATATCGAAGGCTCGAAGTTAGGGAAGAGATGACGCATGCGAGATGAACACGAACACGTCAATGTCAAATTAAGTTCACATCCAACCAACAAAAAAATTTAATCAAATTCCAACCAATATGTAAAATAAAGTGATTATTTTTGTTGGTATTTTATTTTACCCAACATAACTTCATGTCGTTCATGATAACAAATATAACAATTGAACTGACAAGACCGTCTGCCGACAATAAAAAGACTGTCATCGTGGATGACAGTTTTTTTACTTGTAAATGTCTGTGATCGGGGTCTATCTAGCGATAGGGCCTCTAGCTGGCGCTATTTACCCTAGCTTTATTTGGAGTATGATTTGAGCTATGGAGTAATTTGGATTTTTCTTTGTTTTTTAATCTTAAAACAAACACCACTTACCCTAATTTTTAGATGTATTAGACTCTGTGTTATATTTAATAAATATTTTCTATTTTTGCAGACTTTAAAAATATTAGTTACATGACACTAGCAAGATTGGCCGTCGAAATGACAGTTATATGCAAACAAACCGAAACGAAAGTTAATTCATTCATTAGTTCATTCATACTTTACGTTTCATTCGGATTCGATTCAATTCATTCAATGGTTAAGATAGGACAAGGTAAAGGGGAACTACAAAAAATAAAATAAACCTTGTAAAAAAATACCTGCCGTGGTGACGGTGTAATGTAACTTACAACTTGGAATATCCTTAGCAGTTTGCTGTCAAAAAAATGGATCCAGCTTTGCTTAGAGAGCGTGAGGCGTTCAAGAAACGAGCACTTGCTACACCAAGGTACATTTAATTTCTGTTTGGGTACAGTGCGCGACACCGTTCGAGGCCCGACTACCTACTTTGTTAAACAAAAGCGGCGCGGCGCGTACTTTCTCTCACTCCCACTCGCGAGCTGGAGACTGCCCTGATGCGATGGGCGGTGCGGCGCGACCTCCGATTCATATTCAATTCTATTTCATTTTACTATACATAAACCAATAGATGAACTAACTAAAGTTGGGTAGGTGTTGATAATTCTATGCTTTATATTTTATTATTTTCTGGTTCTTTATATTATTTGAAAAGTACCTACTTCCTAAGTTAACTTGCAATGAGGGAATTTATAAAAAAATATGAAATAAAATCAGACAAATGTAGGAATAGCAATGTATAGAAATGTAGGAATAGGAATAGCAACCTGTTATCATAATATATTACTATTAAATCAATGCCTTGTTAATGTTACCTACATTATTCTTCACTTCACAATATGTACCTATCAAAATTTAATATGCCAATCTAGGTACATAAATTCAACCTATACTTGCTCAATGGCATTAAAGTGCCAGTTTTTAAAATAAGATCTTTATAAACCCACTTAATTGCACTGTTTTCAGTATCGAAAAGAAGAAAAGAGATGACTCGCAACATAAAGATGACAGTAAAAAGAAAACCAAATCATCAAGCTCTGCCAGCTCGGCACCAAAGCTTGATGCATCCAAGTAAGTATACTTTGCTATTGCTAACCTGTAGTAGTTACCTGATATAAATAACATAAAATCTAAGTAATCAAGAGATGTTATCCCCTTCAAAACTTACAAAATAAAAATATGGTATGGACTATATTGTAAAAATTAAAAACCATTATCATTCTTGTCTGCAACTAGTCATCAAGGCAGACTTTGATTATATTGACATGGCTTAAGAAATGAAATGTATGATGAATTAAAAAAAATACACAAAAACTTAAGTAGTAGGTAAGTATATAAGTTTTAAACTTCATTTTCAGTTATAAAACAATGGCGGGCAGCTCATCATACCGTTTTGGTGTGCTAGCCCGCATTGTGAGACACATGAGAGCACGCCATCAGGAAGGGGATGATCACCCCCTGACCCTTGATGAAGTCTTGGATGAGACAAATCAGTTGGATGTAGGCAATAAAGTGAAACAGGTATAGTTCATGCATTACAGGAATATTCCTTCAGTCTGTGCCATACATTGTTAAAAATAAATATTTTCATATTCAAGACTGGTTCAATACCTATACATTACTTCTTGAATTTTTCAAATAGAACAATCCATTCAAAAGATTTTAAAAATATAAGGTCACGGGGCGCGTTCTCACCCAGCGCGGGCCCGGGCAAGGCGTGAAGTAGAAGGGCGTGCAAATGACTCGAACCCACCACGGTCTAAGTTTATCCTAAAACATTGAAAAAATTTATGTCCACCCATGCGAAGCTGGGACAGGCCGCTAGTATTTTATATTTTTAACCAAATTGGTTCAGCTGTTTCAGCCGATTTATAATAGCTGAACCAATTTGGTTCATACTCTGATTATTTAGAGGGTTTGCAACTTGAAATAGCACAGGCTACTTTTTGATGCCAAGTAAATCAGCTGGCAAAAGCTAGTCTATGTGATAATGTTACATGGAAACTTAGGTAAATCCGTTGCAGTGTAGAGAATGAGACAAAAAAAACCGCTTCACAACTTTGATCTTCAGGTACCAAGTACCAACACAGCATTATTTGATTTGTCAAAGGGGGGTGAGAGAGACAGACATACAATAAATACTATAGTTTAGGCTTTGGGAACCAACAGCTTACTCCAGCTTTTAATGTACTCTTTACTCAATTGACATGTAATTTTATTTTAGTGGCTCCAAACAGAGGCTTTACAAAACAACCCTAAAATAGAATTCACAATGGATGGAAAATACAATTTCAAACCTGTTTACAAAATAAAGGATAAGAAGTCATTATTGAGGTAATAAAATATTTTTCATTAATCAGTTCCATGCCTTGTTGGCATCTGAGCGAAAATATCTGCCCATAGAGATGATGGAATGGATGAGGAATATCAATATCGAATTGTAGGTAATTCAATATTATCATACATTTCAAAGAACGGATATGTGAGAGAATGATGACTGACTACCTACTCAGCAACAAAACTAGATTTAGGGCCGGTTTCACCATGCTCTGTTAGATTAACAAAGGATTAAAGGGCCGTTAATATGTCAAAATGTACGCGTTTGACAGCTAAGGTTAGATTTAACGGCCTGTTAATCCTTGATTAGTTAGATGATTGATTAGTAGATTAGTAACTAGCAGAGCATGGTGAAACTGGGCCTAACAATTTCAGATAAGCATTGATTTAGAGTAGTAGAGCTCTATGTGAAGGGCTCGTTCGGGGAAGTACTACAACCACGCCATTTTTTGCCGCCAAGCAGCGATGCTGTGTTTCGGTTTGAAGAGTGGGTTGCCGGTGTAATTACAGGCACATGAGGCTTAACATCTGTATGCCTCAAGTTGATGGACGCAGGGCAGTGTATCATAGGGCACGTGCGTGACTTACGAGGCCATGTTTTATTATAGGTGATGGTTTCCACTTAACATCAGGTGGGCCATCTGCTTGTTTCATCAGCATGTTGTATAAATATTGATTATGCTTATCTGAAATTGTTAATCTAGTTTAGAGTTTTTTCTATTAATTTTTTCTTTTCTCTGAATCCATAAAAAATGGCCACAGCAGTTGGTAGATATAAAAAAGTAGAACATTTTAGTCAGAAGTCTGCCGTTTTAAAAAATAAACGAACTTATATGAAATGTTCATCAGAAATCAGAAATTAGAAATTATTTATTGTATAACTGTAGTACAAAAACGATCTTAAAGCTATGGTTATGTACAGTTTTAACAGTTTGTCCGTTCCGGACGTACAACAAAAACGCATTGTTATATTCTAAAGTTTTCACCCAAGAACCAACTAAAACATTTTAATACCCACTAATAGGTACTCCCAATTTCTTGCAAGTAGGTAGGTATAATGAACTATAAGAAACCGAGATCTAGATATTATAGAGCTTCTATTTTATCGTTCATAATATTCGTTTAAGTTATAAAATGCATTCGAGACTAACCATTTTCTCAAATGATTTTTGAATATATTTCCTTGAAGAGGTTTAATTTTATCGGGTAAACTATTGTAAATTTTGATAGCTGCAACAAATGCACTTTTTTTATACATGGTGTTGTTAATCTGAGGTATACTTACATATTATATTGTTACGAGCTCGGGGTTCGTATGGATAGAAAATGCACAATAATAATCCAAGAGATGACTTATTTATTTACACTAACACTTTACATAACTAAAACACTACTTAACACTACTTAACACTACTTAACACACTTAATTATCACTCAACTATCACTTGACAAAAGTTCTCTTCCTTTATCCACTTCTTCCTGAGCCATTCCCTGGAACTGACTTCTTCCTCGAGTCATCTTCACCAACTGACTTCTTCCCTGAGCCATTCCCTCGAAGTGACTCTCTTCTCGAGTCCTCTTCACAAAACGAACTGACTGTCGCTCTCGCCGACTGGCCTTATATACGACGCAGCTAACCCGAGAATGTTCTGGATCATACGAGACCATACTTGCATCTCTTTTCTACAGTGATAGCTCTCGTTCGTTTCCTTCGATTCGTTCTAGAACAGTAGTCTAGAATATTCGAAGGTCTGCTATCTCTTTCTAATAGTGCTATCTCTTTCACCCCTATGCAAATATGGCTCTATAGTGAAATGTCCTTCAAAGGTCCATAAGGGGTCCTGAAAACGCCTGAAAATGGGTTTTCAGGATATTGCATGGATCGATGGGTAGTAGCCTGAAACGGACTGAAAACATGTTTCAGGCGCCTGAAAACCACGGCAACTTGGTCGAAATTGTAATCAACTGGGAGGTGACAGAGCCTCTTCTGGCAACGGCTGAAAACATATTTCAGCCTTCTGAAAACACCTGTACGTCAGGATAAATAACGAAACAAGTTGCTAGGCGTCCGGCGCAACAATATTATATTTATGTTTCATTCTTAAGGAATCGGCTCTGATAGGTTTTTTGTCAAAGAAATACTCAGTATTTTTTTTAACAAATAAACATATTTCCACTATATAATTGCAGGTAAGCGTGAGTAACTTTTCATTTACAAAAATATTACAAAGAGATTCTGTACTTCTCATATTGTAGATAGAACGCAAGCTTTTCTTCTGCATAAGAAAAGCCGATTGAATATCTACAGAATTACCCCAGAAAATAATCCCATAATGTCCATCCATCCATTTATGTATCCGACTGTACAGTCAAAAGCTTCAGTGAGGAGCACATGATAATCGATTTGTATCAAACTATTTTCAGATTATTGAAACAACAGGATTTAAAAGGCTTAGGCGGCATCCTGCTAGAAGACGTCCAGGAGTCATTACCCCACTGTGACAGAGCACTGAAGAGCTTGGCACTAGAGATTCTTTACATAACCAGGCCTACTGATAAGAAGAAAATATTGTTTTACAATGACAAAACAGCAACTTTAGATGTAAGTCATTTTATCCTACTCCCTACCTACATAAGTACACGAAAGTTACGATGTTTGGATGTTTGTGGCTCAATCACGCGCTATTGCGCCCACGATTGGGGGGAAACTTAGAACAAATATAGTTCATAACCTGGAATAGCATAAAGGCTATATTTATCTCGGTAAATTGGGAAAAGGATAAAAAATTAACTATTCAACCTATTCAAGTGGTGGTATACTAGTGGTTCGCCCCGACCTGACATCTCGTGATGCGACCCGACGAACGCACCAAAACTTTAAGCAGGTCGTAGTTAGAGGCAAGTCCGAACATAATGTTTGGACTTGCCTCTAACTACGACCTGCTTTTTCTGACTACCGCCTACTAACTTGGTTTGGTAACCAAGTTTCAACTCTATTGGCCTATTTATTGAAGAGTTCCGTTGAACAGATCTTGGCTCCATCATCAGTCCTGGTCGTTGTCACCACTTTATGAGTACCTACCTCCTTAATTTATTTCAAGAAAAAAGATACGAAAAAGCAAAGGAACTGGCCGACCAGTAGAAAAACCTTTATGTCAACAAAACTCTTAGAGATGGGAGCGCTTGGATCGCTGGTATCTTAATTTAACTTTTTTCTCTCAAAGACCGAGCGTCCCAGAAAAAAAGTAAAAATTGTTTTGGAATGTTCAAAGAAAGCCCTTTCATATAACTTGATTTTTTTATGTAACTTTTTTATTTTTGCCCCCTTAAAAAACCCCATATCTCAGAAACCCTTCATCCGATTTTACTCATATACTTACCTGTATTTTTGAAGTACAAGCTATCGACCTACCAAATTTCATGCAGATCGGATCAACGGTTCGAAAGTTATGGCGTGACAAACCTACATACATAAAATGCCAAATCGCCCAAGTTGATTGTAAGATCTTCGTTCGCTTCGCTCACTCGATGAATTAATGATAGCAATTACAACTCATACGCGACCGAAGCCGTGGCCCCGGCAGCAAGTTGGGTACTTATTATCTGTAGGAATCAAGAAACTTCTCAGATTTCGCGTCAAAATGACTAAGTACAAAAAAAAAATTGCAGGTAGACGAAGAATTCGTAAAACTATGGCGCGCTACAGCAGTAGACGCAATGGACGACGCAAAGATCGAGGAGTACCTCGAGAAGCAAGGCATCAAATCTATGCAAGACCATGGACAAAAGAAACCAATTGCTCCCAAGAGGAAAAAGGCTGCTCAGAAAAGAAGACAATTCAAGAAACCGAGGGATAATGAACATTTAGCTGATGTTCTTGAGACATACGAAGATAATACGCTGACACAGAAAGGAGTTGCTATAAAATAAATGATTGTTATTAAAACATGTTCTATTTATTTTTGTAGTGACACAAAAACAAAGCACAGCCACGACAGATATACATGGAAATTTATTTTTTAAGAGCCAAAAAGCCTAAGTTTTGTAGGTAACCCAATACAAAAACTATTAGCAGTGGCGTAGCTATCGTAGGGCCAGGTGGTGCAGTGCACCAGGGCCCCGGAGCTCAGGGGGCCCTCTAACCTAAGCTTTGAAAAAAGAGTGTCAGCCAGCTCCCGAAGCTAGAAAACCTTGAGCCAGCTCAAAATATATATTTTTTAATGATTTATTTTAGTTCAAGCTATGTGGAAAGAGGGGTGAAGGCCCCATTCACCTATGTTTATTTCACGCTCGATTCCTTAGAACGGAATGCCTGATGTTCTTAAGATAATGTTTACAAAAACAATCAATTAGTTCACAAAAATAATTATTAATTCATAAATTCATCATCTAAGTAACCTACAACTTAACTGGTGCGAAAAGAAAAAAGTGATGTCCTGAGAATACAAAAAATAAAAACTATTACAGTATCGTATTGCTGCCGTTTTTATCGTTGGTTATAATAACGCTGGCTAAATTACTCGTGGGTTCACTAGTGGACTCCTTCGGTTTGTTTTTCATACTCTCGACATGATCTTCAACTTCGTTCAGCGCCGAAAACATGTTTCCTTCGTTCAATCTCTTCACTATTTGTGAGTCATGGAAAGTATGAGTATGAGCGCCGACCCTGAAATTTTTAATTAAATAAGATTGTTTTTTTTATGTATGTTTTGTAATAAAATATTTATTATTTATTTTAATTTCCAAGCCACATGTGCTGACTGTAGAAGCTCTTCTGTGCGTGGTCCGACACTCTCTTGGCAAATTTATTACGGAATATTAATCAAACTAGTGAATGTTTTAAAATTATGCTTTTGGTATAAGACTTTTCGCTGCAAGTTTCAGCACAAGTTTTTACAAAAACCCTCACCTTTTTATAATTCTGTTTTCCTTAGTGACGAGGAAGGCTCGACATGAGCACTTTCTCTTGTACGTCATACATCGCCACATCCGCTCGCCGCTTTTCCGTGAGCTCATAAGAAAGTAGAGGTATCGGTTGCACACCAACTGAAGGTTACCCTTATTTGAAACTGTATATTGTAGGTTGTCTGAAAATAATAGACAGTTGTGAAAAAGTAAAATAAGGGCCTAAATAGATAAAAAAAGTTTAAGAGTTATGGTGACAATATGAGAATGAGCTGTCAATAAAGGTATCAAACCAGATAATGCTTTGGAATCTTGGATGCTTAATTTACTCTTGGGAGGCACAGGATTGCTGCCACCACAGTGGTAAGGGTTTTGGTCATGTTCATATGTTGTAGAGTCCATAGTATCATTGTCACTGGCAATACTGAAATGAATGAATTTATAATAAATAAAAAGTACAGTCATCTTAATATAAATAAATTAAAAAGAATATATACTGCGGAAATTTGGGAGAGCATCATCCAGCCCCAAACCAAGCAAAGTTTTTAATTATGGAAACCAGATAACAGCATGTGATAGAACTACTACTAACTGAAATTACAGGCACATGAGACTTAACATTTGTATGCTTCAATTTGAGGATGCACAGCAGTGTAACATAGGGTGATGGTCTTGTTCCATAAAAAACATTTTTTTTGAACATACATAGGTACAATATAACACCCAGGCAGTGAACAAACAACTATATTTAATACACAAATGTTTGCCATTGGTCTATTATTTATTGTGTAAGAACAAACCTTACAGTAAATAAGAGAAGTTATACATACTTATCCAGGTACTTTATTAGTAAGTTATTATGAAACTGACCTATCTTCCTTGATTACAAGAGGATTTTCAATGTAGCTTTTTTTCCGTAATTTCATTGGTTGACTTTCAGTACTTGTTGTTTCAATGATACTTTCTGTGGTGTTGCTATCTTCAATTTCCTGGCATGCAGAGCTCTTGAAAAAGAATTAAATTGACTTCCCACAAATGTATGTTTTATGTGTCATCCTAAATAATTATTACAAATACAAACTTCAAAGTGCAGTGGAATCTCACTTAACCGGCACTATTCAAAACCAGAGGGTGCCGGATTATTGGAATGTTTGGATTACTGGATTGTATAGAAAAAATCTCAATAAATAAAATAAAGCATTTTATTAAAAAAGTACGATGTATTTGGGTTCCTGTTCTACACGTTTTAACGGTAACATAGGTATCTCAAAATTAACTTAGACAATGCGATTGAGACGGAGCGAATGCGCGGTGCTCGGCCTAGAAGAGGGTCGAGGGTGGTGCAGGCAGAGGGTGCCGGATTAACGGACACGTCAGTCTATTGAAGTGCCAGATTGGTGAGATTCTACTGTACTGATTTAACCAATTATCTATCCCAAAAGGCTAAGATTATAAGTGAAGATAATAAATTAAAGGAGTCCGAAATAAAGATATTTTCTTACCAAATCTTCTACTCCTTTGATATGCAGTGCCTTGCATGCATCTAAAAAGTCAGTTATTTTGTCTCTTGCAACCATAACTTCTCCAGTGTATGCATATTGTAATATTGACTGTAGAGTTTGATAAGATACTTGCTGA
Organism: Chloroclysta siterata; assembly: GCA_932294275.1. Lineage (NCBI taxonomy): Eukaryota > Metazoa > Arthropoda > Insecta > Lepidoptera > Geometridae > Chloroclysta > Chloroclysta siterata. The sequence goes on along the minus strand of OW028604.1, from coordinate 7,365,793 downwards.
AAAGTGCAAAATGTTACTAACATAGACTTTTTGTATGAATAGAATTAATTAGGTACCTAGGAATGACTGTATCTGTTGTTTTAAACTAGAACGCAGATAAATTCTCTTATAAAAATGTAATATAAACCTTTCTAAATGAAAATGAATGTTACTTAATTGCTGTTTGTGACCTTTATGAAGAGAATAAATTGAATTATGAATAAATATAGTTTGCTAACTCACAGGATATTTTTTTTCTGATATCTTTAACTTACATTCAGAAAAATCACGGGATGAGGGCAGGCAGCTGAAGAAATCAGATCCCCGATGTAAGGGCTTACGAGTGACAACACCATTTGATGTGCCTTCACATGGTGACCATCTGCTGCTATCGTCATGTCCACGAATTTACCCCTCTGTTGAATAAAAGTTTTGTTATTACAATAACTGTAACATTCCATTCCATCAACACAAAAACATGTTGAAAACTGAGGTTTTTGTGAAAATATCTGTAAACATGTTGGCAAAAACAAATAATTTGTTGCAAAACATGTTTGACATTTCATAGTATGCCACCTCAGCACGGGTCGCGGGTCCTCAATATATTGTTTCGTGCAGTGCAAACGTAAACAGTAACAAAATAAGTTGTGCTATTCATTTCATTGATATGGTTTTTTCGTGCAAACTCAGTATAGTATCGATTTCAGTGAGTGTGTAACATTAAATTAAATGGTGTGTCAGGAAATATTATAAACGGTTTTTTTTTACTCTTAGATATATGCTTATAAGTTGTAAGATAGTCATCAATAAATTCAATAGGTACCTGCTGCAGTAAACTCAGGCCATTACATATATTTTTCTGGTAGGCTTCCCATGCAACAGAGAATGCCATTTTGAACCGTTTACTTTTCTCTCTTTTTAATTCGTTCCTTTAATTCCTCTTTCGTGTGCTAAGCTTCAGAAATTAGCAAAACAACGTCTAATAAATACTCTTTAAAAATTAGCTAAAATTACTAAAGCACACACAAACAAAACTAAAATGTAACTTCAGGGCTGTCAGGGTGACCATCTCAAAAGTGGCGTTTCTGCCACACCACACCAAAAATCTGCCAAACTTACGTTATAAAAGCCCAAAAATATGCCTTCACATTATCTCCTTCATGGTTACGCATTAAATCAAATAATAAACAGTTGCTGTAAATATTTTCTTGTAATTATCTTGGTAGGTACGTACATAGTTGTTATTTTATGCTCGTAGGTATTTTCTCTTCTTAATGAATGGATCGTTAATCGAACTGCACACGATACCTAGACGCCAAAAAAATTAGATAAAAACAAAAGTTGTTTGGAAACCAAATCAATAAAAGTGAAAAATATAATTAATTGTGAATCCTAATCCTAAATGTGATCTATTACCGTACTTAATTCAGTATTCAGTATATTTATTGCATTATTATGTATGTACGTAGATTTAACATTGTCAGGACTTATGACTAAGTAATTTGTGATTCAATACATAATGTACCCAGTAAGGGTGTTGCAATAGAGAGAAGCGGACCGATATTAAAAATCATGCAATATTATATTACTATTAATTATTATTATTTTTTTAAATTAAAGACATGTATCGTAATTTTTTTTTTATTGTTTTTATCTACCTAGTGACTATATAATTTAATTATTTCTATTTTATTATTCATTAAAGTATTCGTCTAGTGTATAGTATGTTTTTTGTAATAACATCTCCTATAGCCTTCTTTCAAATTTGTTGTAGTTTTCCATGAGCTTAATGTTTTCTGGTATCATTGTAGATTTTTACGGCCATAGCATTTGGGCCCGAGCTGTGTATACTCAGTTTGGATGTAGATAGCACTAGGTTATGCTCGTACCTACTTTTATAACGTCGTATGAATAAATCAAATTGACCAACCACGACTTACCTACCTGCGTAAAGACAGGCTAGGCGGGAATTCCCCGCAAATTCTGGTAGGTAATCGGTAAAATATAAAATAAATTAAAGTATAAAGATGATTTCATTGAAAATTCAAACTACTACGATTTTTCTTGAAATATTTCAAATCTGCCAAAATCTGCCGCTTTTGTAAATCGTCACCATAAACTGCCACAGCTATAATTATTTAAGAGCCAAATGTGACAAAATGACAATTATCTGCCACAAATGGTCACACTGCTTCTAGTAAAGTGACTTCTTCTTCTTTCTTTTTGGCGGGGAGGACTGCTTACTCAAAACGATTTGGCAAAAAGACTAGTATCCTTTCAGTGTCAGAACAATATTATAAAAAATCTCGTTTATATCCTGAAATATTTTTATTACCTGAATGAAATAATCTGAATGAAACAGCTTCACGACTTTGATCCACAGGCACGGTAGATATCCCCTCAGATCTCTTGGTACCAAGTGCGAAGAGATAATTTTAATAACGAGGTGTGACGAGGTAGAGATAGTATGGTATGGTCGTAACTAGTCGTAAGACTTTAACCTGCTCTGAGACGAGAGTCGGAAAAAAAAATGTTGTTTTCATTTCTTAGGGTGCCAATAATGTACAACCATGGATTGTACAGCCGTGGAAAGCACAGCCCGGAATTGATGTACAATTTGGTCGCGAAATCCATGGCTGTGTAATCCAAGGGTGTACATTCCAAGCCGTACAAATTTAGCACACCTTTGGAAAACACAGCCCGATAAAACGCAGCCAATGGCTTCCTTTGGCATCCAAATACGGGCTGTACAATCCCAGCACGTGTCGAGAATGTACAGCCATGGATTACACATCCATGGATTTTGATGCCAAAACCTATGCTTTGTTTACACTCGCCACTTACTTACTCACCCACTCGTATTGACCTACAGTCGAGCTTGTGCAAAGGACTGGGTGCCATAACGGAGAATCTATCTACAGTGGGAAATGATATTACAATCTATGTATACTCTGCGAACAACAACAATGAATTTCTTTATAGTTTGAGTAAAATTTACTAAAATTTCTTTTACATGTTAAACATCTATTTAGTATGGTGTTTGCGATTTTAATAAAACCATAAAATTTATATTACCACTGACAATTAGCTGCTCAGTAGACTATTTTTTGAGTTATCGTCAGAGGCCAGTCCAAACATTGCGCTTTTTTTTATACAAAATAACTGATGGAACAAGCAGATGGCCCACTTGATGTTAAGTGGTAACCATCACCTGCAAGTGCAAGTGGTAATAAATCATTGCCTCGCAAGTCACGCATGATAAGAACGTGTCCCACGATGTACTGCGTCTGTAAGGAGGGGTATCTTTTGTTAAGGTCATTGCCCTCTGAAGTCAATAGTAACATGTCTACGGTGTAATAACGGAACTCCGTTACAAAGGAAAATATTGTATTTTTTTTTTATTCAAATGGTGGCTTTGGCGGTGGTGTACAAAATGATTATGGGTGTCGTCTCCGAGTAATCAGCAATTACGAATATCAGGTGCGTGTGTGTGGAATCCCCATCAGGGAACATACACCACACTTATGATTGAAAATGTACAGAAAAGGTTTCTTCGGTTCTTGTATCGGAAGGTACACGGTTATTACCCGTTCATGTACCCTACCCAATATCTACAGGGTACATTAGGATTTAATTCTCTACAAACCCGTCGGGTATTTGACCAAATCCTTACTGTATATCGCATACTTAAGGGCCTCCTTAACTGCCACTGTTGAATGAGGCCAGTCGACTTTGTGTCCCTGAAAATCGCACCAGATTTCGCCTAAGGAGAGTGCCTCATTTCGCGGTAACGCCCGCACGCACCGTGGCTCGCCAACAGTCCGCAATCTGTAGGAGTCAACGACACCTCAATACCCTCACCGCCTCACACGCACAACGGACATTTTTGCCGATAAATGGCCCATTATTGAAAGATTGTGCCTACAATATTGTGAGAGTTTAGAGTACAAATAATTTTACAAATAATATTTTATAGTAGACTAGCGGCCTGTCCCAGCTTCGCATGGGTGGACATAATTTTGTTCATTTTGTTCATTGAACCAGTTTTGAATATGAAAAGATTTATTGGGATAAGGATTAATACCGAGGCACAAATAAAGAGCCTTTTCTAGCGATGGCATTTCAATTAAATTTTTATAACAAAAGAACACATAATGTGATATAACTATAATAGCTAGACATATGCTGTCGCGACATTTTTTGTAGATTATGACGTGTTCTGCAAAATCGTAGTACTTTATTTTGTTCTATCATCAATAGTTTTCGCAGCGCACGCGATGTCAGGTTTTTGTTTTCCACCTTGGGTTACATTATTGGAGTTTTTAGTATGGATCCCTGATTTTTTTGAAAATATAATATAGCCTATGTTACTCAAGGATAATGTAGCATTCTAATGGTGAAAGAATTTTTGAAATCGGACCAGTAGTTTTTGAGCCTATTCGTTACATACAAACATACAAAAATACAAAAATATAAAAATATAAAAATACATAAATACTAAAATACAAAAATACAAATGTTTCCTCTTTATAATATTAGTGTAGATGTTTAGCTACTTTTTTTATGATCTCAATCTTGGTTTGTACTTCTTTATTTTATTTTTGTAGAATTTATTTTGTTATTAGTTATGTTAGTTTTTTATCTTTTATCTTTTTATGTGTACCATTTATGTGACGTGTTAGAATAAGTGTGTAAAGTTACTTAGATTTTTTCGCAATACTAAACTAAACTAAAAGTCACTTTCGCGGTGATCCCAATGGTGGGCTTGTGGCAGGCGAGGTTATTGGCGAGGGCAGTTGGGCCTACAAAATGACATAAGATACTTAAATAGGGCGGAATTAAGTCTTTTATAGCTGCACACCCTTTGCTATACTCCAACCCAAATTGTCGAAGCGGGTCAGAAATTGGGGGATCGGGCTTCGGAATAAGTGACGAATGGATTGGTTCTGTGGCTAACTCCTTCGCCACCTGTAAACACAAAGCGAACATTTCATCAAGAACATAAAACATTAACTTTCCGTAACATACCAACCTAAGTTCCACCCTGACGAGAGTACATCCCTGCACGCTTCTAGTTTCGCTACTTGCCGCTACGGAGACCACGGCGCTAGCGCATCGACCGACGACACCGGGCGGCCGACAGTGAGGAATTAAGAAAGACTGCAGATAGTGGACCCGTGCTTGCTTATTAGCATGGCAGCGATCAAACGTATCATCATCTTTAGGAACATACCAGCTTCCTCGCGCGATTTATGGACGTGCATATTGACCTCATCGGACCACTACCAATATGCAGTGGAATGCATTACTGCCTCACCGCAATCGATCGTTTTACCAGATGGCCTGAGGTAATACCAATACCCGATGCGACAGCTGAAAATAGCCAAAGCCCTTCTTACTGGATGGATATCAAGATTTGGATGTCCTACCTCTATCGTAACGGACCGTGGACGACAATTCGAATCTTCTCTTTTCCAACATCTCTCAAAGTCAGCCGGATTCTTACATAAGAAAACTACTGCATATCATCCCGCATGCAACGGAGCCATTGAGAGATTTCATAGACAGTTGAAGACCTCGATTACCTGTCATGGTACCGAACATTGGATGGAAGCACTACCTGCCGCATGTCCTGCTCAGGATACGGAGTGTAGTCAAAGATGATTTAAAAGCTAGCCCAGCTGAACTAGTATATGGAGAGCCACTTTTTGCCAGGCGAATTCTTCGTTCCAACAACAGCTGGAACAACCGACATTACAGATTATACAGCACGCCTACGTCTATTTGCGAACAATTTGAAGCCAGTACCTGCCTCGAGACACAGCCGACAATCCATCTTCGTGTACAAAGATCTTGCTACCACAAGCCATGTGTTCTTGAGAGAAGACGCGCTGAGAGGCTCCTTACAACCAGCGTACACCGGCCCACATCCTGTAATAGAAAGGAATGATAAGTTATTTAAACTACAGATAAAAGGCAAACCTGTTACTGAATCCGTTGACCGCTTGAAGCCCGCCTACATTCTTCCAGAAAAAAGAAAAAAGTCAGTCAAATCAGTCCGATTTCCAGAGCAATATCGAGACTATAAAACTTAATCGCCCTAGACGGTCTCTGGAAGGGGGTGATGTGGCGAACTCCTTCTCCACCTGTAAACAACACAAAGCAAACATTTCATCAAGAACATAAAACATTAACTTTCCGTAACAAACCAACCAACCAACGTTGTTTTGTTTGGTGTACAATAAAGTATTTTCATTTCATTTCATTTCATTTCAACCTTAGTTCCACCCTGACAAGAGTACATCCCTGCATGCTTCTAGTTTCGCTACTTGCCGCTAGGGAGACCACAGCGCTAGCGCATCGGCCGACGACTTAGATCAAGTATTATTAATCTATGGCCGACGACAATGGGGGCGCGGGGCGGCCGCGGGCCGATAGTGAGAAATATTGACCCGCGGCGAATGCACGCTCGTTCCGCTAACCTACCTAACTTTACACGTAGTGATTATTTAGTGTCAGTGTCAGTGTACCATAACTACTTACTTTACAAATGAAATTATGGTAGCTAACCCTAACAAATTACCTACCAGTGTTGTGTAGCGGTAATATTAGAATCACGACGTCAACTGACGAATGTGAATAAGACGTAACTATAGAAAAAGTTTTGTGTGAGCCCAACTTGACGACGAACGAACCTTCTATCAGTAAGCCAATTGATATGGCAGGGAAATAAGATTCATTTCACTAACACAGTTGTCAGATATTTAATAAGCAGAATGCTTTTGTTGCTACCGCTTCAATCATAAACGGTGTGTATAAATTAAATACTCCAACTTGTTTATTGGCTTCAGTGGTCGAGTCTCCAGAGGTATGGCACCGTAGATTGGGCCATGCTAATAGTAACTACATGAATAAAATGCAGAACGCTGTGGAAGGAGTCATGTTTGATGAGAGGGCTGATATAAGCAAGATGAACTGTGTTGTATGCTGTGAAGGAGAACACAGTTGCTTGCCTTTTGCTCATGAAAGCAACAGGAGTACTGAGTTACTGAATGTAGTACACTGTACAAGAAAATAAAGATTCTTCATAGTGATAATGGGGGAGAAAATTTGTAATCATGATTTTGATAATTATTTAAAGACAATGGGAATAATTCATCAAAAGTCTAACACCTACACGCCTGAACAAGATGGGCTTTGTGAATGTATGAATAGAACAATCAGAGAAAGCCAGATGTCTTTTGTTTGAAGCAAAATTAACAAGCAATTTTGGACGGAAGCCGTTAATACTGCTGTATATTTACAGAATCGAATTGTGAAAACTGGACTGAAAAATCATACACCATATCAGTTATGGACAAGCACTAAGCCAAACCTTAGTCACATTAGAATATTTGGTAGTACTGTCATGAAGCACATACCAAAGGAGAAGATACATAAATGAGACAAGAAATCTGAAAAGTGTATTCTAGTAGGCTATCCTGCAACGTGGGCAATCACAACTAGTTGAGATGTAATTATTATAGAAAATAATCCTCATCAAGAGAGTCTTATTGCGGTGGAAGAGACAGATGTGATGCTAGAAGGAAGTCCAGTATGTCAGAATTCAGAGGGAGATTTGTCAGGCAATAACAGTGAGCTGGATGACTCATTTCAGGACTCTTAAGAGTAGTAGAGCACTTTGCGAAGGGTTCGACCGGGGAAGTACTACCACCACGCCTTTTTCTGCCGCCAAGCAGCGTTGCTGTGTTTCGGTTTGAAGAGTGTGGTTGCCGGTGTAATTACAGGCACATGAGGCTTAACATCTGTATGCCTCAAGTTGATGGACGCAGGGCAGTGCATCGTAGGGCGCGTTCCTATCGTGCGTGACTTACGAGGCAATGCTTTGTTATAGGTGATGGTTGCCGCTTAACATCAGGTGGGCCATCTGCTTGTTCTATCAGCTAGTAGTATAAAAAAAAAAAAAATTAAAAAAAAAAACATTTGTTTCTATAGATAGCACTTGTGAGGTGGTATGCTTACTGACCTCCATGGTTCTAAGGTGGCTGTCAACAAGTCAACAGTGACAGCTTCATTATATTTGATCGAGTGAGCGAAGCGAACGAAGATCTTAGTTTCAACTTGGGCGATTTGGCATTTTATGTATGTATGTATGTATGTATGTATGTATGTATGTATGTATGTATGTATGTATGTTTGTCTGGCGATAACTTTCGAACCGTTGATCCGATCTGCATGAAATTTGATATGTCGATAGCTTGTACTTGAGAAATTTACTGGTAAGTATATGAGTAAAATCGGATGAAGGGTTTTTGAGATATGGGGTTTTTTGAAGGGGCAAAAATAAAAAAAGTTACATAAAAAAATCAAGTTACATGTCATATGAAAGGGCTTTGTTTGGACATCCCAAAACAATTTTTACTTATTTTTTTGGACGCTCGGTTTTTGAGATAAAATAATAAAAGTTAAATTAATATAACCAGTGATCCAAGAGCTCCCATCTCTAAGAGTTTCGTTGGCATCAAGGTTTTTCTACTGGTCGGCCAGTTCCTTTGCTTTTTCTTATTTTTTTTTCTTGAAATAAATTAAGGAGGTACTCAGTTCTCATAAAATGGTGACGACGACCAGGTCTGATGATGGAGCCAAGGTCTGTTCAACGGAACTCTTCAATAAATAGGCCAATAGAGTTGAAACTTGGTAACCATACCAAGTTATTAGGTGGTAGTCAGAAAAAAGTCCAAAGATAATGTTTGGACTTGCCTCTGACTACTACGTACTCAACGTTTTGATGCGTTCGTCGGGTCGCATCACGAGATCTCAGTTCGGGGCGAACTACTAGTATAATATTGTCATGGTTACCTATGTCTGCCTAACTAGAATTCTTAGCTAAATAAAGCCACATTCTGTTTGGTATTACGTCTATTATGCTACAACTTGTAAAGCTGATGAAACTTATCTGCCACGTGAGAAGTCTATGACATCTGACGAAGACCCTAATATGCAAAGGAGATTACCAGTAAGAGAAAGAAAAACACATACTTCGACTTATAAATTTGATTATGTTTACCTTTTTCTGTATGCCTACGCCTCACTTAACTTCAATAATATATTATATTACATTGTAAAAGGATCATACAAAAGAACGGTAGGAACCAAGCCGTAAGTTTGTGCCTGTTCTTTCTAGGCTTTGGTCGCGTGGAACTGGCACCTAGAGTCACCTAGCTTTAAGACGTTTCAAAGTGATCCTTGTGATTTTATTGAATAAATACCTATTGACTTTGACTTTACTACATTGAGGCTATTATTTGTGTTGTCGTTTCAATTAATTAAATTTAGATGTTATTCATCTAGATGTCAAAACAGCTTTTTTGAATGGGGACCTGGATGAGACTATATATATGCAAAAACCTATGGGTTTCGAAGGTTCTAGTGACAAAAAAGTTCTTAAACTGAAAAAAGCTATAGATAGACTTAAACAGGCATCCCGAGCATGGCATAAAAAGGTAGATAACTGTATGTTAGCAGATGGCTATGCTAAGTCTAAATATGAACCGTGTTTGTATACAAAAATTGTTGATAATAGTAAAACCATGATAACATTGTATGTTGATGATTTTTTTGTATTCTCTAATGATAAAAAAGTAATAAACATCTTAAAGACATGTTGAGTAATTATTTTGAAATTAAAGACCTAGGATGTGTCAAAGAATGTCTAGGCATGTTAGTTAATTTTGATGAGCAAAATAGCACTGTTACTTTAAGTCAGGAGAAGTATATTGATCAATTATTAAGTAGATTCATGACATGACAGAATGTAAGACAGTTGATACTCCGATGGAGGCAAATTTAAAGAGTAAGAAAGAAGATACTTCTAATTGTCAGAATCCCTATCAGCACCTTCTAATTCTAATTCTAATTCGTGGTGGGGGAATGAGATCTGCACGGACGTCCCGCAATGGGGTGTATTGTGCATTGTCCCCCTGCTAACCTCACCCCAGCCAGCCCAACTCCTTAAAATAGCGGAGAAGGACCTTGGGTTGGTGGCAGCAATGTTCAAGCATCCCCGGTGGTGATTTGGATGCAGATGAGAGGAATGACCCGATCAGCTTCTGCAGTCCAGTTTTGGACCTGGCTTCGTTAGTTGCGGAGCAGTGCAGTACCACATGCTCCACAGTTTCTTTTTCCTGAAGACATCCACCACATAGGTCGCTGTCTGTCGCTCCGATCTTGAAAAGATGGTAGTTGAGGTCGCAGTGGCCCGTGATGATTCCGACCATCAGCTTTAGGTCTTCGCGTCTCAGCTTTAACAGGATGGTTGTTAAGTGCCTGTTCGTGGCTAGAAGCATTCATAAGATATTACGAATTAAAAATGTCAAACTAAATAAAATACCGCCGCGGGCAACGCGGCGAGGGAGGGGGCTCCGAAGTGGAAGAGGGGCCTACAAATCTAGGAAATTGGTAGGTAGGTATGATTTAGGTAGGTCTACGTTTATCCCGAAATGTTTAAAAAGTAAATGTCCACTCGTGCGAAGCCGGGACAGGCCGCTAGTCATATAAAAGACTATAAAAAATATTTTGTAGAAAAATGAACGAGTCTTAAACGGGAAAAAATCCTTTAATTTGTATGTTAGCAACCTATCATACCAGATAATGCGAACGACGGGCCGCCGATAAAAAGTAAAAGTTCTACTGTTCAAAATAAACCTTACATGATAAACGATAAAACAGAAAATATTTATGCAAATTATAACGAGCCCAGAACGTAAAACATCCTTAAATATTTATGTTAGCAATCTCTGCTACCACGCGAGGGCATCCACGGGCAGTCGCTAAAAAACTCAAATTAATTCAACTTAGCAATGTGTCAAATCGGTTCAAATCGGTTTGACGATTGAACGAGTCACACAAATCTATTCAAGGGTTTAAATAAATCGGTTAAAAAAATATTTCATTATTCATTAAACGTATTGATGACTCGACGACCCATTCATGAAAAACCGTAAGTATGTACCTAGGTACTTATATATTTTTCTTAATTTTTAACGAGAATAAAACAACTAGCAAACCATTCGATCTAAATTACATCGGTCAATACTATTTTGATGCTATCTGCCATTTGTTTTGCAAGCTGTTATTCGATTTGGATGCAAATCGGTTTGAATCGGTTTCGAACCAGTTTGGTTATTACAAACATAATACCAAAATTGTTTCTAATTCAAGCATATTTCCTCTATATTATTATATTATTTGAAATCAAATAGTATTATTTATCTGTGTTCCTGGGTAGTTTTTTTTTCAAAATACTTACCTAGTAGATAGAGCTTGTAACAAAGCTATGAAGCTCCCGATCTTTATCAGCATTTTTGCCACTCTTGATCAGTGGAGCTGTTTTCAGCTTTACACATATATTATTACTAGTAGTTCGCCCCGAACTGAGATCTCGTGATGCGACCCAACGAACAAATCAAAACTTTGAGTAGGTGGTAGTCAGAGGCAAGTCCAAACATTATGTTTCGACTTGCCTCTGACTACCGCCTACTAACTTGGTACGGTAACAAAGTTTCAACTCTATTGGCCTATTTATTGAAGAGTTCCGTTGAACAGACCTTGGCTCCATCATCAGACCTGGTCGTTGTCACCATTTTATGAGAACTGAGTACCTCCTTAATTTATTTCAAGAAAAAAAAATAAGAAAAAGCAAAGGAACTGGCCGACCAGTAGAAAAACCTTGATGCCAACGAAACTCTTAGAGATGGGAGCTCTTGGATCGCTGGTTATCTTAATTTAACTTTTTAATTTTTATCTCGAAAACCGAGCGTCCCAAAAAAAAAGTAAAAATTGTTTTGGAATGTCCAAACAAAGCCCTTTCATATGAAATGTAACTTGATTTTTTTATGGAACTTTTTTTATTTTTGCCCTCTTAAAAAACCCCATATCTCAAAAACCCTTCATCCGATTTTACTCATATACTTACCAGTAAATTTCTCAAGTACAAGCTATCGACGTATCAAATTTCATGTAGATCGGATCAACGGTTCTTAAGTTATCGCCAGACAAACATACATACATACATACATACATACATATATACATACATAAAATGCCAAATCGCCCAAGTTGAAACTAAGATCTTCGTTCGCTTCGCTCACTCGATCAATTATGTGATACACAACTCAAACGGTTCAAAGATTGGTTTTATATAAACAGTACCCCAAGTATGAGTTGTGTTTACCACATTTGGTTTTTCGTTTTTCGTTCTTGTTCCGTGTTCATTGCGGGTTTTGTATGAAGATGCAATAGAGATACCGATACGGAACTTTATGTTGCAAGTATGATGAAAATTAGTAGTAGAATTATATTGAAATAAATATTTTTATAGCTCTTTTTCATGTTAAACCTAAGATATTTATAAGTATTTAAATAAAATTCATACAGTATATTACGTGTATTTATTATTTTATCCTTATAATATTCAAAGATTTAATAAATTTATAAGGAACCAACCCACACATGAGCAGTTTTGCTACAAAGAAAAAGCTTTAACATTTAACATGTGCGGTTTGGTTCTTTATAGAAAAAAATAAACTTGTTGATTTTTCCAAAGACATTACTTTCCTAACTTTGGATTTTTCAGATTGCTGGGTTACCATAGAGCATGGATCTTTTTAGTATATGTTTTCTTCAGTCAAAATTTGACAGCCTTCACAGCTCAGTTGGTAGTAGCTCTGCCTTCTGCCTTCCTTCCACTCGACACCACCAAAACGACACCATCCGTGGTGTCGTATGGAATCTCTAGTCCATACGACACCACCCTAGTGATGTCCAGAAACGCGTGTTTTTGACTAACAGCTCCCAGTTCATTATTATTACTATTACTATTACTATTAGCCTATAGTGTCCCATTGTTGGGCAAAGGCCTCCCCCCATTTCCGCCAGTCTCTACGATCATGAGCCTTCATCCTCCACTCCCTCTCATAGGCGTCCAACTCGTCCCGCCATCTCATGCGCGGTCTGCGCATGAGTTCATTAAAATAAATAAATAAATATCAGACAACATCACATACATTGATCCGACCCCAAAGTTATTATTTCAAGTTATCTATAGTTAAACGATAATTAATAAAACAGAGTTTATGAAATATTATTTTTTTATTTCAGCGAAGTAAGTAGTTATGTAGGTATTAAAGAACGGACCGGAAAACTAGTCTTGCAGCGTGTCCACAATTGTTGTTACGTGCTTGTAATAGGCCTTAATGAACTTTTCTTTTAGTGTGTCTTTTCCGGGAAAAAAACTTTCAGCCAACAATTTTGCTGTATTTTGCTTTTTTTATTTTTACAACTTTGTATGTAGGTAACCTCACTATTAGTCGATGGTGTCGTATGGACTAGTGATTCCATACGACACCACCGATGGTGTCGTTTTGGCGGTGTCGAGTGGAAGGAAGGGCCTTCTGTGCCGTAGGCCGTGGGTTCGATCCCCACCGAGAACAAATATTTGTGTGCTGAACACAGATGTTTGTTCTGTCTGGTCGTTATATAATATTATAAGTATATATTTACAAAAAAAAAAAGTATATAAGTAGTATATCAGCTATCTGGTTCCCATATCACAAGCTTTGGCTTAGTTTGGGGCGAGATAGTGCTGTGTGGAATGTCCCCCAATATTTATTTATTTATTTATTTAATTGTCAGATCACTTTGATCTTTAGAGGGTTGGTAGATCGTGCATTTTAAAAGCTTTCTTTTATGTCGATTTTGACATGTGTGTGGGTTGGTTCCTTTATGCATAACTACGTCCAATTACTCAAAAGAGTAAAGAAAAGGGGGCATATCATAACACCGTTTAGTATTATTTAATTGTTTGTAGTTAGTTTTGTTTAAAATGCAAAACCGTCAAATAAAAATAGACTGTGAATCATACATTTTAAAGTCGTGTTTCTCTTAAACATTAGCATATGCTACTCAATTAGGGATGTGACCTAATTAAACTAATGAATGTGTTATCGATGGCTTTAATAATTTTTTACCCCTATATACTTCGATCAACAATCAACCTAGATTACGTGTGAAGGGCTCAAAAACGGCCCGAGAAATAAGAGCACAAATAAATTTGTGTTCTTATTTGAGTTTAGTATGATCCAACCACAGCCAACGTGCGGACGTGCTAAAATGCCTCAGTGTGCTTTAAAACTGCGAAAATAACTCCTAAAACAGTAAGTTTTCAGAAGGAATGTCTTTTTTTCGGTAATAACATGTCAGTTTCCGTTTTGCGATACTTAAATCATTGTTAACAATTAAAAACAAATATTTTGTCGTTTAATCAAAGTCCGCCATCGAGGAACCTGTAGTGTGTGTGAGGAGTAGTAAAATACAAAGAAGCAAACAGAAACGATATAGCTCACAAAGTAATAATGGAGGAAAGTACTTTATTTGTTGCAACATAAGGTTGATTACACAATAAATGTTATTTAACCTATGTCTTTTAATTTCTAAGTGACGGCTGTAATTGACGAATCATCATAATTGTAAGATGGTATTTTGAAGATTTGTGACTTTATTACAAGGGTTTATGGTTGTAATAAGGTTGAACTTGAAACTGTTTAAAAACCTTGGAATCAGTTCGATGTAGCTGTTTATGTGTGTGTAAGTAGATGTTCAAGCGGACAGTTTTTAGCTTTGATTTTGTATGTGACACGGAATCTAGTGATTGTTAATCGAAGCCTATATAGGTTAATAAGTTTTAAGGCGTTGTTTTTTTTAAGCTGAAATTTACAGAAGTATTTTAAAGAATTTTTCCGCACATCAAACCATATCAGTGATTACAGAACGGTACATAAATGTGCGGATCCATCATTTATTAAATTAAACATTTACTCAAAAATACAGCTTTTAAACAAGTACGTTCTGTTTCAAGGACAATAAATATGAAAATGAAAAATATGAATGCAAACAAACAAACAATCAAATCTTTCCTCTTTATAATATTAGTATAGAAGAATAGATGATAATGTGATAATCTTATTATAGAAAGAAAGAAAAGAAAAGCTTTTTATTTAGACCGCCACAAAATAAATATAACCTGACGTACCCATTTCGTTATCCTTCAGTAGGTAGGTAATAATCGATATCGATATGTTCGTCTTGCATCCGCATTGGTACATCACTAACCGAGTAGCGATGTTTTAAGGTCAATCGACTAACAGCCATTTTGCAATCAATCATGAATATGCTTTGTTGTTAGCTTAGATCAAGTATACAATAGATAGAGCATCAAATAATAATACCAAGAGTAAGAGAGACGCAATAATACAAATTATACCTATGAGTGAGAGAAATATAATATAAATGTTCTGTCCCTTTCTGCGTAGGTATACGTTTTTGATTGTTTAGCACCAAGTTTGGTGCTAAACAAACCGATTGGTGCTTGTGAGTTTACAGGTGTTTAGTGCCAAAGTTCTTTGAAAATAGTGTGTGCCTAGGTCCCAGTATACGTAGAGTTAAGTTTATAATGTGGTGCATTGTAGTATTTTAGGCTGTGATAATGATACAGCTCGGAAAACTGAAAATTAAGCTTCCTTCAGTAAGTAGCACTTTTATGTTCTATTTGTCAATTAAACTATAAAACAGAGAATGCACAGTGTCCACAATTAATCATTTAACGGTTGTGTTTACTTTCTATCGCATATCATAGTAGATTTCTAGAATTTAATTATTTTGTAAAATTGAGTATAGGTTACTATAAACCACACAAATGACATGGCTATTCAAACCGATACAGTTCTATTTCTATAGAAACATAATTTGGTTTGGCAGTTGGCTGGGTTATACGATCTTTCGGGCTGCCAACTAAAACAAAATCTATTTGCCAAAAATGTTGGGAAACGAACAACTTTAGGGTGGATTTGACTCTGATATGTTAGGATAAGTTCAAATACACACAATAATCTAGAAAAAAAATGACAATGTCGCAACTTATTATTACCTTATTCAAAGAAATAAGGTTTGTTTGACTTAAGTACATAATGAAAAAAAATATAATATAGGTATAGGTAGTAGGTACATATATTTTAATTTCATTTAATTTATTTTTTTAGCTTTGCGTTACATTTTAATAATTTAAGTCTCCTCACGATTTTCATATGAGAAGTTGGTAGTTATTTTATGTCTGAGACCACCATCGCGTAGTATGATTAAATACCTACATTTGCCTAATAATACCATGTTTGTTTTACAGATTTCCCAAAGATGCAACTACTTTGGGCTGGTGGGTTAAAGCTACGGGTTACTAAGCTCCAGGTCACCAAGCTCCAAAATCAAAATCAAAACGGTCTTTATTCAGTACAATCACAAGGATCTCTTTGAAACGTCTTAAATTGGTACTAGGTGAATGTACCGCCAGTTCCTCGCGCGCGACCAAAGCCTAGAAGAACAGGCAAGAAACTTACGGACTAAAAAACTTTTGGGCTATTTCAACATAAACGGTATCTCCGCTTTTTTTTCTGGATATAAAAAGTATGTTCAAAAATCTTGCTTTAAAAAGTGTGAATTAAGAAAATATTCTCATCTAAAATTGTTATGTACAAACTATTAAATATTTATCGTCTAATAAATAAATACGTACTTACACGTGATATATTTTAATGTATATATGACATATTCATAGTGACGTTCTGAGGATAGCTGTATTCATAATGCCACCACTTCGCGCTTCAGGGCAAAGTGGTGGCATTGCTCAGGCTTATGGTCAGCTCTAGCATAAGCTGGCTTACTCCTGTTAAGATGTATTGTTTATACCTACTTAATTTAAAATTGAAGCACGCGTTATAAATTAACCTTTTGAATTACGGTTTCTGATGAGTAGGGATGTAGAATAAATAAATCAATGATAAATAAATAAATTGTTTTTTATTCATAAAAATTTTACCTAGCTGGTGCAGTAACATAGTTAAACTATTGGTAGGTGGTAGAATGTGAAGAATAGCACCACTAGCTAGCTCTGTCCCCCTCACTAGGAAAATCCAGGACTCTAGCTCGCGGGGCCTAGGGTTCTGATGTCAATGTCTAAAATGCCAGCTTAGTGCCAGTTCGCCCTGTTTTTTTTATTTTATTTTTTATAAATATTGGTGGACGCTCCACACAGCACTATATAGCCCCAAAATAAGCCAAATCACAACCACCCAGGCAGAGAACAAACGTCTAGTATCACATCACACAAATGTTTGTTCTCGGTAGGATTGAACCCATGGCCTACGGCGCAGAAGGCTACCAACTGAGCTGTGTAGGCTTTTTTCTAGCTCTAGAAGATATTAAAATGGCGTAACCTAGAGGAGGGTACAAACTATTAAACTGCAGAAACTAGCTTTAATTAAACATAATTAAACAAAGAACTGGAGCCGCGGCGACATCATAGCTTATGCTTGGTTGGGTGAAAATAGTATGATGTGGCAGCCCATAAATTGTATGTACTTGTTGTCCGTCTTGCTCGGGTATACGCTCGTAGGCAATCTATAGTATTATAAATCTATGGTTGTTAGAGACTATAACAAAAATCGATAGCGACAGCGCCATCTCTTGTTGAGTAGTAGTACCTTGCCTATTGTAGAGTACTATTTATGGGTTAGTACAATTTTTACCATGACAGTGCATCTAAACAGAGCATAGACTTTCGACCAATCAGAGCAATGGTCACAAAATCCATGGTCGTGTAATCCTGGCTGTACAATCCCGACTGTGCTGGGAAAGCACAGCCTGGAAAACACGGCCCGGATTCCATGTACATTTTGTACATGAATTCCTGGCCGTGCAATCCGGGCTGTACAATCCCGACTGTGCTGGGAAAGCACAGCCTGGAAAACACGGCCCGGATTTCATGTACATTTTGTACATGAATTCCTGGCTGCGTATTCCTGCCCGTGCATTCCGGGTTGTACATTTTCGGGCTGTGTAATACTTGGTCGTAAATTAACCGGACCCATTTCTTACTTTGTTTTTGTGAATTTTGTGTTAGATTGTATTTAAGAATAAACTTGTATGTACGAAATTACTCTCCATCATCGTAACTATGGTGTTTTTTTGTAAATATATTGACTTGATTTAAATTTGTGATTTGAATGCTTGTTGGTTTATTTTCTCACGGAGTGTTTCGGGTGGCCCGGCTGGCGGCGCTATACTAAAATTGTTTTAGAACATTGACCATACTCCCTAGAACTTATTAATTATATTTAACCATCATGAACTTGGAATTACTTGGTAAGTGCATACTTTTATATATTATTGCTATTTGTAAACAATACCAACTAATCTTTTCTATCCCTTTTCAGAATCATTTGGTCAGAACTATCCAGAGGTGAGTTACTTTATTTCTCATAGACTAAATTTACTCTAAAGAATAATTTTGATATAGAACAATATTAAAACACCAAGCGATTAAACCTAAATTCTATTACAGGAATTCGATGGGTCTCTGGATTCTATATCTTTAGCAGCAACCTGTGCCTTCAATCGTAGAGGTACTTTATTAGCAGTTGGATGTAATGATGGCAGGATATTTATATGGGACTTTCTAACCAGAGGCATTGCCAAGTCTCTGTCAGCTCATGTGTACCCTGTTTGTAGTCTTAGCTGGTCAAGAAACTGCAAAAAGGTACAGTGTTCATTTACATAACTTGCTGATAATAATTGCATAATTGTTATTTGGTACCCTATACAAATTAGCGTAGTATGTCTATGACACCGTTGTGAAATGTTCAAGTGAAATCCTGTCCACCCAAAGGTTGTCTGGAAGAGATTGCTCTCAGCGATAAGACCGCCCATTGTACTTCACTGTAACTTTTGAACTTTATTTTTGTTTTTAATGTGTTAAATGTCCTTGTGGTGTGCATAAAAAGTTTTGTATAAAATGTATAAGCTATATTAATGTATAGTTTCATTAAAATCCATTCAGTAGTTTTTATGTGAAAGAGTAACAAACATCCATCCATCCATACTTACAAACTTTCGCGTTTATAATATTATAAGTAGGATTAAGACTAAAGAATCCTAGTACCAACCGAAAGTGACATGAGATTAACACAATAAATAACATCATTTCAGCTACTATCAGCATCAACAGATCACAATGTCTGTATATGGGATGTGCTCTCAGGAGAATGTGAGCAACGTTACAGATTCCCCACTCCTATATTGAGAGTACAGTTTGACCCGAGGAATGACAAGCGATTCCTTGTGTGTCCTATGAGGCATGCAGCATTATTGGTGGATACTGATGGAGAACATAAAATACTTCCGATAGATGAAGATGTAAGTCAATGCCTACACTTTAACCACATATAAAAAAGAATCTCAGTTTAATTGATCGAGTGAGCGAAGCGAACGAAGATCTTAGTTTCAACTTGGGTGATTTGGCATTTTATGTATGTATGTATGTATGTATGTTTGTCTGGCGATAACTTTAGAACCGTTCATCCGATCTGCATGAAATTTGATATGTCGATAGCTTGTACTTGAGAAATTTACTGGTAAGTATATGAGTAAAATCGGATGAAGGGTTTTTAAGATGTGGGGTTTTTTAAGGGGGCCAAAATAAAAAAAGTGACAAAAAAAAATCAAGTTACATGTCATATGAAAGGGCTTTGTTTGGATATCCCAAAACAATTTTTACTTTTTTTTTGGGACGCTCGGTTTTTGAGATAAAATAATAATAGTTAAATTAAGATAACCAGCGATCCAAGAGCTCCCATCTCTAAGAGTTTCGTTGACATCAAGGTTTTTCTACTGGTCGGCCAGTTTCTTTGCTTTTTCTTAAATTTTTTTCTTGAAATAAATTAAGGAGGTACTCAGTTCTCATAAAATGGTGACGATGACCAGGTCTGATGATGGAGCCAAGGTCTGTTCAACGGAACTCTTCAATAAATAGGCCAATAGAGTTGAAACTTGGTAACCATACCAGGTTAGTAGGCGGTAGTCAGAAAAAAGTCCAAAGATAATATTTGGACTTGCCTCTGACTACTACGTACTCAAAGTTTTGATGGGTTCGTCGGGTCGCATCACGAGATCTCAGTTCGGGGCGAACTACTAGTATACTATAAGTATATTTAGAGCTGATTTCACCATGCTCTGTTAGTTACTAATCAAGGATTAACAGGCCGTTTAATCTAACTGTAGATATCAAACGCGTACATTTTGACATATTTAACGGCCTTTTATTCCTTTGTTAATCTAACGGAGCATGGTGAAACTGGCCCTTAATATGAATACACTGTAAGCATAGTAAGTTTATAAACCACTTTACTAGGCTATAGTCAGTACTCAAAAGGTAGGTACAAGAATTTAGGTTTCTAATTTCCAGTTCATCCTGCCTCCTTAGACATATTTTGATATTTATAAAACCATTTCTGTTTCAGGGAGACATAAATGTAATAGGGTCCTTTGATAGAAGAGGAGATAATGTTTACACTGGTAATGCTAAAGGCAAAATATTAATTTTGGACTCTCAGACCTTATCAATAAAGGCTAGTTTCAAGATAACAGTTGGCACATCAAGCACAACTAGTATTAAAAGCATAGAGTTTGCTAGAAGGGGAGAGTAAGTGGCTTTTCAATACTGATATAGAAATATAAAGCATGCATAATTTAACGAGTTTGATTATTTAACGAGTTTTGGTATTTTTCAGTTGTTTCCTTGTCAATACATCAGATCGCGTTATTAGAGTTTACGACACAAATACAGCACTAAAATGTGGCGTGAATGGAGAACCAGAGCCCATACAGAAACTACAGGATCTTGTGAATAAGTATGTTCTCCTTCATAATAACTAAAAAAATAGGGTTGTGTCAGCACATCGAAACATTTAATCGACGAGCGTGACTCTCAACGTCAAATGGGTAGAGTTGTATATCCACCAATTGATGCTTGCCAGAAAAATCATATTCTATTATATTTAATCTATCTATCGTTTATGCCACGCACAACTAAGTTGTGGAACAATCTTCCTCCTGCGGTTTTCCCTCGTAGCTACGACATGGGGTCCTTCAAAAGGCGGGTTTATCTTTTCTTGAAAGGCCGGCAGCGCATCAGTAACGCCTCTGGTGTTGCAGGTGTCTATGGGCGACGGTGACCGCTTCCCATCAGGTGGCCCGTATGCTCGTCTGCCAGCTTTGGCATTAAAATTTAAATGCGAAAGTTACGATGTTTGTGTGTTTGACAAACTTTGACTGAATATAGCTCGTAACCTGGATTAGCATATCTGCTACTTTTTATCCCGTAAAATTACTAGGTACGGAGTAGAAAACATAAAAAAACTAGTAAAGGGAAAACGCCTATGTTGGCAAAAACTAATATAGCTTGTTCTACACCACACGAGCGAAGCCACAGGTTATAGTATTGGAGCATACAGAACATACCTAGATATCAAAAAGTTATGAATCACGTGGAACCCACGACCGTCCCCTACACAGAAAGACGCTCTCACTCTCTTGTCGTGTCACTAGTTTCTTTCGAAACATTGTGGTGAAAGGATTTTAAGTGCGCCTCAAGAGGCGCCTTTCAAGCACTTGACACTTGTTATAGAACTTTTTAGGTTCTACGACATGCCGGTTTCCTCACGATGTTTTCCTTCACCATAGATAAATTCATTGGGCACGACCAGTTTCTAACCCACGATCTGAAAAGCAGAAACAGCTTCATGATTTTGATCCTCATCCATGGTAGATATCCCCTCAGATATCTTAGTACCAAGCCCAACTCATGATTCCTTGAGGACGTCTAAGGGGGGTAGTTAGAGGTATGTCCAACGTTTACCACATTTTGCAGTATGGAATACTGACATTCCATACATGACACTGATATGATTATGGGTAAAAATTACTCAAAAATTCGTGTTCTGTAATACCGTTCAGATTACGCTTAGGGTATGAGCTGCGTAGTGGACAAAGTTAAATGATATATTCAACAATGTTATTCGTATGTAGTTGGGATCGATAATATTGGATATTAATTCTAGAACAACGTGGAAAAAATGCTGCTTCTCCGGGGACGGTGAATACATTTGCGCAGGTTCCGCGCGACAGCACGCTTTGTACATTTGGGAGAAATCTATCGGCAACTTGGTGAAGATATTACACGGGACTAAGGGGGAGCTACTGTTGGATGTAGTATGGCACCCTATACGGCCCATCATTGCTAGCATCAGTGCTGGTATGTGTCAAACAGTTACGAGTATAACCTGCATCAAATGGCAGTACTAATATTATACTTTTTTTTTATACAACTCGCTGATGGAACAAGCAGGTGGCCCACCTGATGTTAAGTGGTAACAAACATAACAAAGCATTACCTCGTAAGTCACGCACGATAGAGTGCCCTACGATGCACTGCCCTGCGTCCATCAACTTGAGGCATACAGATGTAGCCTCACGTGCCTGTAATTACACCGGCAACGACACTCTTCAAACCGAAACACAGCATCGCTGCTTGGCGGCAGAAAAAAGACGAGCCCTTCGCAAAGAGCTCTACTACTCTTAAAACCTCTCGCAAGTTGACAGCCTTCACAGCTCAGTTGCTTGGAAGTAGCTCTGCCTTCGACGTTGTAGGTTATTGTTGTAGGTTCGATCCCTATATGAAGAACTAACATTTGTTTAATGATAATAGGTAGGTGTTTGTTTGTTCTCTATGTGAGTGTTATGTGTTGGAGAGTACATTAAAAAAAAATGGTTTTCAGGCGTAGTATCAATATGGGCGCAGAACCAAGTTGAGAACTGGTCAGCCTTTGCGCCAGATTTCAAGGAGCTGGACGAGAATGTCGAGTATGAGGAGAGGGAAAGTGAATTTGACGTGGAAGACGAAGACCGCTCCGTGGACCAGGCTGGAGAGAGCTTACATGATGAGGAAGTCGAGGTAAGTTTGACTTAAAATGTACGACATAATAGATTTGCGACCACAGCATATTCTGTGCTCCCAGCTGGCATTTCTTGCACAGTAAGATATCCTATAAAATCTCTTGTTAGGTAGGTACTACTTAACTTTCTTGGGGATTTTACTGCTCATCCAAACTTTTGGCGTATTTATACTTTTTTTAAGGGGCTGGGGTCCTAAAGACATTTAAAAGTGATTTATCTAACGAAATGCCTAGTCTTTGATTATCTGCCTAATGTATTTAGCAATTAAAATATTTCTTGTAAGAGCATTAACTAAGGAGTTCAGCACAGATGACCAAGTTTGGGTGAATTGGGAGCAAATAAAGTGGCTTGATATTGTTTTTCTTTCAAAAATATATTTCAAATCAAGGTACTTAATCATTTTGTTCTCAGGTAGATGTCACATCGTGCGAGCCAGTAGCTGCTTTCTGCAGCTCTGACGAGGAAGGCGAAGACGAGAACATGCTTTCCTTCCTACCTATCGCGCCAGAAATAGAAGATCCAGAAGTATGTTCATATATTATAATGCCGTGCCGATCCTGGCATTCATAGCACCTTCACTACAAACTGTGGATATCTTATGAGGCGATTAGGACAAAGTACCAGAGTTTTTTTTATACAACTAGCTGATCGAAGAAGCAGATGGCCCACCTGATGTTAAGTGGTAACCATCACCTATAACAAAGCATTGCCTCGTAAGTCACGCACAATAGGAACGTGCCCTGCGTCCATCAACTTGAGGCATACAGATGTTAAGCCTCATTTGCCTGAAATTACACCGGCAACCACACTCTTCAAACCGAAACACAGCAACGCTGCTTGGCGGCAGAAAAGGGCGTGGTGGTAGTACTTCTCCGGACGAGCCCTTCACAAAGAGCTCTGCTACTCTACAGAGTATGGGCAGCACCATCTCCTAAGTCAGGGCTGCCCAAACTGTGCGTCGCGAAGCCCTGGGGCGTCTTAACGCGATCCACATAGTTTGTATTGATGTGACCGAGTCGAGTTAGCGCAATTTTATTTATTATTGCAACTCTCGTTGGCTGTCCAAGGGCAAAATACTCACAGGTGTACCTGCACGAAATGAGTTACACTTACCTGCAGACAGAATCACACAATGATGATCAAAAATTGAGTTTTTCTGATAACTAGGCAAGAACTACAAGTGGTAGGTAATTCTAAGCCAGAGGGGCGTCGCAAAAAAATATTCAAATTCTCAAAGCGTCACAGTACAAATAAGTTTGGGAAGCCCAATGTCCTAAGTAATTAACACTCGCACTGCGGTCATAAACCTGCTAAGTGTGGTGGCTACGGAAAACCCTCGCAAATATGAGGGAGGCTAACCGTGGGCACCAACTGTGAGCATGATCAGCTTAAATCGATTATGAAAAAAATATAGCACACATTTATGAGAAAGGTTAGATCAAAAATACCCTAAACCGAACAGCAGAGCATGTATGAAGAATAAGAGTCAATGGCGCAAAAGAGGTAAGGATTTTCGCAAGTGGTAGGCTGTGATCTCTGCCTACCCCTATCCCCTATGGGAGACGGGGATGATTTGATGTATTCCAATACTCATAATGGTTTACTGCCCACTTCCACAGTAACTTACCTCCCTGAACTGAATATTATTACGTTTCTATTTTACAAATATATCCTGTTAGTTGAATACATTTTATCTAGTGTCAGGGGTGTGCTAAAACCTTATTTTTTTCAGGACGGATGGGCGGCGACGCAAGAAACCGCGACTCAGCCAGAAACCCCCGAGAAACTAGAGCCGGCTGCCAAGAGACCGAAGAGCAAAACCTATGATATCACACTTAAGATTCCACCTCCAGGTAATTTATATTTTTTTAGAATTACCATACATCAAAGTCAAAAGGTATTTTATTCAGATGAATCACATCGATCACTTTGAAACGTCTTAAAAGTAGGTCGCGTAAGAAATGCGCCAGAGCGGTAACCTGCATCTGCCGCGCTTGTCTACCATGCAGGTTTATTTACGAGTAGTAACTGGTGCAATGCCTCAAGACTTCGTTTGCATGAAGCTATTTCCATACAAACTTCGAGACCCCATTTCAGCCACCTGGCGTGCAAATTGTCTAAAATTATATTAATATCTTGCTACTAAATCATATTTTTTGTTTTTTGATCTTTACGTTCGGTCTTCTACTGTTGTTGATAAGACAGATGTAAAAAACATCTTATCAAAGTTTTTTTCTTTAATTTGTCTTTTCTTCTTTACAGAACAAGCAATTTCTTTCGGAGGCAAAAACAAACAAGCGGCGGGGAACAAAAAAGTAGCAGGAAGACCACGCAAATAAAATCCGCATATATACTACACTTTTGTTTTACTCAGAAATTAAACCACGTAACTAGGAGAAAACATTTATTTTGCAAAAAAATGTCATATCGTATCGATCTTTAATAAAATTCGTATCCAGAGTATACAGTAAGTACTATCGTTTGTATATAAATAAATCTCACTTAATAAACATAACCAAAAATAATAATACGTCCGTCGCTTATTCGAGACCAAAAAAGACTCATCTTTTTAAATATACTCTAATTTCTAACACTTTATTACAATTTAATATCATACATTGGATAAATAATATCTATCGTAATATTTACAAGTCACTTCTAAGGGCGATACTCAGATCATTACACTTTAATTAAATACATATTTCTTACCGTCATTACTCCTATACTACGCATATGAATACTGGAGTTGTTTATAAGCGTAGAGGACACTCAAATTGTTGGGACTTCTGGTAAACAACTTTGTCAATGACAATACTCAAACACTCCCCCAATGTGAAGTTCTAATTTCTACGCATCTAATCATCTTCCTGTTTTCTTGAGAAGTAGCATACACAAACTCTCAACGTGAAGTAGGTAGTGATAGTTCTTACAAACTTTGCTACGCATCAATGTCATCCTCGTGTTGGCTCGAGAAGTAGCTAACGAGTCCTCCGAATACTCCACTCTCCTCTCTATTCGGTTCATCCTTAACCCTGCCGAGCATGGGCTCCCTTTTGATCGCAATCGTCGAATCGGCCTCTGCCCGTTGAGCCGTTTCCTTCGGTGATTCCGGGGTCTCGAAATCCCGCGGTGGCTCTTCCGGATCGAACTCTCGTAGCTGAGATTCGGGGGGTTCGAAATCCCGCCTCGGTGGGGATCGCTGAGGAAGCGAGTCACGCGGGATCGGTTGCGGAAGTATAAGTCTGCGTTCCGCGTACTGATATGGTACCGGCCCGGGCACATTCGGGCTCGCTCGTTCGTGCAGGGGCAGGTGGTGCGCCAAGGCAGGGGGCGTCCGCGCCGGGTGAGGGGGAGGGGGAGTGTGCCGGGGGCCGTGCAGGGGCTGCGACATCATATGCGCGCTGTGCGGGGACGGAGACTGCGCCAGCGCGGGCGGGGGGGTCGGACGCGAGGGGACCGCCGGCGATGACAGCATCTGCGTCTGCTGGACGTACGGCGGGTGCAGCGGGGAGTTCTGCGGGGGGGTGAGGGACCGACGTCGAGGGGGGCCCGGCGAGCGCAGCGGGGACCGGGACGGCGCGAGGTGCGCCTGCATCGGCTTGCCGGCCGCGAGGGTCGTCGTCGGTTGCGAGTGCGCTCGAGGGGGAAAGATCGAGTGGTGGTGGGCGAGGAGAGGGGGGGTCGGCTGCGACGGCATCCGGTGGTGCGCCTGCAGGCGGTGCGGGGGCATGTGCGGGTGCGGCAGCGGGTGCGAGGTGGGGGGCGGCACGCCGGCCGCGGCCGGCAGGTGCGGGGGGACGGGGCGCGGCGCGCGTTGCGGGGACGGCGGCCGCGGGGCGGCAGCGGGGGCGGCGTCGGGAGGCGCGGAGGGAGGGTCGCGCGGCAGGGTCTGATTCGGCATGGGATGGTGCGAGTGTGGCGGCAGGCCGGGCGCCACGTGCGGCGGCGGCGGGCCGCGCACCACGCCGCCGTACGGACGCAGGTGTGCTGGCAGGTACGGCCGCGGGGGGCCGACCTCGCCGCCACCGGGCGCGGGGCTGCGCGCTCTCTCCGCCGATAGGTATTGCTGAAACGAAATAGATAAACAAACATTAGTGGTACCTAACTAGATGAATTAAAAGTAGTTTTATGCTATTTTAGTAACAATTGTCTTAGAATTTATCGCCATGATATTTTATCCTAATGTCATTTTAGTGCTGTAGTGAAGTATTGTACCTGTAGCGTATGATGCGCCTCGGGTGCGTAGTGCGGCGCGTAGGGTCCGTAGGGCGCGTAGTGCGGCGCGTACGGCCCGAGCGGGAAGCGCGGCCGCCGGTCCTTGTTCTCTGTGTGCTTGATCTTGGGATGTCGCGGCGTTTCCTCGGCCCGTACGCCCGGACCTATGCTCTCACCCGGCGATGTTGGGGGCGATCTGGATTTATAAATGTCTCGAGTTAATTTCCGATTATTGCATCTTTCACTTCATGCCTGGAATTCGTGATGATTGTTGTTGAAATGATGCTGCTTTTTCTCTTTGAATATCTTTTTAGTATAAGATAAAATGTCGAAACAAACAGATGGCTCACTTGATGATGAGCTACATATTCCTATCTTGCATGCAAAGCTCGCTGATAGAGGCAGCTCTAGAAATGAGGAAATCTATTCGAAATTGTTACTTTTAAATATAAAGTTAAACAATTACGTCAATAAGCTTGCAGCAATTTAATCACATCAAAACAAGCGCAAAATGGCCCATTCAAACTCACCTATACTCTGGCTCCATCTTGACTTCAGCTTTGATCTTGATGGGCGGCTCGTCATGCGGCGACGGGACGGTCCCCGGCGCGCCATGCTTCATTCCCGACGTGCTCGGGGCGGGAGACGATCCCCTAGCCATCGGGGAAGCCCCTTGGTTAGTCCCGTCCAGCTGATTCCGTAGTGTAAGAGAATTTTGAGGTCCGCCAAGAGGATTTGCCGGTCCGCCGTGTAGATTACCCGGTCCACCATGTAGATTCGGTGGCCCGCCATGTGGGTTGGGCGGTCCGCCATGAGAATTCGGTGGCCCGCCTAGAGGATTTTGCGGTCCACCATGCGAGTTAGGCGGTCCTCTCAAAGGATTTGGCAGTCTATGAGAAGGTGGTCCGGCGTGCTGATTCGGTGGTCCGTGAGAAATCGGTGAGCCGGCATGAGAATTCGGTCCTCCGTGCGAGTTTGATGGTTCGTGAGGATTCGGTCCGTGAGAGTTCGGTCCTAAGGGATTCGGTAGGCCTGGCGGTCGGCCTAGTTGATTCAGATGAGGTGGAGGTCCTGATAAATGACTAGGCAGGCCTCCTAAGTGGCCAGGTCCACTTTGGTGGTTCGGACCTAATAGGCCGCTGTTGGCGTTCGGTCCCAGGTTTTGCGGGCCGTGTGAGTTCGGTGGGCCGGTTAGATGTCCTATGGGGCCTCCTAGATGGCCCGGTGGATTGGGCGAGGCGCCCGCTCGGTCGGGAAGGTGTCCTTGAGGCATGGAGGTAGGTGGCGGTCCTCGGTAGCCGAAGCCGGGCTGATGGTGCATAGAGCCGGGTGGACCCGGGTGGTGCATGGACGTGGGCGGGCCCGGCGGACCTGGAAAATAATAATTATTTAAATTTCTGATTTTCTTCCATTGTCTTTCATCGTTCGTCATCTCGATGCTCATTCCTTACTTACTCATGTCTTATCTTTTAAATGACCATTTGCACATTTCTGTGATCTTACGTCTTACGTCTACTTAAATAGGTTGATTATGATGATGATCATGAGATTCTAGAATACTCTCAATCTGTAATCAATCAAATTTTTTGTAGAGTGTATTTTGTTACAATTTCCTTTGTCTCTTAAAATATTTACCTTGCATATGATGTCTGTAGGACTGATGCGGTGGTCGTTCAGGCCTCGCCGGTCCGTACGGCGGCAGGCGATAGTACTGCGGGGGGTACTGCCGGGCACCCGGGCCTCCAGGGCCCCCCGGTCCGCCCCCCAGCCCAGGGTGAAGCTGGTACATGTTCTGAGGCCCACGAGGGCCATAGCCTGCGTTGTTTGGGTACATCATTGGGCCTCTATAGAATTAAATAGTTATTTTAAATAAATACTCCAGCTTTATTTGTTTTATAACTGACACCATTCGGGTTTCTTGCGACTCCTAACTATCGATTTACCAAATTTCATGCAGATCGGATCAACGGTTCTAAAGTTATTAGCTCAATCAAAAAACACAGTTATTCTCGTAATTATGTCAAGATTACTTTGCATTTGTAGAAAAAAAACAGTGGTCATCTCCATTATCAGTTATGGTTGCAATAATGAATATAATTTAGAACATTTTGTGTCACCTGTATTGCTGGTTGATCATGTGTGGCATTCGGGTGATGATGCTCGGCTCTTCTGAAACAGGCTTGAACGGCTGCGGTGATCCGGCTACGGATAAAGTACCTACAATCATCAATATTTTTATGCAACGTGTTTGCTGCACTCAGTTATTGAGGGTTAAATGCTTAAATCACTATTCAAAGGCGTGGGCGTTTCTTTACAGTTGTAACTAAATCAGTTTCATGCGACCGAAACTTTTTTATACTACTTGTTGATGGTACATACAGATGTCCAATCTGATGTTAACAAAGCATTTCCTCGCAAGTCACGCACGAAAGGAACGTGCCCTACGATGCACTGCCCTGCGCCCATCAACTTGAGGCATGCAGATGTTAAGCCTCAAGCCTAACCATACCCTTCAAACCGAAATACTTAAGAAAATGGCTACAATCTTGCGGTTAGGTACGGTTCATATATGATTCTCTATAGCGTTTGATTCTATATTTTGTGACAAGTATTTTTACACAAAAAAGATAATGGACAAGTGGGCCAAACCGCCATGAAAAAGAATTGATTAAACTTATCAGTACTTACTTGTATTAGAACAAGTTTAATTAAAATGCAAAATAATGAGATGTTGAATTAAGTTTGTATGAGCCAGTGGCCAAGAGTTACGACTGCTAGGGCCGGTAGAAGTTTGATAGAAATGATTGCTTACCTTCTCTGAGCGCATTGTGTTGCTGTTGTGAGTGCGAGCCTCTGTCTTCGCCAGCTAACATGCCTCGCAATTCAGCCCGCACCTAAAACATTGCTTTGGTTTAAAAACAGCCACATAAACTCCGCACTAGGTTTCCCTGCTCCGCGTCGTGGGTATCACAAACGAGTACCAAAGGACCTAGTTATTTTTGTTTTGGAACACATATCTAAAGAAATGTGGTAACCATCATCTATAACAAAGCGGTGTCGCACAGATCACGCATATTCAATGTGCCCTGCAACGCACTGCCCAGCGCCCAACAACTTGAGGCTTACAGGTGTCAACCCTCATGTGCCTTCGAATTGAAACACAGCAACACTGCTTGAAAGCAGAAATGTGACCAGAACTTCGTATTTTTGTAATTAAAACTTCGTATTTTGTGTATTTTTCTAAGCGCATTCGGGAACCACTGGCCGTGGTGAGGTTAGTAGATAGACCTACGTATATCTGTACTTAGCTAACCTGTAATCTAGGCGCATTGGGGAACCTCTGATCGTGGTAAGGTACTGGTGGGCGTGGCTGGAACATCTCCCCGCCCATACCTCCTGGCGGCCCATAGCCCACCATTGGTCCTGCGTATTCCTTTTCCTGTAAAAATAATATACTTACAATATTTGCGCACATAAGTTTGTATTCGGTTTCAATTGCATGACCAGCTTCCCATTCCTCAAGAGAAAGCCGGGAGCTTTGTCTATCCCTAAATGGGCTAGTCAGCTCTACATTTTATTACCCCTGCTCTATAACAAAAAAAGTTGCGCATTGTACTGAATTCAATACGAAACTTATATAAGTTTCATGGTAGACTACCTGGTTTACTTGTTTGCTGGATACAAAATCGTTAAACCTAAGGTCAGTGCTATTCGACCACTACTAATCTCAACAGTAAGAAAGAAAGAAAGAAAACTTTTTTTACCCAAGTATACCTAAACATCGTCCCAGCTTTATGCTGCACAGTACCTAGATAGGTATAGGTACAGTGCGGCGCTGATAAAGGAAAAACTCGTTGCGAAGCATGGCTAGCTCCAGACACAAAGAGATAAGGCCAACTGAGAGGAATCCGCTTCGCTAACTACTTCGAGACCCTGTACTGTACACACCTTTTTGACTCGCTTGCTCTCTTGCAGAGCTATCTTGGCCAACTTCTTTTCTTCCCGTTCTTTTGCCTTTTGTTCTTTTAGTTTATCTTTTTCTTCTTTTTTCTGTATCCGCTCTTGTCGCTTAGCTTCTTTCTCAGCTTGTTTTGCTTCTCGCTCTTGCCGTTTCTTCTCTCTTTCAACCTACGAAAGTAATTCAAAAAGTTAAATTAGAGGCTCCACTTCAAAACCCGAAATAGTTTAGATACTTTAGTTAAGTTGTCTACTGTGGAATCGAAAGGCATGTCCAAATATTATATTTTGGGGCCATTTTTTACGCAGTATCGATCAAAGTAGTGATCGATATGTAAGACTTTTTACACAGTAGTTGGGCCAATTGGACACTACTTACGAGTTTCACATAGTAGTCTGTCTTAAATAGACCGATATATTTATATTAGTACGCACCTGGTTCGGCTTCGTAGGCGATCCGTCTTGTCCGAGCTCTTTGACCTTGACGCCGACAAGTTTGGCAAGCGCGTCGTCTGTCTGAGGAGATCCGGACCTGGTGCTTCCACTCGCACGGCCGCCTCTACCCCTTGGTCCCCTAAACAAATGTTATACATTTACTTATGCATATATCTATATATATAAAAATGTTATGTTGGTTTGTGTACGCTTCTAAAACTCAAAAAGTTCTGCACCGATCGAGCTGAAATTTTAGCATGATATATAATCCGCATCAAGGATTGTTTTTATACCATTCAATCACAGGGAACAGGCTAGTTATCTATATTTTACTTAGGTATTTAGTTTTCGATCTTGTTAAATTAGTTATGTGTAGTATGATATGAAGAGGCCATGCGACGGCTAACGAAACTTAGTGCTACACTTATTTATATAACTTTTGACACTATCATGGTAATTATGTACACATTTTCGTTAAAAACGGGACATTTTACAAATTATACATTATTTATATTCTGTGGTGCAGTTAAAAGTTTTTTTTAATACAACTAGCTGATGGAACAAGCAGATGGCCCACCTTATGTTAAGTGGTAACCATCACCTATAACAAAGCCTTGCCTCGTAAGTCACGCACGATAAGAACGTGCCCTACGATGCACTGCCCTGCGTCCATCAACTTGAGGCATACAGGTGTTAAGCCTCATGTGACAGTAATTACACCGGCAACCACACTCTTCAAACCGAAACCCAGCAACGCTGCTTGGCGGCAGAAAAAGGCGTAGTGGAAGTACTTCCCCGGACGAGCCCTTCACAAAGAGCTCTACTACTCTTAAAATGCTCGTAGACTATAGAAACCGCGGCGAGCATAATCTGTGGGCTACCTATACGGAATGGATTAACTTACCAAGTGACGTCCGATCATAAATTATTGGAAATAATTTCGTTCTTCTTAATACTAGCTTAGTATACTAGGTTACTATACTAGCTTCTTAGCTAAACGAAAGTGCATACTACTAAAGTATTAAGAAAAATTAAATTATTTACAAGAGTTAATAGTTAAATAGCATACCTGCTACCGCGTCCACCCCGGCTGCCCTTGCCTCGAATTGGTTTCGGAGTCACATTCGCGGCTTGCGCATCTAGAAATTTAAAGAAACAATTATATCTCTGATATTTTTGTCTCAGGTTTAATATAACGTGCAAATAAAGAAACGAATCAAGCAATCCCAAATGTACATAGATTGTACGTTGTACGACAGAGGCCGAAAGATTTAGTTAGTTCGATAGAAATCATTGCACATTTTACGCTTGTTCCAGATCTGTCGCGAGAAACGTAATTTAATTAATTAATTTACACACATTTAATTAAAGAGGTTGCACACCAATTACTTTAATAACATTAATCTACACTAATATTATAAAGAGGAAACATTTGTATTTTTGTATGTAACGAATAGGCTCAAAAACTACTGGTCCGATTTCAAAAATTCTTTCACCATTAGAATGCTACATTATCCCTGAGTAACATAGGCTATATTATATTTTCAAAAAAATCAGGGATCCTTACTAAAACTCCAATAATGTAACCCAAGGTGGAAAACAAAAACCTTACATCGCGTGCGCTGCGAAAACTATTGATGATAGAACAAAACAATGTACTACGATTTAGTAGAACACGTCATCATCTACAAAAAATGTCGCGACAGCATATGCCTAACTATTATAGTTATGTCACAATAAGTGTTCTTTTATTATAAAAAAATAATTGAAATGCCGCCGCTAGAAAAGGGTGTTTATTTGTACCTTGGTATTAATCCTTATCTAAATAAATCATTTCATAATTAAGACGGTTTCGATAGCTATAGATTACTTCTTAAATTTTTCAAATTGGACATTCCATTCAAAAGATATGACGAAATTAAAAATGTTAACGGGTCCACGGGTCACGCTCGGGGTGCGATTTCACTCACTCAAGGAGAAGGACGTGCAAATGTATGAAATTAGTGGCTCGAACCCACGGTCTAAGTTTATCCTAAAATGTTCAAAAAATTTATGACCATCCATGCGAAGCTGGGACAGGCCGCTAGTTAGTAATAAGGGCGCAGAGTTCAAACTCATGACATGAATCAGAAGGCAGGATCCAGCAGTGCTTTAAAGTGCTGGTTGTAGAACTCACCCAAATGGGCTTGTAACTCCTCAGTCTTTGCTCTCGTCACGTCTTCCGGCAGTTTCTCGAGAGGGACCACGGCGGTTTTCTTCACCAGGTCGTTGAGAGCTTTCATTCTCTCCGCTTGGTTCTCGTCTTTCTTCTTCTGCTCGGCGTCCCAGTCAGAGTCAGACGATTCTGTTACCTTGAACTCGTCCGAACTGTCTGGCATGTGTTTGCCGCTTGACTTGTGCATTTCCTATTGGTGAAAATATAAAAATAATGTTTATGAAACATGAAACAACTCGTGAGACAATAAGTTAGTATTCTAGCAGCGGCGATAGGCTTGCAGCATGTCACGTATGGAATACCAACTACAGTAAAATGTGGTTATGTGCCATATCTACCTCATCTACTACTTGGACATACCTCTGACTATTTTTTTATTACTTGGTACTTAGAAATCTGAGGGGATATCTACCGTGGCTGAGGATCAAAGTCGCAAAGTTTAATTTTGTTTTGTTTTTGTTCTTGCATCCATTCCTTTTCTGCCTCGAACCTCACTAAAACGAGAATCTCGCTCGTATAACAGTAACTAGCTAGAATTACTTACATCTTCAGACTCTGTGTTGGGCGTCTCTGTATAGTTGATTTTCTTCTGGCGTGTCCGGTGTTTCGGCGACCAGTCGTTTTCTCCCTCTTCCCCACTGAGTCCCCCATACGTGACTCTCGCTCGTATGATGTTGCCTTCGGCGTCGTATTGTGTTAGGCCGCGGGAGCGGCGAGCTTTCTTTGATTTATCGCGCTTTTGAGACTGATCTTTGGATCGGTGGTGGTGGTGATGATGGTGTGATGATTTTGGTCTAAAAGTCAGAAGTAAAAATTTCTTTGTTCTTAAAAAGGATACAAACATCTTAAAACTAGCCAGAATGTAAGCCTAAGCGACTAAGCTAAAAGATCTACCAAACAAAGTTACTACCTAGAGACAACAAAATTACTACCTAGTTCCGAAAACATTTTTTTAAGAATTTTTACATAATTATTAAGTTTTAAGATTAAAAACATTGTAGCGAATAACATGGTAAACTAAAACTCACTTGGGTTTTGATGCCGACGCCCATTCTTTAGCGCCGGTCGATTCGCTCGAGCTGTCTTCAAAAACGCCTTTCTTCTTTTTCTTTGTCTCAGGCGATGATTCCGTCATTTTAGGACGATCTGTAAAACCATTAGTAATTCATACCAAGTTTCGTAAGCTGCCACGCAAACGCCCACTTTTTCATACAAGGAAGTAGGTATAATTAGCAAATTAGAATTTTAAACCCCATTATTCTTAAGGTACACAATCGTCTTGGATACAAGAAGCTTGAAGTACTCTATACCTTTTTTATTTTCACTTCTTCCAGTCCGTCTTATCGGCAAGGAGTCAGAAGACCGCGAGTCACCGGAGTCTTTGTCTGCGGATGACGAAATATCTTCCGACGACGAAACTCCTCTGTAAACAGAAATAATAATAAAATCTCGGTTTCAAGTTAGTGTGAGGAGCTAATGGCCAAAGGCCGCGCCTTAATATCTCTGTCTTGGTTTGACGACTGCTATAAGCCAAGATCGACATATTAACGTGCTCGGAAATCGCCTAGCGATTCCTATCCAACTGGTGATGGACCAGGTAAGTTTTATTTATTTATACAACTAGCTGATGGAACAAGCAGATGGCCCACCTGATGTTATGGTAACCATCACCTATAACAAAGCATTGCATCGTAAGTCACGCACAATAGGAACTTGCCTTACGATGCACTGCCCTGTGTCCATCAACTTGAGGAATATAGATGTTAAGCCTCATGTGCCTGTAATTACACCGGCAACCACACTCTTCAAACCGAAACACAGCAACGTTGCTTGGCGGCAGAAAAGGCGTGGCGGTAGTGCTTCCCCGGACGAGCCCTTCACAAAGAGCTCTACTACTCTTGAGATTGGAAGAGCAGTTATAATAACCCCTTTTGTGATGAACACATTTATGCAAGCTATGGTCTTGTTCGAGTAGGTGTAAGCCATCCCTGGTGAAACAAATCTACGCCGTGTGTCGTTCGCCACAAGGCCTAGTTTTGCTTACATGTCTTACCCGGTGTCCTTGAAGTCTTCGTCAACTTCGTCGTCGTCCTCAGAAGGAACATCAAGTGAATTTAGCTTTCTTGGTTTTTTACGTTGTTTCTTTCTTAATTTCTTCAACTCTACCGGCATACCCTGTGAGTGTAAACATTTGTAATAAGCGTGACTTCGAAAAGCCTGTGAGCTAAATACAATATTACTGTTTAATTTTAAACAATAATAACACATCCACATTTTATTTGCACGCATATTTTTATTTAAAACGACTTGACATACATGTTCAATGGCGTCTCTCTCCGCTTTCATCTTCTCCTCTTCGGCCGCTTCGATGATTGTCGATATATCTTTACCGCGACCCTGATTCCCAGCACTCGTTGTTGGCTCCACATACTCTTCCTGCAAAGCAACAATATTTTCATCATAACTAAATCAAGAATAGGTAATGAATAAATATCAATAATTTAACAAAAAAGCTTGAAAACATGATAAATTTTAGATTTTCTGGAGGAAAAATCTTGATGTGTATTTTTCATCTACAAAACCACACTACCTTTTCAGAAGAGACACAACATTACAAAAATAATTACTTTTACATTATACCAATTCAAAGGAGTCAAAAAATTTAAGTACTAAGGCTGTTGTTAAGGTTGCGTTCACACCAAACGTATTTTCAGTCGCTGATAGTATTCTTAGTTGCCTTCATAGGTTTTCGAAAAAAAAAAAAAAAAAATTGGTGGATTTACGTGAACAGCTTTGTTACAGACATCAAAACATTACATAATTTTGTCGTAACGCGACTTTTTTGCGGTTAAACACCACACAATACGAGTTTGAAATGTATGTTCAAATGTATGAAAACTAAATTTGTTATCATCATTTTTTTTTTGTATTCGATTGTAAAGCTGAAACTTTTAGGTATTATAGTAAGGGCTTGTAACAAAGCTATGAAGCTTTCGATCTTAATCCCGAATGGTCCCGTTCAAAAGATATGATTTTTTTAAATGCTTGTTTGATATGCTATATACCCATACTATGGGGAAATGTACTACTATATAATGGCCAATTTGCATGATAAGGTTCTTTGTTTATTGAGTGCAGGTACCATTTTAGGTTAGGGAAGCAACTAAATATAAATACGATTTAATAAACAAATGATTTGATGCTTAACAAGACAAGGACTAGTCAGAGTGAGTTACACAAGCTTCCTACATCTACAAACTCTATATTTTCTTTATCTAAACTAGAAGTTAGTGGCAATAATCATTTTGCTTCATCTGAAATAGGTTAACGAAGTTGCCTTATTGTAGGCCTAAAACTAGAGATATAGGGATCAGAGGATTATATCCTCTGATCCCTATATCTCTATAAATATCTCTAAATATATCTATATCTCTATAAATATCTATATAAATATTAGTAGAATTGCAACAAATGAGGATATTATCCATAATTTAATTATTAAATTATGGATAATATCCTCATTTGTTGTAATATCATCATCATAAATATTAGTAGAATTGCAACAAAAACAACGAAATAGAAATGCAAATTATGGATAATATCCTCATTTGTTGCAATTCTACTAATATTTCCTGAGTCAAACGCTCTGAAGTTTTTAAAATATTTGTTTTGAGCCTCAGATGCCTCTTCAGTGAGTTTGCCTATAGATATAAAGTTATTCTGTTAAATAATTTATGCACGCTTGAAGGCATATAATACCATGCATAGAGCTCAAATTATTATTGACCAAGAAAATCTTAACTAATATGGTAAACTAGTATGGTAATGGAAAAACTAGTATGGTATGGGTTTGAACCGCAAAAATGTCGCGTTACGACAAAATAATGTAATGTTTTGATGTCTGTAACAAAGCTGTTTACCACCATTTTTTTTTCGAGAATCCTATGAAAGGCAACTAATAATTTTCACCCACTGTGCAGCGTGAACGTGAGCATTGCTTTATTTAACAAGTAAGATCTTAACTAAAAGCAACTAAGCCTAGTTTCACTATTCGAAAACTTTTTAACGGAGTTATATTTTATAAATTACCACTAAGACAGACAGTAAGTACTGTTCGTTTTCCTAAGAAATAAAAATAAATACTATCGGTCCAGTGTGAACTAAATCTACACTAATATTATAAAGAGGAAACATTTGTATTTTTGTATTTTTGTATGTAACGAATAGGCTCAAAAACTACTGGTCCGATTTCAAAAATTCTTTCACCATTAGAATGCTACATTATCCCTGAGTAACATAGGCTATATTATATTTTCAAAAAAATTAGGGATCCTTACTAAAACTCCAATAATGTAACCCAAGGTGGAAAACAAAAACCTTACACCTGCGAAAACTATTGATGATAGAACAAAACAATGTACTACGATTTTGTAGAACACGTCATCATCTACAAAAAATGTGGCGACAGCATATGTCTAACTATTATAGTTATATCACAATAAGTGTTCTCTTATTATAAAAAATTAATTGAAATGCCGCCGCTAGAAAAGGGTGTTTATTTGTACCTTGGTATTAATCCTTATCCAAATAAATCATTTCATAATTAAGACGGTTTCAATACCTATAGATTACTTCTTAAATTTTTCAAATCGGACATTCCATTCAAAAGATATGACGAAATTAAAAATGTTAACGGGTCCACGGGTCACGCACGGGGTGCGATTTCACTCACTCAAGGAGAAGGACGTGCAAATGTTTGAAATAAGTAGACGCGAGGCTCGAACCCACGGTCTTAGTTTATCCTAAAATTTTAAAAAAATTTATGACCACCCATGCGAAGCTGGGACAGGCCGCTAGTGTTTAATAAGTATGGAATAGCAGTAAACTGTTCCAAAGCTTTGTATAAAAGCAGCAAAAATGTTTGATAAGTAAAGATGGTACCTTGATAGCGGCGCTAATGAGCCGATCGTACTCCTGCGCGCGCAGACTAACCGGTACCTGCCGTCGCGCACGTAACCTGTACACGCCGCCCGATGATACAGATGACCAGGAACTGTACGAGCTCGCTTCTGCAATGCAACAAATAATACATAAGTTGAGAAACAGATGCTAAATTATGTATTGCACACAATACAATACATTGTAAAAAGACAGAAACAGAAGACGTATAATGGTGAGCTTAGCCCAAACAAGAGTTTTATTTCAGCGAACCTTTGAGGATAAGGTAAAAATAGTCATTTAGGTCATGTTCATACAGAAAGCGCAAATAGATTGTCATAATAATATACAATAAAGAATTAAAAAAAACTTATTTTTTGAAAAAGAGAATGTAAATAAAAAAAATATATTTAAGTATTATTTAGTACTCTTGCTCGGCAATGTGTAGATCAATGGTTAAACGTACCTGAGTCTTCATCAGATTCTTTCTTTTCTTCCTTAGGCTGGTCCGGAGCTGGTTCCGGTTCCTCGAGTTTCTTCCTAGCTCGCTCATCTTCAACAATCACCGTCAGCTCGTCGAGTTTCACTAGCTCACTTTCTAATGCCTGTATTAGTTTCTCCTGTGGGGATTAAACATAATAATGTTGAAGTTTAGTTGACTTGATTACCATCATCATGATAATCATCAAAAAGTTTTATTATTATATTTTTTTTAAACAAATCAGACAAAAGAACGTTAGAAACCATGCCGTCAGTTTCACGCCTGTTCTACTAGGCTTGTTCGCATGGAACTGGCACCTAGAATCATCTAGCTTTAAGACGTTTCAAAGGGATCCTTGTGATTCAATTGAATGAATATCATTTTACTTTGACATCTTCTAAGAAGGCGTCCGCGACTTTATAAAGTTATCGGTCTGTGTCATCAGTCGTCTTGCCCTTAGTCTTTCGGTTTTAGATTATTCTTATAGGACCTACATGGACCCAACCTTATAAACAGACAGTAAGAACCGATACCCGTTCCATGCAACCAAGCCTAAAAAAAAACAGGTAAAGAAACAAACGGTCGTTGTTTTGTATCCCAAAAAAATATGAATTATTGATATTTTCAGTTTTAGTCCTGCTGAACGAAATTACTTTTTTAATTCAATTCTGCTAACTAACTCATCAAATATTTTGGTGACGTTTTACCTGGAATGACCTTGGAAAGGCTGATTGAAAAGGAAATACACTTACGTGGTTACAAGGCGGACAGAACCAATCCCCCTGAGGTATATAGAACAGCAACGGTTTCAGGCAGCTAGCGTGGTACCCAGAGTCACATTTATCACATAGCAGTATCCATTCGGGCTGTTCTCCGCTTCCGCACTGTTTGCAAAAGCCGTCGTCTTTTTCTGTGTGTAGCAAACTCAGTCTTAGTAAAAAATGTATTAAATGAAATCACAAAGATTATAAAAATAGCTCAAACCTAGAAGAAAGGACAATTGACAGTTTTTTCGCTAAAAGCTATTTCATCCAGGAAATTTTGTCCAGAATTAAGTGGCAGAGCATTATAAGTTACTAGGTATTTAGCTACTATTTAGTTCACGACTTGATACAAAAACCAAGGACAAAACTTCATTGATCGAGTGAGCGAAGCGAACGAAGATTCTAGTTTCAACTTGGGCGATTTGGCATTTTATGTATGTATGTATGTATGTATGTATGTATGTATGTATGTTTGTCTGCCCATAACTTTCGAACCGTTGATCCGATCTGCATAAAATTTGATAAGACGACAGCTTGTACTTGAGAAATTTACTGGTAAGTATATGAGTAAAATCAGATGAAGGGTTTTTAAGATATGGGGTTTTCTAAGGGGGCAAAAACAAAAAAAAATTACTTAAAAAAATCAAGTTACATGTTATACGAAAGGGCTTTGTTTGGACATTCCAAAACAATTTTTACTTTTTTTCTGGGACGCTCGGTTTTTGAGATACAACAAAAAAGTTAAATTAAGATAACCAGCGACCCTAGAGCTCCCATCTCTAAGAGTTTCGTTGGCATCAAGGTTTTTCTACTGGTCGGCCAGTTACTTTGCTTTTTCTTATTTTTTTTTCTTGAAATAAATTAAGGAGGTACTCAGTTCTCATAAAATGGTGACAACAACCAGGTCTGATGATGGAGCCAAGGTTTGTTCAACGGAACTCTTCAATAAATAGGCCAATAGAGTTGAAACTTGGTTACCGTACCAAGTTAGTAGGCGGTAGTCAGAAAAAAGTCCAAACATAATGTTTGGACTTGCCTTTGACTACCACCTACTCAAAGTTTTGGTGCGTTCGTCGGGTCGCATCACGAGATCTCAGTTCGGGGCGAACTACTAGTTTAAAAGTTAAGTTAATAATTAAATTTTATAATAAGGTTACCTTCTTGGAGAGTTCTCGCCCGCTTCAATGGTTCAGCCGGTTCTTCTGTTTCCAAGTCAGATTCCGGTGAAAACTCGTGGTCAGATTTATCATAATCAGCTGTAAAAATTCAGAATATTAGTATTTGCGCGATGCTAAAAGATACCAAGGGAAATGATTGAGCTTTTAAAAAGTTGTTTGTAGTTTACCATCCTCAGTTAATTCGTTTTTTAGTTAATTAGGTTTACTAGTTTTCACACTTAATATTTTGCTTTCGCTTTGTAATATTATTCACGGCAACATCGTTGATTGCGATTGCACAATCACTGCAATAACAAAGACATTGCTTACGCGCATTTACTTACGTTCCGGTTCAGGTTCCGGCTGCAGCTCGAAAAGAGGGGAGTCCGAATCAGAATCAGGTTCCGGACCTGTCGAATCGGACGTGCGCCACGTTTTCTTGTGCTTACGTTTCCTGTCCTCTTCCGAACTACTGCCGCGTCCGCTCGCACGCCATTCTTCTTCGTCGTCGTCGTCTTTACCCTGATTAAATAAAATGCAAATGTGTAGCTTACTTGTTGGGCGATTACCTAAAACACTCTGAAAGGCCTACAGATTTATTTCATCGAAGATAATTAGCAATAAAAAAAATAGAGATTTTGTGCGCGATAATAAATTTTGAGAGATGAGTGTTTCAAAATTACTGTGGCTTAGCTTAAAGCTGTATTATAAATAATTATATTCAGACTTTAATATTCTTACCTTCTTCTTATGAATCATCTTGAGTTCCCGCAAAGCGACTTCCTCAAGGTGCCTCCTTTCGGCTTCCTCTTTTATTTTTTGCTGAGCAATTCTCCGGGACTGCCTCACAGGGG
This sequence comes from Chloroclysta siterata, assembly GCA_932294275.1. Classification (NCBI taxonomy): domain Eukaryota; kingdom Metazoa; phylum Arthropoda; class Insecta; order Lepidoptera; family Geometridae; genus Chloroclysta; species Chloroclysta siterata. The sequence continues at coordinate 7,323,902 of OW028604.1, read as the reverse complement.
TGTCGGAGTCATCGGAATCGGTTTTAGATTTTTTATCTTTTGAATCTTTGGAGTTCCTTGTCTTGAACTTTTTCTTCTTTATCAACTTTTTAGAGGCGGTTTTTTTGCCGGCTGCTATAAATAAAAAAATACATTTTATATGTTATATTTCCAAGATTTTTAAGTTATCTATCACTGAGTACCCAAAGTTACACTGCTTGATATTTATAGTTACTCAAATATGTTCTTGCTGCTTACCTATACTGTAAAGAGTTTCTTCCTCAGATTCATCACTGGATTGTTTCTCAAGCAGTTTGGCTTCTACTTTTTTTCTGAAATTAACAAATTGTATATACAAAAACATATTGACAAGAACTCGTACCTATACATCATGTTTACATTTAATAAATTGATAATACCTTGTTGAAGTAATAATTTTCTTAGGCTTGATTTTTAAGCGTTTCCCACTAGTAATTGGTTCATCATCATCTTCACTCTCACTCTGAGATTCCGATTTATTTTTGTCACTCATAGTAGCTTCAACCAAAGACCTTTTTAACGATTTACCACATTTTTTACTTCTTTCCTTATCATTTTTTTCTATGTCTTTGACTTTTTGTTTCCTTTTAAACTTTCCTTTATGTGCTTTGATTTTCTTTCTTTTTGATATGGAATCGTTTTGATCTTTTGTCTCATTAGCACCATCCGAGGTAGCTTCTTTACCATCAGAAACAGTATCCTTAGCATCCTTGGAATGTGGTACATTGTCATCACTCTCTGGAGTGGTTTCTAACCGTAGTTTCTTAGGAGGTAGAAGTTCTTCTACAGCTAAAGGATCTTCTTTACCAGCATTTTCTTTACTTAAATCAGCTAAATCTTCGTCCATAGAGGAAACACTGCTTTTCCTCTTTTCAATTATGCAAATTTTGTCTTGACCATTATCAGTAGAGTTAATTGTTTTTTTTATATTGTTGTCTTTAATTTTCCGAACTACTGCTTTCTTTTTCACTTTACCTCGACGTTTTTTGACATTGTTCTTTTTGAGACTTGTACTGCCACTAGCCTCTATATTTTTTCTGGGACTTTCACTATCTGTTGTACTTTTATCATTGACACTAGTTTCATTTTTTGAGTCAATTTCAGGTTTCGAGCTGTTGGATTTTTCTTCTCGCACACAAGGCTTTTTTGTATCAGAGTTTGTATCATTACTATCATTGGCTTGCTTTTTCAAAGATCTTTTTGCCACAGATTTTAACTTTACATTGTTTAATTTAGTGGAGTTTGTATCATGTTCACCATTTACAAGATCTTTGTTATCACTTTCATCTTCAGACTTGTCATTATTCGTTTCTGGAACTGCTTCTGGATTTCCGGTATCATTATCGTTACCATAACCTTCGCCGTAAAAATACATGACATCTTCTAATATTTCTTCACCCAAAAAGAAACTGTCACAATCTTCCCCATTTCCATCCCCTGTTACAACAACTAATGGATCTTCTATTTCTTCACTTAATTCTTCATCTCGTTTTAGATTAATTCCATTTTCACTAGGTTCTACATCGTCAACTATCTCCTCTTGCTCTTTTTCTAGTTTATGTTCATTTTTATCATCTAAAATTTCTTTTATTTCATCTTTGCTTTCAGTATGTTCACTTTCATCATTTAATTCAGTTTTATTTTCTATTTTATCATTACTACTTTCAGTATGTTTGCCTTCAGCATTTAATGTATTTTCATCTTCCTTATCTTCAATATTATTTATATTTTGATTATCTTCTATACTTACATTTTTACATTCTACACTCTCATTCTTAGTACTTTCATTAGCAATTTCCTCTAAACTTTTACTACTATCGTTATCTACTACCAGAGCACTTTCATGTTTTGGAACATTTTCACTATCTTTAGAAGAATCATATACAACAGCTTTAGATTCTAATTCTTTTTCAGCAACTGGTTCAATTGATGTTACTGTGTCTTCTTCTGAATTTTCATTGGCAATTTCTTTTATAGGTTTTTTAGATGTTTCTTCTGTAACTTGTTCATTATTGTCAGCTGTATTGCATACAGTATCATCTTTCAGTAAACATGATACTTTGGATGATGGTTCTTTTGGTGAACTTTCTGAAGTTTTCTGGTTTTGGATTGAGCCTGTTTCTTCATTTTCAGATTCAGACTCAGGACTAAGGAACTCTTCTTCATTATCCTCATCAACTTCATGTTTAAGGGGCTGTAAGTGGCAATTCGGTAAAGATTAGTTGCATAAAGTACATTACAATAAGTAAATTATTACATATTTGCAGTAAAGACAAAAATCACAAAACCAACAAACAATATCACCTTTTCTGCAGGTGCGATTTCTTCAGGCTCACTAGAAGCTTCATTTTCAGTACAGGTACTTGATGGGGTGATTTCTTCTCCACTTTTCAATTGTGCAATTACTTTTACTAATTCTTCTCTATTTCTGTGTAAATAAATAATTATTTAATTGGAAATGCTTATTGTTCAAGAATGTCAAGTCTTCTTATTCATTTTCTGACTGAAAATCTAAAACAATTGGGTGAGAATTAAGACATTACACAAAAAGCGAACTTAAACCAACCTTGCTATCAACTGCCAAGTCTCCTCATCTTGGTCCTCTTTATACAAGCATAAGTTAGCATCATTGTCAACTTGTAGCCAATACACACAACCATTCTTATCTCGGCCAATTGGGTCCAAGCGAAGTTCCTTCGATGGTATTGCATTGATTGCAGATTTGAACTTAGAGTGACATGTGAATTGAAACTCCAATAAAAACTGTGAATAAGAGATATTACTTTGTTATGAGTCAAGTGATACTAGTAAATATAATAATTATTTTTTGTTGCTAATTCATGTTATTGACCTTGGTTCTTCTATGTATTTCCTAATTTATCATGACTCTATGAGATTGTTCACCAAACTATATGTTTTATCAGTGCAGAGGTGAACAGTTTTATAGTAGGTAATAACAAACAGCAGATATAAATACTTAGCCAAAATTAAAATACACTGCTTGTAAAATATAATGTAGGAAGACACTTTGAAGTGTATTATTTCAATAATTTATAAGCACTGACATCCATTTATTATCTACTTATTATATTACAAAGTAGGCGGATCTAATAGTTACCTTCAGAACTTTAAGTTTCACTTGAGTGCTAGCTTTTTTGTAAGAGAATCTTTCTATCTCCCAAGCTTCCTGATGATGGCCTTGCTGGTGACAGAACTTTATCATACACTTCTCCCATCTGTTGCTGTGTGCAGACTTCAGAGCACGACGCAATAACTTCAAGTGTAGCTCCTTCAACGCATCAGATACTAACAAACAAAAAAACTTGTCAGATGTTTGTTTATAATTTCACTTGAACATTACCAACACAATAACATACCTTCCTCAGTGTTCTCTATGAATTCTTGTAATTTATTTATCGTAGGCAGCTCTAGCCCGTGCAATTTACCGAATACTTTCAAAAATGAGTAGATAGCGGCAAAATTAGGATCATTCGCACACGAAGTTTCACCATCAGACGCCATCGTCGGAACTCAGAAAGCTTTTTCACTACGCATCACTAATGGTTCTTTAGACGGTAATAGGATACTTTCACTTACAAAAAATATTACATTAGAAAATATGTACATGATTCACGAAAATATCTTCATTCTATGCATAGAAAGCTTTTTATTTTTACAAAATAGTAAAATACAACTTAGTGACAGCCATCGCTCCATCCATAGACACTAATTATTTGTTTTTTTATAAACCGTAAGGTTTTTTTTATGTTCTCCCGATACATCTAAAGTACTTAAGACCATACTACCTCGTCTTTCGTTTTCATCTTATTTTTGTTTTTAGGTAATTTACTTTGTTAGCGTAGTCTTTGTGGAACAGTACTACCACCGTACCGTACTTATTTCTGTTACCAAGTAATTAAAATATTCCAAGAAATCTCTTTAGACAAAACTCAATGAGAAAAGAAACGATATACCGCAGATAGATAAGAATAATAGTAATAACATTATTGCTTTAACGCTCGCATGCAGCGTTCCTTCATACTATTACTGTTTGTCTATGTCCTAAATTGACAATGACAACCTTATGACAACACTTTTATTTATTCTGTATTATGGTGAAGTTTGCGCTTCCCTCCCCCTCCAACATCATGCAATCTTTGGAGGGAGGAGTGTAGTGTATGTGTGTGTTTGGTTTTATAAGTTTTCGTTTACTTTTTTGTAATTTGCGTGACTGCTTTTTCCCTTATACCTTATAGACATACCTTTTCAAAATGTCTTCAGTTTGTTGTGGAACTAAAAAACAGAAGCTAAATAACACGTACGGCAATAACATAGATCGACCTTTGAATGGTTACCAAGAGTCTGTAGCTATTCCTGATATGTGCTACTTTTGTTTCGATGTTTTGTATTGTCAGCTACATAGTATGGACCCTCCGCAGACACCAAACTTCACTAACGAAGCCTTGTAAGTACCTTTTTGTAACTAGAACCGCAGTCAAATAGTAGCTCAGCTGAAGGCTCTCTTCTCTATTGGGGAATGCTTATTGTCTGTAAGTTAATCTTTTGTCTAAAACGAGGTCAGCTATAAACTGCAGCCTACTTAATGATATTTTTTTATCATCTCTATTTAGACTGATACATCTATTCCCTGCTTAAATATTGTGCATAAATGCCTTTTAAAAAGACAGTTAAACTGTAAACTGCTCATAAACTCATCTCATTTCATGTAGGTCAATACTCCCACTTTGTATTCACTTTTGATGTGCACTGGAACATGAACTTTATTACTGTTCTAAAAAATTCAAATTGGTGCACATTCAAGATACTGTCTTTGTCTATAAATGGAAGAAAAAAATCTAGTAACTACAACTTATTAGTAACTAACAAAATATATAAACTAACTTACATATAGCATATGCCTTCAAACCTAACAAATATCTAAAACACTACCTACCTACCAACAAAGGTAGAACCTAGGTAGGTACCTATAGTAACCAGCATTTTTTTTTATTGTATGAGTGTAGTACATATTTATTGTATACCAGCATGTTTTTCTTTGTTTAGATTTGGTTGATTGGTGTAAACCAGCTCAAACAGATGTACCTAATTTAATTATAGCAAACACAAAGTAAAATCAGTAACTACCTTACAAAATTAAATTCATTAATTTTTAATAAAATATACAAGCAGTTTTACTAATCCAAAAACATGTTCAGAAACATGTTATGTTTTCAGTCCTTTGTTTGTGACATGGAAGATTGGCAAGGAACACCGTCTTCGAGGATGTATTGGAACTTTCAATGCCATGCATTTACATTCAGGTTAGTCATCTTTAATAGTCTGATAATGGTGTCAATTTTGTTGTTTAATTTTCCTAATTTAACCTAATTTGACAGCACTAAAAATATTGCCGTCCCTTTCTAAAAGACCGAAACAACAAGGACAACTATAATTTTAGAGCTGTCAGATTAAGTTAGTTTAGGATAATGCAACAACAGAATCAACACCATTATGGTTTTATCCAAACCCTTTACTAGGTTTAAGTGACAATTAGCCTTTTTCTATAACTGTAGATATCAGAAACTAAGAGAAATCAAAAGAATACAATAGAATCACTAGGATCACTTTGTAAGGTACTCTTAGTTTCTCATATCTAGCTAAGTAGGTACTACACCCTGAGGTACAAAACACAACCTAATGTTATTCTGCACCTGAGCATCTCAGCTGGCCAGATAACTCATGATATTATTATCATAGATATAGGTACAATGTTGTACCTACCTAGTAACGCGAAACGCGCAATACAGCGATCATATTAACTTCTAGGTCTTCGCGAGTACGCCATTACATCCGCTCTCAAGGACTCTCGGTTCGCCCCCGTCACGCGCGAAGAAGTTCCCCGATTGACGGTATCTGTCTCCATCCTTCAGCATTTCGAGGAGGCTGAACACTTCCTAGACTGGAAACTGGGCAAGCACGGCATCCGTATTGAGTTTCTCAGCGAACGTGGCTCCAAGCGCACTGCCACCTATTTGCCTCAAGTGGCAACTGAACAAGGTAAAAAATTGCCTATTATAATGTTCCACATTATTAGAAGACGGAACACTTTCACTTAGTCTTCTTAATTTATCAAAGACCTCCTCCGCGGTACGTAGGTACTAGGTACCTACCCAAGTCATTTACTTAGTAATAATCAGGCTGATATTATTTCAGGTTGGGATCAAATACAAACAATAGACTCGCTATTACGTAAAGGCGGCTACAAGTCCGCGATCACTGCGGACATGCGACGTAGTATCAAACTGACTCGTTACCAATCGGAAGAGGTCTCCGTTTCATACAACGATTACGTCAGCCAGCGTTGCTAGCAGAGACCTATGCCCTTTGGGCATACTCCACTGATCTCTCACCCTCAGGACACACTCCTGAGGTCTCTTCAGTGGTTTCCGACTATACGTCGTGCTAGCTATAACCTAGAATGTAAGTATACCAACTGTGTCCATCAAGACACCATTATCACGTTAAATTCATTAAGTCAGATTTATGGTCAAAGTGACGACGCGCGTGACCGCTTGAAAAAGCGTTCATGATAAAACACTGCCAAGAACATTCCTCAAATACAGGTGCCATCTAATTGTAACAAGCTTTATGAATTTCATTCAGTAGCAGTGTGTCTGAATAATGTGTGTAGGTACTGTGAGCAATCAGCTTCTATTTTGAATTGATGTTGAAAAATTAATGCTACGCACTTTGATCATAAATTGACTAAATATATTAGACTAGGTATGGACAAATAGAGCAGTAATAGTTAGGGTAGGTATAGTTGTGTAATTTTGTTAAGAGTTGAAAAAAATTGGTTAGTGAATGGCATTGTTAAAGGTTGCCTATGCTTCCAAACCTGGGGTCAGGAGGCTTAAATAGTTATTAATATTTTCAAATTGATTTGTTATAGATTGATTTACCGAAACTACTTGAATACAAAATTATTTTATGAGTTTGTTATTATGATCTCTATTAAGTCTTTTGAAACATAATATTAATAACACCTAGCTAGAGTAATTCGGATGAATTACGTTATTAGTACATATCTTACCACTCAATAAAGAGTTATTGAATTCTGATCATAAACATAGAAATAAACTTGTAGATTCTACAGAATATGCTTTATTGTATTGTAAATGAGCTTTTTAAAACAGTTGCATCTAACAAGCCATTTTGGATGTCCCTGGTCTTTCTACTGGCAAACAATTTCAAGCTCTGTTTATACTTGATTAAACAGAACCCATATAGAAAATATACAGTTTTAGTACCTACCTACTGAATTCATTTAATTTTGTTGAATATGGAAGGGTGAGCTTTGAACCCGTTTATTTTATATCATAGTAATATGATATGGCATAAGGTAGATTTACGTGTGGAAGCTTACGTCCAAAATATAATCATGCATTGATAAAATAAAAATTCTAAAAAAAGTATATAATGTTAAAACTATATAAAAAAAAATATTTTTAAGAACTCATTTGCATATTAGGTACTTCGTTTAGAGTGTAATGCTCTTAAATTAATTAATTTAAACAAAATGTATTGTTTTGTGGCCAATAATCTGTTTTTCATTGTTTGTGTTAAAAATAAGTGGTTCATTTACCAGCTTTATTTGGTAAAATACTGTGTACTGGGTAAACATTAACATGAAAAAAGTTATTTTAATGGGTTATCTTCAGTCTGTTGAGTTATTCATGAGAGTACCTGTCCAATATAAAGTACCATTAATTATGATAAATCAACTTGGCTGTGTTACACCCCAACTATTGTACAAGTGTATTGGTGGTTGTAATTTGTTATATCTGGTGTAGTTTATAAATGTTGTTGTTTGAAAGTCAACAATCAAAGTTATGAATCTGGTCAGTGATGCATTTGACAAAAATTGTAAGCCTACATAATGCAAGATCTCGCTTAGTAACCCTTTTTACTACAGATTTATTGAGCCTGTCTCTTTTAGGGTCAATGCACATTGAGCAAATAAAAGCTTGTTTTAACGAATCTAATCGAAAACTGTGCTAATTGTAAATCTTGTGTTTTGGGCACAAAAACATAAATTAAATTAATAAACTAATCACGGTTTAGTGTGCATTGCCTCTTATATGTTATTATGTTTAATACTTACGTCACTCCTGATCATATATCATTATAAACTTTGACTCATGCATGTTTGTTATTATTGTTTTATAGTCAACTGCTAGAGGAATATCATTATAAAACTATGTGTTGGGTGTTGTCCATTGATTGCTAAAAAGTGTTTAATGGCACTAAATTGTAATTAAGCAATAGTTTTAATTAGAACTTTGGTTTAAACATATTTTTGTGAATCGACGACTAAATCTTTGGACGCTGTCCTGTAGACGCTGGCTGTAGGTCTACAATTTAATGCGAGTCACATAATAGTTACATAACATACCTTTTACATTACCTTGTTAAAAAAGAGCGAATACACCATTCGCGCGTCTGCGTGTACTGGGCGTTATACTATACATCACATCCTCAAGCGATCGCAGGAATTGTAAAATTCGTGCGTAAAACGTAACAAACTCAACACCAGTCTCGGGCGCGCATATTTCGCGTGTTTCCCGCGAGTCTACTGGACACTGAATTCGTGAACACTATCTAAGACTTAGGGCCGGTTTCACCATGCTCTGTTAGATAAACAAAGGATTAAACGGCCGTTAAAAATGTACGCGTTTGTCATCTAAGGTTAGATTTAACGGCCTGTTAATCCTTGATGAGTAACTAACAGAGCATGGTGAAATTAGGCCTTAGATAGTGTTCCATTAATTTCATTAGTCTTGGTTTTTTTGACTTAGATTCTGAGTCAAAAACTAATGAAATTACATCAAATATAACTTACCTACTTAATAAATCTTACGTGGACATTCCACATAAACATCTAGCCGAACCAGATTTATAGCTGAGATATTATTGTAAGCGACACAATATTTTTTCTGCTGACTAACGAACCTGAGATAGCTAAAGCAAAATTACAAACATTTTGAGATGATTGACATTTGAAGTGATTAGAATAAATAAATGCAATTTTGACTAAATAGTTTTTTGATACTGCTATCTTAAGTTAAGTTCCTGAACGTTGTGATAACTTCAGCGAGTAACAACAAAACGAACAAAATTTATGGTCGCGTGTTGATCGCTTCGTGGGTGGATGCTACACAGGTAGGTACCTAGTACCTACGCGCGAGACGATTCGTGGTGCATTCGCTCTTTCTCTGGACAAGGTCTAAACAGTAATAGCATTAAGCAAATAAATATTTTTGTTACAAAAATTAAATATTAATCATGCCAGTAAGTAAACAGAACTATTTACTTTTTTTTTTATAAATCTAATCGGTGAGTTGTTGTTAGATATTTTTACATGGTAGGTATGTTTTTGTTTCAATTTGTGTTTCAGTTGTTAATAATGCCATTCTAAAAGAAGGAACTTGATTAAATTTGGATTATGAATTGATTCAGTATATGTGTTCAATCTTAGAAAGTAATTTTCTTAAATAACAATTGTGTGGAGTTTGTCAAGTTTTTGAAATTTGAAAATATTATCAGATAAAATATAAACAATAGGTTACAGAATATTGGTGATTTTCATTATATACCTAAACATATTTTTATGTTTTGGGCATAGATTGGTAGCATTCATATAAGTCAGGAGAAATAGTGATGAAATTAATAAAACATATAAAACATTATCTAAATCTATACTATACATACATCATTATCTAAATGTATAATATACAGTCTAGGTTCAACTACAGTTAATTTATTACCTATTCAATCATCTTTCTTTTAGCTCTTGTTCCCTCAAGAACTTCTGCTCTATTGCTAACATTTTTTTTCTTAAACTAAAGTTATTTTTCATTTCGAAATAAGTAACAAGGGATGAACCAAGACATTGTGTGAATGCTATGACTGCTAGTGTTCCATTGAATGGTCTTGTGATTTTCCTTAGAAATTTCAACATCGGTTTAGGGCCTTCATTTAGCTGTGGCACTCTAAATGTGGAGTATCTGTTTGCAAACTGAAAATAAAACAAAAATTAAGGTAAAGGGGAGCAAGGTAGGTAGCCATCTGATCTTATGGAGGAAGGCTATATTCATTTCAATTATGTAAAAATAAAAGTTACCAGTAAGGCAGAAGCAGGTCCTAAAACCATTGGGTATGCAAATCCCATTCCAAGCTGTATAAGGGAAGACTTCAGTTCATAGCATACTGGGCATGCATCTGTTTTCATCAGCAGCATATCAGTTGAAATTATCTGCAATTTTAATTTATTTTTGGATGTTCTAGGATAGTTTTAGAAAAAAATGTTCATCTTATAACACTAAAATTATTTTTATAATGCTTACATGCCTGTGAAATACAGCTGTCAACATTGCCGGCATTACAGTTATTGGTACTACCGATGAGATGTAACCATAAGTACCAAGTTTCAGTTTCTGTCTGTAGTGTCTATTGATCAAAACTCCTGATAGTGCATTGAGGCCACCAAGAAATATTGATCCATAGCGTAGCGCCCAGCTGTAGGTAACAGTGTTAAAAGTAAATGCAATTTTTAGACTTAACTGTAATTCAGTAGACAACAGACTAACTCTTGTTTGGCAGACTCACGTATCGGATAGGGATTGCCACTCGCCGACGAGATCCCAAACGTATTTGGTTGCCTCCAGTTCGTTCATGCTGATGGCATCATCTGGCACTACATTTGATTTCATGAGAGCCATGATGAGGTGCTTCTGCTCACCCTAATAAGTCTCACTCAGCTTACGACACTACACGAAATAAACACATAAGTTTATAATAGTAGTGTATCATCTATTAAAAAAAGCAGAGAAGAGTAAAAGATCAGTTTTTTAACAAAGTAGGTACCTACCTAATGAGTTGAAATTGAAAACACCGTAAACAGAAATCTGAAGTAGGTTATATTTTTGGTCTTCGCAGGGTTGCCGACTCGTCACCACCATTCGTGTTATGATATGACTTAGATATTTGTTCTCTGTATGGATGTTATAATAAAATAAGTAATATTAAAAAAAAAGTTTTTTTTGTTTAGTTTACTGTAGGTACGTTATAGTATTTCATTCATTAATTTTATCGTCGTAATTCGAATTCGAAAAGAGTCGTTAATTGACTCCACCTTTTTATTGTGGATTTGTGGGTCTGGTCTATGTACGTACGCCACATAGAAAAATTGGAAATAAATGAAAGATTACCATATAAGTATAAATTCTTTAATTTGAACTGGTCGAATATTTCAATTTGTGAAAACTTCTGGAGACGCCATGACATGTAATTGACGGACGTTTGACATGACGCATTGAATTTTGCATAGCTTTGACAGTTTTATGTTTTTGTTATTGCTGTCGTTGCGTGTGCGTTTTTCGTAACGTCGGACCTTTTTTAAACTAACTCGCAAAGTGTTGATACAAAAAAGGCCTGACGTAACGAAAAACAAAACAAAACTTAGACTTGGCACTGGTAAGTACCTTGAATTGATACAGTTGTCAAAATGACATTTCACGCATGTCAGTCCACCATATTTTTTAAAGCATTGTGGCAAGAAAACGAAGTAAAAATAAAGCAAATAAGCAGTTAAAACAGTTACTATATTGTTAAACGATAATTAATTACATATACTGTACTGTACACAGACACGACCCTGGCTTCATAAATTGATGAAACAGCTCCTTTGCCGTCCTAGGCTCTAGCTTACAACCTGCTAGTAAATTCGTCAACTCATCTTCATTGTCACTTAATGCTACTGCTGTTTTGTTCTTGTCTTTGTACCTCAGAATAATAAATAAGAAACGTGTCTTTGCCACTTTAGCTAGATTTAGCATCGAAAAGGTGGAGTTGGCAGCACTGATTTTCGCTGGTCCGTCACTTCGACTTCAATCTTGCCAGTGTCAAGTGTCAATTCTTTTTGACAGAAGCTTAGTTTTGGCATCGTTTGATTTGATTGATTCGTTTTCATTTTGGTATCCGTAGGGCATTCCAATAATCGGAACGCGGGCGACGCATAGAAAATATACTTAGTCTAAGAAAATAACTATTCTGTATGGTTTTCTCATGGATGTCATGGATGCCATTGTCTTAGCTGGACCAACGAACAGTACCCCAAGTATGAGTTTTGCTTACCATATTTGGTTTTTCGTTTTACGTTTTTGTTCAGTGTTCATTGCGGGTTTTGTATGAAGATGCGATAGGGATACCGATATGGAACTTTACAAAACCCGCAATGAGCACGGAGCAAAAAAGATTCGTTTTTGTTCCGTGTTCATTGCGGGTTTTGTATGAAGATGCGATAGGGATACCGATATGGAACTTTACAAAACCAGCAATGAACACGGAACAAAAACGTAAAACGAAAAACCAAATATGGCAAGCAAAACTCATACTTGGGGTACAGGGCCACACGGGAAGCACCAGTTTTCAAATAAAAAAAAAATCATCAAAATCGGCTCACCCTGTAGAAAGTTCTGAGGTAACAAAAAAAATGAGGTAAAAAATACAGTCGAATTGAGAACTTCCTCCTTTTTTTTGAATTCGGCTAACTACAAATAAGCTCAGTGAGGTTAGTGATGTAGGTATGATGTCAACACGGAAATAACACAACCCGATTTAATTCGAGTTTAAATTAAATTCACTAACTCGAAGAGAACTCGAGTTAATTCAATGAAACTGAGTGAATGATTTGTGCAATAGAAGCTTTTAAAGAAATAAATAGATTCTGCATAAATATATTTTAGGAAAATTATTTTATGTAGGCAATTATAACTGATTAATAAAGTAGGTGGAATTTTCATTAAAAAGGTATTTTTTGGATCAAATCATCATAAAATAGAGTAAGTAGTCTTAGGTGACGCTTCCGATTGACACTGATTTGGATCAGTTGAGCTATCTCTAGTTCGTACGCAACGCTCAGCAGATAGCTCAATTATTTCATAATAATATGTATTTAGTACATTTTGTAAATACTTGTATTCATTGTAATTTTCTTTGGAAATAAGTATTATTTATTATACTAATTAACAACAAAACGAAGTGATCTGCGCAATGTTGGAAAGTGTTCCTAAATTCACCTACCCTATTTTTGTGAATTAGGCTTTGTTTAAAAGAAGTTAGAGTTTAAATTTATACTAAATTTCTCCAACAACGCAATTTCCACGACTTAAAGGGACCGAAAGAATGAGGGTAGGCGAAGGGACAAGTGCCTGATTGCGGCCCATTATGTATGAAAATAATTATCATTTTGTCTTTTTTTGTTTAATATTTTTCGATAGTTCGAAGTAAAAGAAACTGACTGGTATATTTGATTTTCTTGTAAACTACATATATCTTGAATAGCGAACGAAAATGTGTCAAAAAGTAGGCGACATTAAGGTGTTTGACGGTAAGTATAAAAATTAATTTAAAAAAATTTGCTAAAAAATCTAGCAGTCTTCACAAAATAATACAATCTAACTTTATGGTGTTTGTCAAGTACCAAACCAACACCATAAAGCTAGTAGGTAGGTTCTTACTTATATTAATATTTGTTTAGTAACTATCACATCCAAAATAGGAGTATTCAAACTCTAGTTAGATAGAATTCAACTCGAGAAAATTTGAGCTGAGCTCAGTTCGAGTTAACGAGTTAGTTAATCGAGTTTACATTTTACAATCATTACATTCCATCACTAAATGATGTTACATAACTGAGTAGTTGAGCACGTACCTAATGTCACATAATGTCACGGTTCCCAACTTAGGGATTTTGTAGAGACTAGATGGGATTCATTTTCTGACATTTTTGGAAGCAACATAGCTTTTTCATTTTATTTGTTTTTCTAGTGTTATTTTGAGTTGTGTTGTGTAATTTCGGTGGTATTTTAACCAACATTACTTGAGGTCTTAGCACAAAGTGTAAACATTTGAAATGAAAGTGTAATATGTGATATCCTGATTTGACCGAAAATGTTTCCAATGTTTTGAAGAAAACCGCCACCATTTTCTTTAAAACAAAATGACGGTCGACTTGACTATGGACTGACTTGACTAAAAAGTATTCAATACAAATCACTTGACACTGGCAAGATTGTCTGTCGAATGACGGACAGGAGCCATAAATTGAGAGAAGAAGAAGAAGAGACTAGATGTGTTGAAAAGGCACATTTTTAGGGACTGGAATATTTTGGGGATTTTTTTAGGGATTTCAAACAAAACTTGCAAAATCGAACAGTTTTGTGTTAAAAAAGAACGCACGATATGAAACAAGTGAACTGCGCGGCGCATTAATTCATTTATTTCACTCACTCACCAAATTTGCTTTAGTAATAATGACGCTGCCTGTTTCCAATGCCAGCTGCGAAATAATTTAGGTAAAATAAGTATGTAGGTACATATAAAATTATATTTAGGGATTTTTAGGGAAATACAGAAAAGTTTTGGTAAAGGCAGGGGAAAAGTTTTGGTAAAGGTTGGTAGCACTGCTTATACTGCCCTCCCGAGCCTAAAGTGCAGTAATAGGCATTTGGCCGGTTTTAAGCTAAATACATATTCTGAAAACCCCATATTAAAACCTATACATCAAATAAATTCTTTTTTTGACATTCAATGTAGAAGTATTTTATATTTTTATTTTTCGGAAATGGAAATTGCAAAAATATGACAAATCTATTAAAAATATGCAGTGTTTACCAGCTAAACCACAGTAAAAAACATACTGCACAAGATTTTATTGGGTTTCCCAGCTAAAGTGCAGTATTTCATCTTATTTTGTGGCACTTTAAATAGTAGTTTTATCGAGAAGATTAAAAAAAAACTTCATAAAGTGCAGTATTTTTCGATCCTATACATGTTGATTTTACTGCAATTGGTAGGAAGAAATACTTTTTATTTGTATTCCCAATTAAAGTACAGTATTAAACAGAATACTACATTTTAACCTATAAGGGATTTTATAATGCCTGTAAAAAACCAAATAAATTGCAGTATCTGTAAATAATAATGGTAGAAGGGCGTGCAAATGACTCGAACCCACCACGGTCTAAGTTTATCCTAAAACATTGAAAAAAATTATTTCCACCCATGCGAAGCTGGGACAGGCCGCTAGTCATCTACAATAATAATATTATAAAGAGGAAAAATTTGTATTTTTGTATGTTTGTATTTTTGTATGTAACGAATAGGCTCAAAAACTACTGGTCCGATTTCAAAAATTCTTTCACCATTAGAATGCTACATTATCCCTGAGTAACATAGGCTATATTTATTACTAGAAAAAAATAGGGATCCCTTCTAAAACTTCAATAATGTAACCCAAGGTGGAAAAAATAATCCTTACATCGCGTGCGCTGCGAAAACTATTGATGATAGAACAAAATAATGTACTACGACTTTGTAGAACACGTCATCATCTACAAAAAATGTGGCGAAAGCAAATATGTCTATTATACCTAGTTATGTCACAATAAGTGTTCTTTTATTATAAAAAAAATAATTAAAATGCCGCCGCTAGAAAAGGGTCTTTATTTGTACCTTGGTATTAATCCTTATCCAAATGAATCATTTCATATTCAAGACGGTTTCAATACCTATAGATTACTTCTTGAAATTTTCAAATCGGACATTCCATTCAAAAGATATGACGCAATTAAAAATGTTAACGGGTCCACGGGTCACGCACGGGTCTAGTAATAAATATAGCCTATGTTACTCAGGGATAATGTAGCATTCTAATGGTGAAAGAATTTTTGAAATCGGACCAGTAGTTTTTGAGCCTATTCGTTACATACAAAAATACAAATCTTTCCACTTTATAATATTAGTGTAGATTGTGTTTTTTATAAAAAAAACTGTAGATTATGTAGTATTTAAGTTTAATTTTCGAAAATATACACTTTTATTCAAATTAAAGGTAGTTTTCGTTTATACATAAGAGGATTTTTTAGTATTTTATCATAAAGCAACCTATTAAATTGCAGTATTTTCACATTATTACTGCACTTTAGTTAGTAAATATGACAGGAAAACAGTCGAAAATGCAGTAATAGCATAATTTGCTGCCTTTTAAGGAGTTTTTTAGCAGATTTTATATAAAAATTATTTGTAGTAATAGGGGCAAAAAAATATATTTGGCTATAATTATTTTATCCAGAAGAAAAAAGTATTTAACGACGTTTAGATACACAATTTTTTACGTTACCTTTCACTTCGCATTCAAGATTTTATCAAATAACCTCTTGGATATTTTTTTTAGATTTCTACACTTTGGGTGCGTTTTTCTCAAAATCGTGTTTTTGCTGTTACTGCACTTTAAGCTCGGGAGGGCAGTATTGTAGTTTATAGAGGTGTAAAAGTAACGAGATAAAGCGTACCCGTATGTATTCGTTACTTTAACAAAAAATACTCGTTACTATCGAATCGAATCGAATCGTTACTTCTGGTACCTCATTCATCATGCATGTTAGAGCAACGAATCGAGTCGTATTGCGTACGTGTAAGCCGTACAGTATGACGTTGCGGCGCGGGGCGGCGTCTCAACATTCTTAATTTGTAGAAAACATACTTGAATTTCCAAAATAAACAAACATCTTTCTTTGTAACGAACCTACTTTTTAAATTCAAAAAATACATACGATGAGCAAAATTTTTAATACATGCATCAACGGTACTTGCGTGAACCGATTCGGTTCAACCGAAACAGTGTAGGTACCCGTGATACGAAACATACGAGTAACGAGATGGATTCGTGAGTAACGATTCGTTACTCGTTACTAGATATGGCGAACCCGTTACTCAGTACCGAATACATACGGTTTGCTACAGCTGTAGTAGTTTAGCTTTAGTATAAAAGTATAATATAATGTGTGCTAATTATTGTTGTAGTGATGACTAACTATAACTAATTCACTATTGACTATACTGCAGTATCTTTGACTGACTGTGACTGAGGTCGTCCACAGAGGAAGGAATACTACGAGCTCGTCAAGTAACTAAATAAATCTCGCCCATGTCCGTTGACTGGAGCAACAAAAATATATTTTTGATATATTTTGTTTTTCCAAGATTTAAAGAGCGCAACTTTTTCTTGAGTCTTTGTTACCTACCTACATTCTTTTTGTACGTGTTGTTAATAACTTCTCGATAATAAATAAAATAAAAAAAATAAAGACATCAAAGTATGTTTAAAGAATAATCCACACATCAAAATTATTAAAAATATTATTCAGGAAATCTATTGTTTAAATATTTTAGCTCTACACCATGGACAAATTAAAGAACAACTGGTTCACAGAGTCTTGTGAGATGTGGCCGGGTGGCACATTCTCATTTGAGGTGAAGGAGGTCCTACATTCTGAGAAGTCTCAATACCAGGATATCCATGTTTTTGACACCACAAGCCTTGGAAGGGTTCTGGTCTTGGATGGTATTATACAGTGCTCTGAGAAAGATGAATTCTCATATCAAGTAAGTATTGTAAAAGTCACTTGATAATTTCATCTAACAAGACTTATGATTAAACAGCAATGTGGGTTTGTACCTCTCTTAAGTAGGTACTAAGAATGTATCTTTGCTTTTAGGTTTTAGTTGTGAGAAAGTGGGGCCTAGGTTCACTTACTTTATAAGTTGTTTTATAGGTCGTACCAGTACTCTCAAACGGTGAAGGAAAAACATCTTGAGGAAACCGGCATGTCGTGGAACCTAAAAAGTTCTATAACATGTGTCAAGTGCTCGAAAGGAGCCTTTGAGGCGCACTTAAAATCCTTTCACCACACTGTTTCGAAAGAAACTAGTGACACAACAAGAAGAAGATAAGTTGTTTTAAAGTGATCCTTGTGATTTAACTGAATAAAGACTGTTTTGATTTGCATTTATGTGAGATAATTTATATAAAGACAGTTTGAAGTGTTTAAATCATCTTATTTTATAGGCCTAACTATTGGATACCTATTGTTTTTTATGTTTTGTAAAGTATCTACTTACTTATACTTTCCAGGAGATGATCTCATTCCTGCCTCTATGCTGTCACAAAAACCCTGAGAAGGTGCTCATTGTTGGTGGAGGTGATGGTGGAGTAGCAAGAGAAGTTGCCAAACATCCCAAAGTGAAGCAAATTGTACAGGTACATACATACATACCTATACAATGAAATATTAGGAAATCTAAGCTTAGTACTAAGAGATGTGAGCGGATACGTTCTGTGCATGGGATCAATGTTTTGAAGTGGTTATTGTTTTAATTCTGAAACTTTAGGTCCCTATGTGCCGATAAAGTAATCCCAACTGGCCTCACAGCTCAGTTGGAAGCTGAGCTGTCTGTGCTGTTAGTTGTGGTTGAAATTCCCCTTGAGGACAAACTTTTTTGTGATGAATATAAATAAACTCCTATTAGGTACATTAAACTCCGACATTGAACTAACATTCAGTTTTATAATGAATTAGTGAGTATGAAGTATTCTACCAGTTATCTGGTTTCAAAGTACAAGTTTTACTAAGTTGGTAACAGAGTAGAAATAAGTACCTATGTTGGGGCCGGATAGTACTATGTATAATGGCCATCAATATTTATTTACCTTATCTCAGAGTTGGCTATAGCTCATAAACTTAATTCACCTTATCACAGACAGAAACATTATACAGGGTGGTCCAAAAAATAGTGTCAAGCGTAGGACCAGAGATAGTGCACCACTTAGGGTACCCAAATCAACCCCATGTTTGTTGTGCGATTTTTCATAGATATTTAGTTATGAATTTTTGAAAAAATAAGTAGTACATGGAGGTGATTCGGGTTTTTGGGACGCCCTGTATAAGGCAAGTTTTCGAAATGTTTTACTTGTATTAGGTGATAAGCATTTAAACCATTCAGTCAGTAGGTACCTTGACTTCTTGGTTTATACCTATTTCTCTTTCGTAAATTGGTGAAAAGACAAACTACAATGTACATTACACAGACCACAATGTTTGGTATTGATTAGATAACATTGGGGTCGCGCTGGTCAGGAAGGTTTTAGAGAAACCAGATAATATTCATGATGAAATACGGTTGCCTATCTTTTGTAAAAATTTTACGTTACGATGATAACAAGCACGAAATATAGATAGGTACAAACTAAGAATAGTTTCCGTAAATACAGACTTACTTATAGTAGGGGAAGTACGTACAAAATGACATATACGGACAAAACGACACATAGCACTTTTTTCAAAATTGGTGGGTTTTAGCGAGCTGTTTGCGTTGACATCCGGTCGCCCGAACGTCTACTACCGACCTGTCAAAACTGGAGAGGTCTTCGCTCCATCATTTGGCCAGTAATATTTGAAAGAGATTTTCGGCCAGTGCAAGTTTTTTTCTTTAAGTGAAACTTTTTTGAACCTGATGAGTATTTCGCTTTATTACTCGATTGTGTTACAAAAACTTTGATCCCATACTTATTGGCTTTGTGATTGTTTATCGATTTTCTTAAAACACTTGATTTTAAAATATATTTTTTTAAGTTGAATTTTTTAGACCTACTACGGACAAAATAACATACATGTGACACGGACAAAATGACACGGTATGTCATTTTGTTCGTACCTTTTTCTTTGATGATAAACTGAGGGTGTTTTAAAATTATTCCTACATTTGACAACATGCGTAAAACTGATCGACAGTCATGAAAAGAGTTCATGAAAAAAACCATTGAAGCAGTAAAAAAAGAAAGACGCTACACGACGAAGCTAATGCGCTAAGAAAAAACCAAACCTGGTGAAGGAAGGTTAATAACTGCTTATATGGTTCTCTTTGGGCACATGCTGAGTGTGCTGACTTGCCTAAGAGAGCAAAACGTTATAATTGTGCACTTTGTGTATAAATACAAGGCTGAAATGTATATGTAATTTTGTCCATTGCTAGTATGTCGTTTTGTCCATACCATATGGACAAAATGGTTTTTGATTGAACTCTGTTTAAGATTTAATAATCATAAAAGTATTTGTTTTTTTGTTGATTATCTTAGTTTATTTCATAGATAAAACACCAAAGTTTATTGCAGTACAATTAAATCTGTTCTAGTTATAATAAATAAAAAGAAATTATGCTTAAAGAAAACAGTATGTCATTTTGTACGTACTTCCCCTACTAGTATTCTCTTATCTGTGCTTATAGTGACTGGATTTCTAATTATCATCCAATAATTGTAATCCAGAATTAAAAAATCTCGCAATCTCCGAATACCTGATGCCTATAGCTCATTGTGAAGGGCTCGTCCGGGGGGGTACTGCTACTATGCCTTTTTCTACCGCCGAACAGCGTTGCTGTTTCAGTTTGAAGAGTGTGCCGGTGAGTTTTTGGTGGAATTTCAGGTACATGAGGCTTAACATCTGTATGCCTAAAGTTAATTGATGGACGCAAGGCAGTGCATCGTAGGGCACGTTCTTGTTCTTATCGTGCGTTACTTACGAGGCAATGTTTTGTTATACCTATGTGATGGTTACCACTTATCATCGGGTGAGCCACCTTGTACCAACCACATGCTGTATAAAAAAACTGTAAACAGAAAGTTTGAAATCCATATAATTTATTATACTTAATAAAGCTTGCTTGAATGTAACAGTAACTATTAGCTCGTTTGAAGGGGTCGCTTAGTCATTCCTAACAGACCAAGTTAAGCAATGTATGTATGTGACACCCATTTAGTTAGGTGACTGATAGAGGCATTTACATCTGAGCGCCTCAGTGTGCTTCAGTGGGCGCGTTCAGCTGTCAGTATCAGCGGATGTGGTCGCATCGCGTCATCAGCGTAGGCCACGTCAGTATCAGCGAATGTGGTCGCGTCATCAGCGTAGGCCACGCCATACTAACTAGTAGCTGCGGTGCTTACTAACAAGAAATAATAGGTATTTAAGATGTTTGTATTTTTCCAGGTAGAAATAGACGCGAAAGTCATCGAAGTATCGAAAAAGTACCTGCCGTTTATGGCCGTGGGTTTCGAAAGCGAGAAACTAACTTTAAACGTCGGCGATGGCTTCGAATTCATGAAGAACCACAGCCAGGAGTTCGATGTTATCATAACCGACAGTAGTGACCCTGTCGGGCCAGCCGCCAGTCTCTTCCAAGAGAACTACTTTGCGCTGATGAAGAGTGCTCTCCGACCTGGCGGCATGGTCTGCTCCCAAGCCGGCACGATATGGAACGACCTTGAGCTGGTGACGAATACTCTGAACTTCTGCAGAAATCAGTTCCCGTCTGCATCTTATGGGTACGCGTCTGTGCCTACCTACCCATCCGGGCAGATAGGATTCGTTATAGGTTCTCTAGAAGAGAACAAGAAATTCGATGCTCCACTACTAACATTCAGTAAAGTGGATGAAGAGAGAATGAATCTCAGATATTATAATAGCGATGTTCACAGAGCAGCGTTTGTACTGCCGACGTTTGTAAAGTATAGACTGGCCTAAGTACTTATGAGCCAATTGTTGATCTGGTGTACTTATTGTGAAAGAGCCTGCAAGCCATTTGATGATCTGTGTACTTATTGTGCAATTAATCGTATAATGCAAGTTGCAATGATATGCATAATTTTATATTTCTGATGCATTTTATCAATTTATCTTTATAGAAAGAGCATTTTATAGATATATTTTTTATAATTAAGTAGAATTTGCTTTTATAAATCAATGTAATTAAGCATTCCATTTTAATGCCTTCCAGACGCTAGTAAAGTGAGTACTTATTATTAAGTAATATTATAATGCTCATGAACCAATGTGATACAGAATAATACATATTTTTATTGTACGTTTTTTATGGCTATTTACTGTTGTATTGGGAACAAAATAATAAATATATTTTTTATAATAAGCAGCCTATTTTAATAAGAGTTTTAAAATGTAGGGAGGCGATAAGGCGATGACTACTGCTAATATACCTCTCGCACATTTTAATATTTTGAAATGTATAAAATCACATTGCACACAGTTCAGCAATAATATTATTTTGATTAGGTAAAACAAGTTTTCTTACTAACAAGTTGAATGCACAAAAACTGTGTGCAATCGCATTGCACACAGTTTGCACAACTTGGTTGTTTGAGTTTTATTTTAAATAAGTTCAGTGATTTTATAGTTTTCAAATGTTGAAATATGCGAGCGAGAGGTACCATTAGCAGTTGTATTTGTATTGAACGATGAATGACGACGATTTTGTAGAGATAATATAAATACTACTTAGTAGTATATTAGGTAGGTAAGTCGAAGGTACCTCGAAAGTACCAGAGTCCGTAACTCTCACAATTAAATTACATACAATAAATAAATAACATCGCAAGAGCTACATTATTGTGTATATTATATCATAAATAGTGTCATCTCTTACGATGCGCCTAGAGAGGCGTTTAGCAATACTTACACTGTATTGAGAAAAGTACCTCTAAGAACTCTTTTCTTTTCTGTGCGCTCTCCTGCACTTTCTCCACAGAAAAACTATTAAAGCGACAATCATACCTATAACGCACGCAATAAAGCCTATAACATCAAATAGGGCTAATTGAAAAACGTTTATATTGCGCGCGTGTGATGACATCTGTAGTCCTCCATAGCGCGCTGTTTGTTCGACGTAGAATACTGCTGTGTCCATCGGGGAGAGCGGACGGTCCCGCCATTTCTGGCTAAGTAGTTTGGCCTCTGAACGCTTCCTGGAAGACACAATTGCCTAGTTTGATCACAGGAAGGTACGGAAACATCTTAGAATTACTTACTTCTACTTTATGAAACTGATCAGGTTCATCAGATCAGGTAGTTTATCAGCTCGGTAGATAGGTAAGAAGGCGCTTCGTTTAGTTCGGCGAAGCGGCCGGCCGGCGGCGGGGCAGTTGTTAGCATTTAAGGCGAAGACAAATAGAAAAATCGCAATCAACCATACCTACTCAAAAGTTTGCTAGCGAGAGGTACCTACATTAGCTCTTGTCTTCGCTTTAAATACCTAGCAGGCAACTTTTTGGTCTAGAAGCAATACTCACTCTTTACTCAACATCAGCTTTACGGCATTACCAAAACTCTTTTCGTCTAGGTCTGCCAGCGCTAGTCTGTGAGAGCCCCCTGCTTTCTGCGCGTGCGCGGCGTTGCCAAACTGATCGCCTAGAACCGCAACCGTCACGGTCGGCACACCGGCCGAGACGGCTTCCGTCAGACTGAGGAGCCCTGCGTGCGTAATGAAGCCCACGCAGTTAGGGTCATCTGGAATTACATTTTAAGGGGTGCTCTTACACACGTGCCAAAAATCATTAAAACGATCTGTGAGAAATCAGTCAATAGCTGTCTATCTAGCGTCTGCCGGTTTAGATTAGTGCTATTTAATTTACTAACGTATAGTAGTTTTTAAACTCTCGCGATCATAACACATATTTAAAAGTATTACACGGGTATTTATCGCGTTTACCTTTATTATTTTCCCGTATAATTTGGGTTATTATATTTATTACCCAAGCAACATGGTCACGTGAATAATGACGTGAATTTTACGGCATCGAAAGACGTCGCATCACGTCATTTAAGACGTCAGTTTTGACGTGAGGATGTCACAAATTAGTGCGTCATTAATGACGTGATTAGCTAACGTGATTTTGACGTCAACGATGACGTCTAAAATGTCGTCGTATACGTCGTGACAATCACGTCATAAATGGCGTCAAATTTGTCGTGATTAACTAACGTGATTTTGACGTGAACTGTAACGTCTAAAATGTCGTCGTATTCACCGTGACAATCACGTCTTAAATTACGTCAATTTTGACGTCACCTGTAACGTTTTAATGTCGTCGTAGAGTGGCAAGATACGTCAGGTTTTTGCATCGGGTTTCCCGTCGGGTGCCCGTATTCGGTAACCTGATCGAGGAACCCGATGCGAAACCTGACGTATGTTGCCGGCCGTATTCGTCTTCTCAAACAACCTTATACGTCCTGAGTTTGGACTCATCTAAAAAACAAACACAATAGGTAGGTTAGTAGGACAATAAGTTTTAATAGGGTAAAATTACACAAAA
The DNA here is from genome assembly GCA_932294275.1 of Chloroclysta siterata. NCBI lineage: Eukaryota > Metazoa > Arthropoda > Insecta > Lepidoptera > Geometridae > Chloroclysta > Chloroclysta siterata. The sequence goes on along the minus strand of OW028604.1, from coordinate 7,299,823 downwards.
AATGCTCACAACAAAATTCATGGATAATTCACTACATTTCCACATCTTAAAATACTTACTTATAATTAAACCAATTAACTAATTATATTAAGTACATTCTACCAATCAAACTTCCAATGCTGTGTAGTTGCAGAAAAGCCATCTGCAGGCATAGCCCCTTTTAATTTGGTATGATGCATTGTTGGAACTCTTAATTCTTCAGTATACAACGATGATTGTGATGACCCTAAAACACATAATAATTTTCTTTTAACTAAATAAAACCCAGCAGTCACATAATAATATTGTCTCGAACCCACACACTACAAAAGAATTCGAACATTTTTGTATGGAAGCTGCCATATCATTAGCCATAGGTTTGTGCATATTTTAACTCTTTTATTCTCTCAGATCTTCTATGTTTTGGGCAGGCAATGTGATAAAAAAGTCATATGAAGACAAAGACTTACCTCTCAATTTTTTTGTGTAGGTGTAGTATTAACACTAACTAGTTCTTCAGTAGGCATGAACGGTTGTTATGGCACTAAAAACAAAATTATAATGTTATTAGTAAACACCTCTATCAGATTGTAACTAAGCCAATATAAACATAATGAAAAAAAATATAGGTAGATAATACTTTACCTCTATGCGTAGGATACTTGTTGTATCACCATCAGTAGACAGAAATGATTGGACTGAACCTTCAAAAAAAAATAGTAATGTTTATTTTTAAAGTACTTATATCATTATAATTAAACGAAAGGACATGCAGGCATACTGTAGTTAAAAATTGTTAGTCAAGGCCTGTCACGTGCATTTTGTACACTAACAAAGTCTACGGACAAAATACTGGAATCATTGTTGTGAAGATATTCCATTTTACAAAGATAAACTTAACCCAACAAATATTTACTGACTAACCTAAAATATTTTAGATGCCAGAAACTGGTGAACAATAATTATGTACTAATAATTCGATCATACTTACTAGTCATCGTAAAAATTCCGCCTCAATTGTATGATAGGCCATCTTCTGCTGGATGTTTGTTTTACTAAAAGTTTGATAAATAGAGCAGAAAACTTTGAATTGGGCCAGAAACTCTCTAACTTTCTTGGCGTAAGCCATACTGATGAGACTATGACCACGTTTACAGCAATCTCCTCATTCTTCGTTTCTTCTTCAGCAACCACGTACATACCTACTAACCCCTAGGAATTAAATGAAAACTTTTCACAAAATTATGTAATAATACTGTTGTGATGCCCGATGCCCGCCATAAAAAATGTCAAACAATAAACCGTACTTTTTTTTTTTCAACAGGCTATAGTCATAATTATGTATACCGCCTGGTCTTTCGTTGTATTCCTTCAGTAGGTAGTAAATAGTTTGGCTTTGCTTTCCAAACAGCATGCACGGCTAGAAAAAAAGCAGAATTGCACACCCCCGTGATAAATTATTTACTTTGTAATTTATTTATACCGGGTTTTGCGTGAATCGAACAAGGAATAATAATATTCCTGTAAACTTAAACCCCCTCAGAGATTCATTTTAAATATAGATCAACCTATGTATTATTCTAGAACCTAAACAATCTTCATACCAAATTTCATCTAAATAAAATAAGTTACGGAGATACGTGGTAACAAACATTCACATCACCTTTCTCATTTATTATGGTATAATATAGCATAGTATAGTACTGTACTGTACTGTCCAATACTGTACAATACTATAACAGTACGGTACGGTATGGTACGGTTCGGTACGGCACGGTACGGTACGGTACGGTAAGGTACGGTACGGTACGGTACGGTACGGTACGGTACGGTACGGTACGGTACGGTACGGTACGGTACGGTACGGTACGGTACGGTACGGTACGGTAAGATACGGTACGGTACGGTACGGTACGGTACGGTACGGTACGGTACGGTACGGTACGGTACGGTACGGTTCGGTACGGTTCGGTACGGTACGGTACGGTACGGTACGGTCAGGATAGTACAGTATAGTACAGTATAGTACAGTATAGTACAGTACAGTACAGTATAGTACAGTATTTACAGTATAGTACGGTATAGTACAGTACAGTACAGTATAGTACAGTATTTACAGTATTTACAGTATAGTACAGTACAGTACAGTACAGTACAGTATATTATACTATAATATAATAAATGTGAAACATACAGTACATTATGGCGAATGACGATACACAGCGCAGGGTCACGTCATTTGGTGACGATATATAAGGCGTAAAACGATATCCAGCGCAGGGTCACGTCATTTGATGACGTTATTTAAGGCGAATGACGATACACAGCGCAGGGTCACGTCATTTGGTGACGTTATGTATGGTGAAAGACGATATCCAGCGCAGGGTCACGTCATTTGATTACGTTATTAAAGCCGAATGACGATACAGAGTGTAGGATCACGTCATTTGATGACGTCTTAAAAAATGAACGACGATGTATAGCTCCGAATCACGTTATTTGATGACGTCATCTATGGCGAAGGACGTCATTGTTTCAAAGATGACGTCAGTTTGTCGTCATTTTTCACGTGATTATGTTGCTTGGGTATTTACTAACGTATAATGTGGGCCCCGTACGCACGTAGAGTTCTGTGGATGTATTTCTGCGCATAGTAGTAGGTCTGCTACGCCTACTATTGTGATCTGCAGGGAGCAAAGGTCGAAGTTTCAATTATCTAGTACCCACATATTAGTTCCATGGTCGAACCACAAAACGTGCTCTCCGTCGCGCCACATCACTGAGAAAGTTGAACACTAGCGGATTATAGGTGATACGAGTTTCCTAAACCTAAAGGTAGGTACTCAAATCAACATGGAATTTATCTTACTCACGTAGCAAATCATATTGTGGCAGCCACCTAATAACCCGAACGTTTGGTGGTTGATTTTCGATGTGTTCGTTTTCCCATTTCCAAAGCACGCGCTGCGTTATTCCAGCAAACACTTTCAGGATGGCAGTGAATCGTTCTGGCGGCAGTGTCGACCCGCGGATCAATGAGCCAAAACTGAACAGAATAAAACCATCCTTTGCGTCAGCTATCCATTTATGTAACTCCTGCGGAAAATCATCAAATTTCAAGTTCATTACCCGTGACCAAACGGTCACCTGACTAGTCATCAAGGACGAGCCTAGATCGTCAAAGTCACATGCCGTAGATGGATGAAATTAGTTCAGGAGCGTGCGTGGTGGATGGTACAAGTTAAGGCCCTTACCCATCAGCCAGGCAAAGTCAGCTTTCTGAATATGGTAGTTGATTATTAGAGATATAAGAGACCTCTAAAAATATGCGCTAAAAAATGAGCTTACCTCGGGTAAAGGTTGAACTTTACGTCTGTGAAGATGTATTCCTCCGACTTCTACAAACGATGGCGGCATAACCCTCACTCCGTTCAAAGTGTGATGTGTGTTCACCAGTAGCACACTCGCATTTTCAGCCACTTTACTCAACAGCGGCAAAGGACGGCCGAGCCGCCTTTCCAAAAGCTTTTGCTCCTCCCATCTTATTACTATTTCGAACCACCACTTGTAGAACAGATGAATAAGTGTATTCTGAACTCGTTCTAAGAATGACATGTCATCTGTGAACGGCAAGGTCATTCCGGGGACATAAGAAGGATTATCCGGGGCGCCAAGCCTTGAAGGCGTCCAGGGAAGAAACGCGCATGATGACAAACCAACCGACGGAAGACCGTAGTTGTGAACCAATCCCATCATACAATCACTGCTGAAATGCTCCACTAATATAACATCATAATCGCCCTTGACTTCTAAAAACTCCTTGAAAATGTCCGAGTAAATCAACTTTTCACAGAGCGCGAGGTTTGATTTAGCGAGTTCCGTAGTCATAGCCAAATGAGACAGGGTCTCCCCAAAGGAAGTGCTATCGATGGTTGATAGATCTATTACCTCGATGTTCAGATCCGCAAGTCCCACTAAACTGACGTCTCTCCGGTTCGGATGTGGGTTTGAAGCCGGGAAAAAAGACACTGTAGTCACTTTATGACCCTTTTCCGCTAACTCATCCAGTAAGGGCTCGAACACCATGTGATGACTTTTGCCAGGATATGGAAGTAAGCACAGTATTTTGTAACATTCACACGTAGTTAAGATGACTGTAAAAATAAAGAGACGACTCATGGTAGCGACTCTAGGCGAGGATGCCTTGTGATCGACTGGAGCAAGATTGTATGAAAAGTTTACTGTCAGTTAACTATTAATAGAAAATATACTGAGGAGTACCAAGCGTTTGTCTCAGGCTAGAATCACGAAATGTATAAGTGGACCGATCGTAGGTTATTACTTTGGGTTATTTATTAAATAGATATCAGTCCTGAAAATTTGAATAAATTTGTAAATGCCTACGTAAGATTTTCCTAATGTTACGTTAATAAAAATGCGAGTGGAGTTTAAACGATTTGTATTACTCGTCATCAGAAACTAAGAAATTGACTGATTTGGTCAAGGATATCTTTAAGTGTCTCTATTATCTACCTACTTGACACCTTGAAATGTCTTGTTCTGGGACTTTTGTTAAGAGTAGTCGTGAGTTTATTATCAATCTTTATTATTTTCAGACATTTCTTAGTATGTAAATAAGATAAGTACCTACCTACCACCTAATAATGAAAATGAACTGGCTAAGCGCATGTCTGATCACACGGAGAAGGCTTTCGAAGTCAATACGGTTTGGAAACCAATTTAAAATACTGAAAACCTTTAGGTATGTAGTAGGTATAAAAATCTATATCTGTGGTTTATCGCTTTGATACCTCGTTCGTTACGAGTAGGTAAATTTGTTTACCTAAATAACTTGCAAAAAAAAACCGACTTCAAATACCTACACGGAAAACATAAAACAGCAAAATACGCAATTTTATTTACTTGGATGACATATTTTTTTCCTGTTATTTTGATTAAAAACTGAAAGTACCTACCTATATCCTCTCAAATAAAAAAATATTTTTTCAAATCGGTTCATAAATGACGGAGTTATGCGTAAAAAAAGTCTAATTGAGAACCTCCTCCTCTTTTTGAAGCCGGTTAAAAATAAGGATGAAACTACCTATAAGCGTTCCTTGTGTTTCTACTTCGGAGCCATATTTTTTCTGTTCCGTGTTAGTACCTACTGGGTAGTACCAACAACAAATGGTTTCAATTACAATTAATACACTTGTGAATATCTCGAAATTTGATTTACTTACATTAGGTATAGAGCCTATTATGTATAACTATTATAAAATTAACTTATGTAGATATTATAACTGATAAGAACTATATTAATTTACAAAAAAACTATTCACGGGCATGCTTACATCATTATTATTAACAAAAAGTCAACATCAAAAGAAAATAATACCCAACAAAAGTGTTTTAAGTATGAACAAAAACTTGATTTAGACAGTAAATTAAACTAAGATTACATTTTAATCAATTCAATTTCCTTAGGCATCCTAGATGGCGGTAGTGAGCCGTATGGCGGGTTTCAAACAGAAAATGCATTTTATTATGTTTAGAAACTACATAAGTTATGTTTAAAACTTTAGTTACCGAACGCTCTTCCGAAACTCTCCAACATAAGACACCTGTATACACTCCTCTTCTTACTACCCGCCGTTACCAGCCGATACTAACACCGCCGCCGCGCCCGTCTAGGACTCAATTACGAACAGGGGTCGGAATAGGTAGTTTTTAAGGACCAAATGACGTAGAATTACCTACGAAATCTTCACATGGATATGCCTTTTAAACCCGGAATTAAGGATTAATAAAAATTGTTTTCTAAAACTTATGGGTTTTTTTATATACAACTAGCTGATGGAACAAGCAGATGGCCCACCTGATGTTAAGATTGATATTATGGTTTTCTATGAACCCGAATCGTTTCCGACACTGGGATTAAAAAAGGCATATCCATGTTAAGATTTCGTAGTAGCGTATTTGACGTCATTTGGTACTTAAAAACTCTACCTATTCCGACCCCTGATTATGAAGCATATTTTGTACTCATTGTGATGATTTTCAAAAAATCATAATATGTTGATGCTGACTATGTCAAACCTGGACGCAGTCGCAGTGACCAAGTGACGCTACGGCAATATAGATTCACTTTGTATGACCGAATTGTCTGTTGTACTATTTGTATCAAGTTTATCTTGTTTTACTTTGATTTTTATATGGTGCCCTTCTACTTCCGCGTCCTGTATTGCCGTGTAGATAGCCCCAGCTTGGACTTTCTTTAGAATCCTTTTGTCGTGGTGCTCGTGTATGTGAGCTGATATCCTAAAAAAGAAAAGATTTTGAGTATTTTTTTGTGGTGACCTGTGGGGGCGTCTTACTAACTACAAATAGCTATAACGGTGGCAGTAAAATAAGTAGTTGCCTGTTGACCTATACTGCGTTTACAGACATTCGCGTGGACGGAAATGTTGCTGTCCATATGTCTGCTGCAGCGTCGCCGGCAATGTGTGTTCACGCAACACGGGCAACGCGAGCGGGCATGGTGGAAGTGGCCTGTTTACATTCTCGCATTGCCCAAGTCCTTGCTCATGTCACTGCACATTTCCACGGACATGAGCCGAGTGTAAACGGGGTATATGAACACGCTCTTAGGTTTGGCAATGCCGCCGGTTCATTGTCGTCATTCGATTCGAACCTCGCTAGTGTGTGCCGGTATGTCTATAGTTTATACCGACTTTGGACTACCTACTGTCTATAGTTTACACAACTTGTTTTTCCGGTTTTCGTATTTCTGAGAAATACGAAATAATGAGTTTTTCACTACCGATACTTCTCGCGTCTACTTAAAACACGCTGGAAAAACAGAATCTGAATTAGGGTGTCGCCAACTAGCTATTATTATCGAATACGAAATGGCGTTACTAGTAAACTCCTTACTATGCTTACCTCTGTAGGGCCACATTGTTTCTGGTCATAACGATAGCTGGACACTTGCTTTTATTGAGATAGTCGACGCATCGCCATTGTCGCGTGTTGTTTCGATTAGAGTGTTTCAAGTAATACATGTATCGATTAAGTATCATCTGTATGGAGCCTTGGTTTGACACAGTGTACTGAATTGGTGTTGGAACATTTTCTGAAATTAATGATAAACTTATCAGTAACATCACTCTGATCTCTAGTATCACAACCCAAGATTTTTTGAGGCTGTCTAAGTGGTGTAGTCAGAGGTTCATCCAAATATTACATTCCGCACACTCCCACGGTAGTTGGTATTCCATATGTGACAAGTTAACCCATTGCTGCTAGATTACTATCTAGTTTCCTTAACTATTTGAGAACACTGGCATTATTCACATCAATTTTTTGAGAAAATAAAAACCATTAGTTCATGATTGGATTTAAACCTTGGGATCAGAAGGCACTCTCACTAGACCACTGTTGCTGTCTGTTTACAAGATCCATTAATAGATCAAGTTGAAACAGCTATTCTTGGCTTAAAAGTTGAATTTGAATAAAAGCATGTTTAAATCATACCATCAAATGTATCTGATGGTGTGGGACATGTCCTTAATGATGTTGTTCCTGTTTCTTCATCTTCCAGTGAAATGTCTTCATCCATTTCACTCAATTCAATTGATCTGATGGTATTTGTGTCTTCCAATGTTCTTCAATAAAATAAAAAAAATTTGATTGAAATGTCTAATTAAAGGTTTTTTTAATATTACAATTGTTGTTAGATCAAGCAGACTAAACATAACTAATGTTTGTTGCTACAAGGATAGCTTAATTAGCAACCTGGACTTTTGTATACCTCAAATGCTGGATACTTCTTTAAGTGTACTTTAAGTACACTTCAAATACTTGAGTTTAGGTGAGGTGCACAGCATTGTTTATATTTAAAAGGTAAGTTTCAAGTTAGGTACTCACCTCTCATCTAATTGTACAGTACTATAGGAAGATTTCAGGCTTTGTGTATCATCACGGTCAGTAATCTCGAAGTAGCATATTTCATCATCCATTTCATTTGTTTCAGAACTTTCTTTAATTTCCACAAGATCATGCAAGCTGTTTTTTTCTGGCTGTACCTCTCCTTCAGTTTGCATTTGCCTAACTGCACTACTCAATGAATTCTGTAGCTTCTGAAATTATGTCAAAAAATATAAATATCTTGCTACCTGCATTGCCACTATTGATTTATGTTCATCTCCATACCATGTCTTCCAATCCTTTGATGTGTAGCTCTTTCGCAGTTTTTATTAGCTCTGAGAGGTTGTCAATCGATATCAGAACCTCACCTGTGTAGATGTACTCCAGGATTGCACTAAGGGTTGAGTAGGAGATTTTCTAGAATTGTTATAAGTCAGTGGGTCAGGAAAACATAATAAAGAACATACCTAACTAATTAACATTTAGGTGAATGCATAATAGTGTACCGTGATGAAAATAACTTACGTTTAGAAATATCACTGGATGGCGACCGGCCGCTGATGAGATGAGATCTTTGAAGTAAGGGCTGGCAAGAGCCATGATCATTTGGTGGACTTTTACGAAATGTCCATCAGCAGCCAGTGTCATATCTACAAACTCTTCATTCTGAAAAGTAACTTAGATCAATGTCAAGAACTCTCCAAGAGATCCATGCGAAGTTTTGTTGGTTTTAGGCAAAATTTCTAACCTGCTGCAGTACGGTAAGTCCGCTGCAAATATTATTTCTATGTGATTCCCACGATAGAGAAAACGTTGATTTAGACATGGCATTTGTCTACGTACAATGCTCGATATATAATTTAATTAAGCAAAATAAAACGAAGCTCCTAAAGTACTCTGTGCTCCTAGCCCACTTTTGAAATGAAAACAAAACATTCATTTCTTTTTTTATGGCTTTCTGTCAGTTACTCTAACTTGATACTAGTCCTTTTGCCAAGTCTTATCTTCCTGTCACTTTATTAGTCATCTCCGACGGGTATCGCTGTTTTCTGTAGGTGTTTCTATGTCTCGAATTCGTTTTTAGACATTTTGGAAAGCAACATAGCTTTTCATATAATGTTTTTCTAGTGTATTTTTTGAATTGTGTTGTGTAATTTCGGTGGTATTAGAACCAACATTACTCATGTAATGTTGGTTGGTTGGCATTTGGAATGAAAGTGTCTTTAAGTGTGTGTGATATCGTGATTTGACCGAAAATGTTTTAAATGTTTTGAAGAAAACCGCCACCATTTTATTCAGCACAAATGACGGCCGACTAGACTATTTACTGACTTGACTTTAGAGTATTCAATACAAATCACTTGACACTGGCAAGATTGTCTGTTGAATGACGGACAGGTGCATTAACGGAGAAAAGAAGAAGAATCTATGTTTCAGTGGTGCCACCTCAGGGTACTTTACTCTAGATTTAGAGTAAAAGTGAAATAACAGAGTAATTTTTGGGGTATGAATTTAGTCAGAGCCATTCGCAAATAATTCTAAACTTGCGTTGTCTCTTTTAACAGCACCAATATTATTCCGCTGTAGAAAGAGCATTTTCAGTTTATACTATTGTCAAGTCTAAACTTAGTACATATTAGATTGTTCCTCAACATGGTTGAACCATGTTGAGGAACAATCTAATAATATACATATAATGTGTAATAGAAGAAAGAAAATACATTTATTCAACTACACAGACACGTTACTGATAATAAATATATAAAAAAGATACTACAACTAAACATAAATAGGTACAAATAAAATAAAATTAAACCGTGGAGTGTAAGTAATAACTAAAAACTATATACACCTACGATTTTTGTAATTTCTGCATACTTTATAGCTGAAAAGCCTACTCAGCTTCTTTGCCTAGTCCGAAGACCAGGCGCTGTTTTTCAGTCTTGCATATGGCGGGCTGAAGGAAATTTCAATTAAAGAAAAAAAAAACAATCTATAGATATTTTTTAGATCGTGTGTAAACTTTGTTCCCACAAAACATGGCTGGCAATTAAAAATAAAGGATAAATTTAATAACAGCAAGTATAATAAAAAAAGCGATAACGCTTAGGAAACTTTATTGGAAGTTGTAAATATTTTATAATAAAATTTACTATTAATGAAAATTTGTTTCATCTGTAATTTCCCCTACACTTTTATAGTAAAATTTAAATTCATTAAGTATGTCTAAGTCAATTTGTAGTAAAGATAAACTTTAGGCTATTAAGTATTTTTTCTATATTCTATATTCACACCAAATTTCCTATATTCACACCAAATTTAGACTTATAAATTTGACCAAGCATAGGGTAAGTAAAGTGAAATTAAGATCTGGTAACCTGCTGGTAGCCATGGGTAACTCACTCAAAAAACATGATCTGCAGCGCATCAGCTCATTTACAGTCTCGAGCTGGAGCCGAACCGCGGTTCAAACGGCTCAGAATTTCAGGACCAATTTATTTTCATGGTACCTTCAAAGACTCCAAGCAAGCACCAATAAGACTTGGCAAAAGGACTAGACGCCAAAACAAAAAAATTCTCCGATAAAAATAATTTTGTAGAAAAATAAACGACTCTAGCGGAAAATAAACAGGAAAAAATCCGTGAATTTGTATGTTAGCAATAACTAATAAATATTGCTAACAATGAACGACGGAATGAAAAAAAAATAAAGTAAAAGTTCTACTATTAAAATGAACCTTACTTGATTAAACGATAAAACGGAAAATATTTATGCAAATTTAAACGAGCCTAGAACGCAAAATATCCTTAAATATGTATGCTAAAACGCGAGGGCATCCACGGGCTGTTGCTAAAACAACTCAAGTTAATAATTCAAATTCGTAACCCATACCATTTAAAAACATGCTTTTCTAAAAAGAACCATAATCCTTCAGTTCATCCTAACTCCACTCACTCACCCGCGCAGATATTACTTCAAACGATTCAACGGCTCGAGTACGTAGTAAACCTCCCAATGAATCAAAATAAATATTCTACTCAAACGGTTCAGGGTTCTGTTTATCATAAAACCAATCTTTGAACCGTTTGAGTTGTGTATCACATTTTATGAGTAGACCTAAGAACCGCTCCACAGATGAGCGGCTCCAAAAATGCAGCATTGGAAATTAGATCTTATTATCTAGACGAAACAATTCAAATTCATTTAGCAAAATTTTTGATCTGGATATCTTTTTTCTAATGTAGACCCTATCAACCTAGGAATAAAATTTATATTAGGCTGGCATGAGAGCTGTTGAGTCGCTCCAAAATAAATAGAGCCGTTACTGACGGCTCACTACGGTATGAGCCGCTCCAGACGCGTACGTCCGACTCCTTCTACCCACGGCTACCTGCTGGTAACACTGCTATGTTTCGTTCGCTGTACCCGTTCCTCTTCTCTAAATCCTTGGTAAATATACATACACGTTGTAAACAAAACAGTGCTGCAGCCAACCAACGCATGCGAACAAGAATACTTCGTCTAATATAAAACTATTACTCAGGCATCTGCGATGAGCGAAGCTATTAGTGCCAACATTCATTGGCGAGGAGTTCCTCTGTCTGAGATGTACGGTTCTCAGTCGCCTTGGGGTGCTCCGGAATTCCCTTTAGTATCCCCAGGTCACAACCATGCAGTACTATACCATGTACCTAGCAGTGGTAACCTGGTTGATGATAGGCCTCCCAAACCTCAAATAGGCAAAGATTTATGGGATAGCGAACATGTAAGGATGCCATGTTCCAGTCAAAGCCTGTATCCTGTCGTTGATGTGAGTATCCTACTGCTATCCTTTGTAAATTGGTGAAGAAAGAAAGGTTTTTGAATTCATAACCAACTAGCAAAATGCAGTGGTCTGTCTATACAGACCATGTGACATGTCACTAGCAAGCATCATCTAACCAAATAACCCTTGGGTGTTTATGTTTATAGAACATTCCAGACTGTTTTTCCATCTACTTTTGTAGCCTTGATGAACTATTAATATCAAAGTTTGATGGATATGTTTGTATACTATATTTGATCAAAGTAACATTCAGTTTTTTTAGACAAGTGATGTTGTATTTCACACTACATTTTGTAGTTATCTTCTGTATGCTATTGTTAAATGTTCTTACAGTAATTTTAATCCATCACTATTATAATTTTACAGAATGATGGTGAATCCCATCTCAAGAGGCGCTGGGAGCTAATAGAGGTGGCGCTATGGAAACCAATTCGTAACAGTCAAGAATTAGCAAGTACCATATTGAGTTACAACACAAAGTTCAAGAGTGTATGGAAGTTTCGAGCTCTACATAAACTTTTCAATGAAGTATGTTTACATATTTATTCATATATTTTAATATTCCAATATGACCAAGATGTTTGTTACACCTGAGGTGCATTTCCTCTAACACCTTTTTGTATTGCTACATCTGTACATCCTGTAATTTTTTTAGGATAAATAGCATTGTTTATGTTTTTCCAGGTTATTACCTATATTTATTTCAAATTTGAACCAAATCTGCTTAGTATTTAAGGTGTGATTGAGTGACAATATATTTTGCATTACCAATATAATCAGAATGCATGGAATGCTTTTTTTTAGTTCTTGGAAGAAGAAGAGTCACAATATTTTTTTGATGTTACATTACCAGAGATAGCCAAGCTGGCTCTTGCTCTTCCGAAGTTGGTTCAATACCCAATACCATTGCTTAGGTAAGTGTACAGTATTGTTCAACATTTCACAGGTTGTGTACTGTTTATGACCCAACTGAACTGTTTATGACCCAACTAAACTGTCCATGACCCAAATAAACTGTCCATGACCCAACTAAACTGATTATGACCCATTGATTAACAAGACTTTAGTATAAAGTTATTAATATAAAACCAAACAAGCATGTTGCAAAATTGCTAGTTTTTATTCATAATATCTTTTTAAAACTGTTGATCTACTTTGATCCTGACTATACTATAAGTACCTGCCTAATAAAAAACTTTATATTTTTATTATTTCCAGGCAACACAAAAATCAGTCAGTATCCCTATCACAGCAGCAAATTTCGAGTTTGTTAGCCAATGCATTTTTCTGCACATTTCCTAGGCGGAATACAGCTAAGAAAAACTCGGAGTATGCCTATTACCCCTACATAAACTTCAACAGGTGAACTCTCTATACCATGTTTTTTTTATTATTTGTAGTGTTTGCTTGGCTTTTGACTTTTGGATTAATATGAAAACTAGTCAAACAATTTTTTTTGATAGGAACCCTTAATTGCATCAAATTAATATTTTTGCTGAACTTATGTGTTTTGCTCCGAAACTTGGTTGTTTGAGATTTTTCATATACCTACATAATGATTTTATATTCTTCCAAAATCAACATTCAGTGGTTTTAAATAAAAAATATTATGTATATGTATAAATTGTTAATGTAGCTAGCTAGAAGTAGTTTTCTTAAATGGTTATGTTGGTAAACACCGTCAGCGCGGGCGAAGCTGCAAGTGGCAGCTAATCTGGAAAAAAACAAGTTTGTACAAAATATTCACTGCTCTATTTTCAGATTGTATGAAATGGGACCGTCTGATGATGTCATGGAAAAGTTAAAATGCATCTGCCACTATTTTAGGAGAGTTTGTACAAAAGGTGATATCATAATATTTTATATTAACATTTAACACTATAAGATCTTATCAATCAGTTCTTCTAGGCTTGTTGTGGCTTAGATTAACAGAGTTTTGGAATCGATTCATTTATTCTTATGATTTTATTGATTATAAAACTTGGGAACTAGAAAACATTGAAACTATTTTTGGTAACCCAATGAAAAAGATAAAAAAATAGTGTTATAAATGGTAGCTTGATACAGCAAATATCGCACAATTTACAGTTTAATTCCTAAAAATTGTATGCATGCATAGAGAGGTGGGTTTTTCTGCCCCAATTTCATCTACAGATAGGTACAGCTTTTGTATTCGCTGCCGATAAGTGTACCCCGTGTGTGTGACCCATACCGACCTGCCTGTACGGGAAAACCGTCTCGCACGCACCCATACAATGGGCGGACTTATCACTAATAGTGATCTCCACGAGGCGACAATGATTATTTATTTATTTATGTAATTCTTTATTGCGACAATGATTGTACAGAATGAGAGCTTAATGTTAGAAGACATTTTATACCTGCCATCCTTGTCAAAGTCAAAATCAAAAGGTAATACAGTGTGGAAGCATAAGGATCACTTTGAAACGTCTTAAAGCTAGATGAATCTAGGTACCAGTTTCATACGTCCAAGCCTTGAAGAACAGGCAACAAGCTAACGCTGCGGTTGTGCTATCTAGGTGTAGGTAGGTATCTAGGTGCCAGCGGTTAGCTATACCCTAGCTCTGTGTGCAGTACAGCGCCGGTCGGTGTGACGACGTTTTCTCGCCGCTCGGTGGTGCCGCGGAAGTGTCCCAACTGGGCCGCGTCGGCTGCGCAGCTCGCTTCGCTCCCTTTGCACGTGGATCCCGAGAGCACTATTGAAAATGCTGATGGTCTTGTACAAGTGGACTTTGCTAATAAGTGAGTGTTTTTCTATCTTTATTTATTATTTATTGTATAACGGCGGACGAAAGACCAGCGTTATAGTAGTAATAAAATAAATGATTTTATTTCGGACTATTAAAATATCCATAAAACTAAAACTAACTTACATTAAACACAATTATAGCAATTACACAATTTGACCAGTGATGAAACCCACTAAGGATGGTCAACCATAGGTGGGCCTTATCACTCTCCTAATAAAACATTACTAGTTTTCTAGTAGTGCATCAAACACTACTAAAGCACAAAGCTGAGGGACGATCGATTTTGTTGTCCTAACCAATATTTTTCTTAGTATTAGCTTTAGCTTTTGTTTTTGTGACACAAAATAAACGTTTTTCTTGTTTATTCATATTTGTTGTCAGGTATTTGGGAGGAGGCGTGCTAGGCCACGGCTGCGTTCAAGAGGAGATCCGATTTGTCATCTGTCCTGAGCTGATGATATCCATGCTGTTTACTGAGACGCTGAGGCACAACGAGGCGTTGATGATGATTGGTAAGTTATTATTGAAAACTATATACCTGGCAAAATACCAGTATTTTTCCTTTTTGGGTTAATAAATAAGTTTTCTTTTCTTTCTATATACCTAACTTAAGGTTTAAAGTGTTGTATAAAAATCTGCACTTAGAACTTATAGCTAGGCGAACCGTACCAATTCCATACAGAGACATACCATACAATATACCTACAGAATATTATGTCTCGTAGATATAACAGCCAATACCATTTTTTTTGCATATAAGTTTAATAAATTAAGCTCTAGTTTTTACTTTTTACATTGAATTTTAAAATAAATATAAATAAATATATATTCCACACGGCAATATCTAGGCTCAAACTAAGCAAAGCTTTTTATGTAGAACCAAATAGATGATACTTACCTATATACCTTATGTTTTTGTAAATACATACGTATAATAGTATATGTATAAAAAAAACCAGATTGAGAACATACATTATGATGATCACCAAATGTAAAAATAATGTTTATCATTTTTTTAACAGGTTGCGAACGCTACAGCACATACTCCGGGTATGGTTCTTCGTTTCAATGGACGGGCGACTTCGCCGATCAGACTCCATTCGACTCGTCGCAAAGACGCCGCGTTGCCGTTTTAGCTATAGACGCATTACCGTACTCGAATGTGCAACATGAGTACAAGAAGGAAGCTATCACAAGAGAGATTACGAAGGTAAAATGCTTATGAGACGCGATATGCTTAGTCCCACAAAAAACATCGGTGGTCTAGTTTTTTTTAATGCCAAAGCTGGCAGACTAGTTATAGGCACCTGATAGTAAATGGTCACTGTCGCCCATAGACACCTGTAACACCAGAGACTATGATGACGCGCTGCTTGCTTTTTTTTTTTAATATTACTATCTGATGGAACAAGCAGATGGCCCACCTGATGTTAAGTGGTAACCATCACCTATAACAAAGAATTATCTCGTAAGTCACGCACAATAGGAACGTGCCCTATGATGCACTGCCCTGCGTCCATCAACTTGAGGCATACAGATGTTAAGCCTCATGTGCCTGTAATTACACCGGCAACCACACTCTTCAAACGGAAACACAGCAACGCTGTTTGGCGGCAGAAAAAGGCGTGGTGGTAGTACTTCCCCGGACGAGCCCTACACTACTCTTAAAGATTTCCAAGCCTTTCAAGATGAGATAAACTTTTAGTGGGAGTAACCCTGCTTTAAAAGCATAAGGTTCGAATCTGTTCCGGTTTATCGATGGGTTGTTCTTAAACGTTGAAGAAAAACATCGCGAGAAAACCAGTTAATATTCTAACAGCGGCTTGCACCTTGTCACTTATGGAATGCGTTATACTGCAAAATGTGTAGATTTTCTATTGTTCCTGACTCGATATCGAAAATCTGGAGTTTAAGTAGCTGAAAGGCGACGATCAAGTGGCAAATGGCTACCACATACCGGACGATGGCAAGACGAAGTTCGGTTTTAAAAGTATTTTTTTTCAAGATTCTTTTACAAAGTTCATTAGCTAGAATTAATTGCTTTCATGGAAATCCACACGCATAATGTGTGTTTACTGAAGAGTATATTAACAGCATTAACATTTTATTAAAAACAAATATTTTCTAGGCGTGGATCGGCTTTTCATTCGGCACGGACCCAGCCTCAACTGGCTTCAACTACCCCGGCATAGCGACAGGCAACTGGGGTTGTGGTGCATTCGGTGGTTCACCGCAACTTAAGTCGCTGATACAGATGATGGCGTGTGCGCAAGCAAAGCGACCCATGGCTTATTACACTTTCAAGGACATCGTCATTCGGGACGATGTCATTGGAATTTACAATTTACTGGCCAGATATAACGTTACTGTAGGTAAGTTCACATTCAGGTTATTTCGTTAAACCCGTACCTCTTCTCTTGTCGTGTTACTAGTTTCTTTCGAAACAGTATGATGAAAGGATTTTAAGTGCGCCTCAAGAGGCTCTTTTCAAGCACTTGACACATGTTATAGAACTTTTTAGGTTCTACGACATGCTGGTTTCCTCACGATGTTTTCCTTCACCGTTTGAGAGTACTGGCATTGTGCACGTACGTTTTTGAACAGAAAACTCATTGGTGCACGACCGGTTCGAACCCACGACCTTAGGATCTGAAGGCGGGGCCGCTACCACTAGACCACCAGTGCACCCGTACCTACTACTTTCACTATAATTATGTTTTTACCGTCATCCTAACCGGTTTTTTGGTGTTTTTGGAACCAACGTGGCTTTTCTACGAATTCTAGATAAAGATTAGCAAATAATCGAAAAAATATATTAATAATACGAGGTATATTTATTTCCAGGGCAACTATACAAGTACATAATCCAATTCTCTACAACGGATGTGCGGTATGCAGAGCTCCATGCATTCCTTCGCCAAAAGGTGGGTGATGAAGAAAAAGAAATCCAACCACAAGACCCTGTTGTACAAATGGAGATTGTAAGTGTTGCAGCCTTTTATACTGTTAGGTACATTTATTTATTCAAAATAAATCAAAACAATCTTTATTCAATACAATCAGAAGGATCACTTTGAAACGTCTTATTTACTATCGTGAATCTAACGCCAGTTCCTCGCGACCAAAGCCTAGAAGAACGGGCAAGAAACTTACGGCTTGGTTCCTAGCGTTTTTTTTTTATGATCCTTTTTACAATTTTATTATGTACCTACTTAATTGTTTAGTGTTTTTGATGAGTTGGAGCATAGTTCAGTCCCAAGATTTTTTGTCATCTATTTAATCAGATATTTTATAGTAAGCTTTTGCAAAAAGTTTTCTTTTTATTATGGTTTTGAATTTGCTGAATTTGCTAATCGACAACTGATGAATCTAGCGTGGGACTTTGTTATAAAAGCGTACACATTTTCCTGCAAACGATTTGCTTACTTTAGTGAGCCTAGTAGTGGGAACAGCGAGCTTATCTTTATTTCTAGTGTTAACATTATGATGGTCGCTCTTTTTGGCATATAAATTAATATTTTTTCTAACATGCATTAAATTTTCTTTTGTTTGTCAATAAGTCTTGGTTTATAATAACATAGATTCTTGAAGTAACTAGTTTGTTGCCTGTTCTACTAGGCTTGGTCGCGTGAAACTGGCACCTATATCCACCTAGATTTAAGACCTCTCAAAGTGATTCTTGTGGTTCAATTGAATAAACCTTCAGACCTTGTGGTTCAATAGAATACCTTTGTTTATTTACTTTTAATGTTGGCTTACGAATGCCTACTTTATTGAACTAGCGGGGTTCCTTCTGCCTCGTTGCCTTTAATCGGCAAAGCATTAACAGTGTTTATCTACACTAATCTACACTAATATTATAAAGAGGAAAACTTTGTATTTTTGTATTTTTGTATGTAACGAATAGACTCTAAAACTACTGGTCCGATTTCAAAAATTCTTTCACCATTAGAATGCTACATTATCCCTGAGTAACATAGTAACATAGGTATTATATTTTAAAAAAAATCAGGGATCCTTACTAAAACTTCAATAATGTAACCCAAGGTGGAAAACAAAAAACCTTACATCGCGTGCGCTGCGAAAACTATTGAAGATAGAACAAAATAATGTACTACAATTTTGTAGAACACGTTATCATCTACAAAAAATGTCACGACAGCATATGTCTAACTATTATAGTTATGTCACAATTAAGTGTTCTTTTATTATAAAAAATTAATTGAAATGCCTCCGCTAGAAAAGGGTCTTTATTTGTACCTTGGTATTAATCCTTATCCAAATAAATTAAGACGGTTTCAATACCTATAGATTACTTCTTACATTTTTCAAATCGGACATTCCATTCAAAAGATATGACGAAATTAAAAATGTTAACGGGTCCACGGGTCTCGCGCGGGGTGCGATTTCACTCACTCAAGGAGAAGCGCGTGCAAATGTATGAATTAAGTAGACGCGAGGCTCGAACCCACGGTCTAAGTTTATCCTAAAATGTTCAAAAAATTTATGACCACCCATGCGAAGCTGGGACAGGCCGCTAGTCGTTGATACACTGATATTTGCCAGCTCTCAAACGGTGAAGGAAAACATCGTGAGGAAACCGGCATGTCGTAGAACCAAAAAAGTTCTATAACATGTGTCAAGTGCTCGAAAAGAGCCTCTTGAGGCGCACTTAAAATCCTTTCACCACACTGTTTCGAAAGAAACTAGTGACACGACAAGAGAAGAGAAACTGATATTTCTTAGTGTTTATCCTATGTTTTACGAAGTAGGTACGGTCTGATGTTTTGCTTTTTCCGATACCATTTGTCATTTTATTTTTCCAGAGTGTATCCTCACCGGAGACATCGAAACTGGACATCTCAGTCACTACGCTAAACGAGACCCAAGACTCTCCAGACTTGTTCTCTCAAGGGGAACTTGACGAAATTCTTACAGAAGTAACAGTACACAAGGCGAATGAAGCAGCCGGCAGTAACCAGGTCAAAGAACCGAATAATTCGAGGTTGTTCGAAGAAATGCAGAAGATTGACGAACAAAGCGGTAGGTTGAATCTTTCCGTACCTAATGTATCGCCGCTTGTTAAAGCGACCGGTGAGACGAACGGATTGGACGCCGATACTCAATCGGATGCTACGACCGAGATGAAAAAGAGAATTAGCAGAAAGATTACAGACTACTTCTGCAAAAAGAAACCTCTTTGACCCCTGTTATGCCCTATGATTGGCTTGGTACTGTTTCATTTTTGTGCAGCGCATCTATTTAAATTAAACTATAAATAAGGTATTTTGAAATAAAACACGTAACTAATATAATTAAAATTATTTATTATCATTCCTCATAATTCTAGCATACTAAACGTAATAAGTGTATAATAATAAATAATTGAATAGTTATTTAGTTGAAATATTTCAGCATTATACTAATAACTCGATAATAGGTCATTTAACTAAATGAAGACATGCAAAATAGGCTTTCATTATTGTATTAGTTTCATAATAACGTGTTATCAACAAAGTTCACATCGTCTAAATCTGACAGTTTACACTAAAATCTATAAATTAATAAATATTATAACTAAAGAACAATATTAGCCTAGCGACTCAAAAAGTGATGATAAATATAATTAGTTTCTCTTTACAAACTTTGGCGAACTGTATAACAATAAACATTTCAATCAATGCTAGCTAATCAATGCACTGAATTAACTCCGTTCATCTAGTCTGAACAACGCGAAAATTAAGGAAAAATTAGCCAGCCATAGACACTTTCCAATATAAACTGTATTAGTTATGGTTGATGGGGCCCTTAGTGTAAGTGTACACACCAAACGTGCACGGAAACAGACGAGACTTCCTTCTCTTATTTTAGGTACTTATATTTAACATCAACAATGCCAGTGATTCACCTAGAACAGTTATTATTAACCTATATTGTGGCCTCAGCAGTGCCTACGGCTGGTAAACGTCTACTGTTAGCATCGACTCTTTAAATCCCAACGACCATTGGTATTCGAACGAATCATCCACTAATAGCTTACAAAAACTAATCTATTTTGTATTTCTTATACATACTTGGGGCTGAGTGGTATAGATCATTTACACTGAGCCCGCAATGGACATTTTGGTATAACTATTTACCGCAAACACGACGGATTTGAGAATATCTTTCATAGACAGCTCAAGAAAACAGCAGAAAATCAAAACTAGAGAAACGACAGAAGCCGCACTCGTATAAAATACAGTCACTCTCGATACTGATCTTTATGTTTTGAACGTAAAGTATAGTATGGTATGGCATATACATAGGATTAATGGACGATCATTAAAAGCGTATATCACAGGCAGCTAGTGTTCGCGAAAATTCCATTGATGTAAATAAACAAGTGTCTGGCTGACCTTTATTTTTTATACATCGCTAAAATGTGCTTGCACTAGTGACCGTATTTACGTCACAGTTTCGAAACGTGACGAAGCGTATACTGAAAACGCATTACTTTGTTTGTTATCAATATAATGTTGATGATAGATAAAAGTTGGTCTTTGATCATGGGGATGGTCACTTTGCCTCGTTTCTTATGTGATTTTGGACGTAAGGCGTCTTAGTTCATAAACAGGGTCTTACTGCGAAATTTTGAACAGATCTTAATCTGCATTAGACAAATTTCCGTAGTATCTGTTTATGCTTCTAAACATAAGTTATCCAGAACAGTGCGTGGGTGTTACTTTATCACGCTTTTATCTGACGTATGAAAGCTACCATGAAGGGGAAAATGATCTCATGCGCTCTTAAATATATCGATTCACACTCGGTACAAAAGTAGCTGAAACACTAGGAAGTTTTTACTACATTGTAAAAGTTTATATTCTATCTTTAGTTGATGCATGAACTAGGATGCCGTAAAAATAAAAAAGTGGTAGAAGGAAGTCTTTAGAGGTTTGAAATGTAGATGGTTTTTATTTATTAGTCATAAGTACTAAATTATATAATATATTTTGATATTTACAGAAACGCTTAACACTAAATTTCATGATTAATTATAAATAAAATTTGCGTTTTCCCTATTGGTCTTGAGTTCAAGACTGGCTATCTAGGGAACAAGCAGAAAGTATCTACAGACAGAGTAACTTATCTATCTTTCAATCCCACCCGCACTGAATCCAATCAATTCACTTGGCTTAGAACAGTGGACTATATTCTCTCAAACGATATTCAACCCTGATGTCATATTTATTTAGTTTCACAGCTGTTCACGCTCACTGCTAACTGCCATGTAAGTGCCATTTGTGTTTGGGCATGGTCATGTATTTAAGGTTGAATATTGAGTGATACTGTCCAAAGTACATAGGATCGGTCCAAGCTTGTCGCCATCTTTCAAAGGGCGTTTATAAAAACGTGTAATGATTATGATTCGTCTTAGCATTAACAACAGCGACACCCTGATAACCGCCCGGGCGGACCCGGGACAAAAGGCTAGTAAGCTCTAAGGATATGACGTCATATGTACATATTGCATTCACGTGGAAACTGTTTACTTCGAGCTCTTGACTCTAAATCAATTTTATATTAGATCGATGGAAAAAATGATGTTTTATTAGAGCTGGCATTCAGTTGCTAGGTGGGAAGTCATTCTGACTTCATTCCTTTGCTGTTTTTTTCACTTCTGCGAGAACACATTCCATTTATATAAATAAGAAGATACATACGAGTACATGCCACTCGGGACAACAATCTTATTATTTTAATAAACAACACCAATTATATAGCAACACTTATAGTAATTATTTCTATGTTTTCAAGAGCTCGTCGTAATAACTGTCAATCAAAATAATGACGTCTGTACATAACTATACGTTATATTTATTATCTGTGGGTTAGGAATCAATTGAAACTATCTCAAGCGGTCTAAACTCTGAAAAAAATCATCGAACGGTAAATATAAGTTTATCGGACGGCCGTTTCTCTAATCTGACGATATATTGAGCCTTTGAGTAATAATTTATAATATTTTCATAGAGCTGTAAGGATATATATAGAGTGGTTAGTAATTTTGTCGAATAAATTATGTTAGTCTAGCAGGAACATACTTGTAAGTTTTACTTCTATGGCTTTAATCGATTTTCAAGCGATGGTCTCAAATAAGCTCAATATTTCGCAGATAACATTATTAGCAGTACTTTGTCAGTTACTTCCTCTATCTAAATCTTCTCAATTACTTCCTCTACCGTAAGTTTAACCTCTTTAATCCCTTGCGTAGTCCAACTTATATCCAACCTTACACAACCCTATACCGATAATATCTTAGTGAAAACTGCATTAGTTCGGCTACAGTATTCTGGATAACTTATAATAACTAAACAATTATAATAGCATAAAACATCGACATAATTATTTTAATATATTTTTACTAAGAGGTAACCAGTAGGCATTTTCCTATTACTTACTTTAATTATATAAGTGAGTTACTAACTTGAAAAGAAATAAACCAACAGTTCTAAGTATAAATAATTAAGTACGGTAAATAGAGTAAAGTATACAAAGTGTGCTTGAAGCTAAACTATGCTAAGCGATAGAAAAAATAAATAACGGAAAGAGATATGACTAGATTGTTCACCTAGGACCTACAATTCATAAAGCACTATGCGCTCATCTCTCAATATCTTTATTATATAAATAGATATATGATTAGTTCGAAATTCTAAGTTTGTTTTCTTGATTTAATAAATATTGGCAATCGTCTTATGTACTAACTAGCATCGAACGGTGTCCTTTGGCGCGGTGTAGAGAGAGGCGCACCTCGCACCATCCGACGATCTAACTACCACTACACGTGGGTAGTCGTCCTCTAGTAGAGTAGAGTGACGACCGCGACCCGGCTCCGCGTAGCTACCGAAACCAACGACCCCTCGAGCGATCATGTCTTGCGCGGCCGTTTACCGATCTGTGCACGCGACAGATATTAAAAAGATCTAACAGTAGTATAATTATCTCCGCCATCGTCTAAAATTTAACTATTTCACGGTAACTCTTTTTACTTAATAATTCGATAGAAAATGACATGGCTATCAATATCAAGAGGCTCAGAACCATAAAATTTATGTAAACGATTTTTAACATTGACAACGAATCACTCAGAGCTTCATAACATCATGATTAATCATACCAAAACATTTTCGTTTCGATATTCTCATAGATCAATCGGTTTCAAATGAAGTCAAGACTTTATTCTGTCCGAAATTGTTTATTCAAAAAGATTTGATGAGCTTTCAGATTAGAAAAGTTTTAGAAATTCGTTCTAGTATTACTTATTTAACAAGTTATAAATATCGCGCGAGACGTTGTCGTACCGCAGCCTTCCGAATTAAAATTTACCTATTTTACGTTACTATCTAAATTTGTTAAAATATCGCAGGCCGCGGCCGAACGCTCACTCGTGGCGAGAGTGACACGTGAAAGGATACTTAGGAACGCAAGACGCATCAATCGGAATGAAGAGTACCCATCAATAGGGTACCGTTAGACAGAAAAGTGAAGGTTCGGAGATGAGGATGAGATTTGTAACTCTACAACAGTTACAAGAAGTATAAAAAGTCGCGACAGACTAGTGGACCCGAGTACGAGCGACGCGCGCTCTGCCGGTCAGAGCGGCGCCGGCGGCTGCCGACAGGTGGCGACATCTGCCCGCGGAAACATTTAGATACATTTAAATAATTGCAAAGCATACCCTGTATCCTATAATCACTTTTGGGTAATCGTTTTTTTGCGGAATCTAGTACGTCCGCGTCTCCGCAATTATCTATGGCAATTTAAGTTTTAATTTGTTCGTCCGGTCGGAGCACCTTAGTGGTCGTCCGGCCGTGACATGTACACTAACGTTTATCTGAAGTGTTATCAATCGTTACTCGATACGCTAAGTAGGTACGACTTTCGGTTTGGCAACGTTTTCTGTTATCTAAGTGGTAGAGGGGCGGCGGGGAGTACTGGCGCCAGTAGGCTCGCTCCCCGCCTCGACCCCGCTGTGCGCAGTTCGCTCCGCTGCCGTCAGCGCTGCACTCCTATCATCACGTCGACTCGAGCTCGGCCTTTGTGCGCAAGAGCAACCTCATCGATCTCTGAATTATCCTATCTAAAGAAAACTAAAAGTCCACGCACACGCGCCGCTGCAGGTTAAATACTAGAGTTATGCTCTATCTCTACTGGCGATCGAATGCACACAATAATTCCGTGCTTGAAAGCTGAAAGATAAAAATGGCCGTCGCGTCGCGTGTACGCGTACTCGCGTTATTTACAACTTTGTACGTAAGAGGCCGGCTTCCGAGTCCCGAAACGGGTGCTCGTCGACCGAAAACAATCATGAAAACGAGTCAACAAAAACAAAAAGACGAAAAACGACATCAAAAGATACAAAGCGTAACAATATTGCACGAGAGTTAAAGAGAAAAGAACTACATTACTTAAAACGACAGTAATTTCATTGATCTAAATTTGACTTAATCGTAAATTAAACGCCTAAAACTAGGATACTATATGAATATAATTTGTGTAAATATAAAGTATTTTGTTAGATAGGGAAGTGAATATTTGACTAGAGTTAGCGCGGGCGGCAGGCACCGCGCACGGCTACGCATGTCGTCTGCCTCTTGCCTTACTGTACCGAGGTACTGTGCCCGGCAATGCTCAACCATCAATAACCACTATATTACACTAGCTGCAGCCATGGACATCTTGCACACAATACTTGTTAAAATGTTATTTGAAATCATGCAAAGAGATGTCAAGAGAGTAGTTATAAGTTGACATTTGCATCGGCGCACGTCTACTCGTAAGACAAGAGTTTTCGAGTGGCGAGGCACAGGGGCCGAGGGGCGACCGTCCTTTTTACCCCATTGACCGGATTCGAAGGCCGTCGCGTCGCTGCAAATAATGTGCGCTAGCATCGAGTCTACTGTAAGCACGATCTAGGATGGCCCCCCGAGCCGCGCGCCTCGGCACGAGACATAGTCAAAGCTCGTTCACATTTCAGTAATCATGGCACTTATGCTATTCTGCCTATATACATGTATAGATTTATATTTATTGGTACGTTTGATTATGAAACTATTTTGTTTGTTATGTATACCTAGTAATTACGCTAAGTTTGTAGTTTCACGCGTGTTTAACTGTTGCCTCCCCGCACTGGGTTCCCAGTCACATTTATTGTATTTAACACCTTAACACGATTAGTTTTTTTAATGTATTGTATGTACATACACTGACACGTAACAAAATAACAAAAGCACGCTCTTGGGAATTGACGTCGCATTTAGCGAGTTGGTATCACCTCTCCCACGCTACATGAGCCCATAATGGTCACTTTATGAGAAGAATTGGTTATTGGGACACTTTGGGTCGTCCCTCTATGGCGTACAAAAATAAATATTTTAGCAGTAGAAAACGACCCAAAAAGGTATTAAGTTGTTTTGCGAGCTGCATAGCGCGCGAGAGGCAAAAGAGCGTAACACACAAATGCAATGATACAAACGGCCTGTACAAGATATTATAAATTTTATATCACAGCCCATATTGGAAATATACAACATATAATATTGATCTTTCGAACGAAGGCCTAAGTTTGGTTTGATGAAGTGCACTTTGATTTGTACACAGCGTTAAAATACAACATTTAATTTTCAACAACTTTCTCTACCATAGGTTTTGTATTACTGGGCGTACCAAGGGCATCTATAGAGACCTATCAATATAATTGGTCTACCTTAGTACTGAGGACTTATGGACCTGTGCGCAATTTACTTTATTTATGATTAAGATCCAAATTGAATTAAGCTTTTTAGATAAATAAATAATTCTTAAGACGTCTCGTTCTTTCACTCATGGCACAAATTGGCGAAAGTGAGACGAGTGTTCACTCATCGGAAGCGTGTTCAAATAATTTCAGATGATGGGCTTGTACCCAATTTTAACAGCATGTCTTTACATTATTATTATTTAGAGACATAAGAACTAGCTTAAAGAAAGAACTTTTAAATTGTTTCATCCATTGAGATTTAAGTAACTTGTGTGACCATCATCTTCTTAGCGATAACATAACAATTCTATATTTACTTAACATAATATATTTTGGTACTACCCAGCGTAATACCTTACTGGAACACACAATGATAAACTTTAACAAAATATAGGATATTATATTCTTTTAATAGTGCTCTATCATCTTACATTTAGCGTGAGTCAGTGTTCGGAGGCAACAGATTCCGCGGCGTCGGGCTACTCCGGCATCTTTGTCGTTCGCACACAAACAAATAAACCAACACGCAGCGCGTGGGATGCCAACTCGAAGCGTTCGGAGAACAGCGCCATCTATCCCACGCCATCCAAACAACAAAATGCTACAAAGATGCCCACATTCACCCGGCGCTTCATTGTAATATACAATCATTAAAATACATTCTTCTTATATTTTCATCTTACTTAATAAATTCTGTTTCGCTTAATTCAAGCAAATAACTAGATATAATAAATTTATGTTAAAAGTTTTCAGTTAAACTTTACTTATAAGTTAGAAGATGTTTGAATGACAAAATTTTTTATAACGTCATTTTTATAGTAATAATAATTTAATCAAAGTTAATAAATTGTATATAATAATATAATAGATTTAATGATTAATCGATAATGATAGAATGAAGCATCTCTACGCATTGATCAATAAATTAATTAACTAATTTAGTATACTTCCCACTGTAAGTAATGATATTTGCTTTACTCCGCGTGGGGATAAATTCCTTGGAATTGTCGATACTGCGCGAAGTTGCGCGCCTCGGGCCTAAAGTAGTACGATGGTCGCTCCTGATACTCCTGCTGGTACTCCTGCTGGTACTCTTGATGGTACTCCTGAAATATAAACAGCCACACATGTATCTACTGCCTTACTGGTAATCAAAAGCTAAAATACCTTATCAAGTGGTTGCCTGCATGCTGATCACGAATGAGTTAATTTTGACATTTGTCACGTAAACGTATCCAAGCGATATTCAACCTTATTGTTGTAGTTAGGGATGCGATACGTTTACGCGACTAAAGTTAAATTCGTTCGTGATTAGCCCTCTGTTCTGCTCTGCTGACAAGCAGTTCTACTATAATATTCTAAATAAAATAAATAAATAAATATTGGTGGACTTTCCACACAGCACTATCTAGCCCCAAACTAAGCCAAAGCTTGTAATATGGGAACCAGATAGCGATATAATACATACATAGTTTTTTTTTGTAAATACATACTTATAATATATAATAACACCCAGACAGAGAACAGACATCTATGTTTATCACACAAATGTTTGTTCTCGGTGGGGATCGAACCCACGGCCTACGGCGCAGAAGGCAGAGCTACTACCAACTGAGCTGTGAAGGCTGTCATCAAATGCGAAGGTTTAGATGGTTTTGACTCAATCGCCGGCTGGCTGGATTTGGATGAAACTTGGAATGCATACAGTGCGTGACTTAACATAACAATAACTTAACGTAACATAATAGGCTAGTTTATATCTAGGTGCCAGGCGAATAAGCCGCAGACGAAGTCTGGTAATACATAAAGGGGGTACTTACAAGGGGCAGGTAATAGGCGCGCGAGGACGGTATCGCGTGCTAGTAAGGCCGATTGGCGTCCTTTGGCCGCTTCAGTTGGACCTTCAGACGCTTCATGCCAATTTGAAACCCATTCATAGCCTGGATGGCAGCCTGGGCCGAATTCGGGTTGTCGAATGACACAAAACCTAGAAACAAAAAACCACCTCAAAACACTGAAAAAAACACCTGTTTAATAAAAGTTTAAACGAGATTTCAGACTGTATTTGGCTACTTCAGTACTCGTTATTGTGGGGCTTTATCAATTTGTTTGGTGGCGGATGATCGAGTTATTTCTGAGTAGCATCATATACAACATTTTTCATGAGACCCCTATTGGCAGGCGCATTGTACCGGGGTCTCAAATTCAGCTTGTTTGTAAATCATCATGTTTAGTTTTTTCTGGGCGTAAAAATATAAAGGTCCCGTTTCAATTATTCAAACAGTCTATCTTTAAACAAATTCCGCGAAGGAAAATGAAATGAAATAGGCTCACTACTGTTATCCCAAGTAAATTAGACAACCATTCAGATCATCTGGTAACTCAAGATCTATTATAATGTCTAGAGTAGGTATAACTATAATAATCGGCAGGGTCTTTTACATTTTGACAACCATCATTTTGTTTGCTGTGAGCTTGAAATGATTCTTACCGAAGCACTTGCTCTGATTAGTGGCGCGATCGATGAAAACCTTGCTGCTGATCACGTTGCCGAACGGAAGAAACATCTGCATCAGCTCAGCGTCTCCGAACTCTTGAGGCAGGTGGTAGATGAACAGGTTGCATCCTTCCGGCCCTGATATTGAGCAGCCTGGGTAAATGATAAAATCTATAAAGAACTCATAGTTCTGCCTGCACACACCTGCACGCAATCCCTTTCGAAAGGTTCGTTTGTGTTAGGCGCGTGAATGTTGTTATTTCACAACATGCAAAATATATCCAAGAAAAGAAGTTTTAGGATTGGAAATTTGTTTTACAAATTCAATGCGTATTTCAGAATAGCTATAATTTAATTTCCACATGCGTTTAACTAGATTATTAAAAGCAATACTTATCGAAGAGAAGTATGGATAGAGTAAGAGAAAGGGCTCTTAAGAAAGAACACTGATGGAACTTACACGTTAGTTTGTTTTAGCGCTTATAACTCTTATACACACACATTGTAATTATGAACATACTTACAAATATTTTTTACACGTGATTGCAAGACATGAAACCGAGCATAGTACAGCGACAGACATTGCAATGGTAAAAGCAGTGAGCGGTTACGGTTGCAGAAAGGAGAAAAGCAATCACCTTTCATATTTAGGAAGATGAGAATGTAAGTGGTTACAGAAACATATACAATATTGTCAAATGCATCATACATTTCATGTACCAAGGTACCAATCCGTATATCACTTACAGATCCAATTTCTTAAATGATGACTAAGGTGATTAATTTTCCACTTTTATTAATATCAAAAGTTGTGGGCTTGCTTGTCACTGTGCACATATTGTTTAACAATATGTGACATGACATAACATGCCATCTTTATAGTACCTATAATATAGTGGGCTATGCACATGTATACAGACAGGAATGCATAATGACTATACTTAAAAAATCTGTCCAAATGTAAACAATGCCTAAAATATTGCCAAATTGTAATGACAAAATATGACAGGGCTGATTTTAAGCAATGTTTAAATTTATGCAAGTACGGGGTTAAAATAAAAGATGGTGTGGTTTATTAATTCACAAAAGGTAAAAATATATTGGAAAATTACAACATATAGATCATCCATTTAGCTTTTATTAATTTCAGTAACAACATTTTGTGAAATTTTTGACATTCTGTATTTCCAATTATTGATTCAGGTTTTGAACAAATTAAAATGAGCCCAAATCTGTGCTAAAAATATTATATTAAATCAAGATACAAAACATCAATGAAAATTTAATTTATATGGTATTGATTGAATAAGAGGCGAAATAATTTTAAAAGAATATTATTTCTTTGATGATGATGAAGTTCCTGTTCGATTTTCATTGATGTTTTCAAATAAGTTGGTTGAGTTTGAAGAGGAGTGCCTATTCTCTCGGTATTTCGGAACGATATGGTGAGGCCTAAATCTGCGGTCGGGCAAATATCTCTTGTCAGTTTTTCATTGAGAAGAGTCCTCTTTTCGACTTGAACGTGGTTTTGTTAAACGAGTCGACCTGTATTCTAGAACAACCCTCAACCATAATGCGG
The DNA here is from genome assembly GCA_932294275.1 of Chloroclysta siterata. Taxonomy (NCBI): domain Eukaryota; kingdom Metazoa; phylum Arthropoda; class Insecta; order Lepidoptera; family Geometridae; genus Chloroclysta; species Chloroclysta siterata. The sequence goes on along the minus strand of OW028604.1, from coordinate 7,269,456 downwards.
GCCTCGAACATTTGTAACAAAATCCGTTATGAAAAATGTTTAATTCCCGATTCAAGCTTGAGAACTGTTTTAAAATATGGGCCTTTGAGTCAGAGATGTGATTCAAGTGTGAATCAGGCTTTACTTACCATCTCTTTGCACAGGCGCAATAGTCGGCATCGGAGGAGGTATAGGCTGTGGGAACTGCCCATACACCGCTGGGTAAGCTGTCGAACAATTATTGCGGATGGTCACAAAAAAAACTAATAGTTAAAAATCATGCTATAGGGAATGAAGCATTATGTATGATACATGTACCTATACTAGTTGCTAAACGAAAATGTTTGCTTAAAAACCAATAGGAAATAATGATTAGGTAGACTTATTCCATTTCATATTAAAATCATCATAATACATCAACATAAATAACACCAATCTACTTGTATTTAAAAACAAAAAAACAACAAGAGTCAATATTTAATATTATTTATTATTCAGTAATCGATTGACTGATCCAAGTTTGATAGAAATAAAACAAATATTTAGCTGTTCTGCTTAAATTTTGTTAGAACATCATTCAACCGATTTGCCGACATATTCAACAAACATTCAGTGTGGTAACTAAAAACATATATTCATTTGTAGCAAAATGACACCAAAGAAAAACATCAAATGTTCCTTTGGCATTTGATGCCTTTAACAATATATAAATTTATTTGCATATCCAAGCTATGAGACAGAGACTACCCATTGGTTTTTCTTGTCTGTAGTCGCGAATTTGTACCGAGTGAGGTGACTTTGGATATTTGTATATTTTTTACTTTATATGGGCAACCTTTGTACCATACTTTAGATAATTCGACACGAAAAGCTGTGATTAAATATATTGACATTTCTAACAGTTACAATTTAGACTATGACAAAAGAAAAAAAAAACAGAAACTACTTAAGAAAAAATGTGAAACGTTTTTTTACTGGAAACGAATGTCGTAGTCTAAATTTTAATATGTTTTATGTTACCATGAATACCAGGGAAATCAAGTAAACCAGTGTTTTATGATAGGTATTTTAAACTAAACCGTAACTGCAAAAACCTATACGGGTTTGTGTAAACAAACATTTTAAAATCAATTCCAAACTGTATCAACTGTAGTGTGCGTTTGACTTGAGCCCTGGTATTTGTGGTCTTCTGACAAATGACACTCACCGACTCCTGGGAACGGCTGCATGCCTGAGTAGGCCGCGTGCTGCAGGGCTGCGGCATCGCCGTTCGGCAACCCCTGGGCTGTTACCGGCACCGCTGAAAGTGAACTCAAGATCAGTGAATGGCATCGATGGCATGCTGTGTTTTCTTTTTACGCGTCTTTAGTTTGAAGCAATACACGCTGAGGTACCCCGACGATATTGTAAAGGTCGCAAGAAGTCGGTGGAGAAAGCTCTAGTTCCAAGGACGAGTCCAGCAGTGAACTTGGTGACGATGAAGATACAATTTTTTTGCGAATGTTAAATTAACTGCAAGCGCAGGTAATTTTTCAAAATCTTGATGAATAAGTGTATTCAGACGGCCATAAACTTAGTGAGAAAGTACTCACGACCAGTGAAAGTCTGGTGGATGCCGTTGGTGTAGACTGCCTCTTGCGGTTGCGGCTGCCCGTTGGCGGTCTGCGCGGCCATGTTGAATCCGGGCATGGTCGGTGAAGGCAGCGATGGCAGCGTGCCGTTCAGGGGCTGACCCCCACCGGTGCCGATAGCTAGCCCCGAAAAGTTATCTGAAAGTGGCATATTAGGTTCACAGCCATTCTATAACAGAAAAAATTGTTATCCTTGACTAATAAGGTATTGTGAATTGACAGCATATCTAGTAGCTTACAATCCTTCCGGCTATAGACATAGTTCGAGGGTAATAACTTTATTTAAAATAGAGGTTTTCCTTGTCTATTCGTCTAGAAGCAAAAGCCCAAAAGCCTGGATTGGTTAGGTCGCTTATAACGAGTTTTCATTGTACGGGTTAAAAGAATCTGAAGAAACCTCACGCAAAATTTGAGGATCAGTATAATTACCAGATGCAGGCGGCACAACAGAATTGGCCAATCCGTTGAGAGCATGGGAAGTCAGGGCTGTCATCGGGCTGATGTAGCCTTGTGCAGTTGCGGCTACCATCAACGCAGCTTGTTGCTGTTCATCAAACTACGCATCAATATAGCTTCATTAGTTTTGCATGGTAGTGAATGGAAAGCTTGACCAAGCATGGCATGGTACCGGCCTTCAAAAGTATTGTCTTGAACGCACCCGTCCCATGTGGTAGTATGGATTCCTACTACTTGGGACAGTGTGTTCTCAACACATTTGTTAAATAATTCTTAGCGTAACACGACTTTACGTGTAAGTTGATTATCTAGCTAGTTCTTAAATAACTGTCTAGAGACTTCATAAAATCACAAAATATTAATAATAAACATTCTAAAATCTACAGGGTAAGGTGTTGAGAGTGAGGTAGAATTATTGCCATCCCAACAAAGTCCAAGGGGGAAGTTTTGTAGCGCTGAGCGCAAGCGGTTGCAATATTACATGCCAAAGGTACAATAAATTTTCCATCCTGGTTGAAAGTTTTGACTGTAGAATCTGCTATAGAGCTTACGAGGGTAAGATGTTTATTTATCTTACGTTGGTAGGTACGCGAAATTATTCCGATTCCACGAAAGATTCCGTGCATAACATGCAATATTTTATGCAAATAAAATGCGCTTTGAGCTCTTTGACACTGAATACAGAATAATAATGTACCTACTGAGTGTTTATTGCTTACTGAGTCATTCGAAATGCATTCAAAATATTTGATACGAACCGATATAAATTATTTATTCTACATTATAATTTTTTATTTTTCTATTTAATTTAGATTAGTTTAATTTAGTAACCTAACTATTCTGAAATATAAAATCTAATCAATAGTGTTTTACAGGATACATTATAAAGAAAGTTGATTTAAGGGGCTGACAACTATCAAACAACTTCTCGCTCGCACGTTTCGACATGTTGAAAGATATAAAACCACTAAACTCATTTTCGAAAAATCGCAATCAACCATTTTGTGTGCAATCACATTGCACACAGTTTAGTAAAAATTTCATTTTGATCGATACATGTTTTCCTACTTAAAAGTTTGCTTATGTTCGAAAACTAGTAAACCAAACTTTTGAGTAGGAAAACATGTATCGATCAAAATGAAATTTTTACTAAACTGTGTGCAATGTGATTGCACACAAAATGGTTGATTGCGATTTTTCGAAAATGAGTTTAGTGATTTTATATCTTTCAACATGTCGAAACGTGCGAGCGAGAGTCACATTAGCTCTTGTCTTCGCCTTAAGTTCGGTCGGACGTAACTACCCTGAACCAAACCATGACCGTTATAGGAGTAGTGTCATACCGTGCATGGAATGCTACGGCCAGCGTTCAGCCACAGAAATTTCGCCTATGTATCATAGTAATCTATTATACAAGGTGTTCCATAAGTTGTGTATATAAACTTCAGGGGGCTAAAGTACCCATCAATATGAACAACTTTTTCTAAGGAACCAACACTGTGAACGCGAAAAAAAAACAGCTGTTTCATACAAAAGTTCAATACCTACCAGGCTAAAATGTATATATTTTTTCTACTGTCTGTTACGGTTCTGGTACGTCTCTTTCCGTGATTAAAAAAAAGGTAGTTATCTAGTAAGATTTTTAAAAATAATAACAATAATGAAATGTTAATAAGTAGTTCTGAGTTTAAGCGTAGAAAGTATTCTCGAGAAGTAACTCAGAAAAAATATGTATCGAGAGTCTATGAGTGCGTTTCCTAACAGTGTGCTTCTGTGTGAAACTTGGATAAATTAGTTCCTAAAGTTATCTTTGTCATAAAATCAAAAGTGGTATTTCTACGTAATAAAAATCGACTTACTTATCAAAATTTTCAAAAAATACGATTTTATTTCGACCTACAAACTCTAGTCAACAATGCAAGGTAATTACAATTCAGAAAATTTACTCCTCAAGGTACCTACATATATAGACACCTAGTACCTAGTTACATACGTAAACTAACATTACATGCACAGAATAGTCGGTGGCTCGGTTCCAAATCTACTAAGTGGTCTGTATCCCCTAAGTTTCGGTTTATATCCTGCCATTAGTTTGTCCATTTCACTCAGTTCCAGATAAGTTGCCAGTCTCGGCTTCGGTAAGTCTGGTTGAGGTTCGACTTCTACAACTAGTTTGTACTTATTGCGTCTTTGTCTACACACTACGATTTGTGTCCCTACCTTATTGTTTAGGATTAAATACATTTAGTAGGTAAATATGTGTTCTTGAATAGGCAAAACAATGTCATCTACCGTGGGTTTCTCCAAGGGCTATCAATTGTGACTATGCGAGTTGCTTAGCGAACAACCTTTTCTATGTTTACCGAAAGGTAAAATAGAAACCCGTATGGTGAGACGTTGGTTATCTATTGGAATTTCATATAAATCTAGAATTAGTTGAATGTCGTCATGATCAATTTCAATAGTTTTTATTATAATTATGTTTCGAAATAAAAAATTCGGCGCATGAGTTTTACTTACAATGTCGAATTCAGTTTTATTTGAAAAGCCAATTTGTTTCTACTTCAAATCAAATACCAATCTATGTATTGGCAGTTTTATCAACTAACATTTTTACTGTAGTTTATCCCCTGGAGAAGCCCTCGAAAATACTCAGAGCTCTATTAGTACGCATGCATCCTACAACGTGTTAAGGTACGAAGTGGTGCGTACCTGTTCCTCTAACCTCGGATCCGGGCTGGGTACGATGCATACCTGTTCCGTGATGACCTGCGCATAGGCGCCGTATGCTCCAAACTGGTTAAACACGAACGGATTCAGCAGACTCATGTTGCCGGCCATCTGCTGCATTCGTCGTAGTTGCCGCTCCTTCTCCGTGTCAGCGAATTTCACCACTAGGCTGGAGGAAGCTCCCTGTAACAAAATAACACATTTACACGATGCAGTTTTGCAAAGAAGGTCTCTGAGCGGGGATTTCGGCTACCTTTGATCTTGTTGAGTTCTCGTTGGACGATGAAAGATAAATTATTAGATCGGGTCGGGTATTAGTTTGAATATCTTGGTTATTTTCCTTTGAAATTTAGTTTTCGTGGAAACAGTTTGCGAGATGATGTAGGATACATTTTGACAAGGGGATTAGATAGGTCAGGGTTGAGGGCCTTGTTTCCTCGAGTTTTAGAGCTTAGATTATACCTTTTTCGCTCTAGATTATACACGCAACACCTGCCTTTTCCTCGAAATAAGCCACCAGAAGCCACTTTCAAAGCTCTAGGATTGATGGAAAAATAATAGTCCCAAAACAACACTCCCAAAGGACGCATGTATCAAACAAATCGCGGGGAGACTTTGATCTCGAAATATACGTAAAACTTCACCTTTTTTCGTGTTTAGGGCGGAAAATAAAATGGCATGTAAATTCTACGCATTTCACGCAGAACCCTACTTAAAAATTGAACGTGTAAACCGCTCAGTGAATAGTGTAAACGCCTAAAGAACTCCCCCGTCGGCAATCCCACAAAGTGCGGCACAACAAAACGTCCGACACAATGGTGAGAGAGCTAAACGTTCAACGTTCACATTCATTATGTATTTGCACTCAGGGTACTGGCAAAAATGGCTTGGCAGTAGGCAGTAGGCTGTACTACGCAACAGGTTGGGCCCCCTTTCTGTTGCAACAAGTTATTTGGGCTCACATCCAAAAATGCATCGGCCGAGACGAAGAACTTTAGCCTAGCGGAAAGCTGGCTTCCTTCCTACCGCTAAGTTGTGAGGCTAATTGAGTCCGTAGAAGGATTGCAAGCCTGTGTTGATTGTTCGTGTATTCCACTGTTTGCAGCTGTGCGTGCCGGACGTGGCCACGCATTCGCTTGTTGAATTATGAGAATGAATTTATTCGATTTCAATGTTTGCGTAGCCCGATATTGAAATGGCATTGTGTGGTTTGTGCTTGAAAGCTTTCCGTTTGCACAAAATTTACTGTCACTTTATATTTTAATTGAGTAGCTATACTTTACCACTCGAAATTGAGATTTTAAAATACAGTTGCTTGAAACTATAAATATTTTACAGCTAAATAACTACCTAAGTACCTAGTTTAATGAATAAAAATCCAAAACATGGCTGTTTGTCATGGCCAAATTAATTGCCAATTAAATAACTATATAATATTTAAACTATATAAAATTGTAGCCCTTGTCGGATGTGGGTGTATGTGAATGTAATTTCTAAGGCGCCTGATAACACCGCGCATCGTTATGCGCAACTTTGGAATGTAATGGAGTTCGGTTGGGTTATTAAATTAATGATTATTTATTAACTTGAAAGATTGATGAGGATAGGTATTAAAATAGGAAACTCCTTTCAGGCAATATTAATGATTATGTACTCAGAAACTCTTGCTTTGAAATATTACAGTAACATACAACTACCACGGAGGACCTACCACCATTCATCGTTTCCAATTCACGTACCTATTACAACCGTACCGTAAGGTACCAAGAACATAATAAATATGAAAAAAAATGGTAATATTCAGTTGCGATAAGCTTGCAATATGTCACGTGTACTAACAACTGTAAAGCTGTGTCTACGTGTCTGTTCAGTCGTGGAGGGGCCAACATCTTTGAGTAAGTAATGAAAGGTCTACGTTTATGGCTTTGCTTACATCATATACTACAGCAGCAACAGCGATAGCAGTGCGACAGCAGACATTTTCCTGGCTTTAACTCGTATTACGGAAAGTGGATCTCATCTATTGCACGCTTATCGCTCCTATGCACTTTTGTGTCGATACTAATGCCACATGCAAGACTATGGTTAAAACGCACAGCTCGCACAGCTGTTATTTCTAATTTTCTCATGTCTACGGCGTAGCTTAGCCTACGCTTCGTCAAGTGTCTACGTCGTAGCCATAGCATTATTACGACGCTGTAGCTGTGTTAAAGCACATACTTTCTACCGTTCACCACAGTGTTTTACTATGCCTGTGTGTCGTATGCACCGCATGCACTGGAGTTATTTCTACGGTGTAGCTATGCCTACATCGTAGCTGTGTCTACGCGTTGTAAGAATATCTACGGTGCATCTGTGCTTGCGTCATAGCACTCGTAGCTTGAATACGCGTTATAACTGTACCTACGCGTCCACCTTCTACTATATAACTTTAAAGGTGTAGCTATGTCTACATCGTAGATGTGGCTACGCTTTGTAGAGGTGTCTACGTCGTAGCTGTAGCGTGAATACGTAGTGTAACTAGCTGTGGTAACCTACATTCTACAGTTTTGATGTGTCCATGCGTCGCAAGCACTACTTGTACCGCAGTTATTTCTAAGGTGTATTTGTGTCTTTATCGCAGCAGAGCCTACAGATGGTAGAGATTTTTATGTCATGGCTGTGCTTGTCTCGCATTGCAGTTGTTTTTAAGCCTTTGAACAGACTATGATAAATAAAAAAAGCCTTAAAAAAACCTTAACCATATTTGACATTTCGAAACTGAAAAAATCATTCTACGTAGTCTGACACGCTCTTGGCCAATTTATATAAATGTAATCCGAGCTGTTTATTGCGTATTTCACGTTTATTACACAATCGCTGTTATACTCGTAAGTCTACGTAGGGTTGCACTTTGAACAAATATTTAAAGTGGCCAAACCAAAAAATTCTGACATGAACATTGAGAACATAAAATCCGTACCGAAACAAAAAAAAAAACAATACATTTAAAACATTATCACTACATAGTATAAAACAAAGTCGCTTTCTCTGTCCCTATATCCCTATGTATGCTTAAATCTTTAAAACTACGCAACGGATTTTGATACGGTTTTTTTTTATAGAAAGAGTGATTCAAGAGGAAGGTTTATATGCATAATACAAGCATAATCTCTTAGGGATAACCCACAATAACCGTACGAATCCGGGGCGGGTCGCTAGTCAATCACAAAATACAATCACATTGTATTATTTTTGTTTGTTCGTGATAATATAATGGAGGTTGTTGATAGTCTTGGTTGGATAACATCCACAAAATTAATATATCCTAATAACAAATAGAAAAAATATCTATTGCACCAAATAAAAACGCGTTGCACATAGCCAAACTTAATGCTAGAGAGCATTCTCTTCTAGTAAATTTTGTGTGGTTACAAAAAAAAAATGTCGGTTATCAGTTTGAGTTTTTTAAAACACTTCTCTTCGCGTGTCATGATTTCGCATTAGTGGATAAATGATCACTGTGCTTGAAAATAGTTATGAGCCAAGGCGCATATTACCCAAAATATTGGCCATGAGGCTCTGGGTTCCGGAGTTATTTAAGGTTTTAAATTATAAATGTCAATCGACTTCCGTTGCTGATCTAACGCATGTGTTTCAAGGAAATAACAATGCAAATGAAATCACTAGCTTTCCACTAGTCAAACAAAAAAATGCCGACTTTATTGTAGATGATGATGATGATTCCAAAAAGACGGTTTTCTTACAACTCTAGGGTCTTGTCGCGCCAGGGGCCATTTGTTACCATGTTAACTACTATTAACGAACGCATTATTACATTCTTAATTGTTGTTACAGAGTTAATAATTTACATTCGCGTTCGTAATAGTTGACGCTTCTGAGTTCTCCGACTAGTAAGTAAACTCGTTAATTAACGTGAAATATGTCGTTATTTCGCTGAGTGGGTTCTTAGATCAAAACAAAGAGATGACTTTGATAACAAGACGAAACATCCCTATTTTAGATAATTTGTTGTTCTGTCTGTCGGAAGAGCGCTGGTGGTGTAGTGCTATTTTAGTTAATCTGTTGGTATGGAAGAGCACTGGTTGTGCATTGGTAGCAAGTGGTCGCAATGATAAGAGTAGTAGAGCTCTCTGTGAAGGGCTTGTCCGGGGAAGTACTACCACCACACCTTTTTCTGCCGCCAAGCAGCAACGCTGTGCTTCGGTTTGAAGAGTGCGGTCGCCGGTGTCATAACAGGCACATGAGGCTTAACATCTGTATGCCTCAAGTTGATGGCCGCAGGGCAGTTCATCGTAGGGCACGTTCATATCGTGCGTGGCTTACGAGGCAATGCTTTGTTATAGGTGATGGTTACCACTTAACATCAGGTGGGACATCTGCTTGTTCCATCCCGGACGAGCCCATCACAAAGAGCTCTACTACTCTTAAATGCCTGTTTTATGGGATATGATTTTGTGAGGTTATGACTTACCAGCTACCAACTAACTTTTTCTATTACTGGCAAAACTATAAATCAATATTGTAACAATTCTAATAGTACCTAGAATAAAAACACCGTGCGCTGGTAGGTGAGTATGTGGGTTATTGAATAATTATTACTAGGTATTTTGTGATCTGATTTATAATCAAATTTATTCTCATTTTCTATTGGACTTATTTATCCTTACGAACCACATTTATCTTGTTACTATTTATAAATTGAAGTGAGGGCTTACAGTTTATTTTAGTGGAGCAGTCGGTACAGACACTCTCATCACAATAAATACATAAAACATGGAACTGACAACAGTTTAACAAAACCCAATCATTCAAAAGGCCCGTCCATTTCTAAATTAGAAACCTATCGGAACAACAATCGTGGCTTCACAATAACAATCTATTGTGGGCGAAACATAAATATATCCCATATTTCGTCCCTTGGTCGCGGCCGTTCCATCAACTGAGATTTATTTCGCTGTTTCGGCCCAAAAATACGTCGGCACAGTTGACCCTACACCTATACAAACATACCTATTGTGTGTTATGTAGATGTAGGCGACAGATCGAGATCAACAGTAAATAACTGCGAGGAGACGGAGAGTTTCCTGTCAAACTGACACTTAATAGTGTGCTCGGACAGAGATGGACCCAGGCTGTATCTCTTACAAATATAAGTCTTGAAAATCTTATGTGCTATGGCAGCTTTAGCACTAAGTTATACACAAACATGTGTTTATTTAAAATGCTACTTTTAAAATGTACCTTTACAGTACCTGACAAGCTCTTAAAAGAGACTCATCTGAATAAACCTTTAAAAAAAAAGTTCATAATCATATAAATTTTCGAACAAAAAGTAAACTCTGCTATGAACATATAAATTAGGTACTACGGAAATGAACGCCTGAGCACAAATAGTTCGGTCCTGTTCAGGCTGAGCGGAAGCAAGCGAACAGAGCCAAGGCGGAAGCTTGTGGGGGAGGGGGCTCATAATAGCCTCTGTGCATCCCTTCCATCTGCCTACACTGGGTTTGGCTAGATTATGCCATTGATAGAACATAATTAATGAGTAGGATCGAGTTAATCCCTGTTTAATCTTTAGCTAACCCTTGATATGATAGAATGAACATTGACGTAAGTAGACAGTTAAAATTGTAAAGTATAGAGTTCAGTTTCAGTTCCTAGACCTTAGCCAGTTTTCTAAATATGTACGTAAATACGTATATTTTTTGAAAATCCATACACAGTAATTCACTCAATCGTTGAAGGAAAATCTCGTGAGGAAACCAGTTAGTATTCTAGCAGCGACTTACAACCTGTCACGTATGTAATACTAACAACTGAAAAATGTCATGAACTTCCATTTGTTCTATAGGACGTGGGCATATACGAAATGTAATATTTGGACATACAGTGGTGGTCATATAATTAGAAACATCTACCGCGACTCTTATTTTCATTGCAAATTAACATCATAACAATTTTTTTATGTGACATAGAGACTTCTTACGTATTAATATGAATGTATCAGTTCGTTTAAAGTATTATTATACGAGATAAGTAATAACAAACAACAATATTTTTATAAAAATAGAACGTTTTATTAAAATATCTATTAAAATGCATGAACTGCAACGGACAACTAATTAGAAACAAAAAAAAAACAACAGTATAAACATAAATAAAATTAACAAAACCACAAATCATTTGAATAAATATTAAAGAATACTGCATCCATAACCGATAAGTACTGTTAGTACTTGGTAGGGTAACCTCTGTTGTCGATTACATCTTTACAACGACATAGCATTGATTCTATAATTTTTTCACAAGTTTCCAAAGGAATACATCTTCAAGCCTCTACAAATGCTTCGTAAAGTTGATTAATATTGGTGATCTGTTTATCCGACAATGTTTTCTTTACAGTGTGCCACAAATTCTCTATCGGATTTAAATCCGGACTATTAGCAGGCCACTCTAACACTGACACCAATTTTGTTCTCTGAGAAACGCTCTAACGCTGTTTGCAGTATGCTTTGGGTCATTATCGTGCTGAAAAATCCAAGTTACTGGCAAATCATCTGAATATGGGATCATTGTCTCCTCTAAGATTTTTTTGTATTGAAACTGATCCATCAGCCCTTCAATCTTTCTGACGGGACCAACCCCGAATCCCGAAAAGCATCCCCACACTTTAACATTTCCACCGCCCCGTGTATAACAGTCTTTTTAGTGTACTTGTTATTCAAAGCCTCATTGATTGGTCGTCCTACGTATCGTTTCCCGTCGGAATTTATCAAATTGATTTTAGTTTTATCTGAAAACAATACTTTCCTCCATTGATAAACAGTCCAACTGCCAAATTTTCTAGCGAAGGCTAGACGATTTTCTCTATGTTGCCTGGTGAGAATTGGCACTTTCCTAGCAAGTCTTCCAAACAAATTTCCTTCAACCAACCGCGTACGCACTATTCTTGCGGACACGTTTCGAGGGTCATCTTGTGAAAATACTGCTTTTCGTATAACATTAGAAAGGATCCATCTTAGCCAAACGAATCATAAGCCTATCTTCTTGAAGGTGGGTCTTCCTTGGCCGAACTTTTCTAGGCACCTTATCGGATGTTTCATGTTGTTTGTAATGTGCAATGGCGTTAATACCATCTTTATAGAACACTCTAAATGATCAGCGATCTTTCTGTAAGACCATTTTCGTTTGAAATGAAAATTGACTATAATTTTACTTGCTGCTGCATCACCAGCTCTTGTTTTTACCCATTTTTATTCACTAAATCTGACGAAAATTAACAAAACATAATAAATAAGAAAGGCGGCAAAATGCACAATGATATGACTTGATGAAAGCTGTAGGTACTTTAGTTTTACAATTCAATTTTAAACACTTCATATTTTGTTTCTAATTAGTTGTCCGACTGCCAGTATTAAGGATATTTTATACTTTTGTATAAATTGTATTTTTTTATAATTATTGTATTACTTGTCTCAATGTTATTGCTTATTATTATACCAGAGATATGAGAGTACATTGTGGTTTGGTAAATTAACCTCTAACCTCCTATTAATTCATTTAATAATGTGGGTTACATTAAAAGAGAACCAAGTGACCAAGTGTTTCTAATTATATGACCACCACTGTATGTCTGATATTTGATACTAAGAGATCTGAATTTAATCTACCATCCTTATCCTGATATATGTATATCTACCTACCTTTCCATACCATCTGAGTGGATCAAAACCATAAGGCTTTTTATGTTTTTTATTGTTCCTAAAATACCTACTCCTAGTTTCGATGTGGATTCAAGTGAAATGCGTTTCATAACTTCCTATTAACAGTGCACGTTCGGGTGAGGCGGCAGATAGCCTGATACCCTGCATTACCGGCCGGCATTGTGTCCGCTCCGAGCCATTTCAAACGCTGATTGTGCCATTGTGGAGGGACTGGAGTCGACTCGCCAATATTTGGAGATCCTTCATCTTTTCCAACTTTGGGAATGACGCAATCAAGTAGTATGAGGGTTTGATTTCCATTTTCCGGGTTCGGATGTTTTGGTATGGCTGTTTTATGGATGTTCTATAGATATAAATGCATCGAAGTGAATACTTGTATGAAATAAGTCGAAGATAAAACAGTACACTAATATTTCAAATTAGATAATATTAATAGAATATATTACATTAAAATACATAGAGTATTAAATTTTTGGAGAGATAAAAAATCGACAATCGTCTGTACGAGTCTCAACTTAAACTTGAGCATTGCTCTAGAATACGATCTTAAAGTGATAGAACCTTTATTTAAAAAAGGATAATCCTCTCTTTGTCATATTTTTTTTAATTCCTCCCTTAACGCTGATAACTGCGCACGGGATTCCACTAGGTACTTTATATAAAGAGAGTAGGATCTCTTATAAAAATGCTCGTAGAAATAATAGGCAACGGAATTTTACAACTTTAGTTGAACTCCATTCAAAAATGTTCGTTAAATAAGGGCACTTAATGACTTTGTAGTATCAAAAGATATTCGAAACTAATCTAATACAGAATTAACTTTAACCCTTTTCCCCGAGTTGAGTATATTTGAATAATTCGTATTAAGCATCGAATATTTAACTTCTAACAACTTCAGTTTGGCTATAGGAGATAATTAATTTGTTTTCAACTTTCAGACTCACTTACTCTACTTTTTAATGAAATTGGAATGAACAAGGGGAATGTTTGTTTTGTAAGCTAAGCTGATAAACAAATTATTTTTTCCTATAATAAGGTTTTTATAAATATTGTTTTCTTTATTATGTAGGTAGGTAACCAAAATCATATTCATTGGTCAGTAAATTAGGACATAGTCAAAAAATTATATATTCTACTAGAGTCTTGATGTGACTGAATAGTCATAACAAAATCGCTCTGAATAGTCGCTTAAAATCACAAGTACCAATTTTAGTTACTCTTTGACTTCAGTTGTTGCCTCTGGTATTGTAAGTACCGATGGTGCTACTGGTAGGTTAATCTAAGAGCAAGTTCCATGCAACCGAGAAGAACTGAAAGACTTTTTTCACAGTACTGTACTTTAGTGCTCTCGTCAATACTACGTAGGTACAAGTTTTTTTTTGATTTGGAGATCCTTCGCACCTGTAGTTCACAAATAAACCGGTTTATTTACAATGGAAAATATATTAATTTTAATGATATTTTCTTGTAAGCAATAAATCGACTCTAGCAAATCAGTTTACAGTGACACAATAACATTATCAGCATTATCACGTACAGTAATCTTCGGAAACCACAACGTTCGGGTTCGCTTAATTGAAACACAAATAGCTAGGTGTGATTGGAGCTATGGAGGATTTAACTAGTTTCAACCGCTTTTAATCCTTCACTAAGAGCTCAGGGCGTGATGTTGAAAGGGTGAGCCTAAGGCGTTTTTGCACTGAAATTATGCCAGTTTAGGCCTAATCGAATTATTGAAGTTGTAACTATTGTTTTAGTTTGTATTACGTGCCTGTTGTTGGCGGATGAAAGTGGCCTAGGGCTGTTCGTAGTGGTATTTTACGAAAGAGCCCTATATCAAGCAGGAATATATGGAACAAACAATACAATATGGAAATCTTGTGGCTACTGAAGATTTTGCCTTGACTGTTTTATAATTTAGTAGGTAAGTTCGAGTAGATTTTGATGAACCTAGAAGAATTAACAGCCTTCACAGCTCAGTTTGTAGTAGCTCTGCCTTCTGCGCTGTAGCCGGTGGATTCAAACCCTTGAGAACAAAGATTTGTGTGATGAATATAGATATTTATTGTTCTCTGTCTGGGTGCTATAAAATATTATACGTCTATATTTACAAAAAATAATGTTAATAAGTGTAAAAAGTGCATAATTATCTGGTACCCATAGTACAAACTTTGCTTGGTTTGAGGCTAGATAGTGCTGTTTGGAATGTCCACCAATTGTTATACTTGCTGGACAGTAACAACTCAGCCTAACGCTTAAAAATCTAAAATTAAGATTAACCCACTTTTTTATCTTAGATTACTTATCTTAGTACACGCCCGTTTTAATTACAAATTGCAGTTTAAGAACCGAATAAAACAACTTTACTAAGCATACGTAACTAATTTTAAGCCGTCTTGATTGAGCAATAAAGCATACCGCCTAAGCTCTTAGCCCGAAAGTAGTGAGCTCTAACTTAAACCGCCCCAATATAAACGCGGCTTTACCCTTGTTTTATTAGACCGAGGTCCATAGATGGCCCGGAGTAATTCTCTTAGGCTTTGTGCATAGTGGGGACGGATTGCAAAAATCTCGTTAGCTTTATGAGGAATCTTCTTATTGTGTATTCGTTATTAATATTTAATTTTTTACTTCTATAAGTTCGTGACTGATTTCATACGTCATCTTGTTTGTTTTCCTCAAGGAAAATTTATATACGTACTCTGTCTCATCTACAAATCCTTTGAGTAAAAATAATAGATTTCGCATATAATTCCATCTTTAGAGCAAATGCAGTTTTTGTAAACAAAAAAAAACAACAAAAATATGCAAGGTTCTTGAAGACGCTGGGAAAATAACATCACATATACAAGGGCTAACAACAACTTAAATATGCAACACATGCATTCTTCTCGGAGTTGGCGTCAACATGAGATTCGATTTATGTAATACGCGTCTTCTTAACTCCGTGTTGCGCTCCGCCTTACGTTCCGTTCCACGCAGGCATTGTTCCATAAGAGGGTACGAGCTAAAAGCCCGCCTTCAACTTAATTGGAATCTTTTACAGTTTACTTGGGCAATAAAGGAGTCTGAATTACTTAAGTACAACGCTTCGTAAGGCGAAGGATTTACCTCCGATGTGCCTGTTACAGATGTAGGGATAAGTGCTCATGTTGTGAGATACGAGTATCTATACGCAGGTTTGTACAAAACTTTGAGCAAGTAATTGTACACGTCATTGAGTTCAGCAAAATTGTTTATGGGTCCAGCGGATGTAGCTGTGTTCTCTTCATGATCAGAAATCAAGTTTCTACGATAATATTTTCATATACATTTAATATTACAACTAAAATGTTTTTATAAAAACGTAAAATATTATTAACGATAGTATGAAGATAATATTTATAAAACATACAGATCATTATGTTATTCAACAACAAAGCATCGACGCGGTAACCCTGCGAGGATCTGTTTAATATCCACCAGTTCCCTACATACCTTCACTACGTAAAACACGAAAGAATTTCAACTGGCCCTTACGAGTTTCGGGCAATAACTGCCTTTTGTATTATTCATCGTCCAATTATTGTAAAAGGAGTTTTCTGTTCCCTCTGTTCCGCGTAATGCGCAGGTAGAGAGGGCTTGTTTAGTTCCAACAATTGGCTCGGCCCTACTTGATCGTGTACTTTCATTATTCAATATTATATCAAACGTCTCCGAGAAATCTTGTTTTGTGAAAGGTAATTCCGGAATTCAATCTTATTGTTCCACCATTATTTACCTCACTTAAAATATTCCACATTTCAATCGAGGTGGAAAAAGCGTAGCGCAATTTTAAGGTCTTCAGGTCATACAGCATATATAACTTTTTAGAGTAACTCGTTTTTATTATTGGTAACTAAAAAACTCCTATTATTTGCCGAAGAACGAACAAGTAATATTCACACAAGGATAAAATCACGCCTGAAAATAAAGCCGGTACAGACCAGCTTAATTTGCGGCTGTCGATATTGCAGGCCGCAGTGCGCGGATTAGAGGCCTTACTTTACTTTTTTCGAGAGCATGTAATAAGCCTAATTAATCCCAAATGGCCACCGTATATGACACTTTTGCTATTCTTTGTTTAGCCCTGGTTTAGAAATAAGAAATAAGTTATCAAGTTTGATTTGGAAGGTTAGGAAACTTTTTGATAAGCTATGCGCCGACGTCTTTGGCGTAGTGGCGAAGGCACTTACTAAACATTTTTCAAATTATATTTTCAGCTATACCTACATGACAAAGCTTTTGAAGGCTTCTATTACTGCTATCATGTGAGCTTCCAAAAAAATCTTAAATACTGAATTCTTTCGTCATTATACAATGACGAAAGAAGGCAAAACTCAATGGTAAGAAAATATAAATGTTCCAGATTAGCAAATGCTCCACTAAGTCGTAATCCACAAGTTTTTTAATAGTTAGACGTAAGCGTGCGATTTTGTTTCTTGAGATTTGCAACGAGACAAGTATCTCCCTGTGTAGGTAAGTAGTTGTGTCAGGTAGTTTAAGAACACTTCGAAAACGAAACAATATATAATTTAAAAGTCTTGGGTGCCAGTATGATTTTTAGTTTTTTCTATGACCACCAGCCATAAGATTGGCTAGATTCAGCCCTCCTCTATTCAATTATATACAGTTTTGGGTTGGGTTTTGAGTTACCGACTTTTTGCAATTGCAAAAGAAGTCCTTTGAAAATATATCTTGTTACAAAACTAAACTTGAGATGAAATATATTTATCTGCCAAAAATAATATTACTTTGATGAATTTTCTTTAGAGGATGTTCCGAGATTTCTTAGTTGTGTTTTATTTAACTTTTACAGAAGGTTTACTGCTAAATAAAACAAGTTGAATTTACTGAAATTATATTGCACGACTTTTACCTGTTTATGCTCCCGAAATAAAAGTAAATTAGACCACAAAACAGTGACAAAATGTTTCCAGGCAATAAAGTGACGATATAACCAAATTAGGGCACCCACTAACTTTACGATTGTCTTTTATCCCAAAGCAGGGCTTTCCAGCTTAAAAAGATGAAGTGTAGCTAGATCAGTCATAATAAAAACATTGTGTAGTTATAAAATACTAGGCCCTTATTCATATTCCTTGCCATTTTATAGCGGCTCTTTAGAGTATACTAGTCACTGTCACTTTCATGCCAACGAAAAGAGACAGCAACAAAATTATCGGCCTGATAAGCTGATGGAGCGCTCAATGACCAATTTAAAAAAAAATACGAGGGTAATTATTTATCCAAGAGTTTTACAAAAAAGTAACTAACATAAAAAAATAGCTTTTCTTCCTAAGCTACGTCATAGGACAGTAACTCAAAGACAGTTAAATTCAAATTGGCTATAAAAAGTTACCTTTCGGGGCCTTAATAACTTTATAAATTACCACAAACTTAGATCCATAGAAAAACAAAAACGGGGTTAAAAATACGAATTTTATTTTAAATATTTAATTTATTTTTTATGTTTGGCTGTTTTTTTTACTATTTTGTACGTAAGTCACACAAAGATGACGATGACCTATTTTGATCCGACCTACTGCTAAAAGCCTCTTTCTCTGAAATAAACGCAATACATCCTTAAAAGGGCTATAAATATGAAATACGATTCGCCAGGTGAGCTGATCGCTAAACTTGGTAATCCATAATAAAACGCTTTCTTAATAAATTATAAATGATAAATAGGTCGAAGTCGAGGATGAATTTAAGAGGCTGCCAAATTGAGCTTTTTATGAGCATGGGCGAAAAATCTACGGTGACAATAAATTCTAGCAACTTAACACTATAATATGGTTCTAATTTGGAAATTAAGCAAACCCATATAAGTTTAATAAAAAACCTAAGTGTACATTTTTGTAAAAAAAAGGTAAATAAATAAATATTGGTGGATATTCCACACAGCACTATCTCACCCCAAACTAAGCAAAAGCTTGTGAAATGGGAACCAGAAAGCTAATATACTACTTATATACTTTTTTTTTGTAAATACATACTTATAATATTATATAACACCCAGACAGAGAACAAACATCTATGTTCGTTCATCACACAAATGTTTGTTCTCGGTGGGGATCGAGCCCACGGCCTACGGCACAGAAGCTACTACCAACTGAGCTGTGAATGCTGTACAAGTTATCGTTGTTCAGTAGCTCTGATAAAATGTTCCCAAACCTATTTCTATTCGATTTACGAAGTTCCACCACAAGAAATAAAGACAGCAGACTACGTATAAAATAAACGTATTCGCGACAAATTACATTCCAAATAATATTGTGGATGCGTATCCTTAGCTCAGTAATATTGTAGTGATCGGTCGTCGGTGAAGCGTAAAAGTCATAGGGGAGATGAAAAGAAACGAAATAAGGAACACATTATTTCCAGTAGGTCGGCAATCAGGAACGATATAATCTTAGGACTCGTCAGACGAATGTGCCAAAATATGATTGTGGTGGAAGCTCTGGAATATTTGGGAGACATTCATCCCACATCATTCACACATCCACAATTCTTACAGAATATGCTTGTTACTTAATATAAAACTTAATTCGATATAAACCAGACTAGCAATTTATGATTGAGCCTATACTTAGCGTGAAATTTTAATATATTATCATATTAAATTTTAATATATTATTATAACCCTTTATTGTAATGTTTTAATTGTTTTTATTAGCTATAATATATTAAAAATAAAAAATAATATGATTTTAGATTTCGTGACTACTTATAAAAAACTTAAACAGCTTCACGACTTTGATTCCCAGGCACGGTAGATATCTCCTCAGATTTCTCAGTACCAAGTACTAACTCCAGATTCTTTGAGGACGTCTAATAATTAGGGTTCCCAATAAAAAACTCTCACCGGATAGGCGAAAAACCAGAAGCCGATGATTTTCATGGAATTTTCCGAGCGGCTCAGTATAAGCCGTCTCTTGTCTGTGCTCGCGAGCTCGCAAATTGGATTCATTCAAGCAATCAATGCGGCAGGCGGTATACTCCACGACCACTACAATCTTCTATACTCCAAGAAATTCTTTACCTGCTCCGCCGACGAGTCCACTGAGGAAAATTGAGTTCCGACTTCATTAGCCACCGACTTGCTAGGCGGGATTTAAAAAAAAACTTTTTCATAAGACGTTTAGGCTCGAGTCAAGTTTTCCATCAACAAAATTAAAGTACCCGCTTTAATATCAAAACTTTGCCTTAATGGATTTCGAAATTTTACATTTATTATACGAGGTCGCTCTGTTACAAAGTAGATAATCAATTTATATTAAATACACAGCCATTCTGCGTTTTCTTTTTGCGAAAGGCTTAAAGTGATTCATGCTTTAATATAAACTTTTTATTCACTTGAAAATATTGCGTCTTGTAAAGGTTATTCAGTGAATAATTATTAAATGAGTGTCTTAATTCGTCCTCAATCAAACGTTTTCTTGCGCATTAATTCAGTTCAGAACCAGCGCCTTAAATTGGAACGATGTCTCACTTTAAATACCATCCATTTAACATTTACATTATCTCTGAACGACAAACGACTGCGTCCATTAATTCAGGACCCGCTGCACTGCACTAAAAAAAACTTTGTAAGAAGTTTTGTAAAAAGAATCAAATAGCATTAACCGCTTAAGTTTCGCCCGCGGCGGCTCTCACTCTTGCCTCATTAATTTTCATCTTTCGCTCGGTACCCAACATAATTCACCGTTGAACGCTTCCATATTACGTGATAAGCGTACTTTTATAACTGGGCAACACTGCACTTTTATACTTTCGCGTCAAGTCGCTGGAGTGTCGACTGCTGATAGCGCGCGGTTTGTTTATAAAACAACGGCTTTCCGCTCCAAGTGAATGCGTATTCTCTTTTCCGTCCGCGTCTGTGATCCTCTAATGCGTATTGTTTCCTCTTTTTCAAACGTAGGGATGCGTTAAAAAGTGACTGGTTTGTTTCAAAAGGTAATGTTGATTTCGCACCGCTCTCAGGAAGGGAGGTCGTTAAGGGTGGACACTGTAGGGTTAATAAATCTTTCATTCATTCGTCCGTGAGTTATTCACGGCAGCTCTTTGCTTAGCGTTAATAATACAATTTTAAGATGAACTTTTAATGAAGAGGGATCTGTTTATTTAAGAAATAATTAACTGGAAATGTTGTGCTTTGGTTTGGAGTGGAGTTGATTAAGCAAACATCCTGAGTATGGGGAGATTCAATAAACGAAGACGGAAGTTTGCACACACTCGCAACTAGCAGCACCTACTTTATTAAATGATTTCAAATATCTACCAAATCCAAATTGTAATAATGTAAGTAGGGAAAGCTTATGCTTTAACAATGTAGGTACTTAGGTCTACGTTAACGTACACTTTACGTTTCACGCCCGGAATTCGGCCAGCGTATAACGTTATAAGTACTGGTGCCGTGTAACTACAATTACTCTCAATCAATCAATGCCCCTATTAGGAGTAGTTCGCAAAAATACTTTCTAAAGCACGAGTATGTGTTCACCTCACTCCCGTTACGGTCAGTGAGTTCGGTACAAGTTTTTTAATCATACTTTCGTGAGATCGCGCGAACTTTCTCTGGCATCGTGATAATATTTTCTTAAAGAAATGGTAATAGTAAAAATAATAGAAGCAGGGATGATATTTATTCAGTGAAATTTGATTGTAATAGAATACTAAAAGATATTGGGTTGTGACGACAAATCAGTGTTGTCTATAAAACTTATCAAATGTTTAAATTAAATGACATCTTGCTAAAGTAGTTATTAACGCCTAAAACTGTTCACTGCTTACAAATTTGCAAAAAGCAAACATTCTCGTTTTAAATGTACAAAGAACCTGAGTGCAAGCAATGATTGGGTCCAAATATCACGGGCCGAGATTCCGAGAGAGCTCTTTATTCCGAGCGCCGCAAGCATTCCCTTGTTATTCTATGCAAATTACAGACCCCGGCCGAATGTAGACTAAACGGGCATTTCGGAGATTCGAGTTTTTATGCAAACAGACCTAAGTTATTCAAGTGCGCGCCTTTGCATGAAACTTGCATACAGAAATGGTTGAATGCGCTAACGTTTATGCGCTTACCGCGCGCTTGTTAGGTTATTCTGGGAGAAATCATAGTTGTGTGCTGTATTTAAAGTAAGCTCGGTTGTTTTGTTAAGACTTTCTGCAAGATTTCTTGGTTGAGAAGTATCTCTTCCTAAAACGTTAATTAATTCAGATATAATTTATAATTAAAATTTAAAATTGAATCGGCGGCGCATCAGTGAGCACTGATTTCCATGTACCTTGTGACCACAAAATGTGGGTGCTCTGGTTAATTTTTCATAAACTTCTGAATGTCACCAAAGCTCACCATAATTTTCAATAAACATAATTTTATTAGTTTCATATTCAACTAAGCTTATCCCAAAGTATTTCTTAGTGACAGTTTATACAAGGTGTAAAAATACCACTCCTGAAAACTTCAGGTTAAAGTACCCTAACAAAATTAGGTTGAGTTAAAACAAATTTGCGGTCGTTATTAAGCTAAAAGCTGAATTGTTTCGAATTTTTTAGAAATAATTTATGCATAAAACAACTGAGATAAAGCCTAAATGAAATGTCAGCAGTATTTCGGAAAAACCTAAACTGATAAAAGATTCTCCTGAATCAAAGAAAATGTATATTTATTTTGTTCATGTCTGGTTGCTTTAAAATCTTTGCAAATGGTTTGAAATACAACAAATTTGCTTACATTGTCGAATAACAGATAAACTTGATGCTATAAATTATACTACAAATCAGATTAAACTGCAAAAGAACTTTCTGTATAGTAAACTACCTATCTCCGAATTCCAAACGTGTCCTGGACCCATGCCAATGAGTTGATCTTCTAATTTATCTTACCTAATACTTAGCAGTGTTGTGCTAAACAATATAAAAATATACAAGCGGAAAAAATACTTAATTTGGTTTGTTTCTTAATAGCTATTTGATAAATACATCTACTTTTTCTAGACTTTTAAGAATCTTAGTAGTAGCATATTAGACAACGTTAAATTTTTCAAAACCAAAATTAACGATTCTCTATGACCAGTAAAGAATTTAAATGTTTGCAGGGCTGTACTAAGTAAATAACTCCGGAAATTAACCCATATAAAACTATTTCATAATGATTTTTTACCCTGCAATCATAATTGCCATTTATTAAAATATTGATCGAACGAACCTAGACCATAAACAAAATATTTTTTGAACTTGTTTTTATTTACTACATACTATTTTATAAAGTCAAAGTCAAAGTCAATAGGTATTTATTCAATAAAATCACAATGATCACTTTGAAACGTCTTAAAGCTAGGTGACTCTAGGTGCCAGTTCCACGCGACCAAAGCCTAGAAGAACAGGCAACAAACTTACGGCTTGGTTCCTACCGTTCTTTTGTATGATCCTTTTACAATGTAATATAATATATTATTGAAGTTAAGTGAGGCATACAGAAAAAGGTAAACATAATCAAATTTATAAGACAGCACACGCTACGCTTCAAACTAATAATACCTAATGCATAAAATTAAATACAATCTATTAAATCAGAGAAAAATAAAACACACAATAGTAGGTACAGTACAGTATAATAATATAATTAGCCGTTTGTTAAAGTGCTATCTCCGGACTTTCTACAGATTCGATACAGACGCTCAGATGTCGGAACATCACTAGCACCTTGATTAATCTTATGGACGAACAAACAAACCTTAGGGTTATAAAACTGGCTATGATTCACAGGATGCGCGCTTTTATCGTTTGTTAGATTTATTGAAGACTTTCAGCAACCTTGTACCTAAAATGGGGAGCAGTTTGATGTGATTGAGTATTCTTTTCTATATGATAGAAACCATTATAAAAAAGAACACCGAAGTTTTATAGTATTTATCTTTTTTTTATTATACTGTCAAAGTTGTAGTAGTATGTAATATTTCTCTTATTATTACTTAAAAATGCTACAGCTGTAACCAAAGATAGTGGTTATTACCATAGTTTCCATTACACAAATTAGAATTCTCTCTCCATATTTTCTTTCTTCTGCTTTTTAAAGCTCTAAATCATGAATTTTAACGCGCAGTAAGGTAGCGCATAGATTGGTTCGCGCTAACTAGTGAATAATTACACAATGATCCCTATTACAAATGCAAAAATGAGGAGCTCCCGATGCATACGTAACGAGCCCTTGTGGCGGGGTGCAAGGAATGAGAACTTCGCGAAAAGGAAATACACTGCAGTATTTAGTAAAGGTTGCCTGGTAGAGATTGCTGTTAACTATAAGGTTGTCTATTGTATGACTGTGTTTATTATTGCGTGTAAAATTGTGTATCCTACCTTATTTTGTTGTAGTAATCAATTAAGCGTTATCTATCTATTCTCTTTTATACCGAGTAATAAATTTGCTAAAGTGCATATTAAATTTGCATAAGTAGTATTCCAGTGTGACAAGCTCCCATTTGTTGTATTTTTATAGTGATAGGTACAGTTCAGGTTTTGTTGGTCGGCGTATAATTGTTAGTTTCTAAATTACTTAAATATATCGAGTTAAGTAAACTTTTCAATGTTTACTTTGTATAATTTTGTCCCTTTATTGATCATCATCAGATGAAGTTCATACAGGACCTGGACATATTATTACACATTTGCAGGAAAAACGATTCTGAGTCCTCTCCATTCATCGAATTCTCGCGATCCTCACAATGCCGTCAGTCCATCGGGTTCCAAGGCGTTCCAAGCTTTGTCTTCAAGTTCGAGATTTAGTCCCCAGCTATTCGAGCTATATGAACTTAACATTGCCACTTCAATTAATTTCTTTAAGTATTATGCATTCATCTGCGTTAATTGTCTAATATTTTGGCCATTGTCTTGAATATTCGATATGGCTACCTCTATAAGCCTATGCACTTAAGCCGCGGTTTCTTTACGGCGAGCGGCCGTGCAAACATCCGTCGGTAATGACTGGACAAACAGACATCTGCATACGCCTGCAACGTTGCACTTTGCTGAATTTATTACGGCACCGCGAAAAGATCATTTCGTTTTTTAGCTGCCATTTTGTGAGCTAAGGTTCGGAGAATTTTTAGTCAAAATAAATTATAGACTACGTCAGTTTTTAATTTTTGGAATATGTTTTGCTGCAGTTGTTCGATGTTTCTTTATGGATTCACATCACACATAAAAAAACCCGATGAAAAAAGAAAATATAATGTTATATATTATTATGTATTAATAATGTTCCTGCGTACGCAAAGATTATCATAATCGCATATTACCTTAATTAACAAGTTGTAAACTCTGATTGAGATCCAACGTAAACTAATATCACAGCGAATTCTCCGGATTTCATGAAACGTAAATTATTCCTCAACATTAATAGAGTTCACATGCCCCTAATTCAAATATCCACTAAAGGACTGAACTCTTGGCACGCTCAATAAACTAATATGCATTTATGTATTTGCCTGTTTAATATCTTCATCACGTTTCTACTGACTGTGGTGATACGAATAGTAATTTGGGTAGGTATATGATCTTTTATGGCTTCTTTTATCGGACATGGGTTTGACGGGATCAAATATTTTCCTTCAAGGAAATAATATAGCGACGACAAAGTCTCATGTTAATTCTAACGAGCGTATAAATCAGGTTGTACTTACCTCAACCTGCTTAATTGATAAAATGGTACAAGTGTCGTTTCTGCCTCGGTATTTCCGACCGCCGCATGTAGGCAAGGAGAACTTTGCACCAAAAACTGATTTAATGTACCTATGTAGGTAGCTTATGATTATGCGGTACGCTCGAATGCCGAGACTGGCGCCTAATTAGCCTTTGTTATTTTATGTTAATAAAACTACAGCCCGATTACACAGCCTCCTACGTAGCTGTTTTAGATGTTGTCTTGCTGCTTGAGATAAGCTATGATGTGTTTGGGTCGTTTGGGAAGATTTTTGACCAATTATTGCTCAGTAATAGTGATCTTTATCATTTGTATGAGCTAGTGGCGTTAAAGACTCTGCATGGCTATACCACCACTAGAGAGGGGACTAAGGTGCCTTCCGAAGGACGGAATCGCTCGGATGTAAATGCCACTAGCGAGCACCCATCCAAATGGTTGCTGTGCAGAACGTTGTTTAACCAAGTCAATTGGATCGGTAAAAAAAGCCCAAGCAAGGAACATCTTATAATGAAATAAGGCAGTGCTCTCGACTTCAGTATCCAATTTTAAAATAATGCCATAAAATAAAAGCCAAAAAGTCATGTATTACTTATCTTAAAATCGTCTCATAAACTAAACGCATGTAATCAATTGCAATGTTGTAATTATTGCCTTGCAGTGGGACGATGCAAGCTGAATATAAAATAAAAGGTTCTAATGCAATTTATTAAGAACCAAACATATTAGTACTGTACTATCAAACGCAAGTGATGATTATTATCTTATAACCATAAAATAATAGACAAACGAGAGAAGACAGAAGTTCAAAAATGAGTCCGCACGCTCAGCGCAAACTCATCTGGGAGCAGTAACGATGATGCTGCTCGCGATAACCCCAACTCTCCCGTAAGTCGATCGAATATTCCATCATTACCTTAAGCCTGGGGTAAATCGCCGATTTTCGACAACTCTGACAATATCCCAGTGTACAATATGTCACGTTCAGTGATACGCATACATATGTAAATGTTTTCAATAAGGCGCTGGGATGCCGGAGGGTGTACTGGATTTACCGATTCTTTAAATTCAAGGCTGAGTTTTTACAGAACCTGGGTACTTCGTTTATTTATTTAGATAGCTGAATGACTTCGCTTTTAGAAATCAATTATTGATTGAAAGCAAATAGCGGATTGTTTCCAGAAAATCATGTTAAGTAGGTTTCGTTTACACAAGTTTAAATCAACAAAAGTTTAATTAATAACATTGTAAAATTTAAATCTCGGAACAAAATGAAACGGGTAATATCTAATTAGCATAATTTTAATAAATTCAAAAAGCTGAACGTCAAACGCTCCTGGGAATTATAACACTAAACCAAAGTAATATTACTCAAGACAACTTTGACAAAGAAAAGACGTGTAATTACAGCTCTACGAAAGTGAAGTTCGTAGCACTCCGTAGCGCTCGTAGAGGCCGCCTAGCCCCAGCGTAGCATTTGTCTCTAATATAGTTTTCTCTGAGTTATGAGTTAATTTTTAAGTTTACTTTATGTAATTTCACCTACAAGTAACATTGGGGTGATTTTTGTGAGCTGAACACATTTAACTCGTTTCGTAATAATGAGGATTAAAATTATATGTATGTTAAATGTGTGTAGGGTTTTAAGAAAGAAAGTCAGTGGATGGAAAAGACTCAATATCGTTCTTCCTATCTCCAGCAGTGGACTTCTTCAGGCCGATGATGATGATAAGTCATAGGTATTCATCTCTTTCAACGTATCTACCTTACGTATTATCGCTTCATTCTTGAATTGATTCAATATCGTGATCTGAATCAAGCTCCAAAATAGAATTTAAAAAGGTAAGTTCTAACGATGTTATTATAGGGATTGTTTATAGAGACAGTTACTACTACAACTGGAAATTGGATATTGGAAAATGATGTTTTTGTTCTGTAACTCACCTTGTTATTGTGACATCTAGTTTATAATTGGCTTTTCGAATACGCTGGTGAATAACATTTTGTTTACGAAGATCGTTCTGTAGGTACTCATCTTATCTTGCGATCTTCTACAATAATTTTGAATTCAAGTGAACTCGTAATCGGTTTTTATATTGGCAATGATTTTATATTATTGTTTTACTTGTTCTATCTTCAACGTTTTGCTATTGCTGAAAATGACTTTATAATGTTACACATAGCGATAAATTTCATTACAACAATTTGATCTACTAATCAAATTGTTGCAATAAAATGTAACGCTTAAAATTGAAACGATTTGGGTTTTTTATAATAAAGAATATAGATTTGTATAGTAAAGTCTGAAGTCAAAATAAAAATTAAAACGGTCTTTATTCAGTTCTAGCAGTTTTAGTTTCTAGTCCGGTTCCTCACAATCAAAGCTAAGAAGAACAGATAAGGAACTTAGGTACTACCAAGTACCTAATGTTGCATATATTTTTATTTGTAGTTGTATACAGTTATTTGTCCTGTGGACAGCTGTCGTAGTTAAAAAGATAAAGGTAGATAAATATTTTACGACTGTAGGTAACAATGTGTTTGCGAGTTTGCTTAGCTATGACTTAAACGAGTGAACGTTTTTTGATTTTTTTATCTGCGGAAAAAGTGACCGCATTTTATTGTGAAAAATTGACACAATAAAATGCGGTATGCCGTACATCTGAAAACTCAATTGAATAGTGATTACGTTCGAATAATTTTTGAGACTCATAAATTGAGATTTCTCGAGAAGGCCTTCTTTTTCTTCTCTCTGGAAATGAATTAAATTATGCCTTAGAAACGTTGCTCAAACAATTATAAATCAACATTAGCTGAACCTTTGACGGTCAGCTATAATTCGCAGATCCGCTTCCCCTCACCACTTACAACATTGATAACCAGAGGGCGTCGTACTATTTACCGAGCTCGGGCGAGTCAAGCGCAAAATTAAGAGATTTTCCGCAACCGTCCCTCGTTTTAAAATGAAGACGTTCATATCCGCCATATTTGTTTAGGCGAGTTCTGTGTTAATCATGTTGTGAATAAGTGGCAGAGGTGCTTTCATGTTATTCAATAATGTTTGTTTAGTGTCTGTTTACTAAAAGTACTGTATAGAATTTCGTATCAAATTGATTTATTTTTCGTATTTGATTACTAGCCTCGGTCCGAGTCGGAAGGAGGGCGTCCCACGCTTCATCCAGTTCGTGGTGGCCATTCGAGCTATATGACCTGCCCATTCTTCAACTATTTACATTGCTTCAACTTGCAAATTCTGCAAGCTATATCGGTTACTTTAGTTCTTTTTCGGACAACAAAGTACAGAAATAATTTATTAATATATTTATATTTTCCGTTATTCGTTTTTGCTTTTTTCTATTGAAGGCGAGTTTTTCAAATATAAAATAATTTTTATATTTTTATACTATTACCTATTAACTACTACTATTATCTCATTATTTAAAATGAATTTTATGTGTTTTAATATTCTCAACATAAAAGGTATTTTAATTACCTTCGCGTCCCTACAATTAACAGCACAAAATTGACCGTATTTTGATAATAAAACAGGTAAATTTACTTTACGAGTTTCGTTTCAACTTCCAACCGAATTCCTTTATTTATCGCTTTGGAACTCAATTATAAAACAACCTGAAATAAGGGAGTGTTCTAAACAACCAACAATAAAGGAGTGTTTGGAAATATTGTTGTATTGTAAAGAATTTTACGAGTCTATTGCTCTTGGCACAAGGGCTGTTTCAGATAATACCTGTAATAATTTTATGCTGACCAGTAAACTCTACGACCTTTAACTTTACGTTAATTCAATTAAAGTTTGATTTGACTCAAGTTTTTGCTAAAATATATAAAAATGCATGTAAATGTGACTCAATTCAACTATAGCAAGTATAATTATTATACCTAGTTAATGTTTGGTATTTTTTATATAGAGGTAAAACTGTATTTTTATATTGTGTAAACGAATGACATTAAGTATAATCTAATTATACAATCAAGGATATTAAACTCTGATTTCAAAGTCAAAGTCAAAGTCAAAAGGTATTTATTCAATAAAATCACAAGGATCACTTTGAAACGTCTTAAAGTTAGGTGACTCTAGGTGACAGCTCCACGCGACCAAAGCCTAGAATTCACCATGCTGTCTTAGATTAACAAAGGATTTAAATTAAAAAAAAGGATTAAGAAAGGCCGTTAAATATGTCAAATATGCGTTTGACATCTAAGGTTAGATTTAACGGCCTGTTAATCCTTTATTAGTAACTAAGGGCCGGTTTCACCATGCTCTGTTAGATTAACAAAGGATTAAAGGGCCGTTAAATATGTCAAAATGTACGCGTTTGACAGCTAAGGTTAGATTTAACGGTCTTTTAATCCTTGATTAGTAACTTTTTTTTTTTTTTTTTATACAACTAGTTGATGAAACAAGCAGATGGCCCACCTGATGTTAAGTGGTAACCATCACCTATAACTAACAGAGCATGGTGAAACCGGCCCTAAGCATGGTGCTAATCTACTAATCAGCTCTAAGTGCAACAAAAGTAGGAAGATCATACGATCTTTGATCGTAATCTTCCTACTTTAATCGATAAGATCGTATGATCTTCCTACTTTTATTGCACTACTTACTTTTTATTCCTGGTAGTACAAGAGAAATATATTTAATTTTTATAAAAAAAATTGGCGATGCCCAGTATTACTAATATATTTTTGCCGTTGAAATAAATATCCCAAACTACATACAACCATACCTACTAAAATAACACCTCATTCTAAAAGACTTTTTCAATAACTTGGCGAGTAGGTACGTAATACCTCCGTCCAATCCCGGTGGCGCGCATTGTTAAAGGCCCCGCTGAAGCACTTGAAATCTCCCCTTAATGAGGTCAACGAAAGGCTTCACGGGCCCAAATAACGGCCCAATTATAAAAAACAACAGCGTTACATGGTCTAACACGGCCCGAATTTGTAATTGTTTGTTGTACGCCGAGAGTCACTGGCTTTAGGTACACATTTCTTTAATAATTTTGACGTAGGTAAAGCTGTTTTTAGTTTTATCGTAGCTAAAATCTGTTTAGTATTTTTTTTACCAATAAAGTAACTATGAAATCAACGAAAGTCTAAGACATGGGAGCTCACGGATCAATGGTTATATACAAGGTGTTCCAATAATTGTGTATATAAACTTCAGGGGGCTAAAGTACCCTTTCCTTCCCTTACCCATCAATATGAATAACTTTTTCTAAGGAACCAACACTGTAAATGCGAAAAAAACAGCTGTTTCATACAAAAGTTCAATACCTGGCTAAAATGTATGAAACAGTTTTTTTTTTGCGTTCACAGTGTTAGTTCCTTAGAAAAAGTTATTCATATTGATGGGTACTTTAGCCCCCTGAAGTTATAAACTTATTACACAATTATTGGAACACCTTGTATAGGTAGATAGAAGAAAATACTTCATTGTACATTAAAATAACAGTATAAAGATGAACTTAATGCTTTAAGCATTATCTTCTAGATAACTTTAGTGTATTTTGAAAAAAAAACGTGTGATTATCTAGATTTTACTATTTTAGCTATCTTAACATTTTTGCCTAAAATTGATTAATATTTTTTTAGAATGTTCACACAAAGGCCTTTCATGTAACACGATACTTGATATTTTGTTTTACATGTCTTTTGTCCATACCTTAATAACATCTCTTCCGATTATAAATAAATAAATAAAATAAAATGCAGATCAATGCTTTGAAAGTTTTACTCGGACTTATATACATAGGTACATACTTACAAACACAATGCCAAATTTCTCAAGTTGCCAGTAATGTCTTCGTTTGCTTCGCTCATTCAGTCAAATATTAGTTCTCCAAGGCTTTGAAACTTCCTCTTCAAATTTTCTATTTCTAAGGATTTACCTCAGTCGCTTTGAGCAAGACTTGGTATTTTTTTTATTTTAGTGATAAATAGCCGAAGGGATATTTATTCAGTCGGCTTATGGAGGGCGCCAAACGGAAAATTAATTTATTTTATCTCTCACTACCGGGCCTTTCTTCTTAATCTGAAGGTAATTGGTAGTTTTATATAGGTAGCTATAATTACTAAAAACATTGCAAAAGTATTTAATATTAGAAAAAAATAATAGGAAAATTCTGCCGTCGTATCAGTAAGTTCTTTACAAAAAAAAATAACAATTCATATATGCACTACAAATAATCAAAAAGCTGGAGCAGGCAGTTGTCAAAACTCTATAAAATCGTCCTACAAGTCAAACAATGTTTGAGTGGTGCTGGGACAAAAACGACATCAGATTAAATGCGAGCAAAACTGGCGTACGGGACAATCCAGCCTTGGGGGCAAATCGGAAACCAGCCGGCTTTTGTGACAGCAAAAAGAATTATCACAGAGCTTCCACAAATTCCATTCGACGGTGTCGGCACATTGCCTCACTCCGATGGTAGATTCTAGTTGATTAAGAATCTGTTCATCATCATCATCTTCTTGCCCTTATCCCACTTCATGTGGGGTCGGCACAACAGGTTTTTTCTCTCCACTTTCTTCTTAACAAAATTTAACTTCTGAACAGATTCTTGATTATTATTTCATCAGCAACTTTTGCAACGAATCCATAAACAATATTTTCTCGCATTAAACTCAAACAATCCATTTCCTTTTGAGCATTTACTTCACAATATAACTTCCTTTCATCTCACTTGACTAGAACAATGTTATCCGCGATCGATTGAATATTCAGCGTTTCTGAATTTTCCTTAACACCCTGCAGTAGTAACCAATTTACGAGTACTAGCTCAGCATATTTTATCAGCCAACAGTTCACTGGAAATCTGTTAGCAAATGGCTTATTGGAGACTCGTTTCTCCACCAATGACAGGATTACACGAGATCCTATTGGAATAAGGGGATTACAGGCGCTAGGCAACGAAGGTATAAAAGATTTGTAATTAGAACTACTATGTAGTACTTATACCAAATTACAAGTAGTTCTAGTCTTTTATATATCATGGTTATGGTTATGGTTACGGTGTAACATAAGCCAATCAGCCACCATTTTTAAATAAAAACATGCCATAAACACACAGAACGTGTAAAGCCATTAGTTTTCCAATAACTAAAATATCACTAAAATATCGCGACTAAAATTGCCAGGCTACATATTGCTTTCCTGTTATTGAAATTGAATTTACAAGTACCTACGTCCTAAACTGTACGTTTCAATTCACGTGGACATTAAAAAAACTTTAAAAACGTTTACAAATTGCATATGAAGTAGTAAATAGGGTGTCCAACTTTAGGCTGGACGTGCAACTAAAAAGTGCTGAAATTGACTGTCCGATACAGCGCTAACTTTTTAATTAGTGGTTACGACATGTCCGCCCACTGCTTAGTGCTACTGCTACTTTGTTCTTTGTGCATATTTATCATTTCTTTCTGTTTGTCTGTCTTTCTAAATCATAATATATTTACCATTCACATATTTTAGAAAGATTTGCGTATACCTCTACGTGGGTGTCGGTTGTTTAGGTTATAATCTAGAATTTGTGTATCTATAGAAACCTTAAGTAAACATTGTATATTAGTTATAAAAAAAAGTTGTCAGGAAGAGATAGCTTTACCTAATATATCTTTAGTTGTTATAATTTGTTTCCTATTTTGTTAGAGTGTAAGGTGTACCTACCAATAAACAATTTTCATTAGTTAATTCATTAAAATTATATACACAGAAACGTGGCGAAGCCGTGCCAAGTAGTATATGCAATCAGTGACCACATACCGAGAACTAATCATAGGGTTTTCTTTCTTTCATCCTGGAAATTAATGGGGGTGTCCTTAGTCCTACAGTCTTCAGGCTATTAATGATAAAAAGTACGTGTCCATGATGGTGCGGTTCGAGTACATAAATCGTATACATTTTCAAGGATGGCCATGCCATGTATCTATGAACCATTTGTTGTACCTACTCGATCCGACCTTTGTTAGCCTAGAGTGGGTACATGAAGACCGCACCATGACTAGACGTTCCGTCTCAAAACGCCACCGTATTTTCCGAACGTTGTTGAAACGTCAAACAAACAAACAAACGGTACGAGTGCCCTGCCCAGGCTGTCTGTTTGTTGACACTGTTATAATAGATATACATTCGGAGGTTGTTCTTTGACTTTTGTAATTGTTAACAACCTTCAACTGTGTTCACAAAACAATGTAGCTTTAGTGTAGTGATGTTATCATCAGTTTAAAATCATTATATAAATGATTAATTTAAGAGAATGACCTTGTATCGGTTTTTTTGTGTAAATTAAAAGTTTTTTTAGGTAAATCTTTATAATACATAATACGTAAAAAATATGAAATAGCGCATAATAATATGAAAATTTAAATTTTTGATTTTATTGTTTTCATATTCTATTGACTTTCTATAATGACTATGACACCTTGCTATAGCTTAATATAACGTTAAATATTGTACCAACACATTGTAACTCAAGTTATATTAAACTGATTACAGTACATTAATGTATGGTTTGATGCCTAAACTAGGCTCAAGAGAGTAGTGAAGTAATTACGAGGGAGAACTCAAAGGAAAATACTAGTCAGATTACTAAACTTTATGTCCGTGCGTGGTGTAGCCAACTACTTATTCAGGAAGTATAAAACTGCCAGTGCTTATGTAACAATTCTATCACGGGCCCTATAGGCTAATAATGCTTCGGATCTTGAACGTGGGTCGTGCTGTGGAAAGATTATACGTGCTTAATCCTCAAATTACTAGTTTTATTATTCAACTAGCTGATGGAACAAGCAGATGGCCCACCTGATGTTAAATTGTAACCATCACCAATGACCAAGCTTTACCTCGTAAGTCACGCACGATAAGAACGTACCCTACGAGCTTACGTCGTTATCTTTTAGGACTTTAAATACCGAAAAATAACTAAGACAGTGTCAACCGCGCTTAGAGACTAGATCCTGAACCAGAAATATTCACTGTGACAATTAATTCTTCTTCAAATGTTCATGGTCATGAAATTATGTCTTTCGTCATGTCGTGACTGGCGATGCATCGGGATGTACAGTAGCATCCGCAGAGTATTAACACCAAATCTGCAGTCAAATTCGCCTGCCAAGTGTGGTATCTATGGCAAATCCCCTCAATATGTTGGTGAGGCCTATAATATCAATTGACTTCATTGTAATAAAGAAAAAAACAAGTGTACGGATAGGGCTTAATGCTATGAGCATTTTCTACCTGCCTAAAATATGACATGATATAATGATGTTGCGTATTTTCAGCAAGGAATTCGATAGAATTCGATGTAATTCTTCTAACTTTATCAAGTTATACAGCAGTTTAGAGTTATTCAGCTATTTTCTTAATGTCTTGTTCTCCGAAGTAATGTAGACATTACAAGGTATGTTTATTGTACTTACCGGCATAGTCTGACTTCCGTGCAGGCTAGTGATCGCTGCTTGCGCTTCTTGGTGTGAGCTGAACTTGACAAAGGCGCACCCTGAAACAATACAATTTGTATAAGATATAGAATAAAGAAAGATGGAAGCGGGTCTTAATATGAACTTTTTATTTAGTATTATACAGGGCGTCCTAAGACGGCAAGAAGCGAAAGTACCTTGGATATTGTAGATAGGATATTTTGATGAAAGGAGACTTTATTTTATTTTTAAAACTTAGTAATACTGCATTTAAAGACTTTCTAAAAATGACTTCGTCTGGGAATCGAACCGACTCCAATGTGAAAAAAACACCCCGTATTTTGATGATGCCAATCGAAAGAATGGATTTAAAAAACCTTTTAAGTGACTTAGCATCTTAAAAGATAAGAATTACGTCAAATATTTTCTAAATTACTTCTTATGGGGATACGTGAAAAAATTGCTATAGGTACAAAAAGCAATACGACAACGTGGGCGAGTTACAAACAGAATTGAGAAATATCATATCGAGTATACACTATAATATGATAAGAGATAATAAATTATTGAAAAAATATATGAAATAATATAATATTTAAGAGTAGTGGAGCTCTTTGTGAAGGGCTCGTTAAGGGAAGTACTACCACCACGTAGTACTAAAATCACATTTTGAGCACGTTATTACTTTGTTTATGATACTATGTTACTCAAGAGGAATTGTTATTTTTTTGTCCATTCTTTCGATTAGCATCATAAAGATACGGGCTGATTTTTTTTCACATTTGAGTTGGTTCGATTTCCAGACGAAGCAAGGAATTTTTAAAAAATTATGAATGCAGTATTACTAACTTTTAAAAGTCTCCTTTCAGCAAAATATCCTATCTACAATATTTAAAGTACTTTCCCTTCATGTCGCATAGTCTTGAGACGCCCTGTATATCTTACTAACTGTAAAAAATAAAATCAACGACGCGCTTGTGTTGCTTCTGATTTTACAAGCGTAGTAGTACAGTTAGTACGATGTAGATTAATAAAATACCACAATGGTTCGACGTTAAGTCATTGATTTCATTAAAATAACGCGAAACACGATCTTTTATAATGTCATGTAGCCTACATGTAGCGAAACCAAATACAAAATAAAATAATAATAAATATAAAAAGGTGGCGTGAAAAGCTCATCCGTCAAATCAATATTTGGAACTCCATTATTCATATTCACTTAAAGCAAATACATATTCGTCAAAAATCAAGGCAAAAAAGTCTTAAACAATGAAAGGCACTGCGATATTATCGCTCAATTTTCCACTAACAGCCTGTCAACATGGCGCAGTTATTCCGAGGCCCATCGTCCTATCAATCTTTGTATCCCAGCCCAGGTGCGGTGCCCACACGTAGGTAGCAACGTGCTGATGCGCCGACGTCATGTTGCCTTAATGACGACTGATGGATCCCCCGCTTATAAGGATAGGATTACCAAAATCTGCCAACTTCGCTCCGCAACTAAATCAGTTACGTTGTTCTTTTAAGATACATTGGGAGTGGCGGGCACACCGCTATACAAAGATAAATATATTGTTATACAAGATCAAGATGAGCTGCCATTTTTCTACGGAAAATATGAACAGAAGCGACGTCCTAAATTATGTACCTATGGATGTAATTTGTTTTGCATCTTGTTAGTGAAGCTGTGCTCAATTTTGGAAACTGAAATTGTATTACCCTGAGAACGGCTAGAGAGTAAATATTATTGTTCTGTGCTTAGCGCACAATTGATTATGCAGAGAGTCCGTAGACGCCGAACGCCTCAGATGTTTTTAGATGAACCTGACGGAAAATCGGTCCAACGGTTTCGAGATAATCGAATATAAACAATCAACAAGCTCGTCTCGCCTCCAACGATCATGTATATTATAGTCGTTCCTTTGTTAGAACATAGCTCTACATGTACTAAAGCGTGCTCGTAACTTCTTATTGAATCAGCTTTCGAATTCAGCAAAAAAACCGCCGCAAGGTTCAAACTCCACGGGGAAAATTGCGGTGACTATTTTATCTTTCGCGAGCTCTCGACGCGAAAGTACGATTATGCTCGACTGGCTTTTATTCGTATTATCCTTTGTTCAACTGGATAAAAGAGCATAGCCGAAACGTTTTCCAAAAAGGCGCCTCAAATAAATTAGGACGCACTTTTAAGCCAGAGCCTTGTTTACACACCCGCCTCCTGCGAAAATAGAGACAACGCAAAATAAGCAGACCGATACACAACACAGCGAGAAAAAAACAATTTGCACGACGATCGGCGAGCGACGGCAACGTCGCATAAAAGAATAATAACGCGGATTGTGCGAGGAACACAATTTAAATGGCGACAATCGGAGGAGCAAATTGAGGAGCGAGGCGGTCGGACGCCGGTGGCGCCGCGGGCGACCGGCCCCGAGACTACAATGGCGCTCCACCACGGGAAACCCATTATGAGAACGTCAGTCGGCAAGTGAGAAAGAAGTCAAAACTTCGCCGACAAACATGGAACTATTTACTGCTTCCACATTTGGCGACGTGTGCTGCGAACTTGAATGCAATTTGTTAACCCTTTATCGCGAGTGCAGAGTCGAGCACGCAGGGGTGCGTCGCCGTCGCCCCATGATGCGACCAAGCACAGGTAACTTGGCCTTGCGCCAAAGATCTGTTTTCCTGTTGTTGGCGAACAAACTCACAGATCAGTTTTTATCGCGCGAAAGGCCTTTATAGGCGACCGATAGGGGGCGCCTCGACCGAAATAATTTCGCGTCGCCGTCGAACACAAATATTATCGGATGGTTTTATGTATCGGAAGCATTATACTCTAAAAACTTTGGCTCTCGACGTTCGATATGGACATACTTAAAAACTGTATATAGTGTAAAACTGTCACTTATATCGGCGTGAAATAATGGGTGAATTTTTGTCTTTATCTGCAAATCGGGAGTTGATCTGGAATGTCTAGGAAGGCTGGGGGTTGTTTGCTTGTCAGTTAAATGGGATAATTTGTCAAAGGTTCTTTGAGGAGCGTTTTTGGTGAGCTGTGTGAGGCACCTTTTGTAAGTTTGACAGGCGTCACGTCGAGTAAACATGACGTAATGTGTCAGCGCATGTCAACATGAGGGCTGCTCGCAAAGGTCGCCTCTGTAGGCAGGAAATTGTCTGCGCTCAAACGTACGCTTTCTTAGACGTGATTTAAGTTCCAATGCAATATTAGATAAGATTAAAATAATCGGATTTCTTAAAAATAATATTATTATGTCAATCTAGGCTATTCTTCAAATAAACATAAATATATATTTTAAAAATAAAACTATAGTGTCAATTTCAAAAGTACATCACAAGTGTCAAAGTAAAAAAAACTTATTATAATTTAACGCACTAAAACATAACGAAAAACGAACTGACCAAACTATTTCTTCTTGCAACAAACTAGGAATATAACTTTTTTCCGTTTATCAATTTTATATCTTCTTAACATGTTTTTCCGTTCTTCGAAATATTATCAATAAATCGGGAAGAAGTAAGTATTCGCATGACGAATATACTGAGATATCAAAGTTTCTTCGAGAGGGTGCCAAGAGGAACTTTGTAATCAATGCCCCACGGGGCCAGGTACGGGTTTATGTATTGAAAATATTCAGAGTAAATGTACCTATTTAGATGCGAAAGTTGTAAGTATTTTGTTTTGTTGGCCAATGTTTGTTTTTAAGGTACCTGTATTTCGGTAAAAATACTTCGAACAATGTCGTTTTTCTTAGTTTTTTTGCTAGTTTTTATCGAGTCTAGATTTACTCTAGTTTTTTAGTGCTTTTTTGGAAAGAACGCGTGACAGAAATAAAAAAAAAAAAATTTTTACCACATTCTTATTTTAATGGTGGCTGGGTGTGCGTGGAAATAATATTGCATATTATGCCTTAAAAAAATATTAATAACTATTTCTATTTTATAGGTCTAATAGCCAAGTTTGCTTAAGTCCAAATTTAATATTATTATGCAGCACGCTCGGAATATTTCATTTGAAAGTTGTTCGTGAGAGGAATTTCCCGTTCCGAGTGATGTTCGAGATGAATTCTACAGTACAAACAACAGTCGATCCATCGAGTTTTGATCGTTTGTTTGAGAACTTTATGTGCATTGTGCATACATTCTACGATGTGATGGCTGTCAAATGATGTTGAAATAAAAGGGTGGGCAACCTGTGATCTTGAGCGGGTATTACTAATAATGTTATATATATACAATGCGGATTCCAAATACGTAAAAAACCGGCCAAGTGCGAATCGGACTCGCGCACGAAGGGATCCGTACCATTTATCTATAAAAATGGCAAAAATTACGTTTGTTGTATGGGAGCCCCCTTAAATATGTATTTTATTCTGTTTTTAGTATTTGTTGTTATAGCGGCAACAGAAATACCTACATCATCTGTGAAAATTTCAACTGTCTAATTATCACGGTTCATGAGATACAGCCTGGTGACAGACGTACAGCGGAGTCTTAGTAATAGGGTCCCGTTTTACCTTTTGGGTATACTGGGAAAAAAACTGTATGGTATAGAAAAAATCATATTGTACTAACATAAAAAAATATTACAGGGAACATACATTTTATAAATATTCATATTATATTAAAAGTCAGTACCTACTATCTGCAAAAACGAAGAACTTTGGCACTGCGACAATACTGTTCGGTTTTTACCAAACTTGTTAACACTTTTTTCTATAAAACCAATTTACATTGAAAAATAAATAGTTTCAAAATAAAAAACATCACATACCTAACAAACATCTCACTTCAAACCGAAAAGTACCGGTTCGTATTAACCCACTCACACGATCTCAGTCACTTCAAGTTGACTGCACAGTCGCAATTTTTCATTCGATCTCCATTGACCCCCCGGAGCGAGTGGCGGCCCCTGCCGTCCGGGGCCGAACCAACCCAACTGATAACAACTCCAATGAAATACACCAACTCCCTGTGACGCGCTTATCTCTAGGGAATTTGTTCCCACTTTGAAATATCGTCCAATTTTTTGACATTCGAAAACATTCCCCGTATAAATAAGGAAAATGACCAAGAAAAGCTTTCTAAATTCTCGACGTTATTGAATACTAATTTTGGTCATTAGCACTTTGATTGGGGCTCAAAATGACGTGAAGATCAGAATTTAATTTCGTCGTCACAAAGAGTTTTAATATCGTGAAATTACAAAAAATATTCGGGAAGTTATTTTTGTAACAAAATTACCAGGATAATCTAAAATCTTTGGTTCAACATTTCATTCGTACTGAAAAAGAGTTTTCCAATAAATCTGTACAAAAAATACGCATTACAAATAAGCAGAATTGAATGTCGGCTTCGCTTGCCATGAAAGCATCCTTTTAATATTTAAAACATCGGCGTATCACTTAAAATGATAAGGATTTTGCTACGGAGATTACCAAGTAACCCTCTGGAGCATAATTAATGTTATGCCGTGAATATTAGCTTTTCAATTAGCTGTTTTAAGTACCTTAAAATGGGTTCTCTAGTTACCGAGAGGCTGGGTTATATTCTTTCGCACACTTGTGACTAGTAGTCGTAGCTAAAAGGCTCGTCGAGGGGAGGTTATTCTTTACACCTGTAACTAGTTGCAAGACGATAGCTAATTAAATCCAGACCCAAGGGACTTGGTAGTGGATCTATTACACAAACGCGGGTAATTAGTTTTGTGGAGCTTCGCGAGTATTTGAGAGGATATAGAGGTGAGAGTGGGATTGGATTACAGCTTAGTAGTTAATAAAAATTGATAGAAAATGTTTGTTATTCCTTATTCATAACTTTGATTTGGAAAAACTGCCGATACTATAAACATTTTAACACATGATGCAGATGAAGATATTATTGTGCTCGCTCCAAATATTTCATGGAAAGCACACCAAAAACACCAGAGTTTTTTGTACGTACAACGTGTCATGTTCCTAAAGCAATCGACTTTCGAACGTGTATGCTATGCATTTGCATTTTAAAATTTCGTTTTACATTTTCAAATACGGCATCAAACGGACAAAGCACGTTTTTGAAAAAAAAAAAGCTGACACTCATAGCGACATCTCACCGTCATTCGACAGCGAGCGCGTACCTTCTTTGCAAAGACAAAAGACTGTCGCATTGCAAAAGTTTGTTAGGCGAGTTCAGCTCGGCTCTTTGTTTCACAATCAAGTTACATTAGAACAACGAGGCCATTTGGAAGTCTCGAACAATGGCCATGGAAGTCGTTTTAAACATTCGTTCGAGTTAGCGTATAGCTGTTTTACGCACGATTGGCGTCCATAAAGCGATAGACTGGCTCAGTAGGACGACGTCTTTATGCGTGTACGGTGCTCTTTATACGTTTAAGTTATCGAAAATTGCGAGGTAAGGTTTGAACCGTGCCCTTTGTGCTTGTATTTATAGAAGACGTTGGCAGTTCCGTTCGATTTAATGACGCTGATAGTAAGTTTTTCACCAACTACAAAAATAGACCATGCCATGAGTGGATCACATAATGTTCAACGATGTACAGGGCGTCCCAAAACTATGCAATATGAAGGGAAAGTACCTTAAATATTGTGGATAGGATATTTTGCTGAAAGGAGACTTTATTTTATTTTTAAAATTAAGTAATACTGCATTCAAAGATTTTGTAAAAATAACTTGCTTCGTCTGGGAATCGAACCGACTCAAATGTGAAAAAAACACCCCGTGTTTTTATGATGCCAATTGAAAGAATGTACAATAAATAATAATTCCTCTTAAGTAACATAGTACCTTAAAGCAAAAAAATAACGTAAAATGTTCTAATTTCAAGAAAATGATTTATTGCCAAAGACGATGACGTTCGTACACGAACATAAAAATACATTTAATGACCATTCATGTCATAATACTTCTGAACTTCGTCATAGTAACACGTATAAAACAAAATTGTTATGTAGTTTCGACAAAAATTAAAAATACTAAAGCAATGGCCAAGATTATTTGATTCCAATAAAATCAAATTATACCTGTAACTTCGAAAACAGAATTTCCTCGCGGTCGGAACTCAAATTATTCGTTAACAACCATAATTTAATTATTTCACATTTACGAAGATGAAACAAGCTGGTAATTTATATTTTAATTTAATTTCGGTTTCGTAATTGACGTATGATTCGCGATGATGTATTTTTATTATTTTTGTATAATATTTTGTGATATCTCACTGAAGTTTCGATGTAATTCAATTATTTTGCGGTCCGCGGCATACCTATGTATATAATACAAAATAACATTATGAGAATAAAACTTACGATAAATAGGCTTATGATTATAATCCCTAGCCTCGGTATTAGATTTCTTTATACACATTACCCACTTTAAAAAATCATTAAAATTCTATGCATCTCACTCTTCAGTCTTTCCTTATACAAAAAATGATCTCGCTAACTTGTTAGGGATAGTTCCTAACTATTTCTTAGTCCCATTAAACTAAACCATGTTACAGTGTCGACAGTGGGCAAACTTTGGAGCATTAAATTTTATTATAATCCAAACAGCATTAGCTTGATTAGAATTTACTGTGGCGCGCAGTTGGGGTCCAATAAAGATGATTATACAGCCCTCATTTGCTGTACGTTTTGTGATAGTTTATGCCCCACATTCAGTTACTGCGTATTTCACTACGTGGAATGTCAATATTTTGGAATAGTTTATTGCTGTTGCTGTATCCAATGGTGGTGGATATATTGAGTAATATTTTATAGCTTTGTTTTGACGTAGAGTTATTCAATCCGTACAGTTAGTAGTTATCTTAACCCTTCATTCTCTCTACTCGTATGTGCTAAATTCTGTAGTCTGTCAAATGTTTGTTCGAGCCTCTGAATACCTCTTAGAGATCCTGAAAGATTTAAAGAAAGAATCAAGAGATCTGAATGACGTCTACTCTGCCTGAGGATTATAGTCGTGCGTTAATTTACTTCATTTCACAATTCCATTAATTCGACGTTTTTCTTCTTCTTTACAAAGTAGGTAAATGAAAGCGTGTACTGGCAACCCTATATCTCAAATGAATAACATTCTTCATTGCAGGTTGATGGATAAAGGTGTCCGCGCAATAAGGAAGGCAGACGTTTGCGATAACCACGCGGTCACGCGAACTATGTGGCTTCGTAGCGTGTTGTAGACGCTCGTAGCAACGTAGATATTCGTAGTCGCGCGGCGTAGCTCTTCGTAGCTAATTATTATTTGTACTTGTACTACCCCATGTTGCCAATTATTACAGGTATTTATAGGCAACTGCCTATATAATAACAATACATACCCATTAAAATTTAATACGAAATAACTTAAATATACATAGTTTACCCTTGCAATTTTTTCCCTTACTTAACCTTTACTTTGAATCTGCCTTCTTCTTTTAAGGTTGAACTATCAATATAGCAAAGTCACAGGCCTAGTATTTATCTCTTTGTAGTTTTTAAACTAATAAAACACGATAAAGCAAAACCAAAGTATTTTTAAGACAAAATAACAACAACTCTAGTTTGTATCATGACTTCAGCCGTTTAGTTAAATACCACTCAACGCTGAGCGATTCATAATTCAGTTTTACTTAAGTTTGATGAGCTTTTACGTTCATATTTTATTCACGAGGAAATTACGAAGAACGTATCACGGCCTATTTGTGGACTACGGGACGCTCGCATGTTTAAATTATTTATATGATACGAACGATATTTAGCGATAGAATATGATAGAAACAACGCTTATGACTTTACAAAGGTGAAATCATACCGCTGTATTATGAATGCAAAAATGTATATACATAATTATAATGTAGCATACATACGAACTTAATATAATTATAGCACATTGTTCAATGCTGATTGGATTAAGTGAAAAACCTCGTGGATTACGCTTCAAAACTCTTTAATAATCATTATTCGGTTCATTGTTTCACAAACAGAGATTATATTTCACCTGAGAGTTGTATTGTTAAAATTTTCATTCAGTATTGAATTCCTATAAAAATCTTGATAAAATGCGTTCCAACTTTGCTTTTTATAAATAGTACATTTCTATAGTAAAAAACCCGAATAGTAAAATGATGGT
The DNA here is from genome assembly GCA_932294275.1 of Chloroclysta siterata. NCBI lineage: Eukaryota > Metazoa > Arthropoda > Insecta > Lepidoptera > Geometridae > Chloroclysta > Chloroclysta siterata. Next base: position 7,225,639 of record OW028604.1, on the reverse strand, counting down.
AAAACGAGCTGAGAAAATCACGTAAATCCTCACCCCGCAAGTGTAAACACCACAAAATCAACAAACAAGAGCGAAAAATCGATTGCGACCTTAATCGCGATATTAAACGGGGCATAAAAGATAAGGCGATCCGCACACGTGCCTACACGTGAGCATCTTAGTGCCTTAAGGGGCTCTTTGGCCTCTTTATAACAAGTTTGCAACCGCGCCAGGCTCAAACACCCGCCCTTATGAAGGTAGTGAAAAGATACGGCAGCGCGAGGCGCGCAGACAGAATACGAATGCTCCGAATCGAACCGACTATTCGGATCGAACCGAGTTATAGCGCAACTCCAGCTTTTTAATATTGAGTGTTTTTATGGAAATTTTAGTGGGGTTTTACGATATAGCCGCGGTTGCGAGAATGTCGATGCTCTTTAAGGTCTATAAGGGCATTTGTGCCGACAGCACGTAGGGTAGTGGGTATTATCGTTGGCGTTAACCCGGATTATTTATAAAAACGTCGTAGGTTAAGTTCATAGTGGAAAATCATATCTAGCTTCTAGCTTTTCTCTGGAATATTATTGAAGTTTTATTTTTAGCACTTACTTTCAAATTACCTTCTCTCATAGGTAATATTTTTTATGAGTAGATGTTTTAAAAATTATTCAAAAATTAACAAAACTATAGAAAATATAAACTAAAAATAATACAGTAAAATGTTTACTCAAAAAATATGGATAAAAAGATCCCTTCTCTACTATCGATACAGAAGGCGTTAATAACGATAGGCTCCAAGGAACCTCCCGGGTTAAGTTCGTATTAGAAGGCCTGCCCGGCCCGATAAGGCGGCTAATTGTCCTGGATAGATACGAGAATGAAGTGCGAACTTTTGTTTTATACGCTTTTTTGGCGGTTTGTTTTATTTATACGCCTTTTTGGCTGATAATGGGCGGGCTTTGAGGAAGTTTTGTGAGCCAGTTTAATTTAAATGAGACTTTGAAAAATTTGATTTTGACAGAGGAATAAAATAAATAGTAATAGGTAGGTACTCGTTTAGAGCGTTTCTACAAAATATCTTTGGCAGTACGTTTATAAGTTACGAAAAACACACCTAAACTATGCGTAAATAACACGAGAAATTCGTACTTTTATATATAAAATAAATATTTTAGTATTTTAGTATACCACTGTTTCAATTCACCCCTCATTTTCAACCCTTTTGCTTCTCCGGTTGATACCCTGAAAGCTAATTATTAAAGCATTACTACGGCAAATAGATTGGAAGTCGCATTACAACTCGAACATCGTTTAGATAGTGTTACGACGCACCCGCTGATAAAGCGCGCGTAGACTAAGCAGTTAATAGCTTACGATAAATATTCTGTGGCTGGCAAGTAAGTAAGCGGGTAGCGGTTAAATAACCAAAGTGAATAAACAGAAAAAACCTCACATCTTTGACAGGGGAAGTACTACCACCATGACTTTTTCGGCCGCCAAGCAGCGTTGCTGTGTTTCTGTTTGGAGAGTGTGGTTGCCGGTGAAATTACAGGCACAGGCAAAAATTTACTAGCACAGGCGAACCTACTCGTATATCGACTTGAAATTAGGATAGATGTCTGAATGAATGAATTGAAATAGTTTATAAAAACGCGCGTTGTGTTAAGGTAATTTTAACATGATTTTAATATGTTTATTTTACGCCATTTTTCTCGACTCTGGATAATTTACGAGAAAATAAATTAATTATTTAGTAATCGCCATCTCTGGTAACTTGCGCCTGAATTCGCGACGTTCGCACGGCACGCAATATACCTATTTTTTAGCCTCTCGCGACGGCCATTCACAATTGCCGCCTTAAATTTTGATAACAAAAATAAGAAACAATACTAAGCTTCACGATTTAGGAGCCCTGTTGGGGGACTGGGACTGTGGCACGAAATGTGACGTCATTTCTCTTCCGTTGCAGTTATTATAGTTTGCGAGGTTCTAAAATAGGCTTATGAGAGAAAAGGAGCTCGTTTCTTGTATTGTCTATTATAGCCGTGAAATTTGCCCACTATATTGAACTCATCTATATTTGGTTTATAAACTATCATATATCATAATTGTGGTACAATTATATCATTCTTATTCGTCTGCTAGCATTCTAGTTATAAATATTGGATTTTTTTTATATGTATATCAAATTATTATATTGGAGAACGTGTGTTATATTTGTTTAAATGAAAAAACTTATTTAAATAAATTTATACAATTGAGCTTAAATAATTCAAATACCTATTTAAATAATAATCATAAACACCCAAAAGTTTTCAAAATATTGCTGACCTCACACTAAGGTTCATTACGTGGCCAAAAACTGTAAGTAGATATATATATATACCAAAATCCATTATTTCCAGACCATGAAACATTTGTCCCGTTGCGGGAATTAAACCTGCGCCTCATCTCGAGTTACTTGGCCGCTGCGTCACAAAATGCCGTTAATAATGATCCATTTAACTTTTCAGCGCAAATATTGGCGATGATGCAGAGTTCATGATTTGCATATTATTGAAGCTATTAATAACAGAGCACCCGACTCGACGACGGCCCGCAGATTAAACTAGATTTGAACTTACTTCTGTGGCTGCCACACGGCTGACAACTACTAGTAAATATCACATTTAAAATAAATATTGATGAGCTTTTCACAGCCCCATTTAGCCCCAAATAAAGCATCAACGACGCCATCTAAATAAAACTTGTAGGTACTTACTATCGGAAACATTTCTGATAGAACTGTTTTTTTTAATATGAAAATTCCATACATTACAACACCTAAACAAAACGCAAATGATGCTTTTATTGGGAATGAAACCCACAATCTACAGCGCAGGCCTTTCATTTTGGTCATTATTTTACTTTTCTTTTCTACCAGCCTCGGTAGTCATGCTGTGGCAACGGCTTAAAGGATGACCATGTAGTAAATTGGACCTAAAAGCCTATAAAAGCCATTGTATTTTGTTTGCAACACGTCATGTAGATTTTACAGTTTTTTCAAGTCAGTGAAATAATATTTCACATGGGTTTAAAACTGATATATGCTTGCGCCCAGGTATAAACAAAAAAAACTTAGCTGCAATTCGAACTATAATTATAATTATATTGTTAGATTACTTTTAAACGTTTTTTACTTACCTAGATTATTTACATTGTTTGATTCCTCCCTAGGAAAAAAGTTAAAGTGAGAATAATAGATGTTCTAGAAGAAATGCGGGTAGAGTATTATTATAAGTTAGTATTTACAAAAAAAACAATATATAACCATCTCATTTCCATAGAAAACCTTTGCTGAGTTTAGACAAGAGTTGTGAGATATACAAGGTGTAAAAATACCACTCTTGAAAACTTCAGGGGGCTAAAGTACCCATCAATATGAATAACTTTTTCTATGAAACCAACGCTGTGAACGCGAAAAAAAACAGCTGTTTCATACATTTTAGCCAGGTAGGTTGAACTTGAATTGAAATTTTGCTGCTTGAATTCTACTGCTGGAAATCGGTCGCAACCAAGACGGAGCACTAAGTCCGGTCTACGCCTTTTCTCATTTAGTGTTTGCCAGATACATTACGCAGAACATCGTGTCGCCAAGCCTTGCCAAACCGGGTTTTACACTACGCTCAGCCTGTACTCAAGTATTCGTTTGCTTCAACAATTGCTGGTTCTACGAGAAACATGGCTGGCCTACTGCCATTTCAGTTAGCTAATCCTAAGCTATGTTGACCACTTTGTATCTGTGTCGGATAACCTCGTTTTGAATTTAAGCCTTCAGAGAAACTGCGAGCTTGTTGGGAACATACCAGGGGTTAATAGGCAAATCTCAGTTAGAAAATTCTAGTTAGGGTCACTCGGGGGTATTTATTAAAGGGTTCCCTGCTAAGGTATTTAGAGAGGAAGCCTCTCTTTAGTACCTTTAACGAGGCAAATCCAGAGAATTCTACTTTGGGTTCGGATATCTAACGAGGGTATTTGCTTACATGTTTTTGGATTGTGTTACTGCTCGCGTTTTGACTCTGGCATTTTTATCCGTCTTAGAGCAAGTTTTACCAATTCAGAGTAATGTTATCAGTCAAATAAAAATACTTCTGTCTTTGTTTTTGAAAAGACGATTTTTTTTTATCTGACCGATTGCGTTACTCCGAGATGCTTAAATGCAATGCAAACTACAAATATTTTATTGCAAAAAGCATTGATTTTTATTAGTATCAGCTATCTATAGATTGTTTTCAACAGTCTACAGATACGAGTAACTTCAACTGTTCAACTTCAAAGTGAAAACTTTGAAAAAAAATTGAAAAAAACGGCTATTCTAATAACTCAAATACACGAAGCCAGCTTTTCTTCAAAATCAAATTTTAAGTACTCTATGCAGGATTAACAGAATATTTTTTCTAGTCTAGCTAAGAATTTCTTAAATTGTGAGCAGTATACAAGAACGTTGCTCCGCTCTCTGCGACTGCGATGAGTGGTGGTCGACGAGCGTAAAAATAATGGGCGGAATCGGCTGAGCATCCACCAAGTGCCCAGACTGTGTTCTATACTAACTATTCTATGGTATATACTCTGTTATATTCGTCTGTAGATAGATAGACAACTTTTTAATGTTTACAATAGAACAACGAAATACAAGAGATGACTTATTTTGTATTGTATTTTAATAATCAGGCAATAAGTCCATCTATTATAATTCTTCAAAGCTATTTTTTGACATTTGGCTAAGTAATTAATACGCATTTAAATAATAATCTGTAACGCCTAGAACGGTAGGTCTGTGATGCATCCGATGAATACTGATTTGAATAAGTCGAGCTATGTCTGGATCGTTTGCGACGGTCTGCAGGTAGCAATATTTTTACGTGTATATCGTATATTATGTAAATACGTGTATTCATTGCAATTTGCTTTGTAAATTAATGTAAACATTTATAAACCTAACGATTCATAAAGTAAGTAACGCTTTAGAAAGGTTTTTTTAAATCCACTGATCTTTTTCCACCTTTCATAAGCAGCCGGTATCACCGCAAACAAACATAAGTAGGTAAACAAGTATCGCAAAAGGAAGGTAAAACATTTTTCCATATCGGTACAATTGGAACATACACCGGCGAAAACGTTTTGAAGTGACGCAATATAGGATGCTGAAACCCCTATGTTTAAATAAGCCGACATCAAAGGTAGCACGAAATATTGGTTCCTATCGGACTCAATGAAACAATTTTTTCCCATATTCCCTTTTATTTTTATCAAAAAAAGGAATAGGCAGCCGAACAGTGTCGCATTTTATAGTGATGGGAAACCGATAAAACGTCAAATTGCATCGATATAACTCTACATTACACCAGTCTGCATAAAACGTACGAGCATTTTTATACGCACCTATAAAACTCATAACAATTACCGTATTCAACTGAAGTACATTTTCACGAGAAAAATACTCACGATTAAATCACAACACTACGACGAAATAAGTACTTAGAGAAAAAAAATGTGAAGCGATAAAATCTTTTCATCTCGCAAATGCAGCTATTCAAGCACGGGCGACTACGGTCGTTTAAGTAAAAAAAGCTACAGTAGCGACTCAAATCACAAAGTGAGTTTACGTCGCTCGTTTTTCTGTCGTCATTTTAAGCGATCGGCTCAGGTGGGCGCATACCTACTGATAGCTGTTTTATCTGATCTCACGCCCCAATCGGACTTGAATTGAATCACCTCATCGCGTCAGCTTGAGCTCGTATATCGATCACAACGCGAGCCTGATCATCATTACGTTAAAAAAAAATACATCTTCTAAAACAATGAAAGCAAACATGAAAGTTCACTTTACTCCGTTTGCAGCAGACTTTAATTAATTAGTGTAAGTGCCGGTGAGTCTCGAGAGATTGGTCATTAATTAAACGGGTCTTTGGCTATCGATCTACGGCAAACAATACACTTTATTACTTTTATTACCCATTTCATTCGCTGTCTACCCGCTCCCGCTCCGCTGCGGTTGCTTTTTAGTATTAATGAGCGCGGAGTGCCGAGTGCCGAACTAGTAATGGGGAAAATGTAGTTTCTTATTTCCCATTATGTGGTGCTTATTGCCCGCGTCGAAATTTGTCGAGTTCCCGGTGAAAAGGCAAATTGTTCTCGTTGCTGATTTCAAAATAAATGTACAAACAAACCTGAGCGATGCTTCCCGTTTTATCGATATCGATATTTTTATAGTTGAGTACATACCTACAGCGAATATTTTACGCACCCATTCATTTAGGCAATGGAAATAAAATCGCTGAGGTGAATTTTACGATTAGTAGGCGTCTATAAAATGAAGGCTACTCATTTAAAAGACGAGCTCGGCATTTTCAGAAAATAATTAATTCCAATTCATAATGGATGGTTCTTTTGTAAAAAAAGATTTGAAGCAGTTGAAATTAAAGTATTCCAAAATCAATGACAATATGATTATAACGAGAGGAAAATTTTAAAACCAATAAAATTCAGTAACGGTATTCGAAGAATTAATTTTATATCATTTTAATTTAACGGCATTGAGTTTAAAAATTCATTTGGTCGTTAAAAAAATCCATTAAGCTAAATCGCGCGGCCGGGCCGTGCTACAAGGTAAAATTAAAAATCGCGAGAATGGCCTCTTATTAAGACAAGCTCAACTTAAAGCGGTTAAGGCACGTTATACTTTCCAGAACAGCTTAGCGGTTCTATAATTTTATCGATATGGTTATGGTTTTCACTACTTATGGAGCATAAGCACCAATAATTCCCTTTAATTAGTTTTTTAGGGTTTCGGTCTTTTATATAGAAAAACGGATCCACAGGCGAACACTTTTTCAACCATCCTTTTCCTTACTTTCTTGATGAAAAAAATGTCGCTACACAAAATCTGTCATGAGGATGTTTTATTTTATTATTTCAAAACCTTGAATGGTAAGAACATTTGGATTTGGACCAAAATTGTACTAGTTCTCAAACCTTTCTAAAAACGCTCATTAAGTGTAATGTTTTCCTGCGATCGCCACATCGTCCAGCAATCCAACTCGGACTTTGGCAGAGTGCCTGCTTCCTAAGTGAGAGTTCTGATTTTATTTCCTCGAATAAAACGGATATTTCGGGTCAATTGCACGGGAAAATCTTTTAAACGACGGATCGTGTCGTCGCGAAATACTTGTTTATTGGCGTTCCCGAAATGACAAGTGATATGTAATTTCCGAGGATATATAGACTGAATCCCGGGACACATTCAAAGGGTTACTGACTCAATTCACGGCCCGGAGGAAATCCTGACCGTTTTATAATCTGACGAATGTTTTCCTGAAATGTTGAGACATTTTGTTTAGAAACTGGAAGAGGGTGTTTCTCTGAAACTGTGAAAAGCCTTAAAAGGCCGTATTGAAAGTGGGTTCGTCGGGGCACTTGCGTAGAATCGCGACTCTGAGCGATTACGGATGAGAAAGTGCCTTTTGTGTATAAATATTGCCTGGGATTTGAGGCTTTTACACTTTAGAATACTAGAGTAGGTTTGGAAACGAAATTGGTTTTTAAAGTGAATACGTCTAGATAGTGTTGCAGTTCAATGCAAATGCAGTTTGTAATGGGTACTGTAACTGGGTTTGTAAGTTTGTAAGTACCAACTGGCAAAAAATATTTGTAATGGGTTTTCTGATTTTTATTTTAGCTGTTTTTTAGTGCTTTACCCTGAGAGCACTGGTGGTCTAGTGGTAGTGGCCCCGCCTTCCGATCCTAAGGTCGTGGGTTCGAAACCGGTCGTGCACCAATGAGTTTTTCTGTCCAAAAATTCATGTGCACAATGCTAGTACTCTCAAACGGTGAAGGAAAACATCGTGAGGAAACCGGCATGTCCGTAGAACCTAAAAAGTTCTATAACATGTGTCAAGTGCTCGAAAGGAGCCTCTTGAGGCGCACTTAAAATCCTTTCACCACACACTTTGTTTCGAAAGAAACTAGTGACACGACAAGAGAAAGAGTGCTTTACCCAATAGGTAAAGTAGGCTGGTTTTAACTTTTTTGCAGCTCAGCTTAGCTTTTTTTCTGCTCAATATTACAGAATCAATCAGACTACCCTTTGTGCCAATAAAGAGGTCTTACTCCAGTAGTTCGAGGTCTGATCTGGCGGTCGACAGATAATCCGGATCCAAAGGGACGTGCGAGCCTCCTGAAACCTTTATACTTTCCAGTTCTAGAAATCTAAACCTTAAGCAGATACAAATATACTCAAAATATCGAAATGAGACTGCGTTGTGATAGCGTGACGGTGTAAATACTTTTTTATAAATCAGAATCATAATCAGAAATCCGAATCAGCTTCACGTATTTAATCCCCAGCCACGGTAGATATCCCCTCGAGTATTTTAGTACCAACACAATATTCTTTGAGGATGTCTAAGAGGAGTAGTCAGAGGTAGCTACGCCCAATTATCTATTATCTAGCTTATTTATTATTATATTATTATAATTATCTAGCTTATTTGGCACATAGTAAGTAAATGTAAAATGTGAGCATTATTTTGTATTCCATAAGTGACAGGTTGCAAGCCCATCGCCGCTGCTAGAATACTTTTTTTACTACAAAACTAAATGAAGGGGGTCGGAACTATGTTTTAGGTATATTTATTAGGAAGAACAAATATAGCCATAGAATACATTGGGTGTTGGTCAGAACGTTCTGAAACCCAAGTAATCCGCGTCCAATGAGACGTGAGCTTCACCGTAACGTGTTTCCTTATGCCGTTGATCGATTGGGTGACGAAACGATGTAGCGAAGATTTACAGGCTGTAGGTTTACATTTTATTATTCTAACCTACCACTTTGATAAATCAAATTATTATGCACATGATGCTCAGTTGTTTTGTCAGCAAAATATACAAAATACACACTTTACTATAACACTACTCTGTTGCGGTTTGGATGCCGGTGAAATTACAGGCACATGAGGCTTAACATCTGCCTACAGTTTGTGGACGCAGGGCAGTGCATTGAAGGGCATGGTTTTATGGCAGTGATTTGTTATCACTTAACATCAGATGGGCCATACTCTTGTATCAGCAAGTAGTGTAAAAAATATACAAAACTCAGCAACAAACTAGAATTAATGCGATACGATTTTGATCGTGTTCATTGTTCCGTCATAGCATAAAATGTGCCCAAGCACACCCTAAGTTACAACAATAGCTTCAAATTAATACCTTTAATTTCGCCACCCACACAAATTCCGGCATATTTGACGTACAAATTTTTGCAAACAACATTTATCTCGGAAAGTCGCGAGCACCCCGTTGCCCCGGGCCCACACAGCAAGACGATTAATAGCCGTTTTAATTTAACACACATTTGTGAAAAAAACATAAATTGCTCATAACCACCGCTGCGGTGAAAACATTCACGGCGAGGTTTTAATTACAGAATATTATTAAGTCAGTCGACAAATGAAAGCAATTTAGGGGGTAGAGCTGTGATCTACTAAATGAATGGATTATAAAAAAAGTTTTAAATATCAGTATCAATATCAGTGTGGTTTTGAATGACGTGAAACTACTGGAGACATCAGGTGAGCCATTTGCTTGTTCCACCACAAGTAGTGTAAGAAAAATATTTAATAAATCGATTCCAGGACAGATTTCATTGAATCAATCATTCCGTTACTTAAGTTTAGGCTACGGCCTAATTTCACCATGCTCTGTTAGTTACTAATCGAGGATTAACAGGCAGTTAAATCTAACCTTAGATGTCAAACGCGTGCATTTTGTCATTTTTAACGGCCGTTTGATCCTTTGTTTATCTAACAAAGCATGGTGAAACCGGCCCTTAGACACACAAAGTCAAAGTATTTTTTTGCAAAATAACACCATTTAATCATTTAATTATATATTTAATGTATTTACAGGTATAGCTTCGTTGTACAATAATGATTCAATTATATAATTATAAGGGCATGCAAATTACCAAGTTTTTAAATTAAATATTGAAATGTAAGGTCTGTCTGTCTGTGATTAGTTTCACAAAGTTGGGCGTTTTTAGTACAAATTGGTTTCATTGTCTTTCTAACGCTATAATAACTTCAACGTGAAGAGGCTGTCATGAACATGCATTGGCTAAATGAAGTTACTCAGCTGGTTATGGAAACTTCAAAATTGTACAACGGCTTCTCCATTCATTTCAACCAGCAGGGAACCTGCGTCCGGCATGGGACAAAAGCTCACATTTCCATACATAAAAAGCATAAATAATTTTGATTGTGGGTTCCCGTACACGAATAAAGTAGTATGTTTTGGCACCAGCACGTGTGCAAATACCCTCGAGCGCGCAAATAACGTGAGTGTGACATGAGTCCGAGAAGGGGGCTTGAAGAGGGGGGACGTGACGAGAAGAGGGGATGTTTCGGACGAAAAATAAATAGGTACACAATCTCCGTCGCACAAATACACACATTTCGTCGCTGTAATGTGTTTGCGGTAACCCTGATAATTTATTTTCTTGTATCGAATGCGTGTTGAGGAAAGAAGTATTAGGTAACCTTTCCCTAGTCTCTTCACTTTAATGGGATGAATGATTTAGAATTAAGGCCTTTATGAAAATAGTGCAGCATAGTCAATTATTATCTAATAGAGCAGTTTTACTGCGTCCATCTAAACACATAAAGGTGATAAGTCTTATGTGCCTATAAAAATTGCTTGTCCAAATTATATGCTATCACTATCTGCGCCACAAACTTTGACATGTATACCTACATGTTTGGTACTGATGTCGTAGTTCAAATCGTTTTTCGAAATCAATTGGCTGCAGATAAACAACAGTTACTAGAAGAAATTGCTAGAAGCTACTTCGGAAATAACAGCCTTCGGAACCACTAAGGAAGCCGAGGAAATGACTAGAACGCGAAGTCGCGTCGGCCGACGAAGCCTGTTACTTTATTCAATAAACTTGTAAAATTGCGTATTTTTGCCTTTTGAAATGTTTGGCAGTCTATAAAGCCTTCCAAAGAGGCAATGTACAAACTTTGATTCCATAGTAGTAACTTGAAAATAAATAAGTATGTATGACAATATCGCAGCAAACTGAATTGCAGATAAATGTAAAGACTCAGCTAAGGGTAGGTATAGATACCACACATTAGAGTACTGACTTGGCAAACGTCAATCTACCTACTCGAGTGTTCCCAAAGGCTACACCTCCATTTACATAGGAGAAACCTCCCAGTCCTGTTTGTTTTGACCGTACCAACCTACCGAATGTAATTAACTTAAAAGTTAAGTGTGCTTTGAACCAAAACCGACGGAAGTGCTTTAAGTCAAAATAAACATTGAACAGCGCTTTAAATTGTAATTAGAAATGAATTGCAGTTAATGTCGGTGTTGTCTCAACAAATACCTGTTTCGTGTGGAACTCTTAATGAAACTATAGGTACCGGGGTAATACGATTAGGTACCTACACATATTACATATACACTATACAACAACGCTTCTCTTTCCACTTTGTAGACTACTGGTAATAAGTGAAGTAGTAGAGTTTATTAGGTTTAACAATTATTTACATTGATCAACTACAAATATATAACATTAGCTCACAACTAACTGGTTGTGAGCGAATTTTTCTAACAGAAGCGACGGGCTTGCAATCTGTCACGTATGGAATACCAACTGCTGCAAAATATAGGTAACGTGTCAAATGTAATATTTGGACCTACCTCTGATCCCTAATGGGGATTATGAGACATTCTCATATATTGTACTAATAGATCTGAGGGAATGTCTACCATGCTTTGAGATCAAAGACGTGATGCTGTACCTTATCTGCATGTAAGAAAAATGTTTAAAACAGTTGCGTAGCTGGCTGTCACCCAACGCGCAGATTTAATAAAACCACAGGTCCTAGAAGCATTTGAAGGGTGTCTTACTTCTGTAATGTCACGATAAACTAAGGAAGGAATTTTTGAAATTAAACTTCTGAAGGCGGAAACCGGGGATTTAGTGTTGTAAGAAAATAACACCACGCAAACAAAGCAGGCATTCCACTAGTTGGTCAATAAAATGAATACAAAACGCTCTAAGCATTTATCATTATTATTTCTTTGGTATTACTTTGAGGATTACTAAGAGGGGTAGTAAGAGGTACATTACATATGGCACATATCCACATTTTGCAGTAGTTGGTATTCCATACATGTCAGGTTGCCTATCGCCGTTAGAATACTAACTGGTTCTAAGAAAAATAATAATCAGAAAAGTCTCACAAACGATATAAAGGTTGGGAGCATATATCCCATTTTTAGCCGAAGCACCTTTACACAGCCTATAACCTGACTTAATAAAATGTCCCCACAATATTAACCCACCAAAACAAAAAGGCGTTTATTCGCCTATAATGTAGGGTTGTTCAATAAGCCGGAAGAACATTACTTGGATTTCAGAAATGTGCTGAGGAAGATCTCAAATTTATCCTATTAAAATTGGAATATTTCAAATAACTTCGTATAAATCGTTCATGTTCATTGGAAATAAATGAAGCTCTCAACAGTTCTTTTATTTATTGTTGGAAGGTCAAAGATTGTCCGGCTAATGCCCCACCAACGGACAAATTCTTGCAACCCTAGTGCGTATATCTCATCGTGGTGGGAATAATATGTTGAAGGCAGGCACGACTTTACGACGGACATAAAGCTTTGCAGCAACGCGGTATCTACCATTATCCTGTAGGTACAGTGAAGGGGAAAAACCTTAATCACTTTTCGGGCTGTTACGATAGAATAAATCTCTAAAACGAATTTACACTAGCTACTCATATTATACTCAATTTGCACTTACACACACACTCACTAAAACATGAGGATGGTTATATTTTATTTCTAATAGAGTAGCTAGATGAAATCGTTGTTACAAACTGAATTTGGCAATGAAGTTAAAGGGAGCGAGTGATTCTTAGACAACAAAATTGAGGTGTGGGAAGTCTTTATCCTATGGCTGCACTGGGTCGCCATTACTTAACACCATAACTTCTGTTTAGAAGGCACACCTTTTCATTGTTAGGAAGTCAAGGTGTGGCACACATACATGTCTGTTTGTGACTGGCTGACCATTCTTTTATGGCATCTAATGGCATGACATTTCACATGTTAGTTGACACACTTTATACTAAGTGAAATGTGAATGTGTAAAGTGAATCAAATAAAAAAAAAACGTGGCTTCATTTTTAATAGGCTGAAGTTGAAATCTTCCACTAACATTTGACAATACAATATAGGATCCAATACGCATTTACTTAGGTTATAAAGAGTTCATAAATGATGTAAGCGAAAATGTAATTTAGTGCGCCTGCGTAACAGTGTTTGATCATCAAACATGATTATAGTTTTACAAACACATAACTTTAGATTGAACCAGCTCGCTCCCGCAAACCAAAGCTCCCGATTCTCCCACAACTGATCGTAAATATAATTTCCAATGTTTACATCGACTTTCGATTTCCATTCCACCACCGCACCGCTCGAATTTTGGCTCGAGCCTCCCCAAAGATCTTGTATAAACAAATTCATTGGGCGATGTCTAAACTTTCACTGTTTGGCATACAGCCAGGCCGTGCTTTGCCAAATCGCCGGTGACTTTCTCAGTAAAAACGATATAAAAATATATTTTTGTGATTTTTTGGCCAACAGTGTCGATTTCGTTTGTACTTAACTGGTTTGACGGGGGAGTTCAAGCGGATGATGCTCTTGTTTTCATCGTTTGGGAAACTAAATTATAAATTTGGACTAAGATAAAAATATATTGGTGGAATGTAAACATTTTCTCTGAAAGTTTATGGGGAGAGAACACAGACCAATTGTTCCAGAAATATAATTTAATTTTATACATTGTCCTTTAAAGTTAGTTAGTATTCTATCAACGTTTTGATTTACGAGTTACAAATAACGAAAACATCTCATCCAATTACGTACAAAGTTCAAAGTCCCAGTGTAATAAGTTAAACTTTACACTACCTAGCGAGTAGGTAGTAGGTACCAACACAGTAAGAATTCTCACGTATTCCAAGCGTATATCTCTCTCGGTAGTTGGAATTACTTTATGGTATCCCTGGCCGAAGTAAACCGACTGTGTATGAAGTTGCAGACGGTGTGACTCAGCGTTTCGCAGAACTAGTAGCTAACTCATTTTGGTAATTGGTAACAAGGTTATATAAAAAAATAAGCCTGTATTATTGGTAGGTTAAAATACTTGCATGATATTTTTTTTTATTATTACCGTAAAATCGAATAGGTTCGGTACTGGATGAGGAGATCCAAAGAATATTTTATAAATATTTGATCTATGTATTTATAATTGCAAAAGTAACTTAATAACCCAACTTGAGTATTAGTGTGTCTTTGTGCTTATAAGTGTACCTAGCGTATGCTGGAACTGATTCAGTTTCAATAGAGCATCTAAAATGTTTTTACTCCAAATAAGTATTGTATAAGTTTCTTCTGAAGAATTTTTATTAAAAAGCCAAGACAAAGATAGAATCTTCAATATAATTTTACACTCGCTCGGGAGCACGTTCGCCAAACTCTACGTCCGTGTGTCCGTACGTTATTAGCTACGTGAGGGCGCCTTATCGTGAGCTACTGTGTTTGTTATTAGGGATTACGTTGTAATCAGATATGCTCGCTTAACGGCTCGACCGTGTGTGATGAGTTTGTCTATACCACTTGGTAGGAATTCAACATTATCATCGAGTGAGTAGTCTAATTCATGGTGTACCTAACGACCACCTTTTTTAACCTGATATCTCTAATACCTACTATATATATACCTACTATAAGAATCAAAGTCCTGACTGACTGACTGACATATAGACAACGCACAGCCTAAACCGCTGGTCCTAGAGACTTGAAATTTGAGAAGTACATAGGTCTTATGGCGTAGAGGTGTACTAAGAAAGGATTTTTGGAAATTCCACCCCTAAGTGTGTAAAAAGGGTTGATAACGATTGTATGAAAAATAGTATTCCTTGAACCTAAAAACTTGAAACTTGGGACTTGGTACATGTATTCAAAAAATGCGTAAGTTACGATGTTTGGATGTTTGTGGCTCAATCACGGCTCACCACTTCAACGCGTGCGAAGCCGCGGGAAGACACTGGTTATATTATAATTACCCAAGCGAACTTTGCTTATTTTGGAACTTAGTTGTCGCTGTGTGTGTTATTTTAGCACATTCAATTGATAAGTATCAATCAAATCAATAAAAAAAAACTGAATGAGATAAGTTACAAATTTAAAAAAAATCTTTTTACAACAAATCATACCAATTTTAAGTAACAGTAATTTAGAAAGTTTCAACTTTACGTTACGTATATTCGTGGAATCGTAGCAGGTACATATATGTACGAGTAGTAGGTATATCATCAAACATCCAAGCACCATAAAGGCCATAAAACGGGGTTTCTCACGACTTCCATATTATTTGTCATACATAGATATTAACTTATTATAAAGCCGGTGATAAAACGCACGCATTGCCGACGGTTATTATCTCGTACTTGTTAAGAGGAAGTAAGTCGCTGAATATATTTATTCAAACAACGCAGATGTTCTCACATAAATTATCTAAGTTGGATTCCCTGTATGAGATATTAGAAACTATCCTAGTAATAACGAAACTTCAGAACTCGAAACAAAGCGGTTGGTTTATTTTTAATTAGGTAGGTAGTTACAGTGAAGGCAGTAGCAGATACAAATCCGTTTCGTTCATATGCCAAATTCGTTTGAACATAGCGCTATTTGGTTCCAGGTCATGAACTGTTTGTTCTAATTATAAAGAAAAAATTAAATAAATTCAAATTTGGAACGTTCAGCTTCACGTACCTCGTATCGCCTGCAGTGAGTGTCTTAATTATTTAATGTGTAACAGGCTCGAATTGAGTCCCCTTAATATATGCCATTCACAGCGCGACAAAGACAATACGCGTAAGACGATTGTCTCGTTAACGCCCTGTTTAAGACGCTAAAATCGTTAGTACTTTATTCGGTACTCAACTTCATTACCGCCTATTCGGGTGAATGGGTAGCTTTTGTGGAGCTAATATTGAGGACAATTGGGATCTAAGACGGTTATTTGAAGGACTAGTTTCTAGACAGTTCAAATACCTATTAATTTTTATAAACAAATACAAACTTATAAAGTTTGGGATAAGCAAAATAAACGCATTTTATAATATTAATATTACGAGCGCAAGTCTATGGAAGTAATGATATTGAAATTATTTTTATGAATAACACGTACAGTCGTTTCACCTTGCTGCTTTACGACATAGACAGAATATAAAAAAGTAGGTATTACCACTTTCCTGAATCTCAAAGATTATAATATAAAACACGCGGCTTTTTATTCGAATCAGTTCCTTACGAATTTCCTTAGTTACTTATAAAATTGATCATTATAAAATTTATCTAACTATATTTTTTTAAGCTTATGTCTGCAATCCATCCTTCCTGGGACAAAAGAAAATTCATCCGTCACTTTTCATGTAAATCGCTGACACAGCGTTCTGTTTTCGATCAAATTATACGCCGAGCTAAGAAATTTGCGTGATGAATGAAGAAAACGGGCGTGAGAGTGAGATAGCAGTTTGCAGTAAGTTGCTTGTGTGAAAGGGAGGTCTAAAATTCGTTTTGTCAGAATGCAAAGCGAGTTAAATCTCCAAATAAAAGGTGGGTTGCGAAGTCAGCAATCTGAAGTTGCCGCTTACGTTGCAGTTATTTAGTGGAGTAGGCTCAGCAGTCGCTGACGAAGTTGCTATGCTAATGAAGTTCGGTAGGGATGTGATGGAAAGACTTCACATGATCATAACTTGTTTTTTTTCTATCTGAAGGAGTCTTTATTTCAGCCTTTGTTTTTAACTTATTGTAACTTCAGAAAAAATACTCTGTGGATTTGTAAAGAGCAAAAAACTAATCTGACACATAAGTTTAAGGCAACGTCCTAACCCGTTTTAGATGCTAGCTTTTTGGACTTCAATTGGTGGGTATGTTGTTTACTGACTTACATCCCCCATTCAAATGACGAAATAAGATTCATCGCTGTACAAAGAACAGGCACAGCGCATCACTTGCCCTTCCCTCGCTTATCAGGTCGGCGATCTAAACACAGGGGACTGTGATTACAGACGCCTCAGGCGCCTCCAGGACACACGCGATTGCTTGCGATAGCGAAATGTGCGGACAGCAATTTCAGATTACCACGTTACTAAATGACTACTCGTTCGTATGTAAGTTCTCGCTTGCCCTTTTACTCACTATCTGTCGGGATTCGTAAAGAAAACAATGAAGCTAAAATGATGTAAGTTTTACATGTTTGTAAATAGGTATTAACATGTAAAGTTTACACAATTTCAGCAGCAGTGATCCAAACATTTTGAAAATAATGAAGGTTCTGCACAAAGCTAAATTCAATCCGATGCGAGCACTTTCCTCGATATTGATAAAAAACTTGAATCCATGATAAAATTTCACACTTTATTTTCAAACTAGTAAAAGTTTTGTTAAAAGTTTTCTTTGAAAAAGTTACAGAGAGCAACAGACAAATTACAATCTCTTATACTAACTAAATTACAAAGTTCTAAAAGAAAAATAATAAGTACCGTCATAAGTAAGGTAACTATTTAGTTTTGAGATTTTATTTTAGAGATTACTAAAAATCTAATTTAGGGTTATTATTTTATATGTTAAGTTATATTGATTCACAATCTCAGATAAACATTCAAGGGTGTCTCAGAGAAGCAATCAGAGGTACATCCAAATATTATATTTTCTATGTTCACTTTCTATACGTGACAGGTTGCAAGCCAATCACCACTGCCTCCTACTACCATTGCCTAACATTCTTATCCCCGTTTCTAATCTTACTGTAGGACGATTGGATTCAAAACAACATCAGAGGTAGTTGGCGGTTTGATGTAATTGTCAATATTTTCACAGTAACTATAAAGATCCCAGGAAACCTATTAGATAAATATTTATATCATCAGTCGAAAACAGTGATTATGGAGTAGACCGCATAAACAGCGTGCCACAATCGAATAAGAGCTTTGATATCTGCCGGGTAAAACCTAAAATGGGGGTTAATGTTGCGATAAAAAGGCTCATATCGCCGTTATAACGTCATGTAATCTCAGTGTGGAATCCACTTAACTTGAAACGAACTATTGGCTAGAAGTGGCGATGGCTTATTCTCATATTTTGGGACTATTTTTATGGTGGTAAGTGAATGGGGACTTTAAGGACTCCTAGGTTATAATTTGTTATTTCTTAAACGAATAAACCTTTTTAGATTAATATTGCTGGACATTACACACAATACTATCCCCAAACTAAGCAAAACTAGTACTATAGAAATCAGATAGCTACCTAGTTAATATTTATCTTACTTTTTACTGTAAATCCATACATATAATATATTAAAACAATTACTCAGAGAACAAACATGTACAATCGTCCCCACCGAGAATGTAGTTTGTTCTCGGTGGGGATCAAACCCACGGCCTACAGCACAGAAAGCAGAGGTGCTCCCAACTAAGTTGTGAGGGCTGCCAAGGTTAAAATTAAGATATTATGGACTGAAAACAGTTGTTTTTCCTAAAAATACTGTGTGCTGTAAAGTTAAAAAAAAAACAACTGATGCTTTCCAAAGAGCTCTGAGTTCCAGGTAATAAAGTTGAAGGACTGCAAGCCTTTGACTTCGGTCGATGCGACAATCACCCCTAAGTTGAGGACTAATTAAACCCCAGAGAAACTTACTTGTCTACAGGCAGCGGAAGTTCGTGCGTGGTGTAAGGAGTGAGATTCGAGTAGTTTCGTAAAGATGCATTCGACTGATTGGTGGAAGCGGTAAGTAAGTATGGGTAAGTAAGCTAGTAGCGTTGGCGTTGGTTTAACTTATACTAAAGTACGCACTACAGTACAAAGTAAAGTACTACATACACGTAAAGTATTATACTTTTTTGCAAGACTTCTGCTTGAGTAGAGTTATATCCTGTTTAGTCACAAGCTGTGATGAACTACTATTTAAGGCATAAACTATTTTGTTAGAGTTACTGAAATCAGATCCTAATATTTAATAATAAGTATTCTGTTATTAATTTCGTAATTTAGTAATAGGATATAAAACTATAGCCTACATTTGACTTTCACAACTATTTGTATTATTTTTTTTGGTATTAGAACTTTTTAATTGTGTAAATTTTAAAGTTTAAATTGACCGCACGATATTATATAGCTGTTTTTACCACTTCCGTAGCTTCCACGATTATGGAAACAAAATATATCCCCTCTTACATCTTACACCGAAACGATACGTCTTCATGTTGAACAAGCAAATTGTTTCCGCGCGACAATTTATGGAATGTGTAATGTCGAATTGATTTCGTGTTGAGCTTCTGTAATTTATGCTTATTGTGAATATTGATTTTACATATTTTGCTGAATCTGTTTTGGAGCTGTTTTTCATAAATTGTGAAACTTACCTGAATTTGGAACATACCTGAAAAAATAAACCTTGTGTCAATAAATGAAATGTAAAGCAATTTTAAAGTACTTAATTCTAAAAGTAAAAAAAATCTTAAACAGTAGGGTGAATAAAAAAGTCAATTCACCGAAACCAAAAGGAATAAATCAGATGAAAATGGAAATCGCCAATCAACGAATCTCATAATAAATTAACTTTTCCTTCAGTTGTTCTTTTGCTCGTCGATTTGCTGACAGTCCTAAATAACCGTAAAGAAGGAAATGATCCTTACATGCAAAGAAAAATCCCTCCACTGAAAGACGGCAAAGTATCACATCGAGCTCTTATTATGAGCCGGTGGTACCTTTAGCTATCTTATTTCAATTTCTTCGCTCCATTGATTGCAGATGCCTCAAGCGTTCGTTTGCAGTTTCGCAGACAGAGATGGCGAGACCTCACGTAACGAGTGCACGACAAAGACAGCCTTTATTTTTCTTGGAGAAGACGAAAATATCGAAAAAAGTTATCGCATCAAAGTCTCGGCGCCCGTAAAGGTCTCATTAAAAATGCTTTGTGGAAGAATTCGTTCCAATTTATAAGCCAGTCGGCGGATCGGTTGAAGTAAATAACCGTATTTTATATTGTTTTAGGTAAATAAAACTTCGTCAAGTACATTAGGGGGTTAATTTGCCAACCAAAGATTGAAAAATATCTTTGCTGTTATTATGTTTTGCTTGCTACTACAAACCAATAAGGAATAATATAACTGTAAATAAAAATATTTTTTAAAATAGGTAGATACTCAGACTTAGATTGTGAAAAATATGTTCTAGTCTTTACAGAATCATAATAATGACAGCTCTAGTGATGAAACACGTAACTAAAAAACTAATTTGAATTATGAAATGGTCTCCGAACCCTGATTGCATTTTTAATGATTTAACGCAATCCAAAGGCAGAGTTCCTTAAGGCGAAGACAAGAGCTAATGTGACTCTCGCTCGCACGTTTCGACATATTGAAAGATATAAAATCACTAAACTCATGTTGGTTGGTTGATTGCGATTTTTCGAAAATGAGTTTAGTGATTTTATATCTTTCAACATGTCGAAACGTGCGAGTGAGAAGTTGTTTGATAGTTGTCAGCCCCTTAATTCCTAAGCCACAAGTTTTAACTTTTTCTTTCAAATGTGCTTCTTATTAGCTGCATGTTGGCAATCTGACAGTTTTACATTACATCTCGTTCAATTCCCGAGACTCTGTCATGTGTCAATAGCGGGATTTACTTTTAAAACATGTCATTATTTTTTTATATCACATGGTGCGAGCAAAAATGTACTTATTTCGCGCTCCGGTGGTCTGAAAATGTGACATCAGCGAGTGTGAAGGCGTGTTACTCCATCGTGCGTAGGGATGATCGATGCTACGATATCGATGTTTAACCTCATTGACCTGAGTATGTGCTTGGTTTTTTCGGGTTTCCAATACATTTACGTTCCCGAACACATCAGGACTGCTGAAACACTGTACGCCTGGGATTTGGAGTCTGAATTCTATTTTTCTTTTGAAAGGAATTTCAAAACATTCAGTTATCAATCTTTATTTCAATCTTCTTGATTGGATTAAATGAGTAGAACATTTCATCGATTCTTGGTTATTTTCATCGACCAAGCGCAACCTTAATTTACTACGTATTTTACGGGGTGGTGTGATACAACACTCAATATCTCGGCCTCTTCTGTTTACGGTCACTGGCTTTTATTCGGCTGTACGCGATATAAAATAAACAAAGCTCAATAGTCATACGCAACTTAGACTTGCACAAGAAACGCCGAAAACTACGACGTATTCGGCTGTAAAAAGGATTAAAAATATAAATACGCATACCATTTGATTCCACTGGCTGTCAGTCTTTGCATTTTCCAAGATATTTAAGTTCCCTATAGTAAATCTAAATAGAATATTGATGTGTCATTCGCCGTAAAGATATTTATTGCCAATGCAATTCAAGATTCGGTCAAATAGAGCCATTTTCATAAATGCGTTATTTAAAAACAAATGACAATCAATTTGATGTGTTATTCATTTCAAGCAGCACTGGATTAATATGATTTACTCTATTATTTATTTTCATATAAGCGAGATTTGTCTTTATGTGAAAATACATTTTTTCAACTTTAATAAATAAATATACCGAAAATGGTGGTGTTTTATAAATTAATGATTACAACAATGAGTTTTTCTCATCCTTCACAGCCTTCACAGCTCAGTTGGTAGTAGCTCTGCCTTCTGTGCGGTAGGCCGTGGGTTCGGTCCCCACCGAGAACAAACATTTGTGTGATGAACATTGATGTTTGTTCTCTGTCTGGGTGTTATATAATATTATAAGTAAGTATTTACAAAAATAAAAAAAGTATATAAGTAGTATATCAGCTATCTGGTTCCCATATCACAAGCTTTGGCTTAGTTTGGGGCTAGATAGTGCTGTGTGGAAAGTCCACCAATATTTTTTTATTTTTTTTTCTTAAAAAAATCATAAATTAACAAAGGAATAAAGAGCCGTTAAATATGACAAAATGTACGCGATTGACATCTAAGGTAAGATTTAACGCCCTGTTAATCCTTTATTAGTAACTAACAGAGCATGGTAAAATGAGCTACAAAAGTTCTAAAAAAATTTTAATGTATGTAATGTAATGTAAGGAGT
This sequence comes from Chloroclysta siterata, assembly GCA_932294275.1. Lineage (NCBI taxonomy): Eukaryota > Metazoa > Arthropoda > Insecta > Lepidoptera > Geometridae > Chloroclysta > Chloroclysta siterata. The sequence goes on along the minus strand of OW028604.1, from coordinate 7,203,418 downwards.
TCTGATATAAAATCACTTTTGACTTTGCGACCAACATATCATGCCCCGTGCCAATGAAGAAACTAATCAATTAAAAATGCCGCGAATCATTACATCTCACTCTACGTTATTGTTAAAGATAGTGTGCAAGTAAGAGGTGTAGATTAGCGGTGCCATTTTTGATAAGTTTATTTATTGGCACGAATTTTATCAAATAGCTAGCGAAACGCCCAGACAACAAACAAATAAACGATACCACCGTTTAGTAAACACCGCTTCGGTCGCGTGCGTGTGGCGTGAAATAACGCGTCGCGTGGCGGAAGGTAGCTATTGAAGCCCAATATAAAAGCCTCTCTCTATCCATGCATAATAAATAAGCTTTATTTATCTACAAATCGGAATCCTAAAGAATAAAAATAAAGACGCGGCTTAGATCAGTCTGACCTAACTTGTAAACTGTTATTTTATCCACTCTAATATTATAAAGAGGAAAGTTTTGTATTTTTGTATGTTTGTAACGAATAAACTCAAAAACTACGATCCGATTTCAAAAATTCTTTCACCATTAGAATGCTACATTATTTCTGAGTAACATATATTTTAACATGGTCATATTTTAATATTTAAAAAGTATTTTAATTTATTTATTTATTTTAACAGTACAATACAAACTAACAGCCTGGGCCAAAACGTCTGTGTGCCATTTAACATATTAATCATAGGTTTAATTTGCTTATATTATTACTTAAATTAACTTACTTAAAAAACTAATGCAAGCTACATCAAATAGATGGCGCTTCATGTGAAACACATCTATATCAGGGTTCTGAGTAATCAAAGTGTTGAGAAGTGTGAGTGCGCTGGTCGTAGGAGCATACCGCGCGGTGTCGGTGCGGAACGCGGGCGGCGCAAACAAACGACGCGCGCGTGCACGCAAATACCGGTCGGGCACATAAAGTGCACACTGGGTCAGAGTGGACGGGTTATCAATACTACCCTGTAATATCAGGTAGTAGTGGGTCATTAGAGCACATTTGCGTCGAAGCTCGAGCGTATCTAGTCCCACCATACCACCAACAAACAGGGATGGGTACAGATAGGGATAATAGCCGTATAATTTCATATAAAGAAACCTACCAAATTTCTTTTGCACACGTTCCACCATAAGCTTATATTTTACCTCATGTGGGTCCCATATCAAAGCATTGTATTCCAGTTTTGATCTAACGAATGCATAAAAAAGAGTTACAATCGCGCTCCTGTCGTGGAACCTAGCGGATTGTCTCATTACAAACCCCAATGACTTGTAGGCTCTTTTACAAGTCTCAACTATGTGCGTATTAAAAGTGAGTTCGCGGTCCAAGGTTAGCCCTAAGTCTCGGATTTGTGTGACGCGCTCCAGCGGGACACCGGAGATGTTATATGTGTGCGTGAAGGGCGAGCAGGATCTTGTAAAAGTGACGGTCTTACATTTCGATGTATTGAATTGAAGTAAGTTCTTCTCACTCCACGCAACAACGCTATCAATGTCACGCTGCAGCGCTTCACAGTCAGTAGCAGTTAATATTTCACACACAGCCTTCACAGCTCAGTTGGTTTGGCTCAGCTCTGCCTTCTGTACCGTAGGCCGTGGGTTCGATCCCCACCGTGAACAAACATTTGTGTGATGAACATAGATGTTTGTTCTCTGTCTGGGTGTTATTTAATATTATAAGTATGAATTTACAAAAAAAAAGTATATAAGTAGTATATCAGCTATCTGGTTCCCATAACACAAGCTTTGGCTTAGTTTGGGGCTAGATAGTGCTGTGTGGAAAGTCCACCAATATTTTTTTATTTTTGTCCACCGTTATTTATTATTTAAAAAATAAATGTCCACCAGTGCGAAGATAGGACGAGCCGCTGGTTAATTATAAAATTCATTGACAAATAGAAAAATATTCTATGAAGCATTTGCAAGAACTGTTTATGTTTACGGAAAAATGGTTTTACTCGTATACATAAAAAGAGATGGTCGTATTATGTGATAAGTAAAATTATTTTTATAATTGCAACTTCTTTGAATGCGAGATTCAAAGAGATAATATCAAAGAATAATTTGGATGTTGGTCTATTTCATAATATTTTCATTATAAGAACGTTTTGCTTTGAACAAAGTTTTGATAACATTTATTTTATTATCTTGAAACGAAAAACATGACTATATTACGTTACTTACATTATATATCAAATATTTTGATAAATTGTTTTTAAAACCTATTTACCTTGTTAGGCATTTCAAAGTTTTCAACAAATGTTATACTCCAAAGTTATAATGTAGTTGGTTTATTAAAAAATAAATTATGAAGCGTATTAAGACAAAGTATAGGTATATAAAACTTTGCCCATTTTTCTACATTGTTTTAGATTGTGAGTTCAAACACCACTGAGGACTATTTGTACAATGAACATAAACTTCTTTCTTTCTATCAGATTCCCATATTAAAAGCTTTGTTTCGATGGCGCTGCTTAAAATAGCCACCAATTATTTTTGTGAACAAATTCACTTGCCAAGTTCAGAAACAGCTCTTCATAAAATGGTTTCAGTCCATGATGTACATGTAAATAAACCAGGCTCCTGTCAGCCCTTTAATTACATGTAGGCTTGTTATAATGACGGGACAACATTCTCGTGTTACCGCTAACGCCATTAATAGCCTTTGACACCCGAACCTTGGAACATGTTGCCAACAATTATCGAGCCGAGATAATTCAGGCTGGCAGGTATTGTATGATCATTTTCAACGTAAATAATCTAATATAAGAATCGAAGTCCTGACTTGACTGATACAACGCACAGCCTTAATAATTATCCTTCTTTGAAGTACGTAGAAACAGGTAGATTTTTATGAAAACTCGAATCTCTAAAATGGGTTTATTATAACAAAATCGTGTTAATTCGTGTCCACGCAAACAAAATCGCCAGGAATCTAGCGATTTTAAGACACTGACAACTGAGTAAGGCAACTTCTCTTCTTTACTTTGCAACATTTTGAAGATAAAAGTTCCTGATCCTTATAATTTGGGTTTTTCTGTTTTATCGTCGGCTTAATCTTTGCTTGCAACCAGGTGAGATTATAGCCAGAGAGGACAGTCATGAAATTATAAAAAAAAACCAATCCAATTAATCATGAAGTGGGACAGTGGCAAGAAAATGACGATTAGACACTAGCCTAAATCTAATTTAAGTACTAACTACATTTAAAGTTAATGCATGTGTATCTTGTTCTTATGAGATAGTAACTCTTGAAACCGATATAGTCAATTTAGAATCTGAAATCATACCGTTTACCTGAGTTTCGGCTATATTTAACCCTGCACATAATGCCTGTCGGGTAAAGGGTACACAGGCTTGTTGGGCGTCAAGTCATGCGTGAAAGGTCGAGCCTCTTCACACTAGTGTTGCTATTCTGCATCGGAAAATACTAGGAGTAAGTCTTCACGTGTTTGTCATGAAACGTAACGTTACCACTCACGATAATGGACTTCAACTGTTTTCAAACTACTGATTTCTATAGCGTGTTTTATATATTATACACTTGCCCGCCCGATGTTAAGTGGTAACCATCACTATACCGTAACATTGCCTCTTAAGTCACGCTTAATAGAAACACTCCCTACGATGCATTGCCATCGTCCATAAACTTGAGGCATACAGATGTTAAGCGTCATGTGCCTGTAATTTCACCGGAAACCACACGTTTCGAACCAAAACACAGCAACGCTGCTTGGCTGCAGAAAAAGGCATGGTAGTAGTACTTCTCCGGTCGAGCCCTTCACAATGAGCTCTACTTAAAATATGCAGACATTACTTCACATGACCGAGTGCTACAGTCTACAGTAACATACGTAGGTCCGATATTATTGAGTGCGTTACGTTACCTACGTTAATATTATTATGTTAATTAATACCCGTCAAACAACTTATCGCTCGCACATTTCAACATTTTTAAATATGTAAAATTACTAGAAGATATGCAAAATCGCAAACAACCAAGTTTTTGCAAAGAATGACGTTTAGAAATAGAATTTAAAAATTTTGTTCTATCGGGTCTTCGATGTCTATCTTAGACTTTGAAAAGTTAAATTAGGTATCTAATCATGAACTTCTACAAAGTAAATAAAGATGAAACATTGGACCTAGCGGTTATACGTAAGATTTGAAAATTTGTTTAAGTTTTGGCACTGTAAAAATATTTAAAAAAAGTTTATAAAATATTTTTTCAGTGCCAAAACTTAAACAGAAACTTAGTCAGTCCAAAAAAATCTTCCTTTAATACATAAGCCAACCGAAATTCAAATTCAATTTATTAATAACTGTATAACATTACGGACCGCGCGTGTTATACTAGTTAAGTTGAAACTATTAACAAATATAAAAATATACAACCCACACTACAACTTATTAAAAAAACAATATAAAATTAATAGGGGAAAAATTACCAAACACATAGTTATAACAAATACGTACTTAACAAATACCTACTTAATATTAAAAATTCTAAAAAGAAATAGTACTCCTTAAAACTTAAATGGTAAACTTATCTTTAAACTTGTATAATAACAAAACAAACCAGGAATTATTTATCTACAAAAAGACACCTACCTGCACAGATACTGCATGTTCGAGTGAAATATTGAACAAGACTCCACAATGCTTCTCCGCGATGCAAATTGGCCCTCGGGATGCCCGAGCGTTGCACTCGATTATGTGACAATGTCGTCTTTTACATAATATGCTTTTTCTTCGGCATTATTGGAGAAGGAATAGTATTCATAAATCTGGCGTTTTGCGGTAAGTAAACTCATATTTTTTACTTCTGGCTAATAGAACAACCAGATGGCCCACCTTTTTTAAGTGGTAACCATCACCTATAACAAAGCAATGCTTCGTTTTGGTGATGGTTATCAAGCGGTGTTGCTGTGTTTCGGTTTGAAGAGTGTGTTTGCCGGTGAAATTACAGGCACATGAGGCTTCAAATCTGTATGCCTCAATTTGATTGACGCAGGGAAGTGCATCGTCGGGCACGTTCCTATCGTACGTGACTTATGAGGCAATGGTTTGCTATAGGCGATGGTTACCACTTAACATCAAGTAGACCATCTGCTTGTAACATCAGCAAAAAAAAAACGACTTTTGCTACCTGAAAAAGATTGATCAAGTCAGAAAGAATTTGAGTATTGGTTTTTTCCGATTTTTTTAATTCTAATGTTGAAATTTGCAAGTGAGATGTTGTTAGACGGTAGTCTATGTTCCAAAATAAGGTGAACCTGGGCAGCAGTTCCAAGTTTGATACTCGCTGCTCGCTTTGTGTACGCAACTGCAAAGTACGTTGAGTTGAGAACGGCCATACAAAAACAAAAGTATTGCGTTCAGATTGTGCTAGAAAAATCTTGGGAAGTTCTAAACTATTGAAAATTATCGTTGCCTGTGTGCTAGGTAGTTGGAACTTTTAAGCTAGCTTTGGATGTATATAACAGTAAGTTTTGTATGTTTAAAAGAGTTGGAAATTTTATGAGTTGGGCTTGAAGAAGAATTTAGTTTCTTAGATTTTTTAAGTTTACCTACCTATAATAGGTAACCATTTTCATATGATAAGGGTTAGTAATTTATACGCGCAAAGTACTCGTAATTAAATAGGAATTCTATTCATTTCTGCATAGTACCTAATTGATAATACAATATTTTTCATAGTCGGTTGTTATAACATCGATAAAATGACTTGATTAAAATGTAGGAACCTACTTCATTTTAATTAAAACTTGAGGCCTTCGTGAAGTTTTTTCATCAATGGACTTTTTCCAGCGTATAATTACGTAGCTGATAATTATTTTAAAACGTTTCAACAATATTTCTTAAAATAATGAATACGTGATCGTGGCAGTGAAACTGAGGTCACTCCAAAATTCTAAGGCATTCAGCTTTCTTACTCAGAAAAGTGCTTATTCAACAAAATACAAACTTGAAAAGTTGATTATAGTCGCGTTAAACTCTCGCTGCAGGCTCGGTCATAAGTTATCGGAACGAGACAGCAATATTGCTCTTTCTCTCTCTCACACACTTAGGACGATCCTTTTGTTTAAGCGTGTGTATAAGATGATTTATGACCGAGTTTGCAGCGAGAGTTTAACGCAACTATAGGTTTAGCACTGACCGAACCTGCAGCGAGAGTTTAACGCGACTATAACAGATAGACTCAGAGAAGGTCGTGGATTCAAATCCGACTCGGATAATAACTTTTGGGATATCATAAAATCTTTGAGATTTCTCAGAAACACACGATCACAATTGAATTTTTTACATTCCTTTTTAGCAAGCCTAGATTTTAATTGAATTTTTAAAATCCGGCATCACGAAAGACCAGCGTTATAGAGGTAGTAGTGCGTCAAACACTGTTATACCTCTAGTACAAGGCTGAGGGACGACCGATTTTGTTGTCCTAACCAATATTGTTCTTTGTATATCGCCTAGGTTTTTTTTTTCTTTTTTATACAACTAGCTGATTGAACAAGCAGATGACCCACCTGATGTTAACTGGTAACTATCACCTATAATAAAGCAATGCCTTGTAAGTCACGCACTATAGGAACGCACCCTACGATGCACTGCCCCGCGTCCATCAACTTAAGGATGTTAAGCCTCAGTGCCTGTAATCACCGCCGGCAACCACGCTCTTCAAACAGCAACGCTGCTTGGCGGCAGAAAAAGGCGTGGTGGTAGTACTTCCCCGGACGAGCCCTTCACAAAGAGCTCTACTACTCTTAAGAGCTCTACGTTCTTGTGACACAAAATAAACGATTTTGATTTGATTTATTTATTACTTTATCAATTGTTTTTTTTTAACATTATGTAAAATCATGTTCCTATAACTTACTTCAAAGTTGTGAACGTGATATAGCTTACAAATTCTCAGCAACCTATCAAGATATCGATTATGGAAACGACCTCGTATACCAATCATACTCTGCTCCGGTTCAAATAAGATAAATCAAACATGTAGATAATAATGTCTACAGCCGAATAAATTTCCGGCAACGAAAATAAAATCTATCGTGAAAACCGAAAGTAAGATTGATCGTGCAAGTTCGATAAAGTTCGCCGCGAGTTTGGCGGGTCTGCTCTTTCCCCTTTAGTGGGAACTGAACTTACTGTTTGTCGACTGTAGTCTTGCTGTAGTTAGTACTTCGAGTCTGAAAAATTTATCTAATATCTAAGAGACATCAGGAAATTTACATACATGAATGGTCAAAAAAAAAGTTAAGTAAATAAAGAGACTTTCAATAAATATTTGGGACTTCACCCTGTAACTGCATTTTATGAGTAGTTATTCAATTTAGATAATCAAATTATGATTCATGAATTCATCAGTATTAACGAAATAATGCTATACAAGGTGTTCCAATACTTGTATTTAAAACCTTGGGGGGGGGGGGGGGCTGAAGTACCCATCAATATGAATAACTTTATCTAAGGAACCAATACTGTGAACGTAAAAAAAACATCTGTTTCATACATTTTAGCCAGGTAGGTTGAACTTTTGTATGAATCAGCTGTTTTTTTTCGCGTTCACAGTGTTGGTTCCTTAGAAAAAGATATTCATACTCGTATTTATGGGTACTTTAGCCCCCTGATGTTTTTAAATACAAGTATTGGAACACCTTGTTTAACTGTGTAAATATTTATTTGTTGTGGGATTGTCTGTTACCCCATCCTCACACAACAGAAGTTAACTAAACATTGCGGGCCAGCAGGTAAGGGTGATCATTGGACATAACATAAAGAAACCAGTAAGAAAATAATGCTTTTTTTAATTTCTTAAATTGGTTCAATTATATTTATTTTGATTTATTTGTTTTAGAAGTTTCAAAAACGTTAAAACCCAAAGTTTGGTATTTGTAAATTAATCCTCACAATGAATCCATTACACACAGCAAGCCTCTCTAGCCAATGATAGTCCATAACATAACCATCTCTTTACTTCGGCACCGAACAAATACCCTCTCTATATAAATTCTGAATAACTCAGCATATGTGATCCAAAGGATGTAGGTAGTTTATGTACCTACTCGTAGTATAGCTACTGATGTACCGTGTTACCATAATTTGCAGCCAAATTCGCATTTCACGGTTGGCGTCACACAGCGACGTACGTTACATAAGTTTTTCGCTAAAAGCTCTACACATGGTAAAAGACGATGATAGGGTTTCCAAAAATATCAAATTTGTGACAAAGCTGCCGATTATACCATGATCTAAAAGCGCCCTAACAGGTTTATTTACGACCTTAGCTACGGGAAGCATAAATAATTATATACCATATTGGATTAAAATTAAAAGGTTTAATTGTTTATTATCATAATTTGTGTCCGACAATAAAGTAGAAAAAAAACTATTATAAAATAAATAAAAACTACAAAGGACAGCTGATTCTTTTTGTAAATAGAACTGGTTAAATCTTATGGATGGATTAAAGATATGTGAGTAGTATAATAAAACGAGCAGTTCAATACCTAAGCAAAGCGACAACCCTATGGAACAGGGATGGTCGGGGACGGCGGCAGATTGATATTTGATCCCCCGAGCTGCGATCTCGCTCGAGGCGTAATCCTCGACTATGAATGTTATACTGAGGTAGATATTAAAAGTTCGGGAATTACCCTCTTTTGGGGAATCAAAGGGGTAAGTAAGGAAGGGAAAATGATAAGAAGTGTCGACATAGGAAATAATATTTAACGAATCTTAGGGAAAATACAGACATATAAACAACTTTTCCTACCCATGTGGATTATTATTGAACTTCTGACAAAAGATAACAATAAAAATATAAATAATTTAATAATAAAAGCTTTATGTATTTAAAACTTACTAAAATAATATAAAATAATAATATTAATATTACAACTTAAAACGACAACTAGTATTCTATAGAAGATAACAATAAAAGGATTTTAAAAATAGTCATTGAAATCATGTAGAAATAGTTACCATGTATTTATTTCTGAAGTATTTAAGGCTCTTAGCTATACGTAAAGATCTATAAATCTGTCGCAACCGCGCTACGAACCACAATTTACAATCGTCCTCAAATCAACAAAAACAACAGTAACACAATTTGATCGCGCAATAAAGTCGTTCACAAACACCAAACACCGCTGAGGTACTGCAAATTGGACGAACAAAATATACTCCTTAAATTATTGGGGTCGGACAAACAGGGCGGCAAATATTGTCCAACCGGACGGGCGGACGGGCGGCCGGACGGCGGACACGGCTCGCCGCTATTCATTAACTTATACTGGTTCCGAACAAAAACTGGACTTCAATTCGCGCTTGCGATGAGCTCTGCCGATCTACAGCTCGCTGGATGAGGTCAGTTCCAATAGAATTTGAAAGATTTAATGTAATTAATGCTGACTTACTCTACTTTATTGGCAACACTGGGTACAAGTATGAGTTAGCTTTAAAAATCTTTTTTATGTAGTCGTAACCGGACAATGTTAAACCTTCATTGGGTTATGCGTAACTAACACCTTTTCAAATTACGCCAGCTCTCTGGAAATGAAAACTTGTTAGGAGGTAGGCACTACTTTCAAAACTAGTTAATTTGCGAATGTGTACCAAATACTAAAAACGATTCCATTCTCTCTATACCCACGGCATGATGTAGCACGTATGTAACAGACCACACATCCTCTCTAAAATGCTTCAAGCCAACGAATTGGAACTCAATATTTACACTTTTTCAAGCTGAAGTCGATTGGGATTCTGCGTTATTTGTGAACCTTAAAATTTTGGCATACCTCCCTAGATTTTAGGGTTTATAGAATATGGAAGAAGGAGGAAAGGGAGGCCTTTACGATGGTCTAAGTACTATAACGCAAATAATCATAAAATACTTACAAAGTTCTTAGAGACTCACCTCAAGACGTCGACATCAAGATCATTTTCTGTGACAGAAAAATAATAAACCTATCGCCTTTAATTTGAACTTTTCAACACTTTAGTTGATATCATAAAATAAGGGACTTGTTCAACACAAAGACCTGTCAAATAAATCCACGAAACGTAACAGATTATAAATAACATGTCATTAATCACGAGGGGAGACCTGTTGCGCAACACTTGACGGGCGAAAACTATTTAATATTAAACGACTACGTGAAAAATTCACCAGCCAAGAGGCGGGTAAAGTAGTGGAAATTATACCGTGCACGAACTTTCATTACTAAATTTGTCAAGCAAATTGATAGTGTGCCTTTTAAACACCTTTGTGTCATTGTTGTAAGTTGAATTTAATGAAAAATGTAGTGGTAGTATAGTACGTAATCACTAGAATCCATGCGATTTGTGTGAAAACCATATTTTAGCATATTCTGCATTGTATTTGAGTTTTTACTAGTATTTACCTATAGTTAAGGTAATCATAAAGATAAATCGAAAATAAACTATTTTCCGGGTAAGATTAGCTGGTAGCTCACGTCCTTATCAAGCAGTGGGTTTAAATCCGTAATATCCAAGTAAAAAAAAACATATTTTTATGACTATAAAAATATATTGAAGATATACAGTTATTTTAAATAGTTTTTTTCTATCAAACCGCAGAAAAAGTTCTCAGAAAACAAACCTTTCATACTACCTACGAGACACTGATAAGCCGTTATAGAAATTAATATGAAAGTGATGATAACTATCGCGAGTCCCTCGGGACTAATCCAGATAATAATATTGGGATGACAAAGTTATAATTACTTTTTATTTTTCCTCATCGCTGGCAAAATTAAGCAATGTCTATTATTATGGCGGGATGTAGGTACCTAAGCCTTTGAGTTTGATATCGCTGAGGTGTTTTTAATGGGAAAAGTCGGGGTATTCAACTTTGAGAAAATTCTTTCGGGCTTTTAGTTTCAATTTCATTTTGTAAGGGGCGTTTCATGGATCCTATGTTAAGTAGTGTACCTATAACAAAACATTGCTCCGTAAGTCACGCACGACAAGAGCGTGCCCTACGATGCACTGCTTTGCGACCATCAACTTGAGGAATACAGATGTTAAGTTTCACCGGCAACCACACTCTTTACACCAAAACACAGTATCGCTGCTTGGCGGCAGAAAAGGGCATCCTATTGCTATCTGATTGAGAGTGAAATGTTACCGATAATCACCCACCAGCTAAATAATAAGACCTAAATTGATATTGAAACATCATAAATTGAATTTTCAGGATGATGCAAATTCAGAAAATTCAATTCATTGTGTTCTAATATCAATTTAGGTTTTATAAATTTTCAGGCATTCAGAAGTCTAAATTTTGTTTGAATTGTTACATAAAAATAGTCAGAACTGTAATGTTATATCGTGTATAGTTATTACATTGTAAATATAAGCACTTACGCTCCCGGAACTGCGTTTTAAGCCATTGAAATGAAACAATGTAAGTGCATTATTGAAAAATCATTACCATATCGTATCGAGGAAACCGCGTTGATGTCAGCGGGTTTACAACGCATAATTTGATCATAATTGAAAATGTTATGACGTTGAAATGTTACGCGATGTTGATTCAGTGAATATAAATACAAAATACTTTAATGTTGTTAAAAAGTATATGAAGATTTTAATGGTACAGTATAATTAATTAGATTAAAAAAAATACTACATTCTGACATTATGTTAACTGGTTATCATCACGTATAAAAAAGCATTGCCTAGCTAGTCACGAACAATACGAAAATTGAAACGAAATACTGAAGCTTGATTTGTCGTCTATCGAACTATGCAATGGAACAATGTTGACTGAGGAATCGATCACGAAGCGCACGAATTGTATAAATACTGAAATTAATTAAAGCCAGTCGCTATTTACACTTGTCCCAACAGTCGGCGAGCCTGCAGTCTAAATAAACACTGTTTGGTTATTAAAACCTTTTGTACTTAGTCGAAGTTCTAATGTCAACAAAAAAATCCTCTTCATAACATAACATTAAGTTACAATAATAGTTATTTTCCTACTGACTAACGCAAAATATTAAATTTTAATAATAAATAAACATGTAATAAACGGAAAATATCGCAAATAAACTTATGAAAGGCTACGTGGCGATTAAAGCCTTCTCCAAGTGCTCCTAACAATAATATTAGTAGTAAATAAACTTACTACCTAATTTACTGAATACTTATATGTACTCCACAACGGTAAATAAAGAGTTTTCAAATGAATGTCGAGTAATATAATTAATGCTTATGATAAAAACAGACTTGTTTACAAACTTTCTAAAGTGGATAGGTATCGATCACCTATGGGACGAATGGCATAAGTACAGAAATTCATTAAAGCCGTCGCTATTTACGTTCGGTCTGGGGTGGGACGGGGTGGTGGACAAAATAAACAGAGTTTAATTATTATTGGGACTGAACAGTGCCTAGGTGTTTTAGTCAAGTGTAGTTAGTCAAATTAGGAACTTTGTAAACTAGCTTTTCGAATGAACAGCGTATTCAATTGCATTATTTTGTCACAATTGTATTGAAATAATGTTTGAATACACAAATTATAACAAACATCTATGTTCTTATTCAAACTAATGTTTTCGGTGGGGATCGAATCCATGGCATACAGCGCAGAAGGCAGAGCTTCTACCAACTGAACTGTGAGGTCTGTCAATGAATTACACAACAATTTGGTTGGGAGTCATATCTAATACGCTCCTCCAATGTCGCAGACGACTATTAACCATTTTAGATCAATGCTTTTCATATCTGTTCAGAACAATATGTTAAGTATTTAACTACTGACTACTTACTTTTCAATAGACATATGAGTACACTGACAAGTAGGTACTTGTAAACGTACGGCTTTGTTCAGTTTAATTAACTTTTTATGGCTATTTGAATGTAGCGTGTTCAGTACGTTAGCTCGTATCTAACAAGTGTTGAATGATTAGGGTTATCCAACCAACAATAATTTACGTTTTTTACACTGTTCATTACAATTTAGCGGGAAAATAGCTGTCATGTCATGAACCTACGTCTATGGAGTCTACAGAGACATTATGAAACATAAGCTCAGCCCATTTTATAGAGACTGTCTTACCGAAGAGGTTATCTGCTTGTCCGAGAATGCGAGAGCGTACAACCTTAAGAACCGAAAGCAGTCTTAAAAATTCTCAGGTCACTCTTCAAAGCTTGCGAACCCCCAGTAAGCTTCTGTGTTTTCGGCAGAAGTTAATCTGAATTTATTTGTAAGTAAAAATGATAAAACACATGTTTTGGTATGTAATAACAGTATACGTTTGTGAGCATTTGATCTGAATGGCTTAAAACTTTATAAAACATCGGCAAACATCAAATACTCCTTGTTTAGCACAGCCCTAGAGTAAGGGTTGTCACGTTGGTAGCTAATTAACGATATAATGTTCGACAGCAGTCGCGTGTCGGTCGGTTTGTTCGTGCAAAATTATTGCTTGTGTAATTAGCAGACATGGGTTTTTATGTCCCACTCTTTGAGTGGCTCTTAATGAGCGGAACATTATCGTAAAGCCGCAAAATGTGCCGATCGTAAAACTGTTACGATATTGAAAAGAAATAGGATGGTTAAAGAGTCACTTAAAATGGCCTTTTCCGAGCAAGGTATTATAGCAGGTAAAAGTGCACGTCAAAACTAAAGTCTTTTACCTTTGCTAAATATCAACGAACCCACAAAAGAAGATCTCTCTGAATATTAATGTTAGCGATCACCGCTAACGCGCGTGAGAAGACGTTGGCGGCGCTAGTTAAAATAAAAATAAGTAAAAATTATATATTCAATGACGTCAGTAATACTCTTATGGATCGAACAGATCGAATAAAAAGAAACTTAAATCTAAAAAATATTGTAAAGGTGACATTTGAACCCTACCTATGTGTAATTTTCTTCCTATTCACAGAACGCTCTTCAAAAATGAGGATCAAATTATTTTCCTCCCAAAATAATATTTTTAAAAGATGCAAGCTCCACCCAAACGAGCTAAGCAGCTTACCCACTAATTAGTTACAAACGTGGAGAAATTCCGACTAAATCCCATTCAGTGTGTGGAAGCTCCTCGCGTTCCTATGAAGAGCGCTATTCGTAAACTGTTCATCCAAATATAAACTTTATAAGGACGTAGGTACAGTCAATATGTAAAATAAATGACTATCGAACTAAGTGATTATGAATGAAAACTTGTACCTATATTAATGAAAAAGAAGTAAAAACTTCTTGCATCAAAATTGTATTCATGATTATCTCTAATACTATAAGAATCAAAGTCCTGACTGACTGACTGACTGACTGACTGACTGACTGACTGACTGACTGACTGACTGACTGACTGACTGACTGACATATAGACAACGCACAGCCTAAACCGCTGGTCCTAGAGACTTGAAATTTGAAGAGTACATAGGTCTTATGGCGTAGAGGTGTACTAAGAAGGGATTTTTGAAAATTCAACCCCTAAGGGTGTGCATGTGCATGTGCATGTGCACTACCCAAAAATTTTGTCTCATTACCCAAAGGTTAGCTGGTAGATAATGCTATCCAGCATTAAGCTCGCCTATGTACAGTATATTTTATTTGTGCAATAAAGAATTTTCTATCTATCTATCTAAGGGTGTTAAAAGGGATGAAAACGTTTGTATGAAAAACAGTATTCCTTGAACCTACAAACTTGAAACTTGGAGTACATATACTTCAAGGCAAAAAAATTGGAAAAGCATTTTTAGTTTTTTAAAACTACCCTTAATAAGTGTGCAAAGGGATGTTAAAGTTTGTACGGGAGTTTTTTGACCGCAGGTCCTAGAGACTTGAAATTTAAAGAGTACATAGGTCTTATGACGTAGAGGTATACTAAGAAAGGATTTTTGAAAATTCAACCCCTAAGGGTTGTAAAAAGGGATGAAAACGTTTGTATGAAAAATAGTATTCCTTGAACCCACAAACTTGAAACTTGGAGTACATATACTTTAAGGCAAAAAAATAGGAAAGGCATTTTTAGTCGTTTAAAACTACCCTTAATAAGTGTGCAAAGGGATGTAAAAGTTTGTATGGGAGTTTTTTGACCGCTGGTCCTAGAGACTTGAAATTTGAAGAGTACATAGATATTATGACGTAGAGGTGAACTAAGAAGGGATTTTTGAAAATTCAACCCCTAAGGGTGTAAAAAAGGATGAAAACGTTTGTATGAAAAATTGTATTCCTTGAACCTACAAACTTGAAACTTGAAGTAGATGTACTCCAAGGCTAAAAAATAGAAAAGGCATTTTTAGTTTTTTAAAACTACCCTTAATAAGTGTGCAACGGGATGTCAAAGTTTGTAAGGGAATTTTTTAACGCGTGGTGCGATTGTTGGAAAGGGACATTTTAAAAACGGAAATCTTGAGTTGGTACGAAGAGATCTGAGGATATCTACCGTGCCTGGGGATCAAAGTCGTGAATCTGTTCCGTTTCGTTTGTTTTTGGGGTAGAAACTAGGAACAAATAAGTAGGTACATATTTTCCGTGTAAGGTTGTCTTTGTTGTATTTGTCATATTTGTGCTAAACTCAGTACCTATACCTACCTACCTACCTACCTAATATAGGTAATGTACGCCTATAGGTATCTCTTATACCTACGTAGGTATTTAAAATCCTACCCTAATAATATACAAATCAATGCGAAAGTTACGATGTTTGTGCCTCAATCACGGCTCACAACGCGTGCGAAGCCGCGGGAAGCCACTAGTAAACTATAATTAGAGCAACAGATTGTGTGATGAATATTTATGTATTGATATTCATCACTCATTACAAAAAAGGAAAAGTAATAGTAGTATTATGTCAGCGCTGTTTGAATATGTCCACAACTACTTATACAAATATTGTATTTGATTTAAAAATCAAGTTTTGATGCTGACTATATATGATAAGTAACTCTACTTATTTTTTAAAGCTGGTGTAGCACAAAGTTTTGTAAACTAGATAAGATAAGATAAGATAATTCATTTATTTTCTCTGCGCAAAAGGTAACTATACATGCCATGACTTATATTAGGGGTACAATTTAATACGTTAAACCCGATATGCGAGAGACTGGTGCCTGAGATAGGTTTTAAAAGAAAAACCTGTAATACAGGTCACCAGTGCCCCATTTTGCAGATTTAACAAGGGATGTTTGTTGTTGCAGTTTGATTGGCAGTGAATATAAACCAAGTAGACTTATTTTAAAAAATAACTAGAAATGTATAAGAATTTTGAGTGACAATATAAATACATAAAAAGTACAACAGTATGAAGGTGACTACAGACAGTTAATTGAAAAGTAAATGTGTGAGTGATTGTATGTGTGTTTAGAGGTTTGTATAGAAGTGTGTGAATAATTGTGTGTATGTTTACGGATGTGGATAGAAGTGTGGTTGTGTTTATATATTGTGTATGACTTTATGTATGATTTTGTGTTTGCATGTGCAATTGGTTTCTTTCGATTAGTACTACTATTAATCAATAACAGCTTTGAGTGAGGAAGGTATTCACAAACTGTACAGTCAAAGACTTATTTTAAAGGAGCGTCCCTAAAGAACAACCCAAAATACTCTGTTTCAGAATTTCGTATTAATAATAATGTGATTATTGTGAAGTCATGCGTTGCCTGTTATAATTATATTCATAATCATAATTGTATTTATTCGTAGCCAGATAACAGCAGTACCATACGAGTACCTATCTACACTAGATTCTTACATTGTAAAAACATGCACTACTATCAGACACAAGTTATAATATTATAACTTGTGGATATACAACGGCTGAAACACAACTAAGAAAAACAAGCTTTTTATTTAAAATAAACTAATGGAAAAATAGGTACAATGTCGCCTTTGCATCCTGCCTCCAAGAATTTCTAGCGCGTCAAGAAAACGACCTCATTTAATTTCAAAAGGTAAGTTTTTTGGCTTCACCCACAAGGAAAAAATCTTTGAAACACTAGAACTGCACAGAACTTCATAAAGAGAAAATCCTTTGATAAAATGCAAGCTCAGATTTTTTTCAAATTTAATTTTGGTTTATGAACTTCTAACTTTTACTTGCTTCTTCGCGATCGGCTTCCTGAACTATTTTTTCCGGTGAGATGTAAACTATCTAAATGACTGATAACCGTTAAACAACTTTTTAAACCACACATTTCAACAGTTTTGAATATATAAAATTACTGAAGGAAGTTATGAAAAATCCTGAACAACCAAATTTCGTAGACTCCAAACAAGTTTTCTTACCTAAAAGTTTGATTATGTATGAAAACTAGTTAAACAAACTTTAAGGTAGGAAAATTTGTTTGGGAATGTCTACGAAACTTGGTTGTTTGCGATCCATTGATTTGATATCTTCAAAAATGTTGAAATGTGCGATCGAGAAGTGGTTTTACAGTAGTCTGCGTCTTAAGTTGCATTTTTGAAAATGCCGCAGCGAACACATTCGTCCATGTTGAACTTAGGCTTCTCCCATAATTAGGGGTCTGCTATAGTAACCACGTTTGGCAAGCGTTTTAGTGGCTGTAGTGTTGATGTACTCAGTAAAAATAGTAACGATACATAAAAACATTCAAAATTATCTTTGTAACATCATCATATAAAACCCTTTGACTGACCTTAGACATCCTCAAAGAATCTTAAGTTGCTACTTGCTAAGGTTCTGAGGGAACATCTACCGTAAATAAATAATAAAATAATAATAAATATTGGTGGACATTACCACAGATAAGAGAATACTAGTACAGATACCTCATCCCATACATTGAAACGGTTCCAGTCTTAACTCGGGCTGTGACTCGGGCAATTTTTCAGGATATATGAAATAGCCCGAAGCTAAACAAAATAGCCCGCATAGCCGCTAGATGTCGCGAAGTTGCGTTGCGAGCAAGCGGCATCACGTAAAATGCACTTACAACCAATAGATGGCGAATAAATTAGTTCTGCCAACACGCACATACTATTATTTTATACTGTGTCCGCACGCAGTCCTTCGCCCACAATGATAGTTTTGCCAGTTTTGTTTCAAAATAAGAATCTACACAGAATATTAAGTAGTAGGTGGCCACTTGCATTTAAAAGATACCTATGATAGGTATGTTGTGTTATTGTGTAGTCTACATCTATTCGTTTAAGTATTTTTTTTAAGCAAGATGTTGGTGCTGCCTTATGAAATTTGTTTAAGTAGCTAGGATGTATTAGGTACCTAACTACCTACCTACTTTTTTGCTCGAACACTAGGCTGTTTTAGTTCGGAGGCACTGACTGATCGCTGTTTCAATTATGCAGGCGTTATTGGGATCTATTCGCTACAAGAAGTAACAGGGTAAAAGTTTGGGCAAACTCCCAACTTGTGCCTCAATTTAGTTTGACGAGGCAAAATCAGCAACACACTCAGTGGTCATTTCGTCGTGTCCCGTGCTTCGATCAACAATCAACCTAGGTACCTAGATAACGAGTGACTTACAAAATCAAAGCTAATATGATAAAATACTAATACATGATATACTTACTTTTTTTACTGGTAGGTAATTTATAAACCTACTTATACACCCAGACAGAGAACAAAATTCTATTTTCATCACAAAAATGTTAGTTCTCGGTGAGGATTGAACCCACGGCCTCCGGCCCTGAAAGCAGACCTACTACCAACTGAGCTATAAAGGCTGTTAGTCATACAACGAAATTAGTCTTCCAAATAATTCCCGCGCATTCTCGAGCTCCCTAGCTACTTGGCTCGTATTTAGTTTGTATGTTATGTATTTGATATAAAGTTCACTATGCTATGGACAATTTCGTTGCAAAAAGTCGCTTTCATTCCAACCCGCGGCGATGTAAATTAAGCCTGAGACAAAAGTTTTAAAACAGTTCAACAAGTTCAACCTAATCACAACCATAGCTCCTTGTAATAAAGTCACAAATCTTCATAATACTATCTCACACTTATGATCATTCGTCACCAAAAACGAGGAAATCTTTTCATTTAGATATGAAAAGACGTAGGTTAAATAACATTTATTGTGTAATCAACCTTAAAGTGCAACAAATAAAGTACTTTTCCCCATTTTTACTTTGCAAATTAGATCGTTTCTTTTTGTTTCTTTGAATTTATAATTTTGTGACGAAGTTCATTATTTAAAAAAAAACCCACCAGAAGAAAAGCGATAACCTATTGACTTTGAGATGAAGTCGACCCTCTTATTAGCCGTTCAACTGATGGCCCACCTGATGGCTTCAAGCTGATGTAAAGGCGTTACATCTAATGGCCTAGCTGATGTGGAGCTGTTACCTCTTTTGAGCTACCTGTACCCCAAGTATGAGTTTTGCGTTTTTCGTTTTACGTTTTACGTTTTTGTTCCGTGATCATTGCGGGTTTTGTATGAAGACGCGATAGGGATACCGATATGGAACTTTACAAAACCCGCAATGAGCACGGAGCAAAAACGATTCGTTTTTGTTCCGTGTTCATTGCGGGTTTTGTATGAAGCCGCGATAGGGATACTGATATGGAACTTTATGTTCTACTACTATTTTTTTTTTTTTTTTTTTTTTTTTTTTTTTTATACAACCTGCTGGTTGAACAAGCAGATGGCCCACCTGATGTTAAGTGGTAACCATCACCTATGACAAAGCATTGCCTCGTAAGTCACGCAGGATAGGAACGTGCCCTACGATGCACTGCCCTGCGTCCATCAGCTTGAGGCATACAGATGTTAAGCCTCATGTGCCTGTAATTACACCGGCAACCACACTCTTCAAACCGAAACACAGCATTGCTGCTTGGCGGCAGAAAAAGGTGTGGTGGTAGTACTTCCCCGGACGAGCTCTTCACAAAGAGCTCTACTACTCTTAAAACTCTTACTAATTTTCATCATACTTGCAACATAAAGTTCCGTGTCTCTCTATTATATATCTCTATCGCGTCTTCATACAAAACCCGCAATGAACACGGAACAAAATCGTAAAACGAAAAACCAAATATGGTAAGCAAAACTCATACTTGGGGTACTGGAGTCGCGCGGTTACTTCTAACCCGATAATTAGTGATCACCCCACTTGATGTTGAATGGTCACTACCTATTTGTGGAAATCCTAAAGCAGATGATGTGTTTATAATAACAGAACCCGTTTTTCGTACAATATGAAAAGGAAATAATTGACAAAAGTTGGTTATAGACGTAATCTCTCAACATAAAATAGCCCACCTGATGTTAAATGGTTACCTTTCACCACCCACTCCAAGATGTTGAGCGCTTATTTCTTGGATTTGAGATACCTAGTAGTTGGCCATCGTCGATAGCCGCTGAACATCAGGTGGGTCTTCTAAAATAAATGAAGTGACACCTGATGCTGAGCGGTTATCTAAAGTAGGTAGGTCAAGTAAACTTTGTATTTACCTACCAACTATACAAGGTGTTCCATAAGTTGTGTATAAAAACTTCAGGGGGCTAAAGTACCCATCAATATGAACAACTTTTTCTAAGGAACCAACACTGTGAACGCGAAAAAAAAAACAGCTGTTTCATACAAAAGTTCAATACCTACCAGGCTAAAATGTATGAAACAGCTGTTTTTTTTTTCGCGTTCACAGTGTTGGTTCCTTAGAAAAAGTTGTTCATATTGATGGGTACTTTAGCCCCCTGAAGTTTTTATACACAACTTATGGAACACCTTGTATACTTGCGTTGACGTAATAAATAATTTTCTTTCTACGGCACTACGTACGTCCGTAAAGTTTAAGGGGCTGACAACCATCAAACAACTTCTTGCTCGCACGTTTCGACATGTTGAAAGATATTAATCAATCAGTTTTTTCCTTCTAAAAAGTAAAGTAAAAGTAAGTAACTAGTTTTTGTACTAATGCAAACTTTTGAGTCGGATAACTTGTATCGATTAAAATGTTTTTTTTTTACTAAAATAAGCATTTACCAATTAAATAATAAACCATTTTGTGTGCAATCACATTGCACACAAAATGGTTTATTCAGATTTTTCGAAAGTGAGTTTAGTGGTTTTATATCTTTCAACATGTCGAAACATGCAAGCGAGAAGTTGTTTGATGGTTGTCAGCCCCTTAAAAAGGCATAATTTGGCTCAGATTTTTGTCGCTGTCTGGCCCGCGCCAGCACCAGCACTGACAGCGACAGAGTTTCACGTTAGAAGAGTGCGGCAATGTTTAGGTGAAATTATGCAAGATGAATTGCACCTTGTTGCGTCGCAGTAAGAGTCCTATTATTTATTCTGTACTAGTAGAAGTATTACAACTCTTATTTCCGTGGCTAAAAATCGAATCATGTTAATATACACCTTTTTTTTATATTAATAATAAATAAATTGTTTTTTATTTTTTACGTAGGTAGGGACGTAGTAAAATGCCTCTATAAGAAACGAAAAAATTCTATAAACGCAAATAGCGGCATCTTTTGAACTTTTGAAACCGAACCACAACGTAGTTCAAATAATTTCCGCAAGAAAAAACGTGGTCAATATTGATTATTGTAAAAACATGAAGATTTCATTATCAGCTTATTTCCTCATCTTCCTGTGCTTATGGGAGATTTTTTTACAATATAACATAAGCTATTCATGACCTTAATACTTTTTTCTGGACTAAAACAAATATCAATAATTCAATCGCAACCGGTATCGCCATCTATTGATGTTTAATTGGAACTAAAAATGCTTTGTAGGCAATGAGACACCATGACATTACACACAGCACTATCTAGCCCCAAACTAAGCCAAAGCTTGTGATATGGGAACCAGATAGCTGATATACTACATATATACTTTTTTTTGTAAACATATACTTATAATATTATAAAACACCCAGACAGAGAACAAACATCTATGTTCATCACTCAAATATTTGTTCTCTGATTATTCGTGCTCTGCCTGTGAAGAGTAGAGCTGTGAAGGCTGTCAAACTGTGCCTGGGATCAGTCGTAAAGCTGTTTAGTTTCTTTTTTATATAATAGAATTGAATGCTAGTGTTGTTAGGATCTCGTGTTTTAAAATTTAGTCAGTGATAAAGATAGATTTGAATATTTGATCAGCGTTAAACGCTGATCGCAATAAGCTTCTCGTTGAACTTAAATCTAGACTTTAGCGAAGTGTTCAAAACTGACATTTAGTTTGTTTACATAGTTTGGTCGTCGAGTGTACGACAGTAGCAGATTTTGTTTGAAGTGATACCCTTTGTGGTTTTGCCATTTCGAGGCGTTTGAAAAGTTCCCTAAAATGTAATAATGTTTGCTGTTGTCAGTTTGGAGTAAGGAACGGTAGATGTGATTTAGTTGTATGCTTGAATTTGCACGGTGCTGTGGTATTCGGGAAGGAATTCTAGGTATGTGTGATTCTGTACGAAAACGAATGTTTTATTTGAAACTACCTGCCGTCCGCTGCTTCGGTTGCGTTTCCTGACATTAACATATAGCGTTCTCCCTTTATTGGATTCGTTTATATTTTCTACCTCTAATTTTTTGAGATAAAAAGTAGCCCTATTTTTTTTTTCACAATTAGAGGATGAAACAACCAGATGGCCCACCTGATTTTAAGTGGTAACCATTGCCTATAACAAAGCATTGCCTCGTAAGTCACGCACGATAGGAACATGCCCTACGATGCACTGCCCTGCGTCCATCAACTTGAGGCATACAGATGTTAAGCCTCATGTGCCTGTAATTACACCGGCAACCACACTCTTCAAACCGAAACACAGCAACGCTGCTTGGCAGCAAAAAAATGCATGGTGGTAGTACTCCCCCGGACGAGCCCTTCACAAAGAGCTCTACTACTCTTAAAATCTACATAAATGCTAATCAAGGTTACGATACATTGGTTCAAAGTTTTGTCCTGATCAGCACAGTAGTGGTTAGACCACCGGTGCTAATACCAATAAAATAGTTAATAAATTTAACAATTTGGTAAAATACACCCTCGACCTCAATGCCCCCAAATTGTCACCTACCGACAAACACGGGATGACGCATTGTTGTGACTATACTTTAATCTGTGCCTCAGGGAGAGTTCAAGCTTTACGAGCTAAGGACTCAACTTGGGCCTGCGACTGATTAATATTTCTGAACAGGGGTCGGATGTAGTCAATGTAAGGCAGTAGCTCAAGTGTTAAATAGAAAGAGCAAGAATATAATTTATATTTTTTGCTTTTTGTAAATATTTAGTTAAAATATGTTACTTATAAAGTGTATGCAAGTCAAAACTTCATAAAGTTATCGCCGTTTGAATTAATGCCGTACTTAAACAGGCATACCTACGCCGTTCCGTCGGTAGGGTTGAGTCAGTTAGCCCATAAACAACCTCACCATAAATGTCTCATACGCGTAAACAGGCTGACTTGCCCTACTTTATAACCTTCGACTGTGGCCAAAACTAGTGCCAGCTCATTTAATTCGGATTAATGCTCTCGACGCCTTGTTTATTGGCCTCATATCACGTGATATGTGGAAGGAAACTCTCCTTCGAGCATGTTCGGGAATATTCGAGAACGTTTGAGAAAAGTTTCCGATCCTTACTACATGTTTATGGCTTGGGTTTATTTTATTGTATTGTTGAGGTGAATTCTATACGTGGCCGAAATTCCTGATTCGGGCGAGTTAGGAAGTGAGATATTGTTATGAAGTGGGAGCAGTCCGGTCTATTGTTTTTGTATCCTTGTACTTGTGCGAGGATTTGTATTCCACTTATGTTTTGATTTGATTTGGTTGTAGAAATCGCATTATTCATTATTTTATTGGTAGCACTGCCTCACAATATGAATATTGCTATTGATACCGATTGCATCATACCGGTATCACATTGATTGTCGAAATATATTCAACCTTATTTGAACTAGATATAGATGTTAGTTTCAACTCTTTGATCGTAGACAGTACGCCATTACGTCGGCTGAGAACTCCTTTAATAAAGCCATCCCTCAGATAAAGCGTTAGTACAGAATAAATAATAGTACTCAGTAGGGCGACGTCTATATCGTAAATAAGTTTCACTTTTACAAAGTTTCATTGAAACAGACATTCGAGTTTGTTGCGCCATTATCTATCTAATCAGCACGCGCATACCTACTGATAGTTATTAGGTCTGATCCTTAGCATGTCACTATTTCCCGATGACAATTTAATGTAGTCTCCATCTATAATATAAATAATTTCTTAATATCTATAATAATCATCTTATAATAAAAATGCGAAAGTTTTCGATTTGTTCCCACTCATCTCGCTGAACGGATTTCGATGAAACTCGGCATACATGGATCGTGAACGGGAATATCTCATAGACTACTTTTTATCCAGATAGGTGCCACGTGAATCCGTGTGCAAATGCTAGCATGTTCATATGTTCATAATTATATGAGGCATTTATCATTCCAATTAAAGAATTTAATTGCTCACACGTTTTACTGGAAACCTCAAGTAAGTCAGGTAAATCTAATTTTAATTAGAAACGGTTGAAGTGACACAGATCTGGTTGCGACTAAATAAAACAGTTTCAACTTACTCCATGAGATAAATTTCGACGGATCCCTTTACAGTTTACGAGGTGTGAGGTACCCGAAAGACTTAATGTGGTTACCTGCTCAGACTTACGGTGGGCGTATTTGAGAAATCAGTATTTAGACAAAGTTGGCGGTTTATTCAAATTCATGGCAAAGTGAGGTGAGGTGTGTCGTAAACTTTTAGTTTGATTATTAGTTTATAGTATGAAAAGATTTTTTTGAAACAAAAATGTGTATTGAGTATATTTTGCTAGTATTTGATTAATAACAAGCAAACATCAAATCAAAATACATGTACAGTAATTGGTAATAACGAAGTTTTAGAATAGTATTTTTTAAACTCTCGCGATCATAACACATATTGAAGTGCATATGTATTACACGGGTAATTATCGCGTTTACCTTAAAAAAAAAGTATTGGGGGACATTCCACACAGCACTATCTCGCCCCAAATTTAGCCAAAGCTTGTTATATGGGAACCAGATAGCTGATATACTACTTATATACTTTTTTTTTGTAAATATATACTTATAATATTATATAACACCCAGACAGAGAACAAACATCTATGTTCAGCACACAAATATTTGTTCTCGGTGGGGATTGAACCCACGAACTACGGCACAGAAGGCAGAGCTACTATCAACTGAGCTGTGAGGGCTGTCAAAGAATTCTTTATTATTTTCTCGATGTTTCGGCTATGTTGTAAAGTTTTAGAAATTGACAAACAGTTGGAATATAGCACTCAGAATATGATTTCTAAATAATAAGTACGGTAAGTCGAAAATACATAAATAATTAGTACTAATCAAATAAAAAATATTAACTATTGGGGTAAAAATCTTCCTAGTTCTGATCGAAGTAATCTTTTGACGCCGACAGTATTGGAAAACAATCGCACAAAGGACTGAGTTTTTCAATCACTCTAAAGACAAAACCAAGACAATACAACCTTAATCTTTTAAAAGCACAAAAGGTTGCTTTTTACGGTTGCTTCTCAGAGCGCGACCTTATATTTTTATTTGGTTTCTATTTCCACATATCCCGTAACGTATGCATTGAGTTTCACCTCGATACCATTGGGATGGCGTAATGTAATAACCCGCTGAATATTGACGAATGGGACTCGTGTTTTTGCTGCTGTTACCGGGTTTCCAACCAGAATTAGGTAAAATATTATACAAAATAATCCAATCACAACAAGCGATTGGAATTTTTATGTTTAAATATGGAATTGCATTCGAAAAGGTCATGTTTAGTTTAAAAGCAGTAAATAATAGTGGGGTTTGGACAACACGTTTGTGAACACACGTGCGTATAAGTACGTTTATGTGTGAATTGAATCCCTACATACTTATGAGTCGTAGGCAAAAATCTAATTTAGCAATATAAAATATACTAAGTAATTATTAAAGACACTCAACATCGGACGGCCCAACATGAACTCATTTTTTTTTAAACTTCTACCTTGCTCTCCATGAGCAATATGAATATTTTTAGACGACTAGTATTTAAGGTTTCTAAACATGTTAAAAAGTTTTAAAAAAATACCCATAACCATACTTTACGACGCGTTCAAACTAACCTCAAATTAGGCGTCAAAGCCCGCAAACTGGAAACATAAGATTGTGCAAAATATTTTCCGAACTCTCCCTGTCTGCTCAATATCTCCGAAGCTGGTAGTTTCGTGGAAACAAAACGGATCAGCTGTATCTCGTGTTCCCAGCGAGCCTTCGAGGCTTTAGAGTTACTAGATACGACACCGGATTTGAATAAGCGATTTGTTCGAAGCCAGAGTGCTGCAGTAGAATTTAGAAATCTTCAATCTGAAGTTTAGATTTTTAAATAAAGTTTAGAATTAGAATTTTTGGTGTGAATCAAATACATGCTATACGAGTAGCAGTTATTTCATTACACCCCCCTCACACACAACCTGACATAGTTGAAGCTACTATTAATCTATACTATACTATACTATAACTATAAGTTATTAATATAAATATTTTTAGCTTGCAATTTGCACACTCTGTTCTGAATAAATATTACTTCCATTTGAATAACAACTAAATTCAACGAGATAGATATAGGAGAGATAGGTTGAAGTGACAATGGCCAGACCATAAAGCTCGTAGAGCCGGCAAACGTTAGAATGTACATTTTATCGAATCGTGTCTTAAAAGAAGAAGGTGAAAACCGCCCCGCTATCTAATGGACTGTCTACGTTGTGAAGATTGTGTGAGAAAACCGGTAAGATAAGGCTTGCCTTCTTGGAAATCTACTCCTTGTTCGGTAGCGGACTTCTTCAGGCCGATGATGATAATAATGACACTTAAATGTAGAACTCTCACATGTAAGTATATTCTATATCTAGGTGCTATACCTCCTTGTGAAAGAGTTGGCAGGGAGCGAGCGATACGAGAACCTTATTTTTCGCACATTACACTTTGAAATTGTTTGAAATATGTTATAGCCGTCATCGTGGGCGAAACTTCTTTAAAACATACGTGCTCTTCCAAGGTTCTCTGAACTGCGCTGTTTTCAGAGTTGATGAGAGATGATTTCAAATAATTGGCAGGTTATTTTGCCCAAATTTAACATTGTTCGTGTGATAATGTTAGACGCTAGTAGAATTAGAAGAACTTTGAAATTGAACAACAACCAAAAACGAATAGCAGTTTCTGTTTTGTTTTTGTTTTTTGCTTATTGGCAAAGAAAAAAAATAACAAAGTTTTTTATGACAATAAAATATGAAAAAGCGTTACTTAGCGGTTACTTCTGCTTATAACAATAACATTACCTCACCGAGCACGTCCGCCAAAGACGTGCTGTATATAAAATATACTTTCAGCAAACTAATGAGTCTAGGCTCGTTAGGTGAGTATAAAAATAAGTTTTTAAAAGTAATACTTTATTCTAAAAACAAGCAACCAACTGATTGAATTATATGTGTCTAGTAACTTCTAAATATATTCATCAAACAAAGAGAAAGTTAGAGAACACCAAAGCCCCTTCTCAAAGAGTTAACATGAATTCCGTAAAAGTTAAAAAAACTGCTCGTCAGCGGTTCCTAAGTATTTCGGTTACAAAGATTGGGGGGATCCGATAAGTAGATAGAACATGCTAACTCTTTATAATCGTCCAGGTTATAGGCGGGAGCGGGCTATTATAAGGTCGAGGAGGATTTCAGTCACTTATGTACCTATCGTAAGCCTTATTCGTAATCGTTGAGAGGTACACAGGAACATAACATTTATTATAATAAATATTTATTAAAGCAAACGAACAAAAATGACTTCCTCCTAGAAAAAAAAAATTTTTGACAGACTTTGTGTTTACGTTTATCGGACCAAGAGTGGTCAATAGGTAATAATTTTAGTTCATAACTTCATTAAAAATTACTAGTATGTTTGAATTTCATGATCAAGTTAAAATATGATCCTTAAATGGTAGTAAATGTGATCACCGAAGTACTAAAAATAAACGTATGTTTTTCATACAGTATTCAAAGTAAGTAATTAGTTTTAAATACTCACATCATACTGTTTAAAAAGATAAAAGTTATAGAACTTACTATTTATAGTTGTTTTGACGCCTGGCAGAAATAAAAGTACTTACCTGAAAAAAAAAAACAATTATTAATTTCACACAGTAGTAGGTTTTCTATATAAGTAGTTTTGACAGCCTTCACGGCTCAGTTGGCAGTAGCTCTACCTTCTGCGCCGTAGGACGTGGGTTCGATCCCCACCGAGACCAAACATTTGTGTGATGAACATAGATGTTTGTTCTCTGTCTGGGTGTTATATAATATTATAAGTATGTATTTACGAAAAAAAAGATATATAAGTAGTATATCAGCTATCTGGTTCCCATATCACAAGCTTTGGCTTAGTTTGGGGCGAGATAGTGCTGTGTGGAATGTCCACCAATATTTATTTATTTTATTTTATTTATTTTTTCTATAAGTTTCGTTCACTTTAAGAATCGTTGACAACTAAATAAATATTGTCAAGAATCTTAGGCACCAAAGCATCATAGCTTTAGGAATGTAAAATGTTTATCATTTTGGTATCTTCACGCAATATAATATTATCAGTTTTACATAATTAAAATTCTAAATATCTTACTGATATGGGTAGGGATTTTATTAAATAAATAAAGTTGCAGGCTTCATAGATTTTGAGATATGCAATTGGGTCAAACATTGGGTCACGTTATATTTTCTTATCTGAACTTTGGTAAAACACTGACTTGTGGTCTAGATTTCAAACTATAAAAAATCTATGGCATATCGAAATGTTTTTTTTTCTCACACTCGCTTTCAGTTCGTACTCGAGACCGATAAATCGACAGTGTCATTTTATTAAGTCTCTCTCCCCGAATGAGATCGGATCGAGATAGCCGACATGTGTCGTGGACGTGTCGAATATGTGCTCGTTTCCAAAAAATACTTGAAACTTTCTTTTTAATGTCGTAGTTGGATGTTCGAGAGTTTTTGAAGCCAACTGAATTATCGGGAAAGTTTGATAAAGGCTTTACCACGGTTTATATTTTGAGTAATTTTTGATGTTGTACATAAGTATTTAAAGTTTGATAATTAAAAACAACTATATTAATTATTAGATACAGAAAAAGTATTATTTACTTAAAAGTATTTTATTTGTTCATCTTAAAAACTACTAACATAAAACATCAATCTATTTAAAATCCATTGTAAAATCAATGTACGTCTGGTTTTTATCGGGGTTCGCATTCAACAGCAGATTGAGGGTTAAGATTCCTTATTTAGTATTCAGGAGGCGCTCAGGTAACCCTCTCTTGCCCGAACACTTCACCACCACGTGTACCACAGAGTAAACAGCTTCAATTTTGAATATAAATCTGTGGGAAATCGCTTTTCCACGATCTGCACGTAAAAGTTTAAAAGCAATTTATCACAATCGTAAAATAGAAATATCCATCTTTTTTCCCTCAAACAGCTCATTGGTACGTACGCACAAAAACATTACACATAGACGCCACCTCCAAGTTTGTTTTGAACATAGCAAATAAAAAGAACTTTTTACATCAAAACTTTTTTTCCTCGCGCAGATTCGTACGTGAGACCGACTATATTTTGCGCTGATTACTGTCTTGGATGTGTGCTTTTTGTATTTCTTATATTCAAACGGGAGTAATGTTTTTGTTGTACATACATGCAGGTATACGGCAGTACTTATAGAAATCTGTCAAAGATAACCATCAGTGATCTATTGCCATCTCTTACCAATGGGAATTGACGAATAGTGACAGGGTTAACTTTGAACAATGTTTCAAGTAGAGTGACATCTATGAGTTAAATGAGTTATAGGTATAGTGGGGAAGTGTTTGATTTTCCGATTTCCAAATCTTATCGTTATAACCATAAGGTATTTTTTGTTAAAACATAAGGCTTTAAGAGCTGAGTTTTTAAGAGTAGTTGAGCTCATTGTGAAGGGCCCGTCCGGGGAAGCACTACCACCATGCCTTTTTCAGCCGCCTAGCAGCATTGCTGTGTTTCGGTTTGAAGAGTGTTGGTGCCTGTGAAATTATATTATATTATGCCTCAAGTTGGTGGACGCAGGGCAGTGCATCGTAGGGCACGTTTCTATCGTGCGTGATTTACGAGGCAATGCTTTGTTATAGGTGATGGTTACCACTTAACATCGGGTGGGCTATCTGTTTGTTCCATCAGCGAGTTGTACAAAAAAAACTTAACAGCTATCAATCAGCATAATCTGGCGTCAAGTAACAAAACCAGTAACTATTCTCATGTGAAATTTCCAGTGAGTGTACTCACGTAAGCCGCCGCGTTGCATTTTACGAGGTTACGTACGGAGCAGTAACTGAGTTGAACGTAAATTGTTTTATAATTTTGTGACTTCATTTTCGGCGAATTCATAAAATGAGCTCGAGTTTTACAATTTAATTTTTGTCCAGTGAAGTGAATACTTCTGGTATGTTTGCTGCTGTTGATCAAGTGCGTACCGCATCTGGCTACAGTTCAGTACAGCTGATATATTAAATAAATACATTGTTTTACGTAACGTATTATTTAAAAAGTTCTTTATTTAAAAATACTATACATACCGTCGCATGATTTTTATAGTAGAAGTTTTCACTGACTAAATAACACTCATTTCTTGATATTGTATTTTTTGTGTATCGTGCTTATTAACAGTGATAGCACTACTTTCGGTATGGAAGCCATGGATTTAGTTCCCTAATTTATTCAAAACTATTATCACTGCCACAACGTAACTCAACCACTATACTCTAAGCCCATAGGCAGAAAATAGTGAATTGGAATTGAAACTCATCTCATTAATCGACTCTTAATCCAACCCAATTTCATATTCCAAAACAATGGTTTAAAACCACAATATAACTACACAGTGAACTACATAGATAATTGATGTGTCGAATATTCTAATTGTATAGCAAAGGCCATTAGATCGCGCATCAGCACTCATAGTGTAAAAGTCACATCTAATGGATTTGTGGTGGCTACCACATAGACCAGGAGACACCCAGTACTGTTCCACCCCCAAAAAACTAAAGCTTTTATGATACCTACGCTGATTCTAAAAAGTAAACGCATGCGAGTGTGTGCAGAGTTATATTTTAGAATTTTTGGCTTCGTTAAAATTTATCCGTATTCCACTGATGACACTTTGTTTTTAAAAGAACTATGCTGTTGAAATGCAACGTAACAGGATGATGTAACGACGGACATGTAACCCAGTATTACAGCAAGGAATTAAATGTGAAAAATAAATCTGGCTTTTGAGGCCATCGAGTGACACATGACAGTCTGACTGGTTCGGATATTTGGTTGTGCGGCTGAATTCCACTGCCGCCGGTATTGTTATGTTCGGGTTATTTCGGCTCGGCTTCGGGAATTACCTGTGATTAGCTGACTGAATTTCAGTTGGTTGAAATGCGGCTCGAGCATTCCATTTTTGAAATATTCATTGAAATGAAGTTTACTTTTCCTATTTTAGTCTTTCTTTATTACTTAGTAAATAAATTTCTATTGGCGAAATATTCCAAATATTTGTTATCAATTAATTTCATGATTTGTCTCGAAGCTATTTTACGTAAGTATCATTACACTACGGAAGTTAATCTAATATAATTTCATAAAGTATATACGTGAGTAGGTCTTTGAATTCTGGTAAATAAATAGTTAGTGAAACAATTCGAACATCAATTTTACCGAATTCCACGGAGGAATTTAATTACCTTATACGCTAAATGCTTTGCAATATTCCAAACATCGAATCAAGTCACGCGAATAATAATGCCAAACGCTAACAATCAATTTGTTGGACAAAGAGTTCTAATTAATGCGGTACTTTATAAATATGTACAACAAAATGTTATAACAACTATAACTGATCAAAACATGGCCACAAAATTATATGTCAATGTTTATCGATTGCGAAATTCGCTTAGTTAGGACCTTTGTTTACATCACGACTACTTCAACAGTAAATATTACTCGTTCGTCTGGGGGAATACATTGTAGTATTTCGATTTGTATGGCCAAGTAGAAATGCTTGTATTGCCGTGTTTTGATTATAAGGGCAGGCACTAGACAATTATTTAATAGGGATGCAATGAAAATTGCAATGCAATATTATTATTAAGAATAACATACAAAAAATCTGTTATACCCCAGTACCGTAGATATCTTATCAATCTCTTAGTAATATAATGTGGATGATACTTTATTCATAAAAAAATGTAAGCTTGACAGAGAACTTCGCAGTTGGTACTACGTTATTGAAAATTAATCAATGTTTTGTTAATAGTAGACTAGTAGCCGAGGGCTGTAAGGCACCAATTGCAGCCCGAGATATTTAGGCGCACGAGCGCAGCGAGGGCGCCTAAAGTTCGAGGTGCAATTGGTGCTTACACCCGAGTTAACTATTCTGCTTTACATCTCGATTGTGAGGTAAGTAGAAAAAAACCGGCATTACAAGAATAAAACATTTTATTTGTTGAAATTTATAGTGGAATGAGAACAATTTTCAAATTCGTTAGGTCGATCGTTGCATTAGGTTAAGGTATCTTAAGTACCCAGTTGGTTATTTAGATAATGATTTTTCGTAAGTATTTATATCTATCCAAGGTTGCCTGGAAGAGCTCGCTCTCAGCAATTAAGTCGCTGGTTGTTTTCTCTAAATGTATGCCTTAACTCTATATTATGTTTCTGTGTGGTGAACAAAAAAAAGCTATCTATCTAACTATTTAGTATCGATACAATGTAAAACGATATTGATATCTTTTTCGTTATTTGTGCCCGATGGGTATTTTTGTTACTTAAATAATAAATGCTCAAGTTGACATGCGATTGCGGTAATTATATGGCTTGGACAGAATTGAACGTTTATTGACCTCAATGTAAATAAATTAAAAGTAAAAAACCTTTATCAAACCTTAAACCAAGCTTTCACTTAAATGCGTTAAACTAAACGTATATACAAAATTTTAGATCAATCGGTTGAAGATAGACGACTTCAAGAGACGAGTGAATAGGTATCTTCTAGGTAAATGTGCTACACCGTAGACCGCATCATCACTTAACATCAGGTGAGATTGAAGTCAAACGATTGTAAAAAAAAAAAAAAATTGAGTTGCAAGAGTTCACCCGAACAAACATATTTACACACATTGCAAGTTAAATAAAAACTTTGTCGCTATTTTGAAAGTTATTTCTATAAATATTATGACTGTCAAATTAAAAAATATTTCAAACATACCTATCTAGATATAGATTTAAAGAGTGTTCTTGTATTAATGGTATATGCGCTCGAGAAGTGACTTTTGACAAATATACTACCTAATGGAGACCATCAAGTGGCCTTAGGGACCGCAATCACTGTAAACTGACTTGTTTCATATAAATATGCCATGTGCTTTTTGTATTATTATGTTCTGTGGCTGAAAATATATATTTTCCATTCTATTCTATTACGCTTTGAAATTGTAGAGATGCTTGAAATGCTAGATGTATTTCTCATTTGAAAGATATACTCCCCCGCGAATACTTCAAAAAACAAATTATTTAATTTGAAATGCTGTGTTCTTACTGTTTGTTAATTACGCGCGTGATTTATGACAGCTGTCAAAAGTTTGCCAATTACTGTTGCATATTTACTTTGAGCATTGCTAGGGCTTTTACATCTTTAATAATGACTAACATTTCGTTTGTGTATGATACATTTGAAATAAGTTTTAAAAATTACCTATATTTACATAAAAATGATAACAAATCGAATTGGAACATTTTTTTTATTAACACGAATTGACAGTCTAACAAAATTATTATGTCTCCAAGAATATGTATAAACTAAGGTAAAAGACAATAAGCCGGAACTTCATTATTTATCTAAGAATCTTTTTTGTCGTAAACTACGTAATTTTTAGTGAATTTTGAGTAATGAACATCTCCATGTTCGTTCACCCGTTCAACCTTTCATTCGTTCATCTCTTCGAGTTAACAAGAAACTTTTGCCAATTAAGAGAGATCCCGAATAGCTACGTTCAAACTTCTTTTTTGACTTTTGTTCGTCAACTAATCGTAACATAATATCTAAAAATATATTTTTGTTTTCCTTGTTCTTTTATGTGGAGACGCGGAATGAATACAAATAACTTTTGCTGTAGAAAAATGAATACAAAGCGTTTCTGGAAGTGTAAGAAAATATTTTTGGCTGTATATTTGTAGTTTAGGGTAAGTGAAGTAACGTGTCGTACCATTCTCGTGGTTAAATTTGTATGAATAGACAGAATCTATCTGCGCTACCTTTGCCTTACTTTGCAGTTCTGTCGTAGACAAACAATACATAAGAAAACGAATTTTAATCATGTCCTATATTGCAACAATTTAGTAAATTTTACTCATCTTCAACAATAATACCACCACATTGCATGACATAGCTAACATGAAAAGTTAATGAGGTTTTTTATAGCACTCGCTGCCAGCGCCCCGAGAATTCTGCCAACCAGTCGTCACGCAATAAAATAACGCTACAAAATATGCTCAGAAAAATGAACGTCACATCTCAGAAAGGCGTACACTTGCTCTCATTAGCCTGTAATTACCGGGGCGGGCCAAGCGCGCCCGACCGCCACCGGAAATTCAAATTTTCGTACGTTCGTAGCTCGCAAATTACGATTTTTCCCACCGCCTAGCAATAAAAAAAGCAATACCGATACAAAATTTAAAAATGGTTATTGTTTCCTTTTTATGATAATGACTCGCATTGAACCGGGTGTCTGACATTTAAACGACAAGATTGAGTCGCCATTTTATTGTTGACTCGCTTTGTTTTGGTGCTTAATTGAGCTACATAGAATACTAAAGTAGGTATATTTTCCTCATCAAGTTGTAGGCGCTTTTTAATAAAAATAATCTCTCTCGCTGGCGCACTTCATTAAGACACTCAAAGAGGCTCGGGAGCGATTATCTACTCCGATAGCTTTCGGGATGGCAGCACCATATTATATTTAAATATTTAAAATGGTGACCTCAACTTTATTCGCCTTCTCATAATTATGATTATCTTGTCACCACGGTACGTGTCAACTTGAATCTCTAGAATATAATACTAGCATTTTCACGTGGCGCCATTTTTTTATAGACAAGATAACTTGCTTCTGCCTAATTTAATATTTTTGCTATAACAGTACGATAGTTCATGTCACCAGTGCCAACTTATCATATTATTTACCCAGAATCGTAAATATCGACAGTTGTATCATACAATTATTTAACAAGGCCAGTCCAAAACAGTAGTTTTTTTTATAGATAGTCAACCAATAAGCACTATAGAATTAAAAACTTCTCCCGCTGACTCACTCCATGTCATGTGCGATGCAAGCTACCCGTCATTTTCAAACACTTTTTGCACATGCACACTTTTTGTAGATACACAAACTGCTTTTTTCAACAAAACGTTTGAACTTTGTCACTTTGATAAAATATTTTTCGAATGGCCACTGTTATTGGAAAGATATTTGAGTTGAGGCAGTCATTCAATGTTATGTTTTTCATATGTCGTATATTTTTATAAGACGTTTAACAATATTTAAACATACTCAAATTCTATTAAATTTTTTGAAATAGTGATAAAATCTAATATAAGATGTCTGGTTCCAATTTTGCAATCTTAGTTTAGTTTGGGGCTTGCTAGCCCAAGATTTTATGCCCACTAATATGTATCAGTATTATTTATCAATTTAAATAAAAAAAATATATGCAGAATTATAGAATAGTAGATATAACGTATCTTTAAAAAATGATCGTTACCGCGGAAACGTAAATAAATCGCATCAAACAAGAAAGATGACGTTTATTTGTAAAATTAACCTGTCTTGTAATTTTCCTGTAATATACAAAGCCTTGATTACACCGGTCGAGTGTTCAATTCCAGTCATAACTCCAAGCAGGCGCCCCTGAGACCGAATTAGTACGCAACGTGACCAAACTGAAGATTTTTTGCCGTTCCCTCTTCAAATATTATGCTGAGTTTCCACCGGGTGAGTTGGTGGTGCGAGTCTAGTAAATGAATTTTAAACAGGAATTCACATTATGCATAGGCCCTGTGCTTATATGAAGGCTTTTGTCAATAAAAAAGACCTATGATCGTGTGCAGCAGAGAGCGGCCTAAGCCCAGCTGTGAGCTAAGTCAGGCTGCTGATGATCTTAATATTGAAAAGGCGGCCGTATTTTATTCCAAGAAAAATGGTAAAGCCTAATAAATCCTCATTGTACCTTAAAAAAGCTATAAAGGGTTAAATTATAATCTATTAAAGTAAAAACAATGTTTCGAGATTTTCGATCAATTCTTATTGAGTCATGAAATTCGTATTTAACTTAATTTAGTCACCCAGTCGAAAGAATGATGCAAACAGCATCTCGCCATCACGTGACTTTGCCCTTTTTAACGTCCCAGAGGCGTATTTTTACAATGGCCTAAAGCTGAGTTGACTTGCGTTGGCTTTTAACTACAATTTTATACAACAATATGATAATTAAGGAAGCCCTGCATCTCTGAATGTAGGTGTCCCGGAATAGAGTAATATTAGTTAAAAACTTGGCTTTCACTTCAATGCCCATTTAGAACAGCCGTTCTGCAAACTTCAATTAATTTAAATTATCATGTTTATTGTAAAAAATACGTTTTGTCAAATCATTAACATAAACCTTTAATATACTCGCTAGCGATTCAGAAACGTTCAAAGTTATGCCAGGTGAAAAAAATAGTATTTTAGTAAGACCATTACTCACGTTGAACACATAAACTACCAGAAATGCAACAAACTTTGAAACTTAACCTACTAAAATCGAAACGGCTTATAATCAGTAAAATCAATTACAACGACCACTCTGACTGTCTTATAAACTAGTTGAATTTAAGCCCCAGTTCCTTGCGACCAACCATTATGAAACAATACCATAGCGTACATGAAAACGGCTGGAAGATATGACACGTGATCATTGTGCAGTAACCAATACAAAATGAACCGATTCACCAACGTCGAAATATGAACATGACAAACTAGTAGTATGAACCCCGCCGACAGAGACGTGTGAGGGTCATTAATTAGTGACGTCACTGCCCAGCGCATGACTAATGACGTAACAGTGATGCGGTCTACTGACCTGAGGATGGTTCTACCCCAGGGGTAAATTATGTCTCAGGGGGAGGAATAAGTCCATATTAATGTTATTATGGTGAAAATAAATCTTCTCATTAAAAAAATATATTGTGTTACAAATCAGAGGTCGAAACTGAACTTCAAGTCTATTTAACCGAATGGATTGTTTTTGTTTCAGAGGCTGAATCCCGTCAAACACCCTCCCTCGCACATTTCAACAT
The DNA here is from genome assembly GCA_932294275.1 of Chloroclysta siterata. Taxonomy (NCBI): domain Eukaryota; kingdom Metazoa; phylum Arthropoda; class Insecta; order Lepidoptera; family Geometridae; genus Chloroclysta; species Chloroclysta siterata. The sequence continues at coordinate 7,165,957 of OW028604.1, read as the reverse complement.
TTTTAAAAATAAGGTAAGTTCGGAATAGTATTACATAGGTTCTGCAAAAATTTTACATTGATTTATACAAATTTTACTACCTAAAAGTTTGATAACGTACGAAACTTATTTTTTATGTTATATAAACTATTTTTTGAGCTCTACTACTCTTGTATTCAAAGACAGTAAAACAGTATTCCTGTCTGTAACATAAAATGGTCTTTCACCTTCAGAAATAGCAAAGAGGCATGTCTATCTGAAATGTTGACAGCTAGCCATATCTATTACACAAAATCCATAAACAAAACGTGAAGACAGCATAATATCAATTTCTACCGTAACAATAGTGAATCATATTCCTGAGATGCTTAATAAAGGCAGCCACTTATTATTTCAGCTAATATATCAAGCCCACACAAAATATTTTCACAAAAATGATAGTTTATCATCCCCCATGAAAACAGCCTGTGGGGTAAAGCCGACCTAATTAATTTCATATGGCTTCCGTGCCCTATTTTCAGCGGAATCATAATCAAGGTATTGGCCCATAGAAATATGAAGTATATAGTTAACCTGCTTTTATTAGAAACAAAATTGATTAGAAATCAGGATATTAGAAATAGAGATTTATAATATAAAAACTGACCCTAAATAGGCCAAGCTGTGGCCAAGCTGTGTTAATAGGTACAATGTCAATGATATCAAAGCTATGATAAATTATTTGGTTAATTCAATTAGGGCTTGGTAGGTTCGGTTTTGACCCGTCACTAAAAAGTAGTAATCATTTGTCTGAATTTATTATGCAGCTTTTAACATACAGTGGTTATTATTTAGCTGTTTATTTTAAGCGAATAACTTTTCAACCAATGCGAGTGACCAATTTCTGCCCCAAACAACATTGTTTTCTATTAGAAGCAACGGAACTCTAACCGTGATTTACAAATTGGCCGTTTTTTACGATGAAGCCGGGATGGTCCCGCCCATCAATGTTTACGTGACCCTGCTTTATTAAAATTCCGACTTTATCCCATTTTGTTTTTTTTTTTATCTTTTGAGCGGTTGAATCAGAGAGAAAGTACTGCGAAAGTTAGTTTAAGATTTTCTTACAGTAGCCGTCAAGTATGTATATTGAATTCTGTGAAACTAGGCGTAAGTAATTATGAGCAGCAAAAAGTTCTTCAATGCTCTGAAATTCAGTGTTCAGTATATCTTAGGGTTTTGGAGCCAACTCATAGTTGAACCAGTAAAGGTGTTGTAGTAGTAGAAGTGGATAGATTGGAAAACGAGCCAATTGTAAATGCTATTGTGGGCAGGTATGTACCCATTATTCATTTTACAGTCATTCTTATAAATTTATTTTTCAAATTTTAAGAAGTTATTGTTACCGTTTAATATAATTATTACCGTTTTTTGCAAAATGTGGGAATTCGCTAAATGTTATGCTTGGGATGATGTCAGAGTAGCCTAAAGAAATCTTAACTAAGTACCAGAATATCTATTTTTCATGTCTGGAACCTATAATCGTGAAACAATTTCAATTTTATTTTATGATTACCTGTATTATAAAAACCTATTTTTTTTAGTATCATCTCCAGAAATACTGTTTGACAAGAACAATTAAAATGATAATATCTTACAAAAGTACCTATGTGCACGGTGGCATAAAATTTTTCCTTATCCCAAGTTTTATAAGGGACTAATGAATTCCTACTGGTTGACTCGGGGCTCCAATATTCTTTAGTCAAACACAAGTTTTTGTTCATTTTCCGATGGGTCGCATCAAGTTACCGCTTGCGTTCAATTTATTGAACAAATCCGGACGTGGTTTGGATTTTTATTGAAGGTTTTTAATAAGAGCAGTGTGGTGGTAAATTAGAATAAGCGAACAAAAGCACAGTGCCTTTGTAACATAATAGGTATCTATTACTAGGAATTATTTGTAAAATCCTATTTTCTGACTTCTTATATAGAAGATTATAGATACAAGAACTGCTTACAATTATTATTGCAATAAAAAAAGTATACCTATAAGTATATATCATAAGTCAGCTTCTCATTGTATCAGCCTGTTAGATTTGCTTAGATTGGGGCTATACATTAGGTATAGAGTTGTGTGAAACGTCTACAAATTTTTATAGATTTGCATTTGTTAAATTTCCATTTTACTGATTTTCGAATTCAACCCGTATTTTACTTTATGCCGAAAGGCGATTGTATATTACAAGTGTCTTAGACAATCATCATCATCATCATCGCAGCCTGGTATCACCCACTGCTGGGCATAGGCCTCCCTCATATTTTATCAGTCTCCTCTGTCCTGTGCTTCTCTGTGTTTTAAGACAAACGAAGTAGTAAATAGTATCAAAAGGAATGTTTCCCTTTTTGAGCTTGTCGCAGAGCTGTCGTACGATGTATAATCAGAAGCTGAACCGCTGTTCGTTCTTCACTTGTACCGCGAGTGACTGACACGTCATGATTTCACCTCGTTGTCGTCACATTGTAGTCAGGTTAATGAGCGGAACGTTGTTCCGTGCTCGCTCACACCCTTTGGGGTTCTAATAAACTCAATAGCTGACGATGGATTACTCGTAACTTTGTGAACATCAAAGGTTATGACGATGATGAGGGTGGGGACATGGTTTTAATTTGAACAACCTAATTGGATGTGTGTACACAGCAACAGACGTATTGACTGGGTTTACACATATAAGCCAACCGCTGGAAAATCTTATGAATCTCTAATGTCAATCACACGTAGACGAAATCTACTAATCTGATGGACCGACCACATTGGGAATATTATCACGATAAGTCGTACGAGAAGGTCCACAATATTTTTTCCTGGAAATCCATAAAATCCATATCCAGTGGTAGACTTTCTCAAGCTGATCATTATGACGGTAATTAAATGGCGTAAGCATAATGGTTCTGTACTTCAAAACTTAATAATTTTTGCTATCTTCCCAAGGTCCAAATGCTATAAATCTGAAATACAGGGTAGTTTATGCCGAGACATGAGACCTTATCAAGACAGGATAATAAAACTTAATTCGGGTTATATTAAAAAAATATGACAAACTTTTGATGAGTACCTTACGTAAAACAGCTACACTTACGAAATTATTCGATGATTTGTTCATAAGAAAACATGAAAAGAAGGTAGAAGATCTGGTACCTTGAAATGTAAAATTCTGCTTATTATCTAAATTATAAGGGCTACCTTAAAAGCTATTTGGATTTCAGCCAAACCATTAAAGAAACTCTGCAATTTCAATAGATAGCCTCTAAATCGCATCGATTAACTTGAAAAATGTTGCCGTGTCTTTAATAAGAGCCCTCATTTAGTTAAGAGAGGTATCCTTCTACCCCCCCTTCTCCCCACCTCAGGCAGGTGTAATTACGATACAGAGCGTCACCTCACCGCACCGCTGTTTAGGCCTGACGCATACTCGGATAAAGTAAAACTAAATGGCAGTAGGTTAGCTTTTACAATTTGAAAAAAACTGAAACAGCTTCACGACTTTTATTCCTAGGCACGGTAGATATCCTCTCTAATCTCTTGGTACCAAGTACGAACTCCAGATTCCTTGAGGACGTCTAAGGGATATGTCAAAACATTACATGGCACTTACCCACATTTTGCAGTATTCCTTTACTATTTTTACCTACCTTCTTATTCTTTTTTCCGTGACACTAGTTCTTTCGAAACAGTATGTAAGTTTCTATTAATATATTTATCATTGAAAACATTGCTAGTGTTAATATTTTCCGATAAATGAATTAATGAAAAATACCAGCTTTAGTGCTCATGTGTAAATATCTATCTATTTTATGTTGTTTTTTAAAATTAATAATATAATTTTATTTTTTCGCAACTCTCATTTTGTACACGCACCCACCTTTCATTTCAATTTTCTCTATCCTTCAAGGTTTGCTGGAAGAAAACTCTTTTTAGGGTTAAGCTCGCCTTTGTACATGTTTTATATTTAAGTTTACTAAATGTTATTACTGTGTACAATAAAGAATAAAAAAATGCGCGAGCAAGAAGTTGTTTGACTGTTTGACATACGTACTATTTCAGTAATTATATGAACACATAAGCAAATAATCCTTCTGCAACACCTCCACTGCGTCCCCATTCCACACAGTAATCAAATATCTCGTTTCCTCTCATTGAAGCCATTATGTTGTGAGCTGCTATTAAATTATATTCCCTGAGGTTCCAACTCTCAGTTGCGTTAAACGACGATTCATTACAAAAACTCAAAGGAATCCGAGTTAGCTTTTGAATGTTTCACGGCAATTATTTGATTTTGAACGTGAGAGGTGTCTAATTGTTTTATAGAACAGGCTTTTATTTTTAATCACATTGTATTTGTTTGTTTAAGCAATATCTTGTTTTGAAGCGTCATTTAGAGATAAAAATAAGTGAACTTACATTAGCAAATAATAATATCAATAATAATATAGACCTAATTAATAATTAGGTCTATATTATTATTGATTACTATTGTTAGTTGATGGAGTGAGCGAAGCGAACGAAAATCTTACAGTAAACTTAGGCAATTTGGCATTTTATGTATGTATGTTTGTCGGGCTATAACATTAGAACCGTTGATCCGATCTACATGAAATTTGGTAAGTTGATAGCTTGTACTTGAAAAATTTACTTATTTTTACTATATGAGTTAAATCGGATAACGAGTTATTAAGATATGGGGGTTTTAAATTAAGCAAAAATAAAAAAAATATCAAATTACATGTCATATGGAAGGGCTTTGTTGGATATTCAGAAACCATTTTTACAATATTTCTATGACGCCCAATTTTTCAGATACAACAAAAAAGTAAAATTGAGATAACCAACGACCCAAGAGCTCACATCTCTAAGAGGTTCGTTAACATCAAGGTTTTTTTTACTGGTCGCTCAGTTACTTGCTTTTTCTCTTTTTTTTCTTGTAATAAGTTAAGAAGATTCTTAGTTCTCATGAAATGGTGACAGCGACCTGATCTGATGATAAAGTCAAGGTCTGTCCAACGGAACTCTTCAATAAATAGTCAATAGTGTTGAAAATTGGTTACAATACCAATTTTCAGTTAGCAGACGGCAGTCAAAAGCAAATATACCTGGCACCTAGAGTCACCTAGCTTTAAGACGTTTCAAAGTGATCCTAGTGATTTTATTGAATAAATACATTTTGACTTTGACTTTGACTTTGACCTTATATTTGGACTTGCCTCTGACTAACACCTACTTTAATTTTCAGAGCGTTCGGATAGCACCGGATAGCGGATAGAAATCTCAGTACGGGGCGAATCACTAGTTTAAATCAAATACAATCAAGCATCTGTCGAAGTCCCAAAAATTTACATAAATATTCCATCAAAATTTCACATCTCTCACGCATCGATAACTAAATACGACTCGACGCATAAATAAATATGTTCATCGATATCAATATACCGGTATTTGGTTCGAAGTGACTTGACTTAACGCGACTTTCAACATAGGTATTACTCTAGCGCTTAGAAGCGCAACTCTTCGACTATTTACTTGACGTAAACCATTCAAACCAAATAAAATAAGGCCCTTATTGGGAATAGGTACTATGAAATTAAATTTTTACAAGATATTTTAACTTAGTTGTAACCTTGATAATCATAACCTCAAAATGTAACTAGTCTACATCTACACTAATAATCTTAATATATTATATAAAATGCTAATGTTCGTACGTGTGTCCACGGTTTTCTCTATGATCCGCAACTTCGATCAACTTCCCGTTGGGATGGCAAATACCCCTTGGTCTCCTGGTGTGCATAAGGGAGTTTGGTCGGGGTGGGTGGAAGAGGGTGGTTGTGGGGGGCGAAAATGTGGAATAATATATATCTGTCCTTCTCTAACTATACATGTTAGAGAAGGACAGAACACTTCTGTAAAATTCTTAAAATCTCGGGAATCTCGGGAATGATCTAGA